>CM019824.1:6694599-7949539 GCA_009763385.1 Coix lacryma-jobi var. lacryma-jobi
TCATCGCTGAACACAAGTTGTCTAAGCTCTTCTAAGACTCCCATTATGGTGAAAAATCACGGCATGCTTGTTTTTTTTCAAATTTATTGGTAGTGATGAAAACTGAGGTTTGTTGATAAACAAAAAAGAGTAAAGAACGGCTCAACCTTATTACATAATCAAAGTTCGTTAGGAATTCACATACGATATCAGCAAGACGATATGCACTTGTTCATATTAGAGCAGTTCAAATCACACGGCAGCGAATCGAAGAAGCAAAGAGAAAAAAATAATCATGGGGTCTGTTTGCTTAAGCTATAAACCGACTTTAATTTATATAAATTAGTCGTACTGGCAGTAAAAAATGAGGTCTTGTTTAGTTTCATCAAATTTTTCTAGATTCTCCATCACATCAATCTTTAGATGAATGCATGAAGCATTAAATGTAGGTAAAAAAATAACTAATTGTACTTTTAGTATGTACATGTCGAGACGAATCTTTTGAGCATAGTTAGTCTATATTTAGACAAAAGTTTATCAAATAACAACAAAAATGGTAGAATATTTTTTCTAAAATTTCTCAAAACTACATGTCGAGACGAATTTTTTGAGCCTAATTAGTCTATATTTAGACAAAAGTTTATCAAATAACAACAAAATGGTAGAATATTTTTTCTAAAAATTTCTCAAAACTAAATGAGCCCTGAATCGCACAATATCTGGTTACCTGCCCTGGCTGCACATCTGACTGATTGCTGGTAGGCAATTGTGCATTTTTTAGTTGAATAAAACGGGTCCCACCAATCAATGCTCATCGGAGAGGGCTGAACCGTCCGCAGCAGGATCCATACTCATCCAACTCATCCCTGCAGGCCAAATCCCATAGACGGAGGCTGCATTAGCCGGATGATTTCTGTCCCCTGAGCATGAGCTCGCTCTGTCTGCGCCTCGGCGGCTGCCATCCACGGATCCACCTATGTTGGACCTCCTTCGTCTCCTATAGCCTATTGCCTAGATCTATCCTCTCTTTCTCTCCATATGCGCTCGCTTCCACTTCCCTGCCTCCAAACATTGCAAGGCCGCACCAGCGCAATTCAGTGGAGGAGCAACTGAGTGCTTCAGTGGAGAAGCTTTGCAGTATGGGGTGTCCCCTCCGCGGAGCCTTGTGACCTTGTCCCTGTCAGGTCCGGGGTGAAAGGAGACACGGGCCCGAGGTAGGATCGGCGAGCACCGAAGTGCCTCATATCCACCGACACCCATCTCACCTTCGAGTTAATTTGTTCTTAATTTGTTCTTAGTTTTTGTCTGATTTGATCTACATGGTTCAATTTTGTCGACGATGGTCTCGATTTGATCCGTTGATTTTATACTCTTCTCTTGGGTGTGTTTTGTCAGCTGTTTTCGATCTTCTCTGTGGTAGCCTCAATTTGGGGTCTTGAACTGGTTCAGTCCGTGACTCATCTTGCCTCTCAAATTCTCAATCGAGGTCTCGATTTATGGTGCCTCCATCCTTTCTTGATTCGACCTCGATTTATGGTTCGTTTGTTTTTCCTCGACTTGAGCTCGTTGTCTCCGCCGGAGCATTGGCCGGCAGGAGGCCGGGGCACACAATCATGGAGTGCAGGGCCTCGAGCTCGTCGCCTCTGCATATTTTCTGCCTCCGGTCTTGCCCTCCTCCACGCGGTCTCCGCACAGAGTAAAGAGCAGGCGTCGACGACGACCCCCCACGACGCAGATGGACGCGACAGGAGAGGGCACAGGGCCAGCAACGGCGTGACGCCAGGGAGCGGGCCGTGGATGCCGTCGGCCGTAAGAGGGGCTTTCAGGATTTTGGAAAGGAGATCCCACGAAGATCTGGATGCCTCTTTATTATGCAGTAACGATAAACACAAATTGAATTTTGTTTGGATTTTATGCAGGAGTCTATGGGGCTTTTCGGTAGATTGTGCGAGTACGAGACGAAGTAGACTACAGTGAACAGACGAAAAGAATGAAACAAAAAAAGGGAAGAAATTTTGGCTCTTTATTATTAGGTATATAGATATAGATAGAAAAGAGAACCGGTAAAAAAAGGAAGAGGGAGGGTAGGCACATTCTACCACATTGTTCGCTTGAACTTATCTGTTATGATACACACTGTTTTATAGAATCAGTAGTAGGCTTATCAATCCTGAAAATCATGGGAAAATTTGAAAAATGTCATTATAATTTGCTAAATTGGAGTTATAATTTGCTAAATTGGAGATATGTCATCCTGTCCTAGACTCATGTGTGCCCCCACATATCGGTGAGATACCAGTAACGTATCTCCAACTTTACAAAATTATAATGACATGTTTCAAATTGAAACCAAAAAAAATCATCCGAACGCGCATGTCATCCTTTTACAACCTAGTACTCCCGTCTAACACCGGCGTCGCGGTGAACCTCTAACGTTGCCCCGGAGAAGACGATGATGTTGAGCGGCTTGAGCCCCCCCGAACTCAACCCAAATCGCACGGGTGAAGTTGGGTGGGTGGATGAATCCGTGGCGGCTGACCTGTCCACGAGGGAGACGTACGGCGATGGCGACGGGGAGTCTAGTGACGGCGATGCTCTCTGGCGGCACGGGCATGTCGGGCTCCAATCTGACCTCCAGTGCAGCACAGAAGACAGAAGTGTCACCTGTTCGTTCCACCGCCGTGCCGCCGTGCCCCGTGCGACCCGGCACAACCGCGCGAGACGAGACGAGGCAACAGTCGTCGGCGCGGGCGCGGCGGCGAGGCTCGCTCGCTCCGCTCCGCTCCACTCCACAGTCCAGCACTCCACCCCCACCAGCCGGACAGGCGGCCACCGCCCATCGTCCCGTCCTCTTCCCGTCTTCCAAGGCCCGGGCCCCGGCACGGTCCACGAGAGCAACAGTGGCCGGCCCCTGGCCGTGGCCAGGCAGGCAGGCAGGCCCCGCGTCAGTGACCAGGCTTGGGAGAACCAAAAATGGCAGCGTCTTCATTGCTGCCAATTCGGCGCTCGCTCCATGCTCCTTTCATTGCAGTCGCAGCACTGATGCTTTCTGGGCTGGTCTGCCGCCATTGGTGTACTTGCGTGGGATGTGAGAGCGATCATTTCTAGTAACCTGCTAGTAGGATTTCACTTAATATTTCTGGCTCCGGTTTGGGGTGGTTGCGTCGAGGAAACGCGACAAAAATGAAAATGGTTCCGTGTCAGGAGAACCGGCACCATGGAATCGTCAAGGACAGAGAGAGACACACATTCCTCTGCTTCTTTCTTTTCGTCACACCAATTTTTACAAGCTTCACCTTTCTCTTTTCCATCTTTTTTTCCACTCACATGACAAACAACATCATCATCATCATTAACCATCACCGAGATCTCGAGAGGTTAAAAAAAGAAGTCGAAGAAGAGGTGAGGTGAGGTGAGGTGAGTGAACAGGACAGGAGTAAGTAAAACTAGTGCGCGGCCGCCGCCGCCGCCGCCGCTCCGGCTCCGGAGCAGAAGGCGTCCCGGCGGGCGGATCCGCCGCCGCGCACGACGAAGTGGGCGAGCGACCGCGTGCTGGTCTCGGCGACGCGGTTCTCCTCGCACAGGAACTCCCTGGAGCACGCCCGCTCCACCTCCCGCTCGTAGTCGTGCACCAGCACGTCCGTCGTCGCGCCCTCCCCGGCCCGCGTCCGCGCCAGCACCCCCGCCGTGAATATCGCCGACATCCTGCCCGGCGACGTCGCCGTGTACCTGTCCCAGGATATGGTGGATGGATATGGATCTTGGTCTCTTGGGTGGTGGAGAAGTGGAAAGGAAACGGAGATGAGATTGGGTTTCCTTACCCGCGCGGCCCGTCGACGAGGATGACGTCCCAGGACACGTCGTAGAGCTGGTTGGGGAGGTCGTTGATGGCGAGTCGGCAGTCGGAGAAGAGGAGGTTCTGCACGGGCCGGCACTCGGCGGCGGCGCGCGGCGGCGCGCGCGGCGTCGAGCAGGTCCGGGAACTCGCGCACCGTGGTGGTGTAGGCCACGTCGTAGGCCTCCAGCCCCGGGTGCCGGCCCTCCAGGTGGGACACGTAGTACTGGTTCTCGTCCAGGAACACGGTGCGGCCGCCGTGGTTGAGCGCGCGCCACAGCGGCGTCTCCCCGCCGAGCCCGAACACGAGCAGGTTGCACGGCGCGCGCGCGCCGGAGCACGGCCGCGATGGCGCGCACGTCGGCGCCAGGCATGCTCGCCGTCGAGTTCCCGCTCGCCGACGCGTACTGCACCAGCGCGTCGAACACGTGCCCCGGCAGGCCCTCGCCCGCCGCCGCGGCGGCGCGGCTGCGCCAGCCCCCGCCGCTGGCACCGCGAACGCCGCCGTCCTCCCGGCCCCCGCGCTCGACCCGCCTGGGTCCCGCGCGGCCGACAGCAGCGTGGTGGCCAGGGAGACGCAGGCGAAGCAGGCCAGGAACACGGCGGCGCACAGCCGGCGCCGCGCGCCCAGAACCGCCCGGGCGACCCGGCCCCGCCGGGCGACTTGTTGGGCGACGGGTGCACGACCAGCAGCTTCGGCCCGCTCAGCCCCTTCATCTCCTCCTCCTGCTCTGCTGCTCCCCTGCTGCTACCAGCTTGGTTGGAGCAAGGCAATGGCGGAGGCGGCGCGCAGGTGGGGCGAGCCGCGTGACGAATTTATTGTTAGCTCTGTCTGATCTACTCCTCCTCCTTGGCCCGGAGAGAGGGAGCGGGCGAGAGAGATATGGAGGAGGGGGAGGTGGCGGCGGTGGTGGTGGCCGCGTGGGATGGGGATGGGGAATGGATGAAGTGTCTGTCGGCTCAAGTGGTGTGGAGGAGGAAGGGAGGCCGCAACTCCGTGCGAGATGAAGAAGAGGAGGGGGATGGTTCGGTTCGGTTGGATTCAAGGGGAGGTCAGTTCAGTCCCGCCGGGATTTGCGGTGGGTGGCGCTCTTCGTTTTCGTGACCGCCTCCCCCTCGGTGGCAAACGGCATGGCATGGAGGATGATTAGGCAAAAGGTTCCTGCAGATTAAATTGCGTCTGAAAAATGTTTGTTGACTTAAATAGAAGTGCAGTATGTAGTAAGGACAGTCCCAATGCAAACTCTACCTAAAGTCTAAATGTATTTATTACCTCGAAGGTATCATAGACTTGGAGTCTAAATAAGACTTAGAGTCTTAGTTTTTCTCTCTCTTTCTTCAATAAATACATTATCACATCAGCAAAATACAATAAATATGAGTGTAATAAATAGATTTAGACTCTATGATAGAGTCTGCATTGTGAGTGCCCTAATGCTATGCTAGTGCGCCAAATCTTTGCTTGAACTATTGCCGTGGAATTGGTTTGGTGAAGAACTCGTGTGACTGGATTGCATTGCACCACAAGTAATGTATGTATTTTAAAACAAATGTTTATTAGCTACTAGTAGTAGTGTTATACTAATGATTCAGCAGTAGTTTAACCTGTGATTGCGTCAACGTAAGGGCACGAGTTTTGGCCACGTGGAAAAAAGGAAAATCCACGTTGTTAGGCCGTCAACGCTCCTTTGAACGGACGAAACGCAAACGCAGAGGCACGAAAGCCATCGCTTTCTGTTTCTGCCCTCACCTCGCCTCATCCTCCCGTTTTTTTGCACGAGATCACGGGGAAAAAACACCATGATGAAACGAAACCTGCCGCCCGGGCCCCTCCGACCTTTTCCTCCCCTGCAAAATGTCAGTCCCCCGGCTTGGCATCGGAACGGCTAGAATGGAATGGTCACACTGCACGGCTAGTTGGAGGTACGTGCAATTTTGCAGAAATCAGCTGAAACAAACAATGGAGTGGACACAAGACCAGCTCGAGGAACGGTCAGTTTCAGAACGCACGCTTTCTTTAACCTTCAAAAGTCAGCATGGAAGCCATGAACCAACGCATAGATGTTTGCTTTCTTCACCTAATAATATGTAGCAAAGTCACCAAGGCCTTGTTCAAATACCCACAAACTATCAACTTTTTTTCACTCTCTCTCCGTCACATCACCATCACATCAATGTTTGGACGCATGCATGGAGCATTAAATATTGATAAAATAAATAACTAATTGTACTTTTAGTATGTACATGTTGAGACGAATCTTTTGAGTCTACATAGTCCATATTTGGACAAAGTTTGTCAAATAACAACGAAAGTGCTACAGTCGAGAAAAAAACTAACCGGTTGCATCTAAACAAGGCACAAGAAAGTTCATGAGATATACTTCCAAAGTTTCTTGGTGCCAAGACCCCCCCCCCCCCCCCCCCCCCAAAAAAAAAAAAAGTTGTTTTGACAAAGAAAAAAAGAGAGGGAGAGCGAGAGGCCGGGGGATATATCTTCATCCATAAATGAGTTAGATGGGGAGATGTTATCAGAACACGCTTGGAATTTAAGTCACGGGCCTGACACGTGTGAGCCAATCCTCCCATCCGTCGACGCCCGTCCGTCCATGTCTGAAAGACTCTGCACTGCATCTGCATCGCCGTTTCACTGACGCCTGCCTACTCCGAGAGCGCAAAGCTAGCTGCCAACACCACACTGGCGACTGGCGAGACGAGCCGACGAGGCGGCCATATGATATGCGGCCATGGCCCGTGCTGCTGTCCTCAACCTGAAGCGTTTGCCTGCTTGAACCACTGGCATTAGTTTATTGTGCGACCTTATTTTAGCAGAGTTAGCTCAGCGATTAGCGCCTGAAAGATTTGTCTTGCTGCTAAAGAATGCAGTGATATTGCATCCAGCAAAGGACGACAGCACCCCGGTGTATACCAGTACTATCCTAAAGAATCTTTGTACTGTCGTCACCAAAGTCCCAATGCATAAATATGACAGTGTTAGTACTATTACAAATCCATGAAAACCAAGGGAGTAGACTGACGGGCTGCTTGCTCTACAAATATATACTCCTCTACTGGTCACATTTCAGTGACACAAGGGAGTAGTAGAGATATTTCAGGCATAAGAGCAAGAAAAATGGTCAGTGTATCTGAAGAAAGATGGAAGCAAGCAGGCTGTCTTGGTCTCTTAAAATTGACGCCCATAAACTTTAGGTGGCTTCCCAAGAATGTTTGGCACGCGCCAAACTTCCATGCCGTGCGTGGCAGGAGCCGCTCCCCTCTCCTTGCGAGGTGAAAAGGAGGGCTGCTCGTCTGACGCTGCTCCTCCACCAGACAATTAAAATATTAGGTCCATTCGATAATGCTGTCAACAGTTAATGGAATCGTCGAAAGCAAAGTCTCGCCTTCTTTTCAGATCTGCAGTGCTAGCTCATGGTCATGGAAGCTGTGTGATTGCTCTTTGCTCACACTCACAGGATCCGAATCTTGCTGAAAGGTTTGGGATGGGTTGTCATTAGTGTAATGCTAGTACTAATAGTATGCAGCTCACTGCCCTTTTCATGTTTTATGCAGTTTGGAGGTTCTTCTTTTCTTTTTTTTTTAAAAAAAAGTGAGTTTGGAGGTTCAGACATGGATATGAGAGGCTGGAAAGCTTAGCGATCCAGCTGGGATCAGAACTTAGAAGGCCAAAACCTCTGAGAGCCTTACACTTGACGAATGCTTAAGGACTCACGCTTAAAATAAAAGAGAACAAAGTGGCAATTGGTTCTGGGGCAAAATACAAATAGATTCAAACAAGTCAGCTCTTCCAATGTGTTAATGTGACTGCCGCATTGGAGGACAATGTATTTTGACCTTGTATTCCAAACATAAAAAAAAAATGCCAGCTACCTTTCTGAGCTCATTTGCAGAAAACATGGACAGGGAAACACAAACATTGTCAGCTGTCGCTTTTAACAACAGGCTAGCAAACAGTGTGGCATAATGCAAGGCAGACACCATTTCAATGTACCATAAAACCAGTTCCAATTTTCTGACAGAGCAATAGCACATTGCTATTAGAGCATCTCCAAGAGACTCTTTATATCTTCCCTAACTTATAGGAATAGAGATTTTGATGAAAAAACACCTTCCAACAGCCTCTTCAATCGAATATCTAAATATAGATATTCTCTATTCCATATTTCTTGCTAGTCAAAGATGGAGAGCGAGAATAGCTCTCTAGACTGTGTACAAGATATAAAAAAGCTGTTGGAGATTATAAAGATATAGAAAACGGTTTTTACTCAAATGACTCTTCAAATGATGATTTAGAGAGTAGATTTTAGAAAAGCTCTTGGAGATGCTCTTAGTGCAATTAACGGGGGCTGTTGGGGGTCTGACTGCACTAGTGCTTCAGAAAGGCGCATCCGAACTCGGATCCATTGAAACATCGTACTGGAACCGGGAGATCCAAGAAGCAAATCTAACGTAGTACTACTAGCTCTCTTATGAACAGCACCTGAATTAGTGTATTAATATCTGACGAAAACCATAAGGTATTGTACTTGTCTCTCCACTTATAGATAAAATGGTTCTGGTATTTTGATCTCTCTTTCTTGGAGGGAGTGATGGCTTTGCAGTTATGTGGGGGACAAGGCAATCACTGAGGGATAATCCAGTGCGTTGTTGTTCTAAACAAAAGGGCGGCAAACCCAACCACTCGCTAGAGGTAGTACAAGAAGTTCAGGTTGCCTAGGCGTTCTGTTGCAACAGCCAACAGCAAAGGGGTCGGTTGGTGACTGCAGCTGAATTTGACACTGAGTTGAGATAATCGCCTTATCCTGTCAGGTCCAATAAAACATTTTCTCTCAGATATTTGGTATGCAGGCATGCAGGGGATATTTTCTTCGAAAAGATATGCAATTACCCATGGATTATCAAAGCAAGCACCAGCAGCTTCTGTCTTTAGTATAGTGTGCACCTTTTCAGTGACCATAAACCTTTCCTGCTAACGGAAGGCGTGAACAATCATTGTTCAGATACAGAAACAAAAGAGCTGCTATAGTCCGGCAGAACCATCACTATTTAGATACAGTACTTTCATGCAGAAAGTAGGACAAGGTAATGCTAATCTCTTGCTTCTCAAGTGCTTTTTTCAGAGTATTTTTGAGGTGGAGAGTCAGGTGGCAATCTTTTAGGTTGCGTGTATGCTGAACTTCATTGTCTTCTACAGTATAAAATTTCCTATAAAGGAATAGATTTGATCACATTTAGTAGAGGTAAATATAATAGTATTTTTTTTAAAAAAAAAACGAGAGAGGATAAGATCATGCACCGTCTAATTTAAGCACATACGGAGTACAAACCTGATCGATGACAAACTGAAAGACGTAGCACATCATTATACAGTGAAGAATGCGGTCAAAACTCAAGAATATGATGCAATCTTTAAGCTCTTATGAGTATCTTCAGCGACAAACTGCATAATCCCCACAAGTATTTAGCACGAGAAAATAAGACATCGCACAACGAACACCAAATCCACTATCTGTTTTCACATGAGACACGGAATGCGAACAGCAGACACACTACACTCATGGACTTTTTATCGCGTCGTTTCAAAGACTAACGTATCATACAGAATAAAATGAAACTTAGAACACTCACTTTTTATATAGATATTGGAAAATTTTGGTATAGGACACTCTACTTATAAAAAATTGGTTGTGGGGAACTAACACAATTTTTCTTTGTTGTGGGACACTAATTTCTTTGTTGTAGGACACTAGGCAGTGTGTTACACCAAATACAGTGTCCCACAGCCAATTTTGAAAATTATGAGTATCTTGTATCAAAATTTAATTTCATAATTTATAGAGAGTTAGTAATCGTAATAAGAGAGATTTATCCTCATGAAAGTCTTTCTTCTCACACTCACCAGCCCACTTGGATCTTAGGGCGTGTTAGTTTCACTATCACAGACTAAAATTTCAGTACTATCACATTAGATGTTGCGACTTTAATTTAGCCTATTAAAAATAGACTCGTTACAAAACTAATTTGTCAATTAAAAACTAATTCACAAGATGAAGCTTACAAAACTAATTTGTCAATTAAAAACTAATTCACAAGATGAAGCTTAATTAGTTCATGACTCAACGATAAGATGCTACAATAAATATTTATCAATAATAGATTAACTTAGCTTAATATATTTATCTTGTTAATTCCCGAGTAACAGTGTAATTAATTTTATAATTAGTCTATTTTAAATAGACTAAATTAATATCACAACATCCGATGTGTCACAGCTAAAATTTTATACAGCAAAACGAACATGCTCTTATTGTCACCCATCGACAGGTACAATAGATTTCATACTGCACAACTGACTTCTCATAATAATTCAACTGTAAATAAGACCATAAGGGACAATCCTAGCTTGCAATCTGAAGAGGACTAGTACGCAAGATCCAGAGAAGGAAATTAAACAAAAAAGTGTGCAGGTAAATAGTAAGTGGAGAGATACAACCAAACCCAGTTACATAATATCATGCATCTGAAGGACCTCATAGCCTAACTCATGAGCAGAACATTCGCTGCATGAAGATGTCATTGAACTCAGGTGTCAGGACAAGTCGTGAGCGAACATAAAACATCATCGAGCATTCTCAGCTGCTGCTTGTGCTGAAGCTGAATGGAAAACAAATGCTGTCTCGTCTTTCAGCTGCACTTAGGGGTGCTTATCGCTTCCGAAGGCCCATCCGTGATTTTGCATATCTAAAACATGTTAAGGAAATAGATCGAAAGTACAAGAAAGATGAATGGAAAGTATTGCAATCATACATGGTTCCTATTAAAAAATATAATATGCATCATCACTATTCAAAGTTTCAAGCTAGTTTAATCTGAGACAATAGTTACTCTCACAATGATTGTTAAAGGTGGTGCGACTTGCAATGCCAGTCTCACATGGATTGAAGTGGGACTGAACAGACATGAACTAATCTCAGATATAATTTGAAATCAAATAAACCCTAAGATAAAAATTGCAACAAAATATAATAGTATAGAAAATCTTAATTGTAGGATACTCTAAACGTATTCCCTCGCCAGGTGATGAGTACAGGATAACTCCTTGGAGACGATTTAGAGCTTCAGTTGAACTGCTTGCATCCTGCGGACATGAGGACTTAGGTTTAAAGTTTACTTTGGATGGAAAGAATTTCAAACACATAGATAGCAGTAGTCCAATAGTGTAAAAATCTTTACAAAGTAATTCGAAAAAATTACTAAAGAAAAGGCAGCATTGTATTGCAAGTGACATATAGTTTTAGTTTCAGCTATTTAAGAGTTGCTACCAAATATTTAATGGCATCACATCGTAACAGCTTTGTATTCAAAACTCTGTACAGAGTAGATTATCAATACTCAATGGGGCATGGTGGTATCAGCAACTGTGTATGCAGCAACCCAACAATTATACAGTAAGATTAACCTGAAAGCACACAATCATTCAAAGAAAAACCTTAATTGATTGAGTTCATCTTAATCATTAGCATGCCAAACTGAGATAATTGGAATTAAGAAAACTTTATGATGTAGTGATAGTGTAATACATATTGTCCTTTCATAACCTGCTTCACTAGAGCAAATAAGCATAACTGCAATTGAGTTCCAATTTCTCAAGACTCCAAAAACACATTAAACAGAGAATCACTGCAGGATTCAAATTGATAGGAAGGAATATGATTAGATACTCTGAAGGTTTAAGATACTCTGAATCAATTGCTCATGAAATCAGTGTGCAATTATTGGGTCAGCTCTATTAAAACTCCTATATTTCACATTAATTGAAAAGTTAACCATTATACACATTTAACCATTTATATTAAAGCCACCCAACAAAAAAAAAACCATTATTAGTCCAACATAGTGGCTGGACATTAAGAATAGGCAATATGATATTCACATCACTGATTCAAAGAAACAAATTAAAATGGAAATGGGGGCACAGGAAGAATCACGCTTTTGTCGACGTATACCTTGAAATCAACAAATGCAACTGGAGATCCAAGCTTGTTTTGCATCTTGAGCTTCACAAATCCCGCACAACTAATCACAACAATATGAGTGTCAAGCCAAATAAAAAAGTCCACATCTCATCTCATGAAGCACCAGTGTATTGGCAATACCTTGAGAAAACATCTATCAGCTCTTGCTCTGAAGAAGTTGGACCAAGGTTCGCAACAAAGAGAGTAGAACATGGAGGGTTATTTTGAGGGGCAAATGTGGATGGGTCCTGCAGGCAAGGGCATGAGACAAAAACATAACTTGCTCTGAAATAAAGCATCTCATACAAAACAGGAGAAATAGACTAAAAAGCTGACAATATCGAAGCAGCATTTGTGTTCTTAAATCCTAAGCTTCACAGTTCTTGTTCGTAAAGACATGGATCTCTATTCAGAGTTCCATTGAACAAGTTCAGTTTGTAATATGGCTCACTTAGCTTGTCCACATCATCAAAGTTTTCATTCCTCATCATAAACATGATAATGGAGTCTTTTCTGAAAAATACGGCATGCCCCCCCCCCCCCAAAAAAAAACCCCGTGTGCGCGTCCCTTCATATAATTCAACTTTGTATAAGGTAGGAAGCTCTGAGGCAAACATTTACATCTTCCATCTTAAATACCAGAATTATCTGTAAAAATGGTATATAGTTCTTCATACCGAACAATCAAGGATGAATTTCATTAAAAAAAATTGTATTTTGAGATCCCAGAGTAACTAAATTGGGAGTACTGGTAAAGAGTGATCCCTACTAAAATCCAATATCTTTGCTTCATTTCTTCAAAGTTTAATTTCAAACAACAAAGCATGCCCTACATATGCACATCAAGGGACAAGTGTGTGACTTGTCAGACTAAGACCATGATTTACCTTGCTGAGAGAAGTAATAGACTCAAGGCTTGTGTAACTGCAAGATGGAACAATGTCAATTATAATTTCCAAAAAGCATAGCTTCTATCTAGATTGATGATCTTCTAGTATGAGCTAGAGGGTAGCTTAAGCTGGTCCCCCCAAAATCACATGATAAAGCGGTGCTCAAGTAGTGTGCCATAACCTTTGTGCAGAAGGATAACCACTCAAGCTGTGTGAAGAATTACCCATTCCAGATATGTAAATATTGCTTCCAGCACCTGATAGGGCGCAAAGTGTGCCAAAGATGTGCAAGGTGAGTGTTTGTAAGAATTTTCAGCTATGTGAGTAAAGAGGCACTTCATTGAGGATATGAAGTCACTGGTAACAACACATTTAGGAGCGTATGAACACAAACAAAATAGTGGAATATATATTATAGGAACTCAAGATAAACCAATTCCCCTGAAAATTAGAAATCAATTGTGACTGCTAGAAGTGAGAAGAACTGTGGATCTGGAACAGCTTATATATTGTTTAAGTGATTGTAGTGGAGCTGCCATAAGCTGTAAGCACTAACATCTTCGTGCTGTGAAAATACAGAGGGTTTTCTTTCAAGGCATGCTGCCGGCAAAGCTACTTGAGTGATACCTGAATCAGGAAATCCCCTTGGTTTCCTAGTTCTTTTTTCAGGAGAATAAGGTGAAGTATCATCTGAATGACAACAAAAGTGGGGTCAATTGTCAATAAAAAACCACATGGTACAGAAGGAACATCTGAAGGAAAGATGGAACATCTGAAGGAAAGATGTTCCAGAACTGAAGGGTAACTGCCTACCTGATCTCAGGCGCTTTGATCTGGAATTGGATTTTGCGAGATCGACGTGAAGAGAACAATTCTTCTCAAGATCAAATACCATTCCCTGCAGCAAAAAAATGACTCAACAACACTGCTGGTGACTTGATATAAAAGAATTACTTCAGAAGCAAGGTGAATCGAAAGTTGGATGGGTGTGTAGGGCCAATAGTTTAGCTGCACTGAGTACAACTATTGTTCAACAATGTCATATGCAGTAATGCGGCACTTACATTTGTAGCACTCAAGGCAGCTAGTGCAGACTGTTGATCTGCAAACACAGCAAACGCATATGCCTGCAACGGAACAAAAAACAGGTCGGCTAGGTTAACTATAGCGAGCAGCAAACAGAGGCCTCCACCTCCATGCCACAAGTTCAAGCCCTAGCGTGAGACAAACCGAGGGGTTAGGGCAAGGGGAGGAGAAAACCTGGGAGGATTTGCCCGTGCGGAGGTGGGAGGAGACGTATCCGGGGAAATCGCGGAAGAGGTTGTAGACTTCGCGCGGCTTGGCGTCGACGGGGAGGCCGGCGATGAAGAGGGTGCGGAGCTCGTCCCGCGCCGGGTGGGCCTGCCGTGCGGTCGTAGTAGGCGCCGTAAGCGACCGCGGGCGCCGGCGCCGGCGGGTAGGCGTGGCGGTACGCGCCGTACGTGGAGGGGTGGCGGGGGGGGAGGCGCGCGGCGGGTAGGAGGAGGAGGAGTGATTGAAGTACGAGGCGGCCATGCGGCGCGGATAGCGAGGGGTCGAACAGGCGGTGGCTGTGGCGGCGGCTACGGGCTGCCGCGGCGCCGGCGTGGGTGGAGGAGTGTCACAGCGGGCGGTCCAGGGGGCCGCGGTGGTGTGAGGGTGCGGCTATAGCGGTGCGGCCGACGGAACTGGGGTCCTCCCCTTTTTCGGGGGCTCCGTTGGATGATCGCTTTGGACTCGGTTTTGGTACGTTTGGCATCAAAATTCCCTTATTCAAACATGTTTGGATTAATGGTTTTGAAAAAATATAGAAGAAAACTAATATTTTATTACAGTTTTTTTTGCTACTTTTTAAGAGTTTGTAACTGATGGAGCAGTGAACTCCGTTCGTCCCATAATAATAGTCGTTCTATGAGTTTTTACGGATACCAATATTAAAGATGAAAGATAAAAAAATACTTCTACACTCTATTACACAATAGCCATCTTCGATGCTTCAATTTTTATTCCCACGAACATCCAGTCGCTATCTCTCTCCGTGCGACAAAATGCATCTGCGACCGGCCCGTCACTCCCATCTACACCTTCTCTATGTTGGGCGCCATGGACAAGGGCGGATCTAGGTCTCTGATGTGCCATCCATGCCCCCTTTTGCAACAGGTGTCATGGATGAGAGAAGGGTCAGGATCTCGACCACCCAACTAAGCAACATTGTCTCCACCGTTTGTGAAGGAGAAGTAGGGGGAGGGGGGCACTGGCGAAGGAGAAGACGGGGTCACTGGTGGAGGGGCAGAAGATCTCAAGACTAGATCTTGGGCACCAAACAGTGCTGCCTCCACGCACGACGAAGGAGAGAAGGGAGGGGCCAGATCTTAGGCTCATGTAGCCTCGTCGGTGGTGGGAACAAAGACGGAGAGAGTTATATCTCGGTCACCCTAGCATCACTCCACACGCATGGGTGAAGAAAATTAGGGCCGGCGCCGACCTTCCATCGGTGGAGGAGAAAGAGGAGGGGGGCGCCGATGTAGGAGAAGAGAAGAGGAGGGAGGGGCGCCGAGTGAGGAGAAGAGGAGGTGGCATCGATGGAAAAAAAGAAGGGAATGGATGTCAATAATAAGAGGAGCGAGTGGATGGCCAGATAGAATCCATGCCTAAAATGAGATTTTTTTAGGGAACATATTTCAAATGTACACTCGCTCACATACGTGCTTAACTTTAATTTTGTTCCAAAACTGTTAACGTTGTCGAGTTTCATGTGAATATATATACATTTCACTATTTCAGAAAGAAAAGTGTCGTCATGGGGTTCATGCCGATCATTTTTTCGTCATGGAGTACGTTCGTCCAGGCTTTAGAAAATCAGTGGGTCCGCCAATGGCTAGAGAGAGAGAGAAAGAGTAGAAGAAAAAGAATTTATTTAACACTTTATTATAAGGACAAGTTTTCTGTTGTTATAAAACTGAAGCCACGCAAAATGCTCCAGACGGAGGAGAGCTTCTGGGTGGAGCCTACGGAGCGACACCAAACACCCCCTTGTAGAGTGTGAGTGTGACTATCATCTGTGATAACTCAGTGATAACTCACACAACCTGAATAGATTGAATGTACTCCAGTATTTTGGTCAATGGACCAGTAGAGTGAAAAAACACACAGTTATTATACTTACTAGGTAACGTGGCCGTGCGTTGCTACGGGACAACTAAATATTTGTACTAAAACACATAGAACACATGATAAATAATAATATGGAATTAAAGTGCATTTAATCCAAAGCAAAGTTTATGAAATTAACAAAGTTATAGAGAGAGTGGCGTCAGAGACTCATGAACTCTACTTTTCGTGATGCGGCTAAGGTAATTTATATTAGCACGAAAAATATCGGATATCCATTTCTTTAATACACTAATAAATTCATGAATAATTCCCCACCACCACTCTCCATACATTTCAAAAGTTAAGATGAACAAAAAATATAGACCAGGAACAAAAAGATAGACTATGATAAATTATGCTTGTAAGCGTATAGTAATAATCCAAAAGTGATGTTTTTGAGTGTGATCTTCACATAATTCTCTTGTAGCTTATTATAATTTTTTTAAGGCCAGTTCCACATCTCCATACATTTCAAAAGTTAAGATGGAACAAAAAAATACCAGGAACAAAAAAAATAGACTCTGATAAATTAAGTTTGTATGCGTATAGTAATATCTAAAAGTTATGTTTTTGAGTGGTCTTCACATAATTCTTTTGTAGCTTATTATAATTTTCTTGGGCCTATTGGCTTGATTTGAGCCTAATCAGGTCCTCCCAGTTCAGGCTGATTGTACAGCCTTGCCCATTTGTTCCCTTAGTTTATCTATTTTTTCTTGAAATTTCTAGATAACTGTTTTTGTTAATCAATGTTAGTATAGTATTTTTTTCATACAAAATAATATGTCCTCATTTCTCCGTCTTATTTTTCCGGTCATCTATCATTATTATAATAATGTGAAGTCGCAAAAATTTAGCTATTGAATCACACTTTGAACTAAAGAAAATGCAAGTAGAAACAAGTTTTCTTTTGATATAAAAAGTGCAAATAGCAAAAGATGTCAAAAATTATTCATTAGTAGAAGCTAGCACTCTCTGGACATGACAATATCAATTAGTACTCCAAAGAATGAGTGTTAAGTGATTAGTAAACAATCAATTCTTAATGAAAAAAACATCTAGACAGGATAACATAAAGGGTTTTTCTCTAGGTTGCAAATATGATACTTCAATGTGGTTTAAGACAAGCTTTAGAACATCCATGCATGGAGTGAAGGGGCTTAGCTGCACTGATATATCCTAAGTTTTCTCCACTGCATGTCTATCACAAGCTGCCTAGCAAAATTTATAGCAAAATTTAGACACTGGGACCACATCCAGCCAGCCTAGCTAATGGCGAAATAATTAAGACAACCAAACAGAAATGAGAGAAATGAGGCTTTAGAAGACGGTGCTTCTGTCATTCATGCTATGGATAATTAATTGATGCAAACATGGGTACAATTGCTTGTTGATCTATAATGTGGATACATCCACCGACAGTATCACAAATCAACTGTTGCAAACCAAAGATTCTGACAAAGGCTACAAAATATAAACACACAGGCAGCATGAAGCCGTTACGACAGCTGATTGGTCGGCCATGGCCATTGGCCAAGTGCCAATAACTGCTATCTAAAATTGAAGGCTATACCTTTTAGTTCAATGAGCTTGTCGAGTGCCTCCCTTCTTCTCCTGTCAAGATGTCGCTACCTGTATCGCAGAGTTGAAATCTTCTCTTAAACAAACATGAGATTGAGATAGTTCCATGAGGTGCCAATGCAAAGTCACCATCAATTTCGGACATGCTCACGGTGATGGGAACATATTAGTGAGCATCACACCTGTAGCTAGTAGAATCAAAGAGATGATTCAAGAGCATCATCTAGTATTGACCTAGATGCAATTCTAGCCAGAGAACACCACAAGTAAATACATTTCAATAAAGATCTACTTAGATACTAACATAGTAGCCAGCAGGTCACATCACAGAATCTAAATGGCTGGTAGACTGAAATATCAAAAATGCAAAAGGTCTATTTTGTGTGACACTACAAAATCTCAGTAACAATAGTCATGCTTATTGCTTAGAAAATTAATGATAAAACAATTTGACAATATTGTAGAATTCTAGAAAGAAAAATCATAATTGTCATATGCAAGTAATTGTGTTTCACATATATTGCAACCTAAGATTTGTGCAAGCGTGAAAAATATAAAATAAAAACAAGAGTGACAAACCATGTGCCTTGGTTTTGTGCAAGCTAGATCAAATTCTTTTTCATTTGATAGCAAAAAAAAAATTAGTCAAACAAATGATCATCCATTACAGATAGGTTTCTAGAATTAGGTAGCAGACACGTGAAAAAGAATTTGATCACTTGCATGCATGACTCTTTTATGTTTTAACATAAAAACAAAGCATCTGAGAAAGCCAGAGTTTACCTCTTACAGAATAATTAGCCAAATTGAGCTGAGCACAAAAAAAAGCAAAATTGTCTTGTTTTTAAATACACATCTACAAATCAATTTGGTTGCACAATTTAATTTGCTCACTTTTAGGGAGTAGAAGTGATGGATCCACGCTGCTAACTGACTTGGGCTCAACGTCACAAATGTAGAACACATTGCGACTGCTCCCTTCGCGCTACACAATGTCAATATGGATGCTGGTCTACCACCTGTTGGTCACACAGCTGAAGGACATCGTAGTTGGTGTAGTGAGCAGTTACAATTGACTTGAGCTACTATTCTAGAAAATACATGAATAAACAACTTGAGCTCCTATTGTATTGGAAAACACATGAATAAACATTATAAGAAAGAGTATGTCGTATGGAAAATACATAGGAAAGAGTATTCAACAATCCAACACCGAGTTCTGTCCTATTATAGCACAGCTAGAGTGTCAATTTTTAGCATCAAATGTATGCATCCAAATATGATATGAAACTTTAAGGGGAATATAATTTATGTGGCAGCATAAGACCTCATACCAGAACGAATATGCTTGCATCAGAGATTAGCACATGTCCACACAACATTAGAAATCAATGAATCAACTTTTACCATTTACACCTGTATCGAATCCACTGAAATATGCGCAACTGGGTGGGAGAAACACGATGAGAGACTGAGTTAGAGACGTACCGGCGCTGGAATTGCATCGACGTGGTCGAATACACTGGAAATCATGTCCATCTTCGTTGGAGTTGTAGGACGCGATCTAATTAGAGGACATTGATCGGTTGTGAGGGTTTGGAGGCATTATCAGGCTTGCGTTGGGATCCGGCCGGTGTCGGGCGTGAGGGCATCCTCAGATCCGGCGAAGGTTAGGCGTGGGGTGGGCTGCGTTGGAGTCTGTGGCGAGGCAAGAAAAGAACAAACTGAGAGAGGCAAGAAAAGAACAAACTGAGAGTACATATATAGAACACAAATACCACAATTGGTGATGTATATAGAACACCACTGAAGATCAAAAGAGAGAATAATCAAGGCACGGAGATTTATCCTCATCAACAAACGGAAGGCCTGTAGCAACCAAAATAGATGAAATAACAAATGCATAATATCCAACAGTTGCTTATAGCATGTATAATCAACAGAAATGTACACTTTAAGATTTTTTGTTCCATTTATCAAATTTTGTGACATGGAATATAAAGTGTTAAAGTGGTCAGCTCTCTAAATTTCTAAAGTATAAATATATAGTATGTGTTGAATTGTTCTTTGGTGTACACTTTGATAACTATTAATAGGCATACACATTAAAACATGGTATAATAAATAAATAAATAAATAAATAAACTGTGTGGATATTTCTTTCCCACCCAAAAAAAATAGTGTGGATATATCAACAAAAATAGGGACATTTCACACTGCTTTGTTTTAGACACGAACTCCCCACCTTGGGGTAGGTCACTCCCTAAGCCCTAAAAGTTAAATGCATCTAGATTTTCTTTAGCCTCAGTGACAAAGGTTCTCTTTGATTGCAAAGGTCTTTTTGGCGTCAAGTCTACAAGAAGATATTACCATGAAGCTAGGTATAGTGAATGTTCTATAGAAACACGATAAACAAACACAAAGTACGATTGTTGCTTAAAACATGAACTCCAGACAAAGAAAATAAAGTATAACAGCAGAGCACCAAAGCACCTTCATTAGACACACCTGCAATATGTGTAGCACAAATACGGATACACTCATACACCGAGCAAGACGGGACCTCGAGCCTTTACGGCTTTACCCCTGTGCTGCAAGCTCTCTGGTGGGCGCGAGGATGAGTGCTCGTGGTGGTGGTGGTGGTGGTGGTGGTGGTGGGGGGGTGGCGAGTGGGAGCCAGCTGGGGCAGGACGGCGCCGGGGCCCGCCGAGGCAGGGGCCAGGGCGGGGCAGGGGCCGGTCGAGGCGGGGACGACGGCCGGCGGGGCTCGGCCGAGGCGGGGACGGCGGCCGCCAAGGCGGGCGGGGGCCGTGGCGCCTGCGGGGGCAGGGCGGGGGCCGGCCGAGACAGGAGCGACGGCCGCCGGGGCGGGCTCGCGGGACCGAAGCGGCGGCCACCGGGGCAGGGCGCACGAATAGATTTGAGGAGAATGAGGAAGGAGAAGGAGAGATGTGCGAGGGAGAGATGACGTGCGTGGGGATGGAATTCGGGATCGCACCGGGCAGAATGAAGGTGAAGCGAAACAAATGTCGCACCAAAATGTTGTCCACACTTTAGTCTTTTTAGTTATGAGGGATAACCGACAACCTTAGGCCCCTTTAGAACGCATGAATTTCGCAGAAATTCTATAGGACATTTATAGGAATTAGTTCATTTCCGCATGAAAAACACGGGAAACAGGATTTTTTTCCAGTCCAAAGGGGCCAAATAGATTTATTTATCAGATACTCGGAATCTCAAATATGTGAAGTACAGGAAACTTTCGACCATTAATTCCTCTTGCTAGTAGTTCGACTTTCAAACGCTAGTTTTGCCTAACTATTTAGTCAAAAAGTTATACCGTCCACTCTTTCAAATCCTAGTATGCGCTGCGTAAGAAAATAGGAAATTTATATCTCGAACTCTCAATACTCGCTACAAGCTAGCACACACAAGGTGCACGTGCAACCATGCATCATTCTTCCAGAAAATCTCAATTAGCCATTCGGCAGAAAATCTGTTGGGCATATAAAACAGCAGCGTAGCATTGGACTAACACGTCCAATAAGCATCAGACATCGTGACGCTGCATGAAACATTTCTTTGCAGCACTTTCCAACCCACATTTCAGTTGCCTAATACCAAACTTCCTTAACACCTAGTCCATGAATCCTACTTCACTTACGAGCACTGTGCTTCACCTTGCAATGAGTTTCCAGAGCGACTGATGAGTAGAAAGTCCTGAACAAGACCAAAAAGGACGTCCATGTGTGAGAATGCATGACCACATTTAGTTGGAAGAATTTCTGGTACAAGAGGCGAGAAATTACTTGCTGCACGACTTGCAGGCATAGCCAGTGGATTGCTTAGAGTTGTCAATGATTGAGCGAGCCATCTTCACCTCCTTCGATGATGGATAAGGGGTTGCAACATGGACGTGGTTACTTTTCTTAGCATCATCACTGACTGCAGGTACATCACAAAGTGAGGTTCCGGTGCCATGGAAAAGAACTGGGCCATACAAGTTTGCGATCGAATGTAACGCTTCTCACCAAGCTTTTTGCCCATAGACGGTGTTGTGATCCTTGTCTTCTTTCTTGGAGGTGTCTTCAAGGGTGTTTCTGCTGGCCTATTCTTGCGCTTAGTACCCTGCAGGATATCATACAAAATAAAGATTAAGGAGAATGTAAAAAAAATGTCAGCTTAAAAAGCTCACACCTTTGGAGAGTCTTCATCATCATCTTCATTTGAATTCTCACCATCATCCTCATCACTGGAATTCTGACCATCAACCATGTCACGCAAAAGAACAATATGGTCAGAATACACGTGATATCAGTGCTGGTAGGAATGCATCGTACACTTACAACAACAATGCCTAGGTTCAGGAAATGGATAACAGACCCAAACCAATAGTAGTATATATAATAAACACCAGGAAAAAAGTATAATCGTACACATAAGAAATTTGGTCCACAATAGATGACTACCTAGGTTATCTTCAGCAATAAAAAAATGACTTATACTGGCTGTTCACTCAATTCTTTATACTGGTATCACAATAAACAATCTAGAGAAATGAGATAAAAAACTGAAACACGGAGGAAATGCTATCTCAGTCATGATTCATCATCACTTATAACAACCTCATCATCACCCGATTCACCCTCTTCTGAATCAACATGTTCTTCGTCACTTTCATCATCGTCAGCGCCACAAACATCAGCTTTATGCTTGTCAGGATCCTTTGTTTCCTCCAAGCTAACCTTTAGTTTAGAGGACTCAGTAGCAGCAGTCTTCTCCACACCACATTTACTTTCTTTGCTTTTATCATCTGACATAAACAATGTTAAGCAAGTGAGTGCTTCGAGGATCCAAATGGGAGCTCATATTTATCTAACTTAGTGAATTCAGTCACATATCATATACAATGCGGATAGGGGGTAAACAGAACCATAAACTAATAAACATGTATATGTATGAACAAGGATATGCATCTGATCATAATGCAGAGAGAAGAAGGATATACATCATCATAATGCAGAGAGAAGAAATGCAATATTAACTCTTAAACAAAATTGTTATTATGTAGAACAAGGATATATACCATCAGTGTTAGGGAGTAATGGAATAGCCAGTGGAACCTCCTCATCAGATTCATCATCTGAAAATCAATCGCCATGTCGCTTATGCCAAGTGATAAAAAAACATTAGGGATTCCAATACTGAAAAAACAAGAGCATTACCTTCTTCGGTACTCGTGTCAGTGTCATATTGTGATAAAAGACAGAGAAGCGTTTAAGGAACAGAAATTTGTGTTCGGGCTTCTTTGAAAATATTGAAGAAAGCAAAATGAAAGGATATTTTCCCTTGCAATGCCTAAATTTGTAGCCAATGGCAGAGATGGTGCTGGTTTTCGAGGTGTGTAGTAATTCAAACTCCTTCTTGAATACCAAACTAGTTGTATATTGGGGGTATTTGTCAACTGATAGTGTTCCAACCGGAAACTCTTTGCCATCAACTTTCACAAAAACTCTCACATCCTCATTCCCCTTGCTGTCCTGTAATGCTATCTTAAAAGACCAACAACTGAAAATTCAAAAAACAGGAACTGCACAAAAATAAGATAAACCAAGAGTGATAATTACTAGTAGAAACCAACCTGTGAAACATGGCACCAGAACTCTCCTGGGTTACACTTCACTGTAGCTCCAGGTCTAGCTTCAACTCCTGGAAATGTTAGCGTACCTTTTAGTATCCACAATAAGATAAACTATTGAGATCGCAGATTGCAGGAAAATAGGAGATTTCTTCTAAGGGGAGAAGGTCATTCGCAGTGCTAACACCCAATTATAAACATCAATTGCATTTATATTGTCAAAGAATACAATATCATGAGAAGAATGTAATCGAAGTTGTTGACTAGAAGCATTGGAACAATTGTAATGTGATGAAGCCCACACAACACAATGTAATCACAGCATCATGTTTATCTGATTTGATACAAAACATCCCACGTTTCATGAAAAGCTGAAGACCTTACAAGCTAAACTTGTCTCTGTCGACCTTGTCAGTCAGTCTCACGGAGCATTCTGATTTACCATGTGCCACTGCTGCAACGGCTGCATAAGCTAACTAAAAAACACCCATCCCTAAATTCATGGAATTACGGGACTGAATCACACCAATTAAGAAAATTTGCAGAAGGAAGCAGCAATACGTACTACTGGTTAACACTAGCAGACAAGTCGTAGTCTTAACCTGAACCAACCAGCCTCACCCAGGAACAGACCCAGACAAACAAGCCGAACGCAAAATCGCACAACGGTCATCTACGAACCCTAGGGGATGAACAGGTTGATCGAACCTCTCGCTCTTTCTACATTGGATCCAGCATCTCCGATTACCAGCTAGCAAACGACGAGACAGAGACACAATACAGGGCGATGCAGCACCCCAATTATATCAACTAAAGCAGGCGAGATCGAAGAAAACGAACAAAAAGGGCAGATCTCGGCGCGCGATACGAACCCCAGTACTCAAAAATTCCGTTCAGCATGGCTCGTCGAGGGAGAAAAACACGCGACGCGATGGGGTCCCCGGCGGCCGGCGGCCGGCGGCCGGCGGCCGGCGGCTTCTCTCCGCCGCGGTGGTTCTCGAGAGGAGAGGGTTTTGTGGGCTTCTGGGAGCGTCGCGTAGGCTGAGACGAGGAGGAGCGTATGCCTAAGTGGGCCTGGGAATGTGAATTCTCGTTTAGCCCAGTGAGTTTGGCCCAGTTTGGCCCCAATATCAGTCCTGCGAGCAGCCGAAGCGGCGGGTTCAGCCTCACGAGGAAGGAGGACAGGGCCACGCATTCACACCGTCACACGGGTGACGGGACCGCGGCCCCCACCCGTTTCCGGCTTCCCTGCCGGCTACCGCGCCTCCTGCCATCCTGCTCCACCCCACCACCACCAATCCGCCGCTCTCATTTTGCTTCCCAGTCCCTACGGCGCCAGTAGCCCAGTACGCGTTTTCCCTTTCCGCGTCCGCGTGCGTGAGGTGAGCCCCCCAAGCGGCGAGCGGT
The DNA here is from genome assembly GCA_009763385.1 of Coix lacryma-jobi var. lacryma-jobi. Lineage (NCBI taxonomy): Eukaryota > Viridiplantae > Streptophyta > Magnoliopsida > Poales > Poaceae > Coix > Coix lacryma-jobi. Next base: position 6,719,128 of record CM019824.1, read on the forward strand.
GAGCCCCAGTGCCCCACGCACGCGGCCCCGCTGCGCCGCCGGTACAACTCATGCCGACGCCGCCCGCCCGACCAGTGAAGTAAAGACGCCACGCCGCGCGGCCGAGCGGGAACCGCAATGAGGCCGCCACCGCGCCGCCGCAGAGTAGGGGAGCAGGCGGGGGTGGCGCGCTCGGCAGGCGCGCGTTCGCGTCCTTCCTCGCGGCGGCCATCGTCGCGCTCGCGCTCCTCTGCCTCTTCTACGGCACCGCCTTCGCCCCCTCCATCCACCGCGCGCACCCTCGTCTTCCCCTCCGGCTGCGGTTCCGGGCCCAGGGGACTGAAGCGCTCCCGGCGGACCTCGTCGTCTCCTCCATCCCGGTGCGCACCGCGGCCGCCCACTCCCCGCGCTCTCTGCTTGTTTTCGTTAACGGAGACGTGATGGGCGGTCTCTGTGCTTTGCTGAGTGCTGACCCCGCGTGCGTGTGTCGTGGGGTTCGAAATCGAACAGGTGTGCGACGCGCGGCACTCGGAGCTGATCCCGTGCTTGGACCGGCGCCTCCACTACCAGCTCCGGCTCCGGCTCAACCTCTCCCTCATGGAGCACTACGAGCGCCACTGCCCCCCAGCGCCGCGCCGACTCAACTGCCTCATCCCACCGCCCGACGGCTACCAGGTGAGGGAGAAGCCACCGTGCGTGACATTGCAGAGTGCTGTGTTGCACTTGCACCTTGTTTGTGTAGCTCTCATGCTCACGCCGATGTGACGTATTGACGTGATGTGCGCGCGATGCTTGCTTAGGTGCCCATCAGGTGGCCGAGGAGCAGGGACGAGGTCTGGAAGGCCAACATACCCCACCCGCACCTTGCTGCTGAGAAGTCAGACCAGCGGTGGATGGTCGTCAATGGCGATAAGATCAACTTCCCTGGTGGGGGCACCCATTTCCACACCGGTGCTGACAAGTATATCGTGCACCTTGTGCAGGTTTGAGATATTACTGAGGTTAATCTACTGCACATGGTTACTATCGTAGGCTAACGTGGCCAATGTTTTTCACCTGTCGTGATAGATGCTGAATTTTCCAAATGGAAAGCTCAACAATGGAGGAAACATCAGGAATGTGCTTGATGTCGGCTGTGGGGTTGCCAGCTTCGGCGCTTACCTTCTTTCGCATGATATACTTGCGATGTCTCTCGCTCCCAATGACGTGCATGAAAATCAAATTCAGTTTGCCCTTGAGAGAGGGATCCCGGCAACCCTTGGTGTACTGGGCACAAGGAGGTTGCCATACCCAAGCCGCTCGTTCGAAATGGCACATTGCTCTCGTTGTCGGATTGACTGGCTGCAGAGGGATGGGGTCTTGTTGCTGGAAGTGGATAGGCTATTAAGGCCTGGAGGACATTTTGTGTATTCATCACCGGAGGCCTATGCTTTGGACCCTTTCAACAGGAAGATATGGAGACTGATGAGTGACCTTGCTCGAAGGATGTGTTGGCGGGTTGCATCTAAGAAGAACCAGACGGTGATATGGGCTAAACCATTGACTAATGGATGCTATATGAGGAGAGAGCCTGGAACACTTCCCCCCATGTGCAAACATGATGATGATCCAGATGCTGCTTGGAATGTGCCCATGAAAGCATGCCTAACTCCATACTCTAAGAGTAAGTTCACTCCATTTCCCTTGAGCTCACCAAGTACCATAATAGTTTATAATGCCTTGTGGAGTTTGAATTTTATATCGATTATATGTGAAGAAAAATACATGGTGCCAAAACGTCATTGCTCAGGTTGCCCATCCAACTGCCAATAGGTTCAAACCCAAGTATGGTTTGCTTTGACATTAGCAAGAAAACACCATCTCCCCCACTTTATTGTGCAAATGTTGATGAGTAGATCTCATAGATTAGTCCCTTTTTTCTTAAGTTTTGTTGGTAATGCTCACTCACCTTTGTTGGTTGCCTTCTTTTTTCGGCACACACCACAGGCTCTGTTTTGGCGCCTTTTCTTAAAATACCTTAAAAATTGTATTAGGACAGTCACAACACAGTTACTGCCTTACTGGTGACCATTGGTGAAGTGATCATCCTATAACTTTTCTATTTTTACTGTTACAATATGACCTGCAGTACCATTTGCAAGAACTTTGTACATCTTTCATGCTGAACCACTATATGCAGTGGCGGAGCCAGAGATTTTATGGAGCCTGGGCGAGTGACATGATGCAAACTAATAGTGATAGAGATATATAAAATAACACACATAATTTTCGTTCTAAATTACAAGTTGTTTTAACTTTTTTGATACATTTATTTTGCTATGCATTTAGATGTACTAAAAAAGTCAAAGCGGATTATAATTTAGATCGGACGGAGTAATATACAAGAAAAATTAGATAGACATATAATCTGATCTGTGTACTCCCGCTATTTTAAATAAATACCACATCTTGTACTTCGATAAGTAAATAATTTTCGACTTGTAGAAGTACAAAATGTGTGATGGGGATGTTCGTTTCCTTAGTAAAAATTTTAGCCCTGTCATATTTGGATGTTGCGGCTAATTTAGTTTATTAAAAATAAACGAATTACAAAACTAATTTGTCAATCAAAGGCTAATTCACGAGAAAAATCTATTAAGCTTAATTAGTTCATGATTTAACAATAGGGTGCTACAGTAAATATTTACTAATGATGCATTAATTTACCTTAATAGATTTATCTTGTTAATTAGCATATAGAGTATAATTAGTTTTATAATTAGCTTATTTTTAATAGAGTAAATTAGTACTGCAACATACGATGTGACATAACATACGATGTGACAGACTGTTTTTTTTTTACCAAGAAAACCCACCATCTAAATCCTTTTGAAACTTTTTAGCTATGCCTTTATCAGTTTGCCAGGGACTGTATGTGTACATAGCCAGGGAGTTCGGTTGCCAGGGAGTCATCGTTTGTGTAATACAGTATGTACCAGCGAGCAGAGGAGCCCGGGCACCGGCCCAGGGTGGCCGGGCCTTGGCTCTGCCCCTGACTATATGTAATCTGAAAATCATAGCATTGTATTTCGGTTGAGTTCCAACGGTGCATGTTCTGGTTTTGGAACTATAAACCAAATTCTCTTTGCATGTTTTGTAAGGAAATGGTGAACCTAGTTGTCATTCTATACTAAATAGCCCAGGTATCAATCATGTGTCGGACCCTATTGGTTATTTTGTTTAGCACACTGGCAATCTGATCTTGGCATGCTTTTTCACCAAAACAGGAGTTAATAAGGCTAAAGGCAGCGAATTACTTCCCTGGCCACAAAGGCTCACAGCACCACCACCTTGCCTGAAAGAGCTTGGAATCAGTCCAAACAATTTTTCTGAAGACAATGTGAGTTAGTATGAAACATTAGCGTTTTGCAACATGAGCACATATACCGTTACCTGATGGCGATATATTTGACCTTGAAATATTATTTGCAGGACATTTGGCATTCTAGAGTAATTCAGTACTGGAAGCACATGAAGTCTGAGATACGAAAGGATTCCTTTGAAATGTTATGGATATGAGTGCTAACCTTGGCGGGTTTGCAGCATCTCTGAAGAAAAAGGATGTCTGGGTAATGAATGTAGTTCCTTTCACGGAATCTGGAAAGCTGAAGGTTATATATGATCGTGGTTTAATGGGGACTATCCACAATTGGTAAGATTTTGTGACCTACTTCCCATCTATTTATTTAATTGTTTCAAAGTGGAATTTGCATACATGGAAATTAGAACTGTTACATTTGTGTTGTCTTGTGACATGCAGATAACAGTTTGATTGCATGACTATAGTCTGCAATTAATTAGCCATAAATATAAATTATCAACTTTTTTTTCTCATGCTTGTCCATATAAAATTCATTTTCATGCGTGGAAAGGGGTGATGTTATCTTGTTTGATTTCCAAGACACACCGGTGTGTAATTCTTAATCTGTGCAACTAGCATAGTGGCTGCAGTTATAAACATTGTTTTCCCGAATTGAGGTAGTTTAGCTGTCATATTTTGGAACATGTGGATGTAGTCTCTGAGCCTTGAGGACATAGTTCCGTCCATTAGAAGATTACCTGCATTGCTATTATGATTACACAAAACTGAAAAACGTGAGGCCTCCTCTCAAAAAAAAAAGAAGCATGCGGCCTATCAACACATCTGATCCAGGTGCCCTATTCTGTTGCTTCTTTCCATTTTTTAAAGACCCTTTTTCCATTTGTAACCTCTTCAATAGTTAACTTATGTTTCATATGGTGATAGCCGCTGAGAAATTTCTTGTGCATTGTCCCGTGTCTCATATGGTGATAACCTCTTCCATAGTTAACTTATGTCTCATACTTGCTGTTATATATGGCTGATGCTAATTTTCTTTATTTATGATTTGTTTAACTGAAGGTGTGAATCATTCTCGACATATCCGCGCACCTACGACCTCTCTCACGCCTGGCTCCTATTTTCTGAGATAGAGAAGCAGGGATGTAGCCTGGAGGATCTTCTGATTGAGATGGACCGCATCCTTAGGCCTTATGGGTACGTCATCATCAGAGACAGAGCTCCTGTGGTAAACTACATCAAGAAGCTTTTACCAACGCTAAGGTGGGATGACTGGACATTTGAGGTGAGGCCTAAGAAAGATGCGCTCACAACAGGTGACGAAAGAGTCTTGATCGTGAGGAAAAAGCTCTGGAATCAGTGGTTGCAAGATCCGTCGTAGCAGCCATACTCTTGTTTTGATTATAGCCGTAGCTAACTGGTGGGCACCGGCGTTGTCCTAATCCTCTAATGTAATATATAGTCTTCGACGTCTTTGTTTTCCCGTGTGATGAAATGCTGACTGTAGATTAGCATCAGCATCAGATGCAGGCTTCAATTGTTAATATACATATTACTATTACATAGGCAATAGAGTTTTCATTTTTTTTTCTGTCTGCTCCGGTGCTCCTCATTCCTTGTGAATTATTTGTTTTCGCAAAATCCTTGCGTTATCGTCAGTCGTCACTGTCAGTGGCTCAACTGTCACTACAAGATTTTGCGTGACCGAATGTGAAGTTCATTTACCTCTTTGGGTTGTCTGGGTAGAAGCTATGGAGCCGTGCCACAGGAGATGTGGCGAACAGAGGTATGGCACCACCAACTACTCGGAGTACGTGTTGTTGAAGCCAGCGACTGCCAGATCCGATAAAGCTGGTTAAGGTCAGCTTCGGTGCTAGTTTCATGATACAGTTTTCAACATCATATTTTAAAAACAGTGTAGAAGAGTTTCATCCGCATGAAACTAAAACTCTATAAATTTATCACTGAGATTGATCTAAGGGTACGTTCGGTTGTTACGGAACAGCTCCCTAAAAATATTCCAGCTGGATTCGGCCCCTAAATGAGCTTCAATCCCTAATACAGAATAAAGTCGTCAAATGTTTGAAAAATTGTACCTATTTGGAAGTAGAAGAAATTTTGCATAAAAATCAGTTCAAATTCAGAATGATTCCATGCAAAAAAAAAGAGCATCATGTGCAGGCTCAAGCTGTCCAGTCTTGATGAACTGCGAGCAAACAGTGAACACATCTGGAAGGTGACCCGTGGCACGCGTGTTCGGGTAGCGCAGCCAGGCCCGGGCCAACGAACCCGACCCGGCCTCGCCTCACTTCACTCGGGAGATCCCAGCAGTTCGCTGCCGTCGCCTCCGCCAGACCGCCACCGCGACACTACACACTAGTGTAGCGCCGCCGCGGAAGAAGCAAGGGGAGGAGAAAAGCGGCACCCGCCGCACACACGCCGCGCGGCGGAGCCATGGCCGAGCTGCGGCACGCCACGGCGGCGGCGGCGGCGACCCGCGCCACCAGCTCCCCTTCCAAGCGCGACGCCGAGGCCGCGTCCGCGTCCTCGCCCTTGGTCGCGTCCCCTCGCGTCGGCGGCGGCGGCAAGGACGGGCTCCGCCCCCAACAGAGGTGGTCACTCCCGCCCCCAGTCCGCTCCCTCCTCGCGCTCGAGGACCCCAGGTCCCCCGCCGCCTCCGCCCTCTACTGGGTCCTGGTCGCCGCAATCGCCTGCTTCGCGCTCGCTGCGCTCTTGTCCGCGCCTTCCGTCTGGGCACGCCTCGTCAGTTCCTGATTCCCCGATCGTTTCCTCTCATATTCGTTACGTTTCATCGAGATCTCTAACTCGCTGCTTACGATCGTGTTGGTGCTGGACCGTAGAACGCGCCGTACCTGTGCCGCAAGGAGGGGATTCGGCTCCACTGCCCCAGGGTAAAGAGGCCTTCACTTGAGCAGCAATGCATTCAGGGGAACCTGATTGTGCATGCAATGTGATTGGAGACCTGAATGTGATTTTTGTTTGGCTTGGTATTATGCTGTAGGTCAGCCAGCGGGACTCTCTGTGGGAGAATCCTCATGCAGCAGCGACTTCGTGGAAGCCATGTGCTGAGCGTCAGAGCCATGAGGTCTCAGGCAAGTACAAAATCAGAGTGTTCTGGCTAAAAAGTAGATGCTAATTTGCTGGTTGCTTTAGTTGCAACCTAGTTTGCTGTATTTATCACCCTGATTTGTTATTACTAACTTGGGTGTGAGCCATGATAGTTTTTCATTTGATGACGAGCTACTCTTTGTTTGGAATTACACTGGTTGGAGAAAATAATCATGGTTGAGCAATCTGTACAACGGCAGAGTAAATTAAAGTAGAACAATTATGCCAAGAAAAAAGTTTCAAAACGTAGCCTCTTTGATTCCAATAATGCCTGCTGAAGATATGATGTTGTCACACCAAGCATCTGTATAAAAGTTAATCCATCTGAAGCAAATTGGAGTCTAAATAGGCTCAACCAATTTGTTAGCACATCTTAAGCTTGTAGAGAACTTAAGCACCTGCCAATTTTCTTACTAAAGCACCATGTCTAAGGATCTCCATTGTACATGCTATATGCTCTCTTAGGAAAAAAGTTTAACTTTGCAGGTCATGACTTTTCAAACTGCATTAGTTCCTCATTATTGTTTCTGTTTATCAAGCTGCAACTTAGCACAAGACAAACATTCACTTGAAGCTATGGTTTGATCCTGACAACAACCAGTTTGATCTCTATTTTGCAGACCTCGTGTCAGAGAATGAAACTTCTGGGTTTATATTTATTCATGCTGAGGGTGGATTAAACCAGCAACGTATAGCTGTACGTATGTGCCTTTCACAATTTTTCCCTTGAGTAGTTGCCTTGTAAAGAGTAGATTTCTGACTTATTTTTCGCTATATTTTAGATTTAAAATGGAAAATGTTGACCTAACTAAACTTTTTTCTACTTAATGGTTTTTTTTTCTTTATGATGTTTCGTTGTTAATATTAGAGTTTCAGAAGATCATCATTCTGTTGCCAGAAATTTTCTCTTCATGTTATCTTAGTAGCATTGCACATTTATTAATTTTGGTGGGATATTTGATTTGTTTACAGATATGTAATGCTGTTGCAATTGCTAAGATAATGAATGCCACACTTATTCTGCCAGTGCTAAAGCAGGACCAAATATGGAAAGATCAAACGTAAGTGATGAACTATGATTTCCTTTTAAACAACTTATGGTTACCCTTTTTGTTTACATTATGTGTTCTCTTTTTGTGATTCCTGTAGTAGTTGAGAACTTTTATCTCTTCGTGCAGGAAATTCGAAGACATCTTTGATGTAGACCATTTTATAAATTATTTGAAGGAGGATGTGCGCATCGTTCGAGATATTCCTGACTGGTTTACAGAAAAGGATGAGCTTTTCACCAGCATAAAGTTAGTTGCTTCATTTTCAGCTATCCATGTATCTTAACTGTTATCTACTGAATAGCTTGTTGCTAAAAACTACACAGATGATTTATACTGTTATTGGTGATGCTACTTTTTGTCATCAATATAAGAACTATGATTGTTAGTGAGGATTATTACATCTCAACCACATGAACCAGAAGAGCAACCTTACTGGAAATTGCTGCTGGACTTGTATTGTTCATTTTTTTTTTTGCAAGAGTTATTATTGTTACACAAAGTTGATGCAGCTAGAGATTGTGTTTGTAGCTCTCAGTTTAAGGTTTTGTATGTTTGTTGTAACAGGCGCACTGTGAAAAATGTCCCAAAGTATGCATCAGCACAATTTTATATTGACAATGTGCTTCCAAGGATCAAAGAGAAAAAGATAATGTCTATCAAGCCGTTTGTTGATAGGTTAGGGTAAGTGTATCACAGCATCAAGATGGCAATATAAGTAAACCATTGTCCTACCCTTTAGATACATTTTTGGATGTGTTAGTTATGTATAAGCATTCTGTTTCAGATATGATAATGTTCCAATGGAGATTAACCGACTGAGGTGCCGAGTTAATTATCATGCTTTGAAGTTTCTACCTGACATTGAAGAAATGGCTGACAAGCTAGCAACAAGGATGAGAAATCGAACTGGAAGTTTAAACCCATACATGTAAGCTTAGTTCGCTCTCTTCTATTAAGAGTCAGCTATCTGCAGTTGACAAATTGATATCTCATGCCGATCACATCTGCTTCCAAAGGGCTCTTCATTTGCGATTTGAGAAAGGAATGGTGGGCCTTTCTTTTTGTGATTTTGCTGGAACTAGGGAGGAAAAGGCTATGATGGCTACTTACAGACAGCAACAGTGGCCAAGGCGGTACAAGGTGATGTCAACTTTCAGTTTTTATTTAATACCATAATTTTTTCATTTATTCTTCAGTTTTACAAAAGAATGATGGGTCTTTCTTCAGTGGAGAATGCACTATTTGAATATACTGTTCTCTTGTTGCTTGCAGAATGGATCTCACTTATGGCCACTAGCACTAGAAAAGAGAAAAGAAGGCCGCTGCCCGCTTGAGCCTGGGGAAATAGGAATTATTTTGCGTGCGATGGGGTATACGAAGGAAACTCAGATATATGTTGCATCAGGGCAGGTGTATGGTGGAAACAACAGAATGGCACCGTTGAGGAATATGTTCCCCAATCTGGTAGGTGCTTCTGAAGTTTACTTTATCTAGCAGATCTTCCTTTTCCTGCCTTTTCTATTTAAAATATAGCCAGAATGCAAAAGATTCTCAAAGGAATATGTATATTTAATTATTTATAGAATCTACCAAAGAAACAACTAACCAAGGTACATGCAACTGACCTAGCCTTCACTGACTGCAGGTTAGCAAAGAAGATCTTGCAAGCAACGAAGAGATGGAGCCTTTCAAGAAGCATGTAACCAGCCTTGCTGCGCTGGACTTCCTGGTATGCCTGAAGTCGGACGTGTTTGTCATGACCCACGGTGGCAATTTCGCCAAGCTGATCATCGGCTACCGCCGCTACATGGGCCGCCATAGGCTCAAGTCAATCAAGCCAGACAAGGGTCTCATGTCCAAGTTCTTTGGTGACCCTTACATGCCTTGGGCGACTTTTGTGGAGGACGTGATGATCACCCATCAGACACGAACCGGCCTCCCCGAACCCACCTTCCCGCACTATGACCTATGGGAGAATCCTCTCACCCCTTGCATGTGTAGAGCTTAAATTATAGACAACGAGTGATGGTGCATAGTTATTCTTTGTCCATATGCTGATATGCAAACTGCAAATTTTGTGTAGTTATCTTTTTACCACTTGATGTACAATTTTTAACAAAGCAAAGCTCAGTTCATGCAGAATCCTCTGCTATCTTTCCCCTGGAATTCTTCTTGATGCGTAAATACGTAATCTGATGTAGTTTTTCATCAGATCAGCCACAAATTTTTGGTTGATGAACTTCTGAAATTTCATACAATCCATATAGTCAGTTTGTATACCATGAATCCCAACAGTAAGATTGCCGTAGATACATTCTTCCATGCATATGGACTTGTGGAGGTTACGTGTCCACAGTACGTATCATCATCACTAAAATTCTATTGTTTGGTGTTGTGTTTTGACAATAACTCACGCATGCAATTCAATACAATGTCAGCCGGAGCAGCAGAAGCGCCACCCGCTGCCGCCACCGCTGCGCTGGGCGTCGTGCCGGATCATTCCGGCGGGGCGATTAGGCCTTAAATTCACCAGCCTTTCAGCTGGCAATGCACAAGCGCAGACATGGTTAGCTTAGCTAACCAGCAAAACTGAAGCTACTGAAGCTGAGACAGCAAGCACTTGCCAAGCTCGCTGACGTTCTGCGCTGTCTTGTGTCTTGGGCGATACCTCTGTGAAGAACAAGCCGTTTGCTTCCGCGTACGTAGTCCATGGATTCCTGAAGGAGAAAAAGGATCCGCGGCCCAGGTAATTCAGCAAGACAGCAACACGAAGGAGAAGGGATTGCAGGGATGGGTGGATCATCGATACATGCGTATATCATATATACAGTTGTGCGTACACTCGAGTTCCAACCTGTCGCCTTTCTTGCAAATCGACCTTGTTGCAGGAGCTTTCTAGCTGTGTGCAGTGCAGAGTTCGAGGGCAGTCAGTCAGCAGCCACCTACCGTGCTCGTGAAGTCGTGAGTGTCGTGATGTCGAAGACGACGCGACGGCTGCGGCGAAACCGCGTGGTAATACATGGGGGCGAGGCTGTGGTAGCTAGCGCGCGCTCCTGACCGGCGGGTCGCAGATGTGGAGCTTCACGGCGGCCTCGTCCAGGGACAGCACCTGCGAGAAGAAGGCGGCTCCGATCGTCGACTCCTGGCACTGGCACTCGTAGTCGTAGTAGAACAGCCCTTTGGCGAACCGAACGACGATGCTCGTCTTCCCGCTCCCGGCGCCCAGGTCCCCGTGAAGCGCCTGCAGACACAATCCATGGCGCTATTGTATAGCGAGCGTACCGTGCTTGTGTTTGTGCTTGCGCTCAAGTCCTGCGTGCATGCATGCCTGTATGTGTGTGTATTGCATGCACATCGATCTGCACCCACCAGCTTGGCCTGGATGATTTGGGCGCTGCCCCCCCATCGACGACGACGAGCGTGCGCGGTCGGCGGGAGGCAGTCAGGCAGATGATATGAGCGGTAAGGATGATAACGAATGTTTGCCTGATATATATCGATCAGGTCTGCTGCCTGTTTTTCTTCCTGCAAGGTTGTTGCATCAGTTGATGCACGTAGAGGATACGTACATACGAGGACTAGACGCACTAGCTAGGTGATCGATCGGTTGAGCATGATGGGGGCCGGTAGGTGACTCGTGTGTGAATTTGTTATGCATGTACTACTAATGATTTATTGCAATTTATCCATGGTTAAAATAATGTCTAGATGGATCATTTGGCTATGAAGCAGCGTAAAATCATTGCTCAAGCTGCTGGAGTAGTTGCTACTAGATAACTTTTAGGAAATAGATATACTCCCTCCATCCCAAATTACAAGACATTCCAAGAATCTTGGAGAGTCAAAGTTTTTCAACTTTGACCAAATTTTATATATAAGATAATAATATTTATGATATCAACTAAGTGCAATTAGATTCTCCATTAGTTATATTTCCATAATATGTATATTTGATGGTATAAATCTTTATATTTTTCTCTATAATTTTGGTCAAAGTTGAAAACTTTGACTCTCCAAGATTCTTGGAACGTCTTATAATTTGGAATGGAGGGAGTACATGGGTAATTTTCGTTGAACACTACTAGTCTATTCTAAAAATCCAAAAAAAAAAAATACTCCCTCCGTTCTAAATTATAAGTCATTGTAAGAATCTTTGGAGAGTCCAGCTCTTCAAGGAGGGAATACAACCAAGCTGCCGGCATAGCTGTTGGTGTGTTGGAACCCACATGGATCCAATAACACAATTTTATACAGCTAACGGGGACAGCTGTGTTTACCTGAACAACAGTAAACATGAACTACATGCATAGGCGGCCTGCCCCTGCAGCAACGCTAGACCGCAACAATTCCGAGTAGCATCAAGCTTGGGCCATCTGCACATTAACATCAAGGAGTCAAAATTTGGTGCAGCCGCAGATCCCATTTGCTGTTTCTTACTTCTCAAAATCAGTTTAATTTGCTTCCGGTGAACTATGTTTTTTCAAAAAATAGGTTAAAATGAATGTTTTTTTCCTATGCCACGGCATAATTACCTTTGGAAATCATAATCTTTAGTGAATAAGCCAGTGGGTTTATGAAACTTCTGATTTTAGTTCTTTTAGTAACCAATCAGATGAGTAAGGGACTACAGAACTGGATTCTACATGTGAAAGGACAAGAGGGCATATCTAAAAGATTCATGGACTAGAACTATACCAATTTCGCAGCATTTCTGTTCTTCAGTGTCAAAAGTGCTGCTTCAGCAAAGGCCTGTGCAGCTCGGGCCTCTGCTTCTGCAGCCTCTGCTTCCCTAGCTGCTGCTTCAGCTTCTGCCATGATAGCCTCTGCCTCTGCAACTGCATGAGTAGCAGCAGTTGCAGCTGCCTCTGCGGTCATTGTCGCCATACGAACCAATTCAGCATCAACTTGGGATCTTGTAAGGGTTCTACTAGCATCACTCCATAATTTCAAGGGTTCTCCTTGCACGTCTTCCAGCAGGAGCATCTTGGGGCTTCGGCCCTCTAAGCGTGGTGAACTGGGTGCTATCCTGTACTTACGATTCACCTGCAAACTTCCACTGGGTCATGCTGAGAAGCCCAAGGTTCTTCAATTGGAGAACATGCAACTTCTGATTGGATTGGATCAAAATATGAACATTCAGCAATGAAAGATGGGACATGGACACCATAGAGCCCACAAATCGACTAGTGCTGAAAATAGCATTTAAAGTAAGATCAGCAGGAACCTGCAGTCTAACACGGATTCTACATGAAATTGAACAAGAAATCAGTATGTAATAGACTAATAGTGGAGTATCGTGCATCACTAAACAAGAAATCAGTGCTTGCTAATACTGATAAACATGTTTAGCACTGTAATAATAGATGGTGCACGGTTGAACAAGTCTATGTGTGTGCACCTTCTAGAGCACATGCTTATGCCCAAACATGTGTCATGATAAACCTTCATATACTTGTATTCACAAATATGGCATATGATTTGTTCCAGTTGGATGAAAACTAGGCTTCTGATAGTGTTATGCACAGATTTTACTTATCTAGGAGTACTTCATTAGGTGATGTCATAAGAATGCACTAGTGTGGTGGTTGGGCACCCAGTTGTGGTGCCATAGGACCAGGGTTTGAACCCTGCTTTCAGAGATATATGCAGTTGCATCCTGTGTAGTCAGCCTTCAGGATCTTCTTGACCCTGTGGTTAAGATTTCTTAGATCTCCCCCCGCCCCCGCCCCCCCCCCCCCCCCCCCCCGAAGAGGTTTTTAGGGGATGACATTAATTGAATTTACTCACATGGTATCACCTAGTAATTTCATCTTTGAATTAACTTTATTTCTCATAGCATAAAATGATGTAGGCAGCTAAAAAATCATACTTACCTTTAACAATTTCCCACTTGTAGCTAAATCCTTCAGTTTTGCAGACAATAAGTGATCAAAATCATTAGGTGGCCAATATTGCTCCTACATAAAACCAAGGTAAGAACCTGATTGTGCAAATAGCAAATATAAGACGACCATGGCCCAGTTTGCCAAGAACTTTTATTAGCAAATAAGAAAGAACATGGTGCTTTCAAAATGAAATCGGAACTCTGCAAGAAGAAGACATAGTGCCTGTGCAATAGCTAACTTTTGACCAACAAAAGGAGGAAATCTAATGTAACTAGAGATACTTTTTTATTGGATTCTACTATTTGATATATGGGTCAGATCAGGTGTACTGAAGTTCTATTTCTGTTATGAATCTAATGTGACTAGAGAACTTTTATTTGATATATCATTTTTATACAGTCAGATCAGGTGTACTGAAGTTCTATTTCTGGTATCAAATGGTGTTCATTATTTAATTTAGGTGTTTAGGAGTAGGAGTAATGATCCTTGCAACAGATATGGGTGGCACCAGCCATCACCAGCATAGGCAGGCAACCTGCTGATTTGGGCAAAATCATGGGCTCATGACGGCTGGGTAGCCCCACCTAGTTGATTTCTTATACACTTTTGTCAAAATAAAAACAATAAATTTATTATTAACAAGATATCTTGTGCATAAAAAGCTTTGGCTGACTAAATAAAAACAGAAAATGGTGTGGAAAAATACAAACACAGAAGGCAAATAATGTTGACATTCAAAAGTAAAGGAATATAGACCATAAAGCATATTATAAGTCTATAAGTCCTAAAAAGAAACAAAAACAAGAGAAGAATGCACACCTCTATGTAATTAGCAATAGTAGTTCTGTGTGACCCTGTAGGCTCATTCAAGTTCTTTATAGCCTCCATTATAATATTGTCTAGCCTGCATTAAAGCCATTAAAGTAAGTGAAGACCAGTCTATCTAGTTTTCTATTGAGATAACAAAGAGAGGAAAAAACTAAACGGCACAATTATGTATTATTACACTTATGCATATGTAATCACCTTGACTGAGATTTCTTTGAACTTGAAGCATTCCACGCTTCAACAGGCACTGATGCTATAGGCTTTACATCAACAGTCTCATCATCAACATCAGAAATAACTGTGCTCATTGCCAACGAGTGATCATTATTCTTAGGAGCAGCTCGGGTTCTCCTTGTGGAAGTTCTCCCCCTGTCACGAGCACTCGATGAAGTGACAATTACATTCATGTTGCGCCATTTGTCCTAAGTAGTGATTAATAGAAAAGAACATATGAGCATACAGGTTGAAGATGAATCTGGAAATTTAGAAACCAAAAACACATGATTTCAAGGAATACACAAATATGGCAGTCCCTTCACTCAAGTAAACTTATGTAAAAAAAGGAATCAAGTGAATAGTTTTAACCTTTAGGTCAACGTTAGAGCGGTAGCGCAATGTGGAGCTAAGTTCTTGATCATTCAATATCATGCGCCAATTTCCAACTCCATGTCTTGCTACTCCAGCTCTAAGTGCAGCCTCTTCTTCAGAAGTCCACCTCTGTTTTGGAGCCCCCATGTGTAGGCCCAATCTTTTCAGCCAAATACAATATGAACACAAATGTATACCTTCTAACCTGATTGTGAATTCAATCCATTAGAACATTGTAAAACTGAAAGGAATATAACAACTGCTGGACTACAATAGATTAACACTCAAACATTGAATCATCTGAAAACTCAATTCTAGGATATCTTGGAAACAAACAATCCAACATGTGCAAAAACTTATCACAGATAAATTCTTGTTTTGACATGTACAACATCCTGCATGCTTGGCTAAAGAAGAAAACAGGTTTGTACTACAACTTAAATATACCGAATATTAGGAAGAGGTACCACATAAAATCTGTACAGGCCTAGAAATTACTGAAGAAATATTTGCTGGTTTTCAAAGGCTCTGTTATTGTTCATGAATACAGTACAGCCTATGATATCCGTCATAGTATTACTCCCTTCGGTCAAAAGTAAGTGATGTTATAGACATTGTCACTGTCCCGAATACACAACTTTGACTGCTGATTCATTATGAATGATCTGCAGCCCAAGTTTAGATTGGTTCTTTGCACGCGCCGGCCGCGCGCAGCCTATGATATCCGTCATAGTATTAGGGTCGAATATTGCGACCCTACTTTAGCCTATTAAAAATATACTAATTAAAAAACTAATTTGTCAGTCGGAGGCTAATTCACGAGACGAATCTATTAAACTTAATTAGTTCATGATTTGACAATATGGTGCTACAGTAAACATTCGCTAATGATAGGTTAATTTACCTTAATAGATTCGTCTTAGTAATTAGCATATGTCCCTGTAATTAGTTTATTTTTAATAAACTAAACTAGTGCCGCAATGTCCGATGTGACAGGCAAAAAAAAATTTGCCAGGAAAACGAACGCCCTTACTCCCTCGGTCAAAAGTAAGTGATGTTATAGACATCGTCACTGTCCCGAATACACAACTTTGACTGCTGATTCATTATGAATGATCTGCAGCCCAGTTTAGATTGGTTCTTTGCACGCGGCGGCCGCGCGCGGCGCGCGGCGCAGTGGCCGGGCGCGTCGACGGTCCAGCGGAGGCGGGAGGAGGGAGGGAGGTGCGTACGCAGGGTCGCCGATCGGTGTGCGTGCGGAGGACGGAGACGAGGGCGAGAGGGGGAGCCGCTGACGCCGCCGCCGAGCCTGGGACTGCCTCGCCGTCGCTGAGAGCCCGAGCCTGAGCGCCGCCTCCGTCGCCTGCGTGCCGAGCGTGAGTGGGTGAGGGAGCAGAAGATGGAGCGACGGCGCTGCGAGGAAGATGAAGACGGCGGCGGCTGTCAGGCTGTGTCAGAAGAGCAGTGACAGGGGGTGTTTAGATGAAGGCTAAAGTTGTTCTTGTAAAAAAAAACTAAAGTTGAGACACTAATTTAGTTTATTAAAAATAGGTTAATTATAAAATTAATTACACTATCATACGATAATTAACAAGACAAATCTATTAAGTCAAATCAATTCATCATTATCAAATGTTTATTGTAGCACTACATTATCAAATTATAGAGTAAATCTCTACAACTAAAACGCGCATAAGACAATCGTTCACCCGGACAGACGAAAGACCGCGAAGCAGTATTTTTCCATCCGGCGCGTATACCAGGGTACAGCGTACCAGAGTTCCCAGGGAAAAAAAGTCATCTTCAACCGCCCCTCAACAAATCTCGCAGGTTCCTCCAATCGCAGCCCTCACCCAATCCCTCACAATTCGCCTCCTCCAATCCCCTGCGGTCCTCCTCCGATGACCTGCCCCTGCCAACCGGCGTCGTCACGGCGCAGCGGAGGCGGCGCAACATCCGGCATCCCGACGGCGCGAAGCGGCGCGGCGTCCGGCATCCCGACGGCGCGGAGGAGGCGGCGCGACATCCGACATCAAACGACGCGGCGGAGGCGGTGTGGCATCCCGACGGCCCGGCATCCCGGCAACGGAACGAAGGCAGTACGACATCACGGCGTCCTGGAGGCGGAGGCGGAGCAACCTCCCGGAGTCGACCGTGGTCACGGGGTCGAGTTCTTTGCCGCGCCCACAGGTTGGCCCTTGTTTCTTTTTGCCTTTTTGTTTCCTGTTCATCCCATGCTATTATTGAATCTGTGACTCCAAATCCAAATGATTAGATCCAGTGATTTTTTCTGTGGTAGAAGAATAATAAACAAGCCTTAGGCTATATGGAAATAAACTGATGCTAAATTAGTCTTGCTTTTGCCATTAAAATCTTCCATGCATTCTGTCTGCAGTTCACATTTGTTTTCGATTATTTTGGACAAGTGAAGTAGCAAAACTTTTGCAAAGAGACTGGGAGTTTAGGATTCATAGTATTGTCATGCACGTATGGAGTCATTTTCTTTCCTCCTTCGGTGTAGTGATAATTGATAAATTTTTGAACTGTTAAAAAGTTTTTTCTTCATGGGATTTTTACTGAATACATTCGCGTTAATGACCAACTAGAACTCTGTTCCCATAAGACCTTCAACTGAAGGCAGAATTTGTTTGTTGGTGGACACTCTTCAAGGGTGGCTTTTGTCATAGACCATTAATAAAATCTAGCTTTGCTAGAGGACATTACAAATGTGCTCCAATTTGCTACAAAACACTACAACTCTTATAATAACGTTTTGCACCCAAATAGGTCACTAATACATATTACTGGACAAGTATGCCCCTGCTCTTCAATTCACAAATACAGACTTCACCACTCACGTCATGGCTTATGGTTCAGCTAAATAAAATAAAAGGTCCAAAACAGGTTTTAGCTATAGTTTATACTAGCTATCAAATGTGCTACTAAATCACACACTACAAGTTCATAATTTCTTCTTGGTAACCTTCAACTTCTTCATCTTCCCCTTCTCATGGACACTGAGGTATATTTTTTTATCTACGTCAAATGAGAAAAAAATAAAGTTTCTGATCAGAATCAATTTCTTATGGAAATTGATTATCTCCATCAAATCGAAAAATAAAGTTTATGATCAGAATCAATTTCTTTATAGCTACAAATTGGGATTGGGATCTATTCTACACAGCAGTATTGGCCTAAACACAATCTGAATGAACAACCCATATAATTTACTTAGTAAAATTGAGGCTACGGTTATCACTAATAAATGACAGGAATTAGCTACCACCTACCAGTGAGGAACGATGAACTCAGAAACCCATGAAAGATTGATGTGCTCCATCTGCATCACCATGGGACTGGGCGCTGCTACTCGGTTCTTCAAGGATTGAATGGCACGTGATCTGTTGCTTCGCGCGCTGCCGCAGGGATCACCACCAATACAGAAGGACCACACTGCCGATAACTGCAGGCGCAACCGGCAGAGAGGGTGCGCCGCGCCGCGCCGCCGTAGCCTCCTGTCTTTTTTCCGTGTGGGGCAGGTGGATGAACTGTGCAAGGTCCGTACGGGAACAGAATGGATAGCAAAGGGGTGAGGGTATATTCGTCATTTCATGTATCTATCTATTAAAAACAGATTTACTAATAGGTTGAGTGTCCTGTGGCATATTACAGAGAATTTACGATGTCTTACGGCAAAGACTAATTTTTTTGATGGTTTACGACAAAAAGCCACACTCTACTGATGTCTCCTAGCAAATTTTGCCTCAACTGAAAACACTAAGAAGTGCACAACTACATTTGGAAACCACCACCTCGCCCTTGTCAAGACGCTCGCAGTCGTTTTCTGACTCATTGTCGATCTCTGTTGTGATTTAGAATATGAAAGTTCATTGTGTACTGGAGGATCCTTATCTTTAGATGCTCAACCGTGTCATTATTTTTTGTCAAGTTTTTAAATCTCCCGCTATAGCCTCGCTATGGCCCGCTATAGCCTTTTAAGACAAGATGCCGCTATTTGAGTTCACGTACAATTTAGCCGCTATATGCCGCTATAGCCCGATATAGCTCCGCTATTAGCTGTTTCAGAGGTATACTGCTAAACGTTTTAGCCCGCTATTTTAAACACTGTTTTTTGTCTATCTCATCACTCCATGAGATAGTCCTAATATGTCTGCTTAATCAGCTTGTTCACAATGCGTGGAACCATTTTTGAAGACTAAAATATTTTTGTTTATATCTGCGCTTCACTTAGTTTTTTACAAGTTGGCTTGGATGAATTTTCTCTCTACATTTTGGACACTGTAATTTTGTGCCACCAACATTGGCTTATTTAGTAATTTATGAAGTTAGAGACCATACTCAGAATTTGAAATCTCTTTATGTATTTTTTTCTCTACAAAAAACTCTAAAGTTATAGACCATAACTATAAATTCAAGAATCTGACATTTCAAAAAAAAGAAATTAAAGGATATGCATGTCTTCTGATCCTCCGTGCAATTATCTAAGAATTCTTTTGTGACTATCTAAGTATACCATTATAAGGTTATTATGATTCTTGTGATCTGCTATAATTAAGTGTATTGGTAGGCCTGCTGAAAAGAATTGTAATTTCTTTTGACTAAGTTCAGATCACCAAAGAAATTCATGTAAAGTTCAGATCGCACATACATAACATGGTTTTAAAAAATAGTGCCGCAACAATCTATTCTGTTTTAAAGCAGGGCTCGAGCTGGAACAGGAGTGGTAGTTGAAAATTTTAGAACATCACAGGTCCTAATAGTCATAGATGACTGTACTACATATGCTTGTTTGAGAACAAAACAAAATTGAAAACATATCTTCCAGTTGTGGTTCTCCTTTTGGTGTGGTCTGTAGATTGCCTTTCCAAGCGTCATGGAAAGGGGTAGTTGTGGTTAACTAAATTTTGTATATGTTTCCTGAAAGAATTTTGGGTAGTACAAAAGGCACATTCCAAACTCCATGGATTAACTGAGTTTTAGTTAAATTCTTAATCATTGTTTAGCAGATGTAAGATGAGAGTTTTTGTCTAATATTTTAGGCCCCTGCTGTTATTTAGAAAAAATATTATAAAAAAACTATTCTATGATTAAAAAAATGTTGCTTTTGCAGTTGTAGAGTACAACGCATGGTTCAACATCGGTGTAGTTACTGTCCAATGTATGAGGTGGTACAAAATTTACTTATTTAGTTCAACAGTTATAATTTAACTATGATCTGCTATGATTAAAGTCTATTGGTAGGCCAGCTGAAAAGAATTGTAGTTTCTTAATTTGACCAATTTTAGATCGCCAAAAAAATTCATGTAAATTACAGATCGCACATACATGACATGGTTTCAAAAAATAGTGCCGCAACAATCAATTCTGTTTCCAACGTTGATTCTGAAAATACAGTATGTATTTTGATAATATTTTAGGGGAATGATGTCACTCATATATGTAGAAGATCTATGGAAATCAGTAAAGATAAACAAGTTAATATTTTGAGGTGTAAAGTTATGTGACTATTGCAAGGCAAAAATACAGCCTATGGTACAATGGTTGTTAGTCACATAGCTTTGAACTTAATTTGTTCGTGTGTTGACAAGTTAGAATCCATTTATTTTCTCTAAAGATTGGTTTTACTTCAAATTAGTCTTAGTCAGATTCTATCTACGTCCAGTTCTATTTTATTTGCAGTTTGTAATTCTCAATGCATGATTGCTTGCAGGAAAAATCAAAGCTAGAAAGGAGCCATCATAGCAGGGATTCTTGAAGGGGTGACTATCCTATTTCCTATTTCTTGTTGGGCTATTGACTTATGGACACAACATTCTAGAAAACCAAATCCCGAGGAACATTGGTAGATGTAAAGTAATTTTTCCTATGTTTCATTCACGAGAACACTAATCAGTGCTTGTTTTATCACCGATAGTTATCAATCAATTTATTGTCATGGTTGTTTTTTCGAGTGAATTATTGTCATGATCGTTAATATGGCTTGAAACAGATGATGCTTAGGTGTTGTTTGGTTCAAAAACTAGAAACGGTAATGGGAATGGAAACAGATAGCAGTGCTACCGGTTACAGGGAACTAATTATAGACTTTGTTTGGTTTGCTTTGATTGGGAACATGTCTCGGCACCTCGTATGCCTATGCTCGGTAATCGCTCTCTGCCGATGAGCCTTGGCTGTGTTTCTGCCCCTGCTGTCCTACATCATGCCGCAGCTTCCCCTTCTGTGCGCCTTGCTCAGCAGGCAGGTGAAGCTCCACCGGAGACGAGCGGAGGATGGAGTCATAGAGATCCTCATCATCTTGGCCTGCTGCAAGGCGCAGCGAGCGGCCATGGTGAGGTCATCGGGACAGTCCCGGGCCCTGGCCGAGCGGCTGGTGGAACTCGGCTGGTGGAACTCCGCCCGGCTCCGTGACCTTGAATCCTCAATTCAGCGGGCTGCGAGCCGCATGGGGGCATGCGAGCTCGTTTACTCGGTGATCTGTTACAAACAGAGCGAACCAAACACGAAGCATCGCTATCCGTTGACACCGTGAATCGATGACGGCCTAAAACAGTCGAACCAAATAGCATCTTAATACTTAATGAGTGTTAATATTTAATAGTATTTCAAAAAGAAAAATAAAATGGCATGACTTTGTTTCCGTTGAATTATTCTTGTAAAGGTTAACACCAATATTTCTCATGGGTTCTCTTGAAAAAAGGGCTGCATTTCTCGGGCCATGCATATGTCTTCTCGAATGCACTATGAAAGGTTGCATGTTGCTTGCTATGTTGAATAAATGTTCTTTATTCGGTGTTAAAAATTGTCTCCCGTTGCAACGCACGGACATCTACCTAGTAAGCTTAATAGATTCGTCTCATAAATTAGATTTTAGCTTACAAATTAGTTTTGTAATTAGTCTATTTTTAATAGGCTAAATTAGGGTTGTAGCATCTGATGTGATAGGTTAAAATTTTAATTTAGAAAACAAACGATCATATATCTTGTACAGTGGGTCGGATCTTTTAATGATATATATCCAAAAATATAATCTTTCACTGCTATGTAGCCATTTTTTTCCTAAGTGACCGTTTAGATCGCTGGAGTTGAATTTGTTTTAACAACCATAATTTATAATTCAATTCCTCAAATGAAAGGATCTAAATGGTCCCTAAGAAATAAAAAGAGAACATCTCATTTCCTACCAATTCTATCATGTCAGTAGAGGTGGGGTTTTAAGTCGGATAGATATCGCCACCTATGGTGCTTATGGGTGGGTCGCCGTCAATAGAGCCAGCGTTGTCTCGCAAGTGACGAGAATGCTGGTCGCCCTCATCGTACATGCTGCTCATCGGAGGTGCCCTCGATGCGGATGCACAGGAGCTATTAGAGACACTCTTGCGTCTTGGCACAGATATATGAGAGCTGCTAAAGACACACTTGACTTGCGCATATCATGCTGCTGGAACTATAAAGGTGCGAAACTGACAACACCTTAGCAACAACCCTGCGTGACGCGCGATGGCAAGGCGACAACCAACATGAATCGCGGCGTAGGGTGCAGGCGAGGTCGGGGGCAGCGTCTCCTTTGCGGCAACTAACGTGTGAGCGAGGTAGCAAGGCAGCGTGACTCGTGAGTACGGAATAGCACAAGGGATGCGGACGAGGACGGAGAAGACTCGTGAGTGCAACAACATGAAAGATTGCATGTATTGTTTTGAGAACCGCTCTAATACTCTTTTTTTACTATGCATAGTAGTGTAAAATAAAGGAAATAAAACATCCACTCCAACTCAAGGGAAAGAATTTCTGCTCTTTCTTTCTTACTATGCTTGCTCATGTTCCATAGTTTTCCTTCCTTTATTCGAAACAGCTCAAAATATTTATTCCTGTGTTTTGAAATCTCATAGTTTTCCACTATTCGCTCCACCCTATTCCTACGTTTTTTTCCATTCCTCTGTTTTATTCTTTTGTTCCAAACAAACCCTTAGATGGGCCACTACATAAACCTATACCATCTTTTTTCTTCTTTTCTATTTTTTCTTTTTAATGACATCTTTTAATAAATTAGCACAATCTATATCTATCTATAACTATATCTCTATCTCTACACCTTAAAAGTAATTATTATTATCTTCGTATATATAAGAGTAAGCATAATAGTAAGTTGTAAGCTAACTAAATGTTGAGGTAGAAGAATATGCGGAGAGAAGGAAGAGGAGAAGAGCTTACAACTGGGTTACACACAAGAAAAAAAACTATATATAGAAAAGAAAGTGGGTCATATATAGTAGTGAAGAGCTAACTATTATATGATGAGTGAATTGAGAGAAGACTGAAAAAAAAAAAACTCTCTACCTAAGCCGACTGTATTATTAGCCTTGCTCTAATCAATCAATCCAACTTGCTCTGCTTTCTAATTGCCTTAAGTAGAAGACATAGGGCTATTATGTCTAGCACGAACTAGTACTTTCTCTGTCTATAAAAACATATAATTAAGGTTTCGTTACAAGAAAAACTACTTTACATTTACAAATTTCAGTAAATATATTAAGATTTATTAATCTAAATAATTTATTATAAAAATATATTCATAATTACGGTGTTTCGAACCCGGGGGTATGACACCAACGAGTAATATGATCGCGTGCTCTCTTCCTGGATGGTGATGCAAGATGACACAAGGATTTATCCTGGTTCGGGCAAAGAAGGCCCTACGTCCAGCGGGGGAGGAGGTTCTTGTATTACTTGCACCTAAGTGCTTGTACAGGGGCAATACAAGCTCAATGAGCGTGGACCGGAGTCCGGACTCGAGTGTGTGTGGACTCGTGTCGCGCAAGCCCGTGTGTAACCGTGGACTCGTTTGTTGTCTCTTGCGCGCGAAGGGCCCTGGCGTCCCCTTTTATAGAACAAGAGGAGGCCAGGGTTTACACAGGATTGACATGTACAACGCTCGATATGGCGAAGGGTAGGAACTCTGTCTTGTCGAAGTCACTGTAGCCAACGTGGGTGTTGCTGTTGAGGCGTCCTTGATGCGTGGCCTCCATCCCGGGCGCGGACGTGGAGGCGTGGCGACGTGGGGCGTGCACGCACCCATCCGGGTCGTACAGGACACGGCGGGGTCCCTCCGGGTCTTGGGGTACCTGTCCTCCAATAGCATGAAAGCAGTCAGGGCTCGAGGGGCGCAGGGCCGGCCTCGAGGTGGCGCCTACGGGAGGCTCGAGCCCCCGCAGGTATGGGCAAGTCCCGGAACGCCCGGGCGTACAGCGGGAACCAGGCCTCGGGGTGAAGCTCGAGTGTGCTACAGTGCGTGGTATGGCCGAACAGTGCTGTACTTGTGCCTTTTTGCCCATGGGTGGTGTGAAAACGAGGTTTGACTCTGGCTCCGGTTCACTGTGGCACACGCGCTGTGTACCGGAGGATGTGACCGGAGTAAGTGGACGCATTAAATGCGCAGTATAGGCTAGTACGGTTGTCAGAGCGAGAAGCAGGGAGCTTCCTTTTGCGGGAGGCTCGAAGGGTAGTGGAGCGCTCGCCCGAGGCCTGAGCGGAGGGCTCGGGTGAGACGGAGAACGAGCGCCAGCCGAGGCCTGGCCGGGGGGCCGGTCGCGAGCCTGGAGGGCTCGGGTGAGACGGAGAACGAGCGCCAGCCCGAGGCCTGGCTCGGAGGGTCGGGCGAGACGGAGATTGAGCATCTACCTGAGCCTGGCTTGGAGGGCTCGGGCAGGACGGAGAATGAGCGTTCGCCCGAGGCCTGGCTCGGAGGGCTCGGGCGAGACGGAGATGAGCATCTGCCTGAGGCCTGGCTTGGAGGGCTCGGGCAGACGGAGAATGAGCGTTCGCCCGAGGCCTGGCTTGGAGGGCTCGGCGAGACGGAGAATGAGATCTGCCCGAGGCCTGGCTTGGAGGGCTCGGGCGAGACGGAGAATGAGCGTTCGCCCGAGGCTGGCTTGGAGGGCTCGGGCGAGACGGGAACGAGCGTTCGCCGAGGCCTGGTTGGAGGGCTCGGGCGAGACGGAGAACGAGCGTTCGCCGAGGCCTGGTTTGGAGGGCTGACGCAGCCTACTTCCGCTTAATAGGTTTTCGGGCTTCGGCTTGGTGGGCCAGCGTTGTAGGCCTCGAGGGGTTGGTTTTTTAGAAGGTTAGACTTGCTAGGTTTGTTATTAATTGGTGTTCTAGGTTTAACCTATTTGTTTGCGTTGATTGGGGGTACCCCTTTTGGACCCCCGACAGTAGCCCCCGAGCCCTTGTTCGAGTGCTTGCACTCGAGCAGGGGCTCCCGACTGGGATCTCGAGGGTTAGCTAACTGGTTCTCGAGGGTTTGGTCGTTTTGATTCGTGGGTGTCGTGCGAGCGACACCCGCGGGTGTAGCCCCCGAGGCCACGGGGGAGTGGTTAGAACTCCCTCGTGGGCTTTTTGCGAGTGTTAGTTGCGTTTTTTAGGTTCGGGAGTGTCGAGCCCCCGAGTTTTAGACCCTCTTTCGTCGAGGGGTGCCAGGCTGAACCGACCGGCCGGCTCTTCGAGCTGTCCGGCACGCCGGTTGCCCTGGCTTGTCATCCCGCGAGTCCTTTCGATCGGATGCGAGGGGGATGCCTCGTACTACCACGAGCGGGCGAGTATCGAGGTTCCCGGTGAGCTGGTAAGGGGAATCCAAGTGAGACCTCGTGCCCCGTTCGATGGGGTCGACTGTAGCCCGGAGGCGATCTCATAAAGCATGGGTGCTCAGTCTGCAGGAGTGCCGGGTCCATTCGATAGGACCCGGTGGCTCGATGCCTCCCTCGGAGGGGATCTCACTGCATGTCGTGCTCCCCGCTTGGATACACGTGAGGGGCCTCGAGGGCTTGGCCCTCGAGCGATGCTGCGAGTGGCGCCCTTGGTGTCCCTGACTCGGGTGCTCGAAGCCGGCTGTCGAACCCTCTTCGAGGGCCAGCCTTCGCTGCTTCGAGACTTAGGGCGGGGGCCGTTTTTACCTTCCTGAAGAAGCCTCCGTCGCTTGGAAACCTTCTGCCCGTTGGGCGCGCCTTTTTAGGCGAGGTAGTGGAGATCGTGGCGCTAGGGCGACTGACAAGAAGTCGGAGCGGCGGCCGCGGTGGGCCCCGGAAGTGGAGCGAATGGGGGATTGCCGCGTGTACCTGTCAACCGGCTCGAGACGCGGTTAGATGGGCGCATTAAAGTGTGCGGTTACCTTTCCTTTGTCGTGGGAGACTCCGCCCGAGGCCTGGCTCGGAGGGCTCGGGCGAGACGGAGAACGAGCGTTCGCCCGAGGCCTGGCTTTGAGGGCTCAGGCGAGACGGAGGACGAGCGTTCGCCCGAGGCCTGAAAATCTCGTGTTCACACAAAGAAAAGAGATTAGTCGTATTCCCCGAGCCCCCGAGCCCCTTGGTTGCCGATCGATGGCTTTGGGATTGGGGGTAGTCCAAGGTTTTTTCGACCTTATCTCGGGTGCGAGGCGAGCCCCAGAGCCCTTTTTCGCAAAGGGTCGGTCAGAGGCGGCCTCGTCTTGGTTTTTCGACCCTCACGCATCCTTTTCGCAAGGAAGAGGGGTGGCGACGCCGCGCTACCATCGGTAGGTATCGGCCACGGCGTCCCCGATGAGCTGTTAACGGGTAAATCCAAGTGCGTGCCCGTGCCCCGTTCGATAGGGGTCGGCTAGGGGCCGGAGGCGCACACATGGAGCCAGAGGACAGTTTCCAGGGCCCGGAACCGTTCGATTGGTTCCGAGGGCTCGTTGCCTCCCTTCGTTGGGGTCCCGTTTTGAGACCGTCCTGCTAGCCTCGGATACGACTCTGGATGTCCTGAGCGGTCGTGCTCAGGCTTGGCTCGGGCCATGCGATGGGCGCATCCGTGGCCATTCCTGACTCTGTTACCCTAGGGCGGCTGTCGAACCCTCGGAGGGGTTGGCCTTCGAACCCCTGGAACGTAACGGGCTCGGGCCCTGGGTTCCTTCGCTGGGAAGGAGTCAGAGGCAGGGGCCACCTTCCGTCGGAGCGGCGGGCGCGCCTTTTTAGGCGGCTTTCTGGGTCGTGGGCGGCGCCCGTTGCGGACGTGTGCAAGGGCCACGACCAGGCATTTAATGCTTGCGTGCGCACTCGTATCGAGGGGATTCTCGCAATCATGAGATCTCCTAGCGTGCAACGCATTGAATGCGGGTGAATAGTGACCGACCGGGATCTGGCCGTTGGTTTTCCCTATAAATACGCCCCTTGGGGATTTCGGAGCGGTTCCTTTCCTCATTCGCTCGTACCCCTTACTCTTTCGTCTTCCTCCTCCGTCCAGCCGCACAAAAGCAGAGGTGGGGAGGGAGAGACCGGGCCAGCGGCGGAGTAGAGGGTTGAGAGGCAAGAAGAGAGAGAGAGAGAGAGAGAGAGGAGAGAGAGAGAGAGATCGAGCGACCTTTCCTCTTTGCGACATCTGCGCCTCCGCCTTCTGTCGTTCGGGATGGCCGACGCCGCTGAGCCGTGGGGCGCTTCTGCCGCCACCCGGAGAAGCTAGCGGAGCTGGTGCAGAGAGGACTTCTTCGGGGCCTTTCCGGCTCCGATAGGCCAGAGTGGATCGCCCCCGGTCGGAGGAGGAGGAGCCGAGGCCCCCGAACGGCTACGTGGTCAGCTTCATCGCTTTCCACGAGCGTGGGTTCGGGGTACCGGCAAGCCGGTTCCTCCGGGCGCTTCTTTTCTACTACGGGCTCGAGCTGCATCACCTTGCCCCCAACTCTATTTCACAGGCGGCCATCTTCGCGACCGTCTGCGAAGGCTTCCTGGGGATCGAGCCCCACTGGGAGCTCTGGATCCACCTCTTCCGGGGCGAGCTCTTCACGAAGGCGGTTTCGGAGGGTCGGCGGAGATTGATGAGGTCGGGGAGCTGCGTGCTCTCCGTTCGCCAGCATAGGTCGGGCCTGTACATCCCGTCCCAGGCGGCCACCTCGAACAAGGACTGGCGCATGGGCTGGTTCTACCTTCGCAACGACGACGGGCTGCTGCCAGCATACACCGGCCGCGTCATCGAGTCGCGGCCGGACTTTGGAACTACGGCGTCGTCGACAAGAGGCAGAGTCGACTCGACCCGCTACTTGAGGCCCTGTCGAGGCTGCGGAAGGCGGGTCTTACGGCGGGATGGTCGTGGCCTGGTTCCACCAGCGGTGCGTGCTGCCGCTGGTGAACCGGCCCCTGATCATGGCGAAGATGAGGGACGACGCGCCTCTCCTGCAGGAGTGCCAGATGAGGGCGTCCCCGGTCGCCTATCCCGAGCTCGTTCGCCGGGCGGGATGCAGTAAAGGAGGTGAAGGACGCGAGCAAACTGCTCAGTATTCCGATGCGCCCGTTCCGCGGGTACATCAGCTTGGTAAGGGGATCGATCCTGTGGGTGTGTTGCCGCGGAGCTTTCTTTTTTCGTGTTCGATCCTTACTTCCTTCTTTTTGCAGGGTTTACAGGGGGTCAGCGCCTCGAAACCTCCCCTTCCTGAGGAAAGGGAGGAGAGGCGGCGCCTGGCCGAGGAGAGGAAAAAGAGAAAGGACGACAGGAACATCAGGCGGGCTAAGCGTCGGAAGGACCGTGACGACCTGGAGAGGCGTCGGCGGCAACAGAAGCTCCATGGTGAGCCGGAAGAGTCCTCCCCTACGGAGGAGGATTCCGATGATGAAGACGAGGAGGGCTCGGAGGGGACTCCGAGCCCCTGGCGGGGTTCCCAGACGTGGACCGTTCGCCGGTCCGGTTGGCGAGCCCCGTGAGGGGCGCGCCCGGGCGCAGGGCGGGGGGGAAGAGCCCTGTTCCTGCCCCGGGCGCGGGTGGCGAGGCTTCTGCGCCCGGGGGGGGGGGGGCGACGGGTCCACTCAGGGCCTGTCGACGCCGCCGTCGGTGGGGGGTTTTGACGGAGACCCTCGAGACGGAGCTCCCGCCACCCCCGAGCGGGGTTCCCCCTGCAGGGACACCGCGGCTGCGGACCTCACCTGTGCCACTGCGAGGAGGGCGCCAAGGGCTGGGTAAGCACTCGTCGCTTGCCCATCCCATGTTCGGCTCGTGTGGGGATTTTTCTTATGATGCGTATCTTTCTTCTCTTGTCTCAGCGGGAAGCGGTCCGGGGAGACCTATCCCTCCGCCTCGGAAGGCGTGAAAGTGGGCGAGACTTCCTCCGCCGGCGCGGTGGCGGCACCGTCTGTGACGCACCACTGCCGGGGTCCGGCGGGCCGTCGTCACGCCCGAAATTATCAAGTCCCCAGAGGGGGCCCGGTCTCTGGTGGGGCGCTAGAGGAGGACCCTGCTTCTGGGGCGTCGAGGGATGAAGGCGTCCCGGGGGCCTCGACCGCTGAAGTCGAGGCCGCTAAGGCGGTTGAGGCAGAGCCATCCCAGGTCGTTGCGCTCGAGGCCGGGGCTGACGTCCTGCCTCAGGGGTCGCGCTTGCCGGAGGAGATCCATAACATCTCTTCTGACGAGACTTCCCCAAAAGGTGGGAAAGCAGAGGTGGAGGGCAAGGTTACCAGCGTGCCGTCGAGGCTGCCGGTGCCAGAGATCGGAGGAGGGGGCGAATGCTCGACCCTTGCCCGCTTGGGAGGTCGCTCTCCCACCTGGGGCGGTCCTCGAGTGGAGTGGAGGGATCCAGCTGATCCCGAGGCCGAGCCGGTGTTCGTCCTCAACGATGCCCCCGAGGCCGAAAACTGGAACGTCCTCGGGCAGCTTGAATCGCTCCTCACGCGGTCGTTGAAGACGTCTCTGACGTTGGTGGAAGGGGAACTCCCTCGGGCCGTCCAGGTGAGGAACCTTGTTGGGCGATCCTCTTCTTCCCGTTTTGTCGTAAAAAAGGGGGGTTAATGTTTGGTGATTATCCACCTTAGAGCTCATGGAGACCTCTCGGGCTAAGTCGGATTTCCTCCGCGTCGGGAGAGCCGCGTCTGGGAGCAGCTTCAGACGTCGAGCGCTGAGCTCGCCCGCACCCAGAAGCAGCTTGCCGAGAAGAGTACCGAGGCGGGCGGGCTGAGCATCCGCTGCTCAGACCTGATCGCCGCGGTTGCCGAAGCCCAAGAGTACGCCGCCCGGGAGGCGAGAGAAGGCTAAGAACTTGGCGTCGCGGCTGGAGGAGTCCGAGAAGGCGGCCGAGGCCTTTCGTGCTCAGGCTGCCGAGGAGGCGTCCAAAGCACGGGCCCTAAGCACGGACCTCGAGCAGGCTCGGAAGTCTGCTGAGGCGTCGGCCACTGACGCCCAGAAGTGGGAGGGTGCGGCGAAAGGTGACCTTTTGTTCCGCAGGTCTTATGGTTTCCTCATCGCGTTTTCTTTTTCTTTTGACGAGTTGTATCGATCCTCTGTAGAGCTGAAGGGGAAGCTTGCTGAGGCCGAGGAGGCCTCGGCCGCCCTGCAGTCGGTTTACCAGGCTGAGGCTTCGGATCACCAGGCTCTGCAAGATGCTGCCGCCGAGGCCTGCGCGTCCCTCGGGACCGTAGATGGTCAGTCGGGGAGCTCCCTGACCAGCCGTCTGGCCGCCCTGAGGGGTCAGGTGGATGACCGGGTGCGCGGTGGCCTGCCCTGCATCTTGGGGTGAAGCGGGCCTTCGCCGTGATCTCCAGCCACTACGACGGCCTCAACTTTGACACCATCAGCCAAAGATATATCCTGCCGGACGATGAAGACGAAGCCGAGCGGGAGATCGCGGAGTTCGCCAGGGCCGTCGAGGCCCCTGGGGAGGCCCTGGCTCGATTCTTTGAAGAGGACGTGGGGCTTCCCCCAGCAGCGTCCTCGGCTCCTGAAGACCCCTCGGTGATTGCTCCTGCGGACGAGCCTCAAGAGGAGAGAGACGAAGTTAGTTTGGGCCACTGAGCCCTTGCGTTGTGTCCTCCGTGGGGGGATATTTTTGTGAGAAAGAACATGCTCGCGGCCCTCGAGGCCTAATGTAAAAACATTTTCGCATTTCGCTCCTTGTTGCCTGTTTTGAAAAAGCGAGCGAAAACGTAAGTCTCGGGGGCGTCGGACGTCAGGTCGGAGAGACCCTTCTCCTGATAGCCCCGAGGCCTCGGAGGAGTGGGAAAGACTCCTTCAAGGGCTTTTGGGTGAGAGCCCGAGATGATATTGAAACATCTTTGCGCTCGAGTTTTCTTATTTTCTTTGCCTGAGTTTTGCTTCGACTAAGTTTTCGACACAGACTTGAGTCCTTTGAGGGTGGGAGCGAGTGGAGGTACCGTAGCCCGGGGGCGTAGGCGAGCTCCCGTCTTGACACCCTTGACCCTTAGGGAGCCCAAGGTGTTTTCTTCTTAGTCGTGAGGCGCGTTCGAGACATAGAAAAATAAAATAACGTCGAGTTTAGTAAGAAACGCGCGAGGTTTTTAGGAACTTAGGGGGGATCCCCTGGTTAGCCCCCGAGGGAGTCTTGACTCTGATTAGACAGAGTCGAGGCTACCTCTGTTTTGAACGAAATAAAGAACTTGGAAACGAACTTTTATTCATTCATGATGCGATGTTTGTACAAAATACGAGAAATGTACGAAGCCTCGAGGCTTTAGGGATAGAAAATGGCGTAGTTGTTCGATGTTCCGAGCTGGAGTCGGGCTCGGGATTGTCGGGGGAGATTGACCGAGCTCCTTGGTTGTGCGCATGGCAAGGGCGAAGTTGGAGCTTCCATCGAAGTCACTGGTCGATGCGCCAACCGTCGCGGGGTTGTTTGCTGGTAATGCCCTTGGTTGTTTGGCCTCAGACGTAGTACCGTCGAGGTCCCGTTGGAGGTTTCACGGGTACTCGACCGAATGCAACAGCACCACGTCCCGGGCCCCGTCGAGTTGGTCCAGGGTGGCCGAGGCTTCCTGCACATTCTGTATTAGATTATTTGAAGTTTAATCAAGGAAAGAACACTGCGTCCTTCTTGTTGATTTTATGAAAACTTCTCCTTAGCCTCTGCCCCGCGTTTCCGTCCCATTGTCACGTCGTGCTCTTTGGTGCGGTCGGCAAAGGAGACCGTAGCCTTTCGTAGGCGATAGGTTCGCTCCTTGCCTGCTTTGGCATGACCCCTGAGGGTCAGCCGTCCCTCGAGGTTTGTCATGACTTTGGAAAACGGAGCGACAGTGCCGTAGGCTTGTGTTTTTTCTTAGCGTGCCCGCCTTTGTTTCTTCCTTTACTTGAACCTGAGGAGCTCGATCTACGGGCCGTGCTTCGGTTCCGCGGATGGGCGGTGCCGTTAGCCGTCGGAGGCGTCAGGCGGCCGGGACCCGGTCCGCTTCCTCGAAGACCCGACCTGCATCCCTTGCTCCTCTGGTTCTTATTCGGGATGAAGCAAACGCGGACGCGGGCATTTTAATCATTGTTTTCGCAAACGTTGGCCTTTTTAAGAAACAGAACGGAAAACCAAACGTTAGAAAGAGGAACGTAGCTTTTTGATCACGGAGAGGGATGTTGTTCCTCCTTGTTCGAAACGGCCCTGCGTCTATCGTCCTGATGCCGGGGAGGGGAGAGACCCACGACGTTGTTGCTGGTGGCGGCGTCGTGGGGCCTCGAGGCTAGGCCTCGAGGAAGGCCCGTTGGCGCCCTGTTGCGCAGTCGTTGGCGGCGTCACGGGGCCTCGAGGTTAGGCCTCGAGGAAGGCCCGTTGGCGCCCTCTTGTGCAGTCGTTGGCGGCGTCGCAGGGCCTCGAGGCTAGGCCTCGAGGAAGGCCCGTTGGCGCCCTTTTGCGCAGTCGTTGGCGGCGTCGCGGGGCCTCGAGGCTAGGCCTCGAGGAAGGCCTGTTGGCGCCCTTTTGCGCAGTCGTTGGCGGCGTCACGACCGGACGAGGAGCTTTGACGATACGTGGTGCCGCGTCCCCGGGCGGCGGGGAAGGGCGCAACGTCCCCGGACAGGTCGGTGGTGGCTCGTAGGATCACGCCCGGACGTTCCTCCCGCTCTGCCGCCGCCCGGTCCTGACGGCACTCGTCGAGGTGGTGGGCGTAGACGGCTGCGGAGCTGTTGAGGCCGAACGGGGGCCCGCTGGCGTTGAGCGTGGTACATCTCGTGCGGGAGGAAGCTAGGCGGTGTCGACGGAGCACGGCTCGGGGGCCTCTGGCCAGGCTCCCGGTCCGTGCGCATGACGAACGCGAACTCGCTGGGAGAGTGCGCGCGCGCCCTAGAAGTCGCTGGTCGTGCGCCGAGCAGGTTTCCCCTCGGGGACCCTGCGCCGGCCGTGGGGAAGTGGGCGTACGCCGGGCACCGCCTGTGCCCGGCGACGATGGTGACGACGGCGCCGCTCACGAGGTGGCGACGCGCGATGGTGCGGGCAACGCGCCACGCCCCCCGCGCGGGGTGGCGTGACACGCCCTCCGCTCGGGCTCTCCGTGGAGAGCAGGGTCAGCTCGTTGCCGCTGTCGGTGGCCAGGAACTCGAGGCTCCCGAACCAGATGACGGCACCAGCAGAGAACGAAGGAGCGGAAGAAGCCATCCAGGACACAACGAGAAATCGACTCGGACACGCGAAGCCCCCTACCTGGCGCGCCAACTGTCGGTGTTTCGAACCCGGGGGTATGACACCAACGAGTAATATGATCGCGTGCTCTCTTCCTGGATGGTGATGCAAGATGACACAAGGATTTATCCTGGTTCGGGCAAAGAAGGCCCTACGTCCAGCGGGGGGAGGAGGTTTTTGTATTACTTGCACCTAAGTGCTTGTACAGGGGCAATACAAGCTCAATGAGCGTGGACCGGAGTTCGGACTCGAGTGTGTGTGTGGACTCGTGTCGCGCAAGCCCGTGTGTAACCGTGGACTCGTGTGTTGTCTCTTGCGCGCGAAGGGTCCTGACGTCCCCTTTTATAGAACAAGAGGAGGCCAGGGTTTACACAGGATTGACATGTACAACACTCGGTATGGCGAAGGGTAGGAACTCTGTCTTGTCGAAGTCACTGTAGCCAACGTGGGTGTTGCTGTTGAGGCGTCCTCGATGCGTGGCCTCCATCCCGGGCGCGGACGTGGAGGCGTGGCGACGTGGAGGCTGTGCAGCGCCCATTCTGGGTCGTACAGGACGTGGCAGAGTCCCTCCGGGTCTTGGGGTACCTGTCTTCCAATAGCATGAAAGCAGTCAGGGCTCGAGGGGCGCAGGGCCGGCCTCGAGGTGGCGCCTACGGGAGGCTCGAGCCCCCGCAGGTATGGGCAAGTCTCGGAACGCCCGGGCGTACAGCGGGAACCCAGGCCTCGGGGTGAAGCTCGAGTGTGCTACAGTGCGTGGTATGACCGAACAGTGCTGTACTTGTGCCTTTTTGCCCATGGTTGTGGTGAAAACGAGGTTTGACTCTGGCTCCAGTTCACTGTGGCACACGCTGTGTACCGGAGGATGTGACCAGAGTAAGAGGACATATTAAATGCGCAGTATGAGGCTAGTACGGTTGTCAGAGCCGAGAAGCAGGGAGCTTCCTTCTTGCGGGAGGCTCGAAGGGTAGTGGAGCGCTCGCCCGAGGCCTGACGCGGAGGGCTCGGGTGAGACGGAGAACGAGCGCCAGCCCGAGGCCTGGCTCGGGGGGCTCGGTCGCCCGAGGCCTAACGCGGAGGGCTCGGGTGAGACGGAGAACGAGCGCCAGCCCGAGGCCTGGCTCGGAGGGCTCGGGCGAGACGGAGATTGAGCATCTGCCTGAGGCCTGGCTTGGAGGGCTCGGGCAGGTCGGAGAATGAGCGTTCGCCCGAGGCCTGGCTCGGAGGGCTCGGGCGAGACGGAGATTGAGCATCTGCCTGAGGCCTGGCTTGGAGGGCTCGGGCAGGTCGGAGAATGAGCGTTCGCCCGAGGCCTGGCTTGGAGGGCTCGGACGAGACGGAGAACGAGCGTTCGCCCGAGGCCTGGCTTGGAGGGCTCGGGCGAGACGGAGAACGAGCGTTCGGCCGAGGCCTGGTTTGGAGGGCGGACGCAGCCTACTTTCCGCTTAAGAAGTTTTCGGGCTTCGGCTTGGTGGGCTAGCATTGTAGGCCTCGAGGGGTTGGTTTTTTTAGAAGGTTAGACTTGCTAGGTTGTTATTAATTGGTGTTCTAGGTTTAACCTATTTGTTTGCGTTGATTGGGGGTACCCTTTTGTGGACCCCCGACAATAATCAATCCAATAATATTTATTTAATATCATAAATATTAATATATTTTTATCTATAATTATTTTAATTTAAAATAATAAAACGTGACACTATGTTACAATTGTAGATTTCAAGATCTGCGTGTATACGGTTGCAAAATTACCTGGCGAGACAGACACAGCCGGGAATAATTTGAAATAGCTGATTTATTGTGAGAGTAAAATACTGTTTCACGACTGATTTGTACGGATTAGAATCGGCTCCTAGCTCAAGTGAACAGAGCGACGGTTGCATGTGTGCACTGTAGCTGAAAGGTGACTACTGTAGAGTATTAAAATCGGCCATACAACTCACAGGACAATACAGGTGACCTATTTTGATGGCCTGACACCAGACAGCAAGCACAACAATAATCTCCTCAACCAAACCCATACCAGGAAGATCAATAATGCGAGGAAATCTGTCAGGCAGGCATTTTTGTTGGACTCGGCAGGAAGGAAGCGAAGAGGCGCCAGCCACATAGTACAGAGCTACTGTAGCCAGTAACAGTGAGAGTGGCAAAACCGCAAAACAACAAAACTGTGGTGTGGTCAATCCTGACACGTCGTTCCTACAGACCTCCACCTACCCCTGCCAACTCCAGATCCGGCCTGGGCCCCCAGGCGTCTCCGCATCCGGCCACCTCCACCGGCTGACGACGCCCGGAGAGATCTCGCGCGCTCTGCTCCGTCCAGTTGCGTAGTAATGGAGGTGCTCTGCATCGGAACAGCGGACACCAAGTCGGAGGAGCTGCTTTTCCTCGCGGCGCAACTCCGCTCCGCCCTCGCCGCCTCTGGCTCCGACTCTAAGGTATGTTACCCATCCGCAGCAGTCTTCGCATTGTCTTGTTGTCCCCCCCGGTCCCCCAGTAGCACCCGCGGAGTAGGCGAGAGCTACAACTACACTGGGGGACAGTGTTGCTCCTAGTCCCATGCTTGATGCCAGAATTGGTTCGGAAATCTTCATTGTTTGACCTCATTTATTATCTCTGGAATTCAGTCAGCTGTGTACCGTTACCGTTACCGAATGGTAGAGGCTGGAACTTTGTTCCCTTATCTAAAACAATATTATCTCTGGAATAACGTTTTCTAATTCTCTCGGAGGCCGTAGTAGGAAATCAAACGGTATCCATTGTTTTGAGTAGGTCCTCCATCGAGTATCCAATTAGCTGGGATGCAGGAATGGAGTTTGGTCGAATAGTAAGGCTGCAACTTGCAACGCAAGGATTCAAATTTGCGTGTTCTTCCACATATTATGATTCTAATTGGCAAGGTATAGTTGTTAGGCAGTAATGTCAAGGGCTAAAGATAAGTTTGTGAGTTTTAGTGTAAAAGGGCGATATAACACCCATCAAAATAGGGCTAATTGAGCTATCTTCCATCAAGAGATGAAATATTGTTGGCACCTTTGCCATTTACTTTTCAGTTATTACAGGCTTACTACAGCTGCAGTATTCCAGGTCAGGAATTATCTAATGAAATCTAGCTAACATGTGTTGGGAATTTGGGATGGTTTTGCAGGTTCAAGTGAGCATAGTGGATGTCTCCACAACTGGAAAGACACCGGCAAATGATTTCAAAGACATCACATTTATCCCGAGAAATACAGTTCTTTCATGTCATTTGGGTGCTGGCCAACATAATCTTCCAGATGACAGAGGTCAAGCAATTGCACTCATGTCAAAGGCTCTTCAGAGCTTTCTGAAAAAAAGATATGACAGTGGTATTCTTGTGGGTGCTGTTGGTTTAGGAGGCAGTGGAGGAACTGCACTAATTGCTCCTGCTCTGAGATTGTTGCCACTTGGAGTGCCTAAGCTTATTGTATCTACTGTTGCTAGTGGTCACACTACACCTTATGTTGAAACATCTGATTTGGTCTTGTTTCCTTCGGTTGTTGATATCTGTGGAATAAACAGTGTCAGTCGTGTTATATTATCTAATGCTGCAGCAGCTTTTGCTGGAATGGTACATGGAATCTTGTTGGCATCCAATGAGTCTGATGAAACTTCAACAAAGCCAACTATTGGTATTACTATGTTTGGTGTTACAACACCATGTGTAAATGCAGTCAAGGATAGACTGAACAAAGAAGGTTATGAGACCCTTGTATTCCATGCCACGGGTGTAGGAGGCAAAGCAATGGAAGACCTAGTTAGGGGTGGTTTCATACAGGTAATGCGTCGGGTCCTTGACTCTGTATATTCTGTCTCCATGTAATGGTTGTTCTTTTCTCTGTTTTTTTTTTTTCTGCCTGATACTCAGATCAATCTAGTTAGGATAGGATTTATTTTAGTTCATCTCCCTTGTGTATTGTAATGTTTGAACTTTCCTAGTTCCAAGAGTTTCTCATATACTTCTATTTGAATGGATATAGGGTGTATTGGATGTAACGACAACAGAAGTTGCAGATCATATTGTAGGCGGCATCATGGCTTGTGATGAGACCAGGTTTGATGCAATTATAGAGAATAGGATCCCTCTTGTTCTTAGTGTTGGAGCCTTGGATATGGTAAACTTTGGTGCTCGAGATACAATTCCTCTTGCTTTTGCAGACAGAAATATCCATGTTCATAATGAGCAGGTTAGCATATCAATAGTTTTTAATTGATACTATCAGTCAATATTTTTTTTTGCTATCTCTGATCCCAAATATAGGTCCATCTTAGGTGTCTTAACTCCTAGGTCATTTTTTTAGCTTTGATTATCAGTAGCTAAACAGTCATATAGATTGACAACATAAGGTTGACATTACTAGATTTATCATGGAAAATATTTTCATATTTACAATTATTTCTATTTGGGATGGCTAGTCAAAATGTTGTATTGCAGATTGTGTCAATGTTGTATGAACATATATTTGGGATAAGAGGAAGTAAATCCTTTGTTTTCCCCAAAATTTTCATGTATGTATGTCCAGATAGTGCTTTGCCACCACAGGAGTATCTTTAGTGATTTGGTTGTGCAGAATGATGTTACACAAAGCATAAGGATGTCAAGATAGTGCTTTGCCACTAAAAAAAATTAGACCAACTTAGGAGGAATTAGTGGCATCTTATTTAGAAGAGAATAGACACCCACATTTTCCTTGGCGAGGACTTAAACCTATGTGGTCTATCCATACCCTTGACCAACTAAGCTAGCTCAGCTTCATTAGTAATTTGCCATCAGGGCGTATCTTTCAACTTATCAGTTGTCTTAATGGCTCTCTTAGCTATGTGCAATTTCTTAGAAGATTAATCAAAATTTAAACAAATATTGACTGTTAAAACGCAAAATTGCATGATTGTATGTACATGAACCTTTCTGCACATTTTAGTTCAATTATTCCAAGAACTTAGGAGCTGAGTCTAGTTCAATTTCTCAGGTTCAAGTCCTCGTCAAGGCGAATTTTAGTTCATATTTCTGCTTAATTAAAAAGCAAAGCCACTTAGTTCCTCCTAGGTTGGTTGAGTTTTTTATTATTTCAAGTACTTTGTGTGTTTTCTATTTCTTGTACCATCAGTAACAACCGTGTAACTATTGAAGGTTTCATTGATACGGACGACCGTGGAAGAGAACAAGAAATTTGCTAGGTTCATTGCTGATAAACTAAACAAATCTTCATCCAAAGTTACTATTTGCCTTCCCCAGAAGGGCATATCTGCAATAGATGCTCCAGGAATGCCATTCTATGATCCAGAAGCTACATCTACACTATTGGGTGAATTAAACACCCTTATAGAGAGAACCGACATCCGAGAGGTTACTCCATGTTCCATAATAATTACCAATGCTAATGCATCTTTAGGGTGTCTTTAGATGAACAAAGTTTGTTGGCTTCTGGACAGGTGAAGCTGTTTCCTTACCACATCAATGACCCTGAATTCGCAATGCATTGGTAGATGCATTCTTGAGTATGGACGTAAAGGCCTCCAGTTCAGCCCAACCTAAGCAAGATCTTAATATAGAAAAATCCTGTTCAAGACAGAAAATTTCAGATAGTTCTATTATATGGAGGCCTCCTGTGGATTTTCCGGATGCAAAACCAGGTTAGTTATGATTTAACCCCCTGAATCTAGAAAAAATAGTAAAATACACTATAGGTTCTTAAACATTTCTTGCATTCTCATATGGGTCCATGAATTCCTGAAATGATCATCTGGGTCATCAACTTTTAAGTGGTCCATTTTAGGTTCACTCTATGTCAATCATGAACCTAAATTCACACTTCAAACTAACCACTTGAAAAGTTGAAGTAGATGATCATTTTGAGAGTTCATGGACCCATATGAGAAAATAAGGAAAAAGTTCAATGACCCACGGTGCATTTTGTAAGGTTTCATGCACCAACCAGATGAACCCAAAAGCTTAAGCCATTGGGAAGACGTGGGCAATCCACTTTATACTTCAACCCATTTCACTCAAAAAAATAAGACTGTTTTAATTCTGATTCTATTCTCATCTCATATGCACGAGAAAATTCTCATTGTCATGGAATGTGACTGTTGATTCAAACTTGTTTCAGTGTGAAAATAGGATACTGTCAAGTGAATGGAAAAATATGCAACACATTAATTGGTTTGAACCAATGAAATCATTGGCAGAAGTCAGAAACCACACAGTTGTACCAGTAACCAACCATGGCAGAATGGATAATCAGTCACTGCACCTATGACACAATTATACTAAAAACTAGAGTACTATACCAACCTAAGAGGAACTAGGTGACATTTTATTAAGAAGAAAAGGCACCCAAGTTAGCCTTGACAAGGACTTGAACTTGGGTAGTCTGGGTATACATTCACAGCCTCAACCAACTGAGCTAGCTAAGCTTCCTTGTGATACAATTATACTCATTTTGACTCCACTTTATTTGTCCAGAAATGTAGCACATGTTGAATGGTGTGCTAGGTTTTTTTATTGGCCTGTCACTTGTTATCAAAGCTTGCATGTTCTTTTTGAACAGGTGTAGCCCTATTCTACTACTATTAACATAGAAAAAGTGCTTGTGTTACAGAACTAGAACAGAGGAAGATCTAAGTTTGAATGAAGTTAGGTGTTAAGGACCTAATATACCTGTGTCTGTGTGGCTGTGTCAGGTAACTAGAACTTTCCTATAACAAGTCGGAAAAGCCACCGCAGTTAACCAGAAAGCAAATTTTCACATACCAGGCAGACCAATTATGTGCTAATTCAACCAGCTTGCTTCAGCATTTGTTAACGTCGTATTCATGTTCTTAACTAGCTTCAGCAAAACTTGTATGTCCTAATTGACTGCTCTTCTATGCTGACAGAAATATTGCGGAAGACGCGGTTAATATTACATAAACTGAAGGAACAAATCAGTGAAGGTACTCCAGTTATTGGAGCTGGTGCTGGCACAGGCATATCTGCAAAGTTCGAAGAAGCTGGTGGGGTTGATCTTATAGTGCTGTACAACTCTGGACGGTTTCGAATGGCTGGAAGGGGCTCATTAGCTGGGCTCTTGCCCTTTGGTGATGCAAATGCCATTGTACTTGAGATGGCCAATGAAGTGTTGCCTGTAAGTAGCTCAGAATCCAACATCACTCTGATGTCTGTCAACTTTATTGTGCACAGCTATTGATATAGATCTAACTTTAGGTGGTTAAAGGAGTTCCCGTTCTTGCTGGGGTATGTGCTACAGATCCATTCCGTAGAATGGAATACTTTCTCAGACAACTAGAAACCATTGGATTTTGTGGTGTGCAAAACTTCCCAACCGTAGGTTTTTGATGGGAATTTTAGACAGAATTTCGGAGGACACTGGAATGGGTTACAGGTATAAGTTCTGCACATTCTAAACTTTTGGGAGTGCAATTTCTCCATGCATTACTGTTGTCATCATGAAGCATTGCATAATGATTATAGCTATAAGTTTTTCTGAAAGGGAAGGACACTCTCGCTAGAAGTTGCATTAACTTGATCATATTTTTTTGTTAGCATGGAAGTGGAGATGATTTCAATGGCTCATCGCATGGGTTTCCTTACTACTCCATATGCTTTCAATCCGGATGAAGCTGCTGCCATGGCCAAGGCAGGAGCTCATATCGTAGTTGCACATATGGGTCTGACAACTGCAGGGTCTATCGGGGCAATGACAGCTGCCACTTTAGATGATAGTGTTGTACGTGTTCAGGCCATTGCGGATGCGGCACTTGGGGTTAATCCTGATATTATTGTTCTCTGTCACGGAGGTATGCACATTTTCAATTCTCTGAAAGAGTCTTGTAACGCTCTTTTCCAATGATTTTCACTGTGCAAATAATCTAACTTGCATGAACGATGGGTTCCATAGGCCCCATATCTGGACCCCAAGAAGCTGAGTTCATATTGAAGAATACTAAAAGTGTTCATGGATTTTACGGTGCATCAAGCATGGAAAGATTACCAGTAGAGCAAGCTATCACGTACACCGTGAGAGAGTACAAAAGAATCTCCTTAAAATGAGAATCATCGTTTACAGGTGTGATTTACAGCCTGCTGTTCTTCCGATACACTTCGCAGATTCTGTCATGTCTGGCTTGCAATGTTGGATGCTCTGGAAGCTCGGCTCTTTATTTACCATGTACATTTTCTTCCCAATGTACCTTTCTTGTTGGAATATAATCATAATAACTAGCGGACATGCCCCGCGAATATGGTCTATGACAGCACAACAACATTGTCAATACAATAAGCATATACAGTACATTCAATTATGTGGTTTGTATGACTTTATGATCTAAGTTAATCGGGTTGAGTTTTAATAACCAGCCTGCATCGTTGAAAGGTTACTGATAGTATTAGCTAATGACGAGCTCAGTTCATTAATACTCCCTTCTTGGCCGTAGCCGATCAGCGTCACGACGTTGTGGTACCAGATCTCTGCATTTGGTCCAATGCAAATACTGATGAAGATGATAGCAATGCACAAGGTGCAGTGGTGCATTGGTATTTGGCTATACATACACCTCATCGTCCAAGTCCTGCTGCGGTGCTTGATGGCCACGAGCCCACGACGGTGCCGTCGAGCAGCAGGCCCTTGTACACCGGCCGAAGCCCCCGGCGCCCACCAGGTTGGCCTCGGAAAGGATGTTGGTGGCGTGCGCCACCAGCTCCTCCAGCGAGAAATGCCCGTCGCCGACGATCGAGGTCCGTCAGCTAATAGCACCGGCAAGCTACACATGTTACATGTAAGTGGCATGGCAGACGAGCTGTGGCCGGCCAGTCACGGGTACGTACCCAGCGACCAGCGTGGGAGGAGTCTCCGACGAGGAGTCGGTGTCGGAGTTCCGGTCACGGCAGCGTAGCGGCACCGGCCGCAATGCCGGCTACTATCACCGCCTCACCGGGGTTGGCAACAAAACAGGAGGGGACCATTAGTACTAATTTCTTGCTTAATATTCATAGTTATTGATTTTAGTCATTAGCTTAAGTCTTGTTTGACTGCATATAAATACACTAATCCACGTGGATTAGTGAATGCCACTGGTCGGATTGATATTCATAG
Organism: Coix lacryma-jobi var. lacryma-jobi; assembly: GCA_009763385.1. NCBI lineage: Eukaryota > Viridiplantae > Streptophyta > Magnoliopsida > Poales > Poaceae > Coix > Coix lacryma-jobi. The sequence continues at coordinate 6,761,457 of CM019824.1, forward strand.
TTATTGATTGGAGTGAAACTTAAACTAAATTCCACCACAATTCCTCTCAAATCATATGGATTGAAGTGTATTTAATATGTAGCTAAACAAGATCTAAGATAATTTTCAATGACCAGGGAGGCATGTGAAAGGACCGTGACGCCTAAGAGGGGGGTTGAATTAGGCAACTTAAAACTTCTACTCTAAACTATGGCCTCTAATTTCCACCTAAGCAAAACCTATGCAAGAAAGTAACTATCTAATGTGCAACTAAGGTTTTGCTTCTCTACCTACCGCAAAAAGAGTTATGCTACCTAGTTTCCAAACCTATCAACTAGCAAGTAAGCTAGGAGAGGTAAAGCATATGAACAAGGTAGCAATGTAAATGCGGAAGCTAAAGAGTGTGATAGAGATGCAAACTCCCGTCGACGACTCCGGTATTTTTACCGAGGTATCGAGAAGCGCACAAGCTTCCCCCTAGTCCTCGTTGGAGCCCCTCGCAAGGGCCAAGCTCCCGGTCGGGTAACTCCGTGGATAGCTCTGGTTCTTCCCCACGCTCAAGTGGGTCTCCGGTTAAGCCACTCGTGGCAAAGCCTCTCCCGGATGCTCTCCGCCATCTTCACTATCAAGTTTCCGGCCGAAGCGCCGCGGGCCTTGTTCCCTTCGGTACACGGAGGCGCCACACCACAAACTCGGTTGGTGTGGTCTCGCAAGACTACAAGCCCCGCCGATGTACAACCATGGTGCGCGCAAGCACTGGTAGATAAGAGGTTTTCAACCTCACTAAACACTAGGTCTAACACCTAGAGCAAGCGCAAAGCGGTGGTCTAACTAGCTTAAGCACTTCGCAAAGCACCTACACTAATCACCTAGTATATCACTTGAGCACTTTGGTGGCTAGAGCAACTAAATATGTGTCTATACACTTGGTACACTTCGTTGAGCTCCAACCTAATTGTTTTGGCCGGCCATGGGGGTATATATAGAGCCCCAAGCAAATAGAGCCATTGGGCATCAAAGGTGGTCTTGACTGCGCAGCATCGGACGCGTCCGATGCTCCTTTAACGGCTAGATGCCGGCCTGGCACTGCGTCGCAACGGCTACTTCAGCGTCTGTTGGTTGATCAACGGACGCGTCCGATGCTCACAGAGCCTCTTTGGAACCTCTCTGCATGGTCATCGGACGCAGGGTCCTGTAGCGTCCGATGTTAGCAACGAAGCGTCTGATGTTCGCTGTGCAGGTTTGCACAGTGTCACAGTCGCGTCCGATGCCTCGGTCTTCAGCGTCCGATGCCTCTGCTGGCGCTGACACGAGCTAGGGTTTACCAACGGAGCGTCCAACGCCTGCGTGGGCAGCGTCCGATGCACTTCCTTGCTTTGTTTCTTCGTGATTTCTTGCGCTGTCTTGGTTCCATTCTTGTGCCTTGGATTATGCTTGATCTGGAGAGTCTTCTTTGAGCTTCAAATGTCTTGCTTGTGGTGTTATCATCGGCACCACGTAGTCTTTGACCAAGTCACATTTGCACCCTATGGACAAAACAAACACTTGCAAACGCATTAGTCCAATTTGGTTATGTTGTTTATCAAACACCAAAATCCGAAGTTAAATGGTCTGAGGTCCATTTTCCTTACAATCTCTCCCTTTTTGGTGATTGATGACAACCGACCAAACAAGCAAATAATAGATACATAATTTAAAATGCAATCTACTTGCTAGGATGCAATGCAAAGCAAGATCATATGATGTTTAAAGATACTAAATTAAACATATTTAATCTAACATATCTTGCCCTTGCCATAGAGTTCCTTTAGTGGCTTGATGGAATAGATCTCCTCGAAGTCCATAACCCACTTCCTCCCTTTTTGAACCATTCCCACGAATGAAAATTTGATTTTGGTTTTTTGTTTGTTTTAGTTTGGGCTTGATTTGGTCCCTACACATTCTCCCCTTTTGGAATCAACACACCGAAAAGGAAGACATTAAAGCTCAGAGAGGGATTTATATAAGCTAAAACTCCCCTAAGTGTAAGCACAGAGGAGTTTAATCTAATAATGCATGGAGAAAGCATATAAAGTATCAAATTGAAATCAACATAATGATATCGGTTAGGATACCACATGTAGATGTCAATTGGATTATCACACCATGATGCTTGTCTCCGAGAAACTCCATTTCCTTGCAATGAGACTACTACACACATGATAATCTTGAAAGTAATGTTAGTCTCAAAGCTTCCAAATTATAGAGTAGAGACCCCCCCCCTAAAATGTGCATACAAGTTTGAAACACTTGTGGAGACATGCCACATTGATTGTAGGTCAAACTACCATTTTCCATATTGATATTACAAGAAATGTGACATTCAATTGAAGATATGGTAATTGGGGTATTTATCTATAATTGGGATTTTGGCACATATAAGGAAATGCAAAGTAAAAGAAGCTATGTGCCGTGCTTACTAACCAATTAAAACCATGTAGAATTGCTCTAAGAATGTGAGTGATACCGAGCAAAACTATCATATGATAATCCTATTTGCATGACAAAAGATATGAATATACCATGCAAACGTAGGCAATGAAAGGAACTAGATGCTAAAAGTAAATTGCAAGACATTATACCAAATGAAAGTAATTGCAAGAATTTAAATCTAGTTACCTAACATGGGAGGGGGAACTTGGTTCATAGTACCCACTAAAACATTGGCAATGACATGATCCAATGTGATGCACCCATGATATATGCACCCAAAATTTTGCCAAGTCTCCAAATTCCCCGTAGTCCACTTGACAACTCACTTCCCTTTCGGGACCCAAACCTTTTTGGTGCTCTTCATGGTTGAATTAAATCCTTAGGCACCCAAATGCGTTTGGCCCCATTGTTGACTTTCTTGTTCACCTTGACGGCCACCACCTTGTCATTCTTCTTCTTCTTCAAAAGGTAAGTGTGGAGGCCTTCTTGTTCACCTTGTTGGTGTAGGTGTTGGAGAGCTTGCTTGTTTGCTTTTTGTTTTTCTCTTTCTTCTCTTTCTCCCCCATGCTTCACCTCGCACTCATAGGACTTGTGGCCTTCCTTGTGGCAAACATAACAAACCACGGTGTTGCTCCTCATCAAGCTTCTTCACCCCTTGACGGTGTTATCTTGATGAGTTCGGTTTGCTTCGTCTTGCCTTTTGCTCGAGTCAAGTCCCTTGGTGAGGCGAGCCACTTCTTGCCTTAGTAGCTAATTCTCAATTGCAACCTCTTGTGTGCATGTTTCTACAATCATATTCTCAACACAAGTTGTGTTGCATATGGGTGAGTCTAAATCAAGTAATCTATGCAAGAAGTAGAGGCATCCTTTTTAGGCATATTAAAGATTGATTTTTCAATTTTGGGTGCCTCGGTGGGGTTGCTCCGATGGTTTCAAGATTAGCAACTTTATTAGTTAGCTCATCACAATGTTTGCACAAAATTTCCATTTTGGCAAGCAAACTTTTGTAAGCATCTTGTGTGCTAGCTAACTTTGCTTTTAGTTTTTTATTTTTCTTAGCAAGTGCTCATCATTACTTGTGCTATCATATGTGCTTATACTAGCCTCAAGTTTCTCAATTTTATTAGATAGCTCAACATTTAAGTTTGAAAAGTTTCATATTGATCAAGCATGGCATTATAAGCTTGTTGAGAACTATCTAATTTTTCTTTTAAAGCATTTATTTTCTTTTGTTGGCTAGTGCAAGCTTTAGCATATTTAAGATTATCTTGCACAAGTTGATTATAAGAAGGAAGCTCATCATCACTATCACTATCACTATCACTATCACTATCACTAGTGTCGGTGTTTCTACCCCGGGGGTATGACACCAACTAGTAATTATGATCGCGTGCTCTCTTCCTGGATGGTGATGCAAGATGACACAAGGATTTATCCTGGTTCGGGCAAAGAAGGCCCTACGTCCAGCGGGGGGATGTTCTTGTATTACTTGCACCTAAGTGCTTGTACAGGGGCGAATACAAGCTCAAGGAGCGTGGACCGGAGTCCGGACTCGTGTGTGTGAGTGCGTTGTTGCTGACCCGTGTGAGTGTGGACCTAGACTTCTCTGTCCTGTGGAGTTGTGCAACCGGAGGAGCGAAGGGCCCTGGTGTCCCCTTTTATAGAGCAAGAGGAGGCCAGGGTTACATAGGTGTGATACAGGAGTCGGGATGTATAATGTCCAATACGGTGAAGAGTTGGAATTCTGTCTTGTCGGGGTCGCTGTAGCCGGCGTGGGGGTTGCTGTTGAGGCGTCCTTGAAACGTGGCCTCCATCCCGGGCGCGGACGTGGAGGCGTGGCTACGTGGAGACCGTGCAGCGCCCATTCCGTCACGTACAAGACGTGGCCGGGTCCCTCCGGGTCATGAGGTACCTGTCTTCCAATAGCGTGAAAACTGTCAGGGCTCGAGGAGCGCAGGGCCGGCCTCGAGGCGGCGCCTACGGGGAGCTCGAGTCCCCGCAGTATGGGCAAGTCCCGGGAAACCCGATCGTACAGCGGGTTTCCAGGCCTCGAGACGTGGCTTGGACGTGCACAGTGTAGGGTATGGCCCAACAGTGTTGTACTTGCGCCTTTTTGCCCATGCTTGCGGTGAAAAAGGAGATTTGACTCTAGCTCCGGTTTACCGTGGCGCACGTCGTGCACCAGAAGACGTGACCGGAGTAGGTGGACGCATTAAATGCGCAGTATGGGCTGGTATCCAATGTCTGGCGCCGCTCGAGGGAGGTGTGAAGTGTCTCGAGGGATAGGCTGCCGTGTTAGAGAGGCTCGAGGTCCCCGCGTGGGTCTCGAGGAGCGTTGTACGGCGGTGGAGGGCTCGAGGGGTGGTGTACGGCTGTTGCGGGTTCGAGGCCTATGTGCCGGGGCCCGAGGGGTAGGCTACCAGGTGACGGTCGGTAAGGCTTTGGCGAGCCTAAGCTCCCTGGCGGCGGGCCAGCGTTGCAGGCCTCGAGGGGTCGGTTTTTGGAAGGTTAGTCTAGCTGGGTTCTTATTAATTGGTACCCTAGGTTTCACCTATTGTTTTGCGTTGATTAGGGGTACCCCTTTTGCGGTCCCCCGACAGTAGCCCCCGAGCCCTTGTTTGAGTGCTTGCACTCGAGCAGGGGCTCCCGATTGGGATCTCGAGGGTCAGCTAGCCGGTTCTCGAGGGTTTGGTTGCTTTAATTCTGTGGGTGTTGCGCGAGCGACACCCGCGCGGGTGTAGCCCCCGAGGCCACGGGGGAGTGGTTAGGACTCCCTCGTGGGCTTTTTCTTGTGTGTGAGCGTTAGTTGCATTTTTAAGGTTCGGGAGTGTCAAGCCCCCGAGTTTTTTGACCCTCTTTCATCGAGGGGTGCCAGGCTGAACGACCCGGCCGGCTCTTCGAGCTGTCCGGCACGCCGGTTGCCCTGGCTTGTCATCCCGCGAGTCCTTTCGATCGGATGCGAGGGGGGATGCCTCGTACTACCACGAGCGGGCGAGTATCGAGGTTCCGGTGAGCTGGTAACGGTGGAATCCAAGTGAGACCTCGTGCCCCGTTCGATAGGGTCGACTGAAGCCCGGAGGCGGTCTCATAAAGCGCGGGCGCACAGTCTGCAGGAATGCCAGGTCCATTCGATAGGACCTGGTGGCTCGATGCCTCCCTCCGAGGGGATCTCACTGCACGTCGTGCGCCTGCCTTGGATACACGTGAGGGGCCTCGAGGGCTTGCCCTCGAGCGATGCTACGAGTGGCGCCCCTTGGTGTCCCTAACTCGGGTGCTCGAAGCCGGCTGTCGAACCCTCTTCGAGGGCCAGCCTTCGCTGCTTCGAGGCTTAGGGCCGGGGCCCAGTTTTTACCTTCGCGAAGAGGCCTCCGTCGTCTGGGAATCCTCCTGCCCGTTGGGCGCGCCTTTTTAGGCGAGGTAGTGGAGATCGTGGCGCTAGGGCGACTGACAAGAAGTCGGAGCGGCGGCCGTGGTGGGCCCGGAGGAGCGGAGCGAGTGTGGAGTCGCCGCGTGTACCTGTCGACCAGCTCGAGATGCGGTTAGGTGGGCACATTAAATGCGTGCGGTTACCTTTTTTCCGTCGTGGGAGACCCCGTCTGTTGGGGTTTCTTTTATAAATATCGAGAGAGGGGTGAAGGATTTTTTTACTTTGCCTTTGCCTTCACCGCCGCCGTAGCTTCCACACGCCTTCTTCCCGAGCCAGCAATTGGGAATCTTCCCGGCCGCCGTCCACCGCTCAGATCCGCGCCGTCACCGCCATGGCCGCTTCGTCCCAGGTGCTGCCGGCCGAAGACTGGAGCCCGACGAAGACGACGCAGCAAGAGCTGGAGACGCTGGTGGAGCGGGGGCTTCTCCGCCCCAACCCGCAGGAGGGTCCCGCGTGGTGGATTCTCCCGTCGGCGGACCACCGGAAGCCGCACCCGCCGGAGGGGTACGTGGTGAGCTTCACGCGCTACCACCGCATGGGCTTGGGTCCCGCCGAGCCGCTTCATGCGGGGGCTAGCCCACCACTTCGAGGTGGAGCTGCAGCACTTCTCCCCCAACTCCATCTCACACGCCGCCATCTACGCCGCGGTGTGCGAGGGGTATCTGATGATTGAGCCGCACTGGGAGATGTTCGTCCACCTCTTCCGGGGCGAGCTCTTCCACAAGGCCGCGAAGCCGAGCGGGAGGAGGCTCGTGCGCGTGGGCTCCCTCACCATCACCGCGAGGACCGGGCCCTCGTCGGCCAACGTCCCCCGCGACTACCTCCGCTACAAGCTTTCCACCACCAGGCGGGGTGGGACGACCACTGGTTCTACCTGTGGAACGAGGGCGGGCTCCTTCCGCAGTACACCGGCAGGGTCATCACCCAGCGCCGGAGAAGTGGAACTGGGGCGTCGCGGCGGACAGGCAGCGCCACCTGGAGCCGCTGATGGGCACGATGCGGGTGCTGGTGGAGGAGAAGAAGCTGACCGTCCAGGCGGTCATCTGGGCGTTTTCATCAGCGGAGGGTTCTTCCTCTGGCGGACCGCCCCCTCCTCATGTTCAAGATGGGGCCGAACGCCCCGCTCGAGGTGCTGAACCAGTCGAGGATGGCCGAGGAGAGGCTGTCTCGGAACGAGGGTACCTCCCGGGTGTCGGTCACGGTTCAGGGGTTGTTCCGCCCTGAGGAGACCAACCTGATCGCCATGGCACCCGACGCGGGGTGCCTCGACCTGGTAAGCCACCCTCGAGTTAGGTTGTCTCGAGCCCCCACCTCCTTTCTCTTTCTCCGAACCTTGTTTACTCTCTTTGTGGTCTTTCACGTCAAGTTTCTTTTTTGCAGGAGGCGTTCACATGCCGCGCGTCGAGGCCCCCGGTGAGGGAGGATGCTGCGGAAATACAGGTGAGGCGCCTCTCTGCTCAGAAAGATAAAGAGAGTAAGGATGCCAAGAGGAAGAAAGAAAAAGAGAGGAACTTGCGTCGGGCGGCCCGGGAACAGAAGCTTGCGAAGGCTCGTCGTAACCGATAGCCTGGAGAGGAGTCCCCCGAGCTCAGTTCCTCGAGCTCGGAGGAGGAGGACGATGATGAGGAGGAGAGTGATGACGAAGGGATGGATGCGCGTTTGAGGCGCGCGGGGGTCGTCGACGTCAGGGCTGACCGCTCCTCTGTGTAGGAGAATGTCTTGGAGGTCCCCCCGGCGAAGGGATCGCGCGGGACGCAGCCGCGGAAGGCCGCGTCAGGCCCAGCCTCGTCGGAGGCTCAGGGCACGTCGAGCTCTGTGCCGAACGTGCCTGCTGACGCGAGGAAGCCTCGAACTAGGAGCGCCATCGCCGCGGCGCAGAAGGAGGCAACGACCGCGTCGACCCAGGCGGGGGGTCTCGAGAAGGGGCGACGCTCGAGAAGCGGCCAACAGGTCGAGAAGGACTCCGGCCCGACCGCCGCGAGCCGTCGAGGGCGACATCGAGCCCGCGGAGGAGCGGCGCATGAGAGGGCGTGGAGCCCCCGCCGCCATGACCGTCGAGGGGGGAGCCCCCGGTCGTCTCGTCACGGGGGTCGTGAGCGACCCCAGAGCCCATCGCCGCACCGCCGCCGGGAGAAGGAGGCAGACGCGGGGGAGGGGGGCGTGTCCGCCAGCATGAACGCCGGAGTAGGTCCCGGAGCCCGCGCCGGGAGAGGCGCCGAGATGACCGCTCGAAGGAGACGCGGTCGCCCCCCCCCGGGACAAGAGACAAAGGGAGAGTTCCCCACCGGGGTCGAGCCACGGGAGGCATCGGGAGCCTTCCCTCCATCCGGCCCATACGGAGACGGCTCAGGGGCGTGGCTCGAGCCAAGGGGCGGGCTCGAAGCCCCCGAGCGGGTCCGGCGATTCGGGGAAGAAGTCTCGCCGTCGCTTTGGGTAAGAAGTGCTCCTCAATTTTGTTGGTAGGGAAACTTTACCTTTTTACCTTTGGTGATATGTGCCGTTTCTGGTTTTTCAGGGAAAAGTGCTCCCGGCAGGAGGTGGTCCCGCGGGTCCAAGCGGGCCAAGACCTCGAGCTCTACCGAGGTCCAAGCACCTCGAGGTATGGTTCCTTCTTCCGCTGGAGAGGCCGCCTGGCTGGTGAAGGCTCGAGCAGCCATGGCTCGGGGAAGCCAGATGGCCGCCGCGGATCTTGGTGAGGCCAATGCCATCGGCCACGGGGGTCGAGGCTTTTTTCTGATTCTGATGACGTTGCTCTCTTTTTTCCGCGGGGACCGCAGCTCCTGACGTCGAGCCTGCCGCCACCGCGTCCGTCGCGGCACCGCATCCTCCTCCTCCTCCTCCTCAGGTGGCGCCTATCGAGAGGGCCACTCCTCCCCCGTCATGACGACCATCTCGGGGGGGAGCTCCCGAGACAAGCATGGCTCCGTTGGCGTCTGGGGCTGAAGGGTCGGCGGCCCTCGAGACCCTAGTCGATGCGAGCCGGCCCGCGTTGAAGGGGAAGGAGGGAGAGGCGTCGGCGGAGAAGGTGCCGACGGTGGAGGAGCTCCTGGACGAGCTGGAGCGGGTGCCGCCCCCGGTCGAGGGCTCAACGCTGGAGGGAGCGCTGGAGGCATCGGTCGGGGTCGACAAGACGCCAGAAGACCCGACGAGGGAGGAGAGCTTGGGGACGAGCCACCCCTCAAGCGATCCGCTACCGCTCGAGTCCCCGCCTCCACGCGAGGCCGTGCCGTCGCCTCGGGAGGGGACGGAGCAGCGGGAGGAGACGGCGGAGGGGCGGAGGGAGCCGCAGCCTGTGCCGCCGGTTGGTGGGCCGCAGCTGGCGCCGCTCGAGCCGGAGGAGGAGGGCCTGCCCATCGTCGAGGTCGATCGATCGGTGTGGCCGTATCCTGACGCGCCGAGCCCGTCTGGCGCCATGATCCCCGTCGAGCGCCGGCTCGGCAGGGGGTTCCGCGGGAGGCGCGGTCCATCTTCAGGGAGGTGGCCGAGCTCGTGGCGGAGGCGGAGAGGTCCTTCTCGGAGGAGGCGGAGAAGTCCGCGCAGGTGGCGGCCGCCCTCACGAAGGCAGAGGGGGAGCTCCAGGAGCTCCGCGCCGAGCTGGGTCGGAACGCGCAGATGGCGAGCCGGCTCAACGCGGCGCAGGCGGAGGCCCAGGCGGCTCGAGACGAGGCCGCCCAAGCTAAGAGGGAGGCCACCACCGCTTTGTCCGCGGTGGAGTCGTCGAAGAAGGAGGCCGCCGACGCCCGAGCGAGGCCGCCACCGCCCGGTCTGCAGCGGAGGCGGCGAAGAAGGAGGCCGTCGACGCCCAAAGCGAAGCCGCCACCGCCGGTCTGCAGCGAAGGCGGCGAAGAAAGAGGCCGAGGAGGCCAAGAGCGAGGCCGCCACCGTCCTGGCTGCAAAGGAGGCAGCGCGGCAGGAAGTGGTCCGGAAGGATCTGGCCCTTGCGCAGACGGGCAAGCTGGTCGAGGACCTTAGGGGTGAAAAGCTCGACGTGTTGTCCCAGAAGCGTACAATAGAGCAGCGCGTCGAGGTCCTTACCAGCGACTTCGCCGCTCTGGGCGTGCACTGCCAAGGTAATCTTCATGCCTTGTCTTGCTTTGATTTCGGGATTCTTGCCACGCCGCGGACTTACCCCCTTCTGTTTGTTGCATAAACGTCGAGAAGACCTCCGAGGAGCTCCGCGAGACGAATCAGACTCTCGTGGAGCAACTCCGAGGTGAGACCATGGTGGCAGAACGGGCGCGCGTTACCCTCGACAGGCTCAGTTCCATGTGGGGTGTCGACCCGGTGCGCCGGCAGAGGGCGCGGTGGCTCGAGGCGACGCCCTGGTGGATGCCCTGTGCTATTTTGACGTAGCCGCGTGAGACCGCGTTCGGAGCGCTCTCCACCACGGCGTGAAGCAGGCGTTCGCGGCCGTCCGCTCCGGTTTCCGCTACCCGGTCAACGTCGTCGCCAAGGGCTTCGTCGAGATCGAGGGGAAGGACGAAGAATGGAACGACCGCCGCGTCGATAAGATCCTGGAGAAGGTGGAGAGGCCGGGGGCGGCGTTCGCGAAGCTCTTCGAGGAGGACGTGCTGCCTCCGATGCGGACAGTGGTGCAGGTGGCCCCCCTCCTCCTGGCCCGGACGTCGAGGCTGAGCCCGCGGCAGAAGACCTTGGGGACGAATTACCAGACCGATGAAGAGTGAGGCCTGCGTGCCAAATTTGGGCGTCGAGGCCCTTGTAAAATTTAATGTCATGACTTGTGGCCCGTCGAGGCCAACTATGTGTATATGACTCGTTTGTTTAAAGAAGCTGTTTTCTTTCAATTTATTCGATCATTTCTCTTTGTCACTAGCTCGAGCTTCAACCGTCTTGGTCTGTGTTCCTTCGATACGCGTCACGAGTTACCTCGAGGGGAGGCGTAGGTAGGGTACCGTAGCCCGGGGGCGTAGGTGGTCCGTTTACGTCGACGCCCCCCGACTCTTGGAGGCTCGAGGCTATTTACAGATTTAGACGCTGCTAGTATACTCGAGGTGCGATCGAGACGGGGGTCGAATTTTTTGAAAAGAAAACGCGCTTTTTGCCGGAGTCTGGGAGGGGGTTCCCCCCTGTCAGCCCCCGAGGGAGGCTCGACCCTGAGCAAGGCAGGGTCGAGGCTACCTTAAGTTGCTAAGTAATATGAAAGACAGTGCGCGAGTTTGCTCGTTCATATTCAACGTGTTTGTACAAAGCAACAAAATGTACGAGGCCTCGAGGCCCTTAAGGATAGAAGCGATGTAGCTGAGATATGTTCCATGCGTTCGCCAGGATTCTGCCTTGACCGTTGTAGATCTTGTACGTTCCTGGCGTGAGCACTTCAGCTACGGTGTATGGGCCCTCCCATGGAGGGGTGAGCTTGTGGCGCCCTCGATTATCCTGCAGCCGTCGAAGCACGAGGTCCCCCACCGCCAGGTCCCTCTTGCGCACGTGCTTGTCGTGGTAGCGTCGAAGTGTTTGCTGGTAATGCGCGGAGTTGATAAGCGCCACGTCTCGAGCCTCCTCGAGCTGGTCCTTGGCGTTGGCAAGCCTCTCGTCGTTGGTTTGCTCGTTGTAGGCTCGAAGTCGAGGGGAGCCATACTCGAGGTCCGTAGGCAGGACAGCCTCGGCGCCGTAGGTTAGGAAGAACGGAGTGAACCCGGTGGCTCGACTCGGCGTAGTCCTGAGGCCCCACATCACCGAAGGGAGCTCTGCAGCCCACCCTTTTCCAAAATTCTTGAGGGTCTTGAATAGCCTCGGCTTCAGCCCATGGAGTATCATGCCGTTGGCGCGCTCGACCTGCCCGTTGCATTGAGGGTACGCGACCGAGGCCCAGGTCACGCGAATGTTGTTGTCATCGCAGAAGTTGGTGAACTTTTTGCCCGTGAATTGGGTGCCATTGTCGGTGATGATGATGTTAGGCACCCCAAACCGGTACATGATGTCGGCGATGAACTCGATGGCCTTCTCGGAGGTGGGGTCGCCTATAGGCTTAGCTTCAATCCACTTGGTGAATTTGTCGATGGCCACGAGCACATGCGTGTACTTTCCAGTTGTCATCTTGAGGGGACCCACGAGGTCGAGCCCCCAGACGGCAAACGGCCAAGTGATGGGGATCATCTGTAGGGCGTGCGCGGGCTGGTGCGTTTGCTTGGCGTAGAACTGACACCCTTGACAAGCTTGGACCAGGCGCTTGGCGTCTCCGATGGCGGTTGGCCAGTAGAAGCCTTGTCGGAAGGCGTTCCCCACCAGGGTCCTTGGCGCTGCGTGATGGCCGCAAGCCCCCGAGTGCATGTCGTCGAGGAGCCCGCGTCCTTCCTCGAGGGGGATGCAGCACTGAAGGATTCTTGATGGGCTTCGACGGTACAGCTCTCGTTTGTCGCCGTAGATGATGTAGGTCTTGGCCCTTCGAGCGATGCGTCGGGCCTCCGTCTTGTCCTCTGGTAGCACGCCTTGCGTCAGGTAGTCGAGGAAGGGCGTCCGCCAGTCGAGGGGTCGTGATGACGAAGAGGCAGGTGCGTCGATCTGCATCGCCCCAACGGATGTCGAGGGGTCGTTCTCGAGGGGTGGCGTTGAAGGTCGAGCCCCCGTGTCTGGTTCGAAGGGTGGCGTCGAGGGGCCAGCCCTCGGGCCGATTTTGACGAATGGCTCGAAGATATCCCTCGAGAAGACATCTGGGGGGACGGTGCCGCGCGTAGATGCTAACTTAGCCAGCTCGTCTGCGGCCTCGTTGTACTTTCGAGCGATGTGGTTGAGCTCGAGGCCGTAGAACTTATCTTCTAGCTTGCGCACCTCCCCGCAGTACGCCTCCATCCTGGGATCGATGCAGCTCGAGGCCTTCATGACCTGGTTGACGACGAGCTGCGAGTCCCCTCGAACGTCGAGGCGTCGGACCCCAAGCTCGAGGGCGATGTGCAGCCCGTTGACGAGGGCCTCGTACTCAGCGACGTTGTTGGAGGCGGGGAAGTGCAAGCGCAGTAGGTAGCGCATGTGAACTCCGAGGGATGAGATGAAGAGCAGGCCCGCGCCAGCCCCTGTCTTCATGAGGGACCCGTCGAAGTACATAGTCCAGAGCTCGGCTTGGATTTGTGCCGGCGGGAGCTGGGTGTCGGTCCACTCAGCGACGAAGTCCGCCAGCGCTTGCGACTTGATGGCTTTTCGCGGAGTGTAAGTGATGGCCTCCCCCATCAGCTCAGCAGACCACTTGCCGATGCGCCCCGTGGCCTCCCGGTTATTGATGATCTCTCCGAGGGGGAAGGACGATACCACCGTCACGGGATGAGCAAGGAAATAGTGTTGGAGCTTGCGCCTTGTGATGATGATGCCGTAGAGTAGCTTCTGGATGTGCGGATACCGGACCTTGGCCTCGGAGAGCACCTCGCTGGTGAAGTACACCGGCCGTTGGACTGGTAGCGCGTGACCCTCCTCGTGCCTCTCGACGGCTATGACCGCGCTGACCACCTGGGTGGTTGCGGCCACATAGAGGAGGAGAGGCTCGGGGGGATCGTCACCTTGGGCTGGTCGTGGTGGCACGAGAATTGGCGCGGAAGTCAGCAACCCCTTCAACTTGGTTAGGGCCTCCTCGGCTTCGACAGTCCACGCAAAGCGTTCTGTCTTCTTCAGCAGGCGGTAGAGCGGTAGCGCCTTTTCCCCCAGCCTCGAGATGAACCTGCTGAGAGCGGCTAGACAGCCTGCCACTTTCTGTACGCCCTTGAGGTCTTGAATCGGGCCCATCCTCGTGACTGCTGAGATCTTTTCGGGGTTGGCCTCGATCCCCCGCTGTGAGACAATGTAGCCAAGTAGCATGCCTCGAGGCACACCAAAGACACATTTTTCGGGGTTGAGTTTCACATTCTTGGCCCGGAGGCACTCGAATGTGGTCTCGAGATCGCTGATGAGGTCCCCGACTTCCTTGGTCTTAACACGATGTCATCGACGTAGGCCTCGACGGTTCTGCCTATATGTTCGCCAAAGATATGCTGCATACAACGCTGATACGTTGCCCCGGCGTTTCGAAGGCCGAAGGGCATTGTAACATAGCAATACATACTAAAAGGCGTAACAAAAGAGGTAGCGAGTTCATCGGATTCTTTCATCTTGATCTGGTGGTAGCCGGAATACGCATCGAGAAACGAAAGTACTTCACACCCCGCAGTGGAATCGACAATCTGATCAATTCTAGGTAAAGGAAATGGAACTTTTGGACATGCTTTATTCAGACCAGTGTAGTCTACACACATCCGCATTTTTCCATTCTTTTTCCTAACTAGTACAGGGTTAGCTAGCCACTCTGGGTGAAATACCTCCTTGATGAATCCAGCCGCCAAAAGCTTGTGCACCTCCTCGCCGATGATCCTACGCTTCTCCTCGTCGAAGCGGCGCAGGCGTTGCTTCACCGGTCTGGACCCGGCCTGGATCTCCAAGGCGTGCTCGGCGACTCCTCTCGGTATGCCTGGCATGTCCGAGGGGCTCCACGCAAACATGTCGATGTTCGCGCGGAGAAAGTCGACGAGCACTGCTTCCTATTTAGGCTCGAGGCTGGCGCTGATGGCCAGCGTCTTGCCATTGGTCGAGGTCGGGTCGACGGGTATCTGCTTGGTGTGCTCCGCCGGCTCGAAGGTGCCAGCGTGGCGCTTTGCTTCAGGGGCCTCCTTGTTGGCCAGGGCAGCTAGGGCCTCGAGCGAGTCGAGGTGGACGTTGGCCTCCCCACGCTCGACGCACTCGTCGCAGTGGTACGCGTGCTCGTAGGAGGTGTTGACGGTGATGACCCCTTTTGGCCCCGGCATCTTGAGCTTCAAGTACGTGTAGTTGGGGACCGCCATGAACTTAGCGTAGCCGGGCCTGCCGATGATGGCGTGGTAGGTCCCTTGGAACCCGACCACCTCAAAGGTGAGCGTCTCCCAGCGGAAGTTGGCCGGCGTGCCAAAGCAGACAGGCAGGTCGATGCGCCCGAGGGGGTGTGCCTTCTTCCCTGGTACGACTCCGTGGAACCCCTAACGCTGGGTCGGAGCTGGTCCCTCGAAATCCCCAGGAGGTCGAGGGTCTCGAGGTATATGATGTTGAGGCTCGAGCCCCCATCCATCAACACCTTGGAGAACCGTACATCGACGATGACGGGGTCGATGACAAGAGGGTATGCTCTCGGATTTACGACATGATCCGGATGGTCGTCACGGTCGAACGTGATCGGCGCATCAGACCAGTCGAGGTACCGGAGGGCGTCGTGGCGGAGTGCAAAGATCTCCCGGCGCTCCTTCTTTCTCTCTCAATCCGAGAGCCCGACGGTCGGGCCCCCGTAGATCATGAAGCAGTCGCGCACCGGGGGGAAGTCCGCGTCCCCGTCGTCGCGTCGATTGTTGTCCTTGCCCTTAGGCGCGTCTTCCTTCTTGTCGCCGAGCTTGGAGTAGAAGCCCTTCAACAGTCGGCAGTCCTTCAACTTGTGATTCACGGCACCCTTGTGATAAGGACAGGGATCCTCGAGCATTGTGTGGAAGAGAGCCCCGTTAGGGGGGCCTCGAGGCTTCTTGTGCTCGAGGGCGCCCACGAGCGTTTCTTCATCGTCGTAGTCGTCGGCATCGCGCTTCGCCTTCTGACCTTTGCCTTTGTTCTTCTTCTTTTTGCTGTTGTTATTGTCGCGATTCTTGACCTCGTTGCCCTTGCTCGAGCCCTCAGGCGCGGCCACCGCCTTACCTTTGTCCGTGGAGCGGCCAAAGAAGGCCCCCACTGCCTCGTCGCCTGAGGCGAAGCTGGTGACACGATCCATCAGGTCCTCGACCGTCCTGGGACGGTAGCGCCCTAGCTCATGAACTAGCTCTTGGCAGGTCGTGCCTGCGAGGAACGCTGAGATGACATCCTCATCAGGCACATGGGGGAGCTCGAGGCGCTGCTTCGAGAATCGCCGGGCGAAGTCGCAGAGGGGCTCATCCGCTGTCTGCCTGCAACGTCGTAGATCCTAGGGGTTGCCTGGGCGCACGCAGGTCCCCTTGAAATTCCCATCGAAGACCCTGACTAGGTCGGCCCAGTCGTGGATCCGATCCGGCGGGAGCCCCTCGAGCCACCGACGGGCGGTGTCCGAGAGGTAGAGTGGGAGCTGGCGTATGATCACGCGGTCGTCGCTCTTCGCCCCGCCCAGTTGGCAGCCTAGGCGGAAGTCGGAGAGCCATAGCTTGGGCTCGACCTCCCCGTCATACTTCACGATGTTGGTAGGTGGTCGAAAACGGCTGGGGAGGGTCGAGCTGCGGATGGCCCGGCTGAAGACCCTTGGCCCGGGGGCTCGAGGGCTTGCTCGTAACGCCCTCCTCGATGGGCGTTATAGCCATGCTCCTCGGCCCCTTTGTCCTTGCGCCGGCGGTTGATGTCGTTGCGGGCGTCATTGGCATCTCGAGGTGGCCTGTTATCGACGATCCGTTCCCGGACTGGCCTGGCTCGAGGGGCGTCCGGCTGGTGGACGGACATCTCCCGCTCGTTGTGGGGTGCGTCTGCTGGCTTCCCCGAGGCCGCCCCGCGCCGTCGCGAGGCTGAGCTCTCGGCCTGCTGCACAGCGGCTGTTTCGAGGAGGTTCTTCATTTCCCCGAGCATGCGCCTGGCGTCAGGGTTGGAGACGGCGGGTAGATCACGGAGCAGCATTGCCCCCGCCACCACGTTCTGCCCGGCTCGTGGGAAACGCACCTCGGGGTGTGCTGGTGCCCCGTCCTCGAGGATCTGCCAGTGGACCTCTCGAGCACAGCCACGAACACCGGCGCCTCAAGGCTAGGCTAGTTCCTGTGCTAGAGTTTTCTCGAGCTGCAGCAGGCGTTGTCGTTCCTCCTCAGCCTTGACGATGGCCTCCCGCAGCTGCGCGAGCTGCGCAGCCCGGTCGTCGCTGTGCTGAGATTGTGCAGCCGGTGCCGGGGGTTCATTCCTCCCCTGAACGCGTGATCCGCCTGCCGCAGCCACGTCTCCGGGCTCTTCGAGGTTGAGCGCCGGCCTGGTGTCATCGTCGCCGTCGTCCTCGGCGTCGTCCACGACCTCCTCGAGCTGGAAGCACTCCCTGGTGGGGTCCCAGAGGTCAGGGTCGTGGTAGTCGTACTCGTCGGAGCCGGAGCTATTGATGCCGCGCCGCCCTGGCTCGTGCCGGGACTGCAGCTCGCGGTACCACTCCCCGAAGGTGGCTCGCCGGGGTGGCTCGACGGCTCGTGAGAAGCCGCGGTCGAGATGCGCGGGGTAGACGACCTCCAAGTCGGTGGTGGCTCGTAGGAGCACGCCCGGACGTTCCTCCTGCTCTGCCGCCGCCCGGCCCTGACGGCGCTCGTCGAGGTGGCGGGTGTAGACAGCAGCGGAGTTGCTGAGGCCGAACGGGAGCCGCTGGCGTCGAGCGCGGTACACTCCGTGCGGGAGGAAGCCAGGTGGTGTCGACGGAGCACGGCTCGGGGGCCTCTGGCCAGGCTCCCGGTCCGTGCGCATGACTAACGCAAACTCGCTAGGAGAGCGCGCGCGCCCTAGAAGCCTTCGGTCGCGCGCCGGGCAGGTTTCTCCTCGGGGACCCTGCACCGGCCGCGGGGAAGTGGGTGTACGCCGCGGGCACTGCCCGTGCCTGGCGACGATGGTGACGACGGCGCCGCTCACGAGGTGGCGATGCGTGGTGGTGCGGGCGACACGCCACGCCTCCCATGCGGGGTGGCGTGACACGCCCTCCGCTCGAGCCCTCCGTGGAGAGCAGGGTCAGCTCGTTGCCGCTGCCGGTGGCCAGGAACTCGAGGCTCCCGAACCAGATGATGCACCAGCAGAGAACGAAGGAGCGGAAGAAGCCATCCAGGAAACAACGAGAAATCGACTCGGACATACGAAGGCCCCTACCTGGCGCGCCAACTGTCGGTGTTTCTACCCCGGGGGTATGACACCAACTAGTAATTATGATCGCGTGCTCTCTTCCTGGATGGTGATGCAAGATGACACAAGGATTTATCCTGGTTCGGGCAAAGAAGGCCCTACGTCCAGCGGGGAGGGGATGTTCTTGTATTACTTGCACCTAAGTGCTTGTACAGGGGCGAATACAAGCTCGAGGAGCGTGGACCAGAGTCCGGACTTGTGTGTGTGAGTGCGTTGTTGCTGACCCGTGTGAGTGTGGACCTAGACTTCTCTGTCCTGTGGAGTTGTGCAACCGGAGGAGCGAAGGGCCCTGGTGTCCCCTTTTATAGAGCAAGAGGAGGCCAGGGTTACATAGGTGTGATACAGGAGTCGGGATGTATAATGTCCAATACGGTGAAGAGTTGGAATTCTGTCTTGTCGGGGTCGCTGTAGCCGGCGTGGGGGTTGCTGTTGAGGCGTCCTTGAAACGTGGCCTCCATCCCGGGCGCGGACGTGGAGGCGTGGCTACGTGGAGACCGTGCAGCGCCCATTCCGTCACGTACAAGACGTGGCCGGGTCCCTCCGGGTCATTAGGTACCTGTCTTCCAATAGCGTGAAAACTGTCAGGGCTCGAGGAGCGCAGGGCCGGCCTCGAGGCGGCGCCTACGGGGAGCTCGAGTCCCCGCAGGTATGGGCAAGTCCCGGGAAACCCGATCGTACAGCGGGTTTCCGGGCCTCGAGACGTGGCTTGGACGTGCAACAGTGTAGGGTATGGCCCAACAGTGTTGTACTTGCGCCTTTTTGCCCATGCTTGCGGTGAAAAAGGAGATTTGACTCTAGCTCCGGTTTACCGTGGCGCACGTCGTGCACCAGAAGACGTGACCGGAGTAGGTGGACGCATTAAATGCGCAGTATGGGGCTGGTATCCAATGTCTGGCGCCGCTCGAGGGAGGTGTGAAGTGTCTCGAGGGATAGGCTGCCGTGTTAGAGAGGCTCGAGGTCCCCGCGTGGGGTCTCGAGGAGCGTTGTACGGCGGTGGAGGGCTCGAGGGGTGGTGTACGGCTGTTGCGGGTTCGAGGCCTATGTGCCGGGGCCCGAGGGGTAGGCTACCAGGTGACGGTCGGTAAGGCTTTGGCGAGCCTAAGCTCCCTGGCGGCGGGCCAGCGTTGCAGGCCTCGAGGGGTCGGTTTTTGGAAGGTTAGTCTAGCTGGGTTTCTTATTAATTGGTACCCTAGGTTTCACCTATTTGTTTTGCGTTGATTAGGGGTACCCCTTTTGCGGTCCCCCGACAGTAGCCCCCGAGCCCTTGTTTGAGTGCTTGCACTCGAGCAGGGGCTCCCGATTGGGATCTCGAGGGTCAGCTAGCCGGTTCTCGAGGGTTTGGTTGCTTTAATTCTGTGGGTGTTGCACGAGCGACACCCGCGGGTGTAGCCCCCGAGGCCACGGGGGAGTGGTTAGGACTCCCTCGTGGGCTTTTTCTTGTGTGTGAGCGTTAGTTGCATTTTTTAAGGTTCGGGAGTGTCGAGCCCCCGAGTTTTTTGACCCTCTTTCATCGAGGGGTGCCAGGCTGAACCGACCGGCCGGCTCTTCGAGCTGTCCGGCACGCCGGTTGCCCTGGCTTGTCATCCCGCGAGTCCTTTCGATCGGATGCGAGGGGGGATGCCTCGTACTACCACGAGCGGGCGAGTATCGAGGTTCCCGGTGAGCTGGTAACGGGGGAATCCAAGTGAGACCTCGTGCCCCGTTCGATAGGGTCGACTGAAGCCCGGAGGCGGTCTCATAAAGCGCGGGCGCACAGTCTGCAGGAATGCCAGGTCCATTCGATAGGACCTGGTGGCTCGATGCCTCCCTCCGAGGGGATCTCACTGCACGTCGTGCGCCCTGCCTTGGATACACGTGAGGGACCTCGAGGGCTTGGCCCTCGAGCGATGCTACGAGTGGCGCCCCTTGGTGTCCCTGACTCGGGTGCTCGAAGCCGGCTGTCGAACCCTCTTCGAGGGCCAGCCTTCGCTGCTTCGAGGCTTAGGGCCGAGGCCCAGTTTTTACCTTCGCGAAGAGGCCTCCGTCGTCTGGGAATCCTCCTACCTGT
This sequence comes from Coix lacryma-jobi var. lacryma-jobi, assembly GCA_009763385.1. Taxonomy (NCBI): domain Eukaryota; kingdom Viridiplantae; phylum Streptophyta; class Magnoliopsida; order Poales; family Poaceae; genus Coix; species Coix lacryma-jobi. The sequence goes on from CM019824.1 coordinate 6,781,244, forward strand.
TGGGCGCGCCTTTTTAGGCGAGGTAGTGGAGATCGTGGCGCTAGGGCGACTAACAAGAAGTCGGAGCGGCGGCCGTGGTGGGCCCGGAGGAGCGGAGCGAGTGTGGAGTCGCCGCGTGTACCTGTCGACCAGCTCGAGATGCGGTTAGGTGGGCACATTAAATGCGTGCGGTTACCTTTTTTCCGTCGTGGGAGACCCCGTCTGTTGGGTTTCCTTTTATAAATATCGAGAGAGGGGTGAAGGATTTTTTTACTTTGCCTTTGCCTTCACCGCCGCCGTAGCTTCCACACGCCTTCTTCCCGAGCCAGCAATTGGGAATCTTCCCGGCCGCCCGTCCACCGCTCAGATCCGCGCCGTCACCGCCATGGCCGCTTCGTCCCAGGTGCTGCCGGCCGAAGACTGGAGCCCGACGAAGACGACGCAGCAAGAGCTGGAGACGCTGGTGGAGCGGGGGCTTCTCCGCCCCAACCCGCAGGAGGGTCCCGCGTGGTGGATTCTCCCGTCGGCGGACCACCGGTATGGCCCAACAGTGTTGTACTTGCGCCTTTTTGCCCATGCTTGCGGTGAAAAAGGAGATTTGTGTGGCAGAACCTCCCGGTAATGTGGCCCACCCGCACACGTCACCGTCTCCCGGAGCTCTAATGACTGTGCACATGTACCACATCACAGGAAAGATCTGTCGGGTGTCCCCGAGACAACCCCGATTTATCCACGAACCACAGGACCATCATCATGAAGGTTGGAATAATTACAACATTACAACAGTTGATACAAAATACCATCGGAGTGCGGAAGCAAGATAGATAACCTTTATAAAACATGAATAAGTTACTTTTACATGAACATAACTGGTGTTGTGGAAGTAGAATAGTATTACAGAGCCACACTTAGGCGGAGCACCTAAGTTGGAGAAGAAGAACAACCATATCACGTCAAGCCCACTGACATGATCATGATCAACATCACCTATTAGAAACCTGCAACAGGGGTTAACAAACCCTGAGTACTGGGGTACTCAACAAGACTTACCCGACTAAAGAAAAAGGGGAGAAGACTCAGGAATGAGAGGCTTAGGTAGTCAAGGTAAGGCTTAAGCAAGATCAAGTATTTTGCAGAAAAAGCATTTTGAAATCCTTGTTTTATTTTTGGAAAGATTCCAGTATTTCTCAATTCTCCATTGTCCATGATTCATTTTACCTTCCAAAAATATACCTAGTTGAGAACCACTCTCCGTTGACAGTCAGTGACCAAGTCTCCATAACCGAGGAGCAACGTTAATCCGGATAAATAATACTCAGCTGAGGATCCCTATCCACACTGCATATGTAGCACCCAAGCTTGCATATGCCAACTCGTCTTCCACGATTTCTCCAAGATTGGGCCCGGTCCTACGCCACCCGGAAGTACAGTACACCACTCCTATCCAGGTACGACGACCACGTGGGTACATGCTACTTCCGCCATCTCTCCACTCCCAGTGCGCGGTTGTCGGTCCAATAAAGGATTCCTCGGAGCCAGAGCTTTCCGAAGTATGTGAATAGTTGCAAGTCTTGGCCAGCAGGCCCCCATACGGATGGTCCCTAAATTTTTTTTCCGCTAGCGACAAGCACCTCGGGACTCTAACCCAAGAGTACAGGTTCTGTCGGTTTTTCAACCCTGTCCCGGTCGGTGTCAACTGTTGAGTCCCGGACTACAACATGACGGCACCATATGCTCGGACAACCTCTCCTCGCAATTGACTAGGTACGGATCAGATACCTAGCCAATGGCCGGGGAGTAAAGCCAAAATCCCATAAAGATTCTTCAAGTGCTCACACTTTTGAAAATGGCATTTTATCGCAAATCTATTGTATAGCATCACTAAGCATTTTGCAAATAGTTTTTAAAACGAGGCAGGTGGATTTTTTGGTGGAGGTAAACAATGCAGGTAATAGGTTATCACACAACTCCTATAACTTAATGCAGTAGTTTAAGTCAAAGCTTTAAGAAAACTTTTGTAAAAGCGAGGTAGGGTTAAAATGCACCGGGGCTTGCCTTGAAGAGCAAAAAGGACGGGCTCGGGGTCGGCAGTGCAGGTGTTGGAGCTCGGGGTCGCCTCAGGGGTAGGTTCGTCAGCGGCTGCCTCAACTTTGACGTTCTCTCCTTCGATCACTATACGTATGCAATGATGTATGCTTATGAGGATGCTGACATGAACAAAACAGCATAGGACAAAACCTACTGATTCTAGAGTACACTTTCCAACGCGCAAGTAACTTCTTAGTGTGGACATAAAGTTACTTATCTTTATCCCTAAGCAAAAATAATCAAACCTATTAAGCATCAGTTATCCGACGTAAACACAAATCATTGCATGACATCACAAACATCATAGACCAAAGGGGTGGGGGTCTATGAACAGCAAACAATCCCAAAAGTCACATGACAGGGCATACAACATGAACTCTACTTGATTTTCTATTTTTCCTAATTATAAAAAAAGGTCATATTATGCAGTTGCTCCAAAATTTACCCAATTAATCTCATAGGTTCATTATGGTATAAATAGATGTCAAAACAAATTTCATAATTTTTGGAGATCATTAAGGTGCTTAACACAAATCAAACATTTAATTAACAAAAGGCGCTATTTAACAATTTAAATAAATACCCAAAAATCAACTTGCTCCAAAAGGTCTCAAGATTTCACCAGAGACTAAACATGACATAACTAGCACATAAAAATTTATCTCATGATTTTTGGAGCTACACATGATTTTCTAAAAATCTAAAACCATTCATTTCTTAATTAAAATGGAGATTTTTCATTTTCAAATTTTTGCACAAAGTCCAAGTTTCATATTTTTCTAAAATACTACATAGTGCAAGGAACATACCATAATTTTCTCAGAATTTATGGAACAACAGATTAAATCTCATAAAAAAAAGAAAACAGAACACTATTCACATTTTTCAGAAAAAGAAAAGAGCACTGTGCTCCTTCTTCGCAGGGCTCGGGCGAAACGGAAAACGATCTCTTCGTCCGAGGCCTGGCTAGGAGGCTCGGGCGAGACAGAAACAATCGTCCGTCTGAGGCCTGGCTGGGAGGCTCGGGAGAGACGGAAACAATCGTCCGTCTGAGGCCTGGCTTGGAGGCTCGGGCGAGACGGAAGGCTCGGGCGAATCGCAGGCGAGGCGGACGGCGGACCGGCCGCTCGGGGCTCGCGCTGGGAAAGCCGAGGGTGGGGAAAGATTCGCGAGCTCACCGTGAGTCGGGAGCGAGGCTCGGCGAGGCGGTGCAAGGGTCGGAGGAGGGAGTTCGACGGTGGAGGTGCTTCGGCGGAGCTCTCTGGCGGCGAGCGGCGTCCGGCGGCTCTGTCCACCGAAAGGGATCACCGAGGTGCGGTTAGGAGCGCGCTGAGGTGAGGAAGAAAGGGCAGGGGTCGGAGGGACGGGAGGAACACTCACGGCGGCGAATTTCTCTCCTTACCGAGGCGAGGCCGTTCGCCGGAGTTGAGGAAGAACCGTTCGCGCCGGCGAAAGGAGGGGCGGAGGGGTGAAATTGGTTGTTCGGGAAGGTGGAGAAGCTCAAGGCGAAGGCAGCGGCGGGCGCGGCTGGCTCTGGGGAGGCTCGGTGGCTCGGGTTCACGGAGCTCGCCGATGGCGGAGGAATGGCGGAGCTCGACGGCTTTTATAGCCGCGGGACGGAGCTGGGGAGGGGTCCGGGCGAGGGGTGAGAGCGCTCGCGCGACATTAAAGGAGGTAGGGAGCAGGGTAGGGCGGCTCGGCATGGGCGGGAGCTCGCGCGCGGCGCGGCGGCTTGCCGGCGGCCGGCAGCTGCCCGCTGTCCGCGGCCGTAGGGGAAGAGGGAGGGGTAGGGAACGGCGAAGGCAGGCGTAGGTAGGGGCCGAGAGGAAAAACGAGCGCCAGCGCTTGGCCGCGCGCGGCACGGGCGCGGGTCAGCCGGGCTCGGCATGGGCGGCGAGGCTCGTGCGCGGCGCGGCGGCCTTGCTGGTGGCCGGGGCCCCCTGGCTTTAAAGCTCGTGCACAGGGACGACATTTAAAGCAAAACTTCCCCTTTCTGAAATTTTGAAATTACTCCCAAAACTTGAACTACACAAAGAAAACTCAAAACACCAAAGTTGCTTAAAATTTTGAGATCTACAACTTTGCCAATATAAACTTTTTCTGAAACTCAAAAGTTTTTGAGATAATTTTGAAAACCGAAAAAGGGACAAAATTGAAGTTTGAAGGAATTTGAAATTACTTCTGATTTTGTATTGAAACTTGAAAATCTGCAAATACCAAAGTTGTTCCTCTTGACAAGATCTACAACTTTGCTAAAAGGACCAACTTCAAATTTTGAATGGTTTTTGCATTATAAAAAGAGGGGTAAAACTAGAGTTTGGAAATTAGGGTTTTTCAAAAGGAATTTAAATTCTATTTCTGATTTTTAACTTTGATCAACACAACAAAACATCAAGACACTCAACTGAACAAGATTCACACAAAGCTAGACACAGAGATGAAATTACCATTTTGCCCTTAAAGGAAGATTTGGGCCTTTAGGGTTTTTGAAAAAGAGATCACTACACAAGTCACCTCAGAAAAAGGTAAATGCAAAACAAGCATTAGGCAAACATAAATGCATGGCAAGAAAGATTAATGACTAAAGATAATGACATGTCAGGTTAATTACATATTAATCACCGGAGGTGTTACAATTTGACTCTAGCTCCGGTTTACCGTGGCGCACGTCGTGCACCAGAAGACGTGACCGGAGTAGGTGGACACATTAAATGCGCAGTATGGGGCTGGTATCCAATGTCTGGCGCCGCTCGAGGGAGGTGTGAAGTGTCTCGAGGGATAGGCTGCCGTGCTAGAGAGGCTCGAGGTCCCCGTGTGGGGTCTCGAGGAGCGGTGTACGGCGGTGGAGGGCTCGAGGCCTATGTGCCAGGGCTCGAGGGGTGGTGTACGGCTGTTGCGGGTTCGAGGCCTATGTGCCGGGGCCCGAGGGGTAGGCTACCAGGTGACGGTCGATAAGGCTTTGGCGAGCCTAAGCTCCCTGGCGGCAGGCCAGCGTTGCAGGCCTCGAGGGGTCGGTTTTTGGAAGGTTAGTCTAGCTGGGTTTCTTATTAATTGGTACCCTAGGTTTCACCTATTTGTTTTGCGTTGATTAGGGGTACCCCTTTTGCGGTCCCCCGACACTAGAGATAGGACTTGTGTTACCTCGTGCCATAAGGCACATACGTGAGGAGCTTGATGATGAGTGCTTGTGGCCATGCCTCTTGTGTTGGACTTCATCATCACTTGATGAATCATCCCATGTCTTGATGGTGGTGAGAGCTTTGGCCTTGCATCCCTTCTTTTTCTTGTCCTTGGGTGTGGGCTTTTGTTTTGGGCAATCTTCCACAAAGTGCCCTCTTTTGCCGCATCCATAGCATCCCTTTTTCCTTTGCTCTCTTCTTTGATTAGTGAAGAGGCAATCTTCTATGGTGATGGGCACACCCTTGACATTGAGCTTGCGGATCATCCTCTTCACTCCTTTCATGAGCTTGATTGTTTCTTCTTCATCTAAGGAGGAGTCGGATGAGGTGAAGGCTTGATCATCATCACTTGATTCTTCATCTTCATCATCCTCTTCTTCACTTGAGGAGCTTGAGCTTGACTCAACTTGCTTCTTGCCCTTCATCTTTTTGTGTTCATCACATGTGAGAGCAATGCCTTTGCTTGATGAAGTGGCTTCTTCTTGACCCATCTTGCGTGACATCTCAAATGCCACCAATTTGCCAATGACAATGGCCGGGGTCATGGTGCTCAAGTCCTCCATGTTGTGGAGGATGGTGATGATGGTTGCATATTTGTTCTTTGGAAGCACGAAGATGATCTTCCTCACAATATCCGCATCACCTAGCTTTGTAATTCCTATAGAATGGAGCTCATTGATAATTAGATTCAAACGAGAATACATATCACGAACAAGCTCGTTATCATTCATTTTAAAGGAATCATAGCTTGTTTTTGTTAGGTGATGTTTTTGCTCACGTACATTACTTGTACCATCATGGAGCTCATGTAGCTTTAACCAAATTTCATGAGATGTTTGCAAAGTAAAAACTTGGTTAAAGACATCCATGCTAATAGATTCAAACAAGCAATTTTTAGCTCTAGCATTAAGATGAATTTCTTTTTCATCACCCGCGGTAGGCTTCTCGGGATTATTAATGGGTTTCATCCCGTCGCGGGTGACTCTCCAAACACCTAGATCAACAGCTTCTAAAAAGCAAGCCATCCTAGCACTATAGTAAGGGAAGTTAGTGCCGTCAAAGTGTGGAGGCCTAGAGGTATCCATCCCAACCTCTCTTAGGGGCGTCGGCTCGAAGGCGATTAAGCCAAGAGTCCACAAGAGAGCCAACCGGCTCCGATACCAATTGAAAGGACCGTGACGCCTAAGAGGGGGGGTGAATTAGGCAACTTAAAACTTCTACTCTAAACTATGGCCTCTAATTTCCACCTAAGCAAAACCTATGCAAGAAAGTAAACTATCTAATGTGCAACTAAGGTTTTGCTATCTCTACCGCAAAAAGGAGTTATGCTACCTAGTTTCCAAACCTATCAACTAGCAAGTAAGCTAGGAGAGGTAAAGCATATGAACAAGGTAGCAATGTAAATGCGGAAGCTAAAGAGTGTGATAGAGATGCAAACTCCTGTCGATGACTCCGGTATTTTTACCGAGGTATCGAGAAGCGCGCAAGCTTCCCCCTAGTCCTCGTTGGAGCCCTTCGCAAGGAATCCCTCGCAAGGTTGAAGGGTCGAGATGACGGACTAGAGGGGGGGTGAATAGTCTTTTCTAAAATTAATCTCACCGGCTAACCGAAACAAATGCGGAATTAAAACTATCGGTCTAGCCAAGACTACACCCCTCTACCTATTAACTTTAGCACCTTACAAAAGATCCTAAACAAAGCAAATAAGGTGCTAGGCTAGCTAGAGCTCACCTAATCAATCTAGCTTGCAAGGTCACACAAACCTATGCAACTAGTACTCTAATCAAACCGGAGAGCTCCTAATCAATCTAGTGATGCAAAGCGCATAAAGCCTAAGCTCACTAGTAATGCTCAATAACAAGGCTACACAAGCCAAATTAGAGAGCTCAAAATACTTAGCTACACAAACTAAGCAATGTGACTAATAAGGCTACTCAAGCCAATTAGTCACGCAAGAGATCTACTTCTAAGCTACACAAGCAAAGAAGGTAACTAGCAAGCTACACAAGCTAACTAATTACAAGAGCAACTATTTAAGCTACACAAGAGCAACAACTAAACACTAGCACAAGTATGAGTATGGAAATACAAGCTAGTGAATGGAGATAGCAAACCACCGAGAAGATGAAGACAATGTTGACACGGTGATTTTATCCCGAGGTTCACTTGGTTGCCACCAAGCTAGTCCCCGTTGAGACAAGCTCAAGGTTGTCGCCGGTCCTCTTGCTAGTGGTGACTACACTAGTCACACTCTCCCCAAGGAGTGCTTACCACAAGCTCTAGCACTCGACCCGGCCGAACCACTTGACGCTCTTCACGTCTCTCTTTTACTAGAGTTGCTCTTCGCGATCTCCCGCGGGGTGAGCACAACACCCCTCACAAAGCGGTCGCCTCCGGAGCACCACTCAATCTCCGAGTGTGCTACCACGGAGCACACACAAGCCTCCAAGCCGTCTAGGAGGTGGCAACCTCCAAGAGTAACAAGCACCACCCGCTTGCAACTCGATCACCTAGTGCCACACTTGCAATCTCTCATGCACCGCACTAGAATCGCTCTCTCACTTAGCGGATATGATTAGCACTAATCCCAAGTGAGTTGGAGGGCTCCCAAGCACTCTCACACAAGGACACTAAGTCCCCAAGGTGCCCAACATGTCAAATGGTCGGCCACCACCTCTATTTATAGAGGGAAGCCTCAAACTAGCCAATTGAAATCGTGCTGAAATTTGAACTGTGGACAGTCCGCCCTTATAGCCCCGGACAGTCCGCCCTTATAACGAAACTAGCCGTTAGGAGCTGCAACAGTCACCCCGGACAGTCCGCCCCTTGGGCCCGGACAATCCGTCGTTGAAAAACGACTGCCTACACAGAACCTGTCCAGCAACCTTGTTCTCCGAAAAATTAGCCGGCGGACAGTCCGCCGTTCACCTGTCAACCCGAGAACATTGCGACCGTCGCGTCCGATGCATCCCCATCGGTGCGTCCGAGGCCCGCGGACAGTCCGCCACTAAAATGGCAGACAGTCCGCCACCCTCCAGAAAGTCTCCCACGAGAACGGCCATAACTCTTAGCTCCCAACTCGGAATTCGATGATCTTGGACATTTTGGAAAGCTTATTTAGAGGGCTACACAACCCACATGAACTCATGATCCAAAGAACAAAGGATCAATACAGTTTTCCAATCCAAGAACCATCACTTCTCTTTTTCAACCAAAGTTTTCTCCAAAACTTCTTCTCCTTTGCAAATGTGCCAACACCACCAAGTGTATACAACGTTGTGCATGTGTGTTAGCATTTTCACAGTCATTTTCCAAAGGATTTTCACTTGCACTCACCACGTCACTCGATCCTAGTAACAACGCAATGTTAGATCGCTCAAGTGGCACTAGATGACCGATATGCAAACAAGTTTGCTCCTCTTGATAGTACGGCCATCTATCCTAAACCCGGTCATAATCTTCTCTACACACCTATGACCGGTGAAATGAAATGCCCTACACATATACCTTTGCCTTGCGCATTTCATTCCATCTCCTCCATTTGTTGATGCAACACATGCACCAACCTCTCATCAAATGATATGATCCACTTCATATCATCACATGGCCTCCATGGTCCATCGATCTTGACATCACTTGCTCTTCACCATTGCTTCGGTCCTTCGGCACCAAGTCTTGCTTAAGCCTCCCGACACTCGGTACCAACGGTTTCAAAGCCTCCAACTTGCCCTTCACTTCCGCAACCGGTCCATCAAGCCAAGCCTTGCCTTGATCTTCACCATCTTAGCCATATGACCACATGTCATGTCACATATGCAATAAGCTCATTCTTCATCACATGCATGAGCATTACAACATCCTTCAAGCCATTACACCTCTATGGCATATGTTGCTCATACATGATCACTTGTGGACTTATCACCTGTGTATCTCACATAAACACCATTAGTCCACCTAAAGTTGTCACTCAATTACCAAAACCAAACTAGGACCTTTCAAAGGGCCAAGCTCCCGGTCGGGTAACTCCGTGGATAGCTCCGGTTCTTCCCCACGCTCAAGTGGGTCTCTGGTTAAGCCACTCGTGGCAAAGCCTCTCCCGGATGCTCTCTGCCGTTTTCACTATCAAGTTTCCTGCCGAAGCGCTGCGGGCCTTGTTCCCTTCGGTACACGGAGGCGGCCACACCACAAACTCGGTTGGTGTGGTCTCGCAAGACTACAAGCCCCGCCGATGTACAACCACGGTGCGTGCAAGCACCGGTAGATAAGAGGTTTTCAACCTCACTAAACACTAGGCCTAACACCTAGAGCAAGTGCAAAGCGGTGGTCTAACTAGCTTAAGCACTTCGCAAAGCACCTACACTAATCACCTAGTTTATCACTTGAGCACTTTGGTGGCTAGAGCAACTAAATATGTGTCTATACACTTGGTACACTTCGTTGAGCTCCAACCTAATTGTTTTGGCCGGCCATGGGGATATATAGAGAGCCCCAAGCAAATAGAGCCGTTGGGCATCAAAGGTGGTCTTGACTGCGCAGCATCGGACGCTGCAGTCGCGACCATCGGACGCGTCCGATGCTCCTTTAACGGCTAGATGCCAGCCTGGCACTGCGTCGCAACGACTACTTCAGCGTCCGTTGGTTGATCAACGGACGCGTCCGATGCTCATAGAGCCTCTCTGGAACCTCTCTGCATGGTCATCGGACACAGGGTCCTGTAGCGTCCGATGTTAGCAACGGAGCGTCCGATGTTCGCTGTGCAGGTTTGCACAGTGTCACAGTCGCGTCCGATGCCTCTGCTGGCGCTGACACGAGCTAGGGTTTACCAACGGAGCGTCCGACGCCTGCGTGGGCAGCGTCCGATGTAGCGTCCGATGCACTTCCTTGCTTCGTTTATTCGCGATTTCTTGCACCGTCTTGGTTCCATTCTTGTGCCTTGGATTATGCTTGATCTGGAGAGTCTTCTTTGAGCTTCAAATGTCTTGCTTGAGGTGTTGATCATCGGATCACCACGTAGCCTTTGTCCAAGTCACATTTGCACCCTATTGGACTACAAAACAAACACTTGCAAACGCATTAGTCCAATTTGGTTATGTTGTTCATCAAACACCAAAATCTGAAGTTAAATGGTCTGAGGTCCATTTTCCTTACAACATGGTCCTCTTTGACCTATATGTGCTCCGCCAGTGGTTGGCAATGCCACTGCCATCCGGCTGGTGACTGGCCCGTCGAACCTATGCTCACTGCAATAATGTTCACTACGGGTTTGATTGGTTGCATGTATAACTCTTTCTCCAGGCTTTCGTAGTGCAGACTAAGTTTGATTGGTTGCTTGCATAAGGTTTTATGCAACGTAGCACTCTCCTCAAAGCAGCTTGGAGCTGCATCCCACTATTCGCTGAAAATTGATGGTATCCGTTATGCAGGGCGGGCTTGCACCCGCACTGCAGGCCACCACTCAATCTTTTTGCATCCACTATGCAGTCCGCACCGCAGGGTCACCCCCAGCCACTGCATCGCACCAGAGGAACGAGGAGCAGCTGAGCAGGAACTATTACACAACCAACCAAACACAAGCAATCGTGCATATGGACACCTAGTTCGGACAACCAAACATATTTTTTAAGATGTGCAAAGTCAAAACGTAGACAACCAAACAATGTTTGAAAGCAGAAGGCTATGTTGGATTGGATATCCAATACTAAACCCGTATGCAGGCTATTACAATGCAAGAAACCAATCAGACCTGTGAGGTAACTGGAGTTTGAAAAATTAGGGAAAAAATTCCACTTTTTCTCTCTAACTTTTTGCGAAAGTCAATTTTTTTCCTCCGAACTCTAAAATTGGACAAAACACTTCTCTCAATTTTTGAAACAATGCATCTTACCTCTCTGGCATGGTTGTAAACGGTTTTGGACGATGATTTTGCTAAAGTAACAATGATTTTGCTACAATAACAGTTGTTTTATCTTTATCTTTTTATTTATTTATTTTTGCTGATTTTTTGAAAAATCATAGTAATTCACATAAAAAATAGAAAATTTAATTTTCTTGGAATCCACGTGAGTAGATCTATACAGTGAACATATATATGGTATGACTTAGTAAAAAGTTTTTGTTGTAGCTTTACATCTATGCTTTTCTATGAATAAAATAAATTTATAACTAAGTTGTACATGATTCAATGAGTATGAAATTTTTGCTACAATTCGAGTATACAATAATTAGTCTACTATAAAATTTTCACCATGATAGGACTACAGAAACTGCAGCGATGAATTATTTCAATTATTTGGTGGGGTTTGTCAACTATCGTGAACAAACATGTGGTCTCTGTGATCTGTGAACATTTTATACTCCCTGCATTAATTCCGTTGACGGTCCAGAATGGCAAAGAAAATGTAGAGAATTTTAAATAAATAGTGCTACATAGGACTGTGCAAGCTAGCAATGTTGCTATGCTTTCGTCCATGCATACCGTCCAAATGTCATTCTTGGGAATTCCACCTCGCCGCTCGCCGGCACAAGCATCTGGTTTCTTAATTAATCATCTGCTAATCTTAATCCGATTCTGTCGGTAATACCTGGCAGGTCTCTGCTGCTCAGACTTGGGAAGAGAACCTATCAGTCCTCTCGCCACGTCCGCTAGTCCGCTACCGACATCCTACGCTTGCACTTGCAGGGAGTAAGGACTATTCCTTCGAGATTGTAATGGCAGGCAGGCACGGCATCATGTTCTTTTTTCTTCCTCTGTAATGCCATTTTTCTTCTCTCCTTTTCTAATGATTTTTTCCCCTCTCTTTGACATGGTACCCTCTACTATCATCAGAAAAAAAAATGCTTTGTCAACGGCTAAGACCAGGACGGCACGGATTCCGTTCAGCTTGTACTCGGCCTGCTGCCATAGCTCTGTAGCAGCAGGGTCCGTTTGGTTGGTGACTAGAACTTGCCATGCCACAGATTCGTCGTGCCACAGTTTTTCTGGCAGTCGTTTGGTTCACTGCCACAGCTATGGCACGCCACACTTTCTCAGAACCTTGCCCCACACGTCATAGACTCATTTTCGTGCCAAACTTTGCCACAAGTGTGGCTTCAATTTTGCTCGCCACACTTTCTGTGGCAGCCACAGTTTGCCGAAAGTCAGGCGTGACAAGTTACGGTCACCAACCAAACAGGCCCTAAGGTTCCCAGTCAGAAGAGATGAGTGCAAGATTTAATAATGAAGAAAAATAAGGTTTCGCGGGTGACATTTTAGTATATCTCTGTTCTAGAACATTGTAGTATAGCATATGTCGACCAAAGCGATCAAAGCCCTATTTATTTGAGTTTATAAGTTAGAATCAACTCTGTTTTTCAATTATAAAACCATCTTTTTTCTCACAAAAAAACAGATTAGCCGTAGAATGAGTCGTAACCAACCCTCCTGCTGAATAGCCCCACATGATTTGCTGCTGATCTGAAACCAGAAATGAGAAATCTCTATGGATCAGCCTCCCAATTAATCATGTTGACCTACAGTTGTTGTGGAAGAGTGTGATAGACGCCAGCCTGCCATGGCAGTATGGAAGCTTTTCTGCACGCCCCCTCGCCTCTCCAACGGAAAAAAGGCAGGCATGATGAGGCTGAGGCCAGTAAGCAGGAGCACGTGAAACGGTAATCACTTTGTTATCCCATGCGCGAGGTTAAAAATAATTGTTGTTTACTGTAGTTCGGTGTACTAGAGAGACAGAGAACCGCAGTTGAAAGTAACCCTCTGCCAGAGTTGTTTAGGAGGAATCAGCACTGTTATCCAACTTGCACCCAACCTTAAATTATAGTACTACTTGTGTATTAGTAGTATGCGGGTTTATTATAGCATTATCTGCTCGAAACAGAGATTCTATGAAGCAGCAGCATGTCGGACAGAATGTGGGGAAAAAAGTCAACAAGGGCACAGCATGTTTTTCAACGGATTAAGGCTAAAGTTATAGTATGAAATTTTACTGGGGGATCTCACATGCCATGTCTAACATTTGAGTGATTCCCTGCCAAAAATTCATATACACATTTCATCAGTAAATATACTCATACTAGGCAATATCTGAATCACATCACAAAAATAGAAAATATCTGCGGTAGTACTCCTATATTTATCACAAGAGGAGATATGAATGAATTCCTAAAGTTCGGTGTGATTATGTCAGCAGGTGCTCGCAAGGATTCCGCAACGGGCCACTGCTAAGATTTAGGAAAGGGCAGCAGGAGCATGCAGAAGAGGGCTACGAATTTCGAAAGGCGGCGGTTGCTTTATTCCGCAGCTGCCGTTGCCGTCCCGATCCCGTTCGTCGATCTCCAATCGGACGGCCGGGAACTGCGCGAATCCCTCTTGCCTCCACCTGGCCTCGCGTCGGCGTCGCCGGCCGCGACGACCACCACACCAGCTCGCTCGGCTCACGTCCGTTCTGTTCTGTCCTCCTGTCCTGTCCTGTCCACCACCATCTCCGTTCTCCACTTCGTGCCTCCTCCCTCCCCCAACCGTCTCTCCCCTCCCCTCCCCTCCTAAAGCCTCCTCCCTTCCCGCACCTCATGCCCTGGCGACGCCATTGGTAGCTTCGCTTCGCCCGTTGGTCGGAGCGCAGGGGAAGCGAGAGGGAGGAGGGCGAGGAGGACTAGGAGGAGGGAGGAGAGAGGAGGTCGCCGGAGCAGTGGCAAGATGTTCGACAGCCTGCTCAACTCCAAGTTCTACAACAAATGGTACCGAAAGATTGCCTTTTCTTTTCTTTGTCAGGTTTCTTGGTTCTCGGCTTGCTCTGTTTCCGGTCCCCGTAGGATTCGTTCCTTCTCGCGGCTGCTGTTCCTTGGACGATTCTACTCGGGTTCTTTGGTTTCTTGGATAGTTTCTTCGCTGGGTCTGGATTTCTTTTTTTTTCCTGCCTTTCCTTCGCTGTTATTTCTCCGGGGTGTGATGATGCTAAATGCGGTTTCCCTTCCCCCATGTTCGCGACGATTTGGTTGCGTTTGTTTGACCTGAACGGGAAAAGCGGCTTCTGTTCTTGACCAATCTTTGGTTTGTTTGTCTGTTCCTCAACGGATGCAGTAAGCACGCCTTCAAATGCATCCGGACGCGGATGGCTCCGATACGGCGGAAGAAGCACGCCATGATCCGGTTCCTGAAGAAGGACGTCGCCGACCTCCTCGCCAATGGCCTCGACACCCACGCCTTCAGAAGGGTATGTTTCTTCACCCCGGGCTCTCTGTTGTTGAGCGTTGCGTATGCATCGCTCTAGAGGCGCAAATGTGTTTTGTTGGTTCTGCGGCAAAAGCGAGTAGGGGAGTCCTGTCTAGGGGGGTTTAATTGATGGATTTTATACCGATTGGTGTCAAGCTGTGGTTAACTTGGTGTAGTCTATTCTGTTTCCTGGCATTAATTAATTGCAATTTGGAATGCAGATGGATGGCCTGATAGTTGAGCTGAACCATGCTTCTTGCTATGATATGATTGAAGGGTTCTGTGATTACATTGGGAAGCAACTGGGAAGCCTTCAGAAGCAGAGGTAAATATAATCAGCTCAACTAACGTTTGGTTTTGTTTCCTCATTTCTGTTGTCAACGACTAACAATCATGGTAACATTGATGAACTAATCTACGAAACACATTGTTAATAGGCAAGAGGGTTGGTTATGAGCCTTATGTCATACCACCTCATGTCTGTTGAGGTCGGCTGCAGTGCATCCATGCATGTTAAGTAATCAAGACAGTAGTTCAGTAGCGCTAGCATACATGATACTTCTACTTGCATGTTTGGTGTTAGTAAAAGTATTCTCCGTAGTTCAGTTTGCGAATTCCAAGTTTCCAACTACCATTTAGAATTATGCAAAGAGTGTAAACAGAAAAGTGTTTTCCCTTTCCAAACAGGGAATGCCCCCCAGAATTCAGGGAAGCTGTGTCAACTCTCATATTTGCTGCTGCTCGGTATCCTGATTTACCTGAACTTTGTGACCTAAGGCACATATTCACAGAGAGATATGGAAATTTCGCTGAGCATTTTGTTAGCCGGGAGGTACGCAAGATGATGCTAAGTTGTTGTTGTCGAATTGTTTTATGCTTTTGTGGTCCTCTGCATTCCATATTCACAGTATTATAATTCAATCCTTCTATTTGCAGTTCATTCAGAAACTCAACAGTACAGAGTTCACTACTGAGGAAAGGCTGCAAGTCATGCAAAGCATTGCTGAAGAATCATCCATTAGTTTTGATGCCAAGGAATTGCAACTCAAGTTATGGGCCGCACCGGAAACTGAACATGTAAGTGTTCCACAAATTTATTACCTGAACATGTTGGTGCTCCACAAAGTGTGTCCTTAACTTGAAATCATGTAATGTGTTTTCCACTTTTCCTTAGGATATGCTTGAGAAGGGCTCAAGGAAGCCAACAGAAGTAGCAATGCCTTTATCCAACAAGCAGAGATGCGTTGAGGGTGCTCCATCTGAAGAACAAGAGTATATCCTTGAGAAGGGTTCAAGGAAGCCAGCAGAACTAGCAATGCCTTTGTTTGACAAACCAAAGTGCGACGAGGGTGCTCCATGTGAAAGAAAAAATAAGGATGTGCTTGAGAATTGCTCAATCAAGCCCACAGAACTAGCAATGGCTTCATCCAACAAACAGAAGGATACCGAGGATGTTCCATATAAAAGAAACTATGATGCTGAACCTGCACACCATACTGAGAAAGTGAAGATACAGTTGATCCGGAAAGATATTCAACCTGTTGCTGATGGCATCAGTCTAATTGATGAGAAGTTGAGGAAGCAGCAACCTGATGAGTCTGATGAGAAGGAATGTTTACGGAAACCAGTGTCTCCTGTGGACACTAATAGAAGGAACACCCAAAAAGATGTTCAGAAGCTTAACAGAAGAGCTGTACGTCCTTTGGAAAAGGAGCTGATGGAAGCAGTGGAGCTTGATCTCAGTGGCCTACCTAAGAATGGACTTGGTGCAGTCAGATTTCCTGAAACAGAAGGCAACAAAACAGTTCAACTAAATGTCAAGCTGGTCGAGGCTGTGAGAGATTACCATATTGAAAAAGAGAATGATGACATCCTTCATTGTTCACGTATGCCAGGTGATCCTGAACACAATGGGAGACATGCAGATTCAGGGCTAAGAGCTCAGCGCCCAGACAATCAAGGACGTCCAGTGAGTCCTCTTAGTGGTAACACTAGAAACAAGGCTCCTTACACTAAGCTGAATGTTGCAAATATGAAGAATCCTACTGAAAAACAAGCAAACAACATCCCTGGACAAAATGATCACTTGGAGAATAAAGATGAGCTTCGACCTGTTTCTGTTAGAAGGAGAACTGCAAAGCTGCCAGCACCTGTTGCTGCTTATGTTGAGGTGCCTAACAATGAGAAGGTCACAAGCCAAACACTCCAAAGTCACAGAAGCCACTCAAGCAGGCAGAATGGTGCTAAATATGGCCAGAACCGGAAATGTAATGGGACTGATGATGTTGGTAGTGGGACAAATGCTCAGATAACTCCAAGTACCCAATCAAAGCACATAGGCAGGAGGAATGGAGCTTTAAACCACAACAAAGATTACGGCAGGCTGATGCAGCGTAGGCAACCTGAAGCAGATGAGACTGCTATTGATTTTGGTAATCTCTTGCCTAGAAATGCAAATGGACAGAGGAGACACAACAGCGACCGCAACAGAGACCTTGATGAGGAGGAAAGGATGATGGACAAGCTTTTGATGCACTATAGCAAGAAGAAGAAAGGTTCGGTTCTGACCAACAATGAAGCACATATTGATGCTCCGCAGAAGGTTTCCTTGCACCCCCCAGGTAGAGCTATCTCGCTACCGCCTGAATCTGTTGGCCCGGGTGATGATGCGAAGGTTCCTGCTCGATCCACCTCGCTTCAGCCGGATGGTCCTAGAAGTGCGCATGTGCACCCAAAAATGCCAGACTTCGATGAATTGGCTGCTCGGGTCAAGGCTCTGAGGATGGCTTGAGGTGGCATAAGATGGTTTCTGGCTTGTGTACACGTTCTTTCAGCTAAAGAGTTGATCCTTGTTAACAGTTCCTTGCAAGACACAGCCACCAAGTCGTTCTTTGATGTGCAGTTCCTATAAGAGATTAAACAGATTTGTATATCTGTTTTACTCTCTTTTTTTCTGTTAGATTTTTTTTTTTTACAGTGCCCTTGTTACAGGTTTTTTTTCCTTGGAACCAGGTGTTTGTCTAGAATAGGAGCACTGGTTTCAGGTTAACACGATATATAATACAGTTGATAGGGATTTTACATTGCTTATTCTTTATTTGATTGATAGGGATTTGATTGGATATATTGTACCTCCAAAATTGCATTGCCAGATGTACTAAATTCACCAGTTCATGATGGAATGTGTGTAAATGATGATAAATTCTCAGGGATACTTTTTCTTCAACTGTTTAGATTTGTATGAACGCTGTATGTTTATGCATACTACATACATCTGGAATTCTGGATTTTACAGCCCTGCCGTCTGCAAGGGTACATTCCTACTAGTTACCTGTACTGTCCCCCGTGGTCCTTTTCTTTTGTCATTTGCAGCAGGTACACTTTTTTTGTTCGTTCGTTTGTTTGTCATGTGAGAACCATACTTTGCAAGAGGTACACTTGATTATTCTTACATCTATCCGTAATGCTACATCTATCCGTAACGCTACATCTATCCGTAATGCTGAATAATTTTGTCTGCAATTTTTTGTCGGATTGTTAAAAGTTTGTCGTTTAGCTGTAATGCCTTCAGTTGATAGGTGGTGCAGAAGGAAAGTTAGCATTGCAGAGCAAGTTTCCTGTCACAACATGCTCCAAGGTGAATTTCGTCCGAACAATGGAGTCCAATCTCCCCTCTCTAGCTCTAGCTAGCCAAAGCCAACCGAATCTACATCACATCGACCTGCTCATGTCATGGCTACGTGCATGTCATGTTCGTCGATGGCCACCTACACTGCAGGACTAGCAGAGGCAGCGCATGACGCCGACGACGAAGCTGGCGATGCAGTCATCGCCCCGGCCGTCCCGGCCGTGGAGCGCGTCGTCCCTGACGAGGCGCTCCAGGCCCCGGTTCCTCGGCAGCGCGCCGGCGCGGTGCAGGATCGTCGCCACGGCCACCGCCGGCCCGCCAGCCGCCACGCGCGCCGCGAACCGAACCACCGGCCTCAGGAACAGCGGGAGCAGGGCCTGCACGAGCACGAGCGTCGTCAGACAACACAAGGACGGGAAACGCGTCGTCAGTCAGCAGCAGCTGCCAAGAAGACACATACAGCGCAAAGAGGCCAGACAGGCTGACAGCCAGACACTCACCATGAGCTAGCGCGCGACGGCTGCTGGCAATGTCGCTGCAGGATGGAGGCGTCGCCAATTGGCAACGAAGACGCCGACTCCTCGAGAGCGCCGCCGGCCGGAATAATGCAGGTTGCTTCGGATGTTTTCGCAATGCTTCTTGACCTTGACGGCGACGGCTCTTGGCCAGAGCTTCCGGCCCTGGGGGTGATATATACACGGGATCGGGAGGGAGGGAAAGGGAAAGAGAAGGGCAGCCCGAGCCCAGAGCCGGCGACGCATGCGTGGCGTGAGCCGTCAGATGCATAGACATGCGCGCGCGTCCCCGTGGCGACACTGGCGATCGACGCAAACGGGTGGCGGTGGGCTGCGGCACTGGCAGTCTGGCACTGGTCCGGGGGGCGCCCACCGTGCCCGCCGGCCGGCCGGCCGCGCCGTACTACGGACAAGGATGAGCCACCACGCCGCCCACGCGAGCCTATCTCGTGGCCTGTGCCTGCAGCGTGCGCCGCGCCGTGCAGCCCTGCCCATTCCGTCGCCCCTCGATCGCGTCTCTCCTTTTCGGCGTCCGTGTTGCTTCTTCTGCTCCGCGTGGCGTCGCGTATACTCGCGCCCCGGGGGCCTGCGTACCGCGCGCGTAGTCTAGCTCTAGCAGCAGGCATGCAGCGGGGTTGGTTTTCCGTCCACATTTTCCTTTGATTCTTTGGAGGTTTCGTACCGTCGTCTTCATCGTCATCATCAACAAGACAAGATCATGGATGGGTGTACGTGTACTTGGATTGGATTGGATAGATATACATAATACATGTACGGCGTACCGTACCGTCCACGTACGGTGGCTTGTCAGGAACGTACAAAATGGAAGTATGGAAAAACTTCGGATAAATATACTCCCTCCATCCCAAACTATAAGACATTCTAAGAATCTTGGAGAGTCAAACTTTTTCAACTTTAACTAAAATTATAGAGAGAAATACAAACATTTATAATATCAAATATGTATATTACGAAAATGTAATTAATAAAAAATCTAATTGAACTTAGTTGGTATCATAAATATTATTATCTTATTATATAAATTTGGTCAAAGTTGAAAAACTTTGACTCTCCAAGATTCATGGAATGCCTTATAATTTGGGATGGAGGGAGTACATAGTAGTCACATGATTACTGCTGAATGAAGATCACCTTTGGTTTGGAGAGGACTTTTCTTTTTCACATTTCCTATATTTTAGGCACCCGAACAGTTTTATCTTTATTCTTTCATATAAAAAAATTATTATTTATTTATTATGATTTATGCTAATAGATTTAGATCATTAGATGAAAATATGAAGATTGTTAGTCGTTGCATAAAAAGATGTTATATTTCAGACGCTTCAAATATAGCAAATGCCTGCACTCCACATTCCACACACAAGCCGACGGTACGCAGGTCGTTCTCAGACCATTCTGGGCCGAAAGACCACCATGCCACGACCAAGAGATCCTTCTCAGCCCATTATACAAAATTACACAGGCCGACTACAAAAAGGCCCATACTACAAAAAGGCCCGGCCCGGGTTCCCCCGACCGAAAGATTCCCACGGGCTCGCGTCGCGTCTCGCGCACGCAAGCCTCCGTGCATATCACGCGCCTCCCCTCGCCCGTCTCCTCTCGCTCTCGCCCTCGCGCACCCGATTCCTCTTGCCTTTCCCCACCTACTCGCTGTCGCGGCGCTCGCCCGCCTAGGGTTTCGCCTCTCGCCCGCCGATCCGTCCCCGCCAGCCATGTCGAAGCAAGGTGCGTCCGTCTCGTCGTTTCCTTTCTCTCCCCCCTCCACCGATCGGGTGGGATCGGGCGTTGGTTCGTGCCGATTGGTTGGTTTTTTTTTTTCGTTCCCGAGGGGTCTGACGCGACGGCTGGGGTCCGGGGTGGGTTTTGCTTTGCAGGAGGGAAGGCCAAGCCGCTGAAGGCGCCCAAGGTCGACAAGAAGGAGTACGACGAGGTATGCTGCTAAGCGTTGGACTTTGTTCTTGTTTCGTTGCTCGATTATTAGTTCGTTGCTCCGAATAGCGATCTGCTCCTGTTATTAAATGCCTAACCCATCCATAGGGTAGGTGGGGGTTGACTGGCGGAGCCCCATCTTCGTGTTTTTAGATCGGTTCATGTCTCGTGCTTAGTTAGTTGAAATCCTGCGGAAGGGGAATTTGGCGAATGATACGTGGGCTGTCAGAACTTGTGATAATTGGGTTGTCTTATCATGTAAGATGTGCTCTTGACGTATTTTTAGCAGATGCGTTAGTGGATTAATCATGTAAAACATCTAGGACAGGTTCAAAAATCTAGAGCTAAACCATCTTTTTTTTTCTATACTGCCGTGTTCTGCATGTGTTCATGACTATCCAAGTATCCATATTCCAACCACTGGCGCGAACTTCCTCTGAAACATTAATTGGTTTTTATGGTCCATTTACCAATTGTTTGCTTCAAAGACTCTTGCCTGAAGCTGTGGTTGGAAAACAGTTTTTAGAACTAGATTGCCTCGAGTTGGCATCTTGAACCTCGGAGTCTATGTAATGGTACAGAGGTAGCTATGCGAATGGTTGTTTTACAAGTTTGTATGGTTGTCTAGTTCAACATAGATGAATACCTAAGTATTTTGGTGAATGTTGTCTTATTAATGAAGGAGGATGCAATGAGCATGTTTGTATGGTTGTCTAGTTCAAATAGATGAATACCTTAAAGTTGCTGAACGTTGTCTTAACACATATTAATGAGGTCAGATGGAATGATCATCTGACTGAGACGATGTCATTTGAGCTGCTTCAGTGATCAGTCCACAATTGATCTATACTTGACATTATTCTGGTATCCTTTCTGTGTAGAGTGATCTTGCTTATTTGCAGAAGAAGAAAGATGAGGAAAAGGTGAGACTTCGTGGTCAATTTTATCTGGTATCTTGTTCAATTCTATTCTGATTGGGTGGAGGATCCTAACTTGCTGCCATTTATTGTATGGTTCTTTGCACCAACAGGCACTAAAGGAGCTGAAGGCCAAGGCACAGAAGGGCGCAATTGGAGGCTCGGGTCTGAAGAAAAGTGGAAAGAAATGAGCATGGTCGCCCGTCTCTAATACCTAGAGGATGATAAGGCCAGCTGTTTATCTGTGTTGCACTTCACTATATGTGATTGTAACAATGCTACCTATTGTGTTCTGTGTTTCGCGATGTTGCAGTTGGTTGCTTGATCCGAAGATGTTTCAGCCTCACATCTGCTAGCTATGATGATACTGATGGTTCCTTGATAATAATGATGACATATTCTGTGATGGATGCCACATCTCAAGTTTTTTGCATTTAGATCTTTCGGTTTCTTGGTAGTTCTACATGATCCCAATTAGGAATGGAAAGTCAATGTTGGCCAGGCCAGCACTCAAGTGAGAATACGTACATGTGATTGCTCAAGGTAAATCTGTGCTCTAATAACATCCCCAAATTGTGGGCGAGATGCGATGTCAAAGAGAGAATGTACCACATCCAGTTCTTCACAATGGGGTGTGTTTTTTGCGCCACGTTATTTAAGCAAGTTGACTTGCCCACTTAAAATGGCTTATTTGCAAGTCTGAAGACATTATTGCATCCCTAGCACACAAATGTTTGCATCTAGATCTTTTGTTTATTTTATGTGTTTGTTGTTCTAGAACTGCTTGATCAGTTTTGTTCGTGTTTATTTCCTAAGAAGCTGCAGCCAAAGCATGTCTAAATTCTTTTTCTAAGGCAGGCTTACATTAAGTTTCAGGTGGACATCATATCTATGGCAGGAGTTATAACTCTACAACTACAGGTGGAGTCACACCACTTCTTTTCTTTGCATAGTACGTCAGCCGCTAGTGGCTCTACCTCTACGCCAGGCCTGACCGAGTATAGCCCGCCACCAGCATCGTTGGTGTCAGTCTCATCTTTAGGCCAGCGCGCTCTACGTGTCCCAACACCTCTCGTGCCCAAACTGGCAAACTAGCCAACAACATACTTATTTTGTTACTACATAGATGGTGGTGTAACAGATCCCAGTGCATTGGTGGTGGATAGAAGAAATATATATATACTAATATGAGAGTTGACCCTTTACCAGGGTATTTATACACCTGGAGAAAGTTCCCAAAGACAGACTTGCAGAGAGCAGCATCTTAGGTCGTGCCTGCCGTTCAACAACTTACAACACGTTTCTTAATTTCATCCATAATTTAGTTTATTTATTACATGTCTGATGCCTCAATATAGCTAACATAAATTATCTATGATAGTGATAGGACATTCTGTCAATTTCTGGGACCCTACACTCCTACTGCCCGCTTCTTAATCTAGGACGTGTTCGTTTCAGGGCAAAATTCGAATATTGCGGTCCTAGTTTAGCCTATTAAAAATATACTAATTAAAAAACTAATTTGTCAGCCGGAGACTAATTCATGAGACGAATCTATTAAACTGAGCATCTCCAAGAGTTTGCCAAAACCACTTGCTATCCTTTGTTTTTTTGGCAAAACCAGAAAAAAGAGGAGTCCAACAGTTTGACATATGGCTTGGCAAAATTTGGCAACTTGCCATCCTATGCTCGAGCACGCGCATATTTGCGAGCAACGCTCGACTTGCCATCGCGAGAATACTACGTCGCGGGAACATGATTCGCAAGCCCGCCTCCTCTCCCATGCGCGCTCCGGCCGCTGGCCGCCGTGGGGCTCGCCGCTGCGTGCGCGCCTACCCTACCCGCCGCGGTGCGCGCCGCCGCGCGAGCTCCGGCCGCGGCCTCCTCTGGGCACGCCGCCGAGCGAGCTCCGACCGCTGGCCGCCGTGGGGCTCGTCGCTATGCGCGCGCCTGCCCGCCGCGGTGCGCGCCGCCGCACGAGCTCCGGCCGCGGCCTCCTCAGGGCGCGCCGGCGCGGAGCTCCGGCCGCTGGCCGCCGTGGGGCTCGTCGCTGCGCGCGCCTGCCCTGCCCGCCGCGGTGCGCGCCGCCGCGCGAGCTCCGGCCGCGGCCTCCTCTGGGCGTGCCGTCGCGCGAGCTCCAGCCGCTGGCGCCCGCATCCCGTGCTCCGTCCGCCCGCTGGCCGTGAAGAGGAAGAATGAGAAGGGCAGCTGCGCAATTTTATTTCACTTTCTGGATCTTTATGCAAAATATCAAGACACATAGCTTTACGTATAAGAGCTTAGTTGTTTTGTCGAAAGTCCAGGTTCCTGATGTAAAAGTTGTTTTGTTTTTAGCAAGTTAAAAATAGCAAACTGTTGGAGATGCTCTTACTTTTTACTTGTCATATGTTTTAGCAACTTGCCAAATCACAAGAAATGACAAGTGAGTTTTGGCAAACTTTTGAAGATGCTCTTAGTTCATGATTTGACAATGTGGTGATACAGTAAATATTCACTAATAATGGATTAATTTACTTTAATATATTCGTCTTAGTAATTAGCATATGACCTTATAATTAGTTTTATAATTAATTTATTTTTAATAGACTAAACTAGTGCCGTAAAGTCCGATGTGACAGGCAAAAAAAATTTGCCAGGAAAACGAACACCCCCTTAGTTTTTCTTTACATATAATACATGCCTGTCAATAGCTAACATAAATTATCAAGGATAGAATAGTCATTAGTTTTTCTTTACATATAATACATGCCTGTCAATAGCTAACATAAATTATCAAGGATAGAATAGTCATTCTGAGTTTCTGACAACGCTTATTTAGGGACAATAGGAGTACATCGGCTTTTATCGTCCGTCGACATCATGGGTACGAGCGGCAACATTTGTTAGCACACAGCAGGGACTAGGAATTGGAGAAAGCAGGGGATTGGATATTGAATTTGGTGTTCCGAACTGGAATGTTTAGAGGAGTTCAGAGTAAAGTTTAGACAGTTTCATTCCTGATACCCCAAATGAGCGTTCACAGGCACAGCTACGGCTCACAGAGCCACACGCTGTATTGTCTTGTGGATTGGGCTTCACTAGTTACTTCATTGCCAGCACGTTGATCCACTCTGGCTCAAATAGTTTTGAGTTTTGCCTCCTGACGCGGCCCATCTGAAATTCCTTGTTCCTTGTTCCTCTAGACTCCCAGGTCTGGTAACACAGTATCACCAGCAACAGGTCCACAGATGTCTACGGAGCCCCTCTCCATCTCGTACCTTGTTACCCATGAATCATTCACGCCTTGTTGGACATCACCCATTCACCCTATAGTGATGGGTCGTTTGTGGGTGCAGAGATGGATAACCCGTGGTGTGGCTCGTCGGCATCGCTAATTAGTCTTCGCTAGTAGCTAGCGTACATAAAAGACAGGGATGAGAAGGACATCATACTCTCTAGGTGGAGTTTCATCCCTTTGTTGCAGTAGTACACAAGGAACCGGTGACCTTACACTAGACCTATGTTGCTCTTCGTGTCCCAACACCTCTCATGCCCAAATTGGCAGACTAGCTAACACCGCATTGTTACATAGATGGTGGTGACTAACGGATCTTACAACATTGGAGGTGGACACCAAAGAGAAGAAATATACTGAATACTAGAGTAATATGTAAGTAGAATGAGTTCGCCCTTTCTGGTGTATTTTATTTATACAACTCAAGAAGGTTCTCAAAGACAAACTCACCCCTACGAGAAGCGAGTTCTTGGATCATTTGTAGCCTTGACTGGAGGGATACTATAGTTTTTTTGCTCGACGAAAGTAGTAATCATCTCATGCAATTAAATATCTTGATTATGCCATCAATGTCGAGCCCTGCACTCCTAGTTTATTTTTAATTTTATCCTTAATTTACGATTTTTTCATACATGATTCAATAGCTAACATAAATTATAAAGTACGCCTCTTTAATTATGTGCCTAACTTAAATATAAGGGAGTACTGCTTAGTCGTCAATCAATAATCTGAAAGTATAAACTCAAATAATAATCATGCTTGTTATATCCATATAACCAAATAGTACACGACTACCTTTAATACAATGTACTCTTACAACTCCAAATTAAAGCTAAGGATTGTGTGATTATTGTTTTGAGGAATAAAGATTGTGTGATTTATGATATCTATAATTAACTAGTAGACATGCACGTGCAACACACACGTTCTAATGAAAAATATTTCATACACATAGGTAAATGTTATTCAACTCATACCAGAGTTGGTATTCATATATTCACAAACATGGTACACATTTTTGTACGATATAACATACTGCTAAATTCATATTTTCATGGTTCTTACATTAAAAACGAACAATAAATAGAAATTAGATGACTATTTAAAATATCACTTTCACATTTCATGGTTTAGATTCATTTTGAATCCATGTCTTCTTACAAAAAAAAAATCTAGAGCAAAATACACACCATCAAGCACCATAAAACCTTTCGAGAGTACAATTCATTATAGACTTTTTCCTCTTACTCATCTTTTAACACGTATAATGCAGCACCCTCTAAATTATAGAGTAGCATTGTCTAATTATAATCAAGCACACTAATTAGTTTATGAGAAACTAATTAGTTTTAAGAAAAAGAGAAATAAATTGCAAAATTGATGACAAAGGTTTAAAAAAGATCAACAAAAGGATTCATGAGATTAGTAATAATTGACCGTAGACCTTTATAGACAAATAATAATTGAAGATAGTATTGAACATTATTAATTTATCTAAAATATATGTTGTATATATGTGTCAACAATGGACACACAGCTAAAAAAGGTGTATAGGCTTGAAGTTTACAAATATCTCGACTTACACAATATCATTACATTAGCTCTTTCTACAGGCCTGAAAATTTAGGGTTGTAATTCTTTATTTTAGTACAACCATTAAAATAATTATAGCCTTTACCTAACCAGTGTGTTCCACGATCTCACCTCAAAATACCAAGATTGATGCATATTCTTTACACAAAAAGAGAGTACATAACTAAAACCTCAAAAGAATATGCATGTTTACAGATTCCCTCAAAATAACCATGGTGTCAGGGACAAAGATGTTACCCATGGATGTTTACAGATTCCCTCTCCATCTCTTACGCCGTTACCCATGGTATTCACGCCTTGTTGGATCTCACCCATTGGTGATGGGTCATCTGTAGGTACAGGGATGAATCACCCATGGTGTCCCTGACGGTATCGCTAACTAGTCTTCGCTAGTAGCTAGCATACAAAGAAGACAGAGATGTGAAGGACATCATACTCTGCATTTGGAGTTTCACCCCTTCGTTGCAGCAGTACACAAGCTACCATTGGCTCTACACTAGACCCATGTTGCTGCTCTTGGTGTCCCAACACCTCTCATGCCCAAATTGACAGACTAGCCAACAACACAATGTTACATAGAATCATAGATGGTGGTGACTAATGGATCTTTCTGCATTGGTGGTGGAGACTATAGAGAAGAAATATAGTATTACATAAGTAGAATGAGTTCACCATTTCCGGTGTATTTTATTTATACACCCCAAGAAAAGGTTCTCAAAGACAAACTTACCCCTAAGACTAGCAAGTTCTTGGGCCATTTGTAGCCTTGATTAGTTAGATGGGTAATATAGTCATTTTACTAGAGAAAAGTAGTAATCATCTCATGCAATTCAACACCTTAATTATGCCATCAATGTCAGGCACTGCACTCCTACTTCATCTTTAATTTCATCCTTAATTTAGTATAATTTTTAAGTACGACTCTTTAATTCATATGCCTAACTTGAATATGATGGAGTACTGCTTAGGTCAATCTTAATGAGAGTTTAATATATGGACATTAAATACGATGAAGTGACACTGTATCGATGAAGAGAGATGGTGAGAGTTTCATGAGAGTAGAGATAGTTTTATGGAGATGAAAATCTTCTGCACTGTTTCTAAAATATGAAAGTGTTGGAAACTATGTCATGAAACTAACAGAGGTTGGCCTTAGTCGTCAATCGATCCAAAAGCATGTATAAACTCAAATAATAATCATGTTGTTTATATCTACAAACCATAACCAAATAAATACTACACAACTAGCTAGCTTTAATAGAATGTACCCTTACTCCAAATCAAAGATAAGGATTGCATGATTCATGACATCTATGAATAACGAGAAACTAACAAGTTGTCCAGGAAAGCCAGCTATTGAACCAGAGCACAGCTGACTCCTTATCTTTGAATGTCCCAAGTCGAGGAATGGAGCTTTGAACCACAACAATAAATGGCTATGACAAGTTTGTGCAACATACGCTACCAGAAGGCCGGAGATGAGAGAGACAAAGGCCGCTCGATTTTGGTATTTCTTTCACGAAATGAAAATGCACGGAGGAACAATAATGAAGATATAGATATATAGTAGTGGGGGCAGGTTTATTGTTTGGATCCGACCAACATTGAAGCACATATAGATGCTCGACCAAAGGTTTCCTTGCATCTCCCGGCCTTGCTATTGCCTGAATGAGATAGTGCACCATGAATTTCGACCATCTTGCACAATTGATAAAGAGATGGTACATCATGAATTTCGATCATATTGCACAATTGTATACTAGTTAGTTTGTATGACTTCGGAACATTTTCACATCTATCAATACTATTGCTCCTTCCTTCCTAAAATATAAGTATTTTTTTGTTTTTTTCTAAGCCAAACTATACTAAGTTTGGCTAAATTTATAGAAAAGGAATAATGACATTTACAATATCAGTCGAGCATCGTTGGATTCATTGATGAATATATTTCTCATATTTTACTTCTTTGATATAGTATTCATGTTAATAATTTTCTCCAAAATCTAATTAAACTTAGTATAGTTTGACTTACAAAACTAGAAATGTGTATAGCTTTAGAACAGAGTGAGTATGACGAGTTAATGCATATATGTCTAAAATCTCCTGGTGCTTCCTGATTTTTACCCATCAACAACATTAACTCCATGTTACTCATATTTTTCTCAAAAAGCTAGATAATCATCCAGCTGATTTGGATACGCCCCGGGGACTTTTGATATGTGGTCGCGCCATGGTTTTAAATAGCGAGCTAAAGCTAAAGTGTTTAGCGTTTTATAAACTGTAATCAGCGGACTTTAGCGGCAAAATAGCGGCAGAATTGTGCATGAACGCAAATAGCGGCACAATTTTTTTCAAGCTATTTCGGGCTATAGCGGCACAAATAGCGGGCTATTTAATTCCATGGGTCGCGCAAAAATCAAAGCAAGTGGTCTGCTTCATCAACTTCGACTACTGATGGACCAATAAGGTCTGTGTGGATTTGTATCATGCGATTATTGTATATTTAGTGGGTTATTCAAATTATGGTGGGCTACCGAAATTAAAGCCGAAAGACTTTGTCTTCCAATTAATTTACATTTCCTGCAATAGTAATCTTCAATAAGACAAGTTACACAACTCAAATACCTTTTTTTGAGGGAAGTCATTCGGCGCACTTTATTGGTCTTCAAACAGGGTTACATCGTTCACCAAAGCTTCTACGATAGACCTAGGGGGTTCATCGACCCAATTACAATTTGATTTTGATGTCATGGCTAATCTAGCTAACTCATGAGCTGCTTTGTTTGAGTCTCGATTACAGTGAACAATAGAAATAGAACTGAATTCATGCCATCGCTGAACACATTCATCATATATTGGAGCACTAGCTGTTGCCGAGAAACCACCCTGCTGCATCGTGTGGCGGAACGGCCCTAATCCCATGGCCCACCGGTCCCTGTCATCCACTGACAGCCGAACTGATGTTCCGTGTGATTAAGACTGTTCGTCACTGGGTTGCATCAGCGCCCATCGTCCGCAGGATCATCTCACAATTCGGTTACAGCATTGGATACTTTTACAAATAACATCGGAATACAGAGCGGAAGACTTAAATAACATTAGTTTTACAAACCGAGGTTCCAGATAAAATTAAAGGTGCAGTTATTACAAACCAAGTTCGGGAGATAGAAAATAGGCAACGTAGCGGAGTACAACAAATTAAGATACTTTCAATCACCCAGCCCGAGGGTGTACACTTTACTCTTCGGCCTCATCGGCCTCTTCCTGGACGACGGTCATGTAGCAGGGCGCAAGACACACCGGGGACTCAGTCATACCTGCAGCATGGGTAACAAACCCTGAGTACGTGGGTACTCAACAAGACTTACCCGACTAAAGAAAAAGGGGAGAAGACTCAGGAATGAGAGGCTTAGGTAGTCAAGGTAAGGCTTAAGCAAGATCAAGTATTTTGCAGAAAAAGCATTTTGAAATCCTTGTTTTATTTTTTTTGGAAAGATTCCAGTATTTCTCAATTCTCCATTGTCATGATTCATTTTACCTTTCAAAAACATACCTAGTTGAGAACCACTCTCCGTTGACAGTCAGTGACCAAGTCTCCATAACCGAGGAGCAACGTTAATCCGGATAAATAATACTCAGCTGAGGATCTCTATCCACACTGCATATGTAGCACCCAAGCTTGCATATGCCAACTCGTCTACCACGATTCCTCCAAGATTGGGCCCGGTCCTACGCCACCCGGAAGTACAGTACACCACTCCTATCCAGGTACGACGACCACGTGGGTACATGCTACTTCCGCCATCTCTCCACTCCCAGTGCGCGGTTATCGGTCCAATAAAGGATTCCTCGGAGCCAGAGCTTTCCGAAGTATGTGAATAGTTGCAAGTCTTGGCCAGCAGGCCCCCATACGGATGGTCCCTAAATTTTTCCGCCAGCGACAAGCACCTCGGGACTCTAACCCAAGAGTATAGGTTCTGTCGGTTTTTCAACCCTGTCCCGGTCGGTGTCAACTGTTGAGTCCCGGACTACAACATGACGGCACCGTACGCTCGGACAACCTCTCCTCGCTGTTGACTAGGTACGGATCAGATACTTAGCCAACAGGCAGGGAGTAAAGCCAAATTCCCATCAAAATTCTTTAAGTGATCACACTTTTGAAATTGGCATTTTATTGCAAATCTATTGTATAGCATCGCTAAGCATTTTGCAAATAGTTTTTAAAACAGGGCAGGTGGATCTTCTGGTGGAGGTAAATAATACAGGTAATAGGTTATCACACAACTCCTATAACCTAATGCAGTAGTTTAACTCAA
This sequence comes from Coix lacryma-jobi var. lacryma-jobi, assembly GCA_009763385.1. NCBI lineage: Eukaryota > Viridiplantae > Streptophyta > Magnoliopsida > Poales > Poaceae > Coix > Coix lacryma-jobi. The sequence continues at coordinate 6,811,888 of CM019824.1, forward strand.
AAGCATTTTAAGAAAACTTTTGTAAAAGCGAGGTAGGGTTAAAATGCACCGGGGCTTGCCTTGAAGAGCAAAAAGGACAGGCTCGGGGTCGGCAGTGCAGGTGTCGGAGCTCGGGGTCGCCTCAGGGGTAGGTTCGTCAGCGGCTGCCTCAACTTTGACGTTCTCTCTTTCGGTCACTATACGTATGTAATGATGTATGATTATGAGGATGCTGACATAAATAAAACAGCATACGACAAAACCTACTGATTCTAGAGTACACTTTCCAACGCGCAAGTAACTTCTTAGTGTGGACATAAAGTTACTTATCTTCATCCCTAAGCAAAAATAATCAAACCTATTAAGCATCAGTTATCCGACCTAAACACAAATCATTGCATGGCATCACAAACATCATAGACCAAATGTGTGGGGGTCTATGAACAGCAAACAATCCCAAAAGTCACTCACAGGGCATACAACATGAACTCTACTTTATTTTTCTATTTTTCCTAATTATATAAAAAGGTCATTTTATGCAGTTGCTCCAAAATTTACCCAATTAATCTCATAGGTTCATTATGGTATAAATAGATGTCAAAACAAATTTCATAAATTTTGGAGATCATTAAGGTGCTTAAGAAAAATCAAACATTCAATTAACAAAAGGCACTATTTAACAATTTAAATAAATACCCAAAAATCAACTTGCTCCAAAAGGCCCCAAAATTTCACCAGAGACTAAACATGCCATAACTAGCACATAAAAATTTATCTCATGATTTTTGGAGCTACACATGATTTTCTAAAAATCCAAAACCATCCATTTATTAATTAAAAGAGGGATTTTACATTTTCAAATTCTTGCAGAAAAGTCAAGTTTTATATTTTTATAAAATACTTCAATGTATAAAGAGTCTACCATGAATTTTTTAGAATTTTTGGAGCAACACAGAAAATCATACAAAAAGAAGAAAAAGGAACACTATTCACAACTTCCTAAAAAGGAAAAGAGCGTTGTGCTCCTTCCTCGCAAGGCTCGAGCGAAACGGAAGCGATCGTCCGTCCGAGGCCTGGCTGGGAGGCTCGGGCGAGACGGAAACAATCGTCCGTCCGAGGCCTGGCTGGGAGGCTCGGGCGAGACGGAAACGCGGGTTCGTTCGAGGCTTGGCTCGGGCGAAGCGGAGGGTGCACGCTTGCTCGAGGCTAGGCTCGGTGAAGTGGTGAGGGTGTGTGTCTACTCGAGACCTGGCTCGAGCTAGACAGTGTGTGAGTGCTTGCTCGAGGCCTGGCTCGAGCGAAGCGGTGTGGGTGTGTGAGTCCGCTCGAGACCTGGCTCGAGCGAGACGGTGAGGGTGTGCGTTCGCTCGAGGCCTGGCTCGAGCGAGGCGGTGAGTGTGTCCGCTCGAGGCCTGGCTCGAGCGAGACGGAAAACGTGTGCTCGAGGCCTGGCTCGAGCTAACGGTGAACGTGTATCCGCTCGAGGCCTGGCTCGAGCTTTGCGCCGTGGAAGCAGAGACCGGGAAGGGCTTTGAGTGCTTACCACGGGTCAGAGGCAGGGCTCAGCGGGGCGGAACAAGGGTCGAAGGAGGGAGCTCGACGTTGGCGGTGCTTCGGCGGAGCTCTCTCGGCGGCGAGCGGCGTGCCGGCGGGTCTGTCCACCAAAAGAGGTCGCTGAGGAGCGGTTAGGAGCGCGCTGAGGTGAGGAAGAAAGGGCAGGGGTCGGAGGGAAAAGGGAAGTACTCACGGCGGCGAATTTCTCTCTTAACCGACGCGCGGCCGTTCGCCGGGGTTGGAGAAGAACCGTTCGCGCCGGCTAAAGGAGGGGCGGAGGGGTGAAATTGGTTGCTCCGGAAGGTGGAGAAGCTCAAGGCGATGGCAGCGGCGGGCTCGGCTGGTGCTGGGGTGGTCTGGTGACTCGGGGCGCCGTGGTGGCGGCAATGGCGGAACTCGGCGGCTTCTTATAGCCGCGGGCGGAGCTGGGGAGGGGTCCGGGCGAGGGGTGAGAGCGCTCGCGCGACATTAAAGGAGGTAGGGAACATGGTAGGGCGGCTCGGTGCGGCGGGGAACGCGCGCGCGGCGGGGCAGCTTGCCGGCGGCCGGCAGCTGCCCGCTGTCCGCAGCCGTAGGGGAAGAGGGAGGGGTAGGGAACGGCGAAGGCAGGCGTAGGTAGGGGCCGAGAGGAAAAACGAGCGCCAGCGCTTGGCCGCGCGCGGCACGGGCGCGGGTCAGCCGGGCTCGGCATGGGCGGCGAGGCTGGCGCGCGGCGCGGCGGCCTTGCCGGTGGCCGGGGCCCCTGGCTTTAAAGCTCGTGCACAGTGACGACATTTAAAGCAAAACTTCCCCTTTCTGAAATCTTGAAATTACTCCTAAAACTTGAACTACACAAAGAAAACTCAAAACACCAAAGTTGCTTAAAATTTTGAGATCTACAACTTTGCCAATATAAACTTTTTCTGAAACTCAAAAGTTTTTGAGATAATTTTGAAAACCGAAAAAAGGACAAAATTGAAGTTTGAAGGAATTTGAAATTACTTCTGATTTTGTATTGAAACTGGAAAATCTGTAAATACCAAAGTTGTTCCTTTTGACAAAATCTACAACTTTGCTAAAAGGACCAACCTCAAATTTTGAATAGTTTTTTTAAATTAATAAAAGAGGGGTAAAAACCAGGGTTTGGAAATCAGGGTTTTTCAAAAGGAATTTAAATTCTATTTCTGATTTTTAACTTTGATCAACACAACAAAACATCAAGACACTCAACTGAACAAGATTTACACAAAGCTAGACATAGAGATGAAATTACCATTTTGCCCTTAAAGGAAGATTTGGGCCTTTAGGGTTTTTGAAAAAGAGATCACTACACAAGTCACCTCAGAAAAAGGTAAATGCAAAACAAGCATTAGGCAAACATAAATGCATGGCAAGAAAGATTAATGACTAAAGATGATGACATGTCAGGTTAATTACATATTAATCACCATAGGTGTTACACATCGTTTCCACCACCTCCATGCAATCAGATTGGACCACAATCTTGCTCCCTCCCAACTGCTCTGCTAAGCTCAAACCCTCTTTTAATGCCATCGCCTCTGCCAGGGGAGCATCCACATTATATTCATAAAACCTTGTTGTCGCTGCGACAAACATACCCCTAGCATCTCTTAATATGGCTCCAATGCTACCGGTACCTTGATTAGGATTGTAACTTGCATCAACATTGAGTAGGAGAAAGTCTTCAAGTGGTTTTTTCCAACCATCCTTTGCTTTCACAGTTCTATTTCCCGCCCTCTTGTAATTAGTCGTCAGCGTAGCTATTGCCAAGCCTGCTCTTGTCAGATTTTGGACAGGCTCACCATGCATCAGTTTCCTGCGTTCCCACCATAGAAACCAACCTCCTGTTAAGATTAGTTTAGCAAATCCCACATTATTCAGCCTCATAAGCAACTTTGACATTTTGATGATCTCTGCCATTATAACAGAACCCGACCTATCAACTTGGGCTAATCTCTCCAATTCATTTGACACCCCAATTAGTCTCCAAACTTCTTTGGTTCTGTCGCAGCTAAACAAGAGATGTTTGATATCTTCACAAGCCATCCTGCATGCTGGACAGCCGCCATCGCTCCCAATATGTCGGTTTGCCAAAATCCCTCGACACGGAATGAGACCATGTAGCACTCTCCAGCCGAAGATTTTTATCTTTGCAAGAACATCTAATTTCCACAACTTGTCCCATACCTTCTCATCACCCACGACACCAACATTCTGATTCGCTCTATTCGCTCCAAACTTATGTAGCCATTGAACATGGTAAGCTGAACCTACTGTAAACATACCATTCTTATTATGATGCCAGGCTACTACATCTTCCCTGCCTAGCACAAGAGGTATCTGCAGAATCCTGTTTGCATCCGTTGTCCAGAAAATGTCTCTGATGAGCTCAACATCCCATAGGCCGGTCACCGGGTTAATCAGTTCGTCGACAATGCTCAGCAGATTATGTCCTCTTGGTGTCATCACCTTCAGATTATGGCTGGATGGGATCCAATTATCCTCCCAGATATTAATTTATGATCCATCACCCACTCTCCAAATATACCCCTTCTTAAAACATTCTAGGCCGGCTAGAATACTCTGCCAAGTATAAGAGCTTCCATTTTGAATGCATCTTGGCCCCTAGTGGGTTTAGGTGATTGGATAAAACACAAGATTACTGTGACTAACGTGTGTTTTGCAGAAACAAGGATGAGTTAGGTCACGGTAATTGCGACGATACGGGTATATGAAGTTCATGTTCCCTGGCGATGGAAATCATTTCGGTTTTCAAAGGACGGACGACGAAGACGACGGTAGGCTAGGCTAAGTGTTACATGGTGTTGGAGGACACTTAGGTAGTCTTAGGTCTTTGTCTTTCCTTTGGCCGTACTATAAAGGGGAGCGTGAATCAGTAGCTTGACCTAGATGAGTCTATTGAGGTAGGTGTGGTGCACACTTGTTATTTCATAGCCCTAGGTAGCTCAGAGAGATGCCTTATGTCGAGAGGAACAAAAGTCGTTAAGGCCGCGTCGCGATCCGAGTTTGTTTTGCCCTTGAAAAGGGCATCGGACGCTTGCCTGGTGGGCATCGGACGCGTCTGATGCTCACTCAGACTAGGGTTCAGTCTGGTGTGTGGCATCGGACCGTCCGGTGGTGCCACATCGGACGCGCCCGTGCCACTGTTCACTTGCGAGTGAATTAGGGGTAGCACCGGACGCTGGCATCGGACGCTGAGGGCTAGCGTCCGATGGCCATGCAGAGAAGTTCCAGAGAGGTCAAAAAGGCATCGGACGCGTCCGTTGCATGGGCATCGGATGCTGCCCAGCGTCTGATGCTCCTTTAACAAGTCTGACAGGTTGTACAGTTGACCGTTGGCCGAGGTCATCGGAGCGTCCGATGCCCCCGCAGAGACACCTGTTCAGTGCTCTATTGGATGGCCGGTTGGGGGGAGTATTTATACTTCTCCTCCACTTCCATTAGAGTGTTCTTGCCACTTTCCTTTGCTGAGAAACACCTTGTGAGTGTGAGAAAGAGCAAGAGCCCTAGTGAGGTTGAGAGATTTGCTAATTGAGAGAATTAGTGACCTCCTAGTGAGAATTGAGTAGCAAGTGTGCATCCATCCATCTCTTTGGCCTTTGTCTTGATCAAGTGAGAGTTCTAGCTTGTTACTCTTGGTGATCGGCATCACCTAGACGACTTGGTGGTGATCGAAGGGCTTGGTGATCATCCGGAGGTTTTGTGGATGACCCAAGTCATGTTGTGACCGGTAGCGAGCGATTCACCGGGCCGGAGTGGCGAAGAATCAGCTCGTAGTGACCATTTGATCCTTGCGCGGATCAAGGCAGAGCGATACCCTTGCGCGGGTGCTCCAACGGGGACTAGGGGGGTGTCGACACCTCGATACCTCGGAAAAAAGATCGTCGTGTCATCTCTACTCGCTCTACTTACACATTTACATTTGAGCAATTCAATTCCACAATTTACTTATTGTTCATCCATATTTGAATTGCCATGGTAGAGTAGAAATGTCATAGCTTTGATCTTTTGCTTGGTTGATTCTAGAGAAACACACTTCTAGGCACCAGGGGGTTAATTGGGCTTGTTAGGTTTTAATTCTATCAAAAGTTTTAGAAAAGCCCAATTCACCCCCCCTCTTGGGCATCTTGATCCTTTCAATTGGTATCGAAGCCTTGTGCTCTCGATTTAGGCTTAACCGCCTAGAGTTAAGATGTCCCGGGGTGATGGACCACCGCCCATGTTTGAGGGAGACGACTTTCCATATTGGAAAATCTGTATGGAGTCGTACCTAGAAGCGGTTGATGTGAAATGCCGCCAAACCGCAATCACCGGCTTTCCCAAACCCAAGGAAGGCACAAGCCTAACTCCTAATGAGGAGGAAAGTGAGAAGTGGAATGCAAAGGCCAAAAACATCATCTTTAGAGGCATTTGCAAGGATGTGTTCAACCGCGTCGGAAACCACAAGAATGCCCATGAGTTATGGGAGAACATTTGTGCGCTCCATGAGGGAACCAAGAGTGAGCGTGAGGAGCGTTATCATTTGGTCATGCAAAAGTTAAATTCTTTTGAAATGCTTGCTCATGAAAATGCCAATGAAATGTACTCACGCTTGAATGTTCTTGTAGAGGAGCTTAATGGTCTTGGCCTCACACAAATGCAACCATCCGATGTTGTGAGGAAGATTCTATGTGTCCTTCCCATTGAAAAGTATGGACACATTGTGACGGTGCTACATCAAGGTGATCTTTCCACATCCACACCAACACAAGTCTTGGGGAAGATCAATGCTCATGAGATGTACATGCACATCACACCAAGTGGTGGCTCTTCCACCGACAAGAAGAAGGACTTGGCCTTCAAAGCAAGCCATGACAAGAAAGGCAAGTCCAAGGCTATTGAGGTGCATCATGAGAGCACAAGTGATGATGAAGATGACTCCAACATTGCTCTCATGGTGAGGAAGACCACCAAGATGTTGAAGAAGCTTCACAAGAATGGAGTCAACTTTGACTCAAGAAAGAAGAAGTTCTTCACAAGTAGCAAGAGAAGGCCAATCTCCAAAATGGATTGCTACAATTGCGGTGATCTTGGTCATCTTGCTCATCAATGCCCCAAGCCCAAGAAAGAAAGCAACAAGAACAAGAACAAGGGCAAGAAATATGACTCATCTAGCGAAGATGAGAAGAAGAGTGAGAAGCCCTACAAGAAGGATGGCAAGAAGAAGAAGCAATATCACAAGAAAGGTGGCAAGGCCTACATTGTTGGTGATTGGCTCACCGACATTGACTCCTCCGGTGGCTCATCCAATGAAGATAGTGATGATGAGAAGGAGAAGGTGGTCGCTCTAGTGATTGGGACTTCTACACCACCACCTCCACCGTCGCCATCATCCTCTACACACCTATGCCTCATGGCAAAGGGTGATCGGAAGGTAAAAAGTGATGATGACTCTAGTGATGATGAGAGTGATGGAGAGTTCCAAGCTCCTTCTTATGATGAACTTGTTGATTTGCTAAACAACTACACTAAAATCATAAGAAAGACTAGAGCTAAAAATGAAAGGATTGTTCATGACAATGAAGCTCTTGTTGAGAAGTATAACAATGCTAAACATGCTAGTGATGAGCTAAAAAATGAACTTGCTACTATGTCATCTTCCATCAAGGAGCTCAAGTCCTCTAACAAGGAGCTCAAAGCTAAAAATGAAAAACTTGATAAGATGCATAGTGACCTTACCACTAGTTATGCCTTGCTTAAAGAAAAATACACTCAAGTGAAAGTTGATCATGATACTCTCACCGTTGCTTATGATATGCTTTCTCATGAGACACATGATGCCCCTAACCTTGTTGTTAAGTGTGACATAGCAACATCTTGTGAGGACTTGGTTAGTGAGCATGATGAGCAAAGAGCTAGTAGCAAGGGCAAGGAAGTGGTTGTGACCGATCACTTTGATGACTATGTCAAGATCAGGAATGAGAATGCAAAGCTCAAGGTTGATCTAGAGAAGCTTACAACCACCAAGCAAGTTGTCATTGAAACTCATGATGATGATTATAGCATGACACTTGAGCTAGACATGCTTAAAGAAGAGAACAAAAGATTGAAGATGGAGAGGGACTACAAAATGACACCATCTCAATTGGAACTCCAACAAGAGAATGACAAGCTCAAGAAGGAGAAAGAGCACCTCACCACCGGATTGAGGAACTTCACCAAGGGTCAATGTCTTCAAAGTGAGCTTCTCATGAACACCGTAATGAAGACAAATAGAAATGGCATTGGCTTTCTTGAAGAGAAGATGAAGCAACGCAAGAGCATCACAAAGCCAAAGAAGAAGAAGATTGGGAGATGCTATGAGTGTGGAAAAGAAGGACACTTTGCTCATGATTGTGAAGAGCCAAAACCTACACCCTTGCCCAAGCATGCTAGGCCCTTTGCTTTCAATGCTCACTACATGCTTAGACAAGATTCTAGTGGCAAAGTGAAAGTAATGTTTATGGGGCCACCTAACAAGAATAGACCAAGGCAAATATGGGTTGCAAAGTCACTAGTTGAAAAGGTTAAGGGACCGCAACAAGTTTGAGTCCCGAAAGCTCAAGCTTGATTTCTTATGTGTGTAGGTGAACTACAAGACCGGTGGATCCCATTGGGTGATTGATAGTGGTTGCACACAACATATGACCGGTGATCCCCGGATGTTCACCTCACTAGAAGAGAATGTCGATGACCAAGAAAAGATTACATTTGGTGACAACTCTAAGGGCAATGTCAAGGGATTGGGCAAAGTGGCTATATCAAATGATCATACCATCTCAAATGTGCTTCTTGTTGCATCATTGAGCTTCAACTTGCTATCCGTTGGGCAACTATGTGATCTTGGCTTTCAATGTTTGTTCACCGACAAAAAAGTGGTTGTGACCAAGAAAGACGATTCACAAGTGATCTTCCAAGGCTTTAGATACAACAATCTCTATCTAGTGGATTTCTCCTCCGAAGATGCCAACTTGAAGACATGTTTGTTCACTAAGCAATCACTTGGTTGGTTATGGCATAGAAGGTTGGCTCATGTGGGAATGAACACTCTCAACAAGCTATTGAAGAAGGATTTGGTTAGAGGCTTGAAGGATGTCAAATTTGAGAAGGACAAATTGTGTAGTGCATGTCAAGCCGGCAAGCAAGTTGCAAACACTCATCCAACCAAAGCCTTCGTGTCAACATCAAGAGAGTTGGAGCTACTTCACATGGATCTATTTGGGCCAACAACATATGCTAGCCTGGGTGGAAATCTCTATTGCCTAGTGATTGTTGATGACTATTCAAGATACACTTGGGTATTCTTTCTTCATGACAAATCCGAAGCAACCCCTTCTTTTAAGAAGGTTGCCAAGAGAGCCCAAAATGAATTTGAAGTGAAGATCAAAAAGATAAGAAGTGACAACGGAAAGGAGTTTGACAACACCCACATTGAGGAATATTGTGATGAAGTTGGGATCAAGCATGAAGTCTCCGCAACCTACACACCACAACAAAATAGGGTAGTTGAGAGGAAGAACCGGACTCTAATCACCCTAGCAAGGACAATGCTAGATGAGTACTCTACACCGGAAAGATTTTGGGCGGAAGCAATTAACACCGCTTGCTATGCATCAAACCGGTTGTTCCCCCATCGTCTCCTTGGCAAGACCCCCTATGAGCTACTCAACAACAAGAAGCCGGATGTATCTTTCTTTAGAGTGTTTGGGTGCAAATGCTACATCTACAAGAAGCGCCAACACCTAGGGAAGTTCCAACGCCGATGTGATATTGGTTTTCTTGTTGGTTACTCATTGAAGTCCAAAGCATATCGAGTATTCAACCATGCCACCGGAATGGTAGAAGAAACATATGATGTGGAATTCAATGAATCTAATGGCTCTCAAGGAGAGCATGAGAATCTTGATGATGTAGGTGATGAACCATTGAGGGACGCAATGAAGAATATGCCGGTTGGAGCCATCAAGCCTAAAGATGATGATGATGATGTGCAAGTCATTGACAAGCCATCCTCATCCAATGTACCACATGATGATGACAAAAATGGGAGGGATCCAAATGAAGACACTCATGTCTCCCATGATCAAATGATGGTAGAAGCTCAAGATGTTGAAGCTCCACAAGCGGCCCCTCAAGTGGTTGATCGAAGGACTACTCCTCTACTACAAGCCCATCCTCAAGATCTCATCATAGGGAGTCCTACAAGGGGTGTAATGACTCGATCTCAAAAACTTGCTTTATTTATGGAACATCACTCATTTGTTTCTCTTGTTGAGCCTACCATTGTAGATGAAGCTCTAAGTGATCCGGATTGGGTGAATGCCATGCATGAAGAATTAAACAACTTCACCCGCAACCAAGTTTGGACACTTGAAGAGCGACAAAGGGCGCAAGAGTCATTGGAACAAAATGGGTGTTTAGGAACAAGCAAGATGATCAAGGCAAGGTTGTTAGAAACAAGGCAAGGCTAGTGGCAAAGGGGTTCTCTCAAGTTGAAGGTTTGGACTTTGGAGAGACCTTTGCACCAGTTGCAAGACTAGAAGCCATCCTTATCCTCCTTGCATATGCATCACATCATGACATTAAATTATATCAAATGGATGTGAAAAGTGCATTTTTAAATGGCTTCATAAATGAACTAGTCTATGTTGATCAACCTCCCGGGTTTGAAGACCCTAGATATCCTAATCATGTTTATAGGTTGTCCAAGGCGCTATATGGGCTCAAGCAAGCTCCTAGAGCGTGGTATGAGCGCCTCCGGGACTTCCTCGTTGAGAAGGGCTTCACCATTGGGAAGGTCGACACCACACTATTCACCAAGAAGCTTGATGGAGAGATCTTCATTTGTCAAGTCTACGTCGATGACATCATCTTCGGGTCAACAAATGAAGCCTATTGCAAGGAATTTGGTGACTTGATGTCGAAGGAGTTCGAAATGTCCATGATTGGCGAGCTCACATTCTTTCTAGGCTTCCAAGTCAAGCAATTGAAGGAGGGGACGTTCATATCTCAAGAGAAGAACACAAAAGACCTCCTCAAGCGCTTCAACATGGATGATTGCAAGCCTATCAAGACTCCAATGCCAACAAATGGACATCTCGACCTAGATGAGGGAGGTAACCCGGTTGATCAAACTCTCTACCGTTCTATGATTGGTAGCTTGTTATACTTGACCGCATCTAGGCCCGACATCATGTTTAGTGTGTGCATGTGTGCTCGGTTTCAAGCCGATCCTAGGGAATCACATCTCATAGCCGTGAAGAGAATCCTTAGGTACCTAAAGCACACCCCAAGCATTGGCCTTTGGTATCCCAAAGGAGCTAACTTTCAACTCGTAGGGTATTCCGATTCGGATTATGCGGGTTGCAAAATTGATAGAAAGAGCACATCCGGAGGGTGCCATTTGCTTGGGAGATCACTAGTGTCATGGAGTTCGAAGAAGCAAAATAGTGTGGCCTTGTCTACCGCCGAGGCGGAATACATAGCCACGGGTGCTTGTTGTGCACAAATCCTTTACATGAAACAAACCCTTTTAGACTATGGTGTAGTTCTAGAAAGGGTACCTTTGTTGTGTGACAATGAGAGTGCGGTTAAGCTTGCTAACAACCCGGTTCAACACTCTCGCACAAAGCACATAGATATTCGCCATCACTTTCTTAGAGACCATGTTTCAAAGAAAGACATATCCTTAGAGGGAGTTAGAACCGAAGATCAATTGGCGGATATCTTCACAAAACCTCTAGATGAGAACACCCTTTGTAGATTGCGAAGTGAGCTTAATGTGCTTGATCTAAGTAACTTTGTAAAAAGGTGAAAGGGGGTTGTCTTTGCATTTCATTGTATAATATGCCATGTTTAAATTATGCTTTGCACATAGGATTGTCAGACGTGGTTAAGATAACCGCTCTATAAAAGCGTGTGAAGAAGCTTACCCATGAGCAAACTTGACAAGCAACCTAGATTCAAATTCCGTAATGCCTTGCATATGCATGTGTGTTGCTTTGTCGTTTCTTTTCGGTTAAGCTTTGAGCAACCGCTATGTTCGTCCACCGCTAGGGGGAGCATTTGAGGCTCCTATTGGTTGAGTCCCTTAGTTTTGGTGGCCACATGTTGTCTCCTTGGGATTTATCGCCTATTTTCCCTAAAAATGATATGTAGCCTAAGGCAAAATATTTCTAAAATTGAGGGTTTATGCGAGGATGCTCATATCAGGTTCCAACTGGTGTTTATTTGCCTCTTTTTGAGTTGGAACTTGGTTGGGAGAGGGAGTCGCAACGGAAATCTTCGAAACTGCTCAAAATGCTGCATCGGACGCTGCATCGGACGCTCCTAGCGTCCGATGCCCTGCACTATAGACAGCTCCGGCTGAAACAGTGTCAGGGTAGCGTCTGATGCCCCTTAACCGGAGCGTCCGGTGCCCCATCGGACGCGCCGAGGCATAGGACGCGTCTGTTGCGATTTTGGCAGATTTGAACCTCTCTGGTCGGGCATCGGAGCGTCCGGTGGTTTTCATCGGCGCGTCCGATGCTCCTTAAGGCGGCGTGGTCTATTATATTCACCGACGTTTGGGCCCCACTCATCATCTCATTCCTTCACGCCCGCGCCTGCCCAGACCCACCCGCCCCTGAGCCCTACCCTCGCGCCGTCGTGCTCCCGCCGCTGCGTCCAACCTCGCCGGCCACCGCGCTCAGTGCCGCACTCGTGTCCTCTCGCGCTCGCCCAGCCAGCCGCGCGCGCCCTGCAGTCTCCCAGCTCGTCGACCGCCGGCCAGTCGCCCCTCGTCCCTCGCTGGAGTTGGTGGCCCTCGCTGGCAAACAAGTCCATCTCGCCGGAGGACGCTTCAAGCTCTCATCTTCTTCTCCGGCGACCTCTCTCTGGCCGGTAGAATCCTCTCAGTGAGCTCTCCACCTCCCTTTCACTTTCATGTCCTTCAAGTGTTCGACATAATAACCCAAAGGTCATTCATCTAGTTTTTGACCCCGTTTTCACTCAAACTCTTTGCAGTCCCTCTTGGTGTGATACGTGGGTGCCCGAACGTCGCTTCTCATCTAGTCCTTGGGTCGTTTCGTCGGTTCGACAGGTAGCAAAGCACTTTCCTCTCTTATCCCCATTGCTTTGCTTCCGATAGGTCCTCTCGTCTCTAGATTATATGTTTCTTATGTATACTCCCGTCTATTCTTGCAGCGAGTCAGTGCAGTTGGCAGTTTGACAGTTGGGCAGTGGCAGATAACCCAGGGCCAAGCCCGCGGGTAAGGATCAAGGCCAAGCTTCGCGAGTGTCAGTTCTTCTCATTCTTGTCAGTTATGGTCCGCTGCAAGAACGTCGGTGGTGGCCCAGGGGACTCTCCTCCTCGTCCCCCTCCTTCCGGTCAGAGACCCGGGAAAGGGAAGCTGATAGTGCGCCGGAAGCGCACCCGTCAGGAGCGAGAGGCAGCGCAGGCCCAGGCAGTGGCAGACGCCGCAGCGCATGCAGAGCAGGGTGGCAGTGCTGGCGGACTCAGGATTCAGGGTCAGTTGTCCCCAGAGCAGCGCAGAGCCATTGAGGAGGTTGAGCGAAGTCTGGGTTCGCCGACTGGCACACTTATGGTTGCCGGTCGTCGGACCTCGTTCACCTCACCAGGAGTCGAGCCCCAGAGCTCGCAGCAGGGCCAGGCAGAGGCCGAGACAGCCGAGCCAGAGGCAGAGGCCAAGGAGGCAGTTCCAGAGGAGGTCCCCAGACGCCGGTCGTCCCGTCGCAGGACCAAGGTGCCACCCCGGCCCGACGTCCCTCTGCGGGGAGCACGTGCTCCGTCGAGGCGTGCGCCCCCGCCGATACCGCGACTGAACCTCCGGGCAGCCACGTGCTCTCAGATTCAGACACTCCGGCTCATTCCCATTGAGCAGTGGTTTCCGAGGGAGCGGCAGGAGCAGGCTGGTCCGGATTTCTTCACTGTGCTCCAGGAGGACTTTTACCGAGGTGTAAGGACCTGTATGGCCTAGAGGGGGGGGGGTGAATAGGCCTGTCAAAAGTCACAGCTTAAAACTAAATTAGATAGGCCCGGCACTACCGCCCTGTGCCCGGCACTGCCGCTCCCCAGCACTGCCAGCCTCAGCGCGGTACTGCCGCGCAGATGAAGACCAGAAGCTGCAATTCGAAATCTAACCACAATCTGCAGATTCTATATGAATAGGAATGTAACAATAGACTCTATGAACCAGCAGAAACAACTACTCCAAGCCAAATATGAAAGATAAAGTAGATCGGGCCAAACCCTAGAATATATCACAAGCTCATGAACATAGAGAATGAACCCAAGCAAGCACGCGAGACAAGTGATTTATCCCGTGGTTCAGCTCGCCACCAAGGCTTGCCTACCTCCACGTTGTTGAGGTTGACCACTTAGGTCATGAGCTTTGCAACTCAACCTCGTTCTCAAGTCAAGGAACCAAATCCTTGAGGTGAGGGGTAATCTTACTAGCTGCACAAGTGATTACAAACCTCCCTAGGCCGCCACACAAGTTGGCAAGGCTCTAGGGCGACGCCTAGCCGGCTAGGGTTCCAAGAACCCAAGAGTAATAGAAGCAAATCCACCGGCTATGGCTCAAATCAAGTGCTCTAGGCAGTAGATCTCAGCTAGGGCTCCTCTTTGGTGAAGGTTTGAGCCTCTCAACCACTTGGAATCAATGGGAATGAAGATTTTGGTGGTTGGGAGCTTGGAGAGCCTTCAATGGAGAAGAGAGAGCTTGTCTGGAGGTAGGTGGAGAGTTCTGGTCGTGGATCACCGTTGGGGGGCAGAGGGGGTGATGTAAATACCCCCTGCCATCCAACGGGCAAATCAAGTCGCGGCAGTGCCGGCCTTAGCCCGGTAGTGCCGCGGCCCGGCACTGCCGCGCCTAGAGCGGCACTGCCGCGCCCACCAAACAGACAGGAACAGATCTACAATGGGTGCAGCTGTCTTTGGTTGGAAATGTGGATGGTTTGAGTTGGTTTGAGCACATGTCATTCAGCCATATCAATGAATTTGCATTCCCCCTTTATAGTACGACATTCCTAAAACTCAAATAACCAAAATAGAATATCTTTGAAGCACTTTGAGTCCGAAACCGATGAAATATAGTGTGAGGGGTCCACCAACGCATATACACCATCCTTTCTTATCATAACCTGCTTGTCAACTTCATAAATCTCATTAGTCCTCTAATCGTGTGGTCATTATCACCAAAAACCACAATTAAGGCTTGATTGCACTTACACGAGGATACAGGAACGCCGGCATCAGCCTGCGTTCACAGCGTGTGTGCACCCTGGAAGCCCTAGTGTCAGCTTCCGAGCAGCTCCGCCCCAGCCTCACCTAATTACCAGGCTTCGCAGACCTATTGGGGTAGTCTGGCTCCTACGTCGAGGACTGGGTCTTTCAGTTCTACGCATCACTCTGGGTGCACCCCGACAGGGAGACTATCGAGTTTGCGTTTGGCGGTGAGCACTACAGGCTATTTGTGTTCAGATCCGGGATTGGTTTGGTCTTTGTCACTCTACGACCCGGATCCACGACCTGTGCTATGACCAGACAGAGCCACCGAGGCGCCCACACGGCGGTGAGCAGCCCCCGATAGACTTGGTGCGCCCCTGCTTCCGTGAGCCCTTCGGGGAGGGTTCGAGCCGTGCGCCGAAGGATCTCACTCTTGCGGCTCGGATCCTCCACGAGGTCCTCAGGCGCACCTTGCTGCCGCGTGTCGGGTTCAGAGAGGCGATCTCCAGACTTCAGTTGTGGCTGCTTGCTTACCTGATCCAGCAGAGGGACTTTGACATCATGGATGTAATCATTTGCGAGATGGAGGACACCGTGGTAGAGGGCATCAAGGCCCGTCGGCAGCTACCGTACGCTCACTGGGTCTCCTACATCCTATGGAAGGTAGCTGCCACTACAGGGAGTCGCCCCGATCAGACACTCACAGGCTCCGCGACCGTGTTCCCTGCATATAACATGAGTCAGCTGTTGGGACACGGTCAGGACCACAGGCAGCGGCAGCAGTAGAGGGGACCGTCCAGCTCCAGGCAGTGACCAGAGGTGCCAGAGACAGCACAGGAGCAGGACGAGACAGTCCGGGCTCTCGCAGAGCAGGAGCTTGCCGACTTGGAGGGTGAGGACACCTACGTGGCCGATGACCCCACAGACAGCTCTGACGAGGACTACCACCTCCCGCCTCACTATCACCCACGAGCTCACGACTCACAGGTCGGGACGAGTGGTACTGCCTCCTCCGACCCTGCGTTACTTGCTATACTGTCTCGGATGGAGGAGGAGCAGCGGACTGTGACACAAGACGTCTAGAGGCTCGCATAGGAGTAGCAGCGCCTCGCTCAGGCACAGGCTTTGGCCCAGCAGCAGGCTCAGGAGAGGTCGGACGCCCTGCAGCGCCAGATGATGGAGCTTCAGCAGCAGACCCTGAGCTTCATGGAGCGGGTTATGAGCGGACCTCCACAGTGGCAGTGGCAGCAGCCTCCACCTCCGCAGCAGCAGCTTCCGTGGCAGCACCCAGTTCCTCCGCCGTACAGTCAGCAGCCTCAGCTCTCAGGCCCGGGTCCCTCCCAGTTCACCACCTTTACCACTCCGCCTGGAGGGGCCCCCGTATTCAGTCTGCTTCACACTGGTTTCACGCCATGTCCGACAGAGTCTCTGTTCGTGACGACCACCACAGTGACGCGGGACTTGTCTGCCAGCTTCAGTGAGCTTACTGGCTTCCCTACGCCGGAGCTCCCGGACCCAGCTCAGACGTCAACAGCTCCTGTGACTTCCACCACAGAGACCCTCCTGAGCTCAGTCGCGTCCTCAGAGCAGACCGAGCCTGTCCAGTCCGAGACGACCACGACTGTTCACCCTGAGTTGCCTCCGATTCACGAGCTTCCGCAGTCCGCCACTCAGGCTGACACAGCTACAGAGACTGCGACAGAGCCAGAGCAGGTAGAGTAGTCAGTGCCAGAGCCGACCCGGACCGCTTCACCACAGCCTTCAGCTCCAGAGGGCCAGCAGGCTACCGGCGACTCTTCGTCAGACTCCAAGACGCTTCTCCAGCAGTTTGAGTTCTCACAGCGCACTCCGGAGCCTGGTCCTGACTCGTTTGCGCCACCTCCGCCCTCCGACGCTTAGATTTGGTGCTTGACGCCAAAGGGGGAGAGTGAGCGAGTATAGTGATAGGGGGAGCGATGTGAGAGGGTTTTGCTTCTTATGATGTGTTTTGTTTCACATACACTCTTTTCTTATCGCATATTTTGGCACTATGTTTTTGTTATATACTTATGCTATGGATCTCATGACATGTGTTGTGCTCACTATGATATATTATATGACGTGTCATTTCGTTTCGCTCATTACTTGTGCTTAATTCTCACTTGATTATGTATATGAGCTCTTTACTCTTGCACTTGCTATTTCACTCTAACTTTTGAGTGCAGGATGTTGGCATGATATGTATGAGCTTGCCTCTAATCATTTTATCCTATTCATTGCAAGTTCATACATGTCATGTTTTTGAAAACCTCTTCTCTCTATACTCGATCTCGTGTTGTCATCAATCACCAAAAAGGGGGAGATTGAACGCATCTTGGCCCCTAGTGGGTTTCGGTGATTGGATGAAACACAAGATTACTGTGACTAACGTGTGTTTTGCAGAAACAAGGATGAGTTAGGTCACGGTAATTGCGACAATACGGGTATATGAAGTTCATGTCCCCTGGCGATGGAAATCGTTTCGGTTTTCAAAGGACGGACGACGAAGACGACGGTAGGCTAGGCTAAGTGTCACATGGTGTTGGAGGACACTTAGGTAGTCTTAGGTCTTTGTCTTTCCTTTGGCCGTACTATAAAGGGGAGCGTGAATCAGTAGCTTGACCTAGATGAGTCTATTGAGGTAGGTGTGGTGCACACTTGTTATTTCATAGCCCTAGGTAGCTCAGAGAGATGCCTTATGTCGAGAGGAACAAAAGTCGTTAAGGCCGTGTTGCGATCCGAGTTTGTTTTGCCCTTGAAAAGGGCATCGGACGCTTGCCTGGTGGGCATCGGACGCGTCCGATGCTCACTCAGACTAGGTCCGATGCTCACTCAGACTAGGGTTCAGTCTGGTGTGTGGCATCAGACCGTCCGGTGGTGCCACATCGGACGCGCTCGTACCACTGTTCACTTGCGAGTGAATTAGGGGTAGCACCGGACGCTGGCATCGGACGCTGAGGGCTAGCGTCCGATGGCCATGCAGAGAAGTTGCATGGGCATCGGATGCTGCCTAGCGTTGAAAGGTCCTAGTTTGAAGCCGTTGGTACCGAGTGTCGGGAGGCTTGAGCAAAGACTTGGCGCCGAAGAACCGAAGCAATGGTGAAGAGCAAGTGAGGTCAAGATCGATGAACCATGGAGGCCATGTGATGATATGAAGTGGATCATATCATTTGATGATAGGTTGGTGCATGTGTTGCATCAACACCGAAGGAGATGGAATGGAATGCGCAAGGCAAAGGTATAATTGTAGGGCATTTCATTTCACCGGTCATAGGTGTGTAGAGAAGTTTATGACCGGGTTTAGGTTAGATGGCCGTACTATCAAGAGGAGCAAACTTGTTTGCATATCGGTCATCTAGTGCCACTTGAGCGATCTAACTTTGCGATGTTGTTAGGATCGAGTGGCGTGGTGAGAGCAAGTGAAAATCCTTTGAAATATGTTTGTGAAAATGCTAACACACATGCACATGATGTTGTACACTTGTTGGTGTTAGCACATTTGCAAAGGAGAAGTTGTTGGAGTCGGTTTGGATCAACACAGAGAAGAAAATGGAGTTTTCTGTGTATGGTCGGTGGTACCGACCAGGGTGGTCGGTGGTACCGCCCATAGGTGCTGCGTGCAGCCCTCTCTGTGTTGGGGCGTTTTTGGCCTGGCGATAGTACCGCCATTAGTTTGAATGGATATGTTCATGAGACTTCTTTTAGTAAGTGATTTAAATGGATGTATGTCTTGTGAGATTGTTCAAACAAGTTAGCTTCAAGTTTGATTCAAATTGGTAGAGTATAGCTCAATTGCTCAAAGTTGTTCAATATTGCAAAATCTGAGTGAGCTGAGAAGATAGCCATGTTTGGATGATCAAATCTTTTTGATTGGCTTGAAATTTGGTACACATGCTCTACACTTATGATATTAGTTTCTGTGCAAAATTCATGATTATTGGATAAGATGTACTTTGGTTTTGGAGTAGATCTTGTCAACTATAGTGCAGCAGTTTTCAGCATGTAGTACTATGGAAAGAATTGAAATCTGGTAGCAATCTAGAAAGCCAATGAAGCTCAAATTTTTATGGCTGCTAGAACACTTAGAGAGGCACATCTCCACCAAATTTCATAGTCATTAGACTTATATTTTGGGAGATATGCATGTTTCTTTGAGAAGGACAGAATCTGCCAGAAAAGTGACAATTATTGGATTAATCTAGAGTCACTTTGATTGAAAGGCCCTCAAGTTGGAATCATGTTTATAAGTGGTTGAGGGACCTATGTTTGGTTTTGAGATGAGCTAGAAGTATGACAAATATGAGTACAAGTTCATTTGATTGGGAAGTGTATTTGGCACACATTTGGTACTCAAATTGAAGATCAAGACCAACATCAAGATGAAGATAAAGATCAAGTTCTAGTATCAAATTGAAGATCATTTAGAAGAAAGAAAAAGACTCAAAGATGGATTCAAAGTCACATTTCAAGAGGAGTTCAAATGGATCAATCAAACAAAGTCAATTCAAGTGAGTATCTAGGATGATTCTTTGGAGAGAGGTCACTTCTCCCTTTTGTAGGGGCTTGCCGCCTTTTGTAGGTTAACCGAGCACGAGGCTTGGAAGGCTAACATGGAAGTGGTGATTCAAAGGATATTTGAGATGCTTAGTTGAAGCAATGAAAGGATTGACCAAGCAAAGCAAGCAACATCCAAGATAGAAAAGCAAATCATGACAATTCAAGTGGTATTCATATGCAAGCTATGTTCAAATGAAGAAGCAAGCCAACCACAACAAGATAGTGCACTTGATCATATGGGTGAAGATTTGATTCTTTCAATTGGTATCTATTGGTCTTCACCATGGACTTCACATTGCTATTTGGAGCTTAATTGGAATCAAAATGACTATCCTCTACTCCAAGATAGCGAAGGTATCATTGTAATGTGCATGATCATTTCATCCCTTACTAGTATGCGGTTAGTGCATATAGTACATGCTTAATAGGATCATGCATAACAATTGAAAAGTTTAAATTCATAGCCTACCACTATTGCTTGTTTGATTATATGATCTAGTGGTTAGTATATGAGTTTGTTCATGAGCTAGTGAACCCATGTTCTTGATCTAGAAGATGAGCATTCAAGTGTCTAATTCAACATGAGTAAGATAACCATTAAAAGATGTGTGAAGAAGCTTACTCTAGAGCAAACCAAGTTAGATATCTTGTGCAAAATTTCCTAGTTCAAGTCACAAATGAGAAGCTCATGAAGATGACAAGAGTTCAAGAAGAAGATAATAATGCAAATGGATATCAAGTTAAATTTTCATTCAAGTGGTATCCTACAAGACTTCAAGTGATCCTCAACTTTAAGTGATTAATTCAAGCAAAGCATCCCTCACCATCAAGCGCTCAAGTTTATCAAGTGAATGACTCATGTTAAAAGAGAAGGTGCCCCACCGATTGGTATCAAGGTCAAAGATCCTACACATGGTGTCATTTCAACACATATGGTGGTGTCCATAAAAAATGAAGACTCAAGTGTCAACCATCTACCCTAGTGTCACCCTTTGTGAGAAAAGAGCATGCCTTTTATGGTCATTGATGACAAAGGGGGAGAAAGTGACAAAGATATGATATGATAGGGGGAGATGTGGTAAAGATATGCAGTAGGATCAAAATTCTTGGACAATGAGAGCACACAAGTAGGGGGAGCAAGCTCATGAATACATGATTGATGCATTTGTTTGCGCATTACATTTGCTTGCTCACATTGCATATGTTTTACATTCCTACATGCTTGTGTGCAATATTTGCTAGAACTAAGACTTGAATGATGATTGTTTTCCTTCATTTGGTATTTAGAGCATAGTCTTAGTGTAGCAAGTGGTAACTAGAACCTTGATTATAATGTTGATCTCACGTGGTATCTAGTTTCACTTGTTCTAGCAAGGTTGATGCTAAGGATGAATCAAAATGTGGTATGCACGCTTCAAAGGTAAAATTTCATCATGTATACCTTAGCATCACTTAGTAGTGCTAACACTCCCACAAATTTCATATTTATGCATGTGTGCAAGCTTGAAACCAAACCATTTGAGCACACATGTAGGGGGAGTTAACACTACAAAGTCGGGTTGTATGGTGCTTATCCAAATTCTCTCATATGTTCTTAATGTTGGATAAGTAACATAGAATCCAAAGAGCTTAATTTCCATATCTTTGTAGAGTTGTCATCAATTACCAAAAAGGGGGAGATTGAAAGGTCCTAGTTTGGTTTTGGTAATAGAGTGACAACTTTAGGTGGACTAATGGTGTTTGAAGTGAATTACACAGGTGATTAGTCCATAGGTGATCATGTGTGAGCAACATATGCCATAGAGGAGAAATGGCTTGGAAGATATTGCAAGGCTCACACATGTGAAGAAGGATCTCATTGCATATGTGACATGACATGTGGTCATGTGGCTAAGATGGTGAAGATCAAGGCAAGACTTGGCTTGACGAACCGGTTGCGAAGGTGAAGGGCAAGTTGGAGGCTTTGAAGCCGTTGGTACCGAGTGTCGGGAGGCTTGAGCAAAGACTTGGCGCCGAAGAACCGAAGCAATGGTGAAGAGCAAGTGAGGTCAAGATCGATGAACCATGGAGGCCATGTGATGACATGAAGTGGATCATATCATTTGATGATAGGTTGGTGCATGTGTTGCATCAACACCGAAGGAGATGGAATGGAATGCGCAAGGCAAAGGTATAATTGTAGGGCATTTCATTTCACCGGTCATAGGTGTGTAGAGAAGTTTATGACCGGGTTTAGGTTAGATGGCCGTACTATCAAGAGGAGCAAACTTGTTTGCATATCGGTCATCTAGTGCCACTTGAGCGATCTAACTTTGCGATGTTGTTAGGATCGAGTGGCGTGGTGAGAGCAAGTGAAAATCCTTTGAAATATGTTTGTGAAAATGCTAACACACATGCACATGATGTTGTACACTTGTTGGTGTTAGCACATTTGCAAAGGAGAAGTTGTTGGAGTTGGTTTGGATCAACACAGAGAAGAAAATGGAGTTTTATGTGTATGGTCAGTGGTACCGACCAGGGTGGTCGGTGGTACCGCCCATAGGTGCTGCGTGCAGCCCTCTCTGTGTTGGGGCGTTTTTGGCCTGGCGGTAGTACCGCCATTACTTCGGTACTACCGCCGGCGGTGGTACCGACTAGAGGGTCGGTGGTACCGTGGCTCTAAGGGGTTTTGCGAGGCTCTCTGTAGATTTGAAAATGGCCTGGCGGTAGTACCGCCATTACCTCGGTACTACCGCCCGCGGTGGTACCGACGCAAGGTCGGTAGTGGCTTGTTTTTCGCAGAGCTCTCTGTTCGCGGCCGTTTTTGACCTGGCGATAGTACCGCCATAGCCTCGGTACTACCGACCTCGGAGGTACCGACCAGAGAGTCGGTGCTTCGCCTAAATCAGCGGGACGTGTGTTAAACGGCTAGTTTGACTCTGTCGGTACTACCGCCCAAGGGGGGTCGGTACTACCGACCGAGGCGTAGGAAAGGGGAAACGGCTAGTTGGTCGCTCCCCTCTATAAATAGGAGTGGAGGCCGGTTTTGGGCCGGCTGCTGGAGCACTCCAAAGCCTTGGTGGCTTGTGTGAATGTGCTTGTGAGCCCTCTAACACACATATGCTTTAGTGCTCATCCGATTGCGTGAGAGAGTGATCCTAGTGCGTTGCTTTGAGAGATAGCATCGAGTGGCACTAGGTGTCCGTGTTGCAAGCCGGTGGTGCTTATTACTCTTGGAGGTTGCCACCTCCTAGACGGCTTGGTGATCGAGTCTCCGTCGTGAAGCCCGCGTGAAGATTGTGCGTGGCTCCGGAGAAGGATTGTGAGGGGCATTGTGCTCGCCCCGCGGGGATCGCGAAGAGCAACTCTAGTAGAGCGTGTCATTGAGTTACCCTCACTTGTGGGTGAGTTCTTGCGGCGCTCGAGTGTCGAGCTAGGTGTGGTGCCTATTAGCCGCCGAACTACCAAAGTGTGTGGTCGACACAACGGGGACTAGCTTGGTGGCAACCAAGTGAACCTCGGGAGAAAAATCACCGTGTCATCTTCGTGTTCATCTTCTCGGTGGTTTGCAAACTCCATTCACTAGCTTGTATTTACTTGTTCATATACTTGTGCTAGTGTAGTTGCTCTTGTAACTAGTTAGCTTGTGTAGCATGCTAGTTACCTTCTTAGCTTGTGTAGCATAGAAGTTAATCCCGTGAGTGACTAGTTGACTTGTAGTCTTGCTAGTCACATTGCTTAGTTTGTGTAGCTAAGTTGAGCTCTCTAATTTGGCTTGTGTAGCCTTGTTATTGAGCATTGCTAGTGAGCTTAGGCTTTGTGCTTTTGCTTAGTGGCGTGTGTAGGAGCTCCCTGGTTGATTGAGTACTAGTTGCTTAGGTTTGTGTAACCTTGCAAGCTAGAATTGTTTAGGTGAGCCCTAGCTAGCCCGACACCTTATTTGCATTGTCTAGAATCTTTTATAAGGTGTCATAGAGTATAAGTAGAGGGGTGTAGTCTTGGCTAGACCGATAGTTTTAATTCCGCATTTGTTTCGGTTAGCCGGTGCGATTAATTTTATAAAAGACTATTCACCCCCCCTCTAGTCCGCCATCTCGACCCTTCAAGCGTCCGATGCTCCTTTAACATGTCTGACAGGTTGTACAGTTGACCGTTGGCCGAGGTCATCGGAGCGTCCGATGCCTAGCATCGGAGCGTCCGATGCCCCCGCAGAGACACCTGTTCAATGCTCTATTGGATGGCCGGTTGGGGGAGTATTTATACTTCTCCTCCACTTCCATTAGAGTGTTCTTGCCACTTTCCTTTGCTGAGAAACACCTTGTGAGTGTGAGAAAGAGCAAGAGCCCTAGTGAGGTTGAAAGATTTGCTAATTGAGAGAATTAGTGACCTCCTAGTGAGGATTGAGTAGCAAGTGTGCATCCATCCATCTCTTTGGCCTTTGTCTTGGTCAAGTGAGAGTTCTAGCTTGTTACTCTTGGTGATCGGCATCACCTAGACGGCTTGGTGGTGATCGAAGGGCTTGGTGATCATCCGGAGGTTTTGTGGATGACCCAAGTCATGTTGTGACCGGTAGCGAGCGATTCACCGGGTCGGAGTGGCGAAGAATCAGCTCGTAGTGAGCACTTGATCCTTGCGCGGATCAAGGGGGAGCGATACCCTTGCGCGGGTGCTCCAACGAGGACTAGGGGGGTGCCGACACCTTGATACCTCGGAAAAAAAGATCGTCGTGTCATCTCTACTCGCTCTACTTACACATTTACATTTGAGCAATTCAATTCCACAATTTACTTATTGTTCATCCATATTTGAATTGTCATGGTAGAGTAGAAATGTCATAGCTTTGATCTTTTGCTTGGTTGATTCTAGAGAAACGCACTTTTAGGCACCAGGGGGTTAATTGGGCTTGTTAGGTTTTAATTCTTGCAAAAGTTTTAGAAAAGCCCAATTCACCCCCCCCCCTCTTGGGCATCTTGATCCTTTCACATTTTTTGTCGAGCATTCAGAAGTTTCCCATCTGGATAATATCTAGCCCTCAGGACCCGAGCACAAAGGGAATCTGGTTCTAACATCAACCTCCATACTTGTTTTGCTAGCAGAGCTCTATTGAAACTCTCAAAATCTCTAAAACCCATGCCTCCTCTTTTCTTGGGTATGCATAATTTCCACCAGGCCATCCAGTGCATCCTCTTGTGATCATCGTCGTCACTCCACCAAAATTGAGATATGGCATCAGTCATCCCTTTACATATTTTTTTTGGGATTTTAAACACCATCATCGCAAAAACTGGCACGGCTTGAGCAATGGATTTAATTAACACCTCCTTACCTCCCATACTCAGTAACTTCTCCTTCCAGCCCTTTGTTTTAGATCGGACTCTATCAACCAGATGCTGAAAGCAGTCGCTCCTGTCAATCCCGACCAAAGCTGGCAATCCCAGATATTTATCACTCAAAGATTCAGTAACTATATTTAGCGCTTCGCAAACCTCCACCTTAACTGAAACGTCTGTGTTCTCACTAAATAAAATACTGCATTTCTCCTCACTAACCTTCTGACCAGAATTTGAGCAATATAGATCAAGCAAACGCCTCAAACTCACCGCATTATCCTTGTTCGCCTGCATTAAAATTAAAGAATCATCTGCAAACAACAAATGGGAAACTGTTGGTGCTTCTCTACAAACTTTTACCCCCTTCGGCTCTCCCCGGTTTTCAGCTTCTTTTAACAGCCCTGACAACCCTTCTGCCACCAATAAGAAGAGGTAGGGGGATAAAGGATCCCCTTGCCGAATACCTCTTGTGGGGGTAAAAATTTCAGTCTCCAAAGAATTTATTCTCACCTTATACTTTACTGATTTCACACAAGCCATAATCAACTTCACCCATTCCTGGTCAAACCCCATTTTCAACATGATCTTCTCAAGAAAAATCCATTCTACTCGGTCATATGCCTTGTGCATATCTAATTTCACTACACACAAGCTTTGTTTCCCACGTTTCCTCTTAATAGTGTGAATACTCTCATAGGCCAACAGAATATTATCGGTTATGAGTCGACCCGGCACGAAAGCACTTTGATTGTCGCTTATGATATCTGGTAACACAACCCTCAATCTATTTGCGAGCATTTTTGATATGACCTTATAAACCACATTGCATAAGCTTATGGGTCTAAATTGGGAAACCAGAGTAGGATCATTTACCTTCAGGATTAATACAATCGTCGTGCCATTCCATCCCTCTGGAATTTTTCCGGAGTATATAGCACCCAAAACTTCAACTATCAAATCATCTCCCAGCAGCTCCCAAAAACGTTTATAAAAGATAGCATGCATACCATCTGGCCCCGGCGCTTTGAGGTCTCTTATTTGAAAGAGAGCCTTATTTACTTCATCATAGGAAAACTGAGCCCGTAGACTGGCGTTCATATCAGATGTGACCCTGCGCTGCACATCAGCCAAAGCTCTTGGGTTCACCGCGTCCACCTCTGATGAGAAAAGGTTTTCAAAATACTGCTGAACAATATTACACATTGTCGCCCCCTCTTCCTGCATCTCCCCATTCTGATCAACCAACCCCTTAATGGTATTCTTCTTCCTTCTCTTTGATGCAAAGTTATGAAAGAAACTAGTATTCCTGTCCCCCTTCTTCAACCAATTAGCTCTCTCTCTCTCTGAAGCCAATAGATCTCCTCTTGCTCAAGCATTAATTCAAGGCGAAGCATGATCTCCTTCTGTGACTCGATATTAGCATCAGTCATCGGGCCCCTCCTTAATCTTTCTAGCTCCTTTTTGAGATCGGCCATTCTCTTCTCCGGTTTCTTCAATACCTCCTTATCCCACTTGTGTAATTCCTCATGCACCTCATTTACCTTCTCCAAGAACGAGGGCCCCATGCCCCGGGCCTTTGCTCTTGCCCGAGTTGCTTTGATCATTTCCTCTACCGTGTCTTCTTGTAGCCAGCGTGCTTCAAAGCACTTTCTCCCCTTTCCCCCTTGAATCGGCACAAAAAATTCAGTATCCATCACAATCGGCCTATGGTCTGAGCGAATCATCTCACTATTTATCACGGCCGATTGTGGGAACATATTGGACCACTGGACATTGGCTACCGCCCTATCCAATCTCTCTCTAATGTGCCCTCTTTGCCATGTAAAAAGATCACCCTGGAACCCCATATCATTCAGCTCACAATCTAAAAGGACATCATGAAAAGCCTGCAATTGCCTTTGTGTTCTCGGTCTTCCTCCCTCCTTCTCTGAATTGTACAGGATCTCATTAAAATCCCCCATAATAAGCCATGGCTTAGACAAATCTCCTTTTATTGACCGAATAGCTTCCCACGTCCTCTCCTTCTGACTCCACTCCGGCTCCCCATATATGCCGGTCAACCTCCATCCCCCATCCTCCTCTACAACCACATCAATATAATTCTTCGAAACCCTCTCCATCCTAATATTAATTTCTTCCTTCCATAACATCAATAAACCCCCACTTCTCCCGTCACTCTCATGTACTATCATACGATCAAACCCTGCACGCCTCCTCAACTTCTCTGCTTTTGCTTGATCCAGATGTGTCTCCGAAAAGAAGCATACATCTGGTCTTATTCGCTTCTGGACTTCCAGAAGCGCACAAACTGCGCGGGAGCTAGCTAGTCCCCGACAGTTCCATGCCAAGATTTTCATTGTGCCCGGCCACTCTCCTCGAAGGAGAGCGCCGATCTTGTGTTTATGTGTTCCATCCCATCAACATCACCCCCTTTTGTTCATGGTCTCTTCTTCTCTTGTTCTGCAATAGGGCTTATAACATCATTTTTCTTCGAGGAGTACTCCAGCCTAGTTATCTCCATAGCCACATGTCCGGACCCATCTTCTGATCCCGCATCTCTTTTTCTATTTGGGTTGCCATCTACATTAATTTTCTCCTCCACTGATACATCCATATCATATGATTCTCCATCATTCCAATCTCCACGACCACCTCCATGACCCCGTCCTCTACCTCCACCTCTGCCCCTACCACCTCGCTCCTCTCTGCCTGGAGCTAAAGACATAAATGGAGCTCGCAGCCAGTCCCCCCAATCGCAGCTTTCCTTCGGATGAATGTCGTCTCCGCACTCTGAAACCTCATGTCCCAAGCATCCACAAAAATAGCAAAAATTTGGCAATTTCTCATATTGTACCAGGTACTTCATCCGCCCCTTTAGGGTAATTGGCAGCACCCTAACTAGAGGTTTTCTGAGATCCAGCCACACTCTAGCACGAAGATATGGCGTAGAGTTTATCTTCCCCTCATTCACTATCACTAAAATCAGATCCCCCACCTTCTTTGCTACCCTCTCCGCTAATTCCTTCTTCCTCATCAAACCTTCTGGGAACCCTTGGATCCTTACCCAAATCGGGATCCTATTCAAATTATATGATTTGACGTTTGAAAACCCGTCATATTCCTCCATGACAATGGCAGCACCTCTAAATAGCCATGGTCTTCCTTCCATCACCCTCGTCCAGTCCCCCAGACAGTGAAACTGAACCACAAACAGATTTGGTTCCAAAGCTTTAAAGATCACCTCCTTCGCCGCCGCCCATGCGTTCCTCAACTCAAATACCTAGGAATATGAACATGTAATATGTATATCTACCCTTTTCATATTTAGTGCAGCAGTCTACGACAAAAAAATAGCACTGGTTCTCAAAGATGCCGCAGCAAGGCCGCGCCTCGGTTTTCCAGTCCTTCCAGAACAGCCAGGCACAGAGACAAAATCGCACCTGCAATCGCGTTCGCGTCCAATTCCAAGTGATGCCGGCCGCCGGCCATCCCATCGCCGCGTGCCCGCGTATAAAGATTCGCAGTCCGCGACGAGCAGATGCAGCTCAGCACCAACGCCGTATCGTATCGTCGCCATGGGATCCGCCGCGCTTGCAAGGTGAGCACTGAGCAGAACCAAGCAGCACAACGCCGCCAGAATGGGATCCAGTCTCTGTCGGCTGTTACCGTTCGGATTCTTGATCTGATTTCCCCCGTATAGAAATGATTCTTTGTTGAACTTTGTATATATGAAGGGAGATTCCGTATTGAGTTTTTAATGGAACAAGAACAATGATTCCTCCTCCCCGCCGTGCAGCTCCGTGGAGGAAGTGCTGCCGTCTCCCCTGACCTCCGCCTCCGAGCCCCCTCCCCTCTTCGATGGCACCACCAGGTAAGGTAGATTTTAGACCTCCCTATCAATCGCAAGTTTCACCTTCACCTGTGCAGATCAGGAGCTACAAGTTAACCCTTTTTTTGATCGAGTCTCGTGAAGGTTGTACGTTGAATATAATTGCCCGTTCGCGCAGCGCACTTGGATTGCCAGGAACTACAAGGTGGCACCATCACAATCACCATCACCATCACCACTGTTTGATTTGTTGAAGTGCGCCGTTCTCTTTATTTTGTGGTGTCTTCCTAGAAAGGAAAACTGAAACCTTTTCTGTTCCTCGTCATTCGTTTGTAGGAAAACTGAAACCTTTTCTGTTCCTCGTCATTCGTTTGTAGGAAAACTGAAACCTTTTCTCTTCCTCGTCATTCGTTTGTCCAGGGTTTGCAGGACAAGATTAAGATAGTCGCCATCGATCTTGTTGACAGACCAGCATGGTACAAGGAGAAGGTTTATCCAGGAAACAAGGTGTGTTTGGTTAATCCGCTACCCCTTTAAGTATGACCTTTCATGTTCATGGAGACTTGGTTTTACATTTTCCTTTCATGTGTATGATTTACCCTTGTTTTCTTTCCTTCCCGGCAGGTGCCTTCTCTGGAGCACAACAATCAGGTGAAAGGAGAGAGCTTAGATTTGCTTAAGTACATTGACAGCAACTTCGAAGGCCCATCGTTGCTCCCTGAGGTAAGAATACATCAGATCGCCATCAATGTAACGCTTCCAAAAAAAATGGTGTTTTTTTTCCAGGCTTGTTAACGTCTAGACTCTGAATTCTGCACAGGATCCTGCAAATAAGCAGTTTGCTGAGGAGCTGCTAGCATATACTGATGCATTTAACAAAGCATTGTTCTCATTTATAGTCTCCAAGGAAGATGTGTCTGAGGAAGCTGGTAACATAACTAATTAACATGTTTGATTTGAAAAGGCTTTTTCTAAGATGCTAATTGTCTCATGTCTTTACATCAGTTGCTCCTTTGGATAAAATAGAAGACGCCCTGGGGAAATTCAAGGACGGACCATTCTTCCTTGGTCAGTTCAGTCTGGTATGTCACTGAACACTAGGAATCATTATTCCTGCAGCGTGTGGTTCAAAATCTAATCTCTATGAGAAAGAGTTCATATTGTGAATGTGGTCTTCGGTTGGCATGTGGTTTTGCCGTGATCTGTAATTTCATTACAGGTGGACAGTGCGTATGTGCCATTCATCGAGAGGTTTCAGTTACTCTTTCCCAACACAAAGAACTACGATATCACAAAGGGCAGACCCAACCTTGAGAAGTTCATCGAGGTAAGGTAATTCAGACTGGTGGACACTGAATAGGCTAAAGCTTTATGTTTGTAGTACATTCACTCACATTGCTTGAAATGATCCTTTTATCCTAATGACCAGGCTGTATGGTCCGTCCAATGCAAACCAGTTTTCTTGATAATGCTTTCTTGATCTTGAGGAGAAATTTAACTCATGGGTCGGTATATTTCAGGAAGTGAACAAGATCGATGCATATACACAGACTAAACAGGACCCACAGTTTGTCCTTGAGCTTACAAAGAAGCTGCTTGGGGTATGATATTTCTTAATTTTTTCTGTCTTGATTGATCTAGTTGTTCAGATAATTTCATAACATTTGACCATCATTTTAACCTCCAGATTGCTTAAAGCTTGACCAAGGATGGAACTCTTGCTAGAAGTACCAGCATAGTAGATCAAGACTCGTTTAGTTGTTTGTGTGATAAACGGCTTTCAATATGGCCTTCTATACTGGTTGTGCTAAGGAAAATAAACCAGCTGATGTTACTGTATATGAAGGGGTGGGGGGAGAGAGAATGATATGCAGTGTGCTCTGTTCTGTCAAATATTGCTGAGTGCAATGGCTCAGCATTTGTCTCATACCAATATTCTCCTTGTGATGTTAGTCAGAAAGGAATCGCCAAGTGAATAGAAAGAAAAATATATGTAACAATGTCCACAATGGATCATTAGCAGACTTGGCCCTGTTTGCATTTGTTTCTCAGCTTTTTATACAGAAAAGACAGAAGTTGTGCCACGCAACACAAATATGAAATTCAGTAGCTTCTCCAATAAATATAAACCACCCCAAACATTCCATTCGCTTAAATGTGGCGAGCAACTTTCATATTAAAGAATAAAAATATTCAGATCTTCATGCCAAACGAGCAAGGTTGTGTGGCCAGCATTTAACATCTGTTCAGACAACAGCTACAACCATCAAATTTTCATCCAACTGTCTAAATCTATCAGCATAAATTACAATAAGAAAACAATTGTTCTATAGAAGGACCAGAATAAAAATATTCACGCGTCTGAAGTATAGGAAATATGCTAAAAATTAGCCATAACACATCCAAACAGTAGAGATAATAGGTGGATTACTTTTTTTTAGCCAAGTCTCTAACTAATTGCTAGCCAACTCTATCTAATTTGGACTATTTTTAAACTATTTCTAGTGATCCAAACAAGCCCATAATAAAAGCGTAAAATATAAATAAATAAATAAAAGAACAAAAAAAAACAGGCTTGGACTACTTCGCGCCCTCCTCGTACTGGACTGGGTTGTCAACTGTTGGGCTAACTCACGGCTTGCATACGTGGCTACGTGAACCCTCGAACTCTTTTGCTTAGCCGACTCCTGCACAATCCTCCACTTTTCCTAACCCTAACACCCCGAGGACGCCAGTTCTCAGCCGGGTCTGCAGAAGCCATGGCCGTGAGCTTTCTTCGATCCAAGTTTTCTGAGCGAATCTTCACCCATGTGGTTAGTCTCCAAATCTTGGCTTACATACACACCCGTTATTTCATCCGATCATACGAAATTCATGTTTTTTTTTTCTCTTTTTTTCTTATGTTTTCAGCTAGAGGACGCCCGGATCATGCCGCACCGTCTCGTGAAGGGCCTACCACCGCGCTGGCATGCGAAGGAGCGGATGTCATATCTCATATGTTGATCTTTGCTGTTGGTAGGGATGCAAGTTTAAAATATTTGGGTCATTGGATCGACAAAAAAAAATGATCAAATGAACTAGAATGACGTTTTTGTAATTTGAGAAAAGTGAAAAAATAAACTAGAATGACATTTAACCGTAATTAGTTAGCTGACAAAAAAAACTCATTGGATACATCCCTAGCTGTTGGCTCAGGCGAGGGATTCTGCCATCGGTTCTACTATGCCAATCAAGAACATGACGTTTCAGCCTTTCAAATCCAAGGTCTGTTTTTTTTCCCCTGGTTCCTTTGCAATAGTTGTGTTTTGCGTGGGCTCCTCTGGACAATATGGTATACCATTATAGCATCAAGAATTATTATAAGGAATCCCAGCTCTCTTTTGCCCACATTGTATAATAATTCTTGCAGTACCATTATTAGTATGTTTTGGCGACATTGTCCTTATACATACACAGGGGAGGATCCAGGCCCTTGCTGTCCGAGCTGCAGCCTGGGCTGTGACCCAAAAATCCATTAACAATTTCTTTAACCAATCTAATTTATACTCTATAAAAATATACATTTAGCTCTACCTGACGCGGTCTAAAATTCCTTTACACTATTTTAGTTCTTCCCTTAATAAGGTATTTCTAGATCCGCCACTGTACATGCATATGGACAAAACATTCTAATAATGGTATACTCCCTCCGTCTTTAAATAACTGTCTCTAGAAATCCGTGTTTCCCTCACAGACACGCTTTCCGGACGACAATTAAAAAGGGACGGAGGGAGTACATATACTCCTCTAGTGCCACAACAGTAATGGTTAATACAAATAAACACAAAGCTGATAATAATGATCTTCCTCATGCCAAACTGTTGTTATGTTGCGCATGTGGGATGTCACTCAAACCCCTTTTATTGGTAGCTGTCTTCCTATTGTACAGCTACCAGAGAGCCTGACCTTTATTTGGTTTCCTACCTAAAGCCAAGAATGTACTTTACGATGAGGCTGGCTTTTCTTCATCCTTCAAGGTATTACTCTCAACCATGTCAATGTTTCAATAGGATTTTGTTATGCTATTTGCTGCTAAGATTGCTAAACTGTTGTTATGTTGCTTCAAACATTGCTTTGAGGTCACTGTAGCAATATCTGGATCGAGGTTTTGCTCAATCCAAAAATTTATACACATCGGTTTGACTATTGTGATTCTACTGTCGTGGGATGAGTCCTGTATTAAGACCGAAAAAACTTCTTTGCGGGTTGCAGGGAAAGTCTGGTCCAATTTTGATTCATGGAAGAAACTTCAGCTCATGCCCTCCAGGCACTAGGAACATTCGTGAGGTATATACTCTCCCAGCCACATTTCCCTCTCTAGCAGTATTCGGCTTTCCAACGTTTTGGCTGTTTTATACACTGTTTTACTTGATTATTACTATTGCTTGATGGAAGGAGGGACAAGTACAGTTGTCACAGGAACTGGAACACCATCTGTAGATTGTTACAGACCATTCCACGTGCATATATTTAAAGTAGTACTAGTATAAAGTGACATGTATTGGTATAGATACACAGATCTGGAGCTAGATTCCAATTCCTAGAAAATACTAGTGGCAGTTTCATCTCAGGCTACACATTGCTCCTACATCATGTGATGAATAATGCAGAAGCTTCAGTTCCCATTTGTTTTGCAATGAGAGGTCCTGAGTCTGAATGATGCAGGCAACAAGGGAAAAGAAAAACGCGAATCAGGAGGCCTCCTCACTTTTCGACTGATGATGGACGCCATCAGTTTGCAGTTTCCTGCAGTGAAGTTTCTCCTGCAGAACACAGATCCATCCATCTAGGCATCTACAGAGATGAGGCAGGGGATGGACGGTTTCTTCCTTCCTTCCGCAAAAGATCTCTCGTCGCTGTATCCACTAACGGAAACGGGTGGATGATATCATATCCGGCCGGGGCAGCAGCAACAGCGGCGAGAAAGTTCGGTGCTTGTCGTGACGAGCTTTGGAGCCTGGTGCTTGCCCTGGAGGTGTGCCCCATCAAATCAAACACCCATCAAGTGGCGGCCGACGCCGACCCAGTGGCAGCGCCAGTGGACTCCGCGATACTGTATGTATGATGCCGCCGCCGCTGACGGCGACTCGGGGGACATCCTGCCGCGCCCGTGGGCCGTGGCCTCGGCTTTCCAGGCGACAGCCCGGAGCTTCGCGTGATCCATCCAGTGCTGAGGATCAGGATCAGATCTTCCTTCCGGCGGATCGATCCGGTCCTGCACTGCACGGATAGAGCGTCCGCGTCCGTGCTCCATGCTCCGTACGTCGAGCGCCAGGCGGACCCAGCTGACTGGACTGATTGATCGGTGTGAGCGTGGTGTCGTGTAGCACTGCGTCCGGATGCTTCGCCGTCGCGATCGGTTGGCAGTGGGCTACATACTGCCGGTCGTGTCCGTCCGTCCGTCCATCCATAAGCCGTTGTCGTTCATCACAAAAAGAAAAAAAAAAAGAGAGAGAGAGAGAGGAGAGGCGCCTGGGTTTATCGATCGGACGGAAGGAATAATATTTCACGGCACAGAAAACACACCAGTCACCTACTACTATACTAGACAGGATAGGAGTACGGCCATACCTAACACTATTCGACGTGCGTGCGTTGGTCGCGCGTATTTGTTGTTTTCGGCACGGCTCCCAAAACCGGTATGTACTGTTTATAGATTTTTTTATTTTTTATAGACCAAGCGTGGAATTGGTAGACGTTAAAAAAAAGAGAGAGGTGCATGCATGTGTCAGATATATGTCAGGTCCTGTTTTTTTGGCATACAAGTGGTGTACAAACTTTAAAATATGATAACTTCTTTAAAAAATATTTATTTTTAATTCTGTTTGCACTATTATATTTATTATGACGAGATCTATAAAACTAGACCCATGTTGGATATATTTCGAAAAAAATATGTGATTATAAAGTTTCGTGTATAGGAGTATAAAGTTTTAAATATGACAGTATAAAGTTTTTAAACTTAGAGTGCAAATTTTTGAATTACAAAGTTTCATTCTAGGTGTACAAAGTTCATAACATGTTAGTTAAAGATTGAAATGAACTAGTATAAAGTTTCTAAATTCAAGTGTAGAGTTTTGAATCCTAAAGTTTTGAATCTAGCTCTACAAAGTTTATAAACTTGATAGTTCAAAGTTGTAGCGTGATAGTTCAAAGTTTTGAACTTATTACCAATACAAAGGTTGTAACGTGTTAATTCAAAGTTTTATAAATTCTTAATGTAAATTTTTGAATCTATTAGCATAAAGTTTGTAATGTGATAGTTTAAAATTTAAGGTTTAATTATAAAATTTTAGGATTAATAAATACAAAGTTTATACCATGTAACTAAAAGTTTATGATATGATAGTTCCAAGTTTATAAATTGTAAGTGTAATGTTTTGAACCGAATAATTCAAATTTTATAACGTTATAGATAAAAGTATTGAATCTAGTAGTACAAAGTTTGTAATGTGATAGTTCACGGTTTATAATTTTTCGTGTAAAGCTTTGAACCTAGCAGTACAAAGTTTTTAATGTGATAGCATGAAGTTTATAAATTATAAGCGTAAGTTTTGAATGTGGTAATATAAAGTTTTTGAATTTAGAATGTAATGTTTGAAATAACAAAGTTTTTAAATCTTGAAATACAAGGTTTGAAATGTATCAGTATAAATTTTTTGAATTGAAAAATAAAATTTGAAATTATAAAGTTTAAAATCTTCAAGTATAAACATTTTCTCCCTACTATTGAAACAAAATTTTATTTTCAATAAGTGATCACGTGTTAAACATTTTCTCTCTACTATTTTTCAAATTTGATTTTCTATCATTTTATGTTATAGCTTATTACTTCTACTTATATATGAAAGTAAAATCATCACTTCGTCCATTTACTACCACACACCCGCTATCCCGAAAGAGAAAAATAAATAAACTATAAAAAAAGATGGTCCAGAAAGGTAGACACGAGAATTGATGATTTATATACGTATAAAAGTGGACTCTGGTAGCTACACGGGCGAACCCGGCTTTAAAGTACATGTGTGGACGCGTGCGTTACTACCCTCTCTAGGGTGCGTGCTAGGATCCTTTCTAGCGCACGCCCGTCGTAGATCTTGCCGGTGACGTGGAACCGATCGATCGGACACGGCGAAAGCTCCCACGCCGACCGAACCGACGCGACGCCGCAACAGCGGATCGGAGCCCCCAAGCAAGGGCCGGGCGAGGCCATCGGCAACTGCTGCAACTCGCTCGTGGATTTCGCAGGAAACCGCGCAGAACCTCCCGGGATCGGCCGGGGCCAAGCCAGTTTTCCCGCCCGAAGTTACCCCCGTAGGCGAAGGAACAACAGCAAAGGGTAGCTAGTAGTCCTCGCCTCCTCCTAGGTATTAGGCGACGGCCGGCGGAGGTACAGTACTGGTACGGTAAGAGAAAGCGACCGATATGATAGCCGGCATTAGTAGGCCTCCTGTGGATGCGAGTGCGACGGAGACATACTGATCGGGTTGCTTTGCTTTGCTTTACTGTGGGTTCGGTCGGGGCAAACCTTACCGACGGGTGAGTGTGTGTGTGTGTGTGGTGAGTGGGAGATGCGTCGATCGAGCACCACCGCTGCTGCTGGTCTGGTCCACTACGATTGCCACCGGACCATCCATCGCTAGAATACCTTTTAGTTTTCTCGTGGATCCGCCGTGCGTGCATCGAACCTGACTGGCTTTGGCTTCCCACTTCGCTGATCGAATCAGTGGATGTCCGGCACGGCAGGATCGCGGAAACACGCCCGAGCTTGTCCAGTATTGCGGGTCGTCACCTTTCCCAATTATCTTATCATCATCCTGCTCAGTTGCCCTTTTTTTCAAAAAAAAAAAAAGACTGGCTTTTGTCATGTAACGTGCGGTACGAACTGTGGTTGAAAATTGCAGGGGAGGACAGACGACATGATGATGAGATGCGATGTGTTTGTTCAAATACATCTTCATGACGGATTCAGACGCCGTTATAAAAAAGCATACTAATAATTAATTGGATAACACTCTTAATTATCCGAGACCACGCTACAGCACGGGATTTATGGCCTAGTGGACAAAATCGGTAAAGCATCAGCAGCCATCGCGGAGAAAAGAAATGACCAAACTTTCTCGAGTTTTAATTAAAACCATAGATAGAGGAGGACAAGGACAATGGTCACTAACCTAGCTCTAGTGGTTGAGAGATGCGTACCCCTGGAACCTTATGGCAAATGATGAGATGCAAATTAATTAAAACCATGAAACCGTTTTTGTTCTAAAAGGACTAACAAAATTGTTATTATGTTTTAAATCCTTATTAGTTAAGCATGAATTAACTGTGTGATAAACTTCTATAATGCATCTTATACAACCTCTAGGTTACCTGCAATGGTATAAGCTACAACCAATTCGTTATATTTTTCTTTATCCTAAATTTCACCACTCGTCTTATTCAAAAAATTGACCTAAACATTACTTCTTATGTCGTGGCTTGCTTTATTAAATAAAAGTTCTTCAAAAATGACTTAAATTTAACTAGTTCTGCATAATTTTTTTTAACAAGATGAGTGGTCAAACTTGAGGTAAAAAAAGTCAAAGAATTTTCAGTACAGAGTAGTTACTAGCTCTAAACCGACTTGTCCAATAATACTAACTTTTAGCATGCATAGCTCACGATATGAATAGCCACACATGACACTCTCTTGAAAATGTGCGTCTAACTCTTAAATCTTGTTTGGTTGGTTTAGTCACTGGACTAAAGTTTAGTCCTCATTTAGTCTTTGCACTAAATATTGTTTGGTTTGGGTGACTAAAAAAAGTCTTTTAGTCCCATTTAGTCAGGGTGTTTGGCTCTAAAGTGATTTAAAGTAACTAAGAGACGAGTTTAGTCTCACTTAGCTCCTCATATGTGACTAGATGATTAAAGCCCTTTTAGTTCCATTTAGTTGAGGCGTTTGGATGAAAATGGACTAAACTTTAGTTGGCGGTAACCAAACAGGACCTTAATCAAGAGCTAGTTTTTCTCTCTTCTATTAAAAATGTAAAACTCTTCTATTAAAATTAAAATATAAAAAATGTTTCAATCTATCTTATGAGTAAGTCATTGCCGACGGCCTCAGTGCCCCCTAAAACTTTATCGAAAAGGCCGTAGATTCTTGCACTAAAACTGCAAAGAACCTACATGACTATGATGATTAATCAAGGGACACGACACGAGCCCATGCCCATCCATGCTCTCCGGTCGTAAAGGAGAACCAAATGGACTTGCTTTAGCACCGCTACAAAACACAAGGTTCTCTACGCAAAACCGCCTAACAAATCAAGCAAGTAGGAAACCCCACCACCCCTTTATCACCCTCCCCACTCTCAATTAGTAGCTTCATTCATTCATTCATCACCCACCCGTCCTCTCCTCTCCCCTGAGACCTCTCACTACTCATCATCTCCAAACACACACACACACACACACATAGAGAGAAGCTAGCAAATCGAAGAAAGAAGAAGAAGAAGAAGAGGCCGGGGATATATCCAGGCATGGAGAAGTGCAGGTCGGTGCCGCACGAGCACTCGTCGGCGTACTACGGGTGCGGCGGCGGGTACGACTACGAGGACGGCGGCGGCGGCGGGCCCGGCGGGCAGACGGGCAAGTCGTACAGCTTCAACGGGCCGAGCGGCCGCGACGACCCGGAGGCGAAGCGGCGGCGCCGGGTGGCGGCGTACAACGTGTTCGCCACGCAGGGCCGGATCAAGACCACCGTCCGCAGCAGCGTCAAGTGGCTCAAGTCCAAGTTCTCCGACATCCGCTACGGTGGCCTCTGAAGTCTGAACACTCAACCTGCTGCTGCATCACATGCAATCCATCCTGCTAATATTACTCCTACTTCTACACCACATATATATACATGCATGAATCATGATGCTCATATATATGCAATTATATATATTTGCATGCACAAGCAGTTATATGCATATATGTGTGCTAGCAACGCCAACGGCCAAGCTAAATAGCTGCTGCAGATATAATATATATGGAGGCACTACAACTACTGTGTACATGCTATATATGTTTATAGGCATGTGTGCGTACGTGTATGAACTGTGTTTGTGTGTGTGTGTGCACGGTTGGTCTCGAGTCACAGTAGTGTGCCTGCTTTCCAGATCGGCCTGTACGTGTGTTTTCTGTTTGCTTTTGCTCTGTCAGGAAAGAAACAGTGGTTGGTTGTACTCTGCTTGAATCATCTGCAAATCAAGTTGTATCATCAATCATCATGCCCTTTGCTTTGATCTGGTTTGCTTTTCAGTTTCCACCACGTACATACAGCTGTTGGTGTTTTCTGTTTTATTAATTTGGAGGCGGAGGATTTCAGTTTCAGTGGTTCAAATTCGACCTTGCTGATCTGAAATTTCTGATGGTCTGTTTCAATATGTCCGAAAGGCGAAAGCCAGAATACTCTCTCTTTTGCTCTTTGATGAAAAAGGTGCTCTTGACAACAAACGACGCAAGCCATTGGCAGCAAAGGTCGATCAACCCCAGCTGGATCTGAATGAATAATAAAACTAACGATTCTTCTTTTCTGAAGAAAATGATTATTGATTGGTGGTACATGTAATGGTACGAGGCATCAGTCTCCACAATTCAGAGGAACAGCCGCGCAGCCTAGTGATCCACAAGGACGTACTGCTTGGAAGAAGGGAATTCGTCCGATCCGTGCAGGGCCGCGGTGGCCGCCTCGAAGTCCGACATGAAAGCAGCTGACCTGCTGCTCTCCGGACCGCGGCTGACGGCGGCGCCGCCACTGCCGGACGACCGCGGCTCGACATCGGCCTCCTCCTCGTCCGGAGCCGGAATCTGCCTGCGGTCCTCGTGGTCGCCGTCGTCGCTGCCGGAGTGGTGGGAGGCGTTCGCCGTCGGCGGCTGCTTCTGATCTTGCGCTGGCTTCTGAACCGGGCTCGCTCCATGAACGACCGGCGGGCTAGCCGAAAACCGTTTCGCGACTGTGCTGGACGAGGCGCCGACGGCGATGGCTTTCTCTGATGATGATGACCCGTGAGCGTGAGCGGTGGAGGAAGCATTGGCAGCAGATGATTCTTGGTCTTGGCCTGGATTTCCAGTGTTAATTACTCGTTCTTCCTCGCCTGAGTTCTCCGTGTCAGTTAACTCGTCGTCCTCCTGATCCTGGACACGTCGTCTGGTTTCATGATCCTGGACAGAGCAGACAGTCATCAAGATAACAATTAACAGAAGCAGCAGGGATGATTCATTTGTTCCTGCGAGAGTTTAGTTTCATAGTATATGTATAAAGCGGGCCTAAAAATGCTGGATTTACCTGGAACGAATTCACTGGGACATCTGGTTTTACTACCCGGATGGTAACATCCATCGGCCGCCGCCTCCGCCTGGGCTGCGCCGGCTTCTCCGGAGGAGACGCGCCGTTGATCTCCGGCTGCTGCTCCTCCTCCCCGGCTTTCTCCTTGCCGTCCTTCTCCTTCCGCCTCTGCGACTGCGAGCGCTGTCTCCTCGGCCTGCGCGCAAGATCAGAGAGCACACGTCAGCCAACGCAAGGGCGTTCTCCGCGGCATGCCTGGGTGCTGGGTGGGTGGTTGTCCTTGTCCACGGCCATGGTTCTCACTTCCTCGCGTCGACGACCTCCTCTTCCTCCTCCTCCTTGTACACGACGGGGAGCGACGAGAGGTCGCACGGCAGCGGCGGCGTGCTGAAGAACTGCGGCAGCGGCACTTGTCAGCAGGGAGCAACAGGAACCGGCCGGAGCGGGCCAAGAAGTAATGAGGTTGGCTTATTAGGGGACGCACGCTGCTCTGCAGGGCCTGCCCGGCGGTGCGGCGCGCGGCCGGGTCGAGCGCGAGGAGCGTGGCGAGGAGGCCGAGCGACGACGGCGGCAGGTCGCGGAACCGCTCGGCCGTCGTGGACTTGTACGGCTTGGGAGGCTTGAGCGACGGCGACAGCTTCATCTTCCGCCAGTAGTCGTCCGGCGGCGACCCGCACAGCCTGAAGATCTTGAGCAGCTGATCCACCTGAAAGCACACAAGCAAATCAAAGCAGGAGGAGCAGCTCAGTCATGGCTATCTCTGTCGACGTACGCGTCGCGTGTCGTCCCATCGCTATTTCTCAAGGATTTTGCAGGATGAACGAAGACGACGAGAACGAGCTCAGGGCTCAGCCTCACCTCGCCGCTGCCGGGCATGAGGGGCTTGCCGAAGAACATCTCGGCGAGGAGGCAGCCCGCGCTCCAGAGGTCGATGCCGACGCCGTAGCTGGTGGAGCCCAGCAGCAGCTCCGGGGCGCGGTACCAGAGCGTGACGACGCGGCTGGTGAGCGGCTGCCGGCGCCCGGCGCCGTAGTAGTTGGCGAGGCCGAAGTCGCCGATCTTGAGCACGCCGTGGCGGTCGATCAGCAGGTTGGAGCCCTTGATGTCGCGGTGCAGGATGCCGCGCTCGTGGCAGTGCTGCAGGCCCGCCAGCAGCTGCTGCATGTAGCACTTGATCTGCAAGCGACAGACCAATCATCAGCAAGTTGCTGCTGTTCAAGAGAAGAGGCTTCAAATGTGGTAGTTTTTTTTTAAGAAAAAGAAAAAGAAAAGAAAATAATAATATAGACAATCAAAAAACTTAGATTAGATTACTTCTGGCTAGTTCTACAGAGTGTTTTATAGTAAAAAAAAAAGTTATAGTAAATTTCATGAAATTCAGGCCTTGGGCGCTTCACTGTTCAGGAAGCAGGCTCTCTGCCTTCGTTGGCAGAACTGACAGCAACATGCCATTGACACTCCTATGGTTATCTGCGTCAGACAAAGAACAGTGACATGAACGACCACGATCAGTTTGCTACAGGTTGGGTTTTTCTGCTGTACAGTAGTTGCCATGGAGCTACTCGTACAGTGACGATATCTCTACAAATTTTGCTACCATTGTGTTTGTAGCTTGAGCAGCAGTGTACGTGTACGGTGTACCTCTGAATTGACCCGTTCACATGTGCCACAGACTGACAGACCATATATAGATGTGACCAAGACATGTGCTAGCAATATGCCGAACACAATCACTGTCAGACAATGGCAAACAGTAATGTTGATAGCGGCCGTGTGCAAGCTTACAGTGGGAAAGTCTATTTCCAATCGATGGAATATCCGAGTGTTCGATCTTCACTGACACAAGGTGCCCAACATGGCCGCCGGCCGCCCGGTCAGATGGATGGGTCCAAAAGGGCAAAGACAAACCAGAAGCAACAGCCAGAAACACGCGGCGTATCCAAGCGGAGTGATGAGATGAGATGAGTGAGTTCTGTTCTGACGAGGACGGCCGCCATGGTCGGCGAAAGATGGAGAAATGATCGGTACGTACCTGCGGCTCGGTGAGGCGGTGGCCGGAGCGGAGGACGAGCCTGGCGAGGTCGGAGTACATGAAGTCGAAGACGAGGTAGATGCTGCGGTGCATCCGGGAGGTGGCGATGCCGTCCAGCTTCATCACGTTGGGGTGGTCGAGCCGCTGCAGGAACCGGATCTCCCTCGCCATGAACCGCACGCTCTCCGACTCGGACGTGTCGAACCGCACCTTCTTGAGCGCCACGACGCGCCCCGTGCCGCGCTCCCGCGCCTTGTACACGTTGCTGTACGTGCCCTGCCCGACCTTCTCCACCTTGTCGTACGCGTCCGCGCTCCGGGGCACGATGCCCTGCAGCGCCTCGCGGGGCACGTTGTCCAGCAGCCACGTCGGCCACCCGTCCACCAGCTCGTCCTCGCGCCGCGCCGGCGCCGGGAGCGGCGGGGTCGCGGCCGACGCCTGCTGCTGTGCCGCGGCCTCGGCGCCGGCGCCGGCGTCGTCCGGCGTCGGCGTCTTATTACCCCCTGGGACGACGGCGGCGGCTCGGCGGGCGTTGTCTTTGGCGGGCGGAGCCGGAGCGCGCAGCTCGGCGGCGGTGGCCGGGAGCGGGTCGGAGAGGCGGGAGACGCTGGAGCCGGGGCGGTACGCGTTGTCGCGCTTCAGGCGGTCCACGCCGCGGCCGTCGCTGCGGGCGGGCGAGCCCCGCGAGGGCTTCCCCTGCGCGCACCCCATGCCACTGCCACCGCCTCCGCTGCTGTTCCCGCGCCGCCGGCGCCGGCGCCGGCCCAAGAGGAGGTGGAGCTGGAGGAAGGACACGGAGGGAGGCATCAACGAGGCGGGGACGGGGCCCCCAGGTTGCGCCAAGCTTATAACGCTCGCCGCCCGATAGAATAATAGTATTGCCAGCGGCCGGCCGGCGCCGGCCGACTCGGCTCGCGAGCGCCGCGCGGCGGCAGAGCGTGCGCTCGCGCCCGGACGTCGACGTCGCTGCGTAATATACCAGCAGCCTCGTGTCAGGCGTGGCAAGGTCAGCGCAGTGCACAGGCACAACCAGGCCGCCGGTGCTCGCCCAGCTCGGAAGAAGGGCGGACGCAGCGGAGGCCATGTGGCGGCGCCATGCAGCCATGCAGGCCAGGCCTCGGCGACGCACCAGCCCGGCGGCGTTCTCGAGGCTAGACGACGGGGTCCTACTGTCCTAGATGGAAACAGTAGTGCCACAACAGGAGTACAGGACGAGTCAACTTGCCCTTTTGGGTTTTGGCACAGCTCAGGGCTTGTTTACTTCCGAGAAATATTTGGAATCTGCACTGTAGCACTTTCGTTGTTATTTGACAAACTTTGTCTAAACATGGACCAACTAGACTCAAAAGATTCGTCTCGACATGTATGTAGATACTAAAAGTATAATCAATTATTTTTTTTACCTACATTTAATGTTCCATACATGTAGCTAAAGATTGATGTGACGGGGAATCTAGAAATATTTGGGGGAAGTTGGAGAAACTAAACAAGGCCTCAGACGCAGAATGCAGAAAGCTGGATGGGCCAAAAGGAACAGAAGGAACATTGGAGATGGACCAAAAAGAACGGAAGGAATATAGGAATTTGCTATATTCCAGGCACCTGAAATTTAACATCTTTTCAGGCGACGATTACAACCTTCAGATCTCCTCCATGTAATGGTCTAAATCTATTAGCACAAATCACAATAAATAAATAACAATTTTTTTTATGGAAAGACAAAGACAAAACTTTTTAGGCTCCCGAAATATAAAAAATGTGAGGAATATATGGCAGATGGTGGCTGTGTTGTTAAGGAGCAACATAGGCGAGGTACCGATCTCTCAAAACGATTCAGGCACGAAAAGCAGGCATCCGATAGTGCCACGTAACCCGCTAACCAACGAGCCGTTGGATCGAGCATTCATACGATCTGGTCCATCTAATACGGATCGTAGCTGGTCTCCCGTTGAGCCGTCAACCCGAACGGATGCGAATGAAACTTTGATGTAAAAACTTTTCATTATAAAATAAAATATATCATAAGATTCAGCAACACTTTGACGTATTCATGTTGGTGTATTTTTCATTTTTACTCATTAGGTTTTGACTCAAATTTTAACCGATTTAAAACTGCTTTTAAAAATGGCTTTGAAACACAAGAAAGGAATATAAAAAGAGAAAACCCCTCCTCTCCCTCACTTCTCGCCCGAGAGGCTTTTTTTCTTTCCCCCACGACCTGCTCCTTCCATCGGCCCGCTTGAGCCCAGCGCCCCTCCTACGCATTCTCAACCTAGTGGTTACGGCCCGGCTCAACTGTTGGCGAGCCCGTGTGGGTGTCTCCCTCTCTCTTGTCTGGTTGATAGCAGGGCCCTGTGTGCAAGTTTTATTCCACTTTTTTTATGGTTATTACAATGTTGGGATTAGTAAAATAGGTTGTTTATATTATTGCTTTTTAAACTTTAATGACCGATTTTATTGCAAGCGCCCTTACACTTGTCAAGAAGATATTGTTGCTCTCGGCGAGTCTTTAAAGGATCTCTGGTACTAATTACCAAAAAAACTGACACGTATTTTTCTCCTATAGAATATTAAGAGTTTGTGTTGATGGTGATCATATTAATACTTGCCATAGCTCTGTCCAACTGAAGCCCAAGTCAAAACTAATGTTCTCAGATCGTTTCTCGATTGACAAAGAATTTGGTAATTTCTTTTAAAATATACATACAGATTGTTAGACCAAAGAATTTTTAATCACTCATTTCATACTATAACAAGAGAAGGAGCAACCTGCAGTGCACATTGATCTTTCTTTGAGAATGATGCCTCATTTGAGTTTGCAATAAAAAGAATGTTAATTTATAAATATGATAATGAAGAGATAAGGT
The DNA here is from genome assembly GCA_009763385.1 of Coix lacryma-jobi var. lacryma-jobi. Classification (NCBI taxonomy): domain Eukaryota; kingdom Viridiplantae; phylum Streptophyta; class Magnoliopsida; order Poales; family Poaceae; genus Coix; species Coix lacryma-jobi. The sequence continues at coordinate 6,856,656 of CM019824.1, forward strand.
TTGTTAGTCTTACTTCCCTCCTCCAAATTTAATATCTTCAAACATAATCACTTTCAATGCTATGTATCTGTTAGAGAGGTGCAGATCATGTCCAGCCTTGCCGATTATACTGTTCCAACATTTTATCAGGTATACGTTAAAGTGTCTTTGCACTGAAACAACTATGTAATTGATTGAATTGTTTTTGACATAAATTGCTATTGATTAAAAGTGTTCTTTGTGACATTCTTTACGTCTGTATTGAGGACAAACCTGATGGTTTTTAGTTCAATCTGTAGCTAGAAAATTATGTTATGATACAGATGTAAATCTGTGGGAGGTAGTCACCTGCATCTTTCTATCATAGTCACCTGCATCTTTCTATGATGTCTTAGCAATCATATTAGTCAGGTTTTGTAGTACTAAGAACAATTGTTTGTCATGTCCATAAGCAGATACATTTTTGAAGCTCGTTTATTTTCATACTAGTAGTAGCTATCAACATAAATAGTACATTATACCTTCAGTTATTGTAGGTGGACATGTACGACATTGGTGGAATGTATCTTGATATTTTTTCTCTCAGGGCGAGATACAAGGATTCAGTTCATGGGTATTTATAATCTGATGATTAAGAAATATTATTCAACATGGTCAACCAATGTGTACTTAGAGTTCTTAAAGAAACTGACATCTTTATACTTTAAAGATCATCCATCCATTAATGAAGTCTTGTAAGGTAGAGCAATAACTATTGAACGGAAATGCTTGCATATTCCACTTTTCATTTTTATATTTCTATTTCTATTTCTATTATTTCAAAAGTATATTGGACAGTATTTCAAAAGTATATTGGACAGAAGAAGGCCCACAGATTGGTGCGTAAGGATTGAAGGTTGCTATTGTTGAGAAGTCGTTTCATGTCACTGATCTCTATTGCACAATGTTTTCCTATTGCTGGATGTCTGTTAAAATGTTTTTTCAAAGTTGTTTGCTGAAATTGTTAGTTGCTGAATTCTTACTCCCAGGAGTAGCAGAATTCTTACTCTCATCGAGGGAGAGGATGGCACTAGGAGTTTGGGATAATTTTCTAGTTTACTTCTCACACAATGTTATACCAACCTGAGGGGTTGAGGATACATATTTATAGGCTGCTGGTCAGCCAAGCATATGCCAAGATGCTAGTTCAAGATGCTCCTAAGATACTGAGATGTTGTCCTAAGATGTTGTCCTAAAGCAGTCCAAGATGATGTCCTAGATGGGGCAGCAAAACCTACTAAATCTAGTCCAAGATGTTGTCCTGGATAGGGTAGCAAGGCCACCATGCAGCAGGCTGCTGCAGTCCCACAAAGACCACGGTACAAAGACTTATCCATCATTCTTCCCCTAAGTCTTGTGCATCATCTTGTGGGAACGTTGAACCATCCCCATCGGCATGTCATGGAGCAGAGCTCAAGGAACGGCTTGGTGAGCAGGTCCGCAGGCTGATTATTGGTGTTGATGTAGCTCGCCTTGATGCTTTCTTCATCCAAGCAACCTCGGATGAAGTGGTTCTTCGCCTGAATGTGCTTGCGCTCTGATCCATGAACTTGTTCATCGACAAATGAATGGTGCAGCACGTTGATCCTGACCTGCTTTATAAGTACGTCCGTAATGGTGCAGCACGTTTGCTGAAATTATTTTATACTATCTAGTTCTAGTGGATCCACGTATGTATATCTTAAATTCTTGGAATACGTTAAATAGATAGGCTGTTTATTTGTCGCTAGTGAGTACTCTCTTCTATTTTACCGCTAAGATGGTTGTCGGCCATCGACACCAAGGAAACTAAGATGGTTGTCGGCCATCGACACCGAGGAAACTCACGCCACAAGGACTGAGCCCCCAGGCCCCAGCTCACCGGACAAACGACGAACCCCGAAGGAGAACTGAAGCACCTTCGTCGGCCATCACATCGACAGACACACCGAGGAAACTGACGCCGCAAGGACCTGGACCAGAGCCTCCAGCTCACAACGACGAACCCCGAAGCGGAACTGAACCACCAAAGAAGGTGGGAACCAAAATCCAACCCGATTTCTCATTGAGTTGGTAAGCAAACCCCCAAGAACCCCTCCATACAACCGGCATCAAAGTCATTTTGCCCTTTTGGCACAGCTCAGGAGCAGAAAGCTGGACTGCCAGATGGGCCAAACAGAACGGAAGGAATATTGGCAGATGCTGGTGGAATTTGCGTTACGCAAAAGCTTCTGCAAGGAACAGCAGCTGACGATGGTGGCTGTGATGTTAAGGAGCAACATAGGCGAGGTGCCGTCGCAGGGCATGTGGAAGCATCCTGAATACGTCAAAGAATGGTATGGTTTATAAAAAAAAATACTCTTAGAATATTGATACGAACAAGCACCAGCTTCACCTGGACAGGCTGTTCAGGTTCAGGTCGGTGATAGTCTGACAGAGAGCTGACCTCCATCCAATTTTTTGTACTTGTTTCCAAGAGACGAATAAGGCATCAATTACACTCTTATGATCACCATTTGACTCTTATGAACCAGTGTTAATTGTTAAAAGCTAGGAAGACCTATGGGGCCAACAGTCACTTCATCATACAGTCACTTCATCATACAGTCGTATTCAAGGAAAAATCCCAGACAACGGGAGTAATATGGTACCTCATGACGTCATGTCAAGTAAAACCTGACATTACAAAACCATCCGCATGCAACAGCAGAAACAGCTGAAACTACGAAGATAATAACGTATGCGCAGGAGGCCAGGAGAATAATCCAATTTCACATCAGGATCCTGTAGGGAAAACCAATTATCTTGCCCAGAATCCCAGAAGAATACATCAGCATCAGCTTCATCTTCCGCTAGCACCACCGATGTATGCCGAGAGGTCAAGCACCGGAACTCCAGCAACTCGGTCCCATCAACGTTAGTTCTCGGCCCTTTAACCAAGCTCAAGCAGAACGATGACAGCATCTGTCCCCACAGTGGTATTTCACAATCCAATTTCTTTACATAAGGAACCAATGTTAGGGATTATTCCACTCCCAGAGTTCCTAATGATGGCATCACCTGCAAAATCCTTAAGCAGGGATAATGGGTTCTTTGACCCGCCGAACCGCAAGAATTTGTCCCTGATGGCACTGCCTGCACTGAGGGACAATGGGTCTTCTTGGCATACTTCTTGCCATATAGCTGTGGCAAAACATCTAGCATAGAGATAGCTATAGTAGCCTGCAATAGTGTAATACAATTAATGTAGCCATATGTCTATGAGAAGTGAAGAAATAATGCAACTAAGGGACTGAGGGCAGCCCGAATGATTACCAGCACCGTAGGTTATGAGATGAGTAAATCGAGTATGCCAGTGTGTGCCTTCTGCATATTTCCAACTTGTATGCTTCCTTCTCAAATCGGCGACAGTGGAAATCGTGTCCATAGGTTTGGATGCTTGCTCCCCAAACAAGGTTAGGTCCATTATAGAGTACAAAATCTAGGAAGGGGATCAGAAGAGCACTGAGTGAAACAATAATAGGATAACACCAACTGTTCCTACTTCCAAGTGGTGCAAGAACTGCAAACATACCTGCCTCTGGAGCTCAGTAGCAGGAAACATATTCCGAGAAGCATTTAGTGCCTTTACCAGCTTTTCTGGTATTGCATCTCCAGTTGTTTCATCTAGAGCAAATGTCTTCAAGACACGATAGTCCCAGGCATAATATCTGTAATGTGACAAAACTCAACTCAACTGGGTTGACAATAAAAAGATCTTCTTTGGATAAGCCAAAATAAGATGTGCTACAGAATAAATTGTCGTCTTAAGTAAAAACTAAAAACTCATACATACTCAAAGAGGTTTGAGGGGATTTCAGCCACGTCAAGAGCAACCCTAGTACCAGAGAAATGCTGATATTCCTGCAAATATAATATACTGCCAGGTAACTATAGTAAAGGTAATAGCAGAACTAATAGATTAAGAAGAACAAGCAAAATACCGTTCTTGACAGCAGAGAATGAAGGGCATGCCCAAACTCATGAAAAAGAGTTTCAACCTCCCCATGATTAAGCCTTGCAGTTATTCCACAAGCACCTGAGAAGTTGCATACTAACGCGATGATCTGAAAAGTGAGCATGGAGTCCATAGGTTAAAAGAGCAAATGAAGCAACTTTGTGAAATTGTACTAGAGCAATATTCTATGATATATCTATTCTGATTTTTACTTTATTTAATGTCCTTCAGTATATATAATGTACGAGTGTAAAGTTATGCAGATGGAGCCATAACCTGTAAAAGTTGATCCACATAAGGTACATGTCCTAGGAGTTTACTGAACTCCAGATGTTTAGGCTTATAAGTTTTGCAAAATAACTACAAAGCAAAGTATTGATGCTTTTAGCTACCATTTCCTTTTATGAAAAGCCTTGATCTTGAGAGAAGAACTTTGCATATTGTCCAGCAACATGGAATAAATAATGAACAAGAGAATACATACCGGCAGTTGGTATTTGGAGTCTGATAATCTCCGGCCCCCTTGGACAGCAAAATGAGCGCATCCTGGAAGTTTACCCTTTCTGGAGTAGAGGTCAAGATACATGAATCCTAAGTCACCCTGTTCATGAGTTAGTTACTTTCGGCCCAGCAAACATAAGCATGGACAATAGGTAAGAAAAGAAAACATATTTCCCCTAACCATTTAATATTTTATGAAATTTGCATGATTACAAACAACAAGAACTGACAACAAAACATATCATATTACTAGATAATGGTTTTCACCATCATCAAGATAGCACAATGTAAACCATCACTATCAATCAAGCAGTCTAACTTTAACCGTGAAGTTGGGAACCATCTACTTAGCCCAGATGAACACAAACGGGGCAAGACACATTGTAAAGGATGGTCATTCAAGCCACCGAGTAGGTGTTTGAGCCTTAATTTACAATTTGTCATTTCAGTTTTGATAATGAAAAGCAGAAACCATGGTGATGATGGTAACATCTGCATATTTCCAAGAACTGCAGTTGGAAATTACAGATTTTATCTTATTACATAAGTTGGGCACATACACAAATAACCAAAGCAGAAAAGCTGAAAGTAAGTTGTACCTCATCAGGATGATGGAGACAGAGCTTTATCACATCTGGATGCCATGACTCCCTATCCCTCATAAGAATTTGATGAAATGTTGCACCAAATAATGATTCAACCAGAACATTTAGCCCTTTTAGGCACTGTGACAAGGGAAAGTATTTTGCAATAACCTGATAGTAGATACAAACAATGGGGGTCAATAACTTATCCAACAAAAGGGCAAGGATTATACTCTACAGGCATGCATGCAGTATATGTCAAACCAGAATTTAACATTAGCTTTAGGTACAGTTATTCCATCTTGGATATGCTTCTCAGTTTAGCACATACTGAAGCGTCCAGGTCATATACAGATGATTTCATCATTCCAATGAAGTAATCCTCATCCCAGGGTTCTAGATTGGCGCTCTTTTCATTACAAGTCCTTCTCTTGAAATTCTGTATGATTTTAAATTCCTGCATAAGAGATATCAAGAGAGACATGGATCATAGAATTTAATGATAAATTTCAACAGACAGAACACCGGAATGCATATTGCCAAAATATGCCAAATTAGTTGAATCCATTGAAACCTCTTCAGCTTTATGCTTAACAATGTTGCTCAAATCTTCAAGAAATGACATAACCACATCGGCTGATGTGGCCATGTTAGGACGAATAGCAAATTCAGCATATGATTTGCATCCCATAATCTGTAAGGCCATGAACAGGGGGAAACTATGTTACTCAAATATTTAGGGCGGTCGTGCACCACGAGTTACAATTAAGATCAATGCTATGATTTGAATAATACAACCAATAAACTTCATAGTATGAAGAAGACGCATTACCTTTGCAAGTTCATCACGACCATATATAAGTTCATTAAGAACGCCAATATTTTCACGAGGTTCAGAGTTCCCAACAATATATACCTGTTTTCTGACCTTTGGAAATTTTAAAACAGTTAGACTTCCACTGTCACTAGATGGATAATATGCAACCGTACTCATGGAATCAATCAAGAGGCAAAGTTAGTGGTGACATAAGAAATACAAGAATTGTTCGATGCTATAGAAACATCTTTATCCAGGTTACAGAATTTGGTTATATGAATATTAGAGATGTTTTGCAAGTGGAAGAAAACTTACTTCCTCATCTGAAATCCATCTTAGTGCTGATGATACATTTCCTGATTCTGTTACAATCCTTATGCCTTTTTGCTTTTCAGTGCTCATATGTTTGCTAGTATTAAAACGAGAAACAGACTTGAAAATATGCTGCATATTCCTTGGAATCCGTGAAGCTGGATATACATCAACAAAACCTGGTTTGTTCATAACATTTTCATTGAACCTGGCACAACCAAAAAACGTATATACTATCACCAAAGGCAGTATCAATCAACAGTCTCAGCATAAATTCTGAAGCAACTAGTCAATTTACTAAAACGAGGCATTGCACAGCGAAGGGAAAGCAACAGGATCCACGGAGAGATGTAGTCAAACTGTCCATAAAAGTTTCTAGTAAAACAAACAGAGTTCTACTCAACAGTTTAGAGGGCTATTTGGCTAACAATGGGATCAAGTAGTTGCCATCCATAATAGGTGCACAATGGAGCAAAATAATTCATAATCAACCAACACCATTTTTTTCATTTTTCAGCAGTAAATGAAAAATATCAAAGGCAATCATCAATATTATTTTTGAATAAATGCAATAACTCAACACATACTCTTTAACCTGAAAATATTCGATGCATGCAACCTAATTTCTTTATTAAGAACATCAAGACTATTGTGCATACAGAAAAAAAAATCCCAACACCTTTAAGCACTGAAAGAATAAGAATAAACTAGTAGACCATTCCAAACATATCGGTTATCTTTCATCATTTAGCAGAACTGGCAAACAAGCAAGCAGAAATCTATTTTTCAAGACAGAGGAGACTCTAGGGCTTGTGCAGACATCAAGAATTGGAACATATATAGCTTACCAAAAAGCCATGTCGTTAAGTGATGAATTGCTTGCCAATAGATAGCTTGAAAACATGCAACTAAATATACAGATTACCAAGCAGTTTAACAGCAAAGATGGTAACGACTATCAACAGAAACTGTCCATTTTTTTGACAGAGGTAATACCCAGCTTTTATAGAAAACAAAAGGAAAGTGTCCAATTGGTGTACCTACTTTCTACCCAGCTGGGCAATCTCAAGGTTCAGCTGATTAGCATTCTCAAGTTTATCTGCCAAAAAGGAGAACTATGATTTACTTTAACACTCAAATGTTATTAGTAGTAGAGGAAAAGAAATATGAAGTTCAGTTGGGCAACCTTCAGGAAGATGAATCCCTCCTTTTTCAAAATCAATACGCAAGGTAGTTGCTGCTCTTCGAGCTTCCTCTGCGAGCAGGACACTTTCACCCTCAGCTTTCAGTATAGCATTGTACAAAGTAGTGTTTGTATTCAGGTACTGCAGTGAGTTACAGAAATCGAAATGTTACTATAAATTGACCAAGTGATTTGATTTCAGACTTTTTGCAATTAGCTAAAGGATGGCAAGGTTTCACAAAAGATTTTCACAACCTATCATAATGCTTTTTAGATCACCATACAAATGCAGAGATGTTGTTTGTTTAAGCTATTATTACAGATAGTAGTCCAAGTCCACATCAAGCAAATGTTCAATATGAAGCTCACCTGAAGATGCTCATAAATCCTCATCGATGCCTTATCTGCCTCCTCCACAAACTCCCTAGCACACAAGTATATCTTCAATTCACACGAGAAGACACATTGCCACCCAGCACCCAAATTACATGAGAAGCACAGACTCACCTGTCCGGGTGCGTGTTCCTGCACAGCTCGGCCGAATCAATGACAGAACAAACCTAACAACACCATCAAGACATAGACACATCAGCTACGCGCCTACTCCTACGCCGCATCAACTCAAAACAGATTGATTCAAAATCCACTAGCAGAGGAGGAATGTAGATTTACTGTATTGGAAATCTCGTCCATGGTCCGCACTATCTCGGAGGACGACGACAGCCGCGCGACGCGTGCCACGAGCTCGTCCGACCTGCGAGTTCGAGCAAGCTTTCACTGAGGTTCGGCAGCCAATAATTTGATAGAGGCGTGACAGCACGGGGAGAGTGGTGTATATCCTTTAGGCCTTGAGACGCAGAAGGGCTTCCTCCGCCTTACCGCTGGATGACATCGTCCACGAAGCGGCGGAACCCCTTCGCCGTGCGCAGCACGTCGAAGCCGTATAGCCCCGTCTCCGGCTTCTCCGAGACTGTGGAGAACGCCGCCGCAGCGCCGCGACGGATGGCGGCGGCGCGCGAGAGCATTGCGGCGGGCGCTCAGTTGGTGAGCTTTGACTCTTTGAGGGCTACTATAGGGCTTCCGTGTTGGGTCTACCTCGCTCGCAGTTGATATACCCTCGTGGTTTGCGTCTACTATGCTGCTCGCTCGGCCTCCTCTCCGCCGTCGCCGCCGCCGGTCGCCGGAGCTCGGGAGCGACAGAAAGTGGGATGGGAAGGCGGAGCCGTGGAAGTCACTACAAAATGAAAGAGTTCGAGGGTGCTTACACAAAAGACCCCTTCGGCCCTTTCTTTTGCTCAATCAAAGCCGCCTATGGTTGATCAAGCGGTCAGCGATAGCTCCAGTTTGGATGGCGATTCTTCATCGCGAATCATCAACGGGGAATTCCCCGTGTGTGTGCGTGGGTGGGGGGCAGCTGCCCATCCCCGTCTGCCCATCCCCGTCCCCGCGGCGGAGGATTCGCCCCCATTGCCGTCCCCGTCCCCGTCCCCGTGAATGATAACGGAGGAAGTTTCGCCTCCATCCCCGTCCCCGTACGGGGATTTATCCTCGTGGGGTTCCCCGTCCTATCATAAATTCAGATCTAAAGGGCAAAGAAACACTGCTACTAAAATTTTCACTAAGCAAGTTAAGTAAATAAATTTGATTTTTATTAAGGATAAATAAAACCAAGAAACAATACCAATTTCCATCTAAGAAAATCCAAATCCAACTAAAATACAAAAGAACAATTGAATAAGCCTTAGAAGCACCGTGGGCTACTAGGCCTTCAGCATTATCAGAGTCGGGTCCCTGCGGGGAGCGGGGACGGGGACCTGTATACCATCCCCGCCCCTGTGAACCCCGACGAGGATGAGTTTTCCCCCGTTTAATCCCCACGGGGGAGAAATTGCTACCATCCTCGTCCCCTAATAGGTGAATTCTCCACGGCGAAATGGGGAACGGGCCCCGTTGATATCTATCGCGATCCAAATTGTGAGGGCAAAGACGGAAACAAAGAAAAGTTCGAGGGTCTCCTACGGAAACGTCGTCCAGCTCCCTAACGCTCTTCGATCTGGGCCGCATAAAGCCGCATCTGACGGCCAGCAAAAAACACCTAACCGAGCTGACGCAAAAAAAACACGATTAGCTGGAGACCTGGAGCTCCCCGCCGTGGCGCCGTCGCTTGCGGCTTGCCGGAGCAGAGCGCTGCCGTTAGCCGGTTGGCAATGGCAACCGACAGCTCCTTCCTCCTTCTCCCTGCCATCTACTCCCTCCGTCCCTAAATGTCTGTCGTTTGCGCTTCCCAAGAAACAACTTTGACTAAATATATATTAAAAAATATTAATATGTATGATACATAATTAGTATCGTTAGATAGATATTTGAATCTAGTTTTTTAACAAAATTATTTAGAGATACAAATGTTGCACACATTTGCTACAAATTGAGTCAAACTTGTGGCACGCACACCAACGGCGATGGTCAATTAGGGACGGAGGGAGTACACCTTCTCGATCCTCACCGGATACCTGTCACTGCCAGTCCGCCACTCGCTCATCACCGGCATTCTGCAGTGTCAGCCTCCTGGAGGGCAGTCGCCTCCACTGGAGCTCTCACTGTAGTGGCTGACTGGCTGCTTCGCGTTCCATATGGAAGTGCAAGTGATGGTTCAGTAATCTGTACTGGTGAGTACGTAATGATGAAGCACATATATACAGTAGTTGCACATGGTAGCAACTAGCAAGAACCTTTCATTTAATTGTGCACGGTCTAATACAAACACCATGAAGAAACCAATGAGAAATTCTGATTCAGATATACCATACCACTCGATCTACTGGCTGGCCATATCAATACATAGCAAAAACAAATTCTGATTCAGATACACCAGTCTACTATCTGGCCATATCAATACACAGCAAAACAAATGTTGATTGTATCGTCGTAGGTGCAGATCATCTACTGTGGGATAAGACAAGCATTGTCCACTGCAGCATGCTAAACTTTATGCCAATACAGACCACAAAGCTAGGAACAAGCCAATCAATCCTGGGAAACCGACCGACAGAGTGCGATGACCGGAGTTGCTGCCACTGCCACTGCCACCACCTGATGGTGAACCTGCAAGTACAAGGAGTTTGTGACAACGAAATTGCATTGTCTAGGCGCTGTTTAGAAATATAGAGGTTTATTCAAGGCCTCTTCCTGTTTGAGATGAAGTTGCTGCTGACATATGATGTCAGCTAATTCAGTAAAAGAAGTTTAGTTAACAGTTCCATTTAAAAGCACTGAGCCACTGCTACGAACTTCAAAGATAAGAGCTGCAACAACTAACCATAATTACTACAAGGATTCAGGTTCGATACTTCATGGAAAATTAGCAGGTATGGTGATTAACATTTAAAAGTAACGTCACTGAAACACTACCAACATCACTCCATTAGCTAGGCAGGCCCAACAAATTATTGATATAGTTCCATTTTAGAGCAAATTATTCATGTGAAGCAGTGTTGAGCCACCATCAATTATGATAAATTATACTACTAGCAACTAGATAGTGCCGACTGATCTCTGCAGAGTAGTTGTTTGGTAGCTATCCTATCACCACTATAAATAAGCAGACGAATTCCTACTTTGATGTGCATTTATTATCTGTTTCAGTAGCTGGTGGCTTCTGCCAATAACTGGTTTTCGAAACGGGTATAGACATACAGAAGCGATCCAATCTGCAAATGAATGCACTACATTGTTGGCAATAGTAATCCTTGGGACCATGCCTAACCATACAGAAACTTTAAGCGTGCTAGTGCAATCGATGTGCTCTCACTTGGTTAAGGATCGATTTGAATGTGCTTCATCCTTTGCTAAGTAACATAATCTCTGAAAAGTTTCTGACTCAATATATATGACTTGAGAGTCAATTTTCCATAAAATCACACTTGAAATTTAAACACATGAATTTTCTGAAAAGTGTTGTAACCAAGCAAAGCAAGGGGGAGACCACTATAGTTTACCTGGAGGAGACTGTGTAGGAGAAAGGCCTGTAAAATGAAAGTTTATCAGAAAACAAAGATATACATCAAAATTATTTGAAGAAAAAACTGTGTGCAGCAAATGTAGAATAAACGTGGAACACCTGGATAGATACAGCACACCTAATACCAGAGTTCCAGAATGCAAGGTTTGGGGGTTTCGTTATGTGGCTTTCAGAGTAGAATTTGTGAACCCCTACGATGTTCCACCCAACAGTACGAAAGTCCTAAACAAAACCAAGGGTCGGGTCATATCGTCATGCATTCACACTACATGTCTTCTTAATTGGCTTGTCAATATTATCCTAGATTTCTACTGCCAAGACTGGGCCGAGAGCATGAGGACTGAGAACATGGTATAATAATGGAAGACAAGCTGGCACACAGCTAGATTAAACTAATAAGCTTACAACGAGTCAAACTGGGGAAACATACAGCAGCAGCTATAATTTTTATGTCTCTGTGGTTTTAATCAAACACCGACCATGGATCTCACTTCAATCTTCGCATCTACATCTACTAGATGTTTCCCTGTAGTTGCCACTTGCCATTGACCTGATGCAGATGGCAACGTACCCAACTTTGCCTACGCCACTAGCAACTAATGCCGGAAACGCAAGTCACGGGCCCTTTGCACACTTGTTCGGCCTTGTGTTGCTGGTATACTGCTTGTTGCTTAATCACTTAGCTGATGCCTACTTTGGGGCAAATCGATCACTGAGCATGACAGTTTGATCGCTAAAGTTGCTTGCTTTACTTTACTTTGGAACTGATCGCTACTAATCTGATGAAGAACATTTATTTACTGAATTACTGCGGTAAAAGAGTAAGTAGAATTACCCTTGCAGGCAGCGGTGGTATCGCTGAGGCCGCAGCGCTTGGAGAGGCCGAGTGCCTGGTCGAGGCTGATGTTGAAGGCCTTGAAGATCTCCGGCGAGGCGTAGAGATCGCAGAGGCACTTGAGGTCTTTCTGGACGGCATCCTTGAGCGGGCCGCAGCAGGTGTCCGGCGGCGTCGTCGTCGTGTTTATGTACGGCGCGCAGGAGACCAGATTCGCCGCGCAGTTCGGCGTGTTCGGCGCCTGCGCCGCCGCTCGGGCCGCCAGCACGCACATCACCGCCACCAGCGCCGCCGCCGCCATCCGCATCGCCATCTCTCTTCTGTGGAGCGTGGGCATTAGACAGTGGACTGCCTCGCCTCCCTTCTCTGCTGCAATGATGCTCCTCCTCTCTCTCGCTCTGTCTTTGGGAAGGAAAGAACAGAGGAAGCCAGGAAAGATGGTGCCTTTTTTACAAGTGCAGAGTGCTGACTCTGGGCGGTAGGTGTGCTTTGGACGGTTTTGCTTTTGGAGAGACTGGTCAGATGTGTATTTTTGTAGGAAAATATTCATAATAAAAGAAAAAAATTCTAGTTTTATTTTTTTTCACGTAGATCGAGAAAACCTCTGAACCTCGTTCTACCTTTACGCAGCGACACCGCAGTTCCATGAAATAAGACGATCGTGGACATGTGCTTTGGACGTGGGAGAGAGTTTTTTCCCACTCGGGTCAAATGTGGCATAAATGTCATGAAGAGTGGGAGTCCCTTAGAACTCAAACTCTAACCACCATAGAGGGGAAAACTGAGAAAATATTCATCATGATGGTATTCCTACACATCCCAATTTGTATTTTGCGGGAGTATTACATTTCTGGTATATGTATTTTTCGTTCCTTTTGTCCTTCGGAAGTTGAAAGTTGGCAAATTATATCCTATTGTTGTTCAGCTGGTCGTTTTTATGGCTGTTTTCGGTTGTTTTAATAGTGCTCTGTGAGAGAAAATAAGCCGAAATACGGCTGATAAGGCAAATGAATTACAATGGTACTCTTAGAAGCTGACAGGTTGCACTCTTTAAATATGACTCCTCGTATTGACCTTTCATCGGAGTTTTTGCCTTTCACATCATCAACAAAATTTGTCCTAACCATAACCAGAGTTCTTACAAATCGATAATTTACTCAGAAAAAAAATGTGTAGGCATTTGACACCTAAACTCTAGTCATCGATAGAGTTTCTGAGCTAAGCCGCCGTTCTCACAGCCCAACTGCAAATTGTCAAGTTCCATTTTTCTCTATTTCGCCTGAACTTTATTGTCATTTTGACCGCTACATGATCCTGTAGTCAAGAACAGCTGCATGGAAGAGACAATAATGTTTAGGATACAAAATGCAGCAGTTCCACTGAATGCATCATGCATGGTAAATAAAATAAAGAAAGCACAGGATCAGTGGCCGGGCCCAGGTAGCCGTTATTGGTCCAACGCATGGTCAGTTCTCAACTCTGACCGAGTCTTGTAACGAGCTGCCACGGGTCCCAGGCGAAGCTGACACCGTAGACCGTGGACGCGCTGGGTAACCGTGTATCTCGCTTGATCTTTTGTGCTCCGTTCTGTTGCGAGTAGTAAATTGCGAGAAAATGTAAATGAGACTCGGGAGAATAGAATGAATTATTGGTCATTTTCATTGATCATTGGTACATATTTATATACAATATGGAAGGAGGTTACAGAGATAAACTTTCCCACGAAGGAACCACGACCCACGTCCCGTGGACGTGGGGAGTTTCCTCTCCCGTCAAGTAACCACGACTCCGTGGATGTGGGGGCGTGGGGGGTTTTCCCTATCTGCGTGGGGAGGATGAGATCATCGTATACAAGATATTTGTAACACTCCCCCTTGATCGAATCCGTCCTTGAGATCAATGAATAGTATTATTTCTCCAAAAACCCTGTGGGGAAAAATGAGGAGAAATGTATGTATGTAGATATGTCACTAAAAACTCATTAAAACCCAATGGGAAAAATAAGGATAAAATGATATGACATATTGAAAGGTCCAAATTGGCTAGAGGGGGGGTGAATAGCCTAATTAAAAATCTACAAAATTTTCTTAGGCAAACACTATTAGTAAGACAAACGGCGAAGCTTTTTGCGCTAGCCTAATAGTGTGTTGCAAGCCACCTATCCAATAGTTCTACCTAATATTTCTATGGCACACAATCAACTAGAGCTAGTAACAAATGCGGAATAAAAATACTATAGCTCTAGCACAAGAATGATGTACAATGAGTATACAAGACAAGTGTGTACAAGGAACTAGGTAAGCTAACTACCACTACCTACACAAGATATATGACTAAAGATGTGCAACAAGAAATGATATCAAAACAAGAGATATAGATCAATATAAATACACAAGGTAAATGAACTAGATAAGGAGGATTTCACCGAGCCTTGAGGATCGCCAAGTAGAGAACCAATCACCGGTGAAAACCACTTGTGATGCCAATCACCAAGAATATGAAGATGGAGACCAATCACCAAGAATGGGACACAACCACAAATAGCACTCGGGAGACAAAGATTTATCCCGAGGTTCACGTGCTTGCCGGCACGCTACTCCCCGTTGTGTCGACCAACACTAGGTGATCCGGTGGCTAATCGGCGCTAAGCCAAGCTCACGAAGAGCGCCACAAGAATCTACCGCTAGTGAGGTAGCTCAATGACACGAGCAATCCACTAAGGATGCCTCTTGCCGCTCCGGCGAGGTGAGGCTCCAAAACCTCTCACAATCTCAATCGGTGGTGGCCAAGAACAAACTCCACTCTTGCCAATCAACCACCTCAACGCCTCCAAGCCGTCTAGGCACCGGCAAATGCCAAGAGTAACAAGAATACCCAATGCCGATGCGAAGAACTAGTGCCACTAGATTGAACTTTATCAAGAACGCGCACTAGATCACTCAATCTCACTTGGCTTGATCAATTCAACTTGGGAGATGAGTGGGGAGGCTTGTCAATGCTCACTAGAAGGCTTAGGAATCAAAATGTGCAAGAGAGCCCACTAGCAAGCCGGCCAACTCATATTTATAAGCCCCTCAAACAAATAGAGCCGTTACCTGTTCACTGCGCGAAAATCGCGACGACCGGACGCACGGTCAAGTGATCACCGGACGCTCCCACTGCGTCCGGTCGCTGGATGACAGCCACGTGTCCACGCGAATTCAACGTCGTTCGTTTGATCGTCCAACGGCTACTGCTCAAAAACGCGCCAAACGAGAGCACCGGACGCTCCGATCACCACCGGACGCGTCCGGTCGTCCAACGGTTAATTTGGACGAAAAACTTCGCGATCACCGGACTCTACGTCATTAGCACCGGACGCGTCCGGTCAAGAAATTCGCTCAGCGTCCGGTCAGATCCAGAGAGGTTCCAGAGAGGTTTTTTATCGACCGGACGCGTCCGGTCACCAGTGACCGGACTCACTCAGCGTCCGATCAAACTATTTGAACCTGATGCCTCTCGTGAACAGTGGTACATGCGAGTCCGGTCGTTTTTCTTCACAACTGACCGGACGCGTCCGATCGCAGCGTCCGGTCGCTGTTCAGCGTCCGGTCAAGCCTGAAAACCACGTTTTCAACTCCGGTTTCTTCTCCTTTGCAAATGTGCCAACACCACCAAGTGTATACCATCTTGTGCAAGTGTGTTAGCATTTTCAAAACATTTTTTCAAAGGATTTATTAGTCACTCACTAGGTCTATAGCATCGATATGTTAGAGAACACCTAGTGGCACTTGAACACCGCATAAGCCGTGAATAATCTCCTCTTAATAGTACGGCTATCTATCCTAAATGTGATCACACTCGCTAAGTGTCTTGATCACCAAAACAAAGAGCCCTATATGTTATACCTTTGCCTTCGGGCCTCTTTGCTCCATCTCTTCTCTTCTTCTTGCATTTCACAAAAGGTGGAGCACTTGATCTCTTGAGTGCTTGCGGCCAACACCATACTCCATGGTTGCCATCTTGCTAGCTCCACCACTTGGCTTGGTCATAATCCTTTCTTATAAGCTACACACATGCTTAGCAATAGGATTAGACCAAATAGGTTTCATCAATTAACCAAAACCAAACTAGGGCTTTCAATCTCCCCCTTTTTGGTAATTGATGACAACCTCTACAAAGATATGTGATTTAAAATTGAGTAACCACATTGATAGTATTAGCTCCCCCTACATATGTGCTATAGAGTTTGGTACTAGATTTGGCACATATGTATGGATATGAAATGTGGGTGAGCAATACTATCAATGATGATGCTAAGGCATAAGAATGGACCTTTGAAGCGTGATACCAATCGGAGTGCACATATTAAACCATCCTTAGCATCATTTCGTCACTAGACATACATCAAAACTCAAGAACCCCGTGAGATCAACATTATAGTAAGGTTCTTGAACCACTTGAAAAATAAGTATGTCTAGTTGCTATTATGTACA
The DNA here is from genome assembly GCA_009763385.1 of Coix lacryma-jobi var. lacryma-jobi. Classification (NCBI taxonomy): domain Eukaryota; kingdom Viridiplantae; phylum Streptophyta; class Magnoliopsida; order Poales; family Poaceae; genus Coix; species Coix lacryma-jobi. The sequence goes on from CM019824.1 coordinate 6,873,375, forward strand.
TGCTAGTTAATCAATTCATCAAACATAATCTATCACTCACTAGCATTCACCACATAAGCATGGATATCAAATTAAAAAGCTTATGCATTGCTAACAACCATATGAATATGCACATTTCAAATGCAACAATCATGTTTATGAGCACATTTCAAATGCAACAATCATGTTTATGAGCTTGCTCCCCCTATTTGTATGTTCCAATCCCATTTGAACTTAATTTGAGCTTAGCTAGCATGTCTTTTTATCTTTGTTGCATTATTTTCTCCCCCTTTGTCAACAATTATCATAAAGGTGGGGCATATATGGGAAACAAATCAAACCAAGTTGTGGCTTAATCTAGCTTATGAGCATAGGATGTTTAACACGGTTTGCTCTAGAGTAAGCTTCTTCACACATCTTTCAATGGTTATCTTACTCACGTTGGTTAAACACCTATTGTTCACTTACTAGATCAAACACTAGAGTTACAAGCTCACAAACAAGTTATATGCTACCACTAGGTCAAGTCAAACATAGAAGCAATAGTGGTACCATATATACTTCAAATTCATTTGATTTACCATGAATGATCCTAAATATGCAAAGTGATGGCTATATGAACTAGATCACAACCTAATAAGAAAGAATGCACATGCCAAACAATTTTACCTTTGCTTTGTTGGAGGAGAGGCATGTCATAAGTGGGGGTGCATTCAACTCATATTGGAGAAGTCTAGGATATTCAATTCATTCCTTAGCTTGCAAAACCTTCTCTCATCTAGTGGCTTGGTGAAGATATCGGCAAGTTGATCATCGGTGCCCACACTCTCAATAGATATGTCTTTCTTTGCTTGATGATCTCTAATGAAGTGATGCCTTATGTCAATGTGCTTTGTTCTTGAATGTTGAACCGGGTTGGTGGCTATTTTGACGGCGCTCTCATTATCACATAGCAATGGGACTTGTCCAAACTTGACTCCATAATCTTGCAATGTTGCTCTCATCCATAGCAATTGTGCGCAACAACTACCCGCGGATATGTATTCGGCTTCGGCGGTAGAGAGTGCAACACTATTTTGCTTCTTTGATGACCATGAGACAAGTGATCTTCCAAGCAATTGACAAGTGCCCGAAGTGCTCTTCCTATCCACCTTGCATCCCGCGTAATCGGAATCCGAGTATCCAATTAATTCAAATTGAGAGCCCTTGGGATACCATAGTCCAACATTTGGAGTGTGCTTCAAATATCTCAATACTCTTTTGGTTGCCTTCAAATGACTTTCTCTTGGTGAAGCTTGGAACCTTGCACACATGCACACACTAAACATGACATCCGGTCTTGATGCGGTCACATAGAGTAAACTCCCAATCATTGACCGATATAACTTTTGATCCACCATGTCACCACTAGAGTCACTATCCAAATGTCCATTTGTGCCCATTGGAGTGGTTATTGCTTTTGCTTCTTCTAATTCAAACTTCTTGAGCATGTCCTTGATGTACTTGCCTTGACTAACAAATGTGCCTTTCTTCATTTGCTTGATTTGTAGACCAAGGAAGTAACTAAGCTCTCCAATCATAGACATCTCAAACTCCTTAGCCATCATCTCTCCAAACTCTTCACAAAAGTCTTGGTTGGTTGATCCAAATATGATGTCATCCACATAAATTTGCAACACAAACAAGTCACTTCCAATCTTCTTGGTGAAGAGAGTGGTGTCAACCTTCCCCATCTTGAAACCCTTTGATAGCAAGAAATCCCTCAATCTTTCATACCATGCTCTAGGTGCTTGCTTCAACCCATATAATGCTTTCTTGAGCTTGTACACATGGTTGGGCTTCTTCAAATCTTCAAACCCGGGAGGTTGCTCAACATACACTAGCTCATTTATGAATCCATTGAGAAATGCACTCTTGACATCCATTTGATAGAGCTTGATGTTGTGAGAACAAGCATATGCAAGTAGGATTCTAATGGCTTCCAATCTAGCAACCGGTGCATAGGTTTCTCCAAAGTCAATTCCTTCCAATTGAGTGTACCCTTGTGCAACCAATCTTGCTTTGTTTCTAACAACAATGCCATCTTCATCTTGCTTGTTCCGGAAGACCCATCTTGTACCAATCACATTTGTGTTCTTTGGCCTTTCCACTAACTCCCAAACATTATTGCGGGTAAAGTTGTTTAACTCTTCATGCATTGCATTTACCCAATCAACATCCATCAAAGCTTCATCAATCTTGGTTGGCTCAATAGATGATACAAATGAGTAGTGTTCACAAAACGATGCCAATCTTGATCTTGTTTGCACACCTCTTCTTATGTCACCAACAATTTGATCCAAAGGATGATCTCTTGCAATGTGTGTTGGTTGGAGCACTTGTTGCGGTTGGGCACTTGTACTAGCACTTGGATGAGCCACTTGAGAGCTACTAGCATCTTGTTGATCATGAGAACCACTAGAGCTTGCAACATCATTGCCATGCATGGTTGGAGGAGAGAGCACTTGATCTTTGTCATCTTCTATGTCAATCACTTGCTTTGGCCTTATATCACCAATATCCATGTTCTTCATTGCTTCCACTAATTGTGTTCCTCTCACATCTTCTAGGTTGTCTTGTTCTTCATGTGAGCCATTGGTTTCATCAAACTCAACATCATGGACTTCTTCAACTATTTTTGTTGTGTTGTTCCACACTCTATATGCTTTGCTTGTAGTGGAGTAACCAAGTAGGAACCCTTCATCACACTTCTTCTCAAATTTGCCAAGTCTTGTGCCCTTCTTCAATATGTAGCATTTGCACCCAAAGACCCGGAAATATGCAATGTTGGGCTTTCTATCATTGAGGAGCTCATATGGTGTCTTCTTCAATAGAGGGTGACAATAGAGCCGGTTGCTATAATAGCATGCCGTGTTGATTGCTTCGGCCCAAAAAGAATCACTCACATTGTATTCACTAAGCATGGATCTTGACATGTCAATGAGTGTCCTATTCTTTCTTTCAACTATCCCATTAGATTGAGGTGTATACTTGGCCGAGAATTGATGTTTGATTCCAAATTCATCACATAGCTCGTCAACTCTTGTGTTCTTAAACTCACTTCCATTGTCACTTCTCACTTTCTTGATTCTTCTATCAAACTCATTTTGGCTTCTCTTGACAAAGGTTTTGAATATGCCAAACACTTCACTCTTGTCAACGAGAAAGAAGACCCATGTATATCTCGTATAGTCATCCACTATCACAAAGCCATACTTGTTTCCCCCAATACTTGTATATGTAGTTGGTCCAAACAAGTCCATGTGCAACAACTCAAGTGCATGTGTAGTGCTCATCATTCCTTTGTTGGGATGAGTGTTTCCAACTTGCTTTCCCATTTGGCATGCACTACAAAGCTTGTCCTTCTCAAAATGAACATCTTTTAGTCCTCTCACCATATCATGCTTCACTAGCCTCTTTAGTTGCTTCATTCCAACATGTCCCAAGCGCCTATGCCATAGCCAACCCATACTTGATCTTGTGAACAAACATGTTGTCAATTGAGCTTCACTTGCATCAAAGTCCACCAAATAGAGATTCTCATATCTAAATCCTTTGAACACCAAATTACTTCCATCAACACTCACTATCTCCACATCATCAACCCCAAATATGCATTTGAAACCCAAGTCACACAATTGTGCCACGGACAAAAGATTGAAGTTGAGAGATTCCACTAGTAGCACATTGGAGATGCTCAAGTCATTGGATATTGCAATCTTGCCCAAACCTTTGACCTTGCCTTTCTTGTTATCACCAAATGTGATAGCATCCACATGATCATTACCACTAGAGTTGATTGATTTGAACATTCTTCCATCTCCGGTCATGTGTTGAGTGCACCCACTATCAAGCACCCAATGCCTTCCTCCCGCTTTATAGTTTACCTACAAGAGATCAATTCTTTTTAGGTACCCAAACCTTTTTGGGTCCTACAAGGTTAGTCACCAAGCTCTTGGGCACCCAAATTGCCTTCTTCTTTGGGCCAACCATAGGTGCACCAATGTACTTAGCCTTCACACCATTAGTCCCCTTTGTAAGCATATAACAAGAATCAAGTCTAATAGATGAAACATGTGCAAAGTTCTTGTTCTTGTTCTTTTTAAAGCAATTTTGCTCTATGTGCCCGGATTGCTTGCAATTGTAGCAATAACGACCATTGCTCTTCACAAAACTAGTCTTGTGAGGAGCAAAGGCCGCCTTGCCCTTCTTGGGGGTATAGCCAAGTCCCTCCTTGTTGAGTGGACACCTTTGGCTACCCAAGCACTTAAGCAAGCGGGCATCTCCTCCATAGGCATTGCCTAAGGCATGAGTGAGCTCAACAACCTTGTTTTTAAGGTTCTCATTTTCTACAACCAATGATGAATCACAAGTAGTAGTAGTGGGCATTTTAGTTGAGCTAGATGATGATGATGCATTGATGGGAGCAACAATAATAGGAGCATAAAATGATTCATCAAGTATATCACAAGTTACTCCTACATTGCATGTTTCTACAACATCCTCAATCTTACTTTGATCAAGGAGGGAGGAGTGGGCTTCTTTAAGCCTAGTGTGAGCTTGATCAAGCTTCTCATGGGCTTCCTTTAGCCTCTCATGAGTTGACTTGAGCTCATCAAAGGATTGTTCAAGAGCCTTGTTGGCCTTGCGCAATTCTTTGCACTCCTTCCTCTTAGTCTCAATGTAAGAGTGAGCATCTTGTAGCATGCTTATGAGGTCCTCCTTTGAGTACTCCTCATCATCATCACTATCACTCTCACTATCACTCTCATCGGATGATACCTTAGTGGCCTTAGCCATGAAGCATGACGATGGAGTGTTGAAGATAGAAGGCTTGCTTTAGATAGCAAGACTAGCCATAGCCTTCTTCTTGGTGGTCTTCCTCTCATCATTGCTTGAATCATCATCATCGCTTGAGGAAGCATCACTATCCCATGTCACAACATAGGATCCACCCTTCTTCTTTCCCATCTTCTTCTCCTTCTTTTCTTTCTTTTCCTTCTTGTCCTTCTTCTTGCTCTTCTTGCGGTCATCATCATCTTCATCACTTGAGTATGGACAATCCGCAATGAAGTGATCCTTGCTCTTGCATCTATAGCACCTCTTGCTTGTGCTCTTGTTTGCATCTCTTCTCTTTCTAGTTCCATAGCCTTTCTTCTTCATGAATTTGCCAAATCTTTTGACAAATAGGGCCATCTCTTCATCATCCATTTCACTTGAGCTTGTGTCTTCATCATCACTTTCCTCCTTCTTTGCCTTGCCTTTGTTCTTGCTCTTGGAAGATGAAGCCTTGAATGCCACGGTCTTCTTCTTCTTTTCTTCTTCTTGGGCTCCCCCATCCCGTTCCACACGGTATGTGTCTTGTGTGACCACATCACCTAGTACTTGGTTTGGGGTCACCGTATCCAATCCTTCTCTCACTAAGATGGTCACCAAAGTGTCAAACCTTGGTGGTAAGCATCTCAAGAACTTGTGAGAAAAGTCCTTGTCCTCCACCTTCTCTCCCAAAGCCTTCAAGTCATTGATAATAACTTGCAACCGGTGAAACATTTCCGGTATGCTCTCATCATCTTGCATCTTGAAGGTAGCAAGCTTGTCCTTGAGAATATATAGCTTGGCTCCCTTGACCGCCTTGGTGCCTTCATATGTTTCTTCCAATCTTTCCCATATCTCATTTGCTCTTTCAAGGTCCTTGATTTGCTCAAAGACTTTTGTATCAAAAGCTTCATAGAATAGGTTGATTGCTATATCATTCCATTGGAGCTTCTCTTCTTCTCTTGGAGTGAGACTTGTGGGATCAATTATTGCAAAATCATGTTCTATTACATCCCAAATCTTCCTATTCATTCCTCTTGTGAATGCACACATCTTCCTCTTCCAACAATCAAAGTTGGTGCCGTCAAAATGTGGTGGCTTCCCCATATAGTTGATTTGAGCCATTTTAACACCGGAGGATGTTAAGCCTCAAACAATCGGTGACCACGGCTCTGATACCACTTGAAAGGTCCAAATTGGCTAGAGGGGGGGTGAATAGCCTAATTAAAAATCTACAAAATTTTCTTAGGCAAACACTATTAGTAAGACAAACGGCGAAGCTTTTTGCGCTAGCCTAATAGTGTGTTGCAAGCCACCTATCCAATAGTTCTACCTAATATTTCTATGGCACACAATCAACTAGAGCTAGTAACAAATGCGGAATAAAAATACTATAGCTCTAGCACAAGAATGATGTACAATGAGTATACAAGACAAGTGTGTACAAGGAACTAGGTAAGCTAACTACCACTACCTACACAAGATATATGACTAAAGATGTGCAACAAGAAATGATATCAAAACAAGAGATATAGATCAATATAAATACACAAGGTAAATGAACTAGATAAGGAGGATTTCACCGAGCCTTGAGGATCGCCAAGTAGAGAGCCAATCACCGGTGAAAACCACTTGTGATGCCAATCACCAAGAATATGAAGATGGAGACCAATCACCAAGAATGGGACACAACCACAAATAGCACTCGGGAGACAAAGATTTATCCCGAGGTTCACGTGCTTGCCGGCACGCTACTCCCCGTTGTGTCGACCAACACTAGGTGATCCGGCGGCTAATCGGCGCTAAGCCAAGCTCACGAAGAGCGCCACAAGAATCTACCGCTAGTGAGGTAGCTCAATGACACGAGCAATCCACTAAGGATGCCTCTTGCCGCTCCGGCGAGGTGAGGCTCCAAAACCTCTCACAATCTCAATCGGTGGTGGCCAAGAACAAACTCCACTCTTGCCAATCAACCACCTCAACGCCTCCAAGCCGTCTAGGCACCGGCAAATGCCAAGAGTAACAAGAATACCCAATGCCGATGCGAAGAACTAGTGCCACTAGATTGAACTTTATCAAGAACGCGCACTAGATCACTCAATCTCACTTGGCTTGATCAATTCAACTTGGGAGATGAGTGGGGAGGCTTGTCAATGCTCACTAGAAGGCTTAGGAATCAAAATGTGCAAGAGAGCCCACTAGCAAGCCGGCCAACTCATATTTATAAGCCCCTCAAACAAATAGAGCCGTTACCTGTTCACTGCGCGAAAATCGCGACGACCGGACGCACGGTCAAGTGATCACCGGACGCTCCCACTGCGTCCGGTCGCTGGATGACAGCCACGTGTCCACGCGAATTCAACGTCGTTCGTTTGATCGTCCAACGGCTACTGCTCAAAAACGCGCCAAACGAGAGCACCGGACGCTCCGATCACCACCGGACGCGTCCGGTCGTCCAACGGTTAATTTGGACGAAAAACTTCGCGATCACCGGACTCTACGTCATTAGCACCGGACGCGTCCGGTCAAGAAATTCGCTCAGCGTCCGGTCAGATCCAGAGAGGTTCCAGAGAGGTTTTTTATCGACCGGACGCGTCCGGTCACCAGTGACCGGACTCACTCAGCGTCCGATCAAACTATTTGAACCTGATGCCTCTCGTGAACAGTGGTACATGCGAGTCCGGTCGTTTTTCTTCACAACTGACCGGACGCGTCCGATCGCAGCGTCCGGTCGCTGTTCAGCGTCCGGTCAAGCCTGAAAACCACGTTTTCAACTCCGGTTTCTTCTCCTTTGCAAATGTGCCAACACCACCAAGTGTATACCATCTTGTGCAAGTGTGTTAGCATTTTCAAAACATTTTTTCAAAGGATTTATTAGTCACTCACTAGGTCTATAGCATCGATATGTTAGAGAACACCTAGTGGCACTTGAACACCGCATAAGCCGTGAATAATCTCCTCTTAATAGTACGGCTATCTATCCTAAATGTGATCACACTCGCTAAGTGTCTTGATCACCAAAACAAAGAGCCCTATATGTTATACCTTTGCCTTCGGGCCTCTTTGCTCCATCTCTTCTCTTCTTCTTGCATTTCACAAAAGGTGGAGCACTTGATCTCTTGAGTGCTTGCGGCCAACACCATACTCCATGGTTGCCATCTTGCTAGCTCCACCACTTGGCTTGGTCATAATCCTTTCTTATAAGCTACACACATGCTTAGCAATAGGATTAGACCAAATAGGTTTCATCAATTAACCAAAACCAAACTAGGGCTTTCACATATGTTCATTATTGTCTTATTGTAAACTTATATGGGAAAAACCTTGGAAGGAAAACCCATGACCAAGTTTAGAGAACAATAAATATGATCTGAGGATCATAATTGTAATTATATGTCTTTGATACCATCTTAAAAACCTCTGTGGAGGAAAACAGAAGATATGACATAGATTATGTCTTAGATACCCCATACAAAAACCCCGGTGGGGAAAATAAGAGATATGACATATGACATGTATTGATATTGCCTCATTAAAAACCTTCTATGAGAAACATGTTTGAGGAAAAACTCATAAAGGAAAAGAGTACAATATGATGTTTTGAACAGGTTATAATTTCAAGAGGAGTCTCCCTCTGAACCTTGCAATTCTCAAAGTCATCGCACACCAAACAACACATTGTGAAATGTGGAAATTGGTAGGGACTTTGTGAATAAATCTTGTGGAGTTATGACATGATTTAGTTTGCAAGGTGTTTTTCTCCTCACTTTGGTGAGAATAAAACATTTCTAGAAGGCAATATAGTGATATTGCACTTATGTAACCTGTTGACATCCAAGCAACACAAGTTGCATTATCTTTGGAGATAATGGCTGGCGATTCGATGGAATCAAAGTGATCATTCAATGAAGTTATACATGTTCATGTAATACTTCAGAACGAGGAGTGGAAGTAGCCTCTTGGGTCGAGTTTAATAACCCCCATGAGAATTTTACCACTAACATCAGTATGTGATCTGGCATTATAGGGATTAAATAGCCAGTACTTGCATACTCCACATGATCATTTCTTAATTTATATGATGATAAATCAAGAGCCTTTGTACCATGTAGATATTTGTGGATATCCTCTTTGACTCCCACCTTTCGGTGTATAGAAGTTGCGCTTTTTTGAGCTATAGCAAGTATCTGCAAATGCAATATCAGGCCTGTTGCGATATGCATGATATATTAGCGCTTTGATGGCACTAAGGTTAACATCCCAAAGATGAAAAATGGATATTGATCCATGTTTAGGGATTGAATGACGATCAGTGTTGTAGTATGATTGTCCAATATTGTTTGGATATTGGTATACAATATCAATTGAATATTGGAAGACTGATGTGTGTGCTTAAGTTGTAGACTTAAACATAATTTGGTTTTACCCAAATCTTTCATCTCAAATTCCGTCTTATACGATGATTTCCTATTTTGATATGTTCATATGAGATGTATAAAACCAATTAGGTTTTAAGTATGAACACATAGGTGCAATCATCATAATGGGAGATATCCTTCTGTGGAAGGAACTCACCTAGTCAGTTGTACCACAAACAACTTAACTATTTCAAGTCATGGAGTGACTTGAGTTATACACAATGTGTGTTGCGATTTATGTTTTGATTCAGAATACAAAGTCCATTGGGACTTATAATCCGAATCTATCCAAATCAATTTTGATCTGCCAATTATCGGTGTAGGAACATAATTTCCACACATACCAATGGGTACGTTATGCTAGGTCTCTGCGTGAAACCATGTGCTACAAGCTCTCACTATTTCACCACCACATGGATTTGAAAATCCATGATACTTCCATGAAGCAAGTATTGTGATGAGGAATCATTACTGAAGTAAAGACTTCTCACTATGGAGTGAAAGCAGTTCTCCTTAATTGTCACCTTTGGTTGACCAAAATGTGAGTGGTTGAACACTCTGCCTAGGACTTTTGGTCTGGATCCAGATAAGGTGCATGACAATTTTGAGGAGTATGTCGACAATTTGTAGTCTTTTGTATGATTGATTCAATGGAACCAATTTTAGCATGTGGAAATATTGACCCTTGTGAACTCTATGTCATTTTCCATAATAACAGAGTTAGGGTGTTCCAATGACCCAGCGCCTAAAGTTGTGCACAAGTTGTGCTGGGCTTTTGGATGTTGAACATCCATAGGCTTTGGATAGTAAATATCCATAATGTGTCTATCAACTTCATGTTGATATGCATGTATTGTCTTGGAGAATTCTCTCCCCCTGATCCGAGAATGCTTGCAAGAAGCTGTATCCCATGTGGCCATACTTCTCCCCCTCTTATCCAGATTCAGGAGTTGAGTGGTTTTGTTAGGTACCTCCACTCTTTTTGGCACATTGAACGGGAATCGGATTTGGTGACAACTTTATGACAAGTAAATGCATTTGGCAGGCTATTTGCAATGTGTTGCAAATATAAGATATTCTGAACTGTTGGTTCAGATTCTTTGGTACGTGGATATGAGGATCGAACATCATTGATGATATTCTCTTTGTGATTCCTGGCATTCCATGTGTGGTAAGTGTCTCCCCCTAATGCCTAGAATCTTCCTCAAAGATGTACTCAGCATACAGGCATTGAGTGAATCCCTAATTAGAGATCTGAGGTATTATTGAATGACGGATAATAATACCTTGCGGTGATCTCCAAAATGCCCATTGATGTACGCTGCGGTGGTGATATCGGTACGTGCAAAACGTTACCGATACGCAGATGGGAAATATGTTGGCTACAAGGCCAAATTTCCACGTACGAACTGCAACGGAGGGAGCCGTATGATTGCAACTTTATGGATTTAGATTTATATGTGTTGTGTAAATCCGCATGTTACCAACTAGATGTTGGTAAATTGCAATTCTATTGTGGGTCATCAAACAACAAACTTAATTCTCTCAATGAGAGATTTAGTTTGACCATTATGTGTATGAACATAAGATACTTAATGATGTGGTCCCTAAAACCAAACAATTCCATTTACATGGATTGGATCCCACGTCCAGGATCGTTTGCTCTAAATTGAAGAATTTGAGCAATGAGTTTGGTAAATTTGTGGTACCTTATGAGTAAGGCGCACAATTAGGACAACATTGTAGATGCATAGATGTGCATTACACAGTATCTTTCTGGTCCATAGGATGGCAAATAGAGTCACATGTATGATCTTGAATTTCTCCAAGAAATTGTATGACTCATATTGATTTTGTGACCAATAGAATTAATAATAATTTTCTCATCATTCTAAATATAGAATGATCCAAGACAAATATGTCCAATCTTGATGGGCTCAAGAGAGAAAATTATTTTGTACGCAACAGGTATAATGAGATTGATGTATGTAGAATACACCCCAAATGATATGGAAAGAATTTGAACAATTATATAGTTTTCATATATGTTGCATCTAAGGCGAGTGAAAGATTTTCATCATCACTCCTTAGTATTGGGTTCCCATTTGAAAACCATGCAACTAAATACATGAAAAATATCATGTGGTATTTATAGAATCAGGATACATTGACGCATCCACGATTATTTTGAATACCCATGGAGAGGTTGTAATCTCTCATAATTGTGTTAGCGGTACGATGGTCCACTAAGCAAGATTCTTTTCCACCTGGTTGAATCCCATATAATTCTATATAGAGTTTGGCAATATTGGCGTATGAATTTGCACTCATATAGAATATGTATACCATGTATGAGGTACATGATATTTTTGATGATGGACAACATACTACATGTGGTAGTATGACTTTAGGCTAATAATATTTCCAATGGAAATCTGGAGACATTTTACAAGCGTTCGCTTGTTGAAGTGAACTCTAAATTATTCCAAAGAAATCGCTTGCCTCCAATGAGTTGGAGGTATAGTTGAGCCAAATATTTGATTTGGCGTTTCTGTGTATATGGACTGTACAATCACATTTTGTGAAAATGTGAGATTTGTCACACATGATCACTTTTCTAAATGAAAAATGATATTTGCGTTTACGAGAATCCATTATGTTGCATTGCCATGGATCAAGGATCCTTGATAAATGAATGATTGAACAATCATTTATAATTTGGACAATGCCACATCCTTTGTTGAAATCCCGATGAGGGACATGTAAAAGGTAGATGGATCTCACTCTTTGAACACTTAGATTTGAAAAATCCAAGTGCATGAGTTGCATACAAAATGCATGAACGCAAAGTGTGCCAATATCCAGAATGGATTGAGCATTTGATTGGGGTTGAGCAAACATGGTTGTGATGCCATATGCCCCCAATGATATCGTTGATATCTTAATGCTCATGGTAGGAAAATAAATTCCATCCATTGCGAGGTTGGAAATATTTCGAACCGGAAATATTAGCCATGTCCAACATGAGTTTATCATGTATGAATTTACTTGATAGTAAACAGTATAGCAATAAAGGCAAAATTTTGGGATTCAAGGTGAAACTTGATTATAGACTGACCATTCTATAAAGAACAGGCGACAAGGTCGCTGCTAATGTTTTGGATTCTATTCATGTGGGAATAGATGATGTAAAATCTTTGCCAAAATATAGACTCTATATGTGATAGAAAGGGGTCACCCGAAATAATGCACGCTAAAAATTGCTATTTATTTAAGTAGATTATTACTTAAATAACTTTATATTCAAGATGTGTCTTGAATTGACATATGCAAATATTGTGAATTCAAGATGAGTCTTGAATCACTTGTAGTGTTTACCTCATATTTTATAGGTGATGAAAAATCACCGTTAACATCACTGTGTATAATAATTATTGCCAAAAATAGTCTCAATCATTATGTATTAGCATGTTGGCACATAGAAGGTACAAACCAGATTGATGGCCTTGTAGTAGGGGAGCATAATCTGCAAATATGTGTATTTACAGTAGATGTCATCCCACTACCTATGTGTTGCTAATAATATGGGTTGATCACACTTTGAAGGTAGTCAAATGTTAGGAACATGACATAGATCTTATTGGGTGATTCAACTCGGAGGTAGTCACTATGTTTATAGATGATTCAACTCGGAGGTAGTCACTATGTTTATAGAAACATGGTGTAGACCTCGAATTATGAGACTATTATTTTGAAAGTAAACACCTTGTATGGTGTAAATCTTATCTAATTCATATTTAGATTGGGTAAAGCACATGAGGATAGTCACTATGTGACGGAAATAGTGTAGATCCTGCAGTAGTATTGAGATACTAGCTTGTGCATGACCAATCTAAAAGATGAATTTTGGCAATCACCTGTAGGTGTAGACCCCTTTGTAGTTCATATTCAAAATTGGTTCGCACAAGGAGGATGAAAATCCCATGATAGTACTATGGTACATCTTGTGCATGACCAATTTTGAAAAATAAACAAAAGTTGTCACCGTGAAGGTGAAGGTCATTTGTTCTAAAATGTCATATTAGTATACACGTTGAGGATAATCACTATGTGTAGCATAGTGTAGATCCCGCAGTAGTACTATGGTACTACCTTGTGTATACCCAATATGTAAAGTTTCAGAATATTATACACAAATAATAAGGTAATCACATAAATTATTTGCATAAAATAAATTAAGCGCTTGAAACTTAAAACATATAAGTAAATACACTTAATTAAAAATGCAAAATATAAATTGCATATTAAATAAAATGCATAAAATAAATTGCATATGAGATAAATTGCGTAAAAATAAATTACACAAATAAAGTGGAACATATTGTTAGTGGGAATGTCATTGGACAACACTTTGAACAATATATTCAACACATATGGTACATGTTATTGGGAATTGCCATGGGCAAACGCTTTGAACAATGTACAGTATATGAAAAATATACACGAAGGTGGTTGCGCTGTGAGCTAAAACAACATAGGAATTAGCCCAAAACGTAATTTGGATCCACCCGGCCCAAGCTGAAAGCTCGCAGGCCCCAACCTGGGTCTGGGCCGTCCATTCGGCCCATGAAGGGTATTGGGGGCGCCCCATATTTAAGTGGCGGTTAGGGTTTGGGGTTTTCCAAACCCTAACCGCCTCTTGGAGCCACCGCCGCCAGGGCCCTGGTGGCCAGCCACCGCCGCTGCTGAACCGGGGCGGGCCGGCTGGTGCGGGGTGCGGGGCCGCCGTCGCCGGGCTGCCAGGGCGCGGCTAGCCGGCTGGGCGAGGAGCGGCCGGTTCGGGGCGCCGACAGCCGCCAGGGCTTGGGCCGGCCGACCGACCACGAGGCCGCCGCGGGGGTGCGCGTGGCACGCAGCCATCTGCTGGAGTCGTCCGCAGCCAGGGCCGACCGCCTCCGAGCTGAGGCTCCGCCTGCCGAGCCGTGGTCGGCCGCCGGGCGCACGGGGCGAAGCCGTCGGCCGCCTGGCGCGCGGGGCGAAGCCTCCGGCCATCGGGCACGCGGGGCCAGGCCGCGGCCGCCGGGGCATGCGAGGCCAGGCCGCGGCCACCGGGGCGCGGTCGGTGGTGGACGGGCGCGCGAGGACGCTGGTCGGTCACGGGGCGCGGCCGCTGGTGGCCGCTGCCGCTCGCCGGAGTTGGCCACTGGCCAGGCGCGGGGACCGAGCATCCGGCTGCTGAGGCCGCCGGCCAAGCCGAGCCGGTGCGCAGCCACTGGCCGGGTGCGGGGCCAAGTCGTCGAGGTGGTGCAGGCAGCCTGGCGGTGCCGGGCCGCTCGCCGCCGTCTGCCTGGCCAAGCGCGCGTAGCCGGGTCGGCCGCTGCCGCTGGTCGGCAGACCAGTCGCCGCTGCCGTAGGAGCCGACCGCGAGCGCGGCAAGCCGCGTCGCAAGATGCGCATGCTGCTTGCCCGTATGTGCTGCCGGCCCCGGCTAAGGCGGGTCGCGGTCATGGGGACCGCCGGCCATGGCGCAAGTCCGTAGGCCGTCACCACCGGTGTCGCCGGAGGTGGGAAGTCGACGGAGTTGACGTTTGAGAGCGCTGACTCAACGTACTGAGGTTGCGATCCCTCTCACATCCATCCCATCCGGGAGTCGGTGACTCGACGAAGTGTCGAAGAACAGGAGTATAGGGAATAAGATATGATTTGATTCCCCAATATTACTTGTGATCCATTGTTACCTGTGCGCTCTTCCCCTCGAAGAGATTTGGCCTTATCAATTGAGCTATTCTTCCTCTCGGAAGAAGAAGCAATGAGCGAGGGTGCTGATAACGTGTTACGAGTAGCAAATTGCGAGAAAATATAAATGAGACTCGGGAGAATAGAATGAATCATCGGTCCTTTTCATTGATCATTTGTACATATTTATATACAATATGAAAGGAGTTTATGAAGCAAAACTTTCCCGCGAAGGAACCACGACCCACGTCCTGTGGACGTGGGGAGTTTCCTCCCCCGTCAAGTAACCACGACTCCGTGGATGTGGGGGCGTGGAGAGGATGAGATCATCGTATACGAGATATTTGTAACACATTCCATCCATGGCAAGAAGAATTGAAGAAAAAAGCAGCAGAGCTGAAGCGGTTGCGGCAGAGACGGCACGCAGAGCGTGATTTTCCACGTGAAGACGTTGATGATTCTCGTGTAAAGATTTGACCAATTCTTCTTCACTTTTACTGAAAAATCGTGTGGGAAAGGAAAATTAGGAGAGGGGAAAATATTGCTAAGGATGAACCTACGGTTTGGTCACGGCTCAAAAATGTAGAGCCTAGTCCACCTCGGCATCTCAAATCAACATGACAATGATTAAAGATATTGTAATGCTGTTCATTATTCATGGATCAAACAAACATCGGTGGCCTGTCATAAAGATTGTCAAGTCCGGAAGTGCGTATGCTGACTGACCTGACTAACTCGGTCCTAGTCTAAGAGTAGAAAGTGCCGTATCCTCGTCAGTCAACTAAGAGGACTACACCAACGCCATTCCCAGCGTTTGCTTCTCCCTCGGCGAGCCTCCACCAGATGGGATAAGCTCCAAAAACCTTGCTTAGTGGTGCTCAAAAAAATTGGTTTCAAACAACTGGAGCAGAAGAACCACCCAGTCACAGTTGTACGTATAGAAACGGTGATGATATGTCGCTCAGATAGAATCACACGTATAGAAACTGAAACTATGAAATGTCGGTCAGATAGCATCACATGTATACAAAATCAAGACTTCCAAAAGCAAGACTTCGACGCAGATGCTGCAGCCTGCACCACAACTGAAACCCGGATATAGCAGTAGCAGCGAAGTATGACATCGTGTCAACAACATCATCACGTAACACCATGGCAGAACTTCAAGTATACTAGTAGACCACTAACACAAATCAACACATGTATATATCTAGAGCATAGCAGCAATCAGTCATGGAGGAACATGGCTTTACCAGAACGAAATTGATCACTGAGTTGCATGCACAAGCATATAAAATTATACTTCATCAGCTTCAAACATTAGCTGGTAACGGCTGAAAGCGTACCGAATCACAACAGATACAAGCTGCGCTACAAATATGAAATATGTGTGGCAGCGTTCCTCTCTCGAAGCAGCTCTAAAAACAATCCACCATGTTGCAGCCTCCATAGCATCGACCTGACGGGCCAAGTATAGTTCCTCAAGCTCTACTAGTCAAGAAATTAATTTTGGATGGACATGTGTGAAGGTACTACAAAATTCTGCCCAAAAAAACTGCTCCAAAGATAAAGATTAGTTCGCAATATTCTGATCTTTGTTAAGCAAACAGGCTGTCTATGTGATGATCACTGCTCATTACTCATTCGTGTTGCTCATATATTTGCATGTAGGTTTCTGAGAGAGCTACCATTTGAGGAAGAGTCTCAGTAACATGGAGATCCTGCATCTCGTACCTGAGAAGGAGAATATCAAATGATTAAATCAGGGTTACTAACACTCGTAAAAACAATTCCATAAAGATACAACCGAGGAACGTACCAGGCCTCCTCTGATTTCCGCTGTACAAATACTCTGTAGCATCCTTCGCCTGGTTTGCCATCATGGACAATGTTTGCTATGAGGTCATACTTTGAACGTAGCTTATGATTCTCTTTCGGCTTAGGTAATGGAATGTAGTCCTTCAATTCCAAGTTCTTCACAGGAAAATTAACTGCCATGTTGAGTATTAAAACGTGTATTAGAATGAATCACCAGGGAGCATGACAGCAAATCTAACTGGGCATGCACAAAATCTCACCTAGAGTAGGGTTTTTCTCGACAAAGAAGTTATTTTTAGTAAACCTTCGCATATGAAGGATCAGATACTTCGGCAGTCTAGTAACTCGGTACCTCATTCGGGCAATGGATGGTCGGACAACCTCTGTCACAGTCTCACCATCAAACTTCTTCAGTATGTTAAATAATGGTACCTAAACAGTATGATGATTTAGAATCCCAATATACCCATCCACAGCAAACTAGACCACCCCCACCCCCAACACACACAAAAAAGTAACAAACAAAAAACTCAAAGCTGGGGAAAACATGGAAAGAAATGACAAGGTTTCAAATGGGGTGTCAGTTTTTTTTGGTTTTGGGGGGGGGGGGGGGGGGGGGGGGCTACAGTAGATGCGATTCACAATGCGCCCAGTAGGATGCCATAGAAGTGATAAGTCATTTGACCCAAAAGGTCTTTAACATCATGGTATTTAACAATGACAATCTGGTGAATATGCCACATAGACACATAAACATATTCTGCAGCTGTAAGCATGTCTATGTTCCATGAAATTTTATGTGGAACGGAAAGGATCAGATTAACATGTACAACTCCCTCAGTTCCAAATAATAGTTAGCTTTGTCTCTGTCCTAAGTCAAACTTCTTTAACTTCGACTGAGTTCATAGAAAAATCCACAAACATCTTGATTTATTTGAACTTGCGGATATCAATATATTTTTTCTAAAAACATGGTCAAAACCAGAAGGTTTGACTTAGGACTAAGTCAAAGTCAAAGTGGACTATAATTTGGAACGAGGGAATACTAAGCAAGTAAGCATTACTCAAGCAAGACTATAAGAGAAGGCATAATCTTTATCCTAAACAAGAACAAAACTAAAAGCATTTGTGTAACAGATATTCTTTACAGTGAAGTTAAGCTTCAAGTGCTAAGCCGTAAGCCCGTAACATTTGTGTAACAGATATCGTCTTACAGCTGTTCACAGGTGGTCTTATATGTAAGGAGTAAGGAATATTGAAGAAACATCCTCCCAAAATAGTTCTACCAATAGACAGGGGAACTAAGTTTCACTGATACATGGATCCTCCATAAAACTACATAGGTGCTTGTGAACATACCTGTGGAATGATATTTTTCTCCATGGCATCTTTGAAAAGAGGTGGAGGTGGAAGGTCAAGACCGAGCATCAGGAATGTGACCTTAGATGTTTCAGTAACAAGTCCATCTGCAGTTCCAACCACTGAACCTGCCTCACCATTTAGCTCATCGCCATCCTCTCTTTTTTCCATTATATGTTTCCTATGAACCTCCTTAACAACTTCAAGCTCTCCCTGCAAGAACAGTTCCAACGTGACCTGATAAGTTGCTGAAATGATATCAATTACACTGTTGACGCCACTTGTCCAGAAAAGCTAACCTGAAAACAATCATGTATTATGCTTCTGTTTTTCTTCTTTGAGCTTTTTAGTTTCGCATGCAGTGTGTTTAAGAGCCATGACATAAATTCCACTGGATCTGACTGTACACCAATCTGAAACCGTTTGTCGCTGGCCTTCATAACTGCTTGCAGAAACTCATGTGGACTAACCTGAACAGAAAACAAAGGGTTGTAGCATTATTGGTTTACAGACAAATTTTCATACAAAGGGACAGCATTAAACATGCTGCAAACTGATTTAACAAACCAACCTGGCCCTTGAAGTTCCTAGCATGCCAAATCTTACGTGTCAATTCCCCAAAACGATGAACCAATGGTGATTTGCTATGCTGATAGTTTTCAGGGATTAGAAAGAAATTTCTCAAAGGCGTAACTCTCATTAATGACTGTATTGTGACATTCACAAAATCAGTCTCCTTGATGTTGTTAAGACCCACCTGCACAGAGCAGTGATTGTTTAGATGAGATAAAAAGGCAATAAAGCATCAATAGCAAAAGACCTAATTCCCATGTGCAATAGAAGTATATTCTTGAGATTAGATATAGTGTTATTCATACAACAGAATAGTAAAATTCTACAGATCAACTGTAGAAAAAACTGCTATGATCAGTTAAGTGTACAGTGTTTGTATGCAAGTCCACGACATATTCAGGCTTCACATAGAAGTGCAAAAAATATTTTAAAATCCATTTGTTAGATATTTCATGATACACCAACAAACAATTCTCACATACATTAAAAGAAACTTTTTTGATAGAATTGATTAAGGAAGATTCCACAGAATAGCAAAGAAAGTGAAGCAGGCCCAAACAAGATCATCTAAGGGCTCTTGAGTTAGTTTTAAAGATACATACCATTCCAGGTAGATAATTGGAGCCATCAAGTGCTCTAGACCACTGCTTATTTTTGTCAAGATTTAGAACCTGCTCTTTTGTGAACCTGCCAGAACGGTACACCAATTAACAGCCTTCGCTACCAAAGCCATCAAGTGTTGTTGGAATGTAATGTTAGAAGCAATGGAGAAGCACCTTGGATTGAGAACATGACGAATATCTTCTAAAGATGGATCATTAATCTCATATCCATCAGGAAGACAGTAAGCCTTCTCGGTTTGAAGATTAATGAACACATGATGGCCTGCTTCAAGGCTGTGCGTATATGCATGAGATTTCAACCCTCTTCCTTGGAAATATTTACCACAGACCAAGCAAGCATACACATTCAAATTTGACAAGGAGATTGAACAGAACTTCTCAAAATCAAAATCAAGAACCTGCAAAGTGAACTCAGCTGTAAATAACAACGAGAAGTAATGAAAAAAAATGTTACACGGACCAGATCAGTAAAGAGATAAACCAGCAGAGTACAGATTGTGGATACATACGATACACACAATAAGGGCCTGTTTGGATACAGGGACTAGTGTTTAGTCACCTAAAATTTAGTCCTGGGCCATCCAAACAAGTGAACTAATGGGTGGACTGATTTTAAGCCCATACCAAAACTAACAACACTAATTCAATAGTTGGCAAAGGGGAACTAAAATAGACTGATAGCTACTAGTCCATGTATCTAAATAGCACAGGACTAAACTTTAGTCACCTAACAATTAGTCCTAGGTGATCCAAACAGGCCCTAAGAGTAGTCATATGTAATAATTGATATAAATAAACTATTATACTATGCTGGACAGTCTACCAACACCGAAAAGGCAATAGCACAGACAAATATCAGGAGCTATTAAGATGTCAATCGGCCATAATAATGGAATTCACTTTGAAGATACTGGTAAACTATACTGTAAGTGATGATTGTAGGAGTACATGTTAATCAGCAATTTTAGATCACATAAATTAGCCAAATATCAGCAGCTAACAATTTGACAGTAACAAGTACTTGGTGTATATCAAGTCACTCTTGTGCCGTGAACAAAATAGTGTGTTGCAGCCAGCTAAATTCGCACCAAGGCACACGAATTTGATAAAAATAAATGCAAGTGCACCTGTCTGTTCACGGTGTCGAGGTACGGGCAGTCCCGGCGCAGCTCTACCTGCCTGGGCCTCCTCTCGGGAGCCCTCCTCACGTCGTCCTCATCATCGTCATCGTCATCGTCCTCCCCCTCGGGCTCCACCGCGCGTCGGCCATTCGCGTGGCCCCTGGCCGCTTCGTCTTCCTCCTCGTCCTCGTAGGTGGCCAGCCCCAGCAGGGACGCGCCCTCCGCGCGCGGCCGCTTCTCGGCGGCGGCCCCGTCGGAGAGCTCCTCTCCATCTTCCTCACGGTCTCGTTTCCGCGTCGGGGATGACTGCTCGTCTGCGCCCATCGGCCGCGACCGCAGGGGGGCTCTAGGGTTTGGGGCGTGGGGGCGGCGTGGGCGGAGACGGGCGGAGGATGGATGGAGGGTGGATGCGTGGGCTAGGGTTTCGTGAGGACGATGGAGGGGCGTAGATCACCGCGGCGAGGGCGGTGCCACGAGCCCACGACCAGCACTTACTGTGCGCTCTGAAGACTGAGGACGTTTCGTTAAAGTTGAGCCACTACGTGCTTTGCAGTGAAATACTGAAATTCCAAGACTCAAAAGGCTGTGTTTAGTTTAGATAACTCATGTATAAACTGATTCAAATAAGTTAGTTTATAGGTAACTCAAAGTATCAAATAATCCTGACTTAAAGTGACTCAAATAGTCAGTTTAGGTACGACTTGTGAGCTGCCAATTGCCAGAAGAAAAAATGATGAAACCAACGGCAAAACGATATGACCTTTGCAGTTTATTCGACAACACTTAGAGCATCTCCAAGTGTTTTGGTCACGCTAGGAATCGCATTCTATATAAGTTATACCAAACAAAGTCACCGTCATCTTAAAAGCACTTTTCGTTTTGTTCTAAATTGAAGTTCATTTCAGTTTTCTCATGAGTAAAAAAAAATCTAATTTTGTCTGCGTTTAAAGGAATATATATTGGCATCTATAACATTAAATTAGTTATTGTATTAAATTTGTCATGAAGATGTAATGATAGTGCTTTTTCAAAATGTAGGTGTTACTGTTTTTCCCTAAGAAGTATAGTGAAGGTCAGAAAAAACATTTCTGAACAGATATAAAGTGAAGTGTAGATTGAAATGCATGGAGTATTTGAACTTTTGAAGTAGAGATAGATTCGGTTTTTATTGTGTTTTTATAGGTTTCTGGTTTGATTAGAGCCTTAGAGCATATTTAAGAGTCTGTTTTAATTAAATCTACACTCTCAATTCTTACTTGAAGAGCTATTTGAAAAACAAAACAATTTCTATATACTTTCTTATTTTAAAGACTTTTCTATGTCATGTGTGTACTCTAGAGAGTCAATTCAGATGCATTCTCCATCTTTGGCATGTGAAGATCTAATTAAAGAAGCTATTAGATGTTTTTCATCAAAACCTTTAATTAGAGGGTGTTTAGTTGATGGGTGAAAAGATTCGGGATGTCACATCGGATATCACGCGACATGCCAGATATAGTATTCAGATACCGATAAAAAACAGATTTCGTGAAAAACCTGTGAGACAAATTTATTAAAACTAATTAATTCATCACTAGCATATGTTTAGCACAACATTATCAAATCATGGACTAATTAGGCTTAAGAAATCGTCTCTCAAAGTTATCGCGATCTGTGTAGTTAGTTATTTTTTAGTCTACATTTAATACTACATGCATGTGTCTAAATATTGTGCGTGCTAGATGAAAAGTTTTGGTGGGAACTAAACACCCCCTCACTATCAATATGGAAGGACAATATTGATATACTTACCTATATGCCCTCAAAATTATGTGTTTTTTTATGGTCTATTTTTTTTTTGAACATACCTTTAAGGACTGAAAACGAAATTCTCTTTACATGTGTGGCCATCTGCATGTTTGTGGCACTTAAAGATGTTAAGGATAAAATGACCATTTTACCACTGGCAAAAAAAATAAAATGCAGAGTTTAAGTTGTCTTTTTTAGATTTAGAGTAATATTGGAACAAAATAAAGTTAACAATGCATAATAAGATATATAGTCAGATACACAAATAGATTGCAATAAAATTAGTTTTTCAAATGCATAAAATTTTGCACCAAATCAAAGTATTTTTTTTTGCTAGGGGGTAAAATGGGTATTTTACCCTTGTCTTAGCATCGTTAAGTGTCCACAATGAACGGAAGGCCACACAGGTAAAAGAATTTCGTTTCCAAACCTTACACGTAAGTTCGCATTATTTTGAGGTCCATATATACAGGTAATGCTCTTGGAGTTCTCTTATGCTGTCCAAGTGCTAAAAAAATTCTGCAAACACTTTGCGTAACAAACCTTAAAGACACACACCTCGGCTATCTGCTCTATATATCGTTGGCCAGGCCCAAGAGGACGGACATAAACTGGAGCTTTAAAAGTTGACGGCCCATAGAGCTTGATAGGCTACGGCACCTAGATGTTTGATGGGCCTAACGATTAGGGAAGGCGGCAAGTAGATCAGGAACATGTGTAGATCCATATGCATCGGTCCGGCCCACACGAAGCTCTAGAAAGCGTAGAAACCAAACACCGTTCCATTCCAGCAGCCATCTTCCTGGCCAGCCGCCATCGCCACAGGTCGTCGTTCTCGTTCTCGCAGACAGCTGAAAATGACGACGATCGATCTGGTCAGTGGTCGCGGGGAACACGGAGCGACACCAGGCGACGGAGCCTAGGCATAGGCAGAGAGCTCACCACAAGTTTTCTGACGAAACCGGTGGATCGGAACCCGATGCGCCTGGGGATCCCATCCACAGACTGGCGGCAGACAGACTGCAGGCAACGGGATCGAGCAGCAGGCAGCCGATGGAGGCGGCGCGGTTTCCTCTCGCCGGATATCGGAGCGCGTAAAGAAACCACGACGACCGGGCCGCGACGGCCGGCCGGGGGCCGCCCGTGGCGGGCAGAGCGACCAGGGACAGCCACGCCGTGCGGCAGCGGCCCTCGCGCCCGCCTCGGATCTGCCGATGGAGGAGACGTGCAGCGGGTGCATCAGACCAGGTACAATAATTGGTTTATAGCCAAGCAAATGTTGACGTGAAGGAGAGAAGAGATGAGAGAGAGGAGAGCTTGGCTCTCATGTAAGCACCAAGCTGGGCACGGAAGCATAGGTAATAGTGGGTCCTAATAGAGATGTATGTGAGGAGGAATATGAAAGAGAAATAGTTTACAGCCAAATAGAAGACTAACTATTGTATAGCTTTGATAGATCCAATCGGATCTCTAATAGGAAGTAGACTCGGGATAAATATTAAGAAGAACTGATCATTGCCTCAATTAAAATAACAGTAAGGATAAAACACAGTTAGGGTTAGAGGTTCGACCATCTCCGGTGGGCTTGGAGCTTGATCCGGCGTCCGCCATGGAGTCGAGGAAGCCGGGGCGGTGAAGAGCACGTCGTGGAAGAGGAGGGAGCAGTCAGGGTCGATGCAGCGACGGCGGCGGAGGGGGCTTCCCGTCACTGGCTGCGAGCCCTAGATCGGATTAGGGTCGGGGATGTCGGTGGGGGGTCTCTGGCGGCTCAGACGAACCTCGTGCCTTGTGCCTTGGCCCCCCACCTCCCTTTTATATCCCGCAGTGTGACAGGGGCCCTCCAACCATTAATGGGTTGGGCTCCCCGATCAGGAGCGGATCAAGGTAGATAAAAGGGCCGTTGGGCCCAGTAACTAGGGAGATCAATACTAACATTCTCCCCCTTGATCTCCTAATAACTTATCTTATTCTTATCTTAAATACTCAACTTATATGGCTCTATTCCATTATAAAGAAAAGCGTCGAGCGCGTCTCGTCGTCACAACCAAGCGTCGTTGGACTTGACGGCTACAATACATCTCTCTAATTTGAAACAGAGTTCTAACTTGGGCCCTAAGTGTTCAGGAATCATAGGCTTTCCCTTAACCCCATGCCGGCTACGTGTCTTCTAAACACGTTGGGTGGTAAGCCTTTTGTCAACGGATCCGCTAACATCTTATCTGTACTTATATGCTCAAGACTAATGACATGATCCCGAACTTTATCTTTCACAACATAGTACTTAATGTCAATGTGTTTGGCAGCACCACTTGACCTATTGTTGTGAGCATATTCAACTGCAGGATTATTATCGCAGTATAACTTAAGTGGTTTCTGAATGCTGTCTACCACTGCTAATCCGGGTAAGAACTTCTTAAGCCAGTTCACCTGCCCCGAGGCCTCATAACATGCTACAAACTCCGCATACATTGTGGATGATGTAACGAGAGTTTGTTTGGAGCTTTTCCACGATATTGCCCCACCTGCAAGGGTGAAAATATAACCCGAAGTGGATTTTCTTTCCTCCCCCGCATAATCTGAATCTGAGAACCCTACTATCTCAAGGGAATCTGATCTCTTATAGGTTAGCATGAAGCCTTTTGTGCCCTGCAAATAACGCAAGACTTTCTTTACTAATTTCCAGTGCTCTATGCCTGGATTTTTCTGATATCTGCCAAGTAACCCGGTAACAAAAGCTATGTCAGGGCGAGTACAAATTTGAGCATATTGTAAACTTCCGACAGCGGATGCGTAAGGAACTGATCTCATTTGCTCGAGCTCTATCTGATTCTTGGGACACTGATGTTCCCCATACTTATCGCCCTTGACTATGGGTGCAGGTGATGGGCTGCATTTATGCATACTATATTTCTTAAGAATCTTATCTATGTATGCATTCTGAGACAAACCTAATACCCCTTTGCTTCTATCACGGTGAATCTCTATCCCCAGAACAAAAGAGGCTTCACCGAGATCCTTCATATCAAAATGCGAGGACAAGAACTTCTTTGTTTCCATTAGCAGACCGACATCACTGCTTGCCAGCAAAATATCGTCCACATATAGAACCAAAAAGATGAACTTACTATTCTTAAACTTTGCATACACACAATTGTCCTCAACATTAGCCTTAAACCCAAAACGTCTTATGGTGTTATCAAACTTCAAGTACCACTGTCTCGAAGCTTGTTTTAACCCATAAATGGATTTTCTTAGTCGACATCCCATTTCTTCTTTTCCTTCCACAACAAAACCTTTCGGTTGTGCCATGTAAACATCTTCTTCTAGATCCCCATTAAGGAATGCCGTCTTAACATCCATTTGATGTAACTCTAAGTCATAATGTGCCACTAGCGCCATTATAATTCTAAAAGAATCCTTACATGAGACAGGAGAAAAAGTCTCATTGTAATCAATTCCTTCTCTTTGGGTAAAACCCTTTGCCACGAGTCGCGCCTTATATCTCTCAATGTTCCCTTGGGAGTCACATTTGGTTTTGTAGACCCATTTACAGCCTACTGTCTTGGCTCCTTTAGGAATTTCCACTAAATCCCAAACATTGTTGGAATCCATGGATCTTAGCTCATCTTTCATGGCTTCTAACCACTTATCTGAGTGCTCGCTTCTCATGGCTTGTTCATATGTAGTGGGATCATCCTCCATATGAAACTCTTCGGCCTCATAGACTTCATAATCATCTGAGATAGCTGATCTTCTAACTCTATGTGACCTTCTAATGTTCTCAGTATTTGGCGCCATTTGGGGCTGTTGTTGTTCTTCCCCATGCACGACAGGTAGTTCTAATGGCTCCTGAAGGACAGGTTCCAGATTTCCTGTCGGCAAGGGAGGCTCAACAACAGGTGCTGGCACTACAGTGCTTGACACCGTTGGTGCAGCAGCAACAGGTAGCATAAAGTATGGTTCCTGAAACATCGGAGTAGGGGCGTGAACCCGTTTCTCTTCTAAGTTAACTTCTTGAACCACCTTGCTCCCCCTGATCACATCATGTTCTAAAAACTCAGCATGTCTTGTCTCTACAAACTTTGTATGCCTGTCAGAGCAATAAAAGCGGTAGCCTTTTGATCTATCTGGGTAGCCAATAAAATGGCAACTAACAGTCTTAGGATCTAATTTTCCTGAATTTGGGTTAAAGACTTTAGCCTCAGCTGGACAGCCCCACACCCTTAAATGCTTAAGTGAGGGTACTCTGTCTGTCCATAACTCATACGGTGTTTTAGGCACCGACTTACTGGGTACACGATTAAGGATATGAATGGCGGTTTTTAACGCCTCCATCCACAGACTTATTGGTAAAGTGGAGTAACTGACCATGCTTCTTACCATATCCATCAGGGTACGGTTTCTTCTTTCAGCCACTCCATTTTGCTGAGGTTCTCCTGGCATTGAATACTGAGCAACTATGCCATGCTCCTGAAGGAACTTTGCAAAAGGTCCTGGAACTTGACCATACGGGGTATGTCGCCCATAGTATTCTCCACCACGATCTGATCTTACTATCTTAATTTTCTTGTTGTGTTGATTTTCTACTTCTGCCTTAAATATCTTAAACTTATCTAAAGCTTCTGATCTTTCTTTAATCGGATAGATGTAGCCATAACGCGAGTAGTCATCAGTGAATGTTATAAACGAGTCATAACCATCCACACTCATGACGGGAAACGGTCCACATATGTCAGTGTGGATTATTTCTAAAGTCCCCGCACTGCGTTTGGCATTTTTCTTAATTTTCTTAACGTACTTACCTTTAATGCAATCAACACATTGGTCTAATTCTGATAGTTCTAATGGCGGAAGAATTTCAGTTTTGACTAATCTATCAATTCTCCCCCTCGAAATGTGGCCTAATCGACAATGCCACAATTTCGAAGAGTCAACCTGAATATTCTTACGCTTTTTACTTACATTCATAGACGAGGAAGCAATCTTATTCTCAGAACTTATAACATTAACATGCTCAGAGATGGATAACAAATAAAGTTTGTCTTGTCGGAAGGCAAGACCAACACACTGATTATTAAAAAATATCTTACACTTGCCATCTCCAAAATGACAAGCTAATCCATCATCATCTAACTTAGACACACTTATTAAGTTTCGATGCAAAGAAGGAACATAGAGTACATCATGAAGCCTAAGTACAAAACCATTTACTAATTCTAATGATACGTCTCCAATGGCTTGGACGTCGGCTTGTACTCCATTAGCCACCTTAATGGTTCTTTCTCCTCTTTGCAGGATCTTCCTCGTAGCGAATCCCTGAAAAGAATTAGCAACATGAGTAGTTGCACCTGAATCAACCCACCATGTGGATTTGTCATAACTTAAAAACAAGGATTCATCTACAAATGTAATAATATCCTCACCATTCTTACTCAGGAACTTCAGGAACCCAGGACAATCTTTCATCCAATGGCCCCTTTCCTTGCAATACATGCACTGATCTTTGTCTACAGTGATCTTCTTTCCCTGCTGGGACTGAGACTGAGCTGGGAACTGAGGCTGAGGAGGGAACTGAGGCTGAGGTTGGAACTGAGGTGCCTTTCCCTTGGCATTAGCATTAGAGGATGAGCTGCCATCCCACTTTGGTTTCCCTTGTGGTTTAGCATTCTTATTAAAAAACTTTCTCTTATTATCCTTCACATAGAGAGCAGAGTCCCCACGTGAATCCTTAATGCGCTCTTCCTCTTGAACGCACATACTAATGAGCTTGTCCATGTTCCAGTCATCAGGCAACATGTCATAGTTGACACTAAAAGTGTCAAACTCACTTTGCAGTGAGGCAAAGATCATGTGAATGACAAAAGGATCAGGTAACTTAATTTTCATGGACTCAAGCTTAGCAGCTATGGTGCTCATTCTTAGTATGTGGTCTCTAACGCCACCACCATTGTATTTCTTATTGCAAAGCTCTTTGATAAGAGCACTTGCCTGAGACTTAGTAGTTGCATGGAACTGATTCTTAACATGATCTAAATACTCAGCAATGGTGGGTGTCTCAGGGATGGACCCTCTGATAGGCTCTGAAATAGTAGCCTTAGCTAAAGTGAGACATTTCTTATTGGAACTGTCCCATTGCCTTTTCTCAAGGTCATAGGACATCCTCTTATCAGCATGATCCCTTTTGCGTGTCGCAAAAGCGGCATCTTCCTCATTGTCCTCTCTCACAGGCTCCTCTGGAGCAACGGGACACGGTGATGAGAGAGCAAGGTCATTGTTCGTCATGACCAAGGCTAACTCAAGCTGCTCGCGCCACTTCTTATAGTTGTTCCCAGTCAGAGGTGGAATCTGAGCGATCCAGTTGATTCCTGAAAACCATTGACAGAATAGTGAGATTTGTTAACACAAATAATATCTTATCCATAAAAATTGCATGTTTTAAAACAACGTTGGTCAGTATTAAAACATACAATTCCTTCTGCATTATTTCTATATCACCGTTGGGCAGAAAATAAAAATAATGCATAAAACTGATGAAGCTAAAACATTTATAATATTGATATAATCAACGTTGGTCAGAATATAACAATATTACAAATTTTCTGAATATCTTATTTTAATAATTGTTCTAACAATTAAATTCTCCCGTTGGTTCGAATTTAATTAAAGAACAAAAATAAACTTTGCAGCGGAAAACGTGACTGAATAAAACTTATACTTATTGTCTGATATTCTCTGAAAATTTATTCCGTTGGTACAAAATTTGCAGAGATATGAACTTAAAATTATTCTGAAATTGGAAAAACAGAAACATGTCTTAATTCTTAAAACCGGCCTGTTTCACCAGCGCTCCTGACTGGGCCGACTGGCCATTCTGCGCGCGGCCCAGTTGAGAAAACGGTCCAGTCCACGCGCGCTCAGGCTCCTTCCCCGCACCCAGGCCGCAACCTGGGCCTGGGCCGGGAAAGACTTCTCCCTCTTGGGCCGAAAGGCGGCCCAAGCCATCCGAACCGTCCATCCAGATCGGACGGCTGGGCGCCGAGATCGGAAGGACAAAACCATCTCGGCTGATGCCCCCGAAACCCTAAGCTCATTTCACTCCCCTTCAGCGCCTCCACTGACGTCCCCTTCGGCGCCTCCACTGAAGAAGCCGCCGCCGCTGTCCACAACGACGACGACGAGGACGCTACCGGAGGAGGATTTAGCGCCGCCGCGGGCCCTTTCGCCGATGCTCGCGCTCCCCTCTGGGTAGAGCGCGGTGCCGTCGAGTGGCCCCGCGACGGTGCTGGTGCCGTGAGCGGCCGGGATCCCGCCGGTCGACCATGGAAGGCCGCCGCGTCCCCAGGTAGGAGAGATCCTTTCTGATTTCTTAGGTTTAGGGACTCGGTTCTTCGGTTCCCCTTCTGATTCCTTAGGGATTCGCCGATCCAAAACCGGATCGGTCGCTTTGCATCTTCTCGTGGCCCGGGACGATACTCATCGGCATGTCGCTCGGCGGCCAGAACAAGACTTAGGGTTACTGAGTTCTTAGGGTTCTTAGATCATTTCTTAGTCTAAAATCCCGATCTATTTCTGAGATGCTTACCAATGATAGATCCAATCGGATCTCTAATAGGAAGTAGACTCGGGATAAATATTAAGAAGAACTGATCATTGCCTCAATTAAAATAACAGTAAGGATAAAACACAGTTAGGGTTAGAGGTTCGACCATCTCCGGTGGGCTTGGAGCTTGATCCGGCGTCCGCCATGGAGTCGAGGAAGCCGGGGCGGTGAAGAGCACGTCGTGGAAGAGGAGGGAGCAGTCAGGGTCGATGCAGCGACGGCGGCGGAGGGGGCTTCCCGTCACTGGCTGCGAGCCCTAGATCGGATTAGGGTCGGGGATGTCGGTGGGGGGTCTCTGGCGGCTCAGACGAACCTCGTGCCTTGTGCCTTGGCCCCCCACCTCCCTTTTATATCCCGCAGTGTGACAGGGGCCCTCCAACCATTAATGGGTTGGGCTCCCCGATCAGGAGCGGATCAAGGTAGATAAAAGGGCCGTTGGGCCCAGTAACTAGGGAGATCAATACTAACAAGCTTGACTCTTAGAGCTTGGCTTATAGCCAAGCACTTGGCTCTATTATTGACCATGCCCTGATGCACGGTCGCCTAGCTACGACGTGGAGTATACCCAGCACTGAAAGATAAGCGGATTTGATTAACTGGTGGCGGCGCTAATCCCCCTGCTCGAATATAATTACGTGCTGACTCCTAGGTGCATCGTCGGATAACGTTATTAAATCTTCATTTTGAAAATACAATTCTAGTGCAGTCACACGTTTGAGTATCTTAATTTTGACCAATTATATAAATTAAAAGATAACAATATTTATGATACCAAATAAATATCATTAGATTAGATATGAAATGCATTTTTATATTATTTTTAAATTTTTTTTAATAAATATCATTTACTACAAATTTGGTTAAATATGACCTATTCGGTACAGCTCATAACAACTTTATGAGTTATTGTGAGCTGTTTTTTTTTTTCCAAACACTTTTTTTCCAAAACAGCTTTATCCATGAAGCTGTTTTATTCCCCCTTTCACAAAACTATAAGCTAAGATGAAACTGAAAAAAGTAGTTTTTCAAAGCTTACACCTTATTTGCTCTCTCTCAACCATGCATGAAGTTGTTGGTAAGTTGTTTTACCAAACACTTTTTTAAAACAGCTCAACTTCACCTAT
Organism: Coix lacryma-jobi var. lacryma-jobi; assembly: GCA_009763385.1. Taxonomy (NCBI): domain Eukaryota; kingdom Viridiplantae; phylum Streptophyta; class Magnoliopsida; order Poales; family Poaceae; genus Coix; species Coix lacryma-jobi. Next base: position 6,904,368 of record CM019824.1, read on the forward strand.
TAAGTTGTTCGTGAAGCTATTTTGTAAAAAAAAAACAGCTTTATTGGTGAAGCTCAGCTGTACTAAATGAGGCCTATGAATCACTTTACGTGACATGTAACCTGTAGTTGCATTCGTTTTGGGATAGAGGTAGGTAGTACTACTGAGAACGATATACGGGTCTAGGAAATGATGCGTCGTCAAAGGCTTTTCGCTCATTTTTTTTTCTTTAATCGTATGTTGTATATATAGTTGTTTTAAGAAAAAAAAGGGATTAACCATATGCGTATATGCTTATATCGAAAATCATATAAAGTTTCATTTTACTATTCTGCATGCAATGAAAACAAGCTGGTCCAAAGTCGTTGGCAGCTAGGAGAGCAACCAAAAAAAAAAAGGCACCTCGTCAGATCATAGCAACCGCGTTGTGTAGCTTTCGGGCTCAGCTTTTTTTTCTCGTATCGCGTCACCGCTAGCTAGCTAGACAGACCACGCACAGACCACGTAAAATTCTTTTGTTTGAATCAATCGCAGGGACCAGGGAGTCTCTCTTGCTGAGTCGCTGTCCTAGCTTGTCGGCGGGGAGAAAACAACGGTGCATGCCGCTTGCCATATATATTTATTTTTTTCAAAAAAACAAAAAAAAAACTCTCCTAGATAGTACTCCCTCTATCCCAAATTATAAGACATTCAAAAAAATCTCAGAGAGTCAAAGTTTTTCAATTTTGACCAAAATTCTACAGAGAAATACAAAGATTTATGATATCAAATATATATATTATAAAAATATAACTAATAAAACATCTAATTATACTTAGTTGATATTATAAATATTATTATCTTATTATATAAATTTGGTCAAAGTTAAAAAACTTTAACTCTCTAGGATTTTTAGAATATCTTATAATTTGGGTTTGAGGGAGTACCAGTGTACTGGCGTTGTTTTTTCTTTGCCAGGTTGACGACGGAGCTTTGGTTTGTTTGTCGTCAGGAAGTAGAAGTAGAAGTAGAAGTAGCGTTGCGAGTACACGCCGTAGCATCGCTTGTATAATTCTAGTACGTACAACTGTATATATACTTTATATAGCATATATACATACTCCCTCCATCCCAAATTATAAGGCATTCCAAGAATTTTGGAGAGTCAAAGTTTTTCAACTTTGACCAAAATTATAGAGAGAAATACAAAGATTTATAACATCAAATATATACATACGTACATACGAATGCCAGATTCTTCTTGCACGCCATCATCGTCGTGACGGCTGGCTGGCCCCGCGGTGGGGTGTACTGGTATGTATAATGGTAGATACGTACGAGTACAATACAATTTCCACGGTGGTTTCGTTCTATTGGTAAACGGCCGTGGACCGTGGTACATTGCCGCAACGAGGACTTTTTGTTTGTTTGCCGTGACGTTACCATTATATTTGATGTTTGTTTTGCTAAGTCAATGTAATCCCCTCTTTAATTTGCCATACGCCAATGAAGATACATATACACACGCGTGCGCATACATACACGACTCCATCCGTTGTACTACTCCGTATACGCATATAAATAAAGATAGTTATATATATATATATATATATACAGACGGGCACGACCGTAGTCGCGTACGTAATTAAGGTGGCAGGGGATCTAGTTTTCTCATTGGAGAGAGACAACAGTAGGCGGACTAATTCAGGTTGGAATAATACACGACACGACGGCCGGCGGGGTCACTGCTGCCAGCTACTATCTACTTGCTGACGATGATCGCTAGAATTTTGTGGTCGACCGTGTCTAACCTACTCTCCTAGCTACTTCATTCTCGTTCCGATTTAAATACTACTAGTAGCTAGCACTAGCTAGTCTATTAATTTGACGTCACCACCGTCATGCAAATGCAAAAGCAAATGCAAATGCAAAGAAAGCAAGGGTGGTGACGTTTACTGCTGCTTTGGCCACGTACGCTCTGTGAATTTTTTTTTGGCAGACGGAGGACAGAAGCAAGAAAGCAACCGAAAAGATATGGTACGCGTCATGTCTGTATCGTTGCACTGGTTCTACGTAGTACTCCCTCCGTCCCAAATTATAAGACATTCCAAGAATCTTGGAGAGTCAAAGTTGAAAATAAGACATTCCAAGAATCTTGGAGAGTCAAAGTTTTTCAACTTTGACCAAATTTATATAATAAGATAATAATATTTATGATATCAAATAAGTGCAATTAGATTCTCCATTAGTTATATTTCCATAATATGTATATTTGATGGTATAAATCTTTATATTTTTCTCAATAATTTTGGTCAAAGTTGAAAAACTTTGACTCTCCAAGATTCTTAGAACGTCTTATAATTTGGAATGGAGGGAGTACGACGCTGCACCAAGAAATTCTTGCTCACCCCACCACGTGACAATGTCCGTCTCTCTGAACCTTTTTTTGTTTTGGTTTCCTTCGTCTCGTTAGGTACCCATTTTTCCTCGCCACACCGATAATTCATTATTAAAATATATCTCTATAACTAAAACATTTGTAAGTATTCCTTTCACAGGCTACACCAAAACTGCCTTGCGACGAGTCCACCCGGCAATTTAATAATATACCACATGCGATGAGTCCGCCCGACAATTTAATAATTACCAGACTTCCGCGAATCATGTTTCCACGAATCATGCTTTCTACTAATCAGCCCACGATCTCTCCTTCCACAATTGGTCTTCTCGTTCTCACACCCTGGCACTCTCCCTCGCCATCGCCGCCGCAGTCGGCAACACGCCCCATCTTCCACTACTAGAGAACAGGCCTTTGGACGATCTTTCAATTGAGCTTTAGCCTCGGCAAAAATTGCGTCCGGGGCTAAAGACCTTTAGTCCCGGTTGGTAACACCAACCGGGGCTAAAGGTGAATCTTTAGTCCCGGTTGGTATTATCAACCCGGACTAAAGGTCCTGAACCTTTAGTCCCGGTTGGTAATACCAACCGGGGCTAAAGGGTGAACCTTTAGCCCCGGTTGGTGTTACCAACCGGGACTAAAGGTCCTTTTAGCCCCGGTTGGTGTTACCAACCGGGGCTAAAGGTCCTTCCCGAGTGGATTCAAAAGGAAAACATCCAGAACTACATCACGTGAGTTGTGTAGCTCAGTTGGTAGGCGTGCCTGAGGCGAGAGGTGCTGAGTTCGAATCTCACAAATGCACATTTATTTTTCCTCGTGGGAGCCTTTAGCCCCGGTTGGGAAGGCCCGGGACTAAAGGTTGGGACCTTTAGTCCCGGATTGCTAGCCCCGGTTGGAAAACCGGGGCTAAAGCCCCTTCCCAACCGGGGCTAAAGGCCGATTCTGTAGTAGTGTTCGCCCTCGCCCTCGCCATTGCAGACGCGTCGTCGCCATCTCCCTCTCCCTCGCCGTCCTCGCCCTCTCCCTCTCCCTCGCCGTCCTCGCCCTCGCCCTCTCCCTCGCCGTCGTAATTGCCTCGTCTCCCTCGCCGAACGGAAGAGCTGCATCGATCTCGACGAACTGAAGCGCCCCACCGTTCTCCGCATTCGCCGTCACACCTGCGTGCCCGCACAGTCGCCCTTGCCGTCGTGATCCAGGTACAAGCCCTCGCCAATCGCCCTTGCTACGTGCCTGTGTGTTTCAATTGTGGCGTCTCCCGGTCCCTTCTATTCGACGCGAGACGCGACATCAGCTCCGCTCCGCCCCGTCCGGCTACAGCAACTTGTCGAGATCTGGCCACCGTCCCGACCCGCCGTCACCGCCGCTGCCTCATAGATGATGTTCATCTTTGTTGGTGAAATTATTTGTTTTTCCATTTGCTCAAGCATTGAATTTTTACATAAATAATAACGTTAGCAATGGCGAGATGTATTGAGTATGCTTGAATTTTCCCTTATTGATATTTGGACTAATAAAATTATTGTACAATAAAATTATTGTACAACATGCTATCTTTGAGGTGCACAGGGATGCGTCCAATGATATGTTACGGTATTATTAAACCTCTAACACTAAGTCTTACCATCGACATTATATTATATATATACCTAAGCCATTCTAGAATTACAACCTATCTCTTAGTGCCTCCCACACTATGCAGATTTAAATATGACAAAATAATAGATATTCGCTTGTTTTAATCTGCTGGTAATCGTATAAATACTCAAAATATTTTTGCACTATGTTCTTGTTATCATGGAGCACTCTGAATGGAATAAGGTTTTTTAGTAACAGAGAGCTGCAAAAGTGTGTTTCATATCCTTGATGCAAATGCAAGAGGAATTTGTTGCAATCCAAATGTAAGAGCCGATCTCTGTTTTTTCTCCCTGGAGCTGCCAATTTGTTTGGTAGGGAGCCATCGGATATTAATATTGTGGTTGTTGATTGATACATTTTCAGCTTATTTTACTTCTGTTGTGATCGAATATGATCTTTAATGACTAAAATGATCTCCCAATGCAGTAACCTGTTATAAGTTCGATGTGTCTTCCCTAATAATAATGACAATATGACCCCAATAAAATAAGATTAGGGATTGGACTTATTAGCATTATCAAAATAGCATTTTGTTGACTCTTCTAGACTAACCTGGCTTAAAAAAAATCCTTGTTATGCGATAAAAGGGGATAAATGCATGGTCTCTCTGTCAAATTTACAAAACAAGATATCCCTAAAGTCAGAGAACTCTTTCTATAGACTCATAATTATAAATTCATGCAGTCTTTTAGTTGGTGGCCTCCATTCTTATGATAATTGTTTCAAGGAATGGACGCCATCAACGCTGAGTATTTGTATCTGGCATTTGGAATTTTTGTATCTCGCATTTGGAATTATTTTACAGGATGTGTTTTTATTTTCATATCTCATGCAGAAATTCTGGGGAAGAAGGGAGGTCCTAAATTTTAGAGAGACGCAGCATGCGATGCATTACTCACCTTCATGCAGGTCAACAATTCCTATACATTCCTATATATAATGGTTTTAGGAAAAGACGATGCGTTCAGGAATATTTAACCCCATACTTTAAGGCAAGCGTTTGTTCCAACAGTTTACTGTTGACACATATATAAAGATTGAGAGCTCTCGATTAGATTATATACGCAATCATGAGACGGAAATTAGAGCTGACTTGTACCAAGGATTGGTGGATAGCCTGCACGCTGGTGAAGGTAGAGCAGAAGCTGTTGGAAAGCGGTCAGTGATGCATACATCATTTATTGGAGGCCCACGTGACATGAGGCGTCGATACATGGACGCCATGGCTCTAGTACGGAGGTTTGGTAAACCAGACATCTTCCTTACTATGACATGTAACCCAAACTGGGATGAGATCAAATGTGAACTCTACCCTGGTCAGACGCCACAGGATCGTCCAGATCTCGTTGTTCGAGTCTTCAAAGCAAAACTAGAAGAGCTAAAGGATAGGATACTAAAAAAGGATATTCTTGGAAAGGTTCGGGCACATGTGTATGTTGTGGAATTCCAAAAGAGGGGTCTACTGCACGCACATTTTTTTGCTAATTATGGATAGGAAGTACAAGATCACGTGTCCAGAGCAGTATGATCTCCTCATCTCAGCTGAGCTCCCGAATAAGAAGAAGTACCCAATATTGTACAATATGGTTACCAAACATATGATGCATGGCCCTTGCGGAGTGCTTAATCGCGATTGCCCATGCACAAAGGGCCGTGATTCATGCAAGAACCGTTACCCTCGACCTTTCTGTGATGTCACTATACAGGGCAAGGATTCATACCCAGTTTACAGAAGACGTGAAGATGGACAAAAGGAAAAGGTTTGTGGCCATGAGCTTGACAACAGATGGGTCGTGCCTTACAACCCGTATCTCCTTCGTCTATTCAACTGCCACATCAATGTTGAGGCATGCGGGAGCATCAAGGCAGTCAAGTATTTATTTAAGTACATCTACAAGGGTCATGACCGTGCGTCTGTGGCTATGAGAGAGGCTGATAAGGAGGACAGTGCAGGGAACGTGGATGAGATCAAGCAGTATAGAGATGTTAGATGGGTAACCCCTCCAGAAGCCTTATGGAGGATATATGGTTTTGATCTGAGTGATGGGTACCCTGCTGTTTTGTCCTTACAACTCCATCTTCCAAACATGCACATGGTGTCATTTCACCAGCGTGACGGGGTTCAACGAGTGCTTGATCGTCCAGGTGTTGAAAAGTCAATGCTTACAGCATACTTCGAGATGAATAGAACAGATGAAAGAGCCTGAGGTATATTGTATCGAGATTTTCCAGAGTTTTATACATGGCAAGCACAAGGGAAATTTTGGCAAAAAAGGGTACGTGATAAAACAATACGACAGATTGGAAGAATCGTGTCTGCTAATCCATCAGAGGGTGAGCGTTACTATCTTAGGGTTCTCCTCAACCATGTGACAGGTGCAACCTCCTTTGAGTGTCTAAGAACTGTTGACGACGTACTACTACCGACCTTCCGTGAAGCCGCAGAAAGAAGAGGCCTAATTGAAGAGGACAACACGTTGGATGAGAGTCTTTCTGAGGCAACCGGGTGGATGATGCCATATGCATTGCGAAGACTCTTTGCAACAATATTGGTATTTTGTGAGCCCAACAATGTGTTTGGACTGTGGGAGAAACATAAGGAGGCAATGTCAGAGGATTATAGGCGCAATAATCAATCCAACTTCATGGTGGAGCAGATGGCCCTCATAGATATTCGAAAATTGCTACAATGAATGCAAAAGGATATAAAGATGTACCCACTTCCTGATATCGATGACACATATGATGCCTCTTGTGATGTTCCTAGAGAGATTTTTTGAGGAGGCTAGCATTGAGGCTAACGATGATGATGTGGCTCTGTCAGACACCCTTAATGAGGAGCAGCGGGCCACTTACGATGAGATTATGTCTTCGATTGATACCGAACACGGGGGTCTCTTCTTTGTGGATGGTCCTAGTGGTACTAGGAAGACCTATCTTTACAAAGCTCTTCTCGCTACCATACGCAGCCAAAAAAAGATTGATGTGGCAACAACTACATCTGGTGTTGCGGCCTCAATAATGCATGGTGGCAGAACCGCCCACTCGCGCTTCAAGATTCCCCTGACCATCGATAATGGAGCCTTCTGCAGCTTTACTAAACAGAGTGGTACCGCCAAGTTGCTTCGAGCATCGTCTCTCATTATTTGGGATGAGGCTAGCATGACAAAAAGGCAAGCTGTGGAGGCGCTGGACAACAGTCTCCGTGATATAATGGATCGACCTGAGCTACCATTCGGAGGGAAGACCATAGTGTTTGGTGGAGATTTTAGACAGGTTCTTCCCGTTGTTCGAAGAGGATCTAGGGCTCAGGTTGTCGGTGCCTCGCTACGGATGTCGTACCTTTGGGATTCCATGCGACATCTAAAACTGGTGCGTAACATGAGGGCAAAGAGCGACTTGTGGTTTGCAAATTACCTACTGCGTGTCGGTGGAGGTTCTGAAGAGGCGAATGGTGATGATGAAATATGTATTCCGCATGATATATGTGTACCACACACCGGGAAAGATAGTGATCTTGATGTTCTGATTGATTGCATATTCCCTAACCTCAATGCAAATATGTCAAGCAGAGATTACATCACCTCTCGAGCGATATTATCTACAAGGAATGACTAGGTTGATATGATCAATATGAAGATGATAGGTCGTTTCCACGGAGATGAGATGGTGTACCATAGCTTTGACTGCACGGTGGACGATCCACACAACTACTACCCTGAGGAATTCCTTAACACTTTGGCACCCAACGGTCTACCTCCACATGTGTTGAAGCTAAAGATTGATTGCCCGGTCATATTGCTTAGGAACATTGACCCTGCGAACGGACTTTGTAATGGTACCAGACTTATCATATGTGGATTCCAAAAGAATACTATAGACGCAGAACTTGTGTTGGGACAACACGCTGGAAAACGGTTTTTTCTACCTCGCATACCCTTGTGCCCGTCAGATGATGAGATGTTCTCTTTCCAATTTAAGCGGAAGCAGTTCCCTATTCGGCTCAGCTTCGCAATGACCGTTAACAAGGCACAGGGGCAAACTATTCCTAATGTGGGGGTATACCTACCAGAACCAGTGTTCTCACATGGCTAATTGTACGTGGCGCTGTCAAGAGCCACAGCAAGATTGAATATTAGGATCTTGGCTGTGCCGCCTGCTGAGAAGGACATCAGTAAAGGTAAGGGGAAGAAGAAAACAACAAAGGATATATTCACGAAGAATATCGTATACAAAGAGGTTCTAACTATGTAAAAAAGGTAATATCTCACGGGCGATACATATTTTTTCAAGATAGTCAACATTACTTTAGCTTTAAGAATTAAGAACCAACTTATATGCAGGATACTTCCCGCTACAACTTCATCCAACTCCATCATTCAACTGCAAAAAGTCAGATGCCTCATCTTAAACTTGAAAATCTTCTGGATCATCTTTTATGGCTGGATGACTTACAATTAATCAATGTTGGTTCCATTAGTGCATTGATATTTGGTCAACGTTATTTGTTCATTCCTTAGCATTTTTATAAAGTCCTCAACATTGATTATGTAATCAGTAGGACTTGATTTATCCTTAAGTATACATGAATTTTAGATGTGATACCATTTTATATTAGCGTTGCATTAATGAACTATGTAATTTTAGGTTTTTATTCATACTTCCGTCGCAACGCACGGACACTCACCTAGTATATATATTAACTCTTACATTCACTGATGCTCCCACGCGCGGAGAGCTGGGCCACGTCGCCCCAAATTTTTCCACTGGTCCACGTTGCTAGCGCTTGGCTCTGATTGGTTCGCGTCGCAGCTCGCCATCGCTTGGCTCTCCATCGCCCACGTAGTCTGCACGGAACGCTTCCTCCTTTTTTTATTTCTTTCTCGTCCTCATCCTTATCCCCATCATGGACGCCGGTCACGACCTCGTCAGCTGCGCCCTCGCTTCCTACCTCTGCGCCGCGCCGCCACGGGTGCTTCCCGCCGCGTGCTCGCTGCGCCCTGCCTCTGCGGCGTGCCGCCGCCGCTGGTTCCCGCCACGCCGCCGCTGCGCCGCTCCTCCCCCTCCCCTCGCGCCCGCTGCTGCTTCGTTCGCCGCCGTCGGTTCGCGCAGGCCGCGCCGCCATCAGGCTGCCGCGGGTCCGGACTCGGACCCGGACCCGACGTCGGCTCCGGTGACGTGCCCCCTACGGCGACATCGACGACCATCCCCGCGTGCTCCCCCGACACGGTCGACCTTGGCACAGCGACGGACCCCATGGTGGCCAGCGGCGTCGCCACCATACGCATGGCGCGGGCTTTGGACCTGGCCCCAGCGTCCGGCGACGCACCAGCAAGCACGCCTCCCTCTCGGGCGGCGCACCTCTCTTCTCCGTCGTCGAGGTCGCGCCTCAGGTCAGGGGCCACGGGCTCGCAAGCGGCGCACGGGACGGCGGCAGGCAGGCCAACCATATTGTCGGGCCCATGCGCGGGCGGCGCACCACCGCCGACGCCCCCCCCCCCCCCCCGGAGCGATGGCCCCCAACACGGTCTCCACCTGCGCCACATGCGGGCAGGTGTGCATCACCCAGGTACGCTCAACCTGGATTCGCATCTGCGGCCCTGCGTCCTTTGTTCTCCTTCCTTCATCTGCCTTTGTGCCTTCTCTGTGTCGTTCTCCGTGGTTTCCTAAATGAGCATGCCTAGGATTTGCCCAGTACATGGCTTCCTCAATTTAGTTTCATCTGGCAGCTGTGGCGGTGCTGATTGTACTTGGCTTTGAAGCAGAGGTGAGTTTCGTGCTCCTCTTCTCTTCCTCCTCCATCTCCTCTTCAGCAAATGTATGAAATTGGAATGACAAATTGTGTTGGTTCCAGAAAAAAAAGGGAAACAGAGGATGATGGGTATTGTTGTCGATTTGGGGGGAAAAGTCCATCTAGCTTTCGATAAGTTGATTTGAAAGATCTAGAGTAAGTGGCAGTTCCTAAAACAGAATGATTTCAGGGTTCATCATAAAGTCATTTTAATAATATTAAATTTTTTGGGCCAGTTTAGAATTCCTTCTTGGTTTAAAGAAACAAAGGCTTCATGTTTGCCCAAAGATTCTCATTGTAAGTATATTTTTTATTTTAATTCTTTCATTTTTAGGCTCCATAGGATCCAATATTCGCCCTGTATATGCATCTCCATATCGTTTAATTGGAAGGCACAATATTTGGTTGTACACAATCTATTGTAGTTTATAATGAACAACCAGCTAAAAAAAGGGAGACAGAGGAGAAACAAGATTGCTTTGATGGGTATTGTTGTTGAGTTGGGGGACAACTCTGTGTACCTTAACTTTCAGTAGGTTGGTTTCAAGGATCTAGAGGAAGTGTCTGTTCCTAAAACAAAATGGCTTCAGAGTTGCTCATAAATTGATTCTAATAGTTTTATATTCTTTTTGGTCAGCTTAGAATTCCTTCTTGGTTTAAACAAACAGAGGCTCGATGTTTCCCCAAATATTCTCATTGTAAGTACATTTTTATTTCAATTCTTTCAATTTTAGGATTGTAACATCGTATATTCTATCTACACATTCATCTCTATATCCTTTAATCGGAAGGCACAATATTCAGATCTAAACAATTCATAATGGGCATGTTTGCTTTAGTCCTTCAAGCTATGCTCAAGAGAATAGATGACAAAATTTAGCTGCTCCCTAATGCTTAGATTTCACATATTTTCCCCCCTGGAGACATGGTGTCCCGTGTTTTTTTTTGCAATATGAAATAGGAGGATGTGTATTTGATTCCTTTGATCGCAAAATGGTATGGGCTATTGTGCTGGAATTTATATTATTTCCATAATGAATAACTATGCCTTTGTGAGGCTAATTCTGTAGGTACCAACCATTACAGCATGAAGATAACTTCTCTTCAGCTGATTTTGTAAGTACCATCAGAATGCATGAGGATAGCTTTTTTTTGCCTTCCTTAAATACAACAGGTTCCTCTATTGATTTAGATTGTTTCTTTGGCACTGTACAAAAACAATAATTTAACTTCCCATTGGTACAGCAACCAATGTTATTGCAGCCACGTTTATTCAGTGCCTTATATTCACATGAATTTAGTTTCCTTTGGTCTATGTGCTGCTTTTAAGAAACATAAATAATGGATTTCTACCCTTTGTATTCCTCTATGTCAGTCACATAAAAGCATGGTTAGCATTTTTCTGATTAAACATTACCTTCCTGTGGTCTGCTTAGCCATCAAGCAAACACTGACATTTGACCTGCATATTAAGGAATCATGCTCACCGCCTGATTATACTGCAGGTGCATTACTATTTCCTGCAGCAAGGCGCAAAACTGAGGTTCCATTACAACCGTGTATTAGTATGCATGCACTGTGTTGTTTCTACCACTCTTTCAATAACCCTGTAGAGTGTTTCTAATCAGAAACGGCCTACTTTCATACATAAAAAATTGTTTCATATATGGAGGCCTTTGTAAGCAGGCATACCTCAATTTTACAGTGATCCACTCATTTTTTTTTGCCTCTATTTTACCGCACGAATGTAGTTGTTTTAACTATGTTCTTTGCCATTGCTGCAGCCTGCAGGGCTACCCAATCCACTGCTTCTGGCTTATCAGGTCCAGCCAATACATACTGTTTCAGGGTATTCCTTTCAGTTGCTCTGCCTTTGTGACTTTGTGAGCCTATTTGTCGTTGTTGCTCAACCTCTCACGGTAACAGGTGCACATGCACCTTTCACTTCTCCAAAAGCCATATGCATCTGTTTTGTTTTGCCCTTTATATCTTTGTTTATGCGAAATTGGTAACAAAGTTTCAGTCTGCACAACATTACCATTCTTTCCTATTGATACATTTGCTCTAATGCCTATGATGAAACTACTGGTAACTGTTTGTTTAGAATATATTTTGCAGTCAAGATCTTGTGACAAACTTGGCATTTTCCATCCACTCTGATGCCTTAATACTCCAATATCTTGATCAACTGATGATTCATATATTTTTGAGACCTCTAAAATTTTTAATGGTTTGTTCTGTAATCTCCTTTGCCTATGATCTCGGGCCTTTGCCTTGCAATATTCTATGTCTATGATGATAATTGACATATCCACGTTGCAGCATTATAGTAAAGACATTTTTGTGTCGTGCTTGGCTTTGGTTAGATGTACCTTCTTGCTTCTCATTGTAATGTTTTTTTATCCATTCCCCCCCCCCCCCCCTCCAGATACATGCCACTAAAGGACATGCCTATTATGCATTATATTAATTAATCTCCTGTCTTTAGTTGAGAACAGGTCATTTAACACCATTGGATGCTTTGTTTACGGTCTTTGTTCTTTCATCACCACCCCATTGCCGATGATGTATTTGCAGTTGAGCTTTCTATCAACGTGATTTATTACTCGGTGGACTACAATATCCGAGTCAATTTCCCATTTAGATTTTTAAGCTAAGGCTACGGAGTGGCCATCTTCCATTTTTTTTTGCTTTCTCCAGCCTATGATGAAAATTGCATACCCATTGTTCAGGGATATAATCTGATATTCATCCGCTTGTGAGGTCCTAGACATGACCTATTACTTATTCAATTTTTGCGAGTAACTCAGCTGTTGATATGTTCTTTGTCTTCAATTTACCCTAACAAACCAGAGGCCTCCCTCGTGCAGCCAGGCTGTACATGTCGCTCCAAATTCTCTCATTGGTGAACTCACCTTCGCGCCTTCTTATTGGTCCACCTATGCAGATGTTGTTCGCTTGGCTATCATCGCTTCACGTTGACTCGCTGTCGTCTGATCTGTCATCCAACGACAGAGATTGCTTGCATCGGATTTTGCTGAGAGCGGCCTGTCCGGCTTTTGCATGGTTCCTCTATGTTCTTCATGGCTTCTCATTGACTCTCTCGTCTTCTCATTTGAATCCAACCAAGTGAATATATACACAATTTCTACTTCTCCTTGTCCTTCAAACAAAAAATGGTCCCACCTTATCTCTTCCTCATCCTCCCTCCCATGTCCACCAAAGAGTAAGTAATAGGTCAACATGCCCTGAAGCTCCAAGTTGATTAGCAAATGATGGTTGGTATTTTCTGAGGCCTCTAATATTCCTGTACTCATTGATTTATTTTTTGCCTTTCTCGTGCTGCAGCACACATTTGAGCCTTTACTCTTGATAGATATTTTTTGGTGTTTCTGAATTTTGAGAATGTGTTGAATTTATGCACACCTCCAGTGCATGACCTAATTTTTGTAACCTTGCCACCTGCTATTTCCTATGAGTTTTACTCAACCTGGCAGTCAGGTTCTAAAGGTTCATTGGCCTTCATCTTTTGTGTGCATATCTTGTGGTGTGAGTGGTGATGGCTCAGTCATAGTGTTAGCTGGGAGTGCCTATCTTCAGTATTGATTGGCGAATTATGTGTTCAAGGAGCATCAGTGCATCATGCCTTTAGCCCTTTACTATGTGTGTCATCGTACCTATGATCTTTTATTTAGCCTTGCCAGCTGATATTTACTTTCACCCAATAACATGTTTTTGCCATGCACACACATGACAATGGCATGTCTGCTATAATAATATATTATGTCCATACTAGATTATTAGTGGTATTATATAGTAGATTAGCCATCTCATAGTGGTTCTCCTTTGGCATGTCACCTTTGGCATGTCAAGGTGGACACTGGTACTCACGACGCATATAGTTGTTATGAGGTAAATCTCTGCATTGGATTGTTTTCAGGTAGTTTGCAAATTTCATTGCATTGCTGAAACAGTCTATCTGCATCAATTAGCTTTCTCGGTAACCTATGATGCCTCTGGTTGCCTGTATTTAGTGGTTGATTTTTTTTACTCATCTTTAATGGTATTTTAGGGATTCTAAATTTCATTACGAATTTAGTCGGTGTATCAAGACAGGCTACCACTAAAACTAAAATCATGGCAACTGGCAAGGTTCTATTTACTTTAGAGATATTTGCCTGATCATACTGCAGTGAGGTAATTTGTATTGACTAAATTTAGACCATTGGTTCTCTTTGTTTCCTAAAACTTTGTTTTCTCTATAAATTGTGAACACTATTTCCTCTCCTTCATTTGGGACGACCGAATGATGCATGCCCACGTTGTGTTGCTTCGTTTTGGAATGAGAAATGTATTCTTCGTCGTGCATACATTCAGTCCTCTAATACACGTTGTGTTGGTCTGGTGCTTCTTTACCCTTTTCAACAGTGGATAACTTTCTGATATAGAAAATTACCTGCGGTTACCAGAAATTTATTGTTTGGAATTTAGTGATCACCAAAGCTGATCCATGCTCATAGCCTGTACAGGTCGAACAAAAAAAAGTCAACTCATCTCCGAAAAAGCCAAGGTACTATCCCACTGGAATGTCTTTTCCTTACAGTTTATTTATCCCTTACAATGAAAAGTTGGAGTCCAATGCTTTTGTCTTATAGACTACAATAGCTATACAGCTACATGTAACCATCTCACATACATCATGCAAATATGGGCCATATGAACTGCTAACAGATTCTAGATATTGACTGCAATAAAATTCTAGAGTCAATGACACACAAATTCAATGACGTATATGTTTATTTCTAAACTGATGCTATATGCATTCTTACAATGTGTTCTTTTACCATCTGTAAAGCTAGATCAACACTTCCCTCCTGATGCTCACGCAACATCACCACCTAAAGATATACAACAGACTCCACGGGTATACAGCACCAACAAATTGTTTGACAGTAACTGTTACCATCTGCAAAAAAACTGTGTTTGTTAGGTCTCTTCTATTTTTACTATTAAGTCTCAGACCTCCATTTTAATCTGTAAATAGACATCAATTGCTTTAGGCGGAGAGAGAGAGTCGATTAGCTAAGCATATGTGTATCTACTGTCATTGGTTTGTGATTATGAGACAGTTTATATCCAATAATTGCTATTAACCTTCCTAACAACTCTTTTACCGTTGATAATAGATCGCTTAATTATACTTTCAATCTATTTTGCTCCTACTACCTAATAAAACATGTTACAAGCCCCCTACCCAAACACCCACTGAATTATTTTTTAAGTACGATGTGTTTGTTAATCTCTTTTGTTTTGACTGTCAAGTTTTAGATCTCCTTTTTAATTTGTACACAGGTACCAATTGCTTCAGCCGAAACGAGGAGATTTCTGCGTTTCTGTTCCAGCGCATATCCATCAACAATTGCCGATCAAACTGTCATAGTTTCTTACTTTCATGGTTGTATTCTCCCTATCAAAAAAAAAGTTGACAATCCACTTCTGCTATAATCACTCCTAGCTACCGTCTTAGTGCAATGACACCTCCAGCTATTGCTTACAATTAGAACAAGACACTATTTTGAAACTCATTATTGTGTATATTATATTTATCAGTTTTCTACTATTTTACACCTATGCTTTTACTTTGTGAATAACAAATTGCAATACTTTCCGATTGGCGCGCAGGGCGCGCCATCCCTACTAGTATATATATAAACGAGACGTCGAGCTGAGTGCCTGAGACCACACATGAACACATCGCCCCGGTCGCTCGCAGCCCCGCAGCCGAGTGGCACGCAAAGGGTTGAAAGGAACGTGCCATTAGTAAGGTGCCCGATCCGGACACGACGACACGACATCTAGTCGAGACCAGCCGAGACGACAGCGACGCCACTCGCTCGCCGACACGGCGCCAACACCCGCGCGCGGAGGCGGAGCCAACCTCACCTGGGCCCCAACCGCACCCCTCGCCCGCGGTCTCGCGTCTCGGGATCCATGGCCCGCGCCAGCAGCCACGCGTGACGTGACACGGCCGGGGCAGCGTGTGGTGGTAGGAGAATTTTTACATGGACTCTAGCTCTCCGTATGGTGTCCTCCCTCCGTTCCAAAATAAGTGTCACTGACGACACTTATTATAGAACGGAGGAAGTACTCCGTAGTACTACCAATATATAGCCACACATATATATTTAAATATCTGATATGGTATGGTACGTAGAGATTCTGAGAGACCTTAAATTAGCATACACGGAGTACATAATAATATGTATACACACATCTTGTATAATCCTCTAGTACTATTTCGTTATTTCTTTGTTTTATTATAATTTAATAATATAGTTTATTTGAGTATCACTCCCTTTCCATTATAAATTATTAGACGTTTTGGCTTTTTATATACAAATAGTTTTTGCTATTCATTTAAATTTATATATATAATATTATATCTAAATACATACTCCCTCCATCCATAAAAACATACAGTATAACTATGGGTTCTGTGCCAAGAAAAATACATCATGTTCTAGTAAATAGTATTAATATTTATGAAAATAGATCTCGTAATTAATCTAATGATGTTTATTCGATAATATAAATATTAATATATTTTGATCTATAATTGTTTAAACTTAAGATACTAAATTGTGATACGGTGCTAGAATTGTATGTTTTTTTTGGACGAAAGGACTCAAAAAAAAAAGCAACAGGGATCCGTTAATGGCACTCCACAGGTTCTGGGTCCGACTCTTCAAGAGAGTGAATTTTTAGTTTTTTATGCCGTGGTTAAAAAAATCCCCCTTGGTTAAAAAAAATTCCGCACAGGTTGTTAGGGTCGGTTCAGTCTCACAGGGTGACAGTGCCTTTGTGTCAGGGTGGGGTAGGGGTTCAAAGATTTTTCTCGATCTATATGAGAAGATCTTCTTAAGTAGTAAGCACAGTGCCCGGAACTGTCTTACCCCTCACGGGTCGAGTTTTTTTTTAAAAAAAAAACATAATATCTGGAGACCGTTATACTCCTCGCGGGGATTGAATTTTTAAATATTACGTAATAAAATAAATTCATCTATAAAAGCTAAAAACGTCTTCGAATGGAGGTATGGTGATCCACGGGAATAGCTCAATGTTTTTATTAAATTATCACATTTCCTATATTTCAGACGCCTGAACAGTTTTGTTTTCGTCCTTTTATAGAAAAAAAATTTATCATTTGTTTACTATAATTTGTGTTAATAGATTTGGACCATTTGATGAAGATCTTAAAGTTGTTAGTCATCGTCTGAAAAGATGACGTCTGAAATATAGCAACTCGGTTGAATTATTATTAGAGCCATCGATCGAGACCGTGAGTCTCCAACGTGGCGGCGCCCGCGCCGGCGGACGTTTGGGCGCCGCGCGCATGGGTCGCCGTCATCGCCATCAGCAGCCGCGCGCTCTGGCGTCTCGGTTATCGTTATCGCTTTGACCCCGAAACAGCTAGCTGTGCCGCTCGTGCTCACGCGCGTACGTATACCATCAGCCAGCCAGAGCGCGAGACGACGACGTCGTCGACGCATCGCATGCAACGCAACGCAACACGCAAAGCGTTGTGGTTGCCACGCGCGCGCACGATACACGCCCCGCCGGGCGGAACCAGATCGACCCGCGCGCCGTCTGGCCAGGCCATCACACGCGCGCCATCACCGGCCGCGCACCACGTACTCTGCCGCCGCGCTGGACCGGCGCTGCGTCGTCGTCGTTGTCCGGGGCGGCGCTGATGACCATCACGTACTACTGTAGCCGGCCGGGTACGTACGTTGCGTCTGCACCGCCGCCGGCCTATAGTGGCTAGAGCTAGCTGGATAGTTAGTCCAGCACCGGCGGCGGCCGCCGCGCCGGCCTAATTTGCTTCTCGTCGTGGACGTCGCGGTACGTGCGCCGGTACCGGTACGTACTCATCTCATCAATGGAACGATCCAGGCAGATCGAGCCATATTTGCCCTAATATACATACAGTTAGAGCTACATACAGTACAGGGTATAGATATAGCCAGCTACACCTAACGGTTTCTGTCTCGTGCGACGGCCGTGCGACGTGCTCGTGCGTTCCGTGAATCCTCCTAACCACGCACGCACGCACGAGCACACGTACGCGTACGACGACGACGACGACGCGGTTAACGGTGAAAGCTGGTTCGTGCGTCCATGCTCGTACGAGTACGATACGACTTACGGCTGCGATAGATTCTCCAATGCAAGGGCTACTTTTCACTCACCCGTGCCCGTGCATGCAGAGAGGATCGCACAAGAGGATAACGACTAACGACTAAAAGATCAGGAGGCAGCCGGCAGTGCCCTACTTGCAGCTACTATATGTCTATATACAGTGTGCGTGTACCGTGTACGTGCAGTGTAGACGACGTATAGTAGCTCCCACGGCAGAAAATGGTCGCGGTAGAGATCAAATGCGTGCTCGTACACTGTACACAGTGTACGTACTGCAAGAGGAGCACGGCAGATATGCCAAGATCGTCCTGGATCGTTCTGACATGCAGTGCACAGTGCAGGCTGGTTGGTTTACCTGGTTGGATACTTGGATGAGAGGAGGAGGAAAAAAAAAAAAAGAGGCGGCGCGAACGCGAACAGGCGCGGTGAACGAAGCACGCCTCGTCATCTCATCACACATCACCCCGAACGTATTTTTGGTTAGGTGCGCAGCAGCGGTCCACGTCGAAGCTGTGCTTGCTCTGCTGCTTTCTTCCGTTTGTAGAGGCAAAAGGTGCACGCACGCACGCTATTTTGTTTGGCACGGTAAAACACAAGGTGCACCTTTTCTATTGCTTTTTACACGTGCATGCAGACGAGGGTGGGTAACTAATAAAGGGGATACGGTACGGGTCGAGTGTAGTACGTACTCCGTACCTCCTGTCTGCCCGTAACTACTGTTCACGCTTTTCACCCGTGCACAGGTGAATCTCAGAGGATAAAAAGAGGACCGTGGGACGACGGCACATGATGAGAGTACTTGAACCTCAGGAATAAATGAGGAAAGATCACTGAACAAACGGACGGCAGGACAAGCTAGCAGCACGGCTGCTGTGTACTGTACCACGTAAATAATCCCGGGAACATGCAGTTGCAGGCCGAAAACACAACTCCGCAACGGTATGCGGACGCATACCGTATCTTTTACCGTTCCTTCCTGCTCTAGGATTCGTGTCGGTCAACGCTCCCTCGCGTGGCCGTGCTTTCCCAACTCTGTTTCGTAGCTCCTACCGTGCACATTTGATTCCAAGCTCTAGCCCATTCTATTCCCAACTCCTGAGCCTCATCTTCCCCTCTGCTCTGAGTAGCAGTTTTCTTATCTTTATTCCCTTTCTCCTTCCCTTGCTTTCGCTTTCTTGCGACTCTGCTGCCGTCGCCGATCCAAATCATTCTTCCACTTTGAATGACATTTGTTTCACCACCTAATCTCTCATTTTTCCTTAGTCACTTCAGATCTCTCGTTATCAATGACACTTCTACTGTTCTTCCAAATCAGATTTGAAGTTTTTTCTCCCCTTTCTTTAACTTTCTCCCTTTTCGCAATCCACCTTTTCTATAATCTAACCGACGTCGGGGCTCATCAGGTTTGTAGCAGATATCATCACTCATCAGGTTCGTCACTGATCCCCTTTTTTCTTTCCCCAAATTTTATTATTTTTTCGTTTAACTTTGGCTATAGCTTCTTATCTCTAGTAGTCTGTAGATCTCCCCTTTTTTATATTTGCGTTATGTATTGATCTTTGATTATTATGCTCATAGGTCTGCCTTTTATTATTATGTTTTTCTTCCTTTCTTATATGTTGTTAGATCTCCCTTTGCTCATTCCCATTTTTTTTTCTTTTTTATATGCTGATAGATCAGACTTTTTAGCATTCAGGTTTGAATATGTTGTCTCCATTCCTGATATTTTTGTTATATCAATTCTTTACAGACCCTCTCGCCTCCATTTAGTTCCTCCAATCAGTATTAATCCAGTTTGGTCCTTTTTTAGTGAACTCTTTTTTTATGCATACACTTGTAATCATAGCACCGATACGATACTCTCTCCCTTTTAAACAAATATGTTTACAATGCTTGGCCTATTGTTTAGTTTGCTCGTTATCCCTATTAAATTATGATTAACTACATTTTTCCTGTAGATTATCAAACTGTAGATATGTGTATATATATGTCAATTGTTGATAAGGATATTCAGATTTCTCCAATGCAGATTGGAATTTCAGAATGTCCACTGAAGCTTTTTCTACTTTCTCTTTGATTGCAATGAACTGTACCAGCTAATTTTATAATATTACCAAACCAAATGCTTCCATTTCATTAAACTTTTGGATTCATGGGCATTGGCTGATACTTAGCTGCCACTGTCCTAAACCAGTTACTGATCTCTGCACGAAGCACAAAGAGCATACAGAAAGTCAGCACTATCATTTACGGTCGGTTTAGTTCTTGACTACTAAGTCAAATGCTTTTACATTACATATATCTTAAATGTTTATAGATACCTCATGACTTTTGTAAACAATTAGGTGGCCAATCCAAATAGTTTGCGCTCTGTCATACCATTTTGTTTGATCAAAACTGCTGATAATTTTAGTTAATTATTTGTTGTTGCATTGTGGCATCATGTTGAGGTCAAAGTTTTTTCTTTCCTAATCAATGGTGCAGGCTGGTCAAAGAATATGTGCGACTTCACCAGACTTTCTCGGAAAAATAAATAGAATGTCTTTTCCTAAAAAATAGAGCCATTGTTCGCCATTGTTCTGTTAAAGGAAGTGCATGTTATTTCTCCTACAGGATCCCTTGTGTGATGTATAGCCATATAGGTCTTGAATGCTTCATTGTTTCACCTTGCTACGAATTTAGAAAGATGAGCGCACAGATTTAGGCTACACATGGAAAAACAGGACTTGAAGGCTCCTTCCCTCTCTCTTTGATGCATATATATATAGCATATGTCACCGTCAGTTGACAAATTTTTTACCTTTCAGACTAATGGTAAACCTTGATCCTACCTTTTTGGATTCTCATGGTACAGTTCCTTACATCTATTAATTTAACTCAATGTTGAGCGCATGTGTGTCCCTCATAATTTGCATTGCTTCTAATCTGAATCAATTCTTTATTCAGAAGTTGGATGCATGTCCTTATTACCTTATTCAGTATATGACATTTCTCATCAAAATTATTAGTCAGCACGTCAACCGAGTAGCATGTGTCTAATACAATGGAGCTTTATGATATCACCTTTTCTCTATGCTCCAGAATCTAATGTGTAGACACAAATGTAGACATAAGACATCTCCTAGGGCCATAAGAGCAAATGCTCTTAGGTAGAGTTTGTTTGAAGTCTAGAATTCCATAATAACAAATGCTCATAATAGCAGAATAATATATGAGCTGGTTGCAGAACAATTTGATTTCCTCAACTTTTGATTATCATGCACATTATTTTATTTTGTTTGTATACATCTATATGATCTGGACATTATTTTCGATGATATATGATCTTCCAATCATATAACATGTCCTAGACCTATTTTTTTTCTCTTCAATTTGCAAACAGAGTAGCACCACAAGATTAAGGGCAAATAGATTTAGACATAAAGTGTAGATGTTTTCCCTGATTGCTCTCATCTACATCAGTTCACCCTAAATTGTTCAGTTTCACTAAAAGATTGGATGGTAGCGCTAGCGCCGCAGAACCTAACTACCATTGGATGAGTTGTCATCTGTGTTTCAGTTCTATTTTCTGCAAATAATTTGAGTAAATATTCATCAGTTTATAATTTTCTTTGTTTTTGCCGAGCAAGTAGCACAGGCCATGCACATTAGATTGCGGTGGCGCAGGTGGCAGCGGTGTTCAACAGAGGGGATGTATTAAAGGAGTGCTTGCGAAAAAAAAACAGATTCCCACAGGTGCCTTGCTTTGCTGAAATTTTTTATTTTTTTCTCATTGGATCATTATGTTGCACAATTAGAGCCTAATGCTATGATTTCTTGACAGACAACAGACTATAACATAGAACAGATTTCAAGTCATTTTGGCTGAATAGACGTCTCTAATGCTTGGAATAGAAACAAACAATAGTTCTGCGCTCCCCGGAGAAGAACCTGAGAGAGGATGACATATTGGTCCCACGTTTTATGCTCTAGGAGAATTGGTCCCCGGTGTATTGTTGTATTTAATGTTTTTTTCTAAATGTTATTCGGTATGTATGCTTGATTAGTAGTGAGAAAATATCTGGCTTATGGCAGTGAAGAAAATATGACATGGAAATGTCTTATTCAGTTATTATAATTATTTTATTCCTCTAATTGTTGTATATGGAAAAAAATAGGAGAAGGGAAAATATGGCGTTTTAACAAAATGAGTTGATTAACAATAAATTCAAAAATTAATAATAAGGCTGCATGATGTTTGTAATGTCCTAGATCAATAAATTAATATATATTGTTAAAAGATAATTGAAAATATTTAGAAAAAAATTTAAAAAATATTTAAGATATAAATGTTACTAGAGTACGTATATTTTAAAAAAAATTAAGATAAACTTATGGCACATACACCAACAACGATGATGCTACCTAGGCAGCCGATGTGGAGGTAAAAAAAATAATAGATTATTTTATACTATTGGACAACATGCTCCTCTCTTCTACTTTTTTTTTCTTTGTCATGTTAGATCTAGCTAGCTATACATATCTCTATGAGAACTTTTGTAGCAGTGGTCGTACCATGATCTGAAAACAAGGTGACGATTGTCTGGTTGATTATCAAATTAATCAGATACAAGAAAATATTAGTATTTATAGCATATAATTAGTATCATTAGCTAGATCATTGGATATACTTTTGTAATAAACTTATTTAGAGATATAGAGATTACTAATATTTTTTACAAATCTAGCCAAACTTTAAAAAATTAAGCAACACGAATTTCATAGCAATACTTTTTGTGGTATGGACAAAGCATATAGATAATAAAATCACATAAAGCATAGCTAAATAATCAAAACCATCTCTATGAGTACCTTCAAAATAATACTAAACAAATACTCTCTTCGTCCCTAAATAACTATTGTTGTTGGTACACATGCCGCAAGTTTGACTCGGTTTGTAGTAAATGTGTATAACATTTATATCTCCAAATAAATTTATTAAAAAACTAGATCCAAAGATCTTTCCAATAATACTAATTATATTTAATGAATATTAATATTTTTAATATATATTTAATTAAAAATATTTCTCGAAAAGCGAAAACGATAGTTATGTAGGGACGAACGGATTAGGTCTTAAGATTTTAAAAATCACCACAGAGACTTGCTGTTACTAGGCATTTCGCCAGCAACTCAAAGAATATCGTCTTAGACCCTAGAATACATGTAAAAAAATATGAGCAACTGTGCATGACAATGTATTAACTCAGATGATCACCCTGATGAGTCTAACCAGTTAAGTTGCACTCAGTTTTTACAAGTTGTTTCTTTTCAGTTGGTTCTCCTTATGTGTAATTCCTGGTTCCGCCACTGGTGATAGATGATTTTTTTGGGGGGGGGGGGGGGGGGGTTGAATAGGTATAACTTATCATATATATACATTAGCTTATTTCCTCACACACAATACTATGAAACAACCGAAATTAGTCGTAAAAACAACCAGCCGAACTTCTGGCCTTGTTTAGTTTGTAGGTGAAAATTTTTTGGATTGTCACACCAGATGTTGTGACACTAATTTAGTATATTAAAAATATATTAATAAGAAAACAATTGCATATTCTATATAAAAATCGTGAAACGAATTTATTCACGAATTTATTAAGACTACTTAATCTGTCATTAGCACATATTTACTATAGCATATGGACTAATTAAGCTTAGAAAATCATCTCGCAAAGTTATCACAATCTGTGTAATTAGTTAGTTTTTTAAGTTTATATTTTAATACTCCATGCATATGTCCAAATATTTAATGCGACGAGTGAAATTTTTTTGGAGTGGAAACAAACAAGGCTAGAGTATGGCTTCAGGAAGTTTGCGTGCGTTGGTGCGAGGAAGGGCGGAATTATACATATTGCAATATCTTTATAAGAGTGTGGTTTAATTTTTTTATCTTAAAATTACGGACTAATTAGACTTCTCAATGCAGAGGTTAAATCGTCTCAACAAGTTCTCGCATTTTGTCTTCTCAATGAAGTGATTGATGCCTGTCACCTTTATAAGAGATTGGACAGAGCGACAACGCTCCAGGCCTATAGCCGAGTTACCGTGATACTTCAATATGATCTTGTATCATGTATTCGATACATATCCATATATATGTATGCTAAAAAGACAACACTCCAGGCCTATAGCCGAGTTACCCTGATACTTCAATCTGATACTTCAATATGATCTTGTATCATGTATTCATACATATCCATATATCTATATGCTAAAAAAAGTATGGCCATACATATCCATACATATCCGTACAGGATATACGTATCCGAATCGGTGCCACGTAGGCCAATAGTGCATGCCATGACGTTGGTGACAACATTGAAAAGTATGGCCACAAGTTTTCATTTGTACATTATACAAATTTTTAGATTGAAGACATTGAGAAGAGTGTGGGTTATAGATAAGATGAACAATGGTGAGTTCGCTATATAGATGGGTGGCCTTGATGGGAAGTAGTAATGGCGGGCGCTGACATGTGCAGTTGTGCTGTCACTGACGAAATGAAAAAGGCACTCGTTTTAGTAACACGTTTTAGTACTTAGCTTTAACTAATTATAAATTTTAAAATATAAATATCAGATAAATATTATTAGATTAGTTACGAAATGTATTTTCATAATAAATTAATTTAAAACCATAAATATAAATATCATTTATTAAAAATTTGGTTAAATTTAAACCACTTCATATGACACATAATACATAGTTATATTCTTTTTCGAACGAAAGTAGTATGTTTTAAGGTACCTACTCCGTCTCTTATTATTTGTCTTTTTCAGTTTACGTACCACAAGTTTAACTAGATTAATAAAAAAACATATAATATTTGTATCTTCAAATAAATTTATTAAAAAACTAGATTAAAAAAATCTATCTAATGATAACAATTATGTATCATAAATATTAATAATTTTTAATATAAAATCAATCAAAGTCATTTCTTAGGAAGCGAGAACAACATATATTTAGGAATGGAGCAAGTAGATGATAAAAGCTCATATCGACATTAACAATATGTCAATATTTTCAAGACAATTAGTTGTTAAGATTAGACATATAATTACCATAACCAAATATAATTGCATATATCAATATATGACTACATGCCTTTTGAGGCCCTGCAAATAATAGTTCCTCCAACACTTCATTGAAAATACTTGTGTTTATAGTTACACATAAATCAAACGGGTCCAAACTTGTTTAGGATGGATGAAGTCAGCAGAAAAACTTGTTTAGACTACACATAAATCAAACGGGTCCAAACTATCTAGTCATTACGACTAGATATACTTAAATACATAGGATAGAACAAATTGTTTAGATTACACATAATTCAAATAGGTCCAAACTATAATAGATGAAACCAGCACTGCCACAAACATCCTGAAAGCTTATCAGGTCTCATAGCTGCTGGATCAAACAGATGCTTCTGTTAAATATGGATAAAAGCTTAGAGTGAATAATATATAGCCCAAATTGTTGATGACGTGTCACTGTATGTTGGACCACAGTAGTTGAGTCGACAAAAAATGCTGAATTTGGACCCGTTCCATTGTACCAAGTTTCAAAATTGAACAATGGACTTACTACTCAGGATATTATTGAAATAAAAAAGAGAACATAATTAAGAAGTCCAAAAATCAACCACTGTTTTTCCAATCCCTATGCTCCCAGGTAAAAAAGGATCTTTTAAAAAACTTCAGGAAGAAAACTATCTATTACCAAAGGTTAATAGTAATTTTTAGCAACAAAAGTGAACTAGAATTGGTTTTAATAGAGTAGCAGAATAGGTCACATAATGAACCAAGAGACTAATGTTGGCTGTAACAAACTTATTCATCTTTTGTTATATTATTAAGACTCAGTAACTGATGTGTTAAACTATGATATACCTTTTGAGCAACCTCAAGTAATGCTTGAAGAGGTGTCATATCTTCGTATGGAAACTGAAAAGAAAAGGTCATCTCAACAATTAGCTGAAAAGAACTGGCAAAGAATAGTACATTGGCATTGGCATTTTCACATACAGCGGATTAGCACATTGGGCTAGATCACATTAAATCTGCTACACGTTTCATAATCACGCAAAACAACTAGACTATAGAAATCTGTTTCATAATGGATCTAATGGTACCTATTTAGTATTTAGTACAATAAATATTATTATTTTTTTATATAAAGTACTAGACAATTATATACTAAATCACGAATGCTTTTATATAAATTACTGAACATAATATCTTCTCCAACTTGTTAGTACAAGGTAACAATGTTTTTCAAAAGAATATTTGATAAGAAAAGGGAAAAAATTCTGGAATCTGGATTAGATTTGCATGGCACGAAGAAACAAAACCATGAAGTACCTTAGAAATATAAGGCTATCACCTAAGTGTGATAGGGATATTTTTAGAGAGATAAGCTGCCTCAGAATGCAAATTTATTTTTGAAAAGATAATAGTAGTTAAATAACAACAGAAGAAATAAATAAATTATTCTACAAAGAAACTAGGACACAATGCAAATTTACATCTGAATTGTCACCTAATGTATCAAAACCATATTAAAGAATCTGCAATAGATAGAAAATATTGTATCAGACAAAAAAATAACAAGGGCAAAAGAAATATGCCCTAGAGTGTAATCATCATGATCCAGAAAATTCAGAAGTCACATGCTAAATAGATTAATAATTTATGTGTGACTAGTGCAACCCAGAATGAATTAGACAAACCTGCTAAATGAGGATGTTTTTGGAACAACTGAAGTGCTTAGAATTATATTTTACAACTATAAAATTTAATATAAGCAATCATTGTGAGCCTAGACCACACTACATCTTACTTGCTTGTGGAAGCATGCTCGAGGAAGTGAACATGTCATGCTTTAGAAAAAAAAGAGGCTAATTATACCTATATGAAAACTAGGAAAAACAACGCAGGTGTCTTGTGTCTTGTGTGTGCGCTGCGTCTCATATCATAGGTCCATTTTAAGTACCTAGAAGACATGGAGATCATAAAAGGCTGATAGCACCATTCAACAACCATGTGAGGATGCATTTCTATAATGTGAGGATATAGAATACAATTCTGAGTAGATATTAGAAGGCATGAACCATGTTCAGAGGGAAACTAATAGAATAGGAAAGATGCTTTTGACTATCACATTCACAAATCTTCAACCTCACATTTTTTTAGTATGGCATGATGAAATCGTCTGTTAAAAACAGTGTTGCTGCATGGACACATACAGAAATTTCAGAATTGCCAATATCCATCCTTGTTATGGTGCATACTGGAAGGTAATGAACAAAAACCTATGCACAGAGGATCTGTTCCAGATTTTCCAAAAATATAGTAAAGACATAATTTTACTGTCACTATATATATACAATACAGGTATACACAATGCAACCAAAAAGTGGAATAGCTAAACTGATTGCTAAGTAAGTTTAAAAGTACCCCTGGTAATAAGACCTGTAAATTTGAGAACATGGCATGAGCAGAATTTATATCACCCTCCTGAAAAATGAAACTTCGAAAAAAATGGAACCTGCTGAAGGAAAAATGTGTGCAAACAGTTTCCATTGTTGGACTGCAAATAAATTAACAAAAGAGATGAGTACAATTTTAAAAATAGATCAAGCAATTGTACCTGTGTATCATAGATTGCAATATTATCCGGTATTGGCAATTCATAGTCGTTGCCACACAAGACAGTTAGATTGCACGGTGAAATGGTGAATGATCTATCTTTCGTTTCACCAACAGAACCTTCAGATAGCACTATCTTCTTCATCCATCAAATTCAGATCTGATATATACGTCTTCAGATCTGCACAAGTTCAGATCTAAATAATGAAGCCAACAAAAATAGAGCACAGCTAAATTAGAGGAAGAGAGACACTGACAGGAAACAATGGATCTAAAATGAACCAATGAAGTAAAAACAAAATGGGATACGTAACATGAGTCAGATCGAGAGTGGAGGAAGATGATACATAACAGAAGGTTGAAAAAAACTCAATGCATATAGAACTACAACATAAATGAGATTTAGGACTGGATCTCCCAGTGATTCAAAGAAGTAAAAAAACAGATCGTAGGAGGGAGAAGAGAGATCTGGGAGAGAAGAAACACTACAGGGGGAGAGAAAGAACCTGTGAGAGAAAAAAAGAGACCGAAATAAGTGAGAGAGAGATGGGTGAAGGCGCCGGAAAGAGAGAGAGAGGAGAAACTCACCTTGAGCTGTAGAGAGAAGGTGGAAGAGCACTGAGAGAGAGGAGGACGAAGGTGACAGACAGCTCAATGTCGAATAGCAAAACGAACCAATGAGTAGTATGGGAATGGAAGAAGTCTGGAATCCTTGTATAGTATACAAATAAGACTGAACTGGAATCGAATAGTAATACACAGCTATTGGAATGGGAGTGGGGAAAGAAACAGGTGAAATGAGAGGTTTGACCAGCACCAATCTTGAAGAGTTGTCTGACGCACGATAGTGCGTGCGGCAGCATACGGTTGCGGAAAAACCGGGTTGAGTTGCAGGCTTGCAGCTCAGCTCAGCTCAGAGAACGGGAGTGGCAGTAAAACGTGAAAGGCGTAGGGAGGACGCGTACGGAGTACTCGTACCAGTGTCCCAGATGCCAGGCAGAGAGAGAGAGGAGAGGAGAGAGATGAGTCAGCTGGATCACGCCGCACCGCACGGCCTGGCTGGCCTGGACCGCCGGGACATGGCGGCCTTGCCGAGTGGCCGGGCCATCGTCTCCTCTCCTTATCCGGGGCGTCGGCGTTTGCACTACGCCCGCCAGGAGGATCTCCGTAGGATTCCTCCCGGGACAACAGGGCATGGACGTGACACCTAGTACTGCGCGCGTGCTGACTGTCGTTGCAGCGCGTCAAAAACATTCTTTACAGTTACAGACAGCAAAAGCTGAAACGACCGACACGACACGACATGACATGACAGCAACACCGACGGGCTGGAGAATGCGATGAATTTGATGCGGAACAAGTCCGCCAATCCCAGTCGAGCACTCCTGATGGGATGGCAGTACTACGTAGTACTCTCTCCGTATCACAAATAGAGTTCGTTTTGGACAGCGACACAGTCTCCAAAGCATAACTTTGACCATTTATTTCTTTAAAAACATTTGTTATAAAGTGGTATATATATACTTTTATGAAAATAGTTTTCAAGATAAATTTATTTATATGATTTTTACATTTCTAAACTCAATAATTTAAAAGTTATTCATGATTTATATTCCCAATATTTGACCGAAACCTTTTCCAAAACGAACTCTATTTGTGATACGGAGGGGGTACAGACAGAACAGACAGAGGCACAGAGCGAGAACAGAGACAGAGGCATATGATCAGTCAACCAACCAAAAGCCCTTAATTAGACCAAAACTTTCAGTAATCGCGTTTGCAAAGCAACGGGGCCGGGGGTTCATGGCAGAGGTACATAACATATACGCGGAGTACTCCGTATGATCAGTCAGTGACCAAAGGCAACTGCAATGGCCACTTGGAACTGACAACAGCAAGAAGAAGGAGGTGTACAGTAGTGTAGAGCCACCTAGTAGTAGTCCGACAAATCCGGCGACAAATCTTTGGCCCTGGATTACACGCACGCACTCGGTCCCGTTCCGTTCCGGGGGAGCCGCCTCTCCCAAATCCCAATCCACGAAAAAACAAACTGAACTTCCCTCTCTCTGAACGAAGCTGCATGCACCAGCATCATCAGTCCAGCAGCACTTTGGAAGTGGCGATTCTCCCTTCGGGATCGCCACCGCGCGCGCTCCTCCCGCTGTACAAAGTGTCGACGTGCGAGAGCTGCCCTGCCTGCCTCCTACCAGTACCTCGCTAAGCTATCGCTGCTCGGCGTCCGTTTGTATGGTCAGCCTCCGGGCGGTCTTGGTGAACTCACTGCACATTCAGAAGCGTATATAAACAAGCGTACATTAGTACTGTACCATCCAGGAGTAGTTATCATCTGTTCAGCACAATGGGACGGGGACGATGTGGGGGGAGCTAAGGAAAAAGACTGGGGGTTGCAAAGATGTCCTTAGTCCTGGCTTGAAGCAACTCAAGTCAAAGTACCATAGGAATGCTTCCAAGGAAAGAACACCTAGCAGAGTTTGATACTTGAAGATAACCAACCGTGTGTCTACTGTCTAGTCTAGTTAATTAGGTCGTAGTACCAACTCAAGATTGAAAGGTTTAGCTACCACGGTCAGGAACACTAGTACCACAGTCATGTCATTTCAATGTTCTTTAATTGGCATCCACATGTTCTCAGCTTGTTGAGGTTATGGAATGCGCATTCGCAGTGCAAATTATCGGGAAACTTGAAAGGTTGTAGCTATCCAAGCATTGTACCCCTACAGGCTTTAATCCTCCTAATTTTTCTTTTTGTAAATGCAACGAACGGCATATCTATCTAATCGATTCCTGGAGAAAATCAAACGGCTGAACAGGAACAGAACAACGCTTCAATCCGAAATCACACGAACCTGAAAGGCTTGTCGCCGGTGTGCTTGAGCGCTCCAGAAGCGTCGTCACGGTAGAAAACATGGCTCGTCAGCTCAGCCTTGTCGATGCCAAACATGTCGGCGAGCCGCTGGTAGAGCTCCTCGTACGACCCAACAGCAGAGAGATCAAGCGTGCGCCCGACATCCTCCGACTGCATGAACACCTTGCAGTGCCCGGTCTCCAGCGCGAGATCAGCAGGCACCAGCTTGCTGTCCCGGCACGACGACGGGGCGCCGCCGCCGCTGGACGTGCCATCCTGGTTGCTCCCGGGGCTGGAGACATAATCCGAGTTGCTCACCGTCCTCTCACCAACGTCATCATCAGACGGGCTCCTCTTCTTCGGCGCCGGCGGCAGCAGCGGGAAGCCCGCGACATTGCCTAGAGATATCTGCTGCTCGGTGAGGATCGGTTTCCCGAACAGCATCAGCTGCTGCGGTGGTGCCGCCGCCGCCGCCGCCGCCGTCTTCTTGACGTCTGATGATGGTTTCTTGTTCTGCGGGGAGGTGCCAATGGTGAGCAAGCACGAGATGTCGTCTCGAGCTGCTGCCGCTGCCGGGTGGCCGATGATGAGGCCGGCGGCGATCCTCGGCTGCACGCCGTGCACGTGGTCGAACTGGTGAAGCCCGTGCGGTGACGACAGACTCGACTGCAGCTTGTTGAGGTGGAGATCTGATAAAGATATGCCAAATTGAGCATGCCTGGCTCCCTGTATGCCTGCAGGAGTGCCGTCCGGGAAGTAGCACATCGGGCCAACACCACCACGCCCGAGAAGAGGGCTTCCATGGAACATCGGCGCCGGGAACTGGTGGCCCTCCAGCGGAAGCTCCGGGTACAGTGGAACGCACAGCTTCTTCCTCGGCGGTGGCGAGAACGGCGTGAGGTGGTGGATGGCCGGCATGTTCGAGACGAGCTCAACCAGCCATGGGCTCACTCTCTTCACGTTCTGCAACAAGTCCGGTTCATCCCAAGCGACCTGCGCCCAAACAAAAAAAAATTAAAAAAAAATTATCAGCTTGCATTGTCGCAAACTACTCTCTAGTCTGTACGCTCCTCCTAAACTTGATTGAAGTGATGAGAGTACAAATCCGCAGTTATGATTTACCTGAAGCAGCCTCCAGGGTGAATTGGGCCATCTGATGGGGTCAGCGACCTGCACGGCGGAGACGGTGCCCATGAACCAGCTGATCCGGGACGAGTCCTCCGTCTCGAAGGCCATCTTGAACCGCATCCCGGCGCACCACTGGGTGCGCATGGCCGCGCGGACCGCGCCCGCCTTGACGCAGAACTCCGGCGTGCTGGCCCTCGGGTAGTACACCACCTCGAACGGCTGCCCGCTCACCGCGAGGTTCGCGGCCTCGACGACCTCCTCCGGCCGCACCCGCACCCTGACCTTATTATTCCCCCTCGTGGCCATCATCATCTTGCCGCCGTCCTCCTCTCCTCCTCCTCCTCTCAGGAACATGGAGAAGCCGGCGTAGCCGCCGCCCGGCGGCGGGGGCGGCTGGTGGTGGTGGTGCAGGAACTCGGGCCCTCCGATGCCGCCCTTCTTGGCGCGCCGGATGCCGACGCAGAGGTCCCCGTTCTCCGTGCGCATGAACACGATCGAGTCCCCGGCCACGAGCTTCTTCTGGTTCACGAAGGTGCTCCACCCGGTGGTGAGCAGGTGGCGCCGGGGCGTGCCGCGGTAGATGTGGCGGAACTTCCAGACGACGCCGTGCACGTCCTTGGCGAGCACGGTCTGCACGGGCGGGTCGGCGGAGTAGTCCAGCCGCGGGAAGATGGTCTCGGCGCAGTAGCGCGGCACGGAGAAGCCCCCGCCGTTGTTGGCGTCGGACTGCGTGAGCGTCTTGGCGAAGGACGCGGGCTTGTCCTCCTGCGCGCCGCCGCCCGCCGCCGCGGCGCCAATGGCGTCGTCGGCGTCAGCAGCGTGGCCCGGCTCGTTGGGCCGCACCGGGGCGAGGCGGATCTTGGCGAAGACCTCGTCGGTGTCCGGATCGGCCATGAAGCGGACGGCGGCGACGCGGCAGAGGACGAGCGCCGGGACCCTGCCGGCGGGGAGGTCGACGACGGGGCCCTGCGCGTGCTCCGCGTGGCCCTGCGGGAAGTAGTACACCTTGGAGTGCACCGGCGGCATCTGGACCATCCCGCCGGCGCAGGCGTGCCACAGCTGCGGGTCCAGGCACCTGTCGCCGTCCCGCTCCCGCTCGCGCTCCATGGCCGCCGAGTCCACGAAAGTAATCATCTCCCAGACTCCCACGGCCACCCGGAGAGGCGATTCCAGCGGGAATTGAGCGCGATCTCCACCCACCCACCCGCCGCGACAGCCTTTATGGATGAAATTTCACGCCTCCTTCTCCACTAGCACGAGAAGCCTTTCCGCTGCACAGCCGCCATCACCACCACCACCACCATCATGATCAGAGTCTATACCGCTGAAAAAGGCTGGGGAAAAAAGAAGCAGCGGAAGAGGGGGGAATAGGGGAGAAAAGCAAGGGAGGATTTTTTTTTTTTGTTTTCTTTTTCTCCGCCTTAGAAAATCTTGCAGGGAAAGGGAACCCAACAAGCAGCAGCACCACAAGATTGCCGAATTCATCCGGTCAGTCACTCACCTCTGGCCTCTGGGCTTTGGCAGGCAGCTGCAGCTTCAGATCCCTCCAAAGCGGGGGTAACGTAACGACGGATTCGGGGGCAAAATCGGCACAGCTCGACAGGCTCGTCGTCTCCCTCCTTCCTCTCTGCAGCCTCTGGAGCGCTTGCCTCCCCACCCACAGCCACAGGCTCTCAGGTGAGCAGCAGGCTCAGATTCCCCCCAGACTGCAGCTGAGTAGCTGACATGGGGCAGCAGCAGCAAAACATATAGACAGAGAGAGGGAGATGAGAGAGAAAGGCAGTCAAGGCAGGGAAGCAGCTCTTCTGCATCCCAAGCAAGTACCAGTGCCTACTAGTACTACTAAACTCCTGGTTAGTAGTGGCTTAATTAATTGTTTATTAATACTTACCTTTTCAGTTGCACACCCAAAGTGCCAGCGCTAATGATATTTTCGCGCACGATGAGCTGCATCATTGTACCATTATCCACTGCTGTCTCCTTCCTCTTTAACAAGTTACGTATGATTTTTTTCTCTCCTTCCTTCCCTTTCTCAGTCAGAATCAGAAGGAAACAAACAAACGGGACCACACGCTAAATCGAGAAGTGTTGTTGTTTTCATCGTAGTATTATATAGTAATAATACTTTTTCCACGGACTTATGTCGTCCAAAATTGCATTGGACGCACAGGGTTAACCATGTACGTATATATTGTATTGCACTACTATAGTGTGTGTACACGTTCTTTAGCAGTTTCTAGTATGGTATTTCCTCCTTTTTTTTTCAAAATTATCAAGTACTCCCTACCTCCCTAGTGTACAGTCTTTTTTTCTTTTTGATTTTCGATAATTCAGTTTTACTGTCTTATTCACTATCACAGAACAATATTGAAAACGCCTAGCGCCTAAATCAACCATGAATAAGTTTAAGCGAACAAGGCCAAGGTGAAAACTCCTGAAAATGCACAAGCCGAAACTTTTTGAATGACTGCACAAGCAAGCTGAAACTCAAAGCCGACTTACATTACATGACCAGCACCGGTGTTTCCGCAGCTTTCTCGTGACCACGACATGCAGATGGACTGAATCCGTGACTCCTCTTCTCAACCCAAGTTTCGTTACCCGCACAACAGATTTTCACCAAGAGCTCATCGTGGCGTGGCGTGGCGTTGGTGATAGTGGCAGCTTTGCCTTGCTCGGTGATCACTGCTGCAGTGCTGCTAGCTCTTCTTCTTCCTTGGAAAAGAAAAGAAAAAAACACCAGCACGGGGTTTGACCTCGTTTTTGGTGGAACGAGTTTGATGACTCGTGGATATCGCACACAAAATGCAGCTGAGAGTGAGGCTCGAGTGTTATTTTCCACGGACACGGAGGAGGAAGAGGAGGGAAAAAAAAAGGCAGAGAGAGAAAGAGAGGTTTTAGTCGCTCCAAGTCACGGGGAAACACTGTACACACAAGCGCACGTCATGATCATCAGCACAAGATTTCAAAAAGAAGAGCGATCGATCGGTGGCGCAAACGGACCAAGTTGCGGCCGTGTCCTCGCGCCCCGCTCTTAATTCTGACGTACTACATGCCGTTCTTCCCGACGCTGTCAAAGATGGATCTCCTTCAGCTAACAAGCACACACAGCTCATGCATCAGTCCTCTTCGTTTGAACTTATTAGCTCGGTTTATTAGCCATATTCAGTCTTATCTCTCTAAGCCGTAAAAATAACCAACCGAACAGCGCACCATCTCTTCCTTAGAGAAGCAATGAACGAACGATCGCCTCGACCGCCGCCTGGATGGGTGAATGAATCTCGTGTCGGCCTGGCGTTTTTTTTTGTTACAGCGAAGAGTCGAAGGCAGCGTATTCGGCACCAGCAGACCAGGAAGCGAAATCATCGGCGCGGCGGTTCTTGGTCATTAGTTGTTCAAGTGTCGCCGGACGACGATTTGGACAGGCGACAGGCGTGCAATTGTGTAAAAAGATATGTGGTCAATTCGCTCGCTGTCGTCGGCGACGTTGGCCCGGCCGGACGGACGGCGGACGGCGGACGGCTGACTCCCCGATCCCTCCCGGCGGGCGATTGGTCGGGTCGGAATGCCCGGGTCACCACCGTGACGGGGTGGACTCGTGCTCCACGGTTTGGTGTCTGATGTTGCCCCGCCATTTCGTTCCCGGATCCGGGATTAGGTGCGTGCGGGCGAGGCAATTAAGAATGTCGTTTTGGGTTAGATTAATCAGAGGTGTGACGTGAATGGAATTGATCAGATCAGACCACCTACTTTAGCTGCTACTAGTACTCGTTACTAGTCATCGGGACACCTGGATTAATTAAGCTGTAGTTGCCGGTTAGGAATTTTAAGACAAGACGGATGGATGGGTGGATGGGAATCGCATCGTCATTGATACAGGACTGGTGAGGCCACGTTCAGTTCCCTAAATTTTCCAAAATTCTCCCTCGCATCGAATCTTTAAACACATGTATAAAGTATTAAATATAGATAAAAAATAACTAATTATACAATTTGCCAATAAATGTCAAGACGGATTTTTTTAAATCTAGTTAGTCTATGTTTGAACAAAGTTTACCAAATAACAACGAAAGTGCTACGTAAACTTTTCGTCAAAAGTTTCGTGAACCTGAAGGAGGTCTAAGCAAGATCCTGCCGCGGCTCCGAGTTCCTGTCTCATTCCTCGGCAGACAAGTTGTAGCCTAGCTGGTGAGCACCTAGCTTGCTACTGTCCGAGAGATGAGAGGGATTCGGTCCTATCTGGCATGACGACTCGTTCTTGTGCTTGTGTGGAGGGCTCTGGCATGACGACTCATACGCGAGAGATGAGTCATAAATTGTACTAACTTCTTTTTGGTTTTTTTTTTTAAAAAAAAATGACTCTCTAAGTCCTCTCTCGCGTATTAAAAAAATATACCTCCATCTCATAAGGTGTCTCGTGCGACTCTTCAGACTCTTCTGCCAAAACCTCTGCTCGAATCTAAGCCGTGCTAAACAGATCCTAGCAGTATACTCCCCCTGTATCAGAAGTAGATGTCGTATTGAATAAAGTATGAGTCAAACATTAGGAATGTAAGTCATGAATGACTTTTAAATTGCTGAGTTTAGAGATATAAAAAACATATAAATTTGTCTTGAAAAATACTTTCATAAATAAATATTTTAAAAGACAACAAGTGGTCAAAGTTATACATTGAAGACCATGTCGCTGTCCTAAATGACATCCAGAAACGATACAGAGGAAGTATAAGGTCAATCTCAATGGGAGTTTCATTTACATTAAATAGGTTGCCACATAGGCATTGTTGATGACATGGTGGTGTATTTAAGAAGTGAGAGAAAAAATGAGTTTCATCTAGATGAAACTCTCTTGGCACGAATACCAACTCTCTATGAGTCATGAAATTTAATGTCTATGAAACTTTACAATGAAACTCTCACTCTCAATGGAGAGTTTCATTTTATTTCATATGACATGGCAGTCTTGGAAACAACGAAATAAAACCCACCATTGAGATTGACCTAATAGTATCCAGTAAGTCTACTGTATCCCCCTGCCCCAAGTGCCTAAGGGACCATCAGCATTAGGCTATGATTATGCATGACGGACAAGCAAACCGCAACGCCATCTGCAGTCACTTCCGTTCCATCATCGCGCTGCTCTAATTTCTCTCAGCGGACCGCGGACGGATCGTTGTCTTGTCCCGCCAGAATCTTGCTGTCGGCAGCCCCCCAAGTCCAGGCTCCTGACCTCCAGAGAGCGAGATCGGCCGGAGCATTTGGCCGGTACACCAACCTGTGTTGTGCGACGTGCTGCGCTCTGGCTGGCTGGTTGGTTTATTTGTTTGTTTGTTTAGCTAGATGATGGATACAGATAGCTATAGCTAGGGCATCGATCGTCATTAAAACCGGAGGAGGACTTCAAACCCAGCCCAAACCCAACCGTGAAAGATACAGATGCTTTGCCGCGCTACAGTGCCGACCATCTGCTCTGCTAGTTGTTGTTATCGGATAAATACAGGTCGTATGCAGTGCGTGCCCGGTGACATAAATAGGAGGAGTCTTACAAGGCACAGGAACTCCAAAAGGGATCGAATTGGATATATGAATATGCTTGACCACGCCCGGTGAGTACCGAGACTCCGAGAGATGATGGGGAGGAGAGGAAGGAACAAGGAAGCTACAGAAAAGCAAGCCGATCTGATGCATGTCTGATGATGATCTGTTCCTTCTCCATCCACAGGATTGGCTTGTTTTGTTTTGTTTTGTTTTTTCTTTCTCTACAGTGAGCTCACGCAGCAACAGTAGCACTAGACTACTAATAGTGCCATAGCTGACAGATGGATACTTTATGCCTGCCTATGAGCCTAACTAGCTAGTACTGTGATCCTAGTAGTAGTGTGTAGTGTCTATATATGGCTGACCCGGTGCTCTGGTAGTTCGTGTGACACATCCAAAACGATACTTCACGGATGGGTTAGTGTCGGTGTTTCGAACCCGGGGTATGATACCAACGAGTAATATGATCGCGTGCTCTCTTCCTAGATGGTGATGCAAGATGACACAAGGTTTTATCCTCGTTCGGGCAAAGAAGGCCCTACGTCCAGCGGGGGAGGAGGTTCTTGTATTACTTGCACCTAAGTGCTTGTACAGGGGCGAATACAAGCTCAATGAGCGTGGACCGGAGTCCGGACTTGAGTGGGTGTGCGTGGACTCGTGTGTTGTCTCTTGGAGTTGTGTAACCGTGGACTCACGTCTTGTCCCCCTCGCGCGAAGGGCCCTGGCGTCCCCTTTTATAGAACAAGAGGAGGCCAGGGTTTACACAGGATAGATATGGACAGCGCTCGATATGGCGTAGGGTAGGAATCCTGTCTTGTCGGGGCCACTGGAGCCGACGTGGGCGTTGCTGTTGAGGCGTCCTTGGAGCGTGGCCTCCATCCTGGGCGCGGACGCGGAGACGTGGCGGCGTGGGGGTCGTACAGCGCACATTCCGGCATGTACAGGACGCGGCGGGGTCCCTCCGGATCTTGGGGTACCTGACCTCCAATAGCATGAAAGCAGTCAGGGCTCGAGGGGCTCAGAGCCGGCCTCGAGGTGGCGCCTACGGGGGGCTCGAGTTCCGCAGGTATGGGTGAGTTCCGGGGAACCTGGTCGTACAGCGGAAATCCGGGTCTCGAGATGTGACCGGGACGTGCCACAGTGCAGGGTATGGTCGAACAGTGTTGTACTGGTGCCTTTTCACCCATGCTTATGGTGAAAAGGAGGTTTGACTCAGACTCCGGTTCACTGTGGCGCATGCTGCGTCTCAGAGGACGTGACGGGGGTAGGTGAGTGCATTAAATGCACGGTATGGGGTTAGGGAGCAGGAAGTTTCCTCCTCGTGGAGGGTGAAAGGTCCTAGTTTGGTTTTGGTAATTGAGTGACAACTTTAGGTGGACTAATGGTGTTTGAAGTAAATTACACAGGTGATTAGTCCATAGGTGATCATGTGTGAGCAACATATGCCATAGAGGTGAAATGGCTTGGAAGATGTTGCAAGGCTCATACATGTGATGAAGGAGCTTATTGCATATGTGACATGACATGTGGTCATATGGCTAAGATGGAGAAGATCAAGGCAAGACTTGGCTTGATGGACCGGTTGCGAAGGTGAAGGGCAAGTTGAGGCTTTGAAGCCGTTGGTACCGAGTGTCGGGAGGCTTAAGCAAGACTTGGCGCCGAAGGACCGAAGCGATGGTGAAGAGCAAGTGATGTCAAGATCGATGGACCATGGAGGCCATGTGATGATATGAAGTGGATCATATCATTTGAAGATAGGTTGGTGCATGTGTTGCATCAACACCGAAGGAGATGGAATGGAATGCGCAAGGCAAAGGTATATTTGTAGGGCATTTCATTTCACCGGTCATAGGTGTGTAGAGAAGATTATGACCGGGTTTAGGATAGATGGCCGTACTATTAAGAGGAGCAAACTTGTTTGCATATCGGTCATCTAGTGCCACTTGAGCGATCTAACTTTGCGATGTTACTAAGATCGAGTGGCGTGGTGAGAGCAAGTGAAAATCCTTTGAAAATTGTTTGTGAAAATGCTAACACACATGCACAAGATGATGTACACTTGGTGGTGTTGGCACATTTGCAAAGGAGAAGGTGTTGGGGTTGATTTGGATCAACTCGGAGAAGTTTCGGAGAAAGCTTTGGTTGAAAAAGAGAAGCGATGGATCTTGGATTGGAATCCTGTTCTAATCCTTTGTGATTTGGATCTTGAATTCATGTGGGATGTGTAGCCCTCTGAATAAGCTTTCCAAAATGTCCAAGATCATCGAAATCGGAGTTTGGAGTGAAGAGTTATGGCCGTTCGAGCGCGGGGAGTGCAGGCTGGTGTTGTCGGTGGTACCGACCAGGAGGGGTCGGTGGTACCGACCCAAGAGGGCTGTTTGCAGCCTCTCTGGATGTGGCTTGGTTTGGCCTAGCGGTAGCACCGCCATAACCTCGGTACTACCGCCCGCGGTGGTACCGACCTATGGCCGGTAGTAACCAAGTTTGCGGAGCTCTCTGGTTTGAGTTGAAAATGGCCTGGCGGTAGTACCGCCATTACCTCGGTACTACCGCCCGCGGTGGTACCGACGCAAGGTCGGTAGTGGCTGATTTTTCGCAGAGCTCTCTGGTCGCGGCGATTTTTGGCCTGGCGGTAGTACCGCCATTACCTCGGTACTACCGGGCCCGGAGGAACCGACCAAGGGTCGGTGCCTCGCCGTAATCAGCGGAAAGTGGGAAAACGGCTAGTTTGACTCTGTCGGTGGTACCGCCCAGGAGGGGTCGGTACTACCGACCAAGCGCAGAAAGGTAGGGTTCGGGCCGCCGCCGCCCCTTCCCTATATATAGTCGTTGTGGCCGGCCCTAGGTTGGTGTTAGAGCACTCCAAAGCCTTGGTGGCTTGTGTGGATGTGCTTGGGAGCCTTCTAACTCGCTTGTGCTTGCTAGCGCACGAATCTATTGCGAGTGAGCGATTCTAGTGCGTTGCTTTGAGAGATTGCATCGAGTGGCACTAGGTGTTCGAGTTGCAAGCCGGTGGTGCTTATTACTCTTGGAGGTTGCCACCTCCTAGACGGCTTGGTGATCGAGTCTCCGTCGTGAAGCCCGCGTGAAGATTGTGCGTGGCTCCGGAGAAGGATTGTGAGGGGCATTGTGCTCGCCCCGCGGGGATCGCGAAGAGCAACTCTAGTGGATTGCGCGTGTCATTGAGTTACCCTCACTTGTGGGTGAGTTCTTGCGGCGCTCGAGTGTCGAGCTAGGTGTGGTGCCTATTAGCCGCCGAACTACCAAAGTGTGTGGTCGACACAACGGGGACTAGCTTGGTGGCAACCAAGTGAACCTCGGGGAAAAATCACCGTGTCAACATTGTCTACTCTTCTCGGTGGTTTGCAATCTCCTTACACAAGCTTGTATTTACTTTCATACATATTGTGCTTGCGTAGCTATCTTGCTTGTGTAGCATAAAGTTGATCCCATGAGTGACTAGTTGACTTGTAGTCTTGCTAGTCACATTGCTTAGTTTGTGTAGCTAAGTTGAGCTCTCTAATTTGGCTTGTGTAGCCTTGTTATTGAGCATTGCTAGTGAGCTTAGGCTTCGCGCTTTTGCTTAGTGGCATGTGTAGGAGCTCCCCGGTTGTTTGAGTACTAGTTGCTTAGGTTTGTGTAACCTTGCAAGCTAGAATTGTTTAGGTGAGCTCTAGCTAGCCCGACACCTTATTTGCATTGTTTAGGATCTTTTGTAAGGTGTCATAGAGTATAGGTAGAGGGGTGTAGTCTTGGCTAGACCGATAGTTTTAATTCCGCATTTGTTTCGGTTAGCCATTCCGCTGCGATTAAGTTTAAGTTTTTAAAAAGGACTATTCACCCCCCCCCCTCTAGTCCGCCATCTCGACCCTTCAATTGGTATCGGAGCAAGGTCTCTCATTTGTGGTCTTCACCGACCCGAGAGGATGGCGACTTATGGGCTAGATAATGTGTGTGATACACATATTTTTGATGGCACACACTTTGCACAATGGAAACACCATATGCTTGATCATTTTCGTGCAAAGGGGCCAAAGTTTTGGTGGATTATCACTAGTGGTCTCACTCATGTTTTGGACCATAGAAATCTCACCAAAGCTCAAAAGGATCTCTTTGAACTTGATGCAAATGCTTATTGTTATCTAATGGATGCATTGAGTTTTGAGTTGTTTTATAAGATCAACTCCAAAGGGACCGCCCATGAGATGTGGGAATCCATCAAGACCACCTTCGGTGATCCCTCCACGTTTGATGATGGCAAGTTCATAAAAGAGGATGAACCGGTGGCATATGAGGATGTTGAGCAAGACCACAACTCCGTGATTGTGGAAGATAGCTCCACCTCAAGCTCAAGTGATGCAAGCGATGATGATATTCCAAGCACACTTGATGATGATGGTTCATGCTCCGGCTATGAGAGTGATACTTCTTCGAGCTCTCCAACCACTACATCAC
Organism: Coix lacryma-jobi var. lacryma-jobi; assembly: GCA_009763385.1. Taxonomy (NCBI): domain Eukaryota; kingdom Viridiplantae; phylum Streptophyta; class Magnoliopsida; order Poales; family Poaceae; genus Coix; species Coix lacryma-jobi. Next base: position 6,946,028 of record CM019824.1, read on the forward strand.
ATTGCTTCATGTCACACGGTGACACTAAGGTTTGCAAAGCTAATGTGATTGATTTTAATGCATATGAGGAGCTCTTGAGTAAATATGCTAGCATGACCATCGCTTTAGAAAATGAGATGTCTAAAAATGCAAAATTGACAAAAGAAAACTCATTTCTAAAGAATGCATGTGAACAACAAAAGCATCTACTTTATGTTACTACTTGTTCACATGATGAGCTTAAATTGACTCATGAGGAACTATGTGTTACTCATGATAATTTGGTAAAAGACCATGCTTTTCTCACTAGTAAGCTTTCTAATGAACAAATTAAAACTAGTGAGAGCTCATCACATGGGACAATTGATCAATCGCATACTTGTGCTAACCCTTGTGATGAAGAAAAGAAGCATGTATCCACCTCTTGTGAAGATTTATTATCTATGCCATGTTCTTTACATCTAGATGCTTGTTCTACTTCTATGTCTTGTGAGACTAACCTTTTGAAGGAGAACAATGAGCTCAAAAGTGAAGTGAAGAACCTGAGCAACAAGTTAGAGAGGTGGTGCAAATCAAAGGTCACCCATGAGCACATGATGAAGAATCAAAGAAGCTATGGTGACAAGAGTGGCATTGGCTTCAACAAAAGCAATGCCAAGGGCAAGAAAATGAGGAAGCAAGAAGAAAAGAAGCTATCTCATTTCATGTGCTATCAATGCCATGAGATGGGACATCTTGCAAAAGCTTGCCCCAACAAGAAGAAGCCCCAAGTTCAAATCAAGAACAACCATCATGATGGTGACTTGATGATGAAGAAGAAAACAAGAAGGGGCGGAAGAGCAAGGCATCCAACTCACATTCAAGATGCCAAAATGATGATGAGCAAGAATGAAGAAAAGAAGAAAGTTTTGGCTCACATCAAGTGCTACAATTGTGATGAATTGGGCCACCTAGCTTCGGGTTGTCCAAACAAGCTTGAGAAGAAGGATCAAGCAAACAAGAAGAAGCAAGGCAATGAGAAGCAAAACATGAGCAAGGAAGAAAAGGCTCAATCAAAGAGAGTTTGCTACTCATGCCGGGAAAGGGGACACATGGCTCATTCATGTCCCCTAGGTATGACCCCTAAGCCTATTTCAATTGTTAATGATTCTATGCTTAGGAAGGATGAAAATGGTACCTCTAAGGCTACTATTGCAACTCATCCCGCTACTCATACTAAGGCTATGCCTAAGTATGTTGCTCCTAACTTGAGAGGACCCAAACTAGTTTGGGTACCATCAAAAAGCGGATGAATGTGTGTAGGTACCATAGCATTGGAGGCTTGACTCAATTGATTTCATATTATTCATCATGTGATTGAGTCAAGAAATGAAGCTTATTGCTATTATCATCCCAATGCCAAGTGAAGTGAAGTGAAGTCCAAGTGCTACAACGAACAAGTGCAAAAGATCAAGTTGTGGTGGTTGTTTGGAAATATTTGAAGGCTTGCAATCTAATTGAGTAGAAGCTTGCTATTTGGATGATCGTGAGCTACTAAGGTATATCTCTAGTTGATCATGTTATTTTAGATGCATATGAGATGATCGAATCGGATATATATGCATATGTTGCTTGCTATAAGATGATTGAATGGATTTGATGCTTAGTGATCAAAATTGAGTTAGTTTGAATGGATATGTTCATAAGACTTCTTTTAGTGAGTGGTTTGAATGGATATATGTCTTGTGTTGATGTTCAAACAAGTTTAGCTCAAGTTTGATTCAAATTGGTAGAGTATAGCTCAATTGCTCAAAGTTATCAAAAATCTGAAATCTGAGCTAGCTGTGATAATAGCCATGTTTGAATGATCAAATCTATTTGGATTGGCTTGAAATTTGGTACACATGCTCTACACTTGTGATATTAGTCGCTGTGCAAAATTCATGATTATTGGATAAGATGTACTTTGGTTTTGGAGTAGATCTTGTCAACTATTGTGCAGCAGTTTTCAGCATGTAGTACTATGGAAAGAATTGAAATCTGGTAGCAATCTAGAAAGCCAATGAAGCTCAAATTTTTATGGCTGCTAGAACACTTAGAGAGGCACATCTCCACCAAATTTCATAGTCATTAGACTTATATTTTGGGAGATATGCATGTTTCTTTGAGAAGGACAGAATCTGCCAGAAAAGTGACAAATATTGGATTGATTTAGAGTCACTTTGATTGAAAGGCCCTCAAGTTGGAATCATGATTATAAAGTGGTTGAGGGACCTATGTTTGGTTTTGAGATGAGCTAGAAGTATGGCAAATATGAGTACAAGTTCATGTGATTGGGAAGTGTATTTGGCACACATTTGGTACTCAAATTGAAGATCAAGACCAACATCAAGATGAAGATAAAGATCAAGCTCTAGTATCAAATTGAAGATCATTTGGAAGAAAGAAAAGGACTCAAAGAGGAATTCAAAGTCACATTTTCAAGAAGAGTTTAATTGGATCAATCAAACAAGGTCAATTCAAGTGAGTATCAAGGATGGTTCTTTGGAGAGAGGTCACTTCTCCCTTTTGTAGGGGCTTGCCGCCTTTGGTAGGTTAACCAAGTATGATACTTGGAAGGCTAATATGGAAGTGGTGATTCAAAGGATATTTGAGATGCTTAGTTGAAGCAATGAAAGGATTGACCAAGCAAAGCAAGCAACATGCAAGATAGTAAAGCAAATCATGACAATTCAAGTGGTATTCATATGCAAGCTATGTTCAAATGAAGAAGCAAGCCAACCACAACAAGATAGCGCACTTGATCATATGTGTGAAGATTTGTTCTAATCAATTGGTATCTATTGGTCTTCACCATGGACTTCACATTGCTATTTGGAGCTTAATTGGAATCAAAATGACTATCCTCTACTCCAAGATAGCAAAGGTATCATTGTAATGTGCATGATCATATTCATCCCTTACTAGTATGCGGTTAGTGCATATAGTACATGCTCAATAGGATCATGCATAACAATTGAAAAGTTTAAATTCATAGCCTACCACTATTGCTTGATTGACTATATGATCTAGTGGATAGTATGTGAATTTGTTCATGAGCTAGTGAACCCAAGTACTTGATCTAGAAGATGAACATTCAAGTGTCTAATTCAACATGAGTAAGATAACCATTGAAAGATGTGTGAAGAAGCTTACTCTAGAGCAAACCGAGTTAGATATCTTATGCAATATTGCCTAGTTCAAGTCACAAATGAGAAGCTCATGAAGACGACAAGAGTTCAAGAAGAAGACAATAATGCAAATGGATATCAAGTTTAAACTTCCATTCAATTGGTATCCTACAAGACTTCAAGTGATCCTCAACTTTAAGTGATCAATTCAAGCAAAACATCCCTCACCATCAAGAGCTCAAGTTTATCAAGTGGATGACCCATGCTATGACATAGGGGAGGTGCCCCACCTATTGGTATCAAGGTCAAAGATCCTACACATGGGTTTCATTCCAACACATATAGTAGTGTCCATCAAAAATGAAGCCTAAAGTGTCAACCATCTACCCTAGTGTCACCCTTTGTGAGAAAAGAGCATACCTTTTATGGTCATTGATGACAAAGGGGGAGAAGTTATGGAAAAGATATGTCAATTATGATATGTCAAGGACAAAGAGGGAGAAAAGAAGATGGACATGGATCAAGAGGGAGCAAGATTGAAGGATCAAAATTCTTGGACAATGAGAGCACACAAGTAGGGGGAGCAAGCTCATGAACTTGGTTGTTGCATTTGATATGTGCATAATCATGTGCTTGCTTGCATTACATAAGTTTTAAAATTTTATATGCATGCTTGTGTGGTATATGCTAGTTATAGGATTTAATTGATGAATTGATAACTAGCATGCATAGGTTAATAGCTAGACTTGTGCTTTTAATGCAAAACTAGACCCTTGCTATTAATGTTGATCTCACGGGGTTTTCTAGTTTTTATGATGTCTAGCTACTCTTCGATGCTAAGGATGAATCAAAATGTGGTATGCACGCTTCAAAGGTAAAATTTCATCATGTATACCTTAGCATCACTTAGTAGTGCTAACACTCCCACAAATTTCATATTTATGCATGTGTGCAAGCTTGAAACCAAACCATTTGAGCACACATGTAGGGGGAGTTAACACTACAAAGTCGGATTGTATGGTGCTTATCCAAATTCTCTAATATGGTCTTAATGGTGGATAAGTAACATAGAATCCAAAGAGCTTAATTTCCATATCTTTGTAGAGTTGTCATCAATTACCAAAAAGGGGGAGATTGAAAGGTCCTAGTTTGGTTTTGGTAATTGAGTGACAACTTTAGGTGGACTAATGGTGTTTGAAGTAAATTACACAGGTGATTAGTCCATAGGTGATCATGTGTGAGCAACATATGCCATAGAGGTGAAATGGCTTGGAAGATGTTGCAAGGCTCATACATGTGATGAAGGAGCTTATTGCATATGTGACATGACATGTGGTCATATGGCTAAGATGGAGAAGATCAAGGCAAGACTTGGCTTGATGGACCGGTTGCGAAGGTGAAGGGCAAGTTGAGGCTTTGAAGCCGTTGGTACCGAGTGTCGGGAGGCTTAAGCAAGACTTGGCGCCGAAGGACCGAAGCGATGGTGAAGAGCAAGTGATGTCAAGATCGATGGACCATGGAGGCCATGTGATGATATGAAGTGGATCATATCATTTGAAGATAGGTTGGTGCATGTGTTGCATCAACACCGAAGGAGATGGAATGGAATGCGCAAGGCAAAGGTATATTTGTAGGGCATTTCATTTCACCGGTCATAGGTGTGTAGAGAAGATTATGACCGGGTTTAGGATAGATGGCCGTACTATTAAGAGGAGCAAACTTGTTTGCATATCGGTCATCTAGTGCCACTTGAGCGATCTAACTTTGCGATGTTACTAAGATCGAGTGGCGTGGTGAGAGCAAGTGAAAATCCTTTGAAAATTGTTTGTGAAAATGCTAACACACATGCACAAGATGATGTACACTTGGTGGTGTTGGCACATTTGCAAAGGAGAAGGTGTTGGGGTTGATTTGGATCAACTCGGAGAAGTTTCGGAGAAAGCTTTGGTTGAAAAAGAGAAGCGATGGATCTTGGATTGGAATCCTGTTCTAATCCTTTGTGATTTGGATCTTGAATTCATGTGGGATGTGTAGCCCTCTGAATAAGCTTTCCAAAATGTCCAAGATCATCGAAATCGGAGTTTGGAGTGAAGAGTTATGGCCGTTCGAGCGCGGGGAGTGCAGGCTGGTGTTGTCGGTGGTACCGACCAGGAGGGGTCGGTGGTACCGACCCAAGAGGGCTGTTTGCAGCCTCTCTGGATGTGGCTTGGTTTGGCCTAGCGGTAGCACCGCCATAACCTCGGTACTACCGCCCGCGGTGGTACCGACCTATGGCCGGTAGTAACCAAGTTTGCGGAGCTCTCTGGTTTGAGTTGAAAATGGCCTGGCGGTAGTACCGCCATTACCTCGGTACTACCGCCCGCGGTGGTACCGACGCAAGGTCGGTAGTGGCTGATTTTTCGCAGAGCTCTCTGGTCGCGGCGATTTTTGGCCTGGCGGTAGTACCGCCATTACCTCGGTACTACCGGGCCCGGAGGAACCGACCAAGGGTCGGTGCCTCGCCGTAATCAGCGGAAAGTGGGAAAACGGCTAGTTTGACTCTGTCGGTGGTACCGCCCAGGAGGGGTCGGTACTACCGACCAAGCGCAGAAAGGTAGGGTTCGGGCCGCCGCCGCCCCTTCCCTATATATAGTCGTTGTGGCCGGCCCTAGGTTGGTGTTAGAGCACTCCAAAGCCTTGGTGGCTTGTGTGGATGTGCTTGGGAGCCTTCTAACTCGCTTGTGCTTGCTAGCGCACGAATCTATTGCGAGTGAGCGATTCTAGTGCGTTGCTTTGAGAGATTGCATCGAGTGGCACTAGGTGTTCGAGTTGCAAGCCGGTGGTGCTTATTACTCTTGGAGGTTGCCACCTCCTAGACGGCTTGGTGATCGAGTCTCCGTCGTGAAGCCCGCGTGAAGATTGTGCGTGGCTCCGGAGAAGGATTGTGAGGGGCATTGTGCTCGCCCCGCGGGGATCGCGAAGAGCAACTCTAGTGGATTGCGCGTGTCATTGAGTTACCCTCACTTGTGGGTGAGTTCTTGCGGCGCTCGAGTGTCGAGCTAGGTGTGGTGCCTATTAGCCGCCGAACTACCAAAGTGTGTGGTCGACACAACGGGGACTAGCTTGGTGGCAACCAAGTGAACCTCGGGGAAAAATCACCGTGTCAACATTGTCTACTCTTCTCGGTGGTTTGCAATCTCCTTACACAAGCTTGTATTTACTTTCATACATATTGTGCTTGCGTAGCTATCTTGCTTGTGTAGCATAAAGTTGATCCCATGAGTGACTAGTTGACTTGTAGTCTTGCTAGTCACATTGCTTAGTTTGTGTAGCTAAGTTGAGCTCTCTAATTTGGCTTGTGTAGCCTTGTTATTGAGCATTGCTAGTGAGCTTAGGCTTCGCGCTTTTGCTTAGTGGCATGTGTAGGAGCTCCCCGGTTGTTTGAGTACTAGTTGCTTAGGTTTGTGTAACCTTGCAAGCTAGAATTGTTTAGGTGAGCTCTAGCTAGCCCGACACCTTATTTGCATTGTTTAGGATCTTTTGTAAGGTGTCATAGAGTATAGGTAGAGGGGTGTAGTCTTGGCTAGACCGATAGTTTTAATTCCGCATTTGTTTCGGTTAGCCATTCCGCTGCGATTAAGTTTAAGTTTTTAAAAAGGACTATTCACCCCCCCCTCTAGTCCGCCATCTCGACCCTTCAGAGGGCTTCGAAGGGTAGTGGCGCACTCGCTCAAGGCCGGGCGCTGAGGGCTCGGGTGAGCGGAGGTTGAGCTCCATCTCGAGGCCTAGGTCGAGACGAGCCTCGAGGGGTAGGCTATCGTGCCGGAGGGGCTCGAGGTCCCGAGGGGCGGTGCACAGCTGTAGCGGGTTCGAGGGGTGGGCTACCAGGAGGTGGCCGGTAAGGTCTCGACCAGTCTAAGCTCCCTGGTGGCGTGCTAGCGTTGCAGGCTCCGAGAGATTGGTTTCTTGGGCGGTTAGCTTAGCTGGGTTTATTAATTGGTGTTCTAGGTTTAACCCGTGTGTTTTGCGTTGATTGGGGTACCCTTTTGGCGTTCCCCCGACAGTTAGGGCCGGGCCTCTCCGTACCGCCTCTAAAATTTTGGGTTTTTTTTAGAATGCGAGGTGTGAAATTGAACTTATCTCCATAAATTCCTATATGGAGTATGATTTTTTTATGAAGTTAGCTAGGAATATGCAAGCCGTTAGCTAGGAATATGCAAACGGATGTGCTAAATAAAAGTATAAAATACTGGCTAAAAAGGCCAATGGATGTGATGACAATCCTCCTCCGCTCGTGATGTTCTCATATCTCTCAGCGCGCCTGACATACGCATCAACCGCTATCCAAATTGCCAAAGGTCATAAAGTGGAAGCATCCGGTGTTGATGTGAGTCACACCAAGAAGGTGTACGTGTGCCACCACGTCTGAAACACCTAGCCTGCACATATTGCCACTTGAATTGCTGGCGTGCCTGATTTTTATGGAAACATTTGTCGCAACTCGCCACCCGTCCCGGAGGATGAATACAGGAGGTGCCGAAGAGATCGAGAAATGGATGGAGATCGAGTAGAGTGCAGTGGGCAAGAGCTGAAAAAATGAACATAAGTTGGCAAAATTTACCTGCCCAAATTTTTAGTGATAGGTAACAACTACTCATAATCCACCCAACATGTCCTCCATCAGGGCACCTCCAACAATAACTAAAACAACTAGCTCACATAGCATATTTTATTCAGTAAGGAGAGAAAAAAAATAATGAAAAATGAACTTGGCAGCTCTCTTCACGAAAAGCTAAGGTTGCATATTTTCTGTGATTTATGTGTCTATATATTCATATGATTTTTTTTATGCTAGCATCCCAGGTTACTCTACTTTTATATTTTTTTTCGTTTAATTTTATACTCACTTGGAGTATGAGCTAGTCGTGTTTTAAAAGGTCGCTGGAGACGCCTTCGGAGAGCCAATGCAAAGGGTAGGTTGCAACTTGCAAGATGTCCAAAAAACAGTTCCCCACCCAACGCACACGGGCGATGGATCCGAGCCGACCCGGCATGATGCACAGCGACGGACACACGCGACGCGACGCACATGATGCACAGCGCCACGGCACATGCATGCGTGGATGTCACACACGCGCACAGTGCAGGGCTCGCATCCATCCTATCCATGCCGGGCATGGGCATGGGATCGCATGCGCAACTAACCCAACCAGCAACCCGGCCATGGACATGGACAGCAAGCGGCCAAGCGAACGGCGCAACTGGCCATGTGCGCGCGCGGGCCGGGGCTGCGCCGAGCTGTCCGTCCCTCCCCCGCGTGCCGTCGCCCTCGCCGTCCTCCCGACTGGTGGACCGGGAGCCGGGACACACGCTCGCGTCGCGTCGCGGGCGGACACCGTCGGAGAAAGCATGCAGCCCCTCTCGGCGGGCGCCCCCACCCGCCACTACCCAGGCCGGCCGCGCTTTTGACCGCGCGCGCAAAAGCTAATGGCCTGTTTGGATCCCGCGTTCCAAACGGGGCCTAAAAGGCGGAGGAGGCGAGGCGAAGGCGAGGCGCGAGCAGCAGTGCCGCGACCGCGACACGAGCCAGAGCGCAGCGAGGAGAGGAGGGCGTGGGCGTGGGCGTCCGTCCCCGCCGGGCGGGTCGGTCGGTCGGTGTGGTCACGTCACGAGGTTAATGGTCTGCTCGTACGCGTGCGCGCACGCAGACACGCCTGTAACTCTCGCGGGGTACTGTTTGCTTTTAGCGACACGCAGCATGATGTCCACTGCACGTCGGCTTAAATCACGTGCAGCTAGCTGCTGCATTATTACAGTGTGTGTGTGTATATATATATAAACGAACGGATCCATGTCTACCACTACGTATAGTAGCCAGTTACAGTGTATATCCAGGCGCAGCGACAACGCCCTACCCGTGGTTTTTTATCGTGTTGCTGCACTGCATTGGGCGGGGAAAAGGATCGTCGAGCTGATGATGACCCGGTGGCGGCGGTTTGTATCAAAAAAATTGTTTTGACTGTGCTCATCGTTTTTTCAGAATAAAAATTATTAGTTGTTCCTGGTGAGGGAATCCTCACTCCTCAGATCGATCTAGATCGATTTAAAGTCAGTTTTCAAATAATACATCACATATATGAGACTATATATTAAATAAAAATCTATCCACTTGGAAAATAATAATATTATTAGTCAGCCCACTATTCATGTCGGTTTATTTAGGGTCTAAATGGTACTCCCGTTTAGTCACTTTCGAAGTGACTAGAGATCGAGAACGACTAGAGGTTATTTAGTCCTTATTCAATTATAGTGTTTGGCTGAGACTAAATTTAGCTGACAGCTTTAGCAGGGCCAAATAACCAAAGTGCTTCTCTATTGGCCGTAGTCATAACATGAATAAAGTTCCTGCTTGGAACATATTATGATCCCAAAATTAAACGACTGGCCGGCCGACCAGCTGTGGCTGCCAGCCTGACGCAGCAAGTCAAGGCACATACCGCTAGCTCCATCCTGTGGACCCACGCCACGCCATGTCACGCTCGCTTCAGTTCATATGCAAATGCATATGCCCACCACGCCGCACTGCATGCGCGTTCTTACAACGTACGTTTGTTGCCGTCGGCCGGCCGCAACGACTGCGTCACCGCGCGTGTCGATCGGTTCCCTTGTAGGGATCGAAGACACAAGTTTGCATAATTTATTGATATATAAATTCATTCAGGCACACGGAAATGTATATACTTATTATATGATCTACTTCGTATAAATATATCTCTATGCAGTTAGGCACACGCAGAGTCGCAGAGAAAGAGAGGTGCGCGCGCGGTCGTTGCACCACCAAAACGACCCGGGGGGACCGAGTGGCGATCCCATGATGGGTGCGTGACCCAACCAACGAGAAGAACCAAGGGCAGCCGCAATGGCTAGCTCATAAGCTAGCTCTTAGAATTTTTATCATATTCTAATAGGAGGAAGAGAAGAGCTAGCTCTTCCTCAAGAGCACACATTTCAAGATCATGTGTGAATGTAATGTGGGCCTAATCATACTATGAGCTATTGCTAAGAGTTAGCACTATTGGAGAAGTTGACTTAGAGCTAGCAGCTAGCTTATACCACTACGGATGCCCTAACAGTGCGCGCGCGACCTTGACACCGGAAATCCACGCACTGCACCCACCAGTAGTCCCACACAGACACACACAGCTACTAGTAGGTCGTGGATCGGGGGTGTCCATCGGGACGGGAAGGCATCAGGCAACAGTGGCGGCAATATCTCTGTTGCCACACGCGGACGCGGCCGGAGCTAGGCCCGCGCTTTCAAGAGAAGAGCCCCAGCAGGCGCGGCCGGCCCCTCCTGTTGTCGGAATGGATGGACGACGGATGAATGTGCCAACAGCCTCCCTCCATTACACATCGATCAAGGATTCAAGGGTCATTGCACATTGCCGCATTGGCACTGTGTGATGATCTTCTGTGCTAGCTAGCTGCATGCATGCAGGTACGGTGTTGGCGCTCTGTTGTTGCTGGCTGGCTGGCTAGCTGCCCTCACCTAATTAACACGGCCGCGCTCACTAGCTATCGGCTGCCGCTGCTGATGCGTCGGAGAGGAGAGGCGGGAACAGTTTGCGATCACATGCATGCGCGCGACGTCCGTGCGTGTATTAGAGATGATGGCCACCAGAGATAGAGATGGATCGATCGACGATACGCATACTGTTGCGTCTTTACTTGCTCCAGATCGACATACAGGCAGCAGCATTTCTCACCACGCATACCCGTATATTTAGTATACTGATTCAGTAAACCTACCAGCTAGTACTTGTGTACTGTTGCTGTTGTACTTGTACATCTCATCTCTACCGCGCACAGCATCTCAGTAATAATGCGCGCGCATGCACGCAACTCGATCGATCGGTCGCGGTAACTCCAGATGTGTTGCACGCGCGGTACGTACGTGTTACCTTTTCACTACGCGCGCTGCAGGATCAGGATCTGGCCGCACGCGTGTCAGTGCCAGCACCCAGCAACAGGAGCTGAGGCCTGAGGGTACACGTAAACGTACGCGTACGCGTACGCGCGCGCATGCTGATCTCTCAAGCATATGTATATGTGCGTATACGTACGTCGATGCCGCCGGCGCCGTGCGATGCTATGCAAAAACGGGCCGCGGGAGCGCGTGTCGTCATATCGTATACATACTCACTGTGTGATTGCTAGTTTAGCTTGGCCTAGCGCTGCTAGTAGTGTACGTACCTCCAGCTATCATATCCTTGAAGTGATGAACGGACACCCAGAGCACGAGTATTTTCCATACGTACGTACCACTGCCGTACACGTCGATCGAGTGCACACACAGCACTGAAGCACCGATAAATTACGTACTCAGCATAAAAAACTGTATCCCGATAGATCATATCTAGCCGAGCTAGGACGACACAGATCGACAGCGGCGCGCGGCAGCTCAGATACAGACACCTCGTTGCGACTACTTGCAAATTTGCAATTGCAAGCAGTTCCAGCAGTGTGACGACACTTCGAGACAGCAGGATATGCATGCATGCGCAGGATGCTGTATATTGCTGCTAGATGGGTATTTACGGTTTTGTACTCGTAATGCTCTGTCACCGAGACAGAGCGCGCGTACGTGGCGTGATGATGAGCTTATCATTCGCGTACGTTGCTTGGCATTTTGTCAGGCCGTATAACTCCAGGACAAGCAACAGGCATATCTTTTGTCAATCTAGGACACAGTCACACAGCCGCTATATATATATATATACCCAACTACGGTACTAGAAATTTCAGCGGATAGCGTTTTACATTAAATAGTAGTAGCACGAATTCGTTAACATTTATCGGTATATATGCCTTTTGTATTCTCTTTTAATTGTCATACGATCACTAGGATACACTGTAGTCCCGTTTGGTACAGCTCAGTTTCACTAAAAAAATAGTTTCATGAGCAACTTTCTAAGTGAAGCTGAATTGTTTTGGAAAAAGTGTTTAATAAAACAGCTTCACCAATAACTTTATGTGTGGTTGAGAGAGAAATGAAGGTGTAAACTGTGAAAACCTATTTTTTCAGCTTCATCTCAGCTTATGTTTTTAATGAGAGGAAGTTGTTTTGAGTTGTACCAAACAGACGCTATATTAAACAAATATTGATAGGTTGTATTCTTTACTAGGCGGGAAATTAGGTATAGTCGCTTGTGGGAGGTCATAATGTTGGATATTTTTTAGGCAAGGTCACGATATTGGAATTATGCAACAAGTCAGGGTGGCAGAGTCGAATTAGAATAGGGGTCTTATCTCGTTACTTTGTTTTATGCCTTAACTTTGTATCGCCACATGGTGTTGCTCTAATTAATTTCGCAGCACATCTGCGTGCCCAATAACATGCTTGTTCTAGCTTAGCCTCTTTTGTGTGGTCTGATCCACCTGGCTTTTTGCAACATGTGTTACAATTTGATTGTAATAACACTGTTTAATCAATGAAGCAATGATTCCCAAAAAAACGGCTATACTCAATTGCTCATTCGTTTGTTAATGTTGGATGTTTGAATATGTTCCTTCAAGGGTTTGTTTGGTTCGCGTAGCAGTAAAACCTGGCTCGTATCTGTGAGTCAGGCTCATATGGGACAGACTGAGTGCATGCAACGCTATCAATGTTTGGTTGGTTGTATCTATTACACCTAGCTGAGAAAAGATGTTGTTGGGTTGCCCTAATGAGATAGTTGCATGAGATAAAAATATTATAAAATTATAATTATGATTTTTATTTTGTATAAATACACTCTTAAAGTTATTATTTTATCTAATTATATCTTACTAGTATACTGTTCGTGCTAACGCTATAGCAATATTTAGATTAGAACTAATAAAGTATTATTATTAAAAAAGTCTTGACACTATTATACTGCCCGTGCTAACGCTACGGTAATATTATGATTAGAACTGATGAATTATTATTATAAAAAAAAAATTGACAATATGCAAACTGTCATTGTTGGCTTGAAATTTAAAAGACCAATTAAAATTGTACTATAAGATTGGGCTGAATGAACTCTACTCTTTTCACCTTGATGCTTTAAATCATATAGGCGTATGCATACACTATAACATTACGTTTACTTGCAGGAATCAAAGAAACACTAACGACATCATGTGCAGTGATCTCGACATGGTTGCAGGTTGACTTCTAGTCAACTTTTTTTGACATGCTCTTTGTCCTGAAACACAAATTTAGAAAAATAGTTAACAGAAGCATCTACGAGGCTATGACGATCACTGCATAAATAGCATAAGAGGTTTCACTTTTTCCAATGTTGCATAGCAAGCAAACACTAACCAGACCGTGCGTGTGAACCTCGACAGGACTGCTGCCTGAAATGTCATCAATTTTCTCTTCATGCTTGCTCTCCTGAAATCCATTTTCTTTTACCAAATGAAGCCATTTAAATAATCTTGCAGTGCATGCTAAATAGCATAAAGGTTAATTTTTCCAACTTTGGATAGCAAACAAACACTAACCAGATCATGCTTGTGGACGTCGACAGGATTGATGCCCGAATTCTTATCAATTTTCTCCTCATTGTAGTAGTGTTTGTGCTAACGCCACGGTTTTATTTCAAGAATGCATTTGAAAATAACTCAATGATGGTAATTTTTTTCCATAGTTCAACTTTCACACAATTGTATATGATCATGTATAGAATTTGGAAAACACTTATGCATAAAAGACAATAAATAAGTATAGAATTTGGAAAACACTTATGCATAAAAGACAATAAAGTTATGTCTTGCATTAACCAAACATAGTTATGTATAGAATTTAGTTAATGATGATTAATAATCAAACATAGTAGCTTAACGTTCACTAAAACTAATATTCAAACATAGCTTAAATTCACTTAAACTAATAATTAAACATAGATTAAATTCACTGAAACTAATAATTATAGAATTGAACCTAAAAATATAAAGATTAAGAGGAATTACATGGGGTGTCGTCTGATAGGCTACCTTTTTCTTCTACTTCTTCTACCTCATGTGTAAGTATTTTTGGGCTCAACCATGTCATGCACCTCCATGGGTTGGTCAACTAAAGTACGACTCAACATTTTCTATTGCTAGACTTCAAAAGACTAATGATCAAATTACAACAATATGTTATTCTCAGACCTGGTGAGATATTATTCATCTTCAGCATGTGAGCATCACAACTCAAAGGCTTCAACCCTTCATCAGTAATTGAAATGTTTGGCAAACACCATAAACCCTTACTTTTCTTGCTAAAACAATATATATCCAGCTACTTCAAAAAATCATCTACGTACAAAAAAAAAAAAGATCCGGTATCATTACTACAGTGATCGAACTGATCAATCTTCTCATTCATACATATCCTACTCTTCCCAATCCCACAAAAGAACCCTAAGCGATGTATTTCCACACTAAAAAACACTCAGATAAACCTACATAGAACAACGGATATCGAAGGACAAAGAAAATTGATTTGATTTTCTTTCAAAAACATCAAATGAAAAAAATAACCAATAGAATTAAATTAAAATACTTGCTTAAATTAGCTACAAAAGTTCCTATCTATTATTGTTTTTCTCGAAACCCATCTAATCTGACCTAGCATATCGTAGTTTTAGGTTCCCCCGCTTTCCTGCCCATGTTGGTCAACAACTGTTACGGATGGCAAAGTTGGGACAAGATGGACATTGTAGGAGCAGTCAAGAATTTTGGTGGCTCGGTGCATGAGAATCTCTTGAGTGCATTATTAGTCCTTTTGATGGAGTTTGCATTGCAAATATGGAGAGTACACAGCAAGGAAGGGCACCAAGTACTAACATCTCGTGCGAGAACCAGAAGTTTGGTACTGGCGATGCCGACATCGTTTTGTACATGAGGCCTTGCTTGCTACATACAAGTTGTTGATACGTTGCAAGTAAATTAAAGATTTATAGGATAAACACAAACCAGAGTACAAGTACAAATAGTAATTGGGATAAGTCCCATCTGGTGCACGTTGTTGCGGATCCCAATTCTATTTGAACGAGCGTTCACCCATCTTGAATTTACCTCTGTCGTCCTAGATGTCGATGGACTCTTAGTAGCGGCCGTCCTACATGAAGTTCTATTCTAACCAACTCCTCTATGGGCAGGCCAGGACGCAAGGTCGGCGTGCTATTAGGGGGGCACGAGGAATCTCGGTGGGTGTCGTGGTGATCATGCCGTGCGCAAATGATGGGTGCGCGTAGATGACGGGTTTGGTTGGTTGTGGTGGCGACGAAGCATTCTGGTTGTCAATGGATGTATACGTGCCGCACGCTGCCGCTGTTGCAAGTGACCACTGTTGATCAAAATAGAAGGACAAGGAAGAAGAAAGGAAACATACGATGTCTCTCAAATATGCAAGGATATATCAGTTTGTCTGTTATTGAGCCCAGTTGCCACGCGGTTGTTTTTGATTGCCAGTGATTGAGTCTGATTGATTTTTGTTTCTATCTCTATCAATAAATCTGATTTTTGGATGCCGTTTTTTTTTGAAACAAAGCGCATGCATGCGCCCGGCCTCATCAGTGGGCAACGTGTCGTTCTGCATGCATGGTTCTATCGTTGTAGCGATGGTAGATTGATAGATGAACCCATGTGTGATAGGTAACTTTTGGACGGGACGGTTCGCATGTCACGGTCGCCGGCTAGCTGCCTAGTCGTGCAAGGCTGATTGACAGCAGAATGGCGTCCGTCGTCCAGTCTGGTTCGCATGTAGTCACGGTCGGTGGAGGTGAGGCAGCGTTGCTGCAGACTGCGAGCGGTGTTCGGAGCCGTGGTCTGTCGTTGATCGAAAGTGGTGTTGTAGGCGTGCGCCGCCGGTGATCGGATCGGAGGTGGTGCTGCAGGCTCGTGCCACCAGAGATGATAGTGGGCGTGGACCACGTCGCAGCACGACTGCCAGTCAATTACGGACGTCGCGTGGATGTCGCTGGATATGTTTCCTTCCGCGCAGGCCGGAGATGGGACGACATATACCCTAAAATCAATTCTGATCGTTAGATGTGAGTGAGTAAAGAGAGTGAAGATTGATAAGTAATCTGGATGGTTGATTTCTATGGAGTTGTTTTTCTGGGTGTGTGGAGGGACGCCATCTCAGCGGGGGAAGATTTATTTGGTACACCAAGCAAAGAAAAGGGTTGGTGCTTTAGTAGGGTAGATTAGTAGGGTAGAAACATCTGTAAAATATATTAATATCACTTAATATTTATTAATCATGCACTAATACAATATTAATCGAGTAAACGGTTGTATGGAGCCAACTCGGCCCAGGAGAAACGGCCGATTCCGGCGTTTCCCGGAGCACGGCTGAAGGATGCTCCTTGCATAGCCAGAGCCTGGCACTGCGAGTAGGCAACCAAACGAGGCCACCCTGCATCTGACCAGCCTGATTTAGCCAGATGCATACAATATACACTATATATTAGGTGCATTTGGCAGGGTTTTAGATTTTGTTAAAAATGTTTCAGCTTTAGAATCCCTTCTGAAAAAGTTCCCCCAATGAATCATTTGGTGGAACCGTTTGGCTAGTTTTGTTGGATTCTTTAAACTATAACGACAACAAAAATAAACCAGGTTTTGGTTATTTCTCTGGATTGATATACAAACGAGAATATGCTTGAAGTGATTCTCGCTTAGACCTTTGATGTTTGATAAAACTTCTAGTATGGAAAATCTGAAATATTTTTTTTCTGACAAATGGACTGTATTGGCTCTGTTCGCTTGAATTTATTTACGACTGATTTCGACTATTTCAATAGACAATAGTGTTCTATGAAAGAGAATAGATCGAAGTACAGCCGATATACGTGCTGATAAATTGAAGCGAAAAAGATGATTACTCTTAGCACTCCTATGTACTCCCTTCATACTCATATTAGTTATCGTTTAGGACAGTGACACGGTCTTCAAAACACAACTTTGACCTTGTGTTTTTATAAAAATATTTATGAAAAGTGATATATGTATACTTTTATGAAAGTATTTTTTAAGACAAATCTATTCATATAATTTTTATATTTGCAAACTTAAAAACTCAATAGTTATTGATGATTTATATTCCTAATGTTTGACCAAAATCTTGTCTAAAACAACAACTAATATGGGTATGGAGGGAGTACTCCCTACATATGCAAATAGAAGCCATTTTGGATAAGGTTTAAGTCAAACATTGGGAATATAAACCATGAATAACTTTAACATTGTTGAGTTTAGAGATGTAAAAATTATATAAATATTTTTTTCTTGAAAAGTACTTTCATAAAAATATACATATATCACTTTACAATAAATACTTTTAAAAAAATAAGTGATCAAAGTTATGCTTTAGAGACCGTGTTGCTGTATTAAACGACTTTTATTTCCATATAGAAGGAGTATGCATATATTTAGAAATATATATACTCCTATACGTGCTAGGTACTCCCTCTATTTAAGAAACATATAATTCTAACACAGTATCACATTTTTAGTATCTTAAGTTTATGCAATTATAGATAAAAATATATTAATATTTATGATATCAAATAAACATTATTAAATTTATTATAAAAATCTATTTGCATAATAAATTTGTGATACTTAGTATTAATAAGTATTAATAAATAATTATGAAATATTTATGATTTTTTATTTACTAGAAACGTGATTAAACGTGAAAATGGACCGAGCGAGTACTACCCTAGGCCTTGTTTAGATTTCTTCCAACTTTCAACTTTTTTCACTCTCTATTACATTAATGTTTGGACGCATGCATGGAGCATTAAATATTGGTAAAATAAATAACTAATTGCACAAATTAGTTGTAAATCAGAAGATGAATCTTTTGAGCCTAGTTAGCACATGATTGAATAATATTTGTCAAAAACAAAGCAAAGTGCTACAGTAACAAAGTTGAAAAAATTTCATGATCTAAACAAGGCTCATCCGCTCCTATATATCCCGTGTCCTATATATGCGTGCTACCACTATCTACGTATACGGAGTATGGCTTGATTGTCTGTACCGTCACAAGAAGGAAAAGCTGTGAACATGCGCTGAATACATGGATCCGTGTGTCCGGACACGACGGTACTCGGTACGTCGTCGATCGTCGTCCATGTACGTACGTGCGTGCATGTGTACACGATCGTATATACTGTATACCAGCACGCAAAGCAAGAAGATCGATCCGTGACCGTGT
Organism: Coix lacryma-jobi var. lacryma-jobi; assembly: GCA_009763385.1. Lineage (NCBI taxonomy): Eukaryota > Viridiplantae > Streptophyta > Magnoliopsida > Poales > Poaceae > Coix > Coix lacryma-jobi. The sequence continues at coordinate 6,964,379 of CM019824.1, forward strand.
GAGCGTGTAGTAGCTGGATATATGAAGACTACAAGTAGTAGTAGTAGCTATTTGAATGGTTGGTGGCATCGCATTTTCAGCGCCTGTCCCTGCGAACGCATGTGAGCTTCAAGTGGCCGGCTCGGTACACATGCACAGATCAGACAGACAGACAGACAGGGTATATGTACTTCCGCGCTACGATCCTGCTGTTTCAAAAGCGGGTAAATGATTGACGGGTACGTATCTTGACAGTGCCGGCCGGTATGTACACGTACTAGGGACCAGGACCAGCTAGCGCGGTTCGGTTCTGAAACAAGAAACCTAGCTACCTCTTCTAAACTCGTCTACTACTATGAGAAGAAGAGGAAGGAGGAGGAGGAGGAGGAGGAGGAGAAGAAGAAGACTGTTGATGGCCAAATTTGACATCATTTGGGTCTAACAATATTTGACATTATTTTGACATCAGTTTCGGGTTTAACAATATTTGGCATTATTTTAACATCACTTTCTGTCGACATTCTAAAGCATAGATGGAAAATGATGTCAAAATAATGCCAAATATTGTTAGACCCAAATGATGTCAAATTTGGCCATCAACAAAGACGTGTGTGTATGCAGTTCTGGTCATCTGTTCCTGAACTGAATATGCGAGAGGGTTTTAGAAACATCACTCATCTGGCACAACAAACTCCCAAAATTAACTTGCAGCGTCACCTTCATATCACCAGGCATATATTGGTCTTGTTTGGTACAGCTCACAACAGTTTTGAGTTGTTTTTTTTTGTCAAACACCTTTTTGCAAAACAGCTTCACTCATGAAGCTGTTTTATTCATCTTCTCACAAAAGGATAAGCTGATATGAAGCTAAAAAGTAGCTTTTCGTAGCCTACATCCTCATTTCTCTCTTCCAATCACCATGCATAAAGTTGTTGGTAAACCTGTTTTGCCAAAAAAAAAAGTCAAAACAGTTTAGCTTTATTCATGAAGTTGATCACAAAGCTATTTTCTCACTAATGAAGCTGCGCTATGACAAACGGGGCCATAGTAGATCGAGAGGGAAATCACCTTGTTTTGGCGTTTTGGGTATGCATGCATGCAGTGACAGATAAGAAATACGTACCACACGGAGTCATACGGTTCCTTTTGGCTGGCCTCGTCAGGCATGATTGAATATGGAGCAGCAAATATTCCAGCAGGGGCATGCAACGCAACGCGGGAATTATCTGATCATTTCTAGTAGAGTAGAGTAGTAGGGTACCTGACACAGTTGACGCTACGCAGCGTGCACGTAAGTACTGTACTGGCCAGTGGTATAGTCTGTACAGTAGCTAGCATAGAGTATTCAGGCGCACGTGAGAGTGAGACGCGCTACGTGCCGTGACGACCACGCGCGTGGGCGTGGCCGGCTCCGGCGGCGGCGGCGGCGGCGCGCTGCCCCGGCCGGCCACCTGCCGCATCTGTGAATCTGCATGGGGACGCCGTGCTGCCGACCACCGCTTGCCGGCCTGAACGGCAATCCTCGCCTCGGGATCCAACCCAAACAGAATTCCTACCTCTACAGCTTCCAGGTCCAGGGGGGGGGGGGGGGGGGGGGCGAAATTGCTACCGGCACGCAACGCAACCAAGCCCGCCTGCCTCCTGGGGATGCCATGCATGTGCATGCCCAAACCGGCTATCAGACAACAGTGGGGCAGCAGCGTACGTATAGCCAGCCAACTAAGCTGCCACAGATCGTCTCTGAAAATGAGAAAAAAGACAGATTATAACAGACTTGTGATGTTCGAAGAACTAGCAGCTACAGTGTTGGCGTGGCATGCAGCATGCTGCATGCATTAGCTCACTGGAAAAAAAAAAACTGGTCCATTGTTTTGCCAATGAGCTGTCACTACTGGATTCGGATCAAGTTTGCAGCTGCTGCAGCCTCATTTTAGGATGTCTGGTTTAGCAAGTGACAATCCGATTGCATATAGCCCAGCTGCGGCTTGCTTAGACACATGACATGATGCGCGTCGCGATGTGTAAATCTGAACTGTTCTTTAGCAGAGAGATCCGATGGCTGCAAGGCAGCAGCAGCAGAGGGGGTCCAAGGCAGATATGAGATGAGCAAGCATTTGATTACGGGCAGGCAGGGCCACATGACAAATGATGTAAAGCCTCCATTGTTTCTTTCCGTTTGTCATCCTAATCATGCACGCACCGATATTTTTCCTGTCCGCTGCAACTTGCAGCGTTTCTTCGATCATCGCAGCATGCATGCACAATATAATATTTGATTGGTGTTTAGTACAGTGCTACTACGTTCCTGTGCACTGTACTACTGCTAGGATCGTTGTGTTGATCACCCATGTCGGGACTCCGATCCGGAGATGATGGATGGAGCCTCATCAGCCTCTCCTGCTTGCATTCGTGGCTCCAAACTAATAAGCATCTATCTGTTTGGATCCATTAGTTGATAATAGATAATTATCATCTCATTTGATTCAGCTAGTGAGATACTCATAGTTATTATCTATCTAAGGTTTCAATTAACAACTACCTAGTCCACTATCCATACATATTTGGATCCAAAGAAGATAATTATTAGCAGATAGCTAGCTAGTACTATCTATGGAAAATCAAACAGGAGCTAACTACTAGCGATGCACCATTGGTATATTGCCATGTTCATTAGAGTCCAGCAGCAGCAAGAAGAAGATAATCCCAATCCAAACGACGAGGCAATATGACTACTACGTCTTGGACTGAGAGTCTAACAGAAGTGGCTGGCTGGGTTGTTGACTTTGACCCAGCAGCTGAAAACAACTGCAACTTTTGACTGGCAGGTGAAATTAACAAAGTCCTTGTTTGGTGTAAATTAAGCAAACACTAACTAATTGCTAGGAAGTATGAAGCGTCGTTAGTCACTACAACGGAATAGGCCTTTGGACGATCTATCAACTGAGCTTTAGTCTCGATAAAAAATTGCGTCCGGGACTAAAAACTTTTAGTCCCGGTTGGTAAAACCAACCGAGACTAAAGATGAACCTTTAGTCCAGGTTGGTATTACTAACCCGGACTAAAGGTCCCCCAACCTTTAGCCCCGGTTGGTGTTACCAACCGGGGCTAAAGAACCTTCCCCAGAGGATTCAAAAGGAAAACGTGCGTGAGTGAGAGGTGCTGAGTTCGAATCTCACAAACGGATATTTATTTTTTCTCGTGGGAGCCTTTAGCCCCGGATTGCTAGTCCCTTCCCAACCGGGGCTAATTAGACCTGTTTCTGTACTATAGTGAGTGAGAGTAACCAACCTTAGGATTTCCCTTGTCGAAGAGCTACGAAGGCTCCCTATAGGAATCTGCTATTGAAACATAAATAATCAACTTTTAGAGGTGTCTGGCTTAAATCAAAACTTTTAAAATGTAACCAAAATTATAGGGAAAAAGTACTAATATTTGTGACATTAAATTAGTATATCATACTCAGAGTATGTAATTCATAGCATATACTTCCTAAAATATATATTCAGGGTGCTTATTTGTTGTATAGCTCGGACCCTACCTAATCCAGGGATGTAGAGCCTGTAGTACGATACGACGATCAATCTAACCAGCAGCTGTGTGGAGGTCAAGATTTGCATTGGATAGCTTTTGAAATATACTAGTGCGCCCCGGCCCGTTTGGGTTGGTGATCCAATGCCTGCAGCTGCTTGATGGCTTGGTTTGCTTGGCTGTTTGCTCTGCACGTGCGCTTGTTTACTCGACTACTCCTCCTCCTACTATACGATTGATTGCGTGTGCATCGGTCATGTAGTAGCAGCAGGGGATCGACGCGTCACCGATCGGGATCCGATCACTCTTTTTATTTTTTATGTCGCCGTTAACACCATGTCTCCGATCCATGCCTGCCTGGTAGGCTGGTACGGACTATTTTTAAATTTTGTTTATTAATTAATCGCGTCTGGGTGTGGGGATCGGCGCATCAGCAGGCCGCCGGGGCCATCATCATCATCATCAGTGCGTGGACGGGAATCAAGGCCGGCCAGGCCTCTCGTCCGTCTCCGTCTCCGTCTCCGTCTCGAGGGGCCGGCGGGCTTTTGACTTGGAACGGAGAACCTGCGCGCGCGCGAGCCCGCCCAGCCGGCAGAAACGTAGGAGACCGCGACCGCTGTTGCGGTTGCGGTTGCTGTTGCTGTTGCTGGGTCTCTCACACACACACACACGTGCGCGCGCTCGTTCAGTGCAGCTTGGATGCGTTGGAACGAAGCGAAACGCGAGCGACGCCTGCTCGATCGAGCAGCTATTTTCAGCTGCGACGACGGCCACCAGGAATGTGCTGGTGCTGCCCCGACGACGACACTCAAATTGCGCCGAGCTCCGGGGACCATGGGCCGCTCGTTCCGGCGCGGCCAGGCCTGGCCGGCGGGTTCGGGGGTATGTCTTTTTTCACTGGGCCGCGGTAAGCGCGCGGTTAGGATGGGTGCTACGTGGGCCGAATCGTTTTGTCGTGGAAGAAAAAAGGCCCTTTTTGCCTCCATAAAATATCGTTTCATTAGAACCCAGTGATGATAATAATAAACCTATAGCGATAGTCGTCGACTCGTCGTCGTCCAAGATTCTTTTGGGCCTGGGCTGCTGTGAGTTTTGGGGCGCGGTATATCCATCTTATTTGGGCCGCTTCTGGTTTGTGCCTCTTCCAAAACCCAACCTTTTTACACTCTCGTCAACCACGACCGAGTTTAGAGAATTTGATTCATGATTGATTTGGTGATTTTTCATGTTAAATTCAATTTCCTGTGAAATGAATACATGAATAGTTTTCCTATAACTTGGGAATAGTCTTTCATCTTAGTTTTTCTCATTCTTCATTTTCCAATGGTTTGGAAATGATAAAATAAACCGGGAGTGCGCGTGTATCCATCCATCACACAGCGACGTCCTCACCTCACCAATGCCATTTTTTTTTATTCAACACACAATATGATGACAGCTAAATATGGTTTCTAAATTATAAAAGTATGTTCATGCCTTCAAAAGGTACGAGAAAAAAATCTAGATATATTAGGACAAGGGACAACCAGATAAAATATATAGAAAATCTAGAAAATTGATAACACATATTTTTATCAGTGTTGAAACAAATTTTGAAAACTTTCTACACCAAAAAAAAAACAGTAAGTGTCCAAAAAACAGGGCTTCTTCAACTTTAATACCAAATGGCGTTCTAAAAAAAGTTTGAGGCCTTGAGCGAACTCTAGATGATGCCCTAAATCTAATGTCAAGATTAAACAATACATTAGTATGGCATGAAATCAGAGTTCAACTTTACATGATGGTTGATCCTGATCGCAGAAAGAAAGATAATAAGAGAGTTAAAGAAAGATAAGAGTTCAAGATTTAGACGTGGCGACACCCAACGAAAAAAATGTCAAAAGGGCGACACTTGCAAGATGGGTGATCGATTTTTTATCCAGACTTGGAGAGTACAAGTACCACTATATTTGTTGATCCATTGAGAGTCACAACGTATGACCACAACACGAGGTCTAATGTTCTCTATTTACTTTCTACATTTTCTAAACTTACAACATGTGAACACAATAACTACCTATCTGCTCTATTTAAGTCGAGCCAATCTTTGTCAATTCCTAATATGACATTAATCTCTTATTACACTAACATTTATTGTAGCCATTGTAGTTTATTTAATTTAAGTTGGGCTGAGCCCAAATCGAATCTTGCAAAATATTATTCTTCTAAAAAAGATATAACTCATTATTATTGGTGGGATTGTGGGAACCACACAACGAATAATACATCCCATTCCTACCACATAATTTCTAATTTTATTAAAAATTTTATAATAAATATATTAGAAGATATAAAAGTTAATAATTTTTTATATATCTAGTCCAACTTTATTTTTAGATGGTGAAATTAGTACTGTGTACTTGATGAGATATACATATGTACACTATAGCAGTATAGCCCCTTGGATTCGGCGGCTTGAGCAGTTAAACTGATCTATTCATATAATTTTTATATTTACAAACTTAGAAATTTAATAGTTATTGAAAATTTATATTTCCAATGTTTGGCTCAAATCTTATCTAAAACGACAACTAATATAAGTATAGAGTGAATATAAATTAGTTTTATAGAAAACAATATCAATAATTATATATTAAAATGAATTCATTATTAGAAAACAAATGCCAAATAATTAATCTACCGATATTTATTAACTATATAATATTCACTCAATTTAATATTGTTTTATTCCTCAGCACGGATGCTGTGTGGGTCCTCGCCTTCGGCCTCGGCTGCGCACGGCCAAATGGCCATCGGGCTTTGACTGGCAGTGCCAGGCCCGGCGCCTCGTAGTACTCGCCATCGTGCTGGGTTTGGCGGCTTGGCGCCTCTTTTTTCTGTCCCTCTCCCATTTTGGCTATCGTCTCCCCAAACCCGCCCAATACCCCAACCCTTCCGCTCCCAAATCGCCGAACCCTAGCTGCCTCACGCCGACGATGGCGGCCCCGCGCGCCGCCAAGCGCTCCAAGTTCGCCACCGGCGCGGCGCCGCCCCAGCGCGGGGAGGACGACTACGTGCCGGGGAACATCGTGGAGATCGAGCTCTTCAACTTCATGACCTACGACCGCCTCGTCTGCTGCCCCGGCCCGCGCCTCAACCTCGTCGTCGGGCCCAACGGGTCAGGCAAGAGCTCGCTCGTCTGCGCCATCGCCCTCGGCCTCGCTGGAGACCCCAACGTACGTGCTCGATACCCTAATCGCCACCAATCTGCTATGTTTGCTCAGCGCTTTCACTGCACTGTTGTACGGTTCAGTTAGTCACCGCGGTTGCGATATTCGTTGCAGATTCTCGGGAGGGCGTCCAGCGTCGGCGCATTCGTCAAGAGAGGGGAGGCTGCCGGGCACGTCAAGATATCCCTCCGCGGGGATACACCTGACGACAAGATCTGCGTCACTAGGAAGATTGATACGAAGAACAAGTCTGAGTGGCTCCTCAATGGTATTAGTGCCTCACTCCTAAAGCACTTGCATTTTCTGTGAAGTATCAGCAAGTGGAACAGAGGATGCACACTTCATATTTTCTTTTTGCAAAATTATTTGTTAAGCTCAATTTCGTACAGTGATTCACCCATACAAGAGATTTACATTTTCCCAACCGATGCGTGCTCCTGCTCCTGACATGTGTTTTTCCCTTCATGGTTGGTGTATTACCGTCTTGGTTTATGGCTGGATATTCCCCATTTTCTATTCTGTCTCGTACACCTTACATGGGGTAGTTGAGTGACAAGCTGATATTGTTGACTGATGACGTCTATAGCTGTCCTAGAGGAAATTACTGAAAGGAATGTTGCATTCATCGTGTAAATAGAAATGCTTATATTTTACATAATTTTGAGTACTAGTTACAACCTACAAGCATAGAACACAGGGCCGGAAGAAACTCCTTTTCTAAAACAAGTTACAATCATACACATAATTCTGTCATAATCTCTGCTGGAATTAATTTTATATCAACTTCCTCTACTTCGCTTGGCTCATCATCATATTCTTAAGGATGTTAATTAATGTTGCTATGTTGGCTCTTGTTATCATGTAATTTCAGCAATGCCATTTCTTAGCTTTATTGTTTCTGTTTCTTTTATTATTTTGGAATGTGCTCCTCTTGTTTGGAGAAGTAGTTCTAATTCCATGTAACTGAAATTTGTTTCCTGCAGGTGCAACTGTTCCAAAAAAGGAAGTTATTGATGTGATTAAGAAATTCAATATTCAAGTTAACAACTTAACTCAGGTTGGCCTTTAGATGCGGCTTCAGTTCTTGTAGATTCTAGTGTGTTATAGGACACATCTATATTTGCTCTGCATGTTTATGATAGATCAATGGGCTGTTTGTCCTTAACAAAAGCAACTGTGGAGCTTTAACTTATTTTGCTGTTCTGTGCAAAACCTTATCTAGTTCTTGCCACAAGACCGGGTATCTGAATTTGCAAAGTTAAGTCCCATTCAACTTTTAGAAGAGACTGAAAAGGCCGTTGGTGATCCTGATTTACCTGTTCAGCATCGTCAACTTGTTGAGAGAAGCAAGGAACTGAAAGCACTTGAAGTGGTAATGCTGAATCTTGCTCCTACATTTTTTTGCTTGCTTGAGAGTTTTAAGCTCATCTGACTTTTCTCAGAAACAGTTTGTTAGGCGTTAAATCTATGCTATCGATTTACTGTCTATCTTCTGGTCAATTTTAGGCTATAACGCAAAAGGAAAAGACTTTGAATAATCTAAAGGCCCTCAATGCCGAACAAGAAAAAGATGTTGAACGTGTTCGGCTAAGAGATAATCTCCTTAGAAAGGTATGTGCCTTTTTGTCCATGTGTATGATTCTAATCATAAGTTTCACTGATGCTATGATAATACATTGTTTAATGTGCCATAGGCTGAATTAATGAAGAAGAAGCTGCCATGGCTGAAATACGACATGATGAAGAAGGAATTCATAGAAGTCATACAAGAGAAGGAGAAAAGTGCAAAGCAAGAAATGGAAGAAGCAGCCAGAGTCTGGGAAGATTCAAAAGGCCCTATTGAGTATGTTCTGTGGTTCCAGAAGGCTTCTATTGTTCTTTTTGGGAATAGACATTCCTTCTAGATGTTTTCAAATTATTTTTTCATACTACATGGTTTTCTATTCGTCCTGGGAAAAAAAGGTTTCCTTTGCATGGATGACAGAAGTGCACCTACATTATAGCTCTATTTCTTTTAGTGAGTACTCCAATATTTGGAAACTGGGTCACCTTCATCTCCAGTTCCGATTGGGATTGATACACTTCTACTTTTTCATTCGTGTTTTTTGCTTGCTTGATGAGATTGAAGCAAAGTTCCTGATTGCCATAGTTTGTCGACAACATAGCAACCTGTTCATTCAGTCACTTTACATAAAATTTGAAAAGTGAAACTTCTCATCCCTATGTGGCTAAGTTTTTGTGAGAGAGAAAGTTAAATGATTACATCACCATCACCTACCCAAGGTCGAGACGCGAGGGGATTAACTCAGAGCATTAGTTGTGCACCAACTCCTTTGTAGTTTCATAAATAACGCTTCTGGGCTTATGTGGTCATGGTCCTAGCATCAAGACAGCTTAAGCATCATTTACAGTCCTATTCCCAGCTAAGATTTTATGTGAACTATTTCATTACATTCAATTAAACCCTTTTGGGTCCATCTCAGGCTCAACTGAATTCCCTCTATGAGATATTTACTTTGAAGTTGCTTATACAATTTCCATTTCTGGCTTCAAATACATAGGATAGGAGAGAATAAAATGAAAATTAAAACATAGTATAAAAAATGTTCTTTACTTGTTCAAAACAAACAAAAAACACAAAGAAAAGTGGGCATTGAGAGGTTAGGAATATGCTATTGGTATATGAAACAACTTATCTTTATGACCGCGCCGTTGCATTGAGGAAATCGAATTAGCTTACCGTGTGCTTTCTGAATAAGGCAATGTTTGGATTTTATGGTCTAAAGGGAGACTCCTTTTTGCCATTTTTTTTGTAGCGAACTCAAGAAACACAAGGCAACGCATACTTCAAATATAAAGAAGATAAACAGCCAAGTAAATGAAAACATGAACAACCGTCAGAAAGTTATGGAACATGATTTAAAGCTGGTATGAACCATTATTTACTGTAATCAGGCATGCATTACTGTTTTGATGCTTTCATTCTTTGACATTCCTTGGTATCAGAATGCAGAACTGAAAGCTACATTTGATGAAATTGAAGACCTGAAAAAGCAAGAAAAATCTCGCCAGCAAAGGATCCTGAAAACTAAGGAAGATCTTGCTGCTGCTGAAAAGGAACTTGAAGAACTACAGCCATATGAATTTCCTAAAGATGAAAATGTTGATTGATTAGCCTTGCTCCATTACACCCTGCTTTATTTGCATATTCTTTCTTACTCTATATTGACTGGTATCATGTCCAGTTTATGTGATCATACCATGATGGTTGTTTTTACAATAGTAGCTCTATTTTTTGTTTTTGCAATAGGCACAGCTAACAGACCAAATTGCACGAATAAGTGTTGAGATAAAAAGTCTAAAGGCGGAAAGGAATGCCATGGAGTCTCAGTTAGCCCGAGAGGAAGAAAGCATGAGGAGATGTTCTGATAGGTAACCTTCTTGCGAACTGCTGTCCTCTCCACAAAAGACTAGGTTAGCTAACACTAAATTGTTCCAGGCTGAAGGAAATGGAAAGCAAGAATAGTAAGCTACTCCAAGCATTGCGAAGTGCTGGTGCTGATAAAATCATTGAAGCATACCAGTGGGTGCAAGCTAACAAAAACAATTTCAGGGCAGAAGTTTACGGGCCTGTTCTCCTTGAGGTTTGTGTAGTATTCCTATCTACAGTCATTTTCTTGCAGCCATGATACTATACCTTGTTTCAACTGTCCCCAGGTAAATGTTCAGGATAAGCTTCACGCCACTTACTTGGAAGACCATGTTCCAAATTATATATGGAAGGTACAGATATAGTGCTAATGCTTCATTTCTTGATTATTGCTAAATAGTGTTGCATCCATTGCATATTATAATTCACCACGTTTTGTCCTAAGTCAAAACTTCTCTTATTTTGACCAAGTCTTCAGAAAAAATATATTAACATCTATAGGTTCAAAGAAATGCGCAATCAAAACATATATCATGAGAATTTTAATGAATGAATTTTATGTTCTAAATGTTGGTCCTTTTTTTTATAAACTTCGTCAAAGTTAAAGAGGTTTGATTCAGGACAAAGCCAAAGTGAACTATATTTTGAAGCAAGGGGTATTTAGCATTCATGTAGAACTAGAGAAAACAGCTAGGAGAAAATTACTGAGGATGACCATCATCCAATCATAAGCTATTTCTGTATATATACAACCGTAATTTATTGTCATTGCTGAGTTGTGAATAGTTACATGCCATCATCTTCTTTCTTTCTTGTGGAAAACCATTGTAATTTCTGTAAACAATTGTACGTACCAGTCATTCATCACTCAGGATGCTTCCGACCGTGACTACATTGCTAACGAAACAAAGCAGTATGGCATCCCTGTTCTGAACTACTTGGTGCACGAAGGCACAAGGAGACGACCATTAAACATCACTCCGGAGGTAAGAAGATACGGGCCAAGCATTTGTTCTTATTTGTTGCACCCACTTTTGCAACTTTTGTTATGCATGAGCATTCACACTAACCATCATCCCTACTTGCTCCCGAGCATTTTGAATGAATTGGCACCATGATTATTCCTTTTGGTGATGTGACTGATCTTGGTCCTTTCTTGACCTCTGTTCACACTTAAAACATGACCTGAGAACTTTGTGATAGTAATATTGAATATTCTACTTTTCTTCCTTTTGCAGATGAAGCAACTTGGGATTTACTCCCGACTAGATCAAGTATTTCAAGCCCCTGACATTGTAAAGGATGTTTTGATTAGTCAAGCGGGTTTGGATGATTCGGTATAACTACTTTACTAATTATGTTCTGTTCATAAACCTTTACCAAGTTGCATTGGTTATTGCACCTCCGGTTACAAAAGATTGACAATTTGTATATTGGCATGGTCCCTGAAACATACCTTTGACTAATTTCTTATAACTACTCTCAAATATGCATGAGAGCCACTTAACATTGCATGCAGAACAAGAAGCAAAACAAGAACACCTATTGACACACACAACACATGAAGAGTAATCCACAAACACAACACGCCGAATAAAAAAGACACACATCCTCCACCAATTGACCTCAAATTGAAGGGAGTACCTGATACCCACCACTCAAAGTTGCTTTTTGTCTCACTTTTCTTCTTTTTTTGTGTATTTAGTACATAGGTACAGATGAAACTCATCTCAGAGCAGACAAGGTGTCAGATTTAGACATTTATGACTTTTGGACTCCGGATAACCATTATCGATGGTCCAAATCAAGATATAGCAATTATAAGTCAGCAAATGTAGATGCAGTCCGTCCTTCTCGTCTCTTCAAGAGCAGTATGTCATCTCAGCCTTGATAAAATTCATATACATAATTCACCTATCGTGTCTTATTCTTGTCAGCCTTTCCCTGCAGATCTGGATGTAAGTGGCATTGAAGATCTTCGACTTCAGAAAGAAAACCATGTAACAAATATCGAAGGAATGCGTGAAGCTATAAAGACGCTACATAGAAAACAGAGGCAGTTAGAAGACGAAGAGGCAAATATACACAAGCAGAAGGTTTGATCTATTTAGTTGCATTGATTTTTGATTTTGCCCTACAATTTGGTGTTTTCTTGTCCCTGTGAATGTAATCAGCTGATGAGCTTAAAACTTGTAATTCCATTGATTTTAACTCTTAGTAAGTTGTTCCTTGTGACTCTTATATTTTGCTAATTAATTTTTGTAGGAAGAAATTATTAATACGATGAGGTACCACAAGAAGAGACGAGAAGAGATACAAAGGCGTGTTGGTATTATACTTTCTCCTGTTCTGTTGTTCCTTTCATGTGAATCATATAATATTTGGTCTTCCTTCCAGATATCAGAAGGAGAACACTAAAGGACATATCCAGAGAAGAAGATTTAGAATCTAGCACAAGAAAGCTTCTTGATCAGGTGGCTAAGTTAAATGATGAGAGGTTTCATGCAATGATGAAACTTAAGGTTAGCAGGGCCTTTGTGCTAACAAACGTTTTTAGTTGGTTGTCCTGAAAAGCATCAAATTACTTTACTTATTTCAGTTTTATTTCAACTGTCATAGTATTTGCTTACTGAAGCTGTTGCTCTGAAATGGAGTCACACAGAAAAGAATATGGCTTCAATTGAGCTCGACACAAAGGTATATCCCTCCCAACTACATTTGCAAAAGTAGATTGTCTGGACTATCATTTCTTAATAAGGGATTACCTGTACTATCATTTCCAATCGGATTACATACTACATTTTGAAATGTAAGCCCATCGTTTGGCTGGTCGTTATTGTATGGTCTCACAAATAAGTTATTTTACAATGCTGATGACACTATTTGTAAATATGGGTCTGGAGCTACTAATTCCGTCTCACAAAATCTACAAATTGTTAGGTTAGATGTTGGTAAAAATAATGAGCTTTGAATCTTGAAATGCATGTACATCTTATTGTTATGGCGAGTGGAGCCAGCCCAGGTGCAATATGGTACTGTAGCGTGTGAACAGTACCGGGCATGTTAGATTAGTTTTGTTTGGTTTGTTAGGAAAGAGATAAGTTAGATTGATTCGGTTAGGATATTTCCTTAGGGGTCAAGTTGTCATCTCTATAAAAGAGAATCCTGCATCGATTGTAATCAAGCAAGAAGAACCTAAGAAGTAGCCTACGGACAAAAGGGTTCTTCCTGCTACCCCAGCCAATCCATATCACTTATGAAAGAAATGTGCGGGGTTATATGGAGGGACATTAGTTTATGTAGAAATGTGTGGGTGTTTGGATGGAAGGGCATTAATATACATAGATAATTTGGTGTACTTGTTTACCGGGTGTTACATAGATAATTTCACAGGAAAAACTCAAGAACGGGATTTTGTTTCCATGTTCTAAACAGACTCTGACTTATTCGTTGTTAGACAGAACCTAAAAACTTATTGCTAGAAAATTTAGGCCGTGACTAGGGCCATGGCCCTAGCCCTGAGACCGCCCCTGCTTGTTTAGCAATGTTGTGCAAAATGAACAGATTATGTGCCAAGTGAAAAAAAAGAACATACAGTTAAGTGGAAAGTGAACTCAGTTGAATAGGATGGTTGTTTTCTTGGTTTTTTTTCCCTAGTCATAAAGTTTGTGAGCTTGCAGAACTGTAGCTATTTTTCTTATGCTGTGCATAATGTCTACACTTCATGGAATTTGGCTGGTATTAATGGTTTTCTCTCTTTTTGTTTGACTATAATTGATCATGTCATAGATATGGGAGATGGAAAAGGGTGTGAAAAAACTTGAAAAGGATGCTAATCAGGCGGCTAGAAACTACGAAGATCGTAAGTTCATTTTGAAATAAATTCCTTTGCTGGTTTCTTGTGACATTTGTGAGGTCAAAAAAGTTATAAATGGTGAAATGTGGCCAGGGCGACCTTCCGTCTCGCCACTTAACATCAATAATTTGTCGACTGTCGTGTTAAGTATGATCTTTTGGTCGAGCCCACAATTTTCACGGACGAGTCACATCATTGCTTCATAGTCAATTATTTTGTAAGCGTGGCACACTATATTTGTGCATATTTATAACTGTAAAATGCACACTTTTTGGGTGTGCTTTACCAATTATGTGCAACATAAATGAAGAGTTAACCGAAGGTGACAATGTGAACAAACAACCAAGTGGGAATTAACTTATAAATTGAGTGGCCTTTTGGTTGATCTATTTGTTGTTTTTTACTTGCAAATACCACAAAGTCCAGTTTACTGTTCAATCCGTGACTGCTTAGCTTATTTTTAATTAGAAAGAGAGGTGGAAGCAAGTATCTTGAAATATGGTTGGAAGAGTAATTTCCTTTTCCCTTTTAAAAATTATCATCTGCAGTTGAATATACATAAAGTGATCTCAACTGTCACATTTATTTTTATCCTCTTCAGGTAAAAGAATCACTCAAGAGCATAGGCGGAGGCTGTCTATTGCGAAACAGAATGCAGAGTCGATAGCCATGATCACTAAAGACCTTGAAAAAGAGTTTTGTGCGGTATTGTTAAAATTTATTCTGAACTTATGGTAGAGTACCAATTCATGACAATGGGTTTTGCGTTATCTTTGATCCTGAATGTACTTATTGTTTCTTCTATTTCAATTAAATGCACGTAGCATTGGTTCCTTTTTGAATTCTCCCACCCCTACACATGACAATCATTAATACATCACATTATAAACATTTCATCCGGATTAATCATGGACATTAATAATGTCTGGTGTAAATAACAACTGGATTTTTATGTGGTTATGCTATTCTATCATCAAATACTTTTTTCCTGCACCTGATTGGAATCTGCAATAATAGTTTAAGCTATACAACACCTGCACGCTCAACCACCAAATACTATTCCCTCCGTTCCAAATTATAAGATGTTTTAGCTTGTCTAGAAAAGCGAAAGCGACTTATAATTTGGAACTAAATGATTTCCAGCTCTGCACTGAAAATTGATATTTAGATTATATTGTATACTAACTTTGCGACGGTTGGACACGACACACGTCTAAGTGATTATATACACTATAGAATCTTCTAGATGCAAGCTAGGCTAGCTTTGGTTTAGTTGTGCCATCTTATTTAATGGGCTATATATGCTGGCATTTCCATAGCACATATAAACCACTTCTCTTAGTGGCATCAGTAGCACTAATAATCTGTTTATTGATTCTTGACTCCTTTCTAATTGTAGATGCCCACTACCATAGAAGAACTGGAAGCTGCAATACAAGAAACTGAATCGGAGGCAAATTCTATGCTATTTCTTAACCAAAATGTTTTGCAGGAGTATCAAAACCGGCAACGTGAGGTATCAAAATATGTCTGGTTCATATGTGTTAGCCAGTTAGCAATGATTATGTTTTATTGTCTTGGTATTATCGCTGGCAGAATCATCTATTGAAAACTTAGCAGATGATGTTTTATGGGATTATTTATATGTGTTCTAAAAATATTTTTGAGGCAATAACATGGTGAGGGAATTCAAGAAGGTATAAAATGTCTCCTAAAGTGCATTAAAATTATGGAGGTTGCATGCCAGCGTGCTCTCCCTTCAGACTACCCTTTCAGAAATGCTTATGTTATATGGTCTGTTGATTGGGAACTGATACAATAACAGCAGGATAGGTCGGCTAACTTGCCCTCCATAGAGGCCCTGAGCTGCTTTCTTTGATCTATTTTATGTTTTCCTAACCTATTTTTCAAGGATGCCTTTATAGACCACAACCTACTAACAAGTCTCATTATAGAAAAACTAGTAACAAATATCCATGTAACTGATCAACCCTATCTGCTACAAATTAATCCATAAGCTGCTGTTGCAGCACCATGTCCAGAGCCACAACCAGCCCACTTGCCCTAACAATGTATGAATAGTAAGCTGTTATTTGGGTGTAATCATGTTATGGTCTTCTTGTCTTTTGTCAATAGTTTAGGATAGTAGATGAGGCAGCTTGGAGCCTGGACCGTTGAAGTGTTGAACCATTCAAAATAAGTCAAATTTGAGTTGAGCCTTGAACAGTTCAACAATTCTTCCAGTACTGAATCATAATCTGTTTTGAGCTACTAAATCAATCTCCCTACTCTGTCTAGAATTCTCGTTGATACAATTTTTATTTTACAGATAGAATCAATCTCAAATAAACTTAAGGATGATAAGGATGAACATGACGTATGCTGTTCCGAAATTGAAACAGTAAAGGTTTGAATACTTCATCTTGTCACCTGAATTGAAATGAAATTTTTAATTCTTTTTTGGATCCATCCCCAATGGCTTCACTTAAGTTGTTTTGTAGGGTAAATGGCTTCCCACTCTGTGTACTCTTGTTTCAAAAATAAACGACACATTCAGTCGTAACTTTCAAGAAATGGCAGTTGCTGGAGAAGTTTCACTGGGTATGTATGATTCTGTTTCTTCACCATTGTTTGTTTTCTTTGTAACACAGTAATTGTTGTGTCACAACTTCCTTGCAGATGAGCATGGTCTTGATTTTGATCAATATGGCATTCTTATAAAGGTGAAATTTAGGTGAGCTTTTACCAAATAGGAGCAATTTTGATATTTCTGAAACTGGATGAATAAATAACCATCACTCTGCACCATATTAATCAATGTATT
This sequence comes from Coix lacryma-jobi var. lacryma-jobi, assembly GCA_009763385.1. Lineage (NCBI taxonomy): Eukaryota > Viridiplantae > Streptophyta > Magnoliopsida > Poales > Poaceae > Coix > Coix lacryma-jobi. The sequence continues at coordinate 6,981,205 of CM019824.1, forward strand.
GTTTCGTAATGGTAAGCTAGCTTGGTATTGTCTACTAATTACATTAGCCTGTAGTACCAGACTCGATCCTTTAAAGTTGACTAAAGGGAAACTAAGTAGTTTTAGAATTTATTTTGACAAAATCTTATGATTATTATTCTACAGATGATGTATTAGTCTGTCCTACAAATGGTCTTTCTGTGATCCTTGTATCTTGTTAAAGTTCTTTTTAATCAGAATTTGATGTAACGGAAATGAAATAGCACGCTAGCATTCTTTTATCCAGCCTTCCAGAGCACCTCAATGCATGTTCTGAAGTGGGCTGACTTTGCTTTGCTATACTATATTTGTAGTGGTCTCTTCCTTGAAACACACACACGCTTTGAGCAGTTCCACTATTTTTGTCTGTATCATCTAAAAGTGAATAAGCAGGTTACACTCCTACAATTTGCTGAAGAGTTGTGCAAATCGCGTCCAACTGAATTAAAATGTAATTTCCTAACATGACTGATTCAACACTATTTCTGTGAACCACAGTTCATAGATAAAGATGACTTATCCTTTCTCAAGTCTATCTCCCCCTCTTCTGTGGCCTGCTTGCTTCCTATTTCCTAGTCTATCAGGAGATTTAGGTACATTTTGGCCTGAGGCCTTCTTATAGATGTATATATTTCTAATTCTCATGGAAGAAATATTTTTTTATTTGTGTGGTCAGTATCTATTCTTCGATTGCATATTTGTTGCTGATATTTTTTTTCTTATTCTGTGCTTCTATGTTTTGATATATGCTCTCTTGGTTGTCAGGCAAACTAGTCAACTGCAGGTTCTAAGCTCTCATCACCAATCTGGAGGGGTATGAAGGATCTACAAGTATTCAGTCAAATGTGAAACCTTTTCTCTTCCACTTATGGTCATTATTAATTCCTTCCTGTTCATAGGAGCGATCAGTATCCACCATCTTGTATCTTGTGTCACTTCAAGATCTTACCAACTGCCCCTTTCGGGTTGTTGATGAGATAAATCAAGGTAACACAACTGAATTGCTTTATTTCTCTCTCAACTGTATGACTTTGTAGGCATTGAGGTGGTCTAATCCATTCATCGGAATATGCAGGAATGGACCCCATAAACGAGAGGAAAATGTTTCAGCAGCTTGTTAGAGCCGCCAGCCAAATTAACACGCCACAGTTAGTGACAGTGCACTGAACACTTTGTACCGCATGCAGATCTGCAGACCTCCCAACATATGATAATATCCTTTTTTTCCCTGCAGGTGCTTCCTTCTGACGCCCAAGCTTCTACCTGATCTGGAGTACAGCGATGCCTGCAGCATTCTCAACATTATGAACGGCCCATGGATTGAGGAGCCGGCAAAAGGTACTCGTCTTGCTTATGCTTTCTGAAAAATAAAACATCCTGATCTTGCTGGCGAACTGAACATGTAAACATTCTCAGTCTGAGTTGTAGCTAATCCGTGTGATGCTTGCAGCTTGGAGCTCCGGGGATTGTTGGAGGACAGTGGTCAGCAGTGCTGGGCAGTGATCAGCTGATTATTTTGCCTTGACCCCAGGAGGCCTGTAAAGTTTAACGTGTAGAGCTGGAAGCAGCTTTTGGGTGGTTAGTTTAAGCTCTAGTTGTACTCCATGTAAACATAGGATAGCTAACATAGCTGGTTGCATTGTCTTTTATGTATCTAGAACCAGTTGCTGGGCTGCTCTAGTCACTTGGCAGCCCTTTTGTCACGGGAGGGCACTGCATTGCGGAATGATCCCTACCCGGTAGCTCACCAGCAGCCAGTGTTTCTGCAAGCGACCAGCTTAGCCCATTAATTATTTTGCAATGTGACTGAAGGCAGATCATGCGGTGGGTGCCTGTCTAGCTGCTAAGTGTGACCTTTCTATGTGTGTTTGAACACACTGTTGCTTGGGCAATCTCTCGAGGATTTTAGTAGCGTTCAAATACTGGCCAATCAGTTTCTGTTAGAAATGCTCGATGCTCGTTTGCTGCAGCTAAGGCTGTTCGCTTTCTTGTCGCCTGCGGAAGCGTGGCCGCTGGCCAAGATATTCTTGATATCCCTAGGATGGGATAAGTAAATCTAAGAGCTTTGCCCAACAGTTTTAACTATTTACATTACAGTGAAGTCGCAAACGTTTTTCTATTAGCGTGTGCTCCTCTGCTGATTTTTGTGGTAACGTTTGGCTACTATTGAAGATTTGTTACTCATGCCTCACCAAATGTTGTCAGTGCAAGCATGAATGAAGCAACCAAACAAGCCCTGATCGGCTTATAATAATAACAGCAACTCGCAAACCAGTCGCGCGCCTCTTGGCAGCCCATTGACGTTACAATTTTTTAAGCTAACAGCGACGTGGAACATTGCACGAGCACAAAAGGAGTGTGGTGAACTGGACTAGGTACTGTACAATTATACAACATAATAATCACTAATCAGACCGTGCTCCATTTGATCTCCACGTGTATCATCCCGTTCCTCGAGTTGATGAGGTGGTACTTCTCGTTGATCCGGCCGTTGTTCACCACATCCACCAGGTTTATATTCACATGTCCCAGCGATTCCTGTAAGATCAAGAGATCCAGCGTTAGTTATGACTTATTATGTGTTATATGACAGACATCAAAGAGGGAGGAGATGCTGCGACCATGCAACTGCAAGGCAACTTGCCTTGTTGCGGAAGGGAAGCCCGCGGCGTCTGCTTTTGACTTCGATGTGGATTTTATCTTCCATCGGAGGCTCGTCTACCATGAACTGGAACTCCTCGCTCCATCTTGGATCTCTTGTTTTCCTTATCACCTGCAAGAGCAATGTACATAGGACTGGATCATGAGCAGTGGCGGAGGGAGGGGGGGGGGGGGGGGGGGGGGGGGGGCACGGGGGGCCTGGCACCCCCTGACACGCTACGAATTCTGTAGTATATAATGAGTATATGTGTACGTATTAACTGTTCAGCCCCTCCTATTCATCCAAAATCCAAACGTTAAGTGTATATTTGTCTATTTGAAGCCCAATAAGAAGCAGTCAAGCAGCCCATTTAGTGATTTAGGCCTATCTTGTTGCTGCAGCTCGCCAGCTCTCTTCATTATTGTTTGGATTCAGTATACAATACGATAATACGAAGCGTCAAATACTCGCGTAGTCACATCGTCGCTCTGGCTTCCTCCGTTTCTTCCCCAAACTGTTCATCTTCCTGTTGTCTCGTTCGGCCATCGCCAATTGCTAGTTCGCCGGAGGCTGGACGCCGGACGCCGGAGACTGGATGCTATCCAAATTCCAAATTGACATCGCCAGCTGCTCTCGTCCACCATCAGGCAGCAACAGCAGACAGGTAAATCCGGTGATATTCTCTTATCTAATTAACCGTCACTGCTCACCAGTGATACTAAATTTCCTTTTCCATTTTCAGACAATATGAAGAAGAGAAAGACCATGACCATTAATAGTTTTTTTAAGCCGATTGGTTCAAGTGCTAATTGTATTTAAGAAATTGCAAGCCGAGGCATTCAGAGTAATGTGGAAGTGGAAGCTCCAAACTTAGAAGGGGAAACTCATAATGATCATGTTCAGAATCCAAATAATCATAGTAGTGCTGCTGCTACCACTGAACCAATGGAAGCCGAGGTTACCGAGCATCCACCAGTTGTAGCTACTAGATTTGAGAGAGACCCTGGGAAACGTGTTCAAATATTGGAACTGCCAGCTGATCAACAAGATGATGCTCGAAGATTTTATATTTTAGAGGGTCCATATCAACCTGTGTTGGCAGAGTACCCGCTCAGTGATTTAGCTCATCGTCGTCGATTTCAGAGTAGCTGGTTCAAGCAATTTACTTGGCTAGAATATTCACCTCATACAAATCGTGCTTACTGCCTACCATGTTTTTTATTTTCCAAGAAGCCAATTGGGAAAGTTGGATCAGATACATTTATAGTAAAGGGGTTTCAGAACTGGAAGAAAGTTAATTGCGGGACTGAATGTTCTTTTCTAAAACACATGGGGGATGCTAGCTCAGCCCATAATTATTCAGTTCGGTGTTTTAGTAATCTTAAGAACACAATGGCTCAAATTGACAATGTGGTTGTTAAGCAAAAAGAGATAATGGTTGCAAGAGGAAGACGAAGGCTTGCGACTACAATTGATTGCCTTAGGTAAGAACTAACAAGAACGATTCCATTGGTTTCTTTTTTGCAACTAGACATCGTGCAGTATTAAATTTAACTTGCTTTCTTTTTGTGTACTTAGGTGGTTGGCATTCCAAGGTTGTCCATTTAGAGGCCATGATGAATCTCCAGGTTCCTTAAACAGGGGTAATTTTCTTGAAATGCTCAAGCTTTTGGCTTCGTATAACAAGGAGGTTAATGAGGTTGTGTTGGAAAATGCTCCCAAAAATGCAAAATACACTTCACCTGATGTCCAGAAGGAAATTCTAAGCATACTTGCTCGAAAAGTGCAGAAATCAATTAGAGAAGAAATTGGCAATAGCAAATTTTGCATAATGGTTGATGAAGCTCGAGATGAGTCCAAAAAAGAGCAAATGGCGATAGTCCTCCGATTTGTCAACAAGGAAGGACTTATAAAGGAGCATTTCCTTGATCTAATCCATGTCAGTGATACTACTGCTTTGACACTTAAAGAGTCAATTTGTGTTGTCCTCTCAGCTAATGGCCGAAAGCTCTAATTCTCAATGAGTGTCCGTATGCATATTATATTCATTGCATGGCTCATCAGCTTCAGCTGGCCCTTGTGGCAGCATCAAGGGAGGTATATGAGGTACACAATTTTTTTCAGCATGCAAATTTCATCATAAATGTTGTTAGTGCTTCTCCTAAGCGCAATGATGAGTTGCTAGCAAATCAAGCTGAGGAAATTGCCCATAAAATTGAATTGGGAGAGCTTGACACAGGGAGAGGGGCAAATCAGATTTCCTCCCTACAAAGGCCAGGGGACACGAGATGGAGTTCCCACTACAGATCCATCCTAAGTTTAAAGAAGATGTTTGGTGCCACAATTTCAGTCCTGCGCAGCATTGCTAATGATCGTTCAGTTTCGAAGTATTCTCGGGGAGATGCTAGTGGTGCCTTACGAATCATTGTCACATTTGATTTTGTATTTATTCTACTCCTAATGGAAAAGATTATGAAGGTCACTGATGTGTTGTGTCAGACACTCCAAAAGAAGAACATTGATATCTTAAATGCGGTGGATTCTGTTTCTACCACAAAAGTGTTGCTTGGTGAGTTGCGACATAATGGTTGGGAACCTCTTCTTGAGGAGGTCAAATTGTTTTGTGGGAAGCATGAAATTGACATTCCGGATCTGAGCAAGAGGTATGTTTTCCCAAATTATTTGTGAATGAAAGCTAAATCATATTTATTTTTTAAAAATTGTACTTGATTCATGAGGAGGCAAGGCATTTCTTGTCTAAACTGAAAAGAGGTAGGTACAAGGGCCACAAGGAAACAAATTGGGCATGCAACAGGCCAACAGCAATGAAAGAAGTCATTGGGGATCATAGGAGTCTAAGATGATTCAACTCATTTGACTAGAAAAATCAAAACCATAACCAATAAACACGAAAGAAGTCTCAATAGGGTTCGACTGTATGGTAACGTAGGCTTAATCATATACTGTAACCAGAACAGGCAAAAAAATCAGAGAACTTAAGAAGTACGCTTGCTACTCTTTCCACAATACAAATTTTAAAATAAATAAGCATTGCTACATAAGAAAAATAATTTAGAAGCGTTTACCTTTGTTTTCTTTCGTTCTCCCCTGAAAAGGACCTCAGCGTATGGATTAGTATGTCGCTTCCCTTCGACATCTTCTGCATTTTCTACTGAAACCAACAGCACCCCACCACTGGATTCACCGTCCGCTTCCCTTCTTACACTAGCATTACCTTCACCATCTGAAGCCATATTGTCTTCTCTGAAGGGATCAAATGCCAACTCAACAATGAGCTTTCCCCTATTCTTCTTGTTCTGTGGATCATTCGGGTTCATGCTTCGAACAAGGTCGAGTGTGAATAACTTGCTCTCGTAAGGTGTAAGCAAGCGGAGGGGAATTACTTGCATGCCCAATTTATCATGCATCTTAACCTGCACAATTAGAAACACACTAAGGGTGTCAATTGGTGTCTCTCCTGCTAATGCAAATCAGCATATATTTCATCACACAATGAACCATTATGAGGATATCAGAAGTACAAAAGTAAGTTGCATACAGCTATAAACCTTTTCCCAATCAAACATGTGAAGCTCAAGGACTTGAGTATCAGGATCCTTGACTATGAACCTGAAATGTTCATTCCATTCAGGATTCAGGTTGCTCATCTTCACAGATGTTTTCTTCCAGGGCAGCCTTTCACCACTCAGGCGCATCTTGACATAGGGATCAGATTTGCCAAGAAAGTCCATCTTGAGAAGATTCAGGGCTCTGATTACCTTTACATGCAAGATTCCAACTGGCTTCTTTGTAGCACCACTGCAATATAGTTCATAGAATAAAGAGTATTAGATCCAAGTTAAATTGGAAATTTTGTTTTAAGAAAACTGGAAAATGTTTGTTAGAAATAGACGACGAGCTATTGCTTGTGATAACTAGAAAATGTTTGTATTGTCCTATTCTTTGTTACAAACATTTGGATGTCATAAATAATAATTAAATCCACATTAAGTTTTGTTGTGCCTCATAGATGAAGCACTGGCTGTTTAGATTTCATTGCTGGAGAATTTCACCTTGCTCCGTCTAAGATAGGAATCTGTATAACCTTAGGCCAGTGATACAAAATTGAGATTTGCTTTGATATTTGATCCTGTGAGAAAAAAAGGATAATAAGACCAGAGTGAACATATTATATATATGCCTGTGCTTATACGGTACATTTACTCAACGGTTTGGGATTTTTTTTAATACTAAGCCAGAAGAGCAGTTACCTGAACATATTGATACAAGATTGGTATGGCCATGACATCTCCCCCCAACAATTTGAATCCAAAATCTATACGTGGCTATATCCACAAAACTTGAGTTAGTAGTCTTTAATAAAATTATTAAGTGCAGACGGAAGGCGCATATAATACATATACCTTTTCCATTAGTGAAACACACAAGTTAGCAAAACAGGGAAAGCTTGGCACAAGTGACTTCAGAGTCACACGTGGTGTTAGCATTATATACAAATCTTCAAGCTGAAAATGGCAAACATAGGACTTCAATACGTCAGTGAACTACCAGGCCTTATTATGTATAATGCAGCCAACCAGGGACAAAAGCTAACCTGAACCGTCACTTTGAAAGAATGCACCTTTGCATTCACTGTTACATTTGATGTGCTAGCCCACCGAATCACAGGCTCAATTACCAACTCTTTTTCTAGCATTTCGTAAACTTTAATGCCTGTTTTAGTAAGCAAGTAAAATTATGCGAAAGTTATATTCAGATGGAAGCCAAAACAAGTTGGAAACAAAGTAAACAGTGAACAGACAGCCCTTCTAAACTACAGTTCAACTATAATGCATCACATCAGAATTCAGAAGACTGGGATTAGCTTTATATTCTAGGAATAGTTGAGTTTCACACATCAATAAAGTTTGCAGACCTTGAAATGTGGGTGGAAGAGCCCCAAGTGTCAACTGTCCAAACTCAATTGATTCGATACCATATTGTCCAACATATTGATCAAATATTGGCCTCGTTGCACGTTTAATATTGTTGCATATTGCCTGTGTTCGTGGAGCAAAAGAACATTATTTTGGCTAATCATGCTTCCATTTTAAAATTTATACAGAACAGAAATGGTGTTCCCGTGAAAATCAAACTAATTTTGTACGAAATAAGCCAAATAAAAGTTGAAAGAACCTTATCCAGAAAAGGCCACATGTCAAAAATAAACTTGTTCAACCAGTCAATCTGCAAAACAATAAGATGTTGTGAACCTTTAATCAGTAAAATTTTGTGTTTGAGCATTTGCATCACCTGCTTCCAATTCAAAACATCGGAGCATTTTTACAATGACAGTTGGATGTGTGGAAAAAGTATGAACTATGCTAATCCAAAAAGTAACCCATTTTGCTGTCTGACTCTTCAAGAACTTCAGCAACTATATAGGATCTTTTGGCATGAAACCTAAGCTAAAAGGAATGTGTAATGTGATTCTATGTAAATGATCATTGGCAACACGATATCACTTTGTAAGTCTCATTTCTCAAAATGGATGAATGAGCTCTCATATCCTTATTAGGTGGGAATACATGTTTTAAAACTATTGTGTCTCCAAAAAAAAAAACTAAGTGTATAGTGAATATATTTTCCATATCAATTTAAAGGTGCATCATAGTGAAATTGATTTGTTTCATTTGAGAAACTTAATGCCAATATTAAGATGAACTTTCACAAAAAAATGTTGTTCTATATATCAAATTCTATTAGTTTCAAACAAATACAAATTAACCATAAATTTGTTTTGGGTAAAATACGAACAAGGTTCCATTTCTTCCATAAGACTTAGTACATTCCTACAGAGATTTTCCTCAAGGTTGAGTAAACATGCAGTTGACTTACACCTGCATTCACTCATTAAACAGGGACTGATACACTATGGACATTCCATCAAGTAACAAGAATAAATGGTTGGATTAGTAGTGTAATACAAGAACTAAGAAGTATATACTCACCCGCTCATAGTCTGGGCTCTTCACCCACAATGGAACATCTGGTATTGTTGCCTGCAGGGTTTCAGAATCTAAATCTCGTAGAGGTTTAATGACAGGATCCTGTAAAATCAACCATGAGAAACCAGGTTATGTTGCAATATTATTAACAAAGATTAGTAATTACCATAAATTACCTCTATTGAAATTTATGTATTCATAACAGCATTGGCTGCTAAAGGTAAACTATTGTGAAGAAAAAAAGAAATTGGGCCTAGCAAGATGTTTGGAAAAATTAAGACTATCCATTTTGGATTAGAATAATTCGGTTAAAAAGTGGACTAGTTATCAGTAGTTACAAATTCAAATTTCACTCTAGCTGCAATAAAAGAAAATACATGCATAAGCTATCTTTTGAAAATTTATATGCTTTCATGAAGATAATTGATAGTAATTGGTGATCCATAGGTACAAGGGTAGCATCAATTACATAATAAGAGGAAAAGGTGTCAATAAAACCCAATAAGTTCTATATTTTTTTTATCCAGAAAGCTTAATAAATGTTATAAGTAGGTTCATATTACAGAGTTGGAGATAATGTAAAACGGATATAGTTGCCTCGATCTCAACTCTGTAGAGGCAAGTTGTTAGTGTGTGCTATATTGGTGTTATAAACTGAAATTAATTTTATGACTTTTGCTTGCACAATATCTCTGTAAAAATGACAGTTATGGCTTTTCTTTACTTAGCGTTGTGGATCTGATTCTTTCTTTTCTTACCAACTAAGCTATCCAAATATCATTGTAGTCTCAAGCAGACTGCGTTCAGACAAGTACGCTATAGATATATTATTTATTAAGTTCCCAAGTTGGATTTTCATTCCTATGGGCTAACTGATGAAACCACCTGTAGTTTTGCGGGAACCACATGCTGGAAAATGATTCCAAGCATATTAGACAGCTATGAATAAAAGCATCACTCAAATATGCCTTAGTACAAGGCTAATTAAATAACTATCACTGCATCTCATTAATTGTAAGTATCAGGTGATAACTATGGACCCCGCCATAATAAACTTAAATCTGTTTCTCGTCCTTAATATATTAATACGGCAAGATAATATGCACACTAATCCCGTTTTCACATTGGCAACAAAACAAATGTATACATATACCGTAGACGTACAGATATATCTTAATGTCATGGACTTGGCATATCCTTTCTTGATAAGCAACCTGCTTTGTCCAACATATGCAACAATTTTTAATCTGAAATTAAGTCGATACATGCCTGGCAGTGCCCAACCGTGCAAATTGCCACTGGGGAACGGGTCGGAGCGAACATTATCGTTCGTTGCACAAGGCAAAAAACGAATCAGATACGCAAGCCGGCATCAGTCGGCAGGCCATTCAAAGGCTTCGAAGCTGGAAAAAAAAGCACTACCTCTCAGCTGGCTGCTGGCCAACTATTTCTGAAAGGAACCTACCGGACAACCCAAAGACTCCAGAGGCGTACGTATACTCGACCGGCCACAACTGAAAATCGCTCCAGCTGAGGTAATCTCATCTGGACTTTGGAGGACCGCACGCACAATCTTCCCCACGTCGCATCGCCGCCGTGTACAGAAATATAGAACTAGCCAACGATTCACTAGTTTTCTTTTCTTTCTTTTTTTTAAAGAGAAAAATCCTCTGCTTCTAGGAAATCAACATAATATAAAATATAAATAACGAGTCACTAGTCACGACTCACGACGTATTTGGTCGCTGTTTTTCCTCCTAGCAAAGACGCGATCGAAGGCAAAGCTACTACCATATAGGTACCCAATGCAATAAGGCAACAGGAGGAAGGAACCAAGCAAAACATATATGATATATCGCAATCAAATCTTCCCCAACCATACGCGGCGGGGCTGCGAAGTCGATGTGGCCAGCAGCTTGCGTGTGCCGTGTGCACTTTGCAGCTTGGATTCGGGGAAAGCCGTCGAGCTCATGACAACGAGTGCATCCTGATTTGGTGCAGGCGTACGATCGGGTGGTGGTCCTGGGCTCCTCCTGCCCGATACGTGCACGCACAACGCACGGAATGAACCGCGCATCGATCGACCGAATCGCCGATTCGATTCTCACGGCACGACCGATTCGAACTATAGCGAGACCGGAGCACGGGAACTTTTTTTTTTTTTTTTGAGACGAGGAGCACTCGGAGCACGCAATCAGCAACGCGCGGCTAGCTAGCGCAGTGCTGCGCGCGGGCTGCGGCGCGGGGATAGACGACGGTGGACGGTGGTCACCGCACGCACTCACGTACCTGGAGGCGGCGAGCGGCGGCGAAGTAGCGGAGGTAGACGAAGTAGGCGGCGGCGAGGCCGATTGGGAGGCCGAGGCAGAAGCCGAGGACGCCGCCCACGAGGCCCATCGTCTATCGCCGTCGCCGTCGCCGTCCCTGCCAGGATCGCGAATGCCGGCCGCCGGCGCCGCGCCACGCCACTACCCCAGGCGCCGCGGCAACCGCCGCCGCATGCGGAGTCGGGAACCGACCGCGCGCGCGGAGGTTGCTGGATGTGTTGAGGTTTCGTGGTTGGCTGCTTGCTGCTGCTGGTGCTCCTCCTCCTCCTCCTCGGATGCGTCGAACGAACCGAGGCGGCGCGGCGGGGGCAACAGCTGGAGTAGTATAGTAGTAGAAGCGCTGGAGGAAGCAGCGGAGGCGGCGAGCGCCGAAGCGAGGTAGCGATAGCGACTCGCGAGCGAGCTGACGCTGGCGCTGGCGACGGGCGGAGTTTTGCGGTGCTCCGCGCGTGGCGCGGAGAGGGCGGCGGCACTTGGCAGGCGGGGTTTATGAGGGTCGCGATCCCCAAGGCGGCCGGCGGCGCGACGTGGCGCGCGGGTGGTGCGGGTGCCCTGGACGCGCCTGGTGGCTGGTAGACCGGAAGAGGAAAACCACCCGAAATGACGAGATCACACCACCCACACGCTATTTTGGGGGAACTCCACGCGGCCTCGCGCGCAGAGGGCAAAATAACCCGTCGGCTGCCGCGGCGGCAACAGGGGGCCAGCAGCAGCCCCAGCCGCGTACTCGCGTGTTTGGTTCGGTCCAGACTGCTTGTTTGGGTCAAGTTGGAATTGGAAGTTGGGCTTGCTTGGCGTCGTGTCACGGATTGTTCAGTAATTATGCCATAGGCAATGCAAGCCTGTTTGTGTAATTGTGTGAACATATCAGACATAATTAGTCATACTTTTCAAATGTACAATTATATGTTTTTCTCTGACTCAAATCAGCCAAACACAGTGTTTTCCAGCTGCGAAAATCATCAGTCAAACATGCTCAATAAGAGACTAAGATATTATTAAAAAAAGGTTTGATTGATTACAAGTAGTAGGTTTCAATAGAGAAATCAAGGAAAGAGTTGATTATTCTAAAGCTTGACTTTGAAAAGGCATTTGACAAGATAGAGCATAGTGCCATTGTTCAGATTATGAGAGCCAAAGGGTTTGGACCAAGGTGGATCAAGTGGATTGAGAACATTCTTGGGTCTGCAACGTCTTCTGTCCTTTTGAATGGTACCACAGGGAAAAGATTTCAGTGCAAAAGAGGGGTGAGACAAGGAGACCCTCTATCCCCTCTCATCTTTGTCTTGGCAGCTGATTTGCTCCAATCTGTGATCAATGAGGCTAAAGAAAGAGGGCTCCTCTCTAGCCCAATCCCCCTGCTCTACGCGAATGACTTCCCTATAGTGCAGTATGCAGATGATACGATTCTTGTTTTGCAAGCCTATAGCAGACAGCTCCTGACCCTCAAAGCCCTGCTTTACACTTTTGGTGAGTCCACTGGCCTCAAGGTTAACTATCAGAAGTCTATGATGCTCCCAGTAAACATTTCCAATGAGAAGCTGCAGCTTCTGGCCAATACATTTAGTTGTCAAATGAGGAGCTTGCCTTTCACTTACTTAGGCCTCCCTCTGAGCCTCACTAGACCAACTGCCCTTGACTTTTCGCCACTGGTGACAAAGTGTGAAAGAAGGCTGGCTGCCACCTCCAACTTCCTTAATCAAGCTGGAAGATTGGAGATAACAAACTCAGTAATCACTGCTATGCCAACTTTCTGTATGAGCACTTTTCTCTTGAGTAAAACTGTGATAGGAAGGATCGACAAATTTAGAAAGTTATGTCTATGGAGGGGTTCAGACATCAATGCTAAACAAAAACCAAAAGCAGCTTGGACTCTAGCTTGCTCGGACAAGAGTAATGGGGGTCTGGGTCTTCTTAACATCAAAACCCAGAATGAGGCGCTTTTAATCAAATTCCTCCACAAATTTTTCAACAAGGAGAACATTCCTTGGGTCTCATTGGTGTGGGAGAAGTATTATCCAAATGAGAAGCTGCCTGGAACTCAGAAAAAGGGATCATTCTGGTGGAGGGATGTCCTTAAGCTTTTAAATAAATTCAAAGGAATGTCAAGAGTTTCTGTTAATTCTGGTAACTCCTGCTTCCTGTGGGATGATTTGTGGGGGGACTTCATCCCAAGCGCTCAATTCCCAGAGCTGCTCTCTTTTGCTAAAGATAAGAAGATCTCTCTTGCCAATGGGCTTGCTTTTAACCCTTTCCATGGTTTGTTTCACTTACCAATCTCTCAGCAAGCACATCAGCAGTTGATCCTCCTTCAAGGCAGCCTTCAGAACTTAGTGCTTAATGGAGAACCTGATCGTTGGACCTACATTTGGAGCTCAGTTTTTTTCTCAGTCAACAAGGCCTACAGACATCTCAGTGGCCGGCAGGCTACGCACCCTGCCTTCAGTTGGCTTTGGGCCTCTTCCTGTCAGTGTAAGCACAAGGTCTTTTTTTGGCTTGCTCTTAGAGACAGGCTTAGCACCAGAGAAATTTTAAGAAGGAAACACATGCATTTGCAGAGCTACTCATGTGTTCTGTGTAGCACAAGGATTGAAGAGTCTTTGACTCACTTACTTCTTGAGTGTCCTTTCGCCATCAGCTGCTGGGCTTCAGTTAACATCCAAGTGGACCTGAATCTTGACCCTTTTCAGACCTTGCAAAGTTTCAAAACACAGCTGGGGGTCCCCTTTTTTATGGAGATTATTGTTCTGATGGCATGGGCCATTTGGAAATCCAGAAACAACTGCATTTTTAGAAACATCTCCCCTTCAGTGGGTTCAGCTGGAAACTTCTTCAGAGATGAATTCAGGCTGCTTCTTTACAGGGCAAAGAAGAAATACTTTTCCGCAATTGAGATTTGGATTGCAAGTCTAGCTTAGCTTTTTTCTTAGCATTCTCTGAAGTTGTCTCCTGATCCTCCTTTCTTTTATGGTTTGCTTTTTTTTTTCTTTTTTCTCCCTTTCTAAGTTGTAATAGTTTACCTTTTCTCAATAAAATTCCTGCAGGCGTGTAAACCTCTCCAGCTTCATAAAAAAAAATAGAGAAATTGTTTAGCAAGCTAACATAGAAAATTATTGGAGAGGGGAAAATAAGATTGCTAGATTAAGGACATGTTTAGTTCCGGGCTGTAAAATTTTTGAGTGTCACGTTAAATGTTACATAAGGTGTTATATGAGATATTTGGATAGTAACAAAAAAATAAATTACAAAATCCGTCCGTAAATCATGAGACGATTTTTTAAAACTTAATTAATCTATCATTAGCACATATGTTACTATAGCACTTTAGTGTCAAATAATAAATTAATTAGACTTAAAGGATTTATCTTACAAATTACACACAAACTGAGTCTATATTTAGTACTCCATACATGTGTCTAAAGATCCGATATGACAAGGTGGAAAGTTTTTAGTTTGGATCTAAACGTGGCCACTTGCTAAACTTACCGAAACACAGGGAGTTCCTCTCCCTCCCGTCCAAACTGCTCTATACTAAGGGTTCAGTTTGGAATACAGGAATCTAAGAAGACATTTAGATCCCTTCATTTTGGAGAAACTAAAATCTACTCAATGAATTAAACTATTTGGCTTAAAATTTAATATTCCGGTACTTTTTAAAGTAATATATGAGTCTATTTCAAATTCATAGGATGAGAGAGTAGATTCTATAGATCATCGTGCTATATTTATACTTATAACTTATAAAACTCTCTTCAACTCACTCTTCTATGATAAAAAAATACAACATATAAGTATCTCTTGTATAACCAACAAATATATAAATATAATCTATATATAACCATATTAGCTTAATTAATATGTGTTTAAATTATGATTCTTAAAATAAAATTAATTTCAAGGATCTAAACAAACCTTAATAGGAACCGTGCAGAAATTCCACATGTATTAGTTTATTTTTATAAGATACATACGGAGTAACGCAGAAACAAGGAAAAATCCACGCGTTCCAATCAGGCCCTAAACTCGTGACCCGTAATCCAAACTGTATATGAACTAAAGTGCTGAATGTTGTTTGGACACCAGTTAAAGAGGTGTGCTAACACGTCGGTGGCTGACATGATGTTCTGGGTTGGCATTTGTGCACACATTTAGCCCATCTCACTGGAAGGCCGGAATTCAGCTCGCTCGCACTTGGGCTTCTTTGAAAATCTGGCTAAACCCCAAGACAACATTCGATGTTGGAGATTTGGAAGAGTCTTCGTTTTTTTCTCTCAATTTTTATGAAAGTCCGTTTTTTATTTTTGAACTCCAAACCCGCATAAAACACCTCTCTCAACTTTTAAAATAGTGCATCTTACCTTCTTAGTCCAGTTATAAGCGTTTTTAGACGGTGGTTTTGCTACAGTAATGATGGTTTTGCTATAGTGACAGTGATTTTGTCTTTTTTTTATTTATTTTTGTTGAATCTTTGAAAAACCATAGTAAACCCTAGAAAAATCATAAAATAAAAAAATCTAGTTTTGTTGGACTCCATATGAGTACAGCTACACAGTAAACATATAATAATTAGCCCATCATAAAAATTTCGTCATAATTGGACTATAAACCTGCAACGATGAATTATTCCATACAATAATATGCTTTTTGTAATTAATTAGAATAAATCATAGTTGAAGTTTCTATAATGCAATTGTGACAAAATTTTTATGGTAGGCTATTGTGACGTAACGACCCTAATCCCATGGCCCACCGGTCCCTGTCGTCCACTGACAGCCGAACTGATGTTCCGTGTGATTAAGACTGTTCGTCACCGGGCTGCATCAGCGCCCATTGTCCGCAGGATCATCTCACCATTCGGTTACAGCATTGGATATTTTTACAAATAACATCGGAATACAGAGCGGAAGACTTAAATAACATTAGTTTTACAAACCGAGGTTCCAAATAAAATTAAAGGTGCAGTTATTACAAACCATGTTCGGGTAATAGAAATAGGCAACGTAGCGGGGTACAACAAAATAAGATACTTGTAATCACCCAGCCCGAGGGTGTACACTTTATTCTTCGGCCTCATCGGCCTCTTCCTGGACGACGGTCATGCAGCAGGGCGCAAGACACATCGGGGACTCAGTCATACCTGCAGCATGGGTAACAAACCCTGAGTACTGGGGTACTCAACAAGACTTACCCGACTAAAGAAAAGGGAGAAGACTCAGGGATGAGAGGCTTAGGGTAGTCAAGGTAAGGCTTAAGCAAGACCAAGTATTTTGCAGAAAAGCATTTTGTAAACCTTGTTCTATTTTTGGAAAGATTCAAGTATTTATCAATTCTTCATTGTTCATGATTCATTTTACTTTCCAAAACATACCTAGTTGAGAACCACTCTCCGTTGACAGTCAGTGACCAAGTCTCCATAACCGAGGAGCAACGTTAATCCGGATAAATAATACACAGCTGAGGATCCCTATCCACACTGCATATGTAGCACCCAAGCTTGCATATGCCAACTCGTCTACCACGATTCCTCCAAGATTGGGCCCGGTCCTACGCCACCCGGAAGTACAGTACACCACTCATATCCAGGTACGACGACCACGTGGGTACATGCTACTTCCGCCATCTCTCCACTCCCAGTGCGCGGTTGTCGGTCCAATAAAGGATTCCTCGGAGCCAGAGCTTTCCGAAGTATGTGAATAGTTACAAGTCTTGACCAGCAAGCCCCCATACGGATGGTCCCTAATTTTCCAGCCAGAACTATACCTTGGTTATATCTCACCCAAGCGTAATAGTCCTGTCAGTTTTTCAACCCTGTAACGGTCGGTGTCAACTGTTGAGTCCCGGACTTCAACATGACGGCACCGTACGCTCGGACAACCTCTCCTCGCAATTGTCAAGGTACGGATTAGATACCAAGTCAATGGCCGGGGAGTAAAGCCAAATTCCCATAAAAGTTCTTTAAGTGATCACACTTTTGAAATTGGCATTTTTATCGCAAATCTATTGTATAGCAATGCTAAGCATTTTGCAAATAGTTTTTAAACAGGGTAGGGGATCTTTGGTGGAGGTAAAGTGCAGGTAATAGGTCATCACACAACTCCTATCACCTAATGCAGTAATTTAACTCAAAAGCATTTAAGTAAAACTCTTTATAAAAGCAAGGAAAGGCTAAATGCACCGGGGCTTGCCTTGAAGAGCAAAGACAGCTGGCTCAGGGTTGGAGGTGCAGAGGTCGAAGCTTGGGGTTACTTCGGGAGCAGGTTCGTCGGCGGCGGCCTCGACTTTGACTCCTTCTTCGGTGACTATACGAATGCAATAATGCATGCACATGAGTATGCTAGCAGGAACAATGCAACACAAGGCATACAACATGAACCCTAATCACTTTTTCTATTTTCTTAATTATTTAAAAAGGTCATTTTATGCAGTTGCTCCAAAAATTACCAAATTAATCACATAAGTTCATTATGGTGTAGATAGATGGCAAAACAAATTTCATAATATTTGGAGGTCATTAAGGTGCTCAAATAAATCTAGGCATTAATTAACAACAGGCACTATTTAACAATTAAAATAAATGTTCAAAAATCAACTTGTTCCAAAAGACTTCGAAATCTCACCAGAGACTAAACATGGCATAGGAAGCTCACAAAAATTTATCTCATGATTTTTGGAGTTATAAATGATTTTCTAAAAAATCCAAAACCACCCATTTATTAATTAAAAAAGGGATTTTACATTTTCAAATTCTTGCAGAAAAGTCAAGTTTCATATTTTTCTAAAATACTACACAGTGCAAGGAGCATACCATAATTTTCTCAGGATTTAAGGAACAACAGATTAATTCGCACAAAAAAAGAAAACAGAACACTATTCACATTTTTTTTCGAAAAGGAAAAAGAAAAGAGCACTGTGCTCCTCCCTCGCAGGGCTCGGGCGAATCGCGCGAGACGGACCGCAGGGCTCGGGCGAAGCGGAAACAATCGTCCGTCCGAGGCCTGGCTGGGAGGCTCGGGCGAGACGGAAACAATCGTTTCGTCCGAGGCCTGGCTCGGAGGCTCAGGCGAGACGGAAACAATCGTCATCCGAGGCCTGGCTCGGGCGAAGCGGAGGGTGCATGCTTGCTCGAGGCTAGGCTCGGCGAAGCTGAGGGTGCGTGAGTCCGCTCGAGGCTAGGCTCGGCGAAGTGGCGAGGGTGCGTGTCTGCTCGAGGCCTGGCTCGAGCTAGACAGTGTGTGAGTGCTTGCTCGAGGCCTGGCCCGAGCTTTGCGCTGTGAAAGCAGAGACCGGGGGGCTTCGAGTGCTTACCACGGGTCGGAGGCAGGGCTCGGCGGGGCGGAACAAGGGTCGAAGGAGGGAGCTCGACGTTGGCGGTGCTTCGGCGGAGCTCTCTCGGCGGCGAGCGGCGTGTCGGCGGCTCTGTCCACCAAAAGAGATCGCCGAGGAGCGGTTAGGAGCGCACCAAGATGAGGAAGAGAGGGCGGGGGTTGGATGGATGAGAAGAAAACCCACGGCGACGAATTTTGCTGCTTACCGAGGCGGGGTCGTACGCCGGAGTTGGGGACGGAGCACCTGCGCCGGTGAGAGGAGGGGCGGAGGGGTGAAATTGGTTGCTCGAGAAGGTGGAGCAGCCCAAGGCGAAGGCAACGGCGGGCTCGGCGGGCTCTAGGGTGGCTCGGGTTCACGGTGCTTGCTGGTGGCGGAAGAACGGCGGCCGGCGGGTCTTTTATAGCCGCGGCCAGGGGCAGATAGGGAGCGCGCGCGGGTAGATAAGATCGGCCGCGTCGCGTGCTTGCGAATCCATGATGAAGAAAGGACGGAAGTCTGCTCAGGGACCGGGCGTGGGCTCGCCGGCGGCGGCCACGCGGCGGCGACGTGCTGGGAGCAGTGGGGGACGGGCGAGGGTCAGCGCTTTGCGCGTGCGGGTGCGGCATGAGCACGGTGTCAGCGGCGGCAGACTGGTGGCAGGCGAGGAGCGGCCAGACGCGTGGCGCGCGCAGCGCCGGCGGCTCGGCCACGGCCGGGACCCCCCTAGTTCTAGGTTGAAGATGAACAGGGCTAGGTCTAGGGTTTGACTTAGAATTGATTTCTGTATTTTGCAAAATACTTCCAAAATTTGAACTGAGCAGCAAAAACTCAAAACACCAAAGTTGTGTAGAAAAAAGAGATCTACAACTTTGTCAAAATGAACATTTTCAAAATCCAAATAGTTTTTGAATCACATTTGAAATTTGAAAAGGGGACACTTTTGGGGATTTGAATAAATTCAAAATTACTTTTGATTTTATATTGAAACTAGAAAATCTGTAAATACCAAAGTTGGTCCTCTTGACAAGATCTACAACTTTGCTAAAAGGGCCAACTTCAAATTTTGAATAGTTTTTGAATTATAAAAAGAGGGGTAAAACTAGAGTTTGGAAATTAGGGTTTTTCAAAAGAACTTCCAATCCTATTTTTGACTTTGATCATGATCAACACAACAAAACATCAAGGCACAAAACTGAACAAGATTTACACAGAGCTAGACACAGAGGTGAAATTACCATTTTGCCCTTATAGGAAGATTTGGGCTTTTAGGGATTTTAAAAGGGATTACTACACACAAAAGGGGTAAATGCAATCAAGCATTTAGGCAAGCATTAATGCATGACAAGAATGATTATGACTTAAGATGATGACATGTCAGGTTAATTACAAGTTAAACACCAGAGGTGTTACAACCTTTCCCCCTAAAAGAAATCTCGCCCCGAGATTCTGCGTCTTATGAAAGACAAAGACAAAACTTTACATCTACAGAGTATCGAGAAAGTCAGGATAGCTCTTCGCTAAGAAGTCTTCGGATTCCCAAGTGGCTTCTTCTTCAGAGTGTTGGTTCCACTGGACCTTGTACCATCTTGTGGTAGTCCTCCGGGTAACACGGTCCTTGTAATCCAACACACGAACTGGATATTCAGAGTATGACAGATCTGGTTCTAACTCAACACCTTCAACTTCCACCACGTTTTCGGGTACTCGGAGACACTTCTTGAGTTGGGAGACGTGAAACACATTATGGACGGCGGAAAGATGATCGGGCAATCTTAGCCTGTAAGCTACTTTGCCACAACATTCCAGAACTTCAAAGGGACCAATATAGCGTGGTGCTAACTTCCCCTTGACTCCAAAACGAGTAACTCCTTTGGTGGGCGAGACCTTCAGATACACATAATCCCCGATTTGGAACTTCAGAGGTCGACGTCTTTTGTCAGCATAGCTCTTCTGTCAAGATTGCGCAATCTTCATATTCTCTTGTATTTGCTTGACTTTTTCTTCCATATCTTTTACTAGGTCAACCCCAAAGAATTCCCTTTCTCCAGGTTCAGACCAACTGAGAGGTGTACGACAACGGCGACCGTACAGTGCTTCAAAGGGTGCCATTTTGATGCTCTCTTGATAACTGTTATTATACGAGAATTCTGCCAAGGGCAAACAGTTATCCCAAGTATCTGCAAAGGTGAGCACGTAGGCTCTCAACATATCCTCTAACACCTGGTTGACTCGCTCAGTTTGTCCATCCGTTTGTGGATGATATGCTGTGCTATGCAGTAGCTTGGTTCCAAGTGAGGTATGGAACGCTTTCCAGAACTTTGCGACAAACTGAGTACCACGATCAGAGACAATGGTCTTGGGTATGCCATGGAGTTTGACTATGTTGTTCTTGTACAAAGTGGCATAAGTGGGGACGGTGTAGCTGGTTTTGACTGGCAGGAAGTGAGCTTGCTTAGTGAGGCGATCCACGATCACCCAGATGGAATCAAAACCTCTTTGTGTCTTGGGTAGCCCATTGATAAAATCCATACTGATATCGTCCCATTTCCAAGCAGGTACAGGTAAAGGTTGCAATTCTCCTCCGGGCTTCATGTGCACAGCTTTGACTTTCTGACAAGTATCACAGTGAGCGACATATCGGGCGATCTCAATCTTCATCTTTGTCCACCAGAATCTCTGTCTCAGATACTGGTACATCTTGTTGCTGCCGGGGTGGATGGAGAATCTAGACAAGTGTGCTTCATCAAGGATTAACTGTCTCAACTCAGGCACTTTGGGAACTACCAGTCGGTTCTTGAACCAAACCACTCCTGCATCATCAATCCTGAAACAATCCGCTTTTCCGGCTCGGACCCTTTCGATGATGTGCTTGATTCCAGGGTTATCTTTCTGTGCAGTGAAGACCCGTTCCCTGATAGGGGTTTCTATCCTGATATTATTCAGAGTTCCTTGTGGAACCATTCCAATACCCAGCTTCTCTAGTTCATAACACAGGGAAGAATCATAGGGTTTCATTACCAGACAACTGCAATATGACTTGCGACTGAGCGCATCAGCGACCACATTCGCCTTACCCGGATGGTAATGTACTTCAAGATCATAGTCCTTAATTAATTCAAGCCATCTTCTCTGTCTCATATTCAGTTCTTCTTGAGTGAAGATATACTTCAGGCTTTTGTGATCTGTGTACACATTGCAGGCACTTCCCAACAAATAATGACGCCAGATCTTTAAGGCATGCACCACTGCTGCTAACTCAAGATCATGGGTTGGATAATTCTCTTCATGTCGCTTAAGCTGCCGTGAGGCATAAGCGATCACTCGTCCTTCTTGCATCAAAACACAGCCCAAACCAGTACCAGATGCATCACAGTAGACATCAAAGGGCTTTTCGATGTTCGGCTGGGCTAGCACTGGTGACGTGGTTAACAGTTTCTTCAATGTCTGAATGGCTTGTTCACAAGCTGGTGACCAGACAAACTTCATAGAATTCTTTACTAACTCGGTGATAGGCTTGGCGATTCTGGAGAAATCCGGGATGAAACGGCGATAATATCCAGCCATTCCCATGAAGCTACGGACTTCGTGAACAGTGGTAGGTGGCTTCCAATCCAGAATGTCTGCCACCTTTCCGGGATCAACTGACACACCTTCAGCGGATAGAACATGACCAAGGAACTGTATCTGATCTAACCAG
This sequence comes from Coix lacryma-jobi var. lacryma-jobi, assembly GCA_009763385.1. Lineage (NCBI taxonomy): Eukaryota > Viridiplantae > Streptophyta > Magnoliopsida > Poales > Poaceae > Coix > Coix lacryma-jobi. Next base: position 7,003,201 of record CM019824.1, read on the forward strand.
AACTCACATTTACTGAACTTGGCATAAAGCTGATGATCTCTGAGGCGGGTTAGAACGATACGAAGGTGTTCGGCATGCTCTTCAGGGGTCTTTGAGTAGACAAGAATGTCGTCAATGAACACGACCACAAATTTATCAAGCTCCGGCATGAATACAGAGTTCATGAGGTACATGAAGTGGGCAGGGGCATTGGTCAAGCCGAAGGACATGACCAAGTACTCATATAGGCCGTATCTGGTGGTGAAAGCGGTTTTAGGAATGTCTTCGGGACGTATTTTTATTTGGTGGTAGCCAGATCTGAGGTCAATTTTGGAGAATATTCTGGCTCCAGCTAGTTGGTCAAAAAGAAGGTCAATACGAGGTAAGGGATATTTATTTTTGATGGTGACTTCATTGAGTGGGCGATAATCAACACATAACCTGAGACTTTTGTCTTTCTTCTTTACAAAGATTGCAGGACAGCCCCAAGGAGACGAACTTGGGCGAATGAAGCCCTTATCCAGCAAGTCTTGTAACTGGATTTTTAGCTCTGCCAACTCTCTGGGAGGCATTCGATAAGCTCTGCGGGATACAGGAGCAGTCCCAGGCTTAAGCTCTATGGCAAACTCAACATCACGGTCAGGAGGTAGGCCAGGTAAGTCCTCTGGAAAAACATCAGGAAATTCACAGACCACGGGGATGTCTCTGGTCTCCAGAACATAGGTGGTATTCAAAAGTGTAGCTGCTGGTTTTTGAGGCATTGGGAGTTGGAGAAGGAGTTTGGAGGTACTGTTAGGAATGTCCACTCTCACAACCCTATTCAGGATGTCAATCATGGCCTTATACTGGCACATCCAATTCATGCCTAGAATGACATCTATCTCCTGATCACGTAGCACTATCATGGTGGTAGGAAATACATGTTTCCCCAACATCACCGGTATATTGCGAACCACTTCCTTAGTACTTATACGCCCTCCAGGCGAAAATATACAGAAACTTTCTTTCAACTCCCCAATTGATATCCCATGCTTAGAGACAAATGTACGATTGATGAAGGAATGCGATGCACCAGAATCAAACAACACGACTGCGGGATGATTGGCAATGGGAAACCTACCGATCATGACGGGCTCTCCTTCTGGGATGTCGCCGACAGTGGTGTAGTAGACTTGCCCGTGCTTCTTGACAACTTTGCCTTTCTAAGCATGCTGCTGCTGGACACGGTGCTGCTGCTGCTGAGATCCTCCAGGACCCTTCTGAGCATTCTGAGCATATCTCTTGGGCTTTGGGCACTCACGAGCCCAGTGGCCAGTCTGGCCGCAGTTGTAGCAGGGATGGTTGTAAGCGGTTTGTGGGGTGGTGATACGAACACCTGGGGCGTTCGGCTGCGTGGCACTTTGCTGGTTGGCGTTGTGGGTGGTGGCCGCAGTACGGACGACCACTTGCTGGTGGGGGTAAGGTGGGCGATTGTGGTGGTGGCTAGGGTGATAAATGACCCTCTGGCGCTTGTGACTGCCAGAGAAACTGCTAGATCCTGATTTCTTCTTCTTCTTTTCCTCTTGGTACTGGTGATTGCTCTCCTCAAAAGCAACAGCCCGGTCAACGGCATCATGATACTAACCGGTCAGGTTATTGGACATACTTCTGCGGATCTTGGGGTGCAGTCCCCTGAGGAAACAGTCCCTCTTCTTTTCGTCCGTGTTGACGTATTCCGAGGCATACTGGCTAAGGTGGTTGAACTGACCCACATACTGCATCACTGTGGAGTCTTTCTGCTGTAGTGCCAGAAACTGATCAAGCTTCATCTTCATCAATCCGGAAGGGATATGATGTGCACGGAAAGCGGTGCGGAACTCTTCCCAGGTCAACTGATGACCTTCTGGCTGGGCAGCCAACAGATTGGCATACCAAGCACTTGCTGGACCACGAAGCTGCTGAGAAGCGAACCGGGGCTTCTGGGTGTCGGTGCAGTGAAGAAGACCAAACTTCTGCTCCATGGTGCGGAGCCAATCATCAGCTTCAAGGGGTTCATCGGCCTTGGTAAAGACTGGTGGACGGGTTTCAGTGAAATCCACATATGTGGTCTCGTTGTTGATGTTATGTCGACCACGGTGGCCATTGTTCTGCTGCCCCTGATTTTGAGCCATCAGGTTAGCAGCGGCTGCCAAGGCTGCGATGGCATCTGCTAGCGTAGCTGGTACAGGTGGAGGGTTTGGAAGGTTGGCATCCCCAGAACCTCCAGCTCCAGTGCGAGTGTTCATAGGCATCTGTTAAGCAACTTAGAACTTAGCATCCATTGATAAAGTTCTGTAAACAACTGACTGAAAGCTTCACTAATTCAAAGGTAGATGACCGATAAAGATGACTTGACAGATAACAACAGACTGATAAGGGGAAAAGGTGCGAAAAGAAAGATACAGACCCGACTTAGCAAAAGACAGACTAGCGCCCCCAAACCTAGACTAAGGGTTTAGGTAAGCAGGTGGTACAGACACACGGGATCTCCATCCTCTAACAACGAGTCTAGTCTTCGTTGATGATGATCATGTCCTCGTCGTCGTCTTCCTCGAGGATGAGCTCAGGCTCAACCTCCTCGTCCTCGTCTTCAGCGTAGATGTTCTCGACAGGTTCAATCTCTTCGTTCATGCTTGGCTCCTGCTCCACGTCCGGTTCTTCCACTACTCCGTCCTCAGGGTCCTCGACAACCGGGGGAACCATGGGGTGGAGTTGGTCGTACAGCTGGTGTACCTCCTCATGAAGCATGTCATTGAACTGTTCAATCTGAGCTGTGTACTGCTGCAGTCCATGGAGCTCGGCTCTGGTGACGTCCTCACGAACCCAAGTAGCATTGCGCTGCTCGATGGCGCGGATCGTGTTCCGGTTGGCCTGCTCCAGGGAGGCTCGGGCCTCATAGAACTCCAGACGTGAGTGGTAGAAGTCATGCTCCAAGTTCTTCAGCTCAGCCTTCAGGTTCTTGACCTCCTCCTTTAGGTGTTTGCGGGTGCGACGGGGAAAGCGACGACCGTTGGAGGCTTCGCCAGTTTCTTCTCCAGCACGTGGTGCCAGCTGGTGGCGTGGCACACCGTTCGGTCCAGTCGACTTGCGAGCAGTCAGCTTGATGCGAGCCATGTCTGGATAGGATAAGATGGATGAGGAGTGAAAAGGCTAGCAAGAAAAGGTAAAGGCATACTAACCCAACGAACTTAGAGAGGAAGTTATTAGCTAGCTTAGATGAATATGTCATGATGCATGAATCGTTCCTACGGAACAAGGCAATGCACTAATTAAATAAGGTACATAGGGCTTAAAACATGTTGTCTCGCTAGCTAATGTTGCCATATACAAGACAAGACAAGAGAAGCAATTTGGACCCAAAATAGTCAAGTTTAGTTTATTTGGACTCAAAATATCTTTTGAAGTTTTCGCAAGAACACTGCAACGTTATAGTGAGATGCTCCGATACCACTCTGTGACGTAACGACCCTAATCCCATGGCCCACCGGTCCCTGTCGTCCACTGACAGCCGAACTGATGTTCCGTGTGATTAAGACTGTTCGTCACCGGGCTGCATCAGCGCCCATTGTCCGCAGGATCATCTCACCATTCGATTACAGCATTGGATATTTTTACAAATAATATCGGAATACAGAGCGGAAGACTTAAATAACATTAGTTTTACAAACCGAGGTTCCAAATAAAATTAAAGGTGCAGTTATTACAAACCATGTTCGGGTAATAGAAATAGGCAACGTAGCGGGGTACAACAAAATAAGATACTTGTAATCACCCAGCCCGAGGGTGTACACTTTATTCTTCGGCCTCATCGGCCTCTTCCTGGACGATGGTCATGCAGCAGGGCGCAAGACACATCGGGGACTCAGTCATACCTGCAGCATGGGTAACAAACCCTGAGTACTAGGGTACTCAACAAGACTTACCCGACTAAAGAAAAGGGAGAAGACTCAGGGATGAGAGGCTTAGGGTAGTCAAGGTAAGGCTTAAGCAAGACCAAGTATTTTGCAGAAAAGCATTTTGTAAACCTTGTTCTATTTTTGGAAAGATTCAAGTATTTCTCAATTCTTCATTGTTCATGATTCATTTTACTTTCCAAAACATACCTAGTTGAGAACCACTCTCCGTTGACAGTCAGTGACCAAGTCTCCATAACCGAGGAGCAACGTTAATCCGGATAAATAATACTCAGCTGAGGATCCCTATCCACACTGCATATGTAGCACCCAAGCTTGCATATGCCAACTCGTCTACCATGATTCCTCCAAGATTGGGCCCGGTCCTACGCCACCCGGAAGTACAGTACACCACTCATATCCAGGTACGACGACCACGTGGGTACATGCTACTTCCGCCATCTCTCCACTCTCAGTGCGCGGTTGTCGGTCCAATAAAGGATTCCTCGGAGCCAGAGCTTTCCGAAGTATGTGAATAGTTACAAGTCTTGACCAGCAGGCCCCCATACGGATGGTCCCTAATTTTCCAGCCAGAACTATACCTTGGTTATATCTCACCCAAGCGTAATAGTCCTGTCAGTTTTTCAACCCTGTCCCGGTCGGTGTCAACTGTTGAGTCCCGGACTTCAACATGACGGCACCGTACGCTCGGACAACCTCTCCTCGCAATTGTCAAGGTACGGATCAGATACCAAGTCTATGGCCGGGGAGTAAAGCCAAATTCCCATAAAAGTTCTTTAAGTGATCACACTTTTGAAATTGACATTTTTATCGCAAATCTATTGTATAGCAATGCTAAGCATTTTGCAAATAGTTTTTAAACAGGGTAGGGGATCTTTGGTGGAGGTAAAGTGCAGGTAATAGGTCATCACACAACTCCTATCACCTAATGCAGTAATTTAACTCAAAAGCATTTAAGTAAAACTCTTTATAAAAGCAAGGAAAGGCTAAATGCACCGGGCCTTGCCTTTGAAATTTGAAAAGGGGACACTTTTGGGGATTTGAATAAATTCAAAATTACTTTTGATTTTATATTGAAACTAGAAAATCTGTAAATACCAAAGTTGTTCCTCTTGACAAGATCTACAACTTTGCTAAAAGGGCCAACTTCAAATTTTGAATAGTTTTTGAATTATAAAAAGAGGGGTAAAACTAGAGTTTGGAAATTAGGGTTTTTCAAAAGAACTTCCAATCCTATTTTTGACTTTGATCATGATCAACACAACAAAACATCAAGGCACAAAACTGAACAAGATTTACACAGAGCTAGACACAGAGATGAAATTACCATTTTGCCCTTATAGGAAGATTTGGGCTTTTAGGGGTTTTAAAAGGGATTACTACACACAAAAGGGGTAAATGCAATCAAGCATTTAGGCAAGCATTAATGCATGACAAGAATGATTATGACTTAAGATGATGACATGTCAGGTTAATTACAAGTTAAACACCAGAGGTGTTACAGCTATCTGTTATATGGTTGAGTTGCAATAAAAACTTCATACTCATTGGATCATGTATAATTTAGTTATAAATTTATTTTAATTACAAAAAAACATTTATGTAAAACCGCAGTAAAAACTTTGCACTATTATATGTTCATTGTGTACGTCTACTCATACGAAGTCCAAGAAAATTAGATTTTCTATTTTATATTTTTCTGCGATTTACTATGATTTTTAAAAGATTTGACAGAAATAAATAAAATTACAAAACCACTGTTACTGTAGCAAACCAGTGTCACTGTAGCAAAATCACCAACCAAAACCACTTATGACCAGGCCAGGGAGGTAAAATGTATTGTTTCAAAAGTTGTCGGAGGTGTTTTGTCCGGTTTTGAAGTTCAAGGAGAAAAAGTGAACTTTCACAAAAGTTATGAGAGAAAACGTGAACCTTTTCCTTTATGAAATCAACGTTTACTAATCGGATGCACAGTCTAGTCTTCTCACCCCTTAGCAATTAGCACTATTGAGATTAAACAACTTCCTATTTTACTACTAGAAGTGTACATACTACGCGCCTTGCCGCAGGATTTTCTATAAAAATCTGTTATATACATAACATTACTATATGATATTATGTTTATTGTGTGTACATATATATGAATTTGATTTGCATGTTATTTTGTTGTATTAGATTTGGTAAAAATCGATAAGCTAATAGAAAAAAACAATAGAATGTTTAATTTACATTATAGAAGGATATATGTGGATTAAAGATTTAAAGTATTTCACGTGATAGAGATATCATGGATATTTTTTTTAATTAATAAAGGATAACATAGACTTAATAAAGAATGATGTGGATACCTTATATGAAGAGATAAAACATTTAGTAGGGTCACTTAGTGAAAAATAATGTGTACATTCTTTTTTTGAAACTTCTCCCCGACCTTTACGGCCTTTCATTAAACCTTGTTAGCTCAGCTTTATCGTGAGCCACAGAAATCATTACACGACTAGGTAGGGCTTCCGTCCATACATGTTCTTGGCCCGGATCCCAAACTCTAGCTTCTTGAGCAGCCTCGTGCGCAGACGAGTTACAATAGCGGGGAACAAATTTAACAATTGCTACAGAGAAACGAAATTGGATTAAGCTACGTATAGCTCTGAAGATCACACCAGCAGGGCCAAGATCCCCTTCACCATTTCGGATTGCTTCCACCAGTAGGGCTGAATCAGACTCCAATTCAATCTCTGAAATACCATAATGATCCACTATTTTGAGCGACTTCAAGCATGTTGTTGCTTCCACCGCCAGAGCATCAGTCATCCGGCCCAGATTGCCAGCACCAGCTATCACAACATCTCCAGCTTCATCCCGGACGACAAAGCCCCATGCTCCCTCCCTGGTTGTCGGTGAGAGTGCTCCATCAGTATTCAGCTTGACATAGCGTGGTCTGGGTGGACTCCATTTCTTATTAGCAGCCGGCCTCACACCTCCCCTAACCGGCTTCTCTTTCTTGCAGTTCTCTGAAATACACTGATAACACTATGGACCACAGATTGTATAGACATTATTTTCTCTCCTGCATTCATCTTGTTACGTGTGTCCCACCATCTCCACAACAATACTACAATCTTCAAACATATCTTCTCAGAGAAGTTCAGGATCTGACCAACAAAGGCTCTTGAGGACTGAGCTTCTAGCAGTTTCAAGCGATACTCCTCAATTTGCAGTTCCTGCCAACAATGCTTCATCTCCTTGCATTTCAAAAAACAGTGCCCACCATCCTCATCAAATCTTCTACAGACTGGGCAAAGAGTATCTAAATCAATGTGACGCCGTTTTATATTATTCTTCATAGGCAGGCTATTGTGTGCTACTCTCCAAATAAAGTGCTTCACTCTCGGCTGACAATCAAGCTTCCAAATTTTCTTCCAAATATTATCTGACTTGCTGTTGACAGCCGCACTAGAGGACTCACCCTGTTGTTTAGTCCTGTTTCGTTTGGCGTCATCATCCAGCACGTGGTATGCCGATTTCACCGAGAAAATGCCCTTTTGGTCATAATGCCAGGCCACTTTATCATCCATTCCAGCCCGAATAGGAATAGCTAAAATGTTATCAGCATCTTCTTCCCAGAATACCTCTCGGACTAACTGAACATCCCATTGACCTGTATAGGGATCGATCAGATCAGAAACTCTGGAAAGCAATATATTAGCCTTTTGTGTTCTTGGACGTCGGGTGACCCCAGCAGGGATCCATGGATCTTCCCAAATTTTAATCTGAGTACCATCCCCAACTCTCCAGATCAAACCATTCTTCAGGGCATTTAACCCTCTGATAATACTCCTCCATGTATAACTAACACCAGGCTTTTCTTGAGCAGCTAGAAAATCACCATCCGGCCAATACTTAGCACGCAATAATCTGGCACATAAGGACTCCGGTTCCTGCAGAAGCCTCCACGCTTGCCTTGCTAGCATTGCCAGATTGAATTGATGCAGATCCCTGTACCCGAGACCCCCCTCCTCCTTCCTTGACGCCATAGTCTGCCAAGCCACCCAATGAATTTTATTTTCCTTCTCCTGCTGTGCCCACCAGAAACGGCAAATCAGCGCGCTCATTTCATCACACAATGATTTGGTAATATCAAAACACGACATTGCATAGCTTGGGATCGCTTGAGCGACAGCTTTAAGAAGCACATCCTTTCCAGCCCGAGACAAAAATCTTTCCTTCCAGCCCTGAATTCGTTTCCATACTCGATCTTTCAAATATGCAAAAATTCTCGCTTTAGCCTTGCCCATATACACCGGCAGCCCCAAGTATCTATTTGAACTATTCTCTTGTGTCATTCCCATCCCTTCTAGGAACCTTTGCCTTGCAGTGGTACTGGTGTTTTTGCTAAACATCACAGCCGACTTTTCTTTGTTAACCATCTGCCCCGAGCATGCCTCATAAACTTGGAGAACTTGTTGCAAGTGACCTACATTCTCATCATTTACTTTTAAGAGAAGTAAAGAATCATCTGCAAACAGTAAGTGAGTAACACTCGGTGCACCATCACATATTTTGACACCTTGTAATTTGCCTTCCCTCTCTGCAGCATTCAACAATGCCGAGAAGCCTTCAGCACAGATCAGGAATAAATATGGTGATAGAGGGTCACCCTGCCGCAGCCCTCTGGTTGGGATGATCTCATCTGTAAGTTCACCATTAACTTTTACTCTATACGAAACAGTCGTAATACATTTCATGATAACACTGATCCACTGCTGACAGAAACCCAACCTCCCCATCATCCGTTCCACAAATTCCCATTCAACTCTATCGTATGCCTTGCTCATATCCAATTTCAAAGCTGCATAGCCATCTACTCCACTACGTTTTTTCTGCAAGTGATGAGTTAGCTCATATGCAATTAACACATTATCTGTGATCATCCTACCCGGCACAAAGGCACTTTGGTTCTCTGAAATAATATCTGGTAAAACCACTTTTAAACGATTAGCCAGCACTTTTGAAGCTAACTTATAGACCACATTGCACAAACTGATGGGCCTAAGGTCTTTAAGCTTATCCGGGTTCTGCACTTTTGGTAAGAGGACCACTACTGTTTCATTCCATTTTACAGGCATCGGACCCCCATTTAGGAAAAGCATCACCTCCTTAGTAACATCACAACCCACAATATCCCAAAAACGTTTATAAAACAGGGAAGGCATACCATCAGCCCCGGGAGCCTTCAGGTCACCAATAGCATCCAACCCTTGTTTGATTTCCTCTTCTGTAAACGGTATTGTCAGGGCCTCATTCATAACATCAGTCACCTTCGGTGATACATGCTGCAGCAGCATATCCAATTGGCCACCTGCATGACTTGTAAACAAGTCTTTATAGAAGTTAGAAATTAAGCTCCTAATCTCCTCTACCTGCTCCACTACTGCCCCATCATCTCTAACTAACTTCTGAATTCTACTTCTCTTCCTCCTTTCTGTGGCAAAAAGATGGAAAAAGCGGGTATTTCGATCCCCCCTTCTCCAACCAATGAGCTTTCGCCCGTTGTTTCCAAAATAAATTCTGCTGCTCCTCTAAATTATTTAATTTAAACTTCAACAGCTCCTCTCTTCTCACACTAGCCTCACAAACCCCCTCTCTTCGACACCTCTCCAAAACACGTCTAATTATCTTTATACGCTTCTCTAAATCCCCAAGCACATTTCTACTCCAGACTCCTAAATCCTCAGCCACACACCTCACCGCCTCCTGCACGCCACCCCCATAAACGTTCACCGATTTCTTCCAGGCATTTTCTACAATAGCCGGACACTCCTCCTCCTGTGCCCACCCCGCTTCAAAGTGAAATTGAGCAGGACCACCCCGTCTCCAACTGCTTGCACCTCCGTCCGTGCACACAATAACCGGACGGTGATCTGAATGCCTCGGTTCCCCATTATTAACTTTGTACAAAGGGAAATGAGAAATCCAATCACCATTAGCTACTGCCCGGTCCAAACGCTCCCTTGTGTAGTGCAACGAGTCATGATTGTTGTTGCGCCATGTGAACACATCACCTGTAAAGCCGAGATCAGAAAGCTCGCAATCCTCCAAAGCCTCCTTAAATCTGTCCATGCAGGACTGAGCCCTCGGAGGGCCACCCTCCTCCCCACTTAGGAGAATTTCATTAAAATCTCCAAAGCACAGCCACGGCCTCCGCCTGGCTGCATTTAGCACCCTCAAGGCCTTCCATGAGAGCCATTTCTTATCAGCATTCGGCTCCCCATAGAAACCCGTCAACCGCCAAACGAAACCCGACTCCTCCTTAACATCCACATCAATGTACAATTTGGAAATCATCCGCACATGCACATCAATCTCCTTCCGCCAAAAGATCGCGAGACCACCACTTCTCCCATCGCAATCTTTCGCCACCATGTTTGTCAAGCCCAATTTCCATCTAAAACCTTTCACCCTATTCTCGTCCATTTTTGTCTCAGACAAGAACAGGATATCAGGGTCCTCCTCCTTCTGAAGATTCAGAAGGCCACGAACTGCCGCGTCGTTCCCCAACCCGTGGCAGTTCCAAGCGATTACTTTCATTGGGTCGTGCCAGGCTGTTCCGACAGCCCAGCTTCAGAAATTGCATATGCGGATGCCTCCTCCACCAACACTCCTTTCTTTGCCTTCTTAGCCACCACACAGCCCTCAACCTCCATCTCATCCACCTCATCTCCACTCCTCTTCTTGTTCAGCACCTTAGCCAGACTCAGACCCCTATCCGACTTCTCTTCATTTCTTTTCACTCTTTTGAAACCCCTACGTGGTTTATCCAACTCCTTTTTCTCTCCCACATTTTTACTCCCCCCTGGTCTTTATCATCCCCATCCTGTACCTCAATCACAGGTGGTATAGATATCTCCTTACCCCCATCCTTTGGAAACAGCTCTACCCTTGCTCTTCCCGCCACACGGTTTTGCTCCTTCAAAACCTTCATAAGACTGATTACTTCATCTTCCTCATCCCTCACTCCTTGAATCACTTTGACACTGCTTTTCTCCGAATCTTTCTTCCAAGATGGACCATCAGACCTCGACTTACTCCCACTACCCCAACTATCTGATCTTCCAGCCTTCCAGGAACCCCCACCGCTGCTCCTCCCCGCCAGAGTACCACGTGGATCCATGCTCCTACCACTAACACCTCCAAAAGGCCTGCGCGGCGGGACATACCGAAGCCCTCTGCTAAAAGGAGCGGGGACATTCTTCTCCAGCTTCTTTGTACACACCCGATCAACATGGCCAATGAGGCCACACACAAAGCAAAACTCCGGGAGATGTTCATACGTAATTGGGCACCATCTATCACCTTTGTCACCTCCCAGATCAGCCATAATTCCACGCCGCAACGGTTTGCGAATATCTAATCTGATCTTCACCTGGAGATCTCTACCAGCAGCCAGCGCCCCTTCCTCCACATCTGCCTCGGCAAACTCTCCCACATCATCTCCTATCATCTTCGCTGCAGTGCGGTTCATAAACCCCAGAGGAAGACGTTCCACCCTCATCCAGATGGGAATGAGGAAGAATTCGAACTCTTCAAGGGATTTCGATTCATCAAACTCCGTCACAACTAACAGCTCCTTCGAGATCATCCAAGGCCCATCATCCAGAGCCTTCCTCAACCCCGACGCCTGATTAAAAGTGATCAGAAAAATGTTCTCACCCAAATCCTTACAGATTATGCCTTTCGCTGGGCACCAGATCCATCCCACGGAGTGTTCAATGGCATCCGAGCGAACCGATCTCTCCGAAAAAAGCTTTGCGATCGCTTGGACCGGGCGAACCCCACCTCCAGTACCACCCATCCCTTCCGATCCCATCTTGATACTTCTCTTCTCCGCCGACGACAACTGCAGCTCCTTCATCATCCCTTCCACTCCCTCCATCGCACCAACAGCGAAACTCACAACAAGATGGTGATGGCAGACCGGTGAGGAAGAACGTGGACTCCGGCGACACGGGCTAGCAGAACTAGGGTTTTAGGGTTTATCGTTGGACACTTGGGAGACGACACGAGACCAAGAAAACCCACGATCCCTGGGAGAGATGGAGACGGGGAGACTGTGACACCCCAATTTTAAGAACAAAATTGGAGCACAATATATGTATGCCAGGATCAATTTTCATACATATATCCACATCATAGTAAATATCAAAACAATGCTTTATTAATAATATCGAACTTTATTACAAAAATGACCCTCGGGTCTGAAAGAAAAAGTACAGACTCTCAGTCTAACTCTAATGAAGACTCTGATGTAGATGCGGAAATCTGGACTCCATCTCCACAGGAAGGTCGACCGGGGGTAGCGCCATCCTAGTACAGGTCGTCAGGGTCGTAGCCTCCGTCTTCTGGATACTCCGGCTCCTCGAACGTGTAGTCTCCAGTGTCTGGGTGGGGTAGCAGGGGGACAAAGAGGAAGGGTGAGTACATCGAAATGTACTCCGCAAGTGTAGGGAATATATGCTTATGAGGCTTATAACAAAGGTAGGCTGACTTTGTTTGACTCAAGCGCCTAAAGCGACACACCCTATTAATCCTATGCACCTATTTACTAGGTTATAGACAGACTCTGTAGTAAAGTAACAACACTCGGGGTCGCACCGAGCAAACCACACTCGGAGTCACATCGAGCAACCAACACCTGAAGTCCATCAGGCAACCACACCTGAAGTCCATCAGATGACCCGAACCCAAAACCAACCAGTAACCAACTAATCTCAAAGAAGTCCAAGCCGCTCGTGACCGTGAGCACGGCTGATATATCAGTTTTACACTCTGCAGAGGTTGCACATCGTTACCCATGAGTCGTGCAGATCCCGTCACGCTAAACACTGCCGAGGTGTATAGCAGGTTGCACTGCAAGGCCTTTACAAAACTCCCTCCAAGTCCGTTTTACACGTTCACTAAGGTTTCACCGCTAACAGTGGATATACGCACCACTGCAGAAGCCCCCTCTTGTGCCACAAATCCGACCCCGTGTAAACCCTCAACTTGGAGGCAATTAATTACTTGGCCAGGTCCAGCCCATCCAGATCTCATGGTTGCGCTGTCAAGCCGGGTTACATGCTCTGAGAACCGGGTCCTAGGGATCCAGGCAGGATATGTCTAGCACGAGCCCCGAACCAAAAACCAAAAGCAGCTGCCGAGTCCCACGGCACAAAACCACCAATACGGGTCCATCCTGCCGGATTTACCTAATAACCATGTTACTATAAAATTACCATGACCACATTCGTTTCATAGTTCATTAATCAAGATTATAAACATTTTAATCTCCCATCCCAACCATGACTGCAGGGCTAAGCAAGACACCTACCCGAACATCCCAGAACAGGCGACAAGGGTAATATAAACAAATTCTAGTAAACCCTAACATGGGATTCAAATTAATGACAAGCATGCATCTACAAGATCTAACTACTCTAATACCAAAAGTAAAATAAATCATAGGTGCAAGATGTTCAAGGACACTTGCCTTCGGACTGGGTCGAATCAACTGGGTCGCAAGGATGGTCTGGAGCGTCCTCGTACTCCGCACTCTCTGGCCCAAGCAACATACATGGCACAATACATTGAAATAAATAACAGTACAACAAACAGTACCAAAACAGTAAACTAATAGATCTACTGCGTAGAGAACGAAATTATGAAACTAACGCAAGTTGAATGGGTCGAAACGGAGTTAAAACGTGAAAGTTATGAGCATTTGAAGTTGAATGGCAAAACTGTAATTTGATTAAACTCATTTTCGTAATTTAAATAAATAAAAACTGAATTTAAAAGAGCTCTGGACCGGGCCTCATTTTCTGAAAAGTACAAGGGTTAGGATGCAACATCTCCGTGACTCAGCGCATAGTGCACAAGGAGTGCGGGTTGGTTTCCGGAAAAGGCAGGGGCTTTTTAACAAAAAGGCACCGGCGAAGGGGTATCGGCCTTTCTCGGCCGTTGATCTGGTGATGGGTGGCTGTGATTAGATCGGGGCGGACGGCTGTGAGGTGGACTGCGCCTCGATTTCGGGAAAGGTGAGGGGCTTAGATCGCTATTTTTCCAAGACTCAATGCATAATGCAGATAGGACGGCGGGTTTATTTCAAGAAAACTCGGGGGTACTTTTGCAAAATGCGCGGCACGTGGCAGAGGCGTCGGCGTGGTGCTGCGTGGCTGCTGACGCGGCGTTGCGTGGCGACAGGTGGCGTACGTGGATTGGCTGGGTGTACCACGTGACCCGTGGTCTAGCTGATGTGGCGATCTGGACCTAGTCCACGGCGCCAGTGTAACCGGTGCATACCGGTTCGCGGTGAGTTCTAATCTAGGCCGTAGATCTAAGATCGGACGGTGCAGATAAAATCGGGGAAAGGGAGGCGGCGCCGGCAGGGCTTGGCACGGCGGCGGGGAAGGCCAGCGCGGCGGCGCCATGCCTGTGCTCGCGGCATCGCTCGGGATACGACCTAGGGCTAGTAGAGATGGCGGGGAGGGTTGGGATCAAGAGAGGAGCTCACCCTGGGTACGATGGTGGGGCGCTTGATGTCGATCGAAGGCCGGAGGGGGAAGTCCGCGGCGGAATCCCTGCTGTTGCTCCGGCGAGGTCGAAACGATGCGCCTGCGGGTGCAATTCGTCGCGGAGAAACAGTGCAGCTGGTCCGTTGCTCCTACGCGAAGCCAATCGAGGGGTCGGGGAGGTGGCAGAGGGCTTCTCCAGGGAGGATTTTGAGCTCCGGCGGCTTGGCAATGGCGGCGGCGGAGCGGAGGCTGGAGAGGGGGGGGGTCTGGGCGCTGAAAATAGGGTTTGGAGTGCGGCGGCGTGCGCTCTTTGTAACAGCTGTGTTCCCGGAAGGAGCGGAGGGGATGAGGACGGCGAGCGCGAGCGCGAAGGGCGGGCGGTCGGGTGCGGGGGAGAGGAAACCGGAGAGGTTGTTGGAGGTGGGAGGCGGCCCTGACAGGGCGGGGCCTCTTGTCAGCTGCTGGGGGAAGGAGTGCGGGGACGCGCGCGAGGCGGGCCGGCTGCGGAGCGCGGGCGGAAGCCGGCCGCGCGCGGTGGGAGACGGGCCACGCGGGGAAAGACGGAGCGGAAGCAGCTGGGCCGAGAGGGAAACGAGCGCGGTCGGGCCGGTCGCGCGGCTTGGGCCGACTTCGCGTGGAGGGGAAAGGGGAGCGGCCGGGGGAGAGAAGGCTGGGCCGGGAAGAGGAGAGGGAGAGCAGGCCGGTCGGGCCGTTTGGGGCCGGGCCAAAACCGAGGTGAGGGAGAGAATGAGGTCCTTGCCTTTTCTTTTCCTTTTGTCATTTGATTTTCCAAACTTTTCAAAAGCCTTTTGAATTCAAAATCAAAACCAGTTTGAAATCAAAATTACTTTGAAATATTTTAGAAATATTTTCCCTAGGTTTTGAAAATAAAATTTGAGTTTGATTTTTCTAAAATTTTCATAAACCTTTTCATTTATTTTCTAAATAGATAAATGCGATTCGCCCTATCCGGGTTTTAATAAAATTATTTACCACACAATAAAAAAAATATGCAATGGCATGAATGCAACATGAAAATGATAAATAAATTTTATTTTCCTCCTCTATTAAACTAGCCAACCTATTTAGTTTCTAATTTCTTTAATTAAATTGGGGAAAAATTAAATCAGGGTGTTACAAACCTACCCCCCTTAGAAGAATCTCGTCCTCGAGATTAGGGAGAGTCGGCGAAGAGATGAGGAAAATCTGCCCGAAGATCATCTTCCTTCTCCCATGTGGCTTCTTCTTCGGAATAATGCTTCCATTGCACCTTGCAGATTTTGATCCTCTTGTTGCGAGTACCTCGTTCCATCGTGTCCAGAATCTTGATCGGCTCAGAGAATGTCAGATCATCCCTCAGATCAAGTTCCTCAAGTGGCAACTGCTCCTCTGGAACTCGGAGGCATCTCTTCAGCTGGGATACATGGAACACATCATGAATACCTGCCAGACGTGCAGGCAACTCCAGCTGATAAGCAACTGCACCTTTCTTATCAATCACCTTGAAAGGGCCAATGAATCTCGGAGATAGCTTCCCTTTGACATTAAACCTCCGAAGACCCCTGAAGGGTGACACCTTCAGATAAACAAAATCCCCAATCTGGAACTCCAGCTCTCGTCGTCTGACATCGACATAGCTCTTCTGTCTAGTCTGAGCTGTCTTCAGGTTGCTTCTGATCTGTCTGACCTGTTCTTCAGCTTCTTCTATAGACTCAGGGCCAAAGACTTTTCTTTCTCCAACCTGATTCCAGAATAGAGGAGTTCTGCACTTCCTGCCATACAGTGCCTCGAAAGGTGACATCTTTAGACTGGCCTGATAACTATTGTTATATGAGAACTCTGCATATGGCAGACTCACATCCCAACTTTGGCTATTCTGAAGCGCACTGGCTCTCAATATATCCTCCAGAATCTGATTCACCCTTTCTGTCTAACCATCAGTCTGAGGGTGATAAGCCGAACTGAAACTGAGGCGAGTGTCCATAGACTCATGCAACCGCTTCCAGAATCTGGATGTGAACTGTGTGCCTCTGTCAGATACTATGATCTTAGGTACTCCATGCAAGCATACAATGCGGGACATGTACAGCTCTGCCAGCTTCGGGCCCTGATATGTCTCCTTGACCGGAATGAAGTGAGCCACCTTGGTCAACCGATCAACTATGACCCAGATGGAGTCATATCCAGACTGTGTCCTGGGCAAACCAGTGATGAAATCCATGCTGATCTCTTCCCATTTCCACTCGGGAATCTGCAGAGGCTGTAACAAACCAGCTGGTCTCTGATGTTGGGCCTTAACCCTCTGACATGTGTCACACAAAGCCACATACTCTGCTACTTCCCTCTTCATCCCATACCACCAGTAATACTGCTTCAGATCCTGGTACATCTTGGTACTGCCTGGGTGAAGAGAGTAGGCTGAATCATGAGCTTCTCTCAAGATCAACTCCTTGATAGCCTTCACATCTGGAACACAGATCCTGCCTCTGAACCATAAGACACCCTGATCATCCTCTGCGAAGCCTGGGGCTTTGTCCTCCTTGATCGACTGTCTGATCTCCAGAAGATACTCATCAGTGAGCTGCCCTGCCCGGATATCATGCTCAAGTGTCGAATCAACCTCTAAGGCTACCGCATCTGTGTGGCCTAGAATACCCAAGTTGAGCTTCACAAACTCCTCATGCAACTCGGGCTGCTGCTCCTTGATCTCAAGCACATTACAGTAGACCTTCCTGCTCAAGGCATCTGCAACAACATTCGCCTTGTCTGGATGATAGTTGATACTTAGATCATAGTCTTTGATCAACTCGAGCCATCTCCGTTGGCGAAGATTCAGATCTGGTTGGGTGAAAATGTACTTCAAACTCTTATGATCAGTGTATATCTCCGTCTTCTTGCCCATCAGATAATGCCTCCAGATCTTCAGAGCATGAACAACAGCTGCCAACTCTAGATCATGAGTAGGGTAATTCAGCTCATGCTTCCTGAGCTGTCTCGAGGCATAAGCAATCACACGACCTTCCTGCATAAGCACACATCCTAGACCCTGTCGCGAAGCATCACAATACACCGTGAAGTTCTTCTGGACATCTGGCATGACAAGAATAGGAGCAGAGGTCAATCTCGCTTTCAGCTCCTCAAAACCAGTCTGGCATTCAGGGGACCATACAAACTTGGCACCCTTCTCAGTCAGTCTCGTCATCGGCTTCACGATCTTGGAGAATCCTTCAATGAATCTGCGATAATATCCCGCCATACCGAGGAAACTCCGAATCTCAGTGACGCTCTCAGGTACCTTCCAGTCCAATATATCCTGGACCTTACCTGGATCAACAGATACTCCACCTTCTGAGATGATATGCCCCAAGTAAGCAACCTTCTTCAACCAGAACTCGCATTTGCTCAGTTTCGCATACAACTGATGCTCTCTGAGCTTCTGCAACACTAACCTCAGATGCATCTCATGTTCTTCTTCATCCTTCGAGAATATCAGGATATCATCAAGGAACACCACGACGAACAGATCTAAAAACTCCATGAAGACCTTGTTCATCAGATACATGAAGAAAGCTGGGGCATTTGTCAAACCGAAGGACATCACTGTGTACTCATATAGCCCATATCGAGTTACGAATGTCGTCTTCGGGATATCAGCTTCACGAGTCTTCAGCTGATTATAACCTGTTTGCAGGTCAATCTTCGAGAACACATGAGCACCCTTCAACTGATCAAACAGATCATCAATGCGAGGAATCGGGTACTTGTTCTTGATGGTAGCTTCATTCAATGCGCGGTAATCAACGCACATCCGCATGCCTCCATCCTTCTTTGGAACAAAGATCACAGGAGCTCCCCACGGGGATGTACTAGGACGAATATGCCCCTTCTCTAACTGCTCTTGGATCTGCGTCTTCAGCTCGGCTAGCTTTTCGGCATCCATTCTATATGGTCGCCTGTATATAGGTGCAGTGCCAGGAACTAAATCAATAGAGAACTCAATCTCACGATCAGGTGGCATACCTGGCACTTTCTGGAAGACATCAGGGAACTCCTTAACAACTCGGATATCAGGTACCACGACAGCCTCATATGCTCTGGCTTCTTCTATCATCTTCGTCGGTGCCTGATATACAATCTCCGGGCCATCTGGATGCTTCACTGTGATGATCCTCTGAGCACAATCAATAACCCCTCGATACTTGCTCAGCCAGTTCATTCCCAGAATGACATCTATCCCCTCAGAATCCAGAACGATAAGATCAGAAGGAAACTCTACCCCCCTTATGTTTATACTCAGCTCCCGACACATCTGTCTGGAAACCATCTCTCCTCCAGGAGATGTAACTATCAAGCCTCTAAGCATAGGCGAAACTGACAGACTACATGCTAATGCGAACCTTGCGGTTATGAAAGAGTGTGATGCACCAGAATCAAAGAGTACTGTAGCTGGATGGGAATTAACAGTGAACATACCCAATACCACATCTGGAGCCGTCTGAGCTGACTCTGCTGCGACATGGTTCACACGGCCACGTGCGAACGCCTGGGGCTGTCCTGCGGGACGGGACTGTGGTGGAGCTGGCTGCCTCAACGGACACTTGTTGGCGAAGTGTCCCATCTGGTTGCACTTGTAGCACGGGCCAACCTGCCCTGCCCCCTGTGCTGAACGGGGCTGCTGCGGAGCTGGAAGACCCTGGCGAGGTGCCTGAGCCTGGCGAGGCGGCTGCTGCTGCTGCTGCTGCTGCTGAGGTGGAGCCTGGTACTGTGGAGCTGGGTGCCTGTACTGAGGAGCGGGCTGCCGGGACTGGGGCGGGTGGTACTGCTGCTGCTGGGGAATCTGCCTGGAAGCTGAGGCAGGTGGAGCGTAGCGGGGACGGGTAGAGCTGCCGGAGGACTGTCCCTGGAACGTCATCTTCCTCTTGCGATCTGCATCGAGGTCCTTCCGTTCCTTCTCCACCGCGAAGGCACGGTCAACCAGCTTCTGAAATGAGGAATACTCATTTGAAGCTAGGGCATAGCGGAGTCCTGGGTTAAGCCCATGCCTGAAGCAGATAACAATTTTATTATTTATCAGGCAGCAAAAGGAATGAACAAGGGTGTATGAAGAATTTATTAATATTAAAGAATGACAGAGATCTTGCCTGAAGCACTCCTGCTTCTTGTCGTCCGTGTCCACGTCATCTGGGGCGTAACGGGACAGCTGGCTGAACTGCGTGAGATACTCACGCACTGTCATCGCGCCCTGCCTGAGGTCCTGAAACTCCCGGCGCTTCACCCTGATCTCGCCGAAAGGGACGTACTGGTCGCGGAATGCCTTACGGAAATCCTCCCAAGTGATCGAGTTGGCGTCTGCATGAGCTGCGGTGTAGGCAGTCCACCAGTTCTTCGCCGGGCCCTGAAGCTGGTGCGCGGCGTAGAGGGCCTTATCAAGGTCCCCGACATGGGCAAGCTGCAACTTGCCTGTAATCGTCTCGAGCCAATCATCTGCATCCATTGGCTCTATGGCGTGGTGGAACACTGGAGGGCGCGTCGTCATGAAGCTCCTGAGAGTGTCATCCGGTCGGGGTGGCTGTGCAGCTCCTGCACCCTGAGCAGCCTGCGCCATCTGCTGCATGTGCTGCATCATCTGGGCCATGTTCTGCATCATCTGGTTCTGTACCTGGGCCATCTGGAGCGGGTCGTACGGGGGCGGAGGTGGAGATGGATGAGGATGAGGCGGCTGGTTGCCACCTGCCCCGCTCCCGCCAGCGTTACCGGCGTTACCCGCGCTGCTCCTGGTGTCAACCATCTGTTACATTTTCCAGGAGTAAAAGTGAGATGTGATAGATAGATATATAACAACCCTGATTTGGTTAATTAATTCGATTAGTAAAATATTTAAACAAATGATGTCGCTGCAACCTGACGGTCGCAACACACCAACAATCATTACAAAGAACCAAAACATTACATATGCACAAATACATGTCATTCAACGACCTACGAGATCACATAATTATGGCGGGCTTCTTACGAGTTTGGAGGACCTACTTTTAAACAAAATTTGAATTTTCAGCAGAGACAGGCTACAGAAGTGGAAAAAGGGGTCAGACTTTGTAAAAATAGTTTTGTAAATTCGACGACTGACTAGGGTAGCGTCCTACGGTCAACACGGCTCTGATACCACTCTGTGACACCCCAATTTTAAGAACAAAATTAGAGCACAATATATGTATGCCAGGATCAATTTTCATACATATATCCACATCATAGTAAATATCAAAACAATGCTTTATTAATAATATCGAACTTTATTACAAAAATGACCCTCGGGTCTGAAAGAAAAAGTACAGACTCTCAGTCTAACTCTAATGAAGACTCTGATGTAGATGCGGAAATCTGGACTCCATCTCCACAGGAAGGTCGACCGGGGGTAGCGCCATCCTAGTACAGGTCGTCAGGGTCGTAGCCTCCGTCTTCTGGATACTCCGGCTCCTCGAACGTGTAGTCTCCAGTGTCTGGGTGGGGTAGCAGGGGGACAAAGAGGAAGGGTGAGTACATCGAAATGTACTCCGCAAGTGTAGGGAATATATGCTTATGAGGCTTATAACAAAGGTAGGCTGACTTTGTTTGACTCAAGCGCCTAAAGCGACACACCCTATTAATCCTATGCACCTATTTACTAGGTTATAGACAGACTCTGTAGTAAAGTAACAACACTCGGGGTCGCACCGAGCAAACCACACTCGGAGTCACATCGAGCAACCAACACCTGAAGTCCATCAGGCAACCACACCTGAAGTCCATCAGATGACCCGAACCCAAAACCAACCAGTAACCAACTAATCTCAAAGAAGTCCAAGCCGCTCGTGACCGTGAGCACGGCTGATATATCAGTTTTACACTCTGCAGAGGTTGCACATCGTTACCCATGAGTCGTGCAGATCCCGTCACGCTAAACACTGCCGAGGTGTATAGCAGGTTGCACTGCAAGGCCTTTACAAAACTCCCTCCAAGTCTGTTTTACACGTTCACTAAGGTTTCACCGCTAACAGTGGATATACGCACCACTGCAGAAGCCCCCTCTTGTGCCACAAATCCGACCCCGTGTAAACCCTCAACTTGGAGGCAATTAATTACTTGGCCAGGTCCAGCCCATCCAGATCTCATGGTTGCGCTGTCAAGCCGGGTTACATGCTCTGAGAACCGGGTCCTAGGGATCCAGGCAGGATATGTCTAGCACGAGCCCCGAACCAAAAACCAAAAGCAGCTGCCGAGTCCCACGGCACAAAACCACCAATACGGGTCCATCCTGCCGGATTTACCTAATAACCATGTTACTACAAAATTACCATGACCACATTCGTTTCATAGTTCATTAATCAAGATTATAAACATTTTAATCTCCCATCCCAACCATGACTGCAGGGCTAAGCAAGACACCTACCCGAACATCCCAGAACAGGCGACAAGGGTAATATAAACAAATTCTAGTAAACCCTAACATGGGATTCAAATTAATGACAAGCATGCATCTACAAGATCTAACTACTCTAATACCAAAAGTAAAATAAATCATAGGTGCAAGATGTTCAAGGACACTTGCCTTCGGACTGGGTCGAATCAACTGGGTCGCAAGGATGGTCTGGAGCGTCCTCGTACTCCGCACTCTCTGGCCCAAGCAACATACATGGCACAATACATTGAAATAAATAACAGTACAACAAACAGTACCAAAACAGTAAACTAATAGATCTACTGCGTAGAGAACGAAATTATGAAACTAACGCAAGTTGAATGGGTCGAAACGGAGTTAAAACGTGAAAGTTATGAGCATTTGAAGTTGAATGGCAAAACTGTAATTTGATTAAACTCATTTTCGTAATTTAAATAAATAAAAACTGAATTTAAAAGAGCTCTGGACCGGGCCTCATTTTCTGAAAAGTACAAGGGTTAGGATGCAACATCTCCGTGACTCAGCGCATAGTGCACAAGGAGTGCGGGTTGGTTTCCGGAAAAGGCAGGGGCTTTTTAACAAAAAGGCACCGGCGAAGGGGTATCGGCCTTTCTCGGCCGTTGATCTGGTGATGGGTGGCTGTGATTAGATCGGGGCGGACGGCTGTGAGGTGGACTGCGCCTCGATTTCGGGAAAGGTGAGGGGCTTAGATCGCTATTTTTCCAAGACTCAATGCATAATGCAGATAGGACGGCGGGTTTATTTCAAGAAAACTCGGGGGTACTTTTGCAAAATGCGCGGCACGTGGCAGAGGCGTCGGCGTGGTGCTGCGTGGCTGCTGACGCGGCGTTGCGTGGCGACAGGTGGCGTACGTGGATTGGCTGGGTGTACCACGTGACCCGTGGTCTAGCTGATGTGGCGATCTGGACCTAGTCCACGGCGCCAGTGTAACCGGTGCATACCGGTTCGCGGTGAGTTCTAATCTAGGCCGTAGATCTAAGATCGGACGGTGCAGATAAAATCGGGGAAAGGGAGGCGGCGCCGGCAGGGCTTGGCACGGCGGCGGGGAAGGCCAGCGCGGCGGCGCCATGCCTGTGCTCGCGGCATCGCTCGGGATACGACCTAGGGCTAGTAGAGATGGCGGGGAGGGTTGGGATCAAGAGAGGAGCTCACCCTGGGTACGATGGTGGGGCGCTTGATGTCGATCGAAGGCCGGAGGGGGAAGTCCGCGGCGGAATCCCTGCTGTTGCTCCGGCGAGGTCGAAACGATGCGCCTGCGGGTGCAATTCGTCGCGGAGAAACAGTGCAGCTGGTCCGTTGCTCCTACGCGAAGCCAATCGAGGGGTCGGGGAGGTGGCAGAGGGCTTCTCCAGGGAGGATTTTGAGCTCCGGCGGCTTGGCAATGGCGGCGGCGGAGCGGAGGCTGGAGAGGGGGGGGGGGGGGTCTGGGCGCTGAAAATAGGGTTTGGAGTGCGGCGGCGTGCGCTCTTTGTAACAACTGTGTTCCCGGAAGGAGCGGAGGGGATGAGGACGGCGAGCGCGAGCGCGAAGGGCGGGCGGTCGGGTGCGGGGGAGAGGAAACCGGAGAGGTTGTTGGAGGTGGGAGGCGGCCCTGACAGGGCGGGGCCTCTTGTCAGCTGCTGGGGGAAGGAGTGCGGGGACGCGCGCGAGGCGGGCCGGCTGCGGAGCGCGGGCGGAAGCCGGCCGCGCGCGGTGGGAGACGGGCCACGCGGGGAAAGACGGAGCGGAAGCGGCTGGGCCGAGAGGGAAACGAGCGCGGTCGGGCCGGTCGCGCGGCTTGGGCCGACTTCGCGTGGAGGGGAAAGGGGAGCGGCCGGGGGAGAGGAGGCTGGGCCGGGAAGAGGAGAGGGAGAGCAGGCCGGTCGGGCCGTTTGGGGCCGGGCCAAAACCGAGGTGAGGGAGAGAATGAGGTCCTTGCCTTTTCTTTTCCTTTTGTCATTTGATTTTCCAAACTTTTCAAAAGCCTTTTGAATTCAAAATCAAAACCAGTTTGAAATCAAAATTACTTTGAAATATTTTAGAAATATTTTCCCTAGGTTTTGAAAATAAAATTTGAGTTTGATTTTTCTAAAATTTTCATAAACCTTTTCATTTATTTTCTAAATAGATAAATGCGATTCGCCCTATCCGGGTTTTAATAAAATTATTTACCACACAATAAAAAAAAATATGCAATGGCATGAATGCAACATGAAAATAATAAATAAATTTTATTTTCCTCCTCTATTAAACTAGCCAACCTATTTAGTTTCTAATTTCTTTAATTAAATTAGGGAAAAATTAAATCAGGGTGTTACAGAGACCTAGACAAAGTTTTCCACAGCGCCGCCGAGAAGGATACGACGGCGATGGAAAGATGAAGGACAGGGGACCGGCGACCACCACAGAACCCCTCGAGTCGCCTAGGGGAAACCTAGGCGCCGAGACAACAGCGATCATGTGTACATTCTGCACGAAGAGAAAAATCATCTAATAAGAATTAGTTTTATTAGAGCTATAAATTTTTAATTAACAGAAAGGAAAAAAAACTTTCCTCCAATAATTTGATAAAAGAGCTCCTTAAAAATCATAAAGTTGTTAAACATCCTGTTCAACTTATCTTTTAGATAAAGGATAGTATTTCATACCCGACTTTATCTACCAACAGGTAGAATCAGGCCAAATTATTACAACAGAGAAAACTAAAATAAAAAAACTGACGGAGGGAAAAAAATACCTCAACAAGGAACTCTAGTAGTTCTACACGATAAATGACTTGCTCCGTGATGTCGATTCCACAAGAGTATGACCACCAACGTCGAGACAATGCCGCCACACACGTCTGTCAGACCTAATAAGGGTACTGAAAGATCGTTGGACACCGACCACCTTGAAGACACTGGATGTTGTATTCTGGCAACAACACGAAGCACCTGGTGGATATGCAAAGGAGTCACCATCTCGTTGCCGGCACCAAAGCCGACAATCCAAGGAATCTTCCAAGAGCGATGCCTCCAACGAGAAAATGACATCCGCAAACGCCATCATCGCCCCGTCAGAGAACTAGACATGAGTTTTCACCCGAGAAGATCCTCAAGAAAGACGACGCTTCCAGCAAGGAAAGTGGCACCCACAGGCGTCATCGCCGTCGAAACATGATAGTACTGTCATTGCCCACCAATTGGCGAACTATTACGCCATTGATTGCCGCCTCCGTCTTGATCTTGCCGTCGTCGTACACGCCTAGGCCGGTTGCCACCGTTACATGAGTAAGGCCGTCGATGCCCAGGCACGCGACGGCTCTGGCTCCGCCGAACCCGCCTTCAGTTTGCGGACTCCACCGGATCGGGTCGCGATCGAATGAGTCACAAACGGTTCCGCCGCCCACGCAGGCCAGCGCCATCGCCGGCCGCCCAGCTTCGCCCCTTCTTCGTCGCGCCAGAAACGGGACGTCGCCGAGACAAGGCCCGCCGCCACCATCATGGTTTGCCGCCCGGGCCTCCCGGTGGCGCGCTCCGGCGGCGGCGATGTGGAGAGAAAGGGATGAGAGGAGGTGGTGGCGGCGGCGCCTAGGGTTTCACCCCCACCATCAATATCTGCTCCCTAGTGTTTTAAGATCAGAGTTAATTAGACGCATGAGTTAATTAGAAAAACAAAATTCTAGACGATAAAACGCGTTTGGAAAACAGGGAACTCAAAAATCATCATCGTCATCATTTGTTCCTAACGTATGCATGCCAACTTGTAGTCGTAGCATATATTCACCTTATTATATTTCCTCAAAAATCTTTCATCCTATGTTCCTCGAGGCAAAGTTTATAGATACTCGCTTAGGCTGTGTTCAGATGTAGAGTGTTTTTTTTATTTGGATGTTATAAAATGTTGCAGTACTAATTTACTAATTTAGTCTATTACAAATAGATTAATTATAAAACTAATTACACCGCTACACAATATTTAATGAGATGAAGCTATTAAGCCTAATTAATCTATCATCAGCACATGTTTACTGTAACACCGCATTGTCAAATCATAGACTAATTAGGCTCAATAGATTCATCTCGTGAAGTAGATTTCGGCTCATAAATTAGTTTTATAATTAGTCTATATTTAATACTCCATGCATATATGTCTCAATATTTGATTTGATAGTTGATTTTTTTTTTAAAGATGCATCTGGACCTTACTATTTATTTCTTCTTCCCAATCATTGTACTATTTATTTCTTCTTCCCAATCATTGTGAAGGCGCATTATAAACACGTGCCCAAAAAATAATCATCCCGTCCTCGTGTTTGGTTTTGACACTCGAGTCATTACAGGGCAAACTCACCGAGAGCTCAAGGTGACACAATGAAATATTCAGCCTAGTTCATGTTTTGAGCCCACAAGAGAGAACAGGCCTGGCCCAACATCCCTGATTCCTCATATTGGACCTGCTGGGAGCCTGGGATCCAACCTGGCAATGGCAAGTGGCACCTGGCTGGCGAGTAACCGCCTGGGCCTGGCCTTTTAGCCATTTTTTTGCTTGCGCCTTCCCTCTCCGGCTCTCCTCTGCTTCAAATTCGAATTCCAAGGAAGGCAGCAGAGACAAGCGCACGACTGGAAAAGTGGCAGGAGGGTGAAACGGCGAGGAGGCCAAGGGGGAGAGCAGCCGTCAATGGCGTACCAACTCCGCGGCGGCGGCGGCGGCGGAGTCGCCCCGGATCTGAACCTGCCGCCTCCAGAAACCGGTGAACAGCCTCCCGCGGCGGCGGAGGTGGACCGCATCTCGCCTCTCCCGGAGAAGGCGCGGCTGCGCATCCTGAGCTTCCTCCCGCTCAAGACGGCTACGATGTTGGGGATGGTCTCCAGAAGCTGGTCGCGTTTCGTGTCCAAGCCGCAGTGGCCGTGCGACTCCATCCTCGGGATCCACATCCGCCCCGCGACGCAGGGGCCGTGCGCCGACTGCTGCGTCCTCGCCACACACGTCGGCTCCGACCAAATCGTGCCGCTGCTGGCTAAGGAGCTGGGCAGCCGCGGCCGGGGCCCGGGCCACCGCCTCCTCCGCTTCCTCCTGAAAGTCGAGGACGCCCAGACGCGCCCTGCCGACTTTGACTCCCTCCTCGACTACGCCGCCGACTGCGACGTGGAGCACGTCGCCGTCGTCGTCGTCGCCGCCGACGCGTGGCGGGGGCCGCCCGAGCTCTCGTTCAACTTCCAGCGGACGAGCCACCACCTCTTGCGCTTGTCGCTCTTCGGCGTTGGCTTCAACGAGGCCCACCGGCGGCCTATGAGCCTGCAGTTCCGCTTCATCGACACGCTCGAGGTCATCACCATCCAGACCACCAGCCTCGGCGACCTCGACCTCAGAAGGATACTCCTCTCGTGCCGCCGCCTCCGCACCCTCGTCCTGCGCAGCTGCCGCGACCTCACCTGCGTCAATGTCACCGCAGCAAGCGAGCGCCTGGCGAGGCTAACCGTCGTGGGGTGCCCCCAGGTCGACAAAATCAGTGCCAGCACCGCCTTAGGCCTCCATTCCTTCAGGTACAGCGGCGCCTTCCTCCGGTCCGTGGCCCTCCCTCAATCCTGCTTCGGGGATCTCTACATCCGCTTCACGAAGTCGAGAGTTAGCAGCCCGATCCAGTACCACAGCTGGCTCATTGCACTCCCAAATCTCTCCCACCTCGTCGTCCTCACCATATGCAGCAATGCTCTCAAGGTTATTCTTCTGTGATCGATCGGATTCCTTCCATGCATGGATGGATGTTTAATCTGGTGTTGTCGTCGCGATGTCACCAGCTGACAGTATTTGTGTCGTTGCTTTTGCTGTGCAGATTATGTCTGGCTTGCGTAGCAGGGAAGATTTCCAGCCCCATGCGGCCAAGTTGAGCAACCTGCAGAATTTGAGAGAGCTGCAGCTGGTCTTGTATAAAATGAACACCCGCACGCTATCCCACGTATATGGATTCCTCAGGATGTGCCGCTGTTCTCGGCTAAGAAATCTCTTCGTGGAGGTCAGCTCTCTGTCACGCTTGTGAAATGCAGTTCAGTTCTAGTTAGCAGTAACTCTGTCTCACATGCTTACGGCTTACATGCTCATGCTCGTCGTATTCACTTCTATTTTACTGATGAATGCTCGCAACTGTGATTTATATATATACCTCAGCTCCCAGAAGTCGAAAATGAATCCTTCATGGATGCTGTCACCGGGTCGGCCGAAGAGCCACCGATGGATGGCTTTAAGAACCTTGTGATGGTAAAGATAACCAACTTCAAGTGGCAGTGCAATGAGATTGAGCTGGTGCACTTTTTGCTCAGAAAGGCCAGCTCCCTCCAGAAGGTGATACTAGTTGTTCCCAAGGGGACAATTCCAGAAGGGGATCAGTCAGGCAATGCCATTTTCCCAGATTTAATCCTGCTGTGCTTCGAAAAATTTCCGGCGAATGTCAAGGTAGTAGTGCTCAACGAGTGTCTTGGTGCTAAAATCAGGGAGTTTCATCGAGATGTCTTGTTGGAGTTTTTTTACTAGCTTTCAGTCAGCTGTCAAGTTCTAGCCCTATGGTTTGGGATACCATTTCACTGACTAATTGGATATATACTGGACAGCTTCAATCGGGAATGTGCGTGGAAATAAATGCAGATTATGCTTTCTGTAGTTTCCCCTCTCATCAGTTGTATTATACAGCAAAGAGATCCATTGCCTATAACTGATAGTTCCACATGGTGTTTCTACTATCGATATTTTAGCATTTTGTTTGTAAAAATAGAGGAGCCGATGCTTAGTTTTTCTTGTGCTGTCTATGAGATACCAATGAAATCATATCATTCTGTGTGATAAACTTGAATAAAGGGTTAGTGTAATAATATCACGTGGGGACTGTCTTTTCTAACTCCGGTGAACCATCGCTCGCGCGCCCGCGACTGTCCTCCTTACTCTGGGGAGACAACCCCAACTCAACCTTCTTTTCCAACTCTGGCGGGTTTAGAAGAGAAAAGATTTTTGGGGGGGTGGGGGGTGGGGGGGGGAGGGCTGCTAGGTGGCGGCAGGACGGTTTAGAAGCCTTGTCAACGGTGGAGGGGGCCGGGCTAAGTCGACACAGGGGCGCCATGGCCTAAGCTCGCGACGGCATGCGGGAGGGGAAAGGGGAAGGGGAAGGAAGATATCATCACGGGTGGAGGGAGGTAGTGCCCCCGAGTCGTGCTCGTGTTGGATCCGAAGAGGAAGAAAACATGGATTTTTTTTTGTGCTTGCCAAAAGGCAAACAAATATTTGGAGTGGGTTTGCTGCAGTTTGTTTGGCAATAAAGAACTCTATATGTTTCGAGGGAAAAAGAGTAAAATCAGCCACCGAGATCATATGTTTGATTTACTCCTTATTAACATATTGTGCAATATTAAATAATGAAATGGTCTCCTTCTAGATGGATCACGAGTGCATGACGCAAAAGTTACGAAGTCGGTGGCTTTACAATTTCATCAGTAAGACGGATGGAAAACGGAGACAACAAACTTGTCATCATCTGATTTTGAAGCCTGCTGTGAACGTGGATGGAAGGCGTACTACTGGGTCTCAGTCCTGCTTTTGCCAATCTGAGCTGTAATGAAGTCCATATCTTTGTTACTACTCTCTTCATTATAAATTATAAGACGTTCAAATTTTTTGTCCTTCAGTTTAACCACTCGTTTTATTTAAAAAATTTATACAAATAAAGTCAAATTTAAGTTATTCTTAAAAAATATTAATAAATAAATCCACAATAAAAGAAGTGATATATTGCATAAAATTTTGAATAAGACAAGTTGACTTTGACAAATATGGTGTGACAAAGATTTTTGAGGTAATAAGGTGAATATATACTACGATTAGAAGTGGCATGCATGCGTTTTCCTTTTTCATCACGGATGAATCAAATTCCATTGTCCAAGAGCAACAAAATTACAGTAGTTTGACAATACAAAGTGTAAACTCCTAGCTAAAGTACTGCCAAATTACATTGAACACAATATATAGATTCGCGCTCCTTTTTTATTTCTTCTTCCTACTCGTTGTGACGCCGCATCGTGAACATGTGTTTGGGTCTTTTTCTTGAGTGGACGTGAACATGTGTTTTGTATCCAGCCCAGTTCATGTGTGGAACCGCCTGAGAGAACGGGCCCGGCTCATCTAGCCTTGTCCCTCATATTGGCCCTGCTGGAGTCCAGCCTGGCACCTGGCTGGCGAGTAACCGCCTTGCCTTTTTATCCGTTTCGCCAGACTCCAGGTCTCCTCTGCTTCTAAATTTCGAATCCAAAAAAGGAGGGCAGCAGAACAAGCGCACGAGTGGAAGAGTGGCGCGAGGGTGAAACGGCGAGCAAGGGGGAGAGCAGCGTCAATGGCGTACCAACTCCGCGGCGGCGGCGGATTCGTCCCGGATCTGAACCTGCCGCCTCCAGAAACCGGTGAACAGGAGCCTTCCACGGCGGCGGAGGTGGACCGCATCTCGTCGCTGCCGGAGAAGGCGCGGCTGCGCATCCTGAGCTTCCTCCCGCTCAAGACGGCGACGATGTTGGGGATGGTCTCCAGAAGCTGGTCGCGTTTCGTGTCCAAGCCGCAGTGGCCGTGCGACACCATCCTCGCGATCCACATCCACCCCGCGACGCAGGGGCCGTGCGACTGCCTCGTCCCCACACACGTCCGCTCCGACCAAATCGCGCCGCTGCTGGCTGAGCTGGGCAACCGGGGCCGTGGCCCGAGCCACCGCCTCCTCCGCTTCTACTTCAAGGTCGACGACGCCCAGATGCGCCCGGCCTACTTCTACTACCTCCTCGACTACGCTGCCGACTGCGACGTAGAGGAAGTCTATGTCAACACGAGGCTGGGGCCGCCCGAGGTATCGTTCAACTTCTCGGGGGCGAGCCGCCGCCTCTTGCGCTTGCTGCTCTTCGGCGTCGGCGTCCGCGAGGCCTATTGTCGACCTATGAGCCAGGTCCGCTCCATCAGCACGCTCGAGATCATTTCCATCCGGTTCACCAGCCTCGGCGACCTCGACCTCAAATGGGTACTCCTCTTGTGCCCCGGCCTCCGCATCCTCGTGCTGCGCAACTGCGGCGTCCTCACCTGCGTTGATGTCACGGCTGCAAGCAAGCGCCTGGTGAGGCTCACCGTCGGGGAGTGCCCCCAGGTCGACAAAATCAGTGTCAGTGCCGCCTTAGGCCTCCGTTCCTTCAGGTACAGCGGCGGCTTCCTCCGGTCCGTGGCCCTCCCTCCAACCTGCTTCGGGGATCTCTACATCTGCTTCACGAATGGGACAGTTGTCGACCCGATCCAGTACCACAACTGGCTCGATGCACTCCCAAATCTCTCCTACCTCGTGAAACTCACCATATGCAGCAATGCTCTCAAGGCTTGTGATCTATCGATCGATCGGATTCCAATTTCCATGTCGTCGCGATGCCACCAGCTGACAGAATCTGTGTTGTTGCTTTTGCTCTACAGATTATGTCACGCTTGCGTAGCAGGGAAGTTTTCCAGCCCCAGGTGGCCAAGTTGAGCAATCTGCAGAATTTGAGAGAGCTGCAGCTGGTCTTGTATAGAATGAACACCAACATGCTATCCGACATATATGGATTCCTCAGGATGTGCCGCTGTTCTCGGCTGAGAAATCTCTTCGTGGAGGTCAGAAGCTTGTGAAGTGCAGTTCTAGTTCTAGCTAGTAGTGACTCTGTCTTATGTTCGTACATGCTCATATTCACTTCTATGTTTCTAATGAATGCTTGATTTATGCCTCAGCTCCCAGAAGCCAAAACTGATTCCTTCGTGGATGCTGTCAGCGGGTTGGCCGAACAGCCACAGATGGATGGCTTCGAGAGCCTTGTGAAGGTAAAGATAATGAACTTCAAGTGGCACTGCAATGAGATTGAGCTGGTGCACTTTTTGTTCAGAAAGGCCAGGTCCCTCCAGAAGCTGATACTAATTGTTCCCAAGGGGACACATCCAGAAAGGGATCTGTTAGGCAATGCCTTTTTCCCAGATTTAAGCCTGCTGCGCCTCGAAAAAGCTCCAGCTGATGTCGATGTACAAGTGTTCATTGCTCGGTGAGTTTTTTGGTGCTAAAACCAAGGCAGTTCATCGAGATATCTTTTCGAGCAATTAGTTTTCAGCCAGCAGTTTAGTTTGAGCAATTAGGTTCGAGATAGCATTTCACTGACACTGACTAGTTGGACATATACTGGACAGCCTTAATTAGAAACGTGCGTGGTAATAAATTCCGATTCTGCATTCTGCAATTTCGCCTCACAATTGTACTACAGCAAAGAGATCTGTTGCCTATAACTGATAATTCCATACGGTGCTGGTGCTGCTGTCGACATTTTAGCTTTGTTTCTGAAAATAGAGCAGCTGCTGCTTTCATTTTTCTTGTGTTTGATATGTTGGTGAAATATCATCATATCATTGGATTCAGCTACGTGTTTGAGATACCAATGAACATCATCATATCAATCTGTACGTGTGAATAAACTTGAATAAAGGGTTGCTGTAATAATATCACGTGGGCCAGGACTCCTTAAGAACAGAATAACTGGTTTGATTCAACTTTCAACATAATGAATTTAGTATGCTCTTGTGAGGCTATATCTTGCCGTTACTTCACTTTGATCTGGTATTTGGTCTATGCTGAACTTCATATGCGATTGGCGTGATTGTCTGTATTCTTTTGTTTTTTAACATATAGAGGACGTATTTGCTTAGGCATTTTTGCTGGAGTTTAGTTATATATTTCAGATACTTGTGAAATATCATCATATTGGTATGACCGTATGGGGATGCAGATTCTAGCGAAATATCGTATAAACTTCTGGTCTGCAAATAAAAGTAGTCCAATTAACAATATCTGATGTGGTGTTCTCAGGAACAGAACCATTTTCATTTTGTCCTTCCTCAGTGCTTAAGGAAATGAATTTGAATTCTACATGGGTTGATCAAGTTGTTTGTTGCATATGTATTTGAATTTTATGTTGGTGTATCAGTGGTTGGTGATTGTGTCACTTAAGAGGACCGTGGATTTCCCTTATGTTTTCTCTCTTAATCTGAAAAGGACATATGAGTATATGACCTTACATGCATTCCACGAATGCAAAAAATTCTTAACAAGCCGTCAGCGTATATCCTTGCATAAAACTACTGACAGTGTAATGTTTGTCGGAGAAGCAACACAGACTAGAAAATAATTTCAAATACCAGATACGTGCTGGGTTCCAAGGTGTTAAATTTTCCTTATCTGATTTGCCCTTTTAGACATAGAATTGCAAAAACCTACACTGACTCAATTGTCTATCTGTTAACTCCTGTTTCTTCCGTACCTAATCGTTAAAGGAATCAAAGACCAGATCTCTATACAAACTATCATGGATATCATCATTTATGTTGTCTAATAACTCAGTGGACAATTGGGTGCTACAGTTTTCTTTTAAAACAAATCAGTTCTATTATATATTCATTTCAGCCACGCGGATAATTTTATGCAGTCATCATGGCAGGCTATGACTTTCAGTATTCTGAACTTTCATAGGACAGAAGAGGTTCTGCAGACTTTGGTGCCTCACAACAAGCTCCTTTCCCTCAGGAGTCAGGATACAATTATACGGAGGCCAAAAGGTGTCGTGTCGTCATGGATGCAAGATGTTCAGAATTTTCAGTGCTTGAAGAAACTGACAATTAATCTCATATTGCCCAACTATGCTGATATATCCTTGGTGGTGTGGCTTTTGGGCACACTCGAATTTCTTGAGCTGTCCGCGCTGCCAAATGTGAAGGTGATGCGTGTCAACGTGGATACGGTACCTAAAGGTCGCGATGCCTCGCTCTGTTTGTTCCCAGCGCTGTAAGCTAATATGGATCTGTTCAAGTCACCACGGTTACATGTTGGCTGAGGGTTCCTTTGGGTGGTGGGTCAAAAAACTAACGTGGGTTTAAGCCCCTTAGGGGTATTCTTCACTGCACTTGCCACCCCTGTCTCCGTTGGGAAAAAAAAAATACCGGCTACTGTTTGGTAAACACAATGATACAAATCCTGGACGACCAAAAATATATAGAATAATCAGAAAAACATAGAGAATTCAGAAATGATATTTTCACAGGCTAAAATTTAGTACACAGACAAATTTAGTATTGATACATAATTGCAATCAAATTTCTATAGCTACATCCAATTCAAATAAGCAAGAAATAAACATAAAAATTACATCATGGTCATTTGATCCCTTAGCACATTTGATGATGTTACTTCATCTTCATAGTGTATGGTGTCTCTTTAGATCAGCTGCACCCCTCAAACCTGCATCAATAAACAATTTGTTATCACATGACCAATGATGAAAACTATCATCATATAGCTGATGGTTAAGATTGACATATAGTGATTATACTTTTGCGAAAACTCTCTACAACTACAACAACTATTAGTATGAACTAAATAGACAGAAGAGCCAAAGGGACGACAATAATTACCTTGTCGGTGATGTTTGGGTTAGTTCCAGCCTCTACCAAGAACTTGACTACCAATGGAATGTGTCTTGACACTGCTGGCACTGTGTTCCTTCCTCTAACCTTTGAAAACAAACAAGAATTTTACAAGAATTTAATTAACCATTCAGCTCCAACACCTGCATTTTTTATCCAAACAAGAAAAATGAATTTTATTATTTGCTTGCCTAGAAAGTAATACCATGCATGATTACAAAGTTTCCCAAACAATTAACAACAAAAATATCATAAGATTTAGGTAGCCTGCATGGGCCACCCAAAACCAACACCACTTTCATCCTATATTTAACAAGTGCTAACATTTGGAATGACACACCACTTTGAAACCAAACATCTTTGATTTCAACATAGCAACAACTTAAATTTTAGAGAGAACATTGTGACTCTAAGTATATCTAGCAAGATTTTGTCTTCTTTCCTTCAAAAAGAGTAGAAATCAGTATTACATGACCACTAGATAATTAATGATACAATATGATATTTCCTGAATAACATGATAGGGACATGTAATTGGAATACAAACTCTCTTTCTCTCGAATTCACGCGATCTCTTTGGAAACTCAAAGCACAACACAAGAAGTTTTGGTGCCACAACTATGCAGTGTTTTTCAGACTTTATTAATCAAGATATATACAAGACAACGAGTGGCTCACAACCACTCCAACTCGATCAGCACTCCAACTCGATCAGCGCCATCGCTGAACTTACTGAATAAAATGCAGCTAACTGAATGACAACAGCTAACTGAAACTGAACAACTCTAAAACCTGGACTGAAATTACTGAATGAACTAACGAAAACAAATCCAACTACTACACTTAAATAGTGATAAAGCTAATATTTTATTCAACAGATCTGTGCTCCAAATGAAACTAATTCCGGTCAGCCACCTACATATTTGATTGTGTGAAAAAAATACTAATCAGCTCAACTTCGCAAAATATAACAAGTTCAGATTATTTACAACCTCCGAGGAGCACAATGTCTGTTGTGGAAGAGCAGCAACCTCTCCATATTGGTGCAGTCAGACAACAGAGTTCTCGGCGGTCTCGTTGACATTGCGGTTCGGTGACTTCTCCTCCAGGATGGCCATCAAGTAGTCTTTTTCCCCTTCCTGCACACGCCATCGCTGGAAAACAATTACCAAGCGAATCCACCATCAAAATATTGAACAAAACATTAAAGATTGGGGCAAACCAAACCTAGGAGTCCATCAAATCAGATCAGCCCAGGAGGAGGGAGACAAAGGCGATGATATCTTACAGATCGAAAGCAGGTGCCGTGAGCTCCCCTTGGTTCGCCATGGTGGCAATGGCGACGACGACAGTAGAGGGTGCGGTGGATGAGTTCTTGATAACGTCAGTTACCACTTTGGAGAGAGGCCGACACATGAGTAGGGGAGAGACAATAAATGCCTGAGCCTGAGAGATGGAGGGAGCGATGATGGTCGGCGTATGAGTTGGAGAGAGCGGCTCCCAAACCCTAGCCGCCATTCGTCCTTTGCGAGAAGAGACGACACGGGAGAGATGGAGAGAGCAATGGGGAAGAAGAATGGTAGAATTAGGTGTATGACCGTCGAAAAAACTGCTCTTATGGACCTTTTTCTTTCGAATTTGGTTCTATGGCCTCAAAACAAAATTTATTTAGCTCTATGGTCATCCGTCCGTTTTGGGCAGCTAACGGTGTTAAGTCAAGGATAAAAAGACTATTTTACCCCTAGCGAAAAAATAAAACAATTTTCTCTGCATATACAAAAATTTGGTACATAGTTTGGCTCAATTTTCGTAATTGAGCCAAATTATGTACCAATTTTTTCTAGATATAGAGAAAATTATTTTATTTTTTCGCTAGGGGTAAAATAGTCCTTTTATCTCCGACTTAACACCGTTAGCTGCCCAAAACTAACGGAAGGCCATAGAGCTAAATAAATTTTGTTTTGAGGCCATAGAACCAAATTTGAAAGAAAAAGGGTCATATATCTGAGAACAGTTTTTCCAGGGCAATACGCCTAATTCTCCCAAGAAGAATCACGAGTCAAGAGGTGTTTATTCTGAGCACCGTGGATCGACAGGGAAGAGGCCGAAAAGGCACGAGCTTATTTTGTCTCCTATAGCTTCCAAATGGCCTCGTGGATCGCAGAGGGGAGCACAGCCCCAGACTTCTCGTCACCCGCGGATCGAACGGGGATTCCCGCGAGGAATGAAGTATCCAAAGGAGCCCTCAGAGTACCTCATGGCCCACCTTCGCAAAGCTTGAGGTGTATTTGTGCGAGGAAATCGCAAGTGTTCCAAAGTGCCCGCGACTGAAAATGATAGAGATATCTGGTTGCAAGCGGTTTCGTTTGCAGTCATTTGCAGATGCGAGCACACTGTGTGACATCAAGTAATTTTTTTATCCTCAATAAATACAGAGCAGTGGTCTTTGTTCCTTTCCGCTCGGAACACCTAGGCCGCCAGTGACCTCCGGTCCATCAACCACCTCTGTCGGACGAACCCGTCCTCCCATAACTTTACCGGCATTCACCCCCTACCCCGCCCAACCAGCTGGCCTACCCTACCCTGTCCACCGCCTCGCTCACTGCCGGCCAACACGGCACCACTCGTGTGTTGCGGCTGTTGTCCCCGGCCGACCGACCAACAATCTATTGCCAGGGAAAAAATTGCC
Source organism: Coix lacryma-jobi var. lacryma-jobi (assembly GCA_009763385.1). Classification (NCBI taxonomy): domain Eukaryota; kingdom Viridiplantae; phylum Streptophyta; class Magnoliopsida; order Poales; family Poaceae; genus Coix; species Coix lacryma-jobi. Next base: position 7,040,266 of record CM019824.1, read on the forward strand.
TAACGCGGAGTTGGCTAACCTAGGCTCAACATATACCACTGCCCAAAGATTAAGTTGTTAAATTGTGGAGTACTCACACGGATGCATGAATCTAATCTCGAGCATCTAGAGATTAAGGGGTCTCCAAATTAATTTGCAAGCCTATTGCACCAGCGACGGTGTGTACTCTCAGCTGATCTCATGTGTGCCCTTTTAGAGATGTGAAAACCTGTGAGATAGAAAAATAATAAAGGGTAGCTATTTGGTGTGCCCTTGCACATCTATTTAGCGCGTTTGTCGGTGTTTCGTACCCGGGGGTATCACACCAACGAGTAATATGATCGCGTGCTTCTCTTCCTGGATGGTGATGCAAGAGGTCACAAGGATTTATCCTGGTTCGGGCAAAGAAGGCCCTACGTCCAGCGGGGGGATGTTCTTGTATTACTTGCACCTAGGTGCTTGTACAGGGGCGAATACAAGCTCAGTGAGCGTGGACCGGAGTCCGGACTCGTGTATGTGTGTGGACTCGTGTGTTGTCTCTCGAAGTTCTATCCGTCCTCTCGGAATGAGGGCCCTGGTGTCCCCTTTTATAGAGCAAGGGGAGGCCAGGGTTACACAAGGGTATTACAGGTGTCGGGGCGTACGGTGCCCAATACGGAGAAGGGTAGGAACCCTGTCTTGTCGGGGCCACTGGAGCCGATGTGGTCGTTGCTGTTGAGGCGTCCTTGGGGCGTGGCCTCCATCCCGGGCGCGGACGTGGCGGTGTGACGATGTAGAAGTCGTACAGCACCCATTCCGGCACGTCCAGGACACGGCGGGGTCCCTCCGGGTCTTGGGGTACCTGTCTTCCAATAGCGTGAAAGTAGTTAGGGCTCGAAGGGCGCGGAGCCGGCCTCGAGATGGCGCCTGCGGGGGGCTCGAGTCCCCGCAGGTATGGGCGAGTTCTGGGGAGCCTGGTCGTACAGCGGAAATCCGGGTCTCGAGATGTGACCGGGACGTGCCACAGTGCAAGGTATGGTCGAACAGTGCTGTGCTGGTGCCTTTTTGCCCATGCTTGTGGTGAAAACGAGACTTGACTTTGCCCTGGTTACTGTGGTACACGTCGGGCTGCAGAGGATGTGACTGGAGTAGGTGGATGTATTAAATGCGCGGTAGGGGGCTGGCATCCTACGTCTGCACCGCTCGAGGGGGGCATAGAGCGCCTCAAGGGATAAGCCGCTGTGCCAGAGGGGCTCGAGGTCCCCGCATGGGGTCTCGAGGTGTGATGTTCGGCTGTGGGGGGCTCGAAGGGCAGTGGAGCACTTGCCCGAGGCCTGACGCGCCTCGGCTTGGAGGGCTCGGCTCGGAGGGCTCGGGCGAGACGGAGAGCGTGCGTTCGCCCGAGGCTTGGCTTGGAGGCCTCGAGCGAGACGGAAAGCGAGCGTTCGCCCGAGGCTTGGCTTGGAGGGCTCGGGCGAAACGGAAAGCGAGTGTTCGCCCGAGGCTTGGCTTGGAGGCCTCGGGCGAGACGGAAAGCGAGCGTTCGCCCGAGGCTTGGCTTGGAGGGCCCGGTGGACCAGCGTTGCAGGTCTCGAGGGGTTGGCCTTTCAGGGGGTTAGACTTAGTTTGGTCCGTTATTGATTTGTGTTCTAGGTTTAACCTATTTGTTTGCTTTGATTGGGGGTACCCCTTCGGCGTTCCCCCGACAGTAGCCCCCGAGCTCTTGTTTGAGTGCTTGCACTCGAGCAAGGGCTCTTGACTTGGGTTTCGAGGGCTTGGCTGTGTTGGATCTCGAAGGCTTGGTCGTGTTGGTTCCGTGGGTGTCGTGCGAGCGACACCCGCGGGTGTAGCCCCCGAGGCCACGGGGGAGTGGTTTGAGCTCCCTCGTGGGCTTTTTGTGCGTTTAGTTGTGATTTTTAGGCTCGGGGGTGTCGGGCCCCCGAGTGTTTTAGACCCTCTTTCGTCGAGGGGTGCCAGGCTGAACCGACCGGCCGGCTCTTTGAGCTGTCCGGTACGTCTGTTGCCCTGGCTTGTCATCCCGCGAGTCCTTTCGATCGGACGCGAGGTGGGATACCTCGTACTACCACGAGCGGGCGAGTATCGAGGTTCCCGATGAGCTGATAACGGGGAATGTTAATCTCCCCTCCTTTGATACACGTGAGGGGCCTCGAGGGCTTGGCCCTCGAGTGATGCCGCGAATGGCGCCCCTTGGTGTCCCTGACTCGGGTGCTCGAAGCCGGCTGTCGATCCCTCTTCGAGGTCCAGCCTTCGCTGCTTCGAGACTTAGGGCCGGGGCCCATCCTTGCCTTCCTGAAGAAGCCTCCGTCGCTTAGAAACCTTCTGCCCAGTGGGCGCATCTTTTTAGGCGGAAATCGTCAGGGAGCGGAGATCGTGGCGCCGTATGTACCTGTGAAGAGGCTCGAGATGCGGTTCGGTAGTAATATTAAATGTTCGCGGTAACCTTTCCTTTGTCGTGGGAGACTCCGTCCGAGGCTTGGCTCGGAGGGCTCGGACGAGACGGAGAACGAGCGTTCGTCCTGGGCCTGGTCTCGAGGGCTCAGGCGAGACGGAGGTCGAGCGTTCGTCCGAGGCCTGAAAATCTCATGTTCACACAAAGAAAAGAGATTAGTCGTAACTGTCCGAGTTTTTAGACCCTCTTTCGTCGAGGGGTGCCAGGCTAAACCGACTGGCCGGCTCCTCGAGCTGTCCGGCATGCCGATTGCCCTGGCTTGTCATCCCGTGTGTCCTTTCGATCGGATGCGAGGGGGGATGCCTCGTACTACCCCGAGTGGGCAAGTATCGAGGTTCCCGGTGAGCTGGTAACGGGGAATCCAAGTGAGAGCTCGTGCCCCGTTCAATAGGGGTCGACTGTGGCCCGGAGGCGGTCTCATAAAGCATGGGTGCTCAGTCTGCAGGAGTGCCGGGTCCATTCGATAGGACCCGGTGGCTCGATGCCTCCCTCCGAGGGGATCTCACTGCATGTGAAGCTCCCCGCCTTGGATACACGTAAGGGGCCTCGAGGGCTTAGCCCTCGAGTGATGCCGCGAATGGCGCCCCTTGGTGTCCCTGACTCGGGCGCTCAAAGCCGGCTGCCGAACCCTTTTCGAGGGCCAGCCTTTGCTGCTTTGAGACTTAGGGCCGGGGCCCGTTTTTACCTTTGTGAAGAAGCCTCCGTCGTCTGGGAATCCTTCTGCCCGTTGGGCACGCCTTTTTAGGCGGAAACCGTCGGGGAGAGCGGCGGACGCGAAGCCGGAGCGACGGTCGTGGCGGGCCCGGGTAGTGGAGCGAATGGAGAGGTGCCGCGTGTACCCTGCATCCGGCTCGAGACGCGGTTAGGTGGGCGCATTGAATGCATTCGGTTACCTTTTTATGTCGTGGGAGATCCCGCCCGTCTGGGTTTCCCCCTATAAATACCGAAAGAGGGGAAAAGGAATCCTTTACTTTGCCTTTGCCTTCGCCGCCGCCGTAGCCTTCACGCGCCCTCTCCTTCGAGCTAGTCGATTGGGGATTTCCAGCCGCCCGTCCGCTGCTTGGATCCGCGCCGCGCCACCGCCATGGCCGCCCAGACACAGATGCTGCCGGCCAAAGACTGGAGCCCGTCGAAGGTGACGCAGAGCGAAATGGACTCGCTGGTGGCCCAGGGGCTTCTGCGCCCCAACCCGGAGGAGGGACCCGCATGGTGGGTTATCCCGTCGGCGGAGCACTGGGAGCCGCACCCGCCGGAGGGGTACGTGGTGAGCTTCGCGCGCTACCACCGTATGGGGCTCGGCGTCCCGCCGAGCTGCTTCTTGCGAGGGCTGGCCCACCATTTCGAGGTGGAGCTGCAACACTTCTCCCCCAACTCCATCTCGCACGCCGCCATATTCGCCGCGGTGTGCGAGGGGTACCTGAAGATGGAGCCGCACTGGGAGATGTTCGTCCATCTCTTCCGGGGCGAGCTCTTCATCAAGTCCCTAAAGCCCAGCGGGAGGCGGCCCGTGCGCATGGGCTCCCTTGCCATTACCGCGAGGGCGGGGACCTCGTCGGCCAATGTCCCCCGCGAGTACCTGCGATACAAGCTTTCCACCAACCAGGCCGGGTGGGACGACCATTGGTTCTATCTGCGGAACGAAGGTGGCCTCTTTCCGCAGTACACCGGCAGGGTCCTCACTCAACGCCCGGAGAAGTGGACCTGGGGCATCGCGGCGAACAGGCAACGCCACCTGGCCCCGCTGATGGAGATGATGAAGACGCTGGTGGACGAGAAGAAGCTGACCGTGCAAGCGGTCATTTGGGCGTTCCACCAGCGAAGATTTCTCCCGCTGGCGGACCGCCCCCTTCTTATGCACGAGATGGGGCCGCAGGCCCAGCTCGAGGCGCTCAATTGCTCGAGGATGGCCGAGGGGAGGCTGTCCCAGAACGAGGGCGTCTCCCGGGTGTCAATCACGATCCAGGGGCCGTTCATCCCTGAGTACACCAACCTGGTTGCCATGGCACCCGACGAGGGGTGTCTCGACCTGGTAAGCCTCCCTTGAGCCGAGCTATCTCGAGCCTCCTCCCCCTTTTTCCTCCTTCGATCCTTTTGCATCCGTCTTGTGGTTTGTCTCATCACGCTTCCTCTTTTTTCAGGGGACATTTACTTGTCGCGCGTCGAGGCCCCCGGTGAGGGAGGACGCCGCGGATTCTCAGGTGAGGCGCCTCTCTGCTCAGAAGGTACAAGGAGAGCAAGGATGCCAAAAAGAAGAAAGAGAAAAACAAAAACTTGCGTCGCTTAGCTCGGGAGCAGAGACTGGCGAAGGCTCGTCGTAACCGTCAGCCTGGGGACGGGTCCCCCGAGCTGAGCTCCTCGAGCTCGGAGGAGGAGAGTGGTGATGAGGAGGAGAGCGACGACGAGGGGATGGATGTCGCGCCTTGATTGGCGCGGGGCTCGTCGATGACAGGGCTGACCGCTCCTCTGTGCAGGAGGGTACACTGGAGGTCCCCTCGACAAAGGGGTCGCGCGGGACGCAGCCGCGGAAGGCGGCGCCGATCCCTGCCTCGTCGGGGGCCCGAGGTCCGTCGAGCTCCGCGCCGGACGTGCCCCCGGTCGTAAGGAAGCCCCGGACCCGGAGCGCCTCCGCCACAGCACCAACGGAGGCCGCCCCCGCGTCAGCCCAGGCGGGGGGTCTCGAGAAGGGTCGGGCTTCGAGAAGCGGCCGACAGGTCGAGAAGGATTTCGGGCCCGACCGCCGCGAGCCGTCAAGGGCGCCGTCGAGCCCGCGGAGGAGAGGGCGCCAGGAGGAGGCGTCGAGCCCGCGCCATCACGAGCGTCGGGGAGGGAGTCCCCGAGCGTCTCGTGACCAGGGGCGTGGGCGTCCTCGGAGTCCATCGCCGCACCGCCGCCGGGACACGGAAGCGGACGCGGGAGGGCGCGACCACCAGCGCGAGCGCCGGAGCAGGTCCCGGAGCCCGCGCCGGGGCGGGCGCCACGACGACAGCACGAGGGAGGTACGGTCGCCCTCCCGCGATGTGGGGCGGAAGGAGGGCTCTCCCTCGAGGTCGAGCCACGGGAGGCATCGGGAGTCCTTCCCCCCATCCCAGCCCTGCGGAGACGGCCCAGGCACAGGGCTCGAGCCGTGGGGTGGGCTCGAAGCCCCCGAGTGGGTCCGGCGATTCCGGGAAGAAGCCCAGCCGCCACTTCGGGTGAGTAGTTTTCCTTGGGCCTCGTCGGTAGTGAGGCTTCACCTCTTTACTTTTGATGACGCATGCTATCTCCGTTTTCTCAGGGGGGAAGCGCTCCTACCAGGAGGTGGACCTCGCTTCGTCCAAGAGGGCCAAGACCTCGAGCCCCGTCTAGGCACAGGCACCTCGAGGTATGGCTCCTTCCTCCGCTAGAGAAGCCGCTTGGCTGGAGAAGGCTCGAGCTGCCATGGCTCGAGGAGGCCAGATGGTCGTCGCGAATTTCGGTGAGGCCGTCGCCATCGACCACAGGGGTCGAGGCATCCTTCCCGATTCTGATATCGCTGTCATCTCGTATTGCAGGGGCCACAGCTCACGGCATCGAGCCAGCCTCCACCACGTCAACTGAGGCACTGCCTCCTCCCCCTCCTCCTCCTCCGGCGACGGCGCCAGCTGGGAGCGCCACCCTTCCCCCCAACCGCGACGGCTGTTTCGGGGGAAGCGCCTGGGGCGAGCACGGCCCCGCCGGTGTCTGGGGCTGAGGAGACTGCGCCCCTCGTGGCCCCGACCAGCAAGAGCCGGGCTGCGGAGGAGGGAAAGGGGGAGAGGCATCGGCGGAGAAGGAGCCGACGGTGGAGGACCTCCTGAACGAGCTGGAGCAGGGGCCACTCCTCGCCGGGGGCTCGACGATGACGGAGGCGCCCGAGGGGCCGGCTAGTGCTGACAAAACGCTGGAGGACCCGATCAGGGAAGAGGGCCTGGGGTCGAGCCTTCCCTCGATCGATCCGCCGCCATTCGAGCCTTCGCCCACGCGAGGCAGTGACGCAGCCTCGGGAGGCGGCGGAGCAAACAGGAGGTGCCGGCGGAGGGCGGAGGGAGTCGGGGCCCGTGTCCGTCGGGCGGCGGGTCGCTGTCGGGGCAGCTCGAGGCGGAGGAGGATCTGCCCTGACATCGAGCTCGACCGACCAGGTATGGCCGTTTCCGTCCCACTGAGCCCAGCCCCTTGCCGTGGTTCCCATCGAGCAGCCGGCCCAGCGGGGGCCCCGCGCGAGGTGCGGTCCATCTTCCGGGAGGTGACCGTAGCTTATGGCGGAGGCGGAGCGGTCCTGCTCCGAGGAGGCGGGCCGGTCCGCACAGGTGTCAGCCGCCCTCGCGCGGGCTGAGGCGGAGCTTCGAAGATCTCCGCGCGGAGCTGAGCCGGAACGCCCAGATGGCGAGCCGGCTTAACGAGGCGGAGGCGGAGGTCCGGGTGGCTCGAGGCGAGGTCGCTCGATCCAAGGAGGAGGCCGCCGCCGTTCTCGAAGCGTCGAGGAAGGAGGCCGCGGACGCCCGAAGCGAGGCCACCTCTGCCCGGGCTGAAGCCGAGGCGGCGAAGCAGGACGCCCGTGGCGTGGCCGCGCTGCCCGAACCGCAGCGGAGGGCGGCGAGAAAAAGAGGCCAAAGACGCCGAGAGTGGTGCCGCACCGCCCGAGATGCCGAGGGGGCGGCGCGGCAGGAGGTGATCCGCAAGGATCTGGCCCTGGTGGAGGCGGACCGGCTGATCGAGGACCTTAGGTCCGAGAGGCTCTTCATGCTGGCCGAGAAGCGCAGGCTTGAGCAGCGTGCTGAGGGCCTGACCAGCGACCTCGCCGCACTGGGGCAACACTGCGACGGTGAGGCTTACACCTTGTTCTTGTTTGGGTCTCGAAGTTTTTTGTTACGCCGCAGTCTCACTCTTCCTTGTTCGTTGCGCAGGGGTCAAGAAGACGGTCGAGGAGCTCCGCGGGACGAACCAGGCTCTCTTGGACCACCTCAAGACGAGACGATGGTGGCGGAGCGGGCTCGCACCTCCCTCGACCGGCTTGGCCCCATGTGGGGTGCTCCTCTAGTAGCTGCGGCAGAAGGCGCGGTGGCCCGAGGCGATGCCTTGGTCGACGCCTTGTGCTTCTTCAACGCAGCGGCGCGGGACCGTGTCCGGCGAGCTCTCCATCATGGCGTCAAGCAGACGCTCGCGGTCGTTCGCTCCGGTTTCTGCTTCTCGGTCCACGTTGTCGCCAACGGCTTCATCGAGATCGAGGGGAAGGACGAGGAGTTGGAACAACCGCCGTGTTGACAAATTTTGGAGAAGATGGAGAGGCCGGGTACATCGCTCGCCAAGATCTTCGAGGAGGACGTGCTGCCTCCTGACGCCAGCAGCGGTGTCGGGAGCCCTCCTCCTTCGAGCTCGGGCGTCGAGGTTGAGCCCGCCGTGGAGGACCTCGGGGAGGAGTACCGCACCGACGAAGACTAGGGCCTGCGCGCCAAATTTGGGCGTCGGGGCCCCTTGTAAGAATTTATGGCATGAATGAGGGTCCGATCGATACCCGTATGTATATATGACTTGTTTGTTTAAAAGGGGTTGTTTTCCTTTCAAATGCGTTTGACCACTTCTCTTTGTCGCAAGCTCGAGTTTCTGCTAGCTTAGTCTGTGTTCCTTCGATACGTCGCGAGCCCCTCGAGGGGAGGCGTAGGTAGGGCACCGTAGCCTGGGGGCGTAGGAGGCCGTCTACGTCGACGCCCCCCGACCTTGGAGGCTCGAGGTACTTTAGGATTTAGACGTCGCTAGTTCACTCGAGGCATGGGTCGAGACGAGGGTCAAAATTTTTAGAAAAAGAAAACGCGTATTTTTTTCGGAGTCTGGGGGGGTGAGGCCCCCCCCCCCCCGTCAGCCCCCGAGGGAGGCTTGACCCTGAGCAAAGCAGGGTCGAGGCTACCTTAAGATTGCTAAGCAACACGAACGACAATGCACGAGTCTGTTCATTCATTTTGGACATGTTTGTACAAAGTGATAAAATGAACAAGGCCTCGAGGCCTTAAGGGTAGAAGCGACGTAGCTGAGATATGTTCCACGCGTTCGCCAGGATCCTGCCTTGGTCGTCGTAGAGCTTGTATGTTCCTGGCTTGAGCACTTCAGCCACGGTGTATGGGCCTTCCCACGGAGGGGTGAGCTTATGGCGCCCTCGATTATCTTGCAGCCGTCGAAGCACGAGGTCCCCACCGCCAGGTCCCTTTTGCGCACGTGCTTGTCGTGGTAGCATCGAAGTGTTTGCTGGTAGCGTGCAGAGTTGATGAGCGCCACGTCTCGGGCCTCCTCGAGCTGGTCCTTGGCGTTGGCGAGCCTTTCGTCGCTGGTTTGCTCGTTGTAGGCTCGAAGTCGAGGTGAGCCGTACTCGAGGTCCGTAGGTAAGACGGCCTCTGCGCCGTAGGTAAGGAAAAACGGAGTGAACCCGGTGGCTCGACTCGGCGTAGTCCTGAGGCCCCACAGCACCGAGGGGAGTTCTGTAGCCCACCCCTTTCCGAAATTCTCGAGGGTCTTGAACAGCCTCGGCTTTAGCCCATGGAGTATCATGCCGTTGGCGCGCTTGACCTGCCCGTTGCATTGGGGGTATGCGACCGAGGCCCAGGTTACGCGAATGTTGTTGTCATCGCAGAAGTTGGTGAACTTTTTGCCCGTGAATTGGGTGCCGTTGTCGGTGATGATGACATTAGGCACCCCGAACCGGTACATGATGTTGGCGATGAACTCGACAGCCCTCTCGGAGGTGGGGTCTCCTATCGGCTTAGCCTCGATCCACTTGGTGAACTTGTCGACGGCCACGAGCATGTGTGTGTACCCTCCACTTGTCCTTTTGAGGGGACCCACGAGGTCGAGCCCCCAAACGGCAAATGGCCAAGTGATTGGGATCATCTACAGGGCGTGTGCGGGCTGGTGCGTTTGCTTGGCGTAGAATTGACACCCATGGCACGCTCGGACCAAACGCTTGGCGTCCCCAATGGCGGTCGGCCAATAGAAGCCTTGACGGAAAGCATTCCCAACCAGGGCCCTCGGCGCTGCGTGGTGGCCGCAAGCCCCCGAGTGCATATCGTCGAGGAGCTTGCGTCCTTCCTCGAGTGGGATGCAGCGTTGAAGGATCCCAGTCGGACTTCGTCGGTATAGCTCCCGTTCGTCGCCGTAGATGACGTAGGTCTTGGCCCTCCGAGCGATGCGTCGGGCCTCCGTCTTGTCTTCTGGTAGCTCGCCTCGCGTCAGGTAGTCGAGGTAGGGCGTCCGCCAGTCGAGGGGCCGTGATGACGAAGAGGCGTGTGCGTCGACCTGCATAGCCTCTGCGGACGTCGAGGGGTCCTTCTCGAGGGGTGGCGTTGAGAGTCGAGCCCCCGTGTCTTGCTCGAGGGGTGGCGTCGAGGGGCCAGCTCCCGGGTCGATTTCGACGGATGGCTCGAAGACGTCCCTCGAGAAGACGTCTGACGGTACCGTGCCGCGCGTGGACGCCAACTTTGCCAGCTCGTCTGCGGCCTCGTTGTACTTCCGAGCTACGTGGTTGAGCTCGAGGCCGTAAAATTTGTCTTCCAGCTTGCGCACCTCCCCACAGTATGCCTCCATCTTGGGATCGATGCAGCTTGAAGCCTTCATAACCTGGTTGACGACGAGCTGCGAGTCTCCTCGGGCGTCGAGGCGTCGGACCCCGAGCTCGAGGGCGATGCGCAGCCCATTGACGAGGGCCTCGTACTCGGCGACGTTGTTGGAGGCGGGGAAGTGCAAGCGTAGCAGGTAGCGCATGTGGACTCCGAGGGGCGAGATGAAGAGCAGGCCCGCACCTGCCCCCGTCTTCATGAGGGATCCGTCGAAGTACATGGTCCAGAGCTCGGCTTGAATCTGCGCCGGCGGGAGTTGAGTGTCGGTCCATTAGCGACGAAGTCCACCAACGCTTGCGACTTGATGGCCTTTCGGGGGGCGTAGGTGATGGTCTCCCCCATTAGTTCGGCGGACCACTTGGCGATGCGCCCCGTGGCCTCCCGATTGTTGATGATCTCACCGAGGGGGAAGGACGACACCACTGTTACTGGGTGAGCGAGGAAGTAGTGTTGGAGCTTGCGCCTTGTGACGATGATGCCGTAGAGCAGCTTTTGGATGTGCGGATACCGGACCTTGGCCTCGGAGAGTACCTCACTGGTGAAGTACACCGGTCGTTGGACCGGCAATGCATGACCCTCCTCGTGCCTCTCGACGGCTATGACCGCGCTGACCACCTGAGTGGTTGCGGCCACATAGAGGAGGAGGGGCTCGGGGGAATCGCCACCTTCGGCTGGTCGCGGGGGCACGAGAATTGGTGCAGAAGTCAGCAACCCCTTCAACTTGGTTAAGGCCTCCTCGGCTTCGGCGGTCCACGCAAAGTGCTCCGTCTTTTTTAGCAGGCGGTAGAGGGGTAGTGCTTTTTCCCCCAGCCTCGAGATGAATCTGCTGAGAGCGGCTAGGCAGCCTGTCACTTTCTGCACACCCTTGAGGTCACGAATCGGGCCCATCCTCGTGACTGCTGAGATTTTTTCAGGGTTTGCCTCGATCCCCCGTTGTGAGACGATTGTAGCCAAGTAGCATGCCTCGAGGCACACCAAAGACACACTTCTCGGGGTTGAGCTTCACATTCTTGGCCCGGAGGCACTCGAACGTGGTCTCGAGGTCGCTGATGAGGTTCCCGACTTTTTTAGTTTTAACCACGATGTCATCGACGTAGGCCTCGACGGTCTTGCCTATGTGCTCGCCAAAGATGTGCTGCATACATCGCTGGTACGTTGCCCCGGCGTTTCGCAGGCCGAAGGGCATCGTAACATAGCAATACATACCAAATGGCGTGATAAAAGAGGTTGCGAGTTCGTCGGATTTTCTCATCCTAATTTGGTGGTAGCTGGAATACGCATCAAGGAACGAAAGCACTTCGCACCCAGCAGTGGAATCGACAATCTGATCAATTCTAGGTAAAGGAAATGGAACTTTTGGACATGCTTTATTCAGACCAGTGTAGTCTACACACATCCGCATTTTTCCATTCTTTTTCCTAACTAATACAGGGTTAGCTAGCCACTCTGGGTGAAATACCTCCTTGATGAACCCGGCCGCCAAAAGCTTGTGCACCTCCTCGCCGATGATCCTGCGCTTCTCCTCGTCGAAGCGGCGCAGGCGTTGCTTCACCGGTCTGGACCCGGCCTGGATTTCCAAGGCGTGTTCGGCGACTTCCCTCGGTATGCCCGGCATGTCCGAGGGGCCCCACGCAAACATGTCGATGTTCGCGCGGAGAAAGTCGACGAGCACTGCTTCCTATTTAGGCTCGAGGCTGGCACTGACGGTCAGCGTCTTGCCATCGGTCGAGGTCGGGTCGACGGGTATCTGCTTCGTGTGCTCCGCCGGCTCGAAGGTGCCAGCGTGGCGCTTCGCTTCAGGGGCCTCCTCGGTGGCCAGGGCGGCTAGGGCCTCGAGCGAGTCGAGCTGGACGTTTGCCTCCCCTCGCTCGACGCACTCCACGTCGCAGTGGTACGCGTGCTCGTAGGACGTGTCGACGGTGATGACCCCTTTTGGCCCCGGCATTTTGAGCTTCAAGTACGTGTAGTTGGGAACTGCCATGAACTTGGCGTAGCCTGGCCGCCCGATGATGGCGTGGTAGGTCCCTTGGAATCCAACCACCTCGAAGGTGAGCGTCTCCTGGCGGAAGTTAGCCGGCGTGCCAAAGCAAACCGGCAGGTCGATGCGCCCGAGGAGGTGGGCCTTCCTTCCTGGCACGACCCCGTGGAAACCCCCGACGCTGGGTCGGAGCTGACCCTCTGAAATCCCCAGGAGGTCGAGGGTCTCGAGGTATATGATGTTGAGGCTCGAGCCCCCATCCATCAACACCTTGGAGAACCGTACGTTGACGATGATGGGGTCGACGACGAGGGGGTAAGCCCCCGGGTTTATGACACGGTCCGGATGGTCGTCACGGTCGAACGTGATTGGCGCATCGGACCAGTCAAGATACCGGGGGGCGTCGTGGCCAAGCGAAAAGATTTCCCGGCGCTCCTTCTTTCTTTCTCGAGCTGAGAGCCCGACGGTCGGCCCCCCGTAGATCATGTAGCAGTCGCGCACCGGGGGGAAGTCGTCATCCGCGTTCCTGCCGCCGCGCCGATTGTTATCCTTGCCGTTGGGCGCGTCTTCCCTCTTATCGCCGAGCTTGGAGTAGTAGCCCTTCAACAGTCGGCAGTCTTTCAACTTGTGGTTTACGGGGCCTGGGTGATAAGTGCAGGGCTCCTCGAGCATTTTATCGAAGACGGCCCCGTCCGGGGGGCCTCGAGGCATCTTATGCTCGAGGGTGCCTGCGAGCACTTCTTCATCATCATCGTCGTGGGCGTCGCGCTTCGCTTTTTGACCTTTCCCCTTGCCCTTCTTCTTTTTGCCGTTGTTGCCGCGACTTTTGACATCGTCGCCCTTGCTCGAGCCCTCCGGCGCGGTCACCGCCTTACCTTTGTCCGTGGAACGGCCAAAGAAGGCCCCCACTGCCTCGTCGCCTGAGGCAAAGCTGGTGACACGATCCATCAGGTCCTTCGACCGTCCTGGGACGGTAGCGTCCTAGCTCATGAACTAGCTCTTGGCATGTTGTGCCCGCGAGGAACGCTGAGATGACGTCCTCATCAGGCACGTGGGGGAGCTCGAGGCGCTGCTTCGAGAACCGTCGAGCAAAATCGCGGAGGGGCTCGTTCGCCGCCTGCCTGCAACGCCGTAGGTCCCAGGGGTTGCCTGGGCGCACGCAAGTCCCCTTGAAATTCCCGTCGAAGACCCTGACTAGGTCAGCCCAGCCGTCGATCCGATCCGGCGGGAGCCCCTCGAGCCACCGGCGGGCGGTGTCCGAAAGGTAAAGTGGGAGCTGGCGTATGATCACACGGTCGTCGTTCTTCGCTCCACCCAGTTGGCAGCCTAGGCGGAAGTCTGAGAGCCAGAGCTTGGGCTCGACCTCCCCGCCATACTTCACGATGTTGGTCGGAGGTCGGAAGCGGTCGGGGAGGGTCGAGCTGCGGATGGCCCGGCTGAAGACTCTGGGGCCCGGGGGCTCGAGGATTTGCCGGTCCTCGTCACTGTCGTAGCGCCCCCCTCGATGGGCGCTATAGCCGCGCTCCTGGGCCCCCTTGTCCTTGCGCCGGCGGTTGATGTCGTTGCGGGCGTCATTGGGGTCTCGAGGTGGGCGGTTGTCGACGATCCGTTCCCGGACTGGCCTGGCCTGAGAGGCGTTCGGCTGATGGACGGATGCCTCGCGCTCGTTGCGGGGCGTGTCCGCCGGCTTTTCCGAGGCCGCTCCGCGCCGTCGTGACGCCGAGCTCTCGGCCTGCTGCACGACGGCTGTCTCGAGGAGGTTCTTCATTTCCCCAAGCTTGCGCCTGGCGTCAGGGTTGGAGACGGCGGGTAGATCACGGAGTAGCATCGCCGCCGCCACCACGTTCTGCCCGGCTCGCGGGAAACGCGCCTCGGGACGTGCTGGCGCCCCGTCCTCAAGGATCTGCCGGTGGACCTCTCGAGCTCGGCCACGAACGCCGACGCCTCGAGGCTGGGCCGGTTCTTGTGCTAAGGTTTTCTCGAGCTGCAGCAGACGTTGTCGGTCCTCCTCAGCCTTGGCGATGGCCTCCCGCAGCTGTGCGAGCTGCGCCGCTCGGTCGTCGCTGTGCTGGGATGGAGCAGCCGGGCCGGGGGTTCGTTCCTCCCCTGAACGCGCGACCCGCCCGCCGCAGCCACGTCTCCGGGCCCCTCGAGGTTGAGCGCCGGCCTGGTGTCATCGTCGCCGTCGTCCTCGGCTTCGTCCGCGACCCCCTCGAGCTGGAAACACTCCCTGGTAGAGTCCCAGAGGTCAGGGTCATGGTAGTCGTACTCATCGGAGTTGGAGCTGGCGATGCCGCGCCGCCTCGGCTCGCGCCGGGGCTGCAGCTCGCGGTACCATTCCCCGAAGGTGGCTTGACGAGATGGCCCGACGGCTCGTGAGGGGCCGCGGTCTACGCGCGCAGGGTGGACAATCTCCAGGTTGGCGATGGCCTGCAGTAACATGCCCGGGCGTTCCTCCTGCTCCGCCGGCTCTCGGCCCCGACTGCGCTCGTTGAGCTGGCGGGCGTGAGCTGCCGCGGAGCTGTCGAGGCCGAACGGGAACTGCCGACGTCGAGCGCGGTACACCTCGTGCGGGAGGAGGCTAGGGTGGCGTCGACGGTGCACTGGCTCGGAGGCCTCTGGCCTGGCTCCTGGTCCGTGCGCACGATGAACGCGAAGTCGCTGGGCGGGCGCGGGCGCGCCCTGGAGGTCTCCGGCCGCGTGCCGGGCTGGTTTCCCCTCGGGGACCCTGCACCGGCTACGGGGGCGTGGGTGTTTGCCGCGGGCACTGCCTGTGCCCAGCGACGATGATGACGACGGCGCCGTTCGCGATGTGGCGACGTGTGGTGGTGCGGGCGACGCGCCACGCCCCCCGCGCGGGGTGGCGTGACACGCCCTCCGCTCGGGCCCTCCGTGGAGAGCAGAGTCAGCTCGTTGCTGTTGCCTGTGGCCAGGAACTCGAGGCTCCCGAACCAGATGACGGCACCGGCAGCGAACGAAGGAGTCGAAGCAGCCATCCAGGAAACAACGAGAAATCGGCTTGACACGCGTACTCCCCTACCTGGCGCGCCAACTGTCGGTGTTTCGTACCCGGGGGTATCACACCAACGAGTAATATGATCGCGTGCTTCTCTTCCTGGATGGTGATGCAAGAGGTCACAAGGATTTATCCTGGTTCGGGCAAAGAAGGCCCTACGTCCAGCGGGGGGATGTTCTTGTATTACTTGCACCTAAGTGCTTGTACAGGGGCGAATACAAGCTCAGTGAGCGTGGACCGGAGTCCGGACTCGTGTATGTGTGTGGACTCGTGTGTTGTCTCTCGAAGTTCTATCCGTCCTCTCGGAATGAGGGCCCTGGTGTCCCCTTTTATAGAGCAAGGGGAGGCCAGGGTTACACAAGGGTATTACAGGTGTCGGGGCGTACGGTGCCCAATACGGAGAAGGGTAGGAACCCTGTCTTGTCGGGGCCACTGGAGCCGATGTGGTCGTTGCTGTTGAGGCGTCCTTGGGGCGTGGCCTCCATCCCGGGCGCGGACGTGGCGGTGTGACGATGTAGAAGTCGTACAGCACCCATTCCGGCACGTCCAGGACACGGCGGGGTCCCTCCGGGTCTTGGGGTACCTGTCTTCCAATAGCGTGAAAGTAGTTAGGGCTCGAAGGGCGCGGAGCCGGCCTCGAGATGGCGCCTGCGGGGGGCTCGAGTCCCCGCAGGTATGGGCGAGTTCCGGGGAGCCTGGTCGTACAACGGAAATCCGGGTCTCGAGATGTGACCGGGACGTGCCACAGTGCAAGGTATGGTCGAACAGTGCTGTGCTGGTGCCTTTTTGCCCATGCTTGTGGTGAAAACGAGACTTGACTTTGCCCTGGTTACTGTGGTACACGTCGGGCTGCAGAGGATGTGACTGGAGTAGGTGGATGTATTAAATGCGCGGTAGGGGGCTGGCATCCTACGTCTGCACCGCTCGAGGGGGGCATAGAGCGCCTCGAGGGATAAGCCGCTGTGCCAGAGGGGCTCGAGGTCCCCGCATGGGGTCTCGAGGTGTGATGTTCGGCTGTGGGGGGCTCGAAGGGCAGTGGAGCACTTGCCCGAGGCCTGACGCGCCTCGGCTTGGAGGGCTCGGCTCGGAGGGCTCGGGCGAGACGGAGAGCGTGCGTTCGCCCGAGGCTTGGCTTGGAGGCCTCGGGCGAGACGGAAAGCGAGCGTTCGCCCGAGGCTTGGCTTGGAGGGCTCGGGCGAAACGGAAAGCGAGTGTTCGCCCGAGGCTTGGCTTGGAGACCTCGGGCGAGACGGAAAGCGAGCGTTCGCCCGAGGCTTGGCTTGGAGGGCCCGGTGGACCAGTGTTGCAGGTCTCGAGGGGTTGGCCTTTCAGGGGGTTAGACTTAGTTTGGTCCGTTATTGATTTGTGTTCTAGGTTTAACCTATTTGTTTGCTTTGATTGAGTACCCCTTTGGCGTTCCCCCGACAGCGCTCAAGCAGTGTCCTCAGCACCCGTCGTGGATTGTCCGGGTTGACAGGCTCGCGATAAGGAGTGGTGGTGCTAGTTGCTATTTCTTGTTTTCTTTTTTTTTTAGAAAAAAACACTATTGCTGCTTCTTGTTTTTTTTGAACACGTGCTGACCGAAAAAAAGTTTTTTTTTATCTCAACCGAAAAAAAGTTATTCAGTCCTTGTCCTCGTGTTAGGTTTGACACTTGGGAAAACTCACTAGGAGCACAAGTTTTTTTTTTTTTTTTTTTTTGAGAACCACTGGGAGCACAAGGTGACATGATAAAATTTCAGCCCAATTCTTGGAGACAACAACAGAGAACCCGCCCGGCCCATATAGCCTCATCCTCGTATTGGGTATTGGCACTGCTGGGGTCCAGCCTGGCACCTGGCTGGCAACTTGGCAAATAACCGCCAGGACTTCTACTCAAATAAAAAAAAAGGGGTAACCCGCTTGGACTTTTGGCCATTTTCCCTCCAGCTTCCTCCTCCTAAAATTCGAGTGGAAGAGTGGCGGGAGGGTGAAACGGCGAAGAGGGCAACTGGGCAAGGGGGCAGAGAAGCGTCAATGGCGTACCGACTCCACGGCGGGGAACAGGCGCCTCCCCTCGCGGCGGAGGTGGACCGCATCTCGTCGCTGCCGGAGAAGGCGCGGCTGCGCATCCTGAGCTTCCTCCCGCTCAAGACGGCGACGAAGTTGGGGATGGTCTCCAGAAGGTGGTCGCGTTTCGTGTTCAAGCCGCAGTGGCCGTGCGACTCCATCCTCGGGATCCACATCCGCCCCGCGACGCAGGGGCCGTGCGACGACTGCCTCCTCGCCACACACGTGCGCTCCGACCAAATCGTGCCGCTGCTGGCTAACGAGCTGGGCAGCCGCGGCCGGGGCCCGCGCCACCGCCTCCTCCGCTTCTTCCTCAAGGTCGAGGACGCCCATACGCGCCCCGCGGACTTCTACTCCCTCCTCGACTACGCCGCCGACTGCGAAGTAGAGGACGTCGCCGTCGACGCGGGGCTGGAGGGGCCACCTGAGGTATCCTTCAACTTCCCGCGGGCGAGCCACCGCCTCTTGCGTTTGGTACTCTTCGGCGTCGCCGTCAACGAGGCCCATCGACCTAGGAGCCAGGTCCGCTCCATCAGCGCGCTCGAGGTCATTTGCATCCGGTCCACCAGCCTCGGCGACCTCGACCTCGAGAGGGTACTCCTCTCGTGCCCCCGCCTCCGCACTCTCGTGCTGCGCAACTGCCGCGTCCTCACCTGCGTTGACGTCACGGCTGCAAGCAAGCGCCTGGTGAGCCTCACCGTCGCGGAGTGCCCCCAGGTCGACAAAATCAGCGCCAGCACCGCCTTAGGCCTCCGTTCCTTCAGCTACAGCGGCGGCTTCCTCCGGTCCGTGGCCCTCCCTCGAACCTGCTTCGGGGATCTCTACATCCGCTTCACGAAGTCGAGAGCTGTCGACCCGACCCAGTACCACAACTGGCTCGATGCACTCCCAGATCTCTCCTACCTCGTCGTCCTCTCCATATGCAGCAATGCTCTCAATGTTAGTTTGTGATCGATCGGATAACGGATTCCATTCCATGCATGGACGATGTTTGGTGTTGTCGTCGCGATGTCGATCACTGTATCTGACAAAATTCGTGCTGTTGCTTTTGCTCTGCAGATTATCTCAGCTTTGCGTGGCGTGGCAAATTTCCAGCCCCTGGTGGCCAAGTTGAGCAACCTGCAGAATTTGAGAGAGCTGCACCTGGTCATGTATGGAATGAACACCGTCATGCTATCCGACATATATGGATTCCTCAGGATGTGCCGCTGTTCTTGGCTGAGTAGTCTCTTCGTGGAGGTCAGCGCCTGGTACACGCTTGTGAAATGCAGTTCTAGTTCTAGCTAGTAGTAACTCTGTCTCATGCTCGTTGTTTTCACTTCTATATGTTTCTGTCTTTCTGATGAATGCTTACAAATGTGTTTTCTGTCTCAGCTCCCAGAAACCAGAACTGAATCCTTCGTGGATGCTGTCAGCGGGTTGGCCGAAGAGCCACCGATGGATGTCTTCGAGAGCCTTGTGAAGGTAAAAGATAACTGTCACAGCAGTGACTATCTCTGAAGGAGGCTGAAGTCGTAAGGCCCAAGAGAAGTCATAAGCCCAACAACAAGTATTTTGGCCCAACCTGGAAGCAACCGTGAGCTGACTCGGGAAGACGGCGTAGGCGATTTGATATCAGAGGGGAAGAGAAGGGAGAAGGCAAGAAGGAACACAGAACTGAATAGGCCGGCTGCGTCCGGAGAGCTTGCGAGCTCGGCTCGATGTATCCAGATCCACTCCATACTCCGTGTTTTAATTCGTGAAATCCAGTACTATCGAGTAGTATCGTAACAATTGATATCGGAGGTCACTCGATCTGTGGGCGGCCGCCGGCGGCGATCTCGTCGTTGTCTCAGGTGTGTTTTCGTTGTTGATTCGCTGCCTCGATCTGGACTCGTGATTCCCGACGGCAGGCTCTCCCTTGCGATCCACTCCTGCAGTGTTGATCGCGATGGATCCATAGGTCCGTGCTGAGGTCGAGTTGATCGGCAGTCGTTTCTTGCGAGCACTCTGTTCGGCGAAATTTTTTCTTTCCATCGAGTGATTCTTCTGGATTTGATTCGTCCTGGCGGCTCGTCCGGATTATCTCCTTCGTCCCCAGTATCAAACTCGTGAACAGAAGAGGTTGGATCAGATGGAGACTCAACTCACTGACTTGGCTCAGATGTTGAAGGATCTGCAAGTTCAGAACACTGCGATTCAGCGCACTCTCGATGACAACCTTGTGGCGATTCAGGATGTGGGCGTTTGGCGGCCGAAGATTGACGCCAAGGTTGACACGCTTCATCAATCCGTCACTGATCTTCAACAGAAGGTGAATTTGCTGACATCGCAACATGCATCAACCTCGGCGGCTACACACATCTTTGACTATGAGGAAATTGATCTCACGAAGCCCATGACCTCCAGTCAGCGCACGACGCCGACGGGTCATTCTCATCTGCCTTTTGGCGACGACGTCAAAATCAGTAACCGGGGCAATGGCCACGGGGTGAGTTCCACCCCAGTGCCTACCCCGGTCAAAGGTGCGCTTACTTCCCAAATACCTTACGTTCCTTCATCTGAGTCCCAGTTACATTTCGATATGGCCAAAGCTATACCTCAGTTTGAGTTCCCTAAGTTTGATGGCAAGAACCCAAAACTCTGGCAAAAGAATTGTGAATCCTATTTTGATGTTTACTCCATCCATCCGAGTGTGTGGGTCAAATTGGGTATTATGAATTTTGTGGGTTCAGCGGCCTTTTGGTCTCAATCTGTAGAAAATATCCTTCAGCGCGCTACTTGGCCTGAACTTTGTGCTACCATTTGCCAACGCTTCGAGCGTGACCAGCAAAGCCAATTAAACCGCAAATTCTTCAGGCTTAGACAAACTTCTACAGTTTCAGTTTACATTGAACAATTTGATGATCTTATACATCAAATTCTTGCTCATGATCCCAACTTTAGTCCTCATGTCATCATTAGTCGTTTTGTGGAAGGGTTGCAAGATAATATTCGTTCTGTTGTCCTTGTACATCGCCCTATTAGTCTGGATGCTGCTTGCTCTCTTGCATTGTTACAGGAAGAGGTGCTTCTGGATGCTTCCTCCAAAGACAACAAACGTCAAGATGTGGTTTCTCCCAATCGAAGCTCTTTTGCCAAGCTTTCATATACACCTATGTCTCCCCCAAGAACTGCACCTGCAATTAATCCAGTTGGGGCTCAGAAACCTGTTGAACAATTCAAGCCCTCTGGTTTGGAAGAAAAGTTACAGAATCTGAAAACTTATCGAAGATCCAAAGGCTTATGCTTCAAATGTGGTGACAAATGGGGTCCTACTCACAAGTGTTCCACTACTGTTTCCTTAAATTTAGTGGAAGAGTTATGGCAATTGTTATCTGAAGAGGAAGACAACCCTCCATCAGATTTGGACAAACATAGTACAAATTCTGGTGAAGATTTGATGGAATTGTCCTTATCTGCTGTTCAAGGTACTGACTGTAATCAAACTATCAGATTGACAGGTACCTTATATCATCATTCTATGGTTTTGTTAGTTGATTCAGGCAGCACTAGCAGTTTTATCAGTTTGACATTGGCCAGTCACTTTGCCAATTGGACACCTCTATTGCAACCTGTTCAGATTAGAGTTGCCAATGGTACCATATTGCAATGCACTCATCAGTTACTCAACTGTCCAGTCATAATTCAAGGGCACACCTTCCTGGTCAACCTAAAGATATTACCTCTGCACTGTTATGACATCATATTTGGCATGGATTGGTTGAGTCTTTATAGCCCCATGGAAATACACTGGAAAAAGAAATGGCTTTCATTTGCTCATCTGGGACAGAAGGTCCAATTACTGGGCATTCAACCTGATCTTCATCAGTGTCCTACAATATCTGCTTCCAAGGTTTTGGAACTATGTGCATTGGATCAATTGTGGTGCATTCTAGAAATTTTTCAAATCACTCCCCAGTCCATATCTAGCAGCTGGCCTGCTGATCTTCATGAGCTCATAGCCCAATATGAAGCCCTCTTTGCCAAACCAAGTAGTGGTCTACCACCAAGAAGACATATTTGTCATACTATTCCATTGATTCCTGGTGCTCAGCCTTTCAGATTAAGGCCTTATCGTTACAATCCTGCTCAGAAAGATGAAATTGAAAAACAAGTTCAGGAACTGCTTCATAATGGTCTTATCAAGGAGAGCAGTAGTCCATTTGCTTCTCCTGTGCTCCTGGTCAAAAAGAAGACTGGTGATTGGCGAATGTGTGTTGACTATCGAAGGCTTAATGCCCTTACAGTCAAAAATAAGTTCCCTCTCCCTGTTATTGATGAAATTTTGGATGAATTAGCTGGAGCCCAATGGTTCACTAGTTTGGATATGACAGCTGGGTATCATCAAATTCTTATGGAGGAAAAGGATCAATATAAAACAACTTTTCAGACCCATCATGGCCATTATGAGTACACTGTTATGCCATATGGAGTCACTGGTGGACCTGCTACATTTCAGCAAACAATGAATCATATTTTGGCACCTTTACTCAAAAGGAGTAGTGGTTTTCATTGATGATATGCTCGTGTACACTTCAGATTGGACCACACATCTTCAGGTTTTACAACAAGTGTTCCATCTGCTCCAGAGTAATGGCATTAGGATCAAACTCTCTAAATGTTCTTTTGCCCAAAAACAGCTTAAATACTTGGGGCATATCATTAGTGGTGAGGGTGTGGCTACTGATCCCCAGAAAATTTTGGATGTTCAGCAGTGGCCAGTACCTACTATAGTTAAGGAGGTCAGGGGTTTTCTGGGCTTAGCAGGTTATTATAGAAAATTTGTGCAACATTTTGGTACCCTAGCTAAACCATTGACTGAGCTTCTTAAAAAAGGTAGTTTGTTTGTCTAGACCCAAGACCATCAATTTGCCTTTGATCAACTCAAACATGCTCTCACCACTGCTCCTGTTCTTCAACTACCTAACTTTGCTAAAATGTTTGTCATTGAGACTGATGCTTCTGCCAAGGGCATTGGGGCAGTTTTGCAGCAAGAAGGTCATCCTGTGGCTTTTATCAGTAAAGCTTTGAGCCCTAAGAATCAGGGACTATCTACATATGAAAAAGAATGTCTTGCCATTCTCATGGCTGTTGATCACTGGAGAGCCTATATGCAACATGCTCCATTTGTTATTAGAACTGATCAAAGGAGTCTAGAGAATCTCACTGATCAAAGGCTGACAACACCTTGGCAGTTGAAGGCTTATACAAAGTTGCTGGGGTTAAACTATAAAATTGTTTATAAAAAAGGTTCTGAGAACTCTGCAGCAGATGCCCTATCTCGACCGCCCTTGGTTTCTCACCCAGTATCTTTGGAATTATATGCCTTATCGACTTCTCATCCTGCTTGGATACAGCAGCTGACTTCAACTTATAGCAATCATTCAGTTACAGCCAAATTGTGGTCTTCATTGCTGTTATCCTCACCTCAAGGCAATTTCTCATTAGAAAATGGCATCATTCGGTACAAATCCAGAATTTGGGTGGCCAGCAGTTCAGTCTTGCAGCAACAAATTTTATCTGCCTTGCACTCTTCAGCGGTGGGTGGTCACTCTGGCTTTCTGGTGACTTATATGAAAAATCAAGAAACTATTTGCTTGGTCGGGCCTCAAATCTATGGTCAAAGCTTATGTGGCGCAGTGTCTTACATGTCAACAAGCTAAAACTGAAAGAATCAAATATCCTGGCTTACTTCAACCATTACCTGTACCTACACATGCTTGGCAAGTGGTGAGTCTAGATTTTGTGGAAGGTCTCCCAGCTTCTAAAGGTTTCAATTGCATTTTGGTGGTGGTTGATAAGTTTTCCAAATATGCCCATTTCATAACCTTGACTCATCCTTTTACTGCTTTGCAAGTGGCTAAGGTCTTTCTAGATCATGTTTATAAGCTGCATGGTTTACCTACTGCTCTGATCTCTAGTAGAGACAAAATATTCACTAGTACTCTTTGGAGAGAATTATTTCGTCTCGCTCAGACTGAACTGCAGATGAGTACAGCTTATCATCCTCAAACCGATGGCCAAACGGAACGAGTTAATCAATGTTTGGAAGGCTATTTGCGTTGTGCTGTTCATGCTTTTTTTAGATAAAGGATAACATATCCGGCCTCTACATCCGAAGATGTACACAACCCATTATTACAAAGTTTTATATCAAATAAATAGAGAGAGCCATAGCCTTTACATTGACCAGGACGCTAGTTCAAACAAAATAAATGTTTCCATCCTTTATTGGATATCTCTAAAGCAATTACTTCTAATTTCTTGCTTATCTTGGAGAGCGCGTCCTTGGCTGTCTCATCACGCTGCAGTTGGGCCCAAAAGCGTAACCAGTATGCTCCCCTGAAAATTACCTGCATGATAGAGTTAGATTTCATTTTATTAAAAACATAATCATTACGGCATCTCCAGATAGCCCAAAGCAAAGCAGCCACCCCCACCCAAATCAGGTTTCTAACCTTATTATTTTGATTAGATAGCCAATTACCAAACATGTGTCTGATTGATCTGGGTGTTCATGCTTGCCCTCATAAGTGGAAAGATTGGTTGCCGTTAGCTGAATATTGGTATAATACCAGCTATCATTCTTCACTGAATCGTACTCCATTTGAAGTGCTTTATGGACATGAACCGCGACACTTTGGTATTGATCACGTTCTGGATTGTGCTATCCCCGATCTGAATCAATGGCTGTCGGAACGACGGTTGATGGAGCAATTGCTGCAACAACATTTGATCAGGGTCCAACAACGCCAGAAGCATCAGGCTGACAAAAACCGTACTGAACGACAATTTGAGGTGGGCCAGTCTGTCTTTGTGAAACTTCAACCTTACATTCAAACTTCGCTAGCACAGCGTCGAAATCAGAAATTGTCTTTCAGATACTTTGGACCTTTCAAGATCATTCAGCGCATTGGCAATGTGGCATATAAATTGGCTTTACCAGCTCACTCCACTGTTCACCCAGTGTTTCATGTTTCCCAACTCAAGTTACTGGTATCTGCTCCTGATCAGGTCAGTGCTGAATTACCTGACATTACAGCATCCTTTCAGTACCCTCTCAAGATTCTCGATCGTCGTCGTCGTCAGCATAATACTCTTGTGGTTGATCAAATCCTGGTGCAATGGTCCTCATGGCCTCCTCAATTGGCTACGTGGGAGGTTGAACATGCCTTAAAACTGCAGTTTCCAGCATCACCGGCTTGGGGTCAAGCCGGTTCTCAAGAAGGGAGGAATGTCACAGCAGTGACTATCTCTGAACCTGGACCGGAGAAGGAGGCTGAAGTCGCAAGGCCCAAGAGAAGTCATAAGCCCAACAACAATTATTTTGGCCCAACCTGGAAGCAACCGTGAGCTGACTCGGGAAGACGGCGTAGGCGATTTGATATCAGAGGGGAAGAGAAGGGAGAAGGCAAGAAGGAACACGGAACTGAATAGGCCGGCTGCGTCCGGAGAGCTTGCGAGCTCGGCTCGATGTATCCAGATTCACTCCATGCTCCGTGTTTTAATTCGTGAAATCCAGTACTATCGAGTAGTATCGTAACAATAACCACCTTCAAGTGGGAGTGCAATGAGATTGAGCTAATGCACTTTTTGTTCAGAAAGGCCAGGTTCCTCCGGAAGGTGATACTAGTTGTTCCCAAGGGGACAAATCCAGAAAGGGATTACTCAGGCAATGCCATTTCCCCAGATTTAAGCCTGTTGTGCCTCGAAAAAGCTCCAGAGAATGTCGAGGTACTAGTGGTCAGTGAGATTTTTACTACTAAAATCAAGGCAGTTTTTTTTGATGAAATAAAATCAAGGCAGTTCTTCGAGATATGTTTTTGAGCAACTAGTTTTCAGTCAGCAGTTAAGTTCTGGACCTAAGGTTTGGTTTGAGATAACATTTCTCTAACTAGTTGGACATATACTGGACAGCCTTAATCGGGAATGTGCTTGGAAATAAATGCTGATTCTGCATTCGGTTATTACCCCTCTCAGTTGTACTACAGCAAAGAGATCTGTTGCATATAGGAGTAACTGATAATTCCATATGGTGTTGCCACTACATTTTAGCTTTGTTTCTGAAAATAGAACAGCTGTTGCTTTTGTTTTTCTTGTGCTATCTATGTGTTTGATATGTTGGTGAAATATCATCATATCATTCGATTCTGCTACATGTTTGAGATACCAATAAACTTCAAAAAAACATCGTCATATCAATCTGTGTGAATAAACTTGAATAAAGAGTTAATGTAATAAATATCATGTGAGGAATCTTTAAGAACAGAATAGGTTTGATTTTTTTTAGAATAGAAGGTTTCCACTATTTTTATATTTCAAAAAGAAAAATTCGGAGAATTGGTTTGATTTCAGCTTTTAACATAGTGAGAGGAACTGAAATACACTGTTTGTTAACACATTAGATTAATCTAGTACGTGCTATTGCGAGACTGTTTAAGAACGCGTGAACTACTTCTTTTGTTTTTTAACATAGAGGAGGTGGTTGCTTAGGAATTTTGCTGGAGTTAGTTCAGATACTTGTGAAACATCACATTGGTACGGCCGTATGGAGATGCAGATGCTACTGAAATATCACATCATCTTCTGCAAATAAAAGTAGGGAGAATTAGGTGTATGGCCTTAGAAAAAACTCAGTTTAGGTATTTGACCATTTTTGTTTTGAATTTGGTTTTATGGTCTCAGATCAAATTTTATTTAGGTGTATGGTCTTCCGTCCATTCAAGCATGTAACGGTGTTAACTCGGACGGTAAAAAGACCATATTACCCCTGACAAAAAACTAGAGTTTTATTTGTTTATTCTATTTTTTTTACATTGATATATATATATATATATATCAATGTACAAAAAATATACAATAAACAAATAAAACTCTGGTTTTTTTTCTGTCAGGGGTAATATGGTCTTTGTACCACCCGAGTTAACACCGTTACATGTCTGAATAGACGGAAGGCCATACACCTAAATAAAATTTGATCTGAGACTATAGAACCAAATTCAAAATAAAAGGGGCCAAATACCTAAATTGAGTTTTTTCTAGGGCCATACACATAATTCTCCCATAAAAGTAGTCCACTTAACAACAATGTCTCTGGTGTGGCATTCTCAGGAACAGAACCATTTTTTATTTTGTCCATCGTCAATGCATAAGGAACTGAATTGGAACGTGGGATTTTTTTTTTGTTCCTGCGGTTTTCCTGTGAAATTAAACTGAGTCTTGTGAAATTTCTATGTGATTTTTGTGAAATTCCTGTGTTCCAAATAGGTCCTTAGGACTGAAGATTTTCTTGTGTTTTCTGTCTTAATCTGAAAAGGATATATGATATTACTTGCATTCTAGGAAATACAAAAAGTGCTTGCCAAGCTATCAGCATATATCCTTGCGTAAAACTATTGACACTAGAATTGGTCAGAATTACTTGAACAATTATCTGATTTATTTTTGACTATTTTAAAGTTTTTTATGTTTTATTTGGTTTGCTTTTGAAAATTTTCAATTTGGCTTCTATAAAAAATGATCTGGTTATTTTTCTGTATTTTTTGTTTGTACGTTTTATTTGCTTTTTCTTTGATTTTCTTCAAATTTGCACTTTATAGTAAATTATCTTGTTTTTTGTTATTTTAATATTTGACTTTTTGAATTTGTTTGATATATTTTATTTGCGTTGCTAAATCTGGATCAAGCGGTTATAGAAATCAAATGATGGCTTCGATTTGAACACTCGATTGTGTCAATGTACTGTAATCGAGTGTTTTGGGTGATGTGACACTTGAGTATCTTCTTTACCTAAAATACCCTAGAGTTTAGTAGATAACCCTTATAATTTAGTTTAGTAGATAACCCTTATAATTTAAGACCTGATGAAGGGTGAAAAATTTTTAGATATCACGTCGAATGTTGCGGCACTAATTTAATCTATTAAAAATAGATTAATTATAAAACTAATTACACAATTATATAATACTTAACGAGATGAAGCTATTAAATATAATTAATCTATCATCAACGCATGTTTACTGTAGCATCATATTGTCAAATCATGGACTAATTAAACTCAATACATTCGTCTCAAGAAGTAGACTCCGACAGACAAATTAGTTTTATAATTATCTATATTTAATACTTCATGCATGTATAATATTTGACGTGATAGGTGAAAAAATTAGATGACATCTAATCAGGGTCTAAGAAAAGAAGCAAAAGGCATGAGCTTGATCTGTATGATCCGTATGACTAGCCGAAGACTCTCATCCTTGAACAGCCTCGCCTATTTCCCAGGATCGATCCCAACTATCCCTACTACTCCTTTTTTTTGAATAATCTGGAGGGGTGAACTCCTACAACTTCTTTATTGATCAAAAGTTAAAAAAGAAGTACAAAACAGCCTTAAGCGCAGAAGGCAACAAAGGAAAAAAGAAGAAGCAAAAGAAAGAGAGAAAAAAGAGCAGAAAAAAACACAAGAAAGGCTCCCTCTCTGCAAGTGAAGAGGAGAGAAATTACAGGAGGCCATTGATCCATTCTTCAAAGATAACTGCATTTCTTTGTCTGACCCTATGGCGAAGTAAGTTTGCTTCCTCCTTGAAATGATCAAATGCTCTTTCCACACTTTGAGTAATTTCTCTAAAGATCTTGTCATTTCTTGCCATCCAAATTGCCCAAGTCAACAAAATCGTAATTGTCATGAAGAACATCGGTTGCTTCCTTTTTAGCTGCATGATTCTTTGGAACATATCCTGAGAGGGATGGAGATTGAGGCTTAACCTCTCCCAACAAGCATTAGCGAATTGACATGGAAGGAACAAGTGTACCGGTGTTTCCTCAGCATTACCATCACATAAGACACAATTAAAGCTTTTCAACTGCAGTTTCCTTCTTCTCATTATGTTTCTTGTTGTAATTTTGTCTAACAGTAGTAACCAGAAGAATAATGAGACAATTATGTTTCCTTCTTCAAGTTGGCTCTGTTCTTGAATTCCTTGAGAGTGAACTTGTTGCACAGAGATCCTCTTGTTGACGGCAAAGGAGAATAGTTCAGGGAACCTAGTTTGCAAGGGAATGTGCGCCCAATTATCACTCCAGAAGAGACATGTTGCTCCATTTTGAATTTTAGTCTTGGCAATCTCCTTGTAGCTAGCCAGTATCTTTATATTATCTCTCCACCAGAAAGAACCCCTGATTACCGTTCCAGGCAGTTTTCCATTGTTGTAGTATTTTGACCAAATCAAATTTACCCATGGTATGTCAAATTTATTGAAGAATTTATCTAGATTTTTCATCAATAGAGCCTGGTTTTGCTTTTGTATGTTTATAATTCCTAACCCACCCTTGTCCTTGGGTAGACATACCATCTTCCAAGCTGCTTTAGGAGGTTTCCTTAGGTTGATGTCATTGCCTGACCACAAGCAGTTCTTCCTAAACTTATCAATCTGTTTTACCACCCCTTTGAGCAGAGCTAGTGTACTCATGGCAAAAGTGTGCAGAGCGGATAGGACATCATTAGTAATTTCCAGTCTCCCTGCCTGACTAAGCATTGTCGAAACACAACTCGTTCTTTTTTCACATTTCTGAATGAGGGGTAAAAAATCATCCACTCTTGGTTTTGTTACTCCTAGCGGTAGGCCCAGCTAGGTGATTGGAAAGGCACCAAGAGAACAACCAAAGGTATTGGCTAGGTGAAGGGTCGAGATGGCGGACTAGAGGGGGGTGAATAGTCTTTTCTAAAATTAATCTCACTGGCTAACCGAAACAAATGCGGAATTAAAACTATCGGTCTAGCCAAGACTACACCCCTCTACCTATTAACTTTAGCACCTTACAAAAGATCCTAAACAAAGCAAATAAGGTGCTAGGCTAGCTAGAGCTCACCTAATCAATCTAGCTTGCAAGGTCACACAAACCTATGCAACTAGTACTCTAATCAAACCGGGGAGCTCCTAATCAATCTAGTGATACAAAGCGCATAAAGCCTAAGCTCACTAGCAATGCTCATTAACAAGGATACACAAGCCAAATTAGAGAGCTCAAAATACTTAACTACACAAACTAAGCAATGTGACTAACAAAGCTACTCAAGCCAATTAGTCACGCAAGAGATCTACTTCTAAGCTACACAAGCAAAGAAGGTAACTAGCAAGCTACACAAGCTAACTAATTACAAGAGCAACTATTTAAGCTACACATGCTAGATAGCTACACAAGAGCAACAACTAAACACTAGCACAAGTATGAGTATGGAAATACAAGCTAGTGAATGGAGATAGCAAACCACCGAGAAGATGAAGACAATGTTGACACGGTGATTTCATCCCGAGGTTCACTTGGTTGCCACCAACCTAGTCCCCGTTGAGACAAGCTCAAGGTTGTCGCCGGTCCTCTTGCTAGTGGTGACTACACTAGTCACACTCTCCCCAAGGAGTGCTTACCACAAGCTCTAGCACTCGACCCGGCCGAACCACTTGACGCTCTTCACGTCTCTCTTTTACTAGAGTTGCTCTTCACGATCTCCCGCGGGGTGAGCACAATACCCCTCACAAAGCGGTCGCTTCCGGAGAACCACTCAATCTCCGAGCGTGCTACCACGGGGCACACACAAGCCTCCAAGCCGTCTAGGAGGTGGCAACCTCCAAGAGTAACAAACACCACCGGCTTGCAACTCGATCGCCTAGTGCCACAATTGCAATCTCTCATGCACCGCACTAGAATCGCTCTCTCACTTAGCGGATATGGTTAGCACTAATCCCAAGTGAGTTGGAGGGCTCCCAAGCACTCTCATACAAGGACACTAAGTCCCCAAGGTGCCCAACACACCAAATGGCCGGCCACCCCCTCTATTTATAGAGGGAGGGCTCAAACTAGCCATTTGGACGCGTGCTGAAATTTGAACTGCGGACAGTCCGCCCTTATAGCCCCGGATAGTCCGCCCTTATAACGAAACTAGCCATTAGGAGCTGCAACGGTCACCCCGGACAGTCCGCCGTTGAAAATCGACAGCCTACACAGAACCTGTCCAGCAACCTTGTTCTTCGAAAAATTAGTCGGCGGACAGTCCGCCCTTATAGGCCCGGACAGTCCGCCTTTCACCTGTCAACCCGAGAACAGTGCGCTCGTAGCGTCTGATGCATCCCCATCGGAGCGTCCGAGGCCCGCGGACAGTCCGCCACTAAAATGGCAGACAGTTCGCCACTCTCCAGAAAGCCTCCCACGAGAAAGGCCATAACTCTTAGCTCCCAACTCGGAATTCGATGATCTTGGACATTTTGGAAAGCTTATTCAGAGGGCTAGACAACCCACATGAACTCATGATCCAAAGCACAAAGGATCAATACAGTTTTCCAATCCAAGAATCATCACTTCTCTTTTTCAACCAAAGTTTTCTCCAAAACTTCTCCAACTTTTTCTCCTTTGCAAATGTGCTAACACCATCAAGTGAACACCATCATGTGCAAGTGTGTTAGCATTTTCACAATCATTTTTCAAAGGATTTTTTACTTTTACTCACCACGCCACTCGATCCTAGTAACAACGCAATGTTAGATCGCTCAAGTGGCACTAGATGACCGATATGCAAACAAGTTTGCTCCTCTTGATAGTACGACCATCTATCCTAAACCCGGTCATCAACTTCTCTACACACCTATGACCGGTGAAATGAAATGCCCTACAAATATACCTTTGTCTTGCGCATTCCATTCCATCTCCATCGGTGTTGACGCAACACATGCACCAACCTATATTAAATGATATGATCCACTTTATATCATCACATGGCCTCCATGGTCCATCGATCTTGACCTCACTTGCTCTTCACCATTGCTTCGGTCCTTCGGCGCCAAGTCTTTTCTCAAGCCTCCCGACACTCGGTACCAACGACTTCAAAGCCTCCAACTTGCCCTTCACTTCCGCAACCGGTCCATCAAGCCAAGCCTTGCCTTGATCTTCACCATCTTAGCCATATGACCACATGTCATGTCACATATGCAATAAGCTCATTCTTCCTCACATGCATGAGCATTACAACATCCTTCAAGCCATTACATCTCTATGACATATGTTGCTCATACATGATCACCTGTGTATCTCACATAAACACCATTAGTCCACCTAAAGTTGTCACTCAATTACCAAAACCAAACTAGGACCTTTCAATCTCCCCCTTTTTTGGTAATTGATGACAACTCTACAAAGATATGGAAATTTAAGCTTATTCCAAGCTAGCACTTTACAAGAATGTAAATTGCTAACTTGGTTTGGATTCTATGTTACTTATCCAATATTAAGACCATATGAGAAGATTTGGATAAGCACCATACAACCCGACCTTGTAGTGTTAACTCCCCCTACATGTGTGCTCAAATGGTTTGGTTTCAAGCTTGCACACATGCATAAATATGAAATTTGTGGGAGTGTTAGCACTACTAAGTGATGCTAAGGTATTCAAGATAGAATTTTACCTTTGAAGCGTGTACACCAAATTTGTAATCATCCTTAGCATCAACCTTGCTAGAGACAAGTAAAACTAGATACCACATGAGATCAACATTATAAACATGGTTCTAGTTACCACTTGCTACACTAAGACTATGCTCTAGATACCAAATAAAGAAAAACAATCATCATCCAAGTCTTAGCTCTAACAAATATTGCACACAAGCATATAAGAATTTAGAACATATGCAATGCAAGCAAGCAAACGTAATGCACACCCAAATGTATCAAACATGTATTCATGAGCTTGCTCCCCCTACTTGTGTGCTCTCTTTGTCCAAGAATTTTGATCCTTCGCATTATCCAATCTTGCTCCCTCTTGATCCATGTCCATCTTCTTTTCTTGTTTTCTCAGTTACCACTATCATATCATATCTTTGACACTTTCTCCCCCTTTGTCATCAATGACCATAAAAGGCATGCTTCTCTTGATACAAAGGGTTGGACTAGGGTAGATGGTTGATACTTGAGTCTTCATTTTTTATGGACACTACCATATATGTTGGAATAACACTACTTGTAGATACCTCGTGAAGATGTATGAAAGCCACTTGTAGGATCTTTGACCTTGATACCAATCGGTGGGGCACCTTCTCTTTTAGCATGAGTCATTCACTTGATAAACTTGAGCTCTTGTTGGTGAGGGATGCTTTGCTTGATTTGATCACTTAAAGTTGAGGATCACTTGAAGTCCTGTAGGATACCACTGAATGAAAGTTTAAACTTGATATCCATTTGCATTATTGTCTTCTTCTTGAACTCTTGTCATGAGCCTCTCATTTATGACTTGAACTATTAAATTTGTACAAGATATCTAACTTGGTTTGCTCTAGAGTAAGCTTCTTCACACATCTTAGAATGGTTATCTTACTCACGTTGAATTAGACACTTGAATGCTCATCTTCTAGATCAAGTACTTGGGTTCACTAGCTCATGAACAAACTCATATACTAACCACTAGATCATATAATCAATCAAGCAATAGTGGTAGGCTATGAATTTAAACTTTTCAATTGTTATGCATGATCCTATTGAGCATGTACTATATGCACTAACCGCATACTAGTAAGGGATGAAATGATCATGCTCATTACAATGATACCTTTGCTATCTTGGAGTAGAGGATAGTCAATAGATTCCAATTTAGCTCCAAATAGCAATGTGAAGTCCATGGTGAAGACCAATAGATACCAATTGATAGAACAAATCTTCACCCATATGATCTTCAATGTTGTGGTTGACATTGCTTCTTCATTTGTTCTTAGCTTGCATGTATGAATACCACTTGTTTATACCAATAGTGAATACCACTTGAATTCTTCAAGATTTTGCTCTCTTTTGGGTGTTGCTTGCTTTCTTGATCAATCTCTTGATTGCTCCAACTAAGCATCTCCAATGATACTTTAGATCACCACTTCCATGTTAGCCTTCCAAGCCTTGCTTGGTTAACCTACAAAAGGCGACAAGCCCCTACAAAAGGGAGAAGTGACCTCTCTCCAAAGAACCATCCTTGATACTCACTTGAATTGACTTTGATTGATTGATCCATTTGAACTCTTCTTGAAATCTAACTTTGAATCCTTCTTTGAGTTCTTTTCTTTCTTCTAATTGATCTTTAATCATTACTAGGTCTTTACACTCAATCTTCATCATAGCTTGGTCTTGATCTTCAATTTGAGTACCAATTGTGTGCCAAATATACTTCACAATAGAATGGCCTTGTACTCATCTTTGTCATACTTCTAGATCTTCTCAAAACCAAACATAGGTTCCTCAACCACTTATAAACATGATTCCAATTTGAGGACCTTTCAATTAAAGTGACTCTAGATCAATCCAATAGTTGTCACTTTTCTGGCAGATTCCACCCTTCTCAAGAAAACATGCATATCTCCCAAAATATAGGTCCAATGACCATGAAATTTGGTGGAGATGTGCCTCACTATGTATTCTAGTAGCCATGAAAATTTGAGCTTCATTGGCTTTTTAGATTGCTACCAGATTTCAATTCTTTCACTTGCTGTCCATGCTGAAAACTGCTGCAATAGAGTTGACAAGATCCACTACTACACGGAGTTTCACTTATCCAATGAATTCCAATTTTCTACAGCAAATAATACTATAAGTGTAGAGCATGCAAACCAAATATCAAGCCAATCAAATTAGATTTGATCATCCAAACATGGCTATCTTCTCAGCTCACTCAGATTTTGCAATATTGGACAACTTTGAGCAATTGAGCTATACTCTAGCAATTTGAATCAAACTTGAAACTAACTTGTTTGAACACTCTCACAAGACATATATCCATTCAATCCACTTACTAAAAGTCATCTTGTGAACATATCCAATCAAACTAACTCAAACTTGATTACTAAGCAATGAATCCATTCAATCATCTTATAGCAAGCAACATATGCATATATATCCAATTCAATCAACTCATATGCACCCAAATGAATGTGATCAAATAGAGATATACCTTACTAGCTCATGATCATTCAATATCAAGCTTCAATTCAATTTGATTGCAAGCTTTCAAATATTCCAATAAATCACCACAACTTGAACTTTGCACTTGTATGTTATAGTACTTGGACTTCACTTCACTTGACTTGGCATTGGGTTTGGATGTACACTAAGATTCTTTACTTGACTCAATCATATAATAATCATCATGAATTCACTTGAATCAAGCCTCCAATGCCATGGTACCTACACACATTCATCCACTTTTCGATGGTACCCAAACTTGTTTGGGTCCTCTCAAGTTAGGCGCAACATACTTTGGCATAGCCTTAGTATGAGTAGCGGGATGAGTTGCAATAGTAGCCTTAGAGGTACCATTTTTATCCTTTCTAAGCATAATATTATCATCAATTGAAATAGGCTTAGAAGTTTTACCTAGGGGACATGAATTTGCCATGTGTCCCCTTTCCCAGCATGAGTAGCAAACTCTCTTTGATTGAGCCTTCTCTTCCTTGCTCATTTGTTGCTTCTCATTGCCTTGCCTCTCATGAGTTGCTTGAGCCTTCTTCTCAAGCTTGGTAGGACACTTCGAGGCAAAGTGTCCCATATCACCACACTTGTAGCACTTGATGTGAGCCAAATCTCTCTTCCCATTTTGATCCTTGCTCATCATCATCTTGGCATCTTGGATATGAGTTGGATGCCTTGCTCTTCCTCCTCTTCTTGTTTTCTTCTTCTTCTTCTTCCCCATATCACCATCTTCATGGTTGATCTTGCTTTTCACTTGGGGCTTCTTCCTTTTATCTTGTGGCTTCATCATTGGCTTCTTTGTTGGGCAATACTTAGCAAAGTGTCCTATTTCATGGCACCGGTAGCACATGAAATGAGATAGCTTCTTTTCTTCGTGCTTCTTCATCCTCTTGCCCTTTGTTTTGTTCTTGTTGAAGCCGACGCCACTCTTGTCACCATAGCTTCTTTGATTGTTCAACATATGCTCAAAGGTGACTTTGGAGTTGTAGCACCTCTCTAACTTGTTGCTCAAATTCTTCACTTCACTTTTGAGCTCATTGTTCTCCTTCAAAATGTTAGTCTCGCAAGACATAGAAGTAGAACAAGCATCTATATATGAAGAACATGGCATAGATAATAAATCATCACAAGAGGTGGATACATGCTTCTTCTCTACATCACATGGGTTAGCACAAATATGTGATTGATCATTTGACCCAAATGATGAGCTCTCACTAGTTTTAGTTTCTTCATTAGAAAGCTTCTTAGTGAGAAAAACATGGTCTTGTACCAAGTTATCATGAGCAACACTAAGTTCCTCATGAGTCAATTTAAGCTCATCATGTGAACAAGTAGTAACATAAAGTAGATGTTTTTGTTGTTCACATGCATTCTTTATAAATGAGTTTTCTTTTGTCAATTTCATTGTTTTAGCCATCTCATTTTCTAAAGCTTTGGTGAGTCTACACGTTAGCTCAAAATTTGGATCATCACAATCAACTACCACATTATCAATTGATACCTTAGTGTCACCATGTGACATGAAGCAATGTGGTGTAGAGGGAGAGCTTGAAGAGACATCACACTCATAGCCGTCATCATCATCATCATCAAGTGTGCATGGAATGGCGTCATCATTTGCACCACTTAAGCTTCGGCTATGGTCACTGTCATCTTTGTCAAGTGATCTTGTGGATTGATCATCATCATCATCACTTGACCATGAGGTGGAGCAATCCTTCACAACCACCATGTTGCAGTCATGCTCAACATCCTCATGTACCATCTCTGTGTGATCCTCCTCCTTGAATTTACCATCATCCCAAATAGAGAAATCACCATAGAGATATTTGAGTGCCATCCACATATCATGGGCACTCACCGAAGTCATCACCCTGCCAAATATCTCATCTTGCAAAGCATTTGTTAGAAAACATTGGGCTTATGCATCGAGTGTTAGGCAATCCTCTTGTGCTTGGGTTAGATTACTCTCATCCAAGGCATGAGTAAAACCAACAACAACGATCCACCAAAACTTCGGACCAAAAGCACGGAAATGATCAAGCATATGAAGTTTCCATCGTGCATAGTGTGTGCCATCAAAAATATGTGTGTCACACTCAACATCTAGCCAACTAGTCGCCATCCTCTCGGGTCGGTGAAGACCACAAATGAGAGACCTTGCTCAGATACCACTTGAAGGGTCGAGATGGCGGACTAGAGGGGGGGTGAATAGTCTTTTCTAAAATTAATCTCACTGGCTAACCGAAACAAATGCGGAATTAAAACTATCGGTCTAGCCAAGACTACACCCCTATACCTATTAACTTTAGCACCTTACAAAA
Organism: Coix lacryma-jobi var. lacryma-jobi; assembly: GCA_009763385.1. Lineage (NCBI taxonomy): Eukaryota > Viridiplantae > Streptophyta > Magnoliopsida > Poales > Poaceae > Coix > Coix lacryma-jobi. Next base: position 7,076,665 of record CM019824.1, read on the forward strand.
GATCCTAAACAAAGCAAATAAAGTGCTAGGCTAGCTAGAGCTCACCTAATCAATCTAGCTTGCAAGGTCACACAAACCTATGCAACTAGTACTCTAATCAAACCGGGGAGCTCCTAATCAATCTAGTGATGCAAAGCGCATAAAGCCTAAGCTCACTAGCAATGCTCATTAACAAGGATACACAAGCCAAATTAGAGAGCTCAAAATACTTAGCTACACAAACTAAGCAATGTGACTAACAAGGCTACTCAAGCCAATTAGTCACACAAGAGATCTACTTCTAAGCTACACAAGCAAAGAAGGTAACTAGCAAGCTACACAAGCTAACTAATTACAAGAGCAACTATTTAAGCTACACATGCTAGATAGCTACACAAGAGCAACAACTAAACACTAGCACAAGTATGAGTATGGAAATACAAGCTAGTGAATGGAGATAGCAAACCACCGAGAAGATGAAGACAATGTTGACACGGTGATTTTATCCCGAGGTTCACTTGGTTGCCACCAAGCTAGTCCCCGTTGAGACAAGCTCAAGGTTGTCGGTGTTTCTACCCCGGGGGTATAGCACCAACTAGTAATATGATCGCGTGCTCTCTCCCTGGATGGTGATGCAAGGTGACACAAGATTTATCCTGGTTCGGGCAAAGAAGGCCCTACGTCCAGCGGGGGAGGAGATCCTTGTATTACTTGCACCGAAATGCTCGTACAGGGGCGAATACAAGCTTGGCGAGCGTGGACCGGGGTTCGGACTCGCGTGTGAGGGTGTATGGGCGTATGTGCGTTCTAATGTGTCTGTAACCATGGACTGAGGGCCCTGGTGTCCCCTTTTATAGAGCAAGGGGAGGCCAGGGTTACACAAGGGTATTATAGGTGTCGGGGCGTACGGTGCCCAATACGAGGAAGGGTAGGAACCCTGTCTTGTCGAAGACATTATAGCCGACGTGGGGGTTGCTGTTGGGGAGTCCTTGAAGCGTGGCCTCCATCCCGGGTGCGGACGTGGAGGCGTGGCGACGTGGAGGCCGTGCGCCGCCCATCCCGGCACGTACGATACGTGCATAGTCCCGCCGGGTCTTAGGGGTACCTGTCCTCCAATCATATGACAACAATTAGGGCTCGAGGGGAGCAGAACCGGCCTTGAGGTGGCGCCTGCGGGAGGCTCGGGCTCCGCAGGTATGGGCGAGTTCCGGGGAACCTGGTCGTACAGCGGAAATCCGGGTCTCGAGATGTGACCGGGACGTGCCACAGTGCAGGGTATGGTCGAACAGTGCTGTACTGGTGCCTTTTCACCCATGCTTATGGTGAAAAGGAGGTTTGACTCAGACTCCGGTTCACTGTGGCGCATGCTGCGTCTCAGATGACGTGACCGGGGTAGGTGAGTGCATTAAATGTTTGATGTGGGGTTGCCATCCGGTGCTTGGCGCTGCTCAAGGGGCGTGATGTGCCCTCGAGGGGTAGGCAGCCGGGCCAGCGAGGCTCGAGGGCCCTGTGCCGGGTCTCGAGGGGTGGTGTATGGCGGTGGCGGGCTCGAACCCCTTGAGCCAGGGCTCGAGAGGCAGGCTACCACGAGGTGGTTTGGGAGGCATTTGGCGGGCCTAGGCTTCCCCGTGGTGGGCCGGTGTTGTGGGTTTTGACAGGTTGGTATTCGGGTGGTTAAGTCCAGCTGGGCTTGCTATTAATTGGTGTTCTAGGTTTTAACCCGTGTGTTTTGCGTTGATTGGGGGTACCCCATTGGCGTTCCCCCGACAGTAGCCCCCGAGCCCTTGTTTGAGTGCTTGCACTTGAGCAGGGGCTCTCGACTTTGGATTTCGAGGGTTTTGGCTAACTGGATCTCGAGGGTTCGGCTGTGTTGATTCCGCGGGTGTCGTGCGAGCGACACCCGCGGGTGTAACCCCCGAGGCCACGGGGGAGTGGTTAGGACTCCCTCGTGGGCTTTGAGTGTGAGCGTTAATTACGTTTTTTAGGTTCGGGAGTGTCGAGCCCCCGAGTTATTTAACCCTCTTTCATCGAGGGGTGTCAGGCTGAACCGACCGGCCGGCTCTTCGAGCTGTCCGGCACGTCGGCTCCCCTGGCTTGTCATCACGCCGAGTCCTTTTGTTCGGATGCGAGGGGGGATGCCTCGTACTACCACGAGCGGGCGAGTATTGAGGTTCCCGGTGAGCTAGTAACGGGGGATCCAAGTGAGACCTCGTGCCCCGTTCGATAGGGTCGACTGTGGCCCGGAGGCGATCTCATAAAGCATGGGCGCTCGGTCTGCAGGAGTGTCGGGTCCATTCGATAGGACCCGGTGGCTTGATGCCTCCCTCCGAGGGGATCTCACTGCACGTCGTGCTCCCCGCCTTGGATACACGTGAGGGGCCTCGAGGGCTTGGCCCTCGAGCGATGCTGCGGGTGGCGCCCCTTAGTGTCCCTGACTCGGGTGCTCGAAGCCGGCTGTCGAACCCTCTTCGAGGGCCAGCCTTCGCTTCTTCGAGGCTTAGGGCCGGGGCCCGTTTTTACCTTCGTGAAGAAGCCTCCGTCGTCTGGGAATCCTTCTGCCCGTTGGGCGTGCCTTTTTAGGCGAAATCTGTCGGGGAGGGCGGCGGATGCGAAGCCGGGGCGATGGTCGTGGCGGGCCCGGGTAGTGGAGCGAATGGAGAGCTGCCGCGTGTACCCTGCATCCGGCTCGAGACGTGGTTAGGTGGGCGCATTAAATGCTATGCGGTTACCTTTTTCGTCGTCGTGGGACGCCTCGCCTGTTGGGGTTCTTTCGTATAAATACCGAGAGAGGGGGAGAGGGCTCTTCTCTTTGCCTTTGCCTTCATAGCCGCCGCAGCTCCCGTGCATCTCCTTCCTGAGCCCGCCATCCGTATCCTCCTCTGCTGTCCATCCGCCGCCCAAGTCCACGCTGTCGTTGCCATGGCCGACAAGACTCCGCCGCAACCGGCCGAAGACTGGAGCCGATCGAAGACGACGCATCGTGAGTTGGACTCGCTGGTGGCGCAGGGACTTCTCCGCCCCAACCCGGAGGGGGGACCCGCGTGGTGGATCGTCCCATCGGCGGATCACCGGGAGCCGCAGCCGCCGGAGGGGTACGTGGTGAGCTTCACCCGTTACCACCGCATGGGGCTCGGTGTCTCACCGAGCCGCTTCATGCGTGCGTTGACCCACCACTACGAGGTGGAGCTGCAGCATTTCTCCCCCAACTTGATCTCGCACGCCGCCATCTTCGCTGCGGTGTGCGAGGGGTACCTGAAGATCGAGCCGCACTGGGAGATGTTCGTTCACATTTTCCGGGGCGAGCTCTTCACCAAGACGTCGAAGTCCAGCGGGAAGCGGCTCGTGCGCGCTGGCTCCCTCACCATCACCATGCGGACTGGGACTTCGTCAGCCGGCGTCCCCCGCGAGTACCTCCGCTACAAGCTCTCGACCAACCAAGCGGGATGGGACGACCACTGGTTCTATCTGCGGAACGAGGGGGCTCCTTCCGCAGTACACCGGCAGGGTCCTTGACCAGCGCCCGGAAAAGTGGAACTGGGGCGTCGTGGCGGATAAGCAGCGCCATTTGCTGCCCCTGATGGAGATGATGAAGACGCTGGTGGACGAGAAGGAGCTGACCGTCCAGGCGGTAATCTGGGCGTTCCACCAGCGACGGGTTCTTCTGCTGGCGGACCGCCCCCTTTTCTTGTTCGAGATGGGGCCGAAGGCCGAGCCCGAGGCGCTGAACGGGTCGAGGATGGCGAAGGAGGGGCTGACTTGTAGCGACGGCATCTCCCGGGTGGCGATCACGATCCAGGGATCGTTTGCCCCGGAGAGTTCCAAGCTGATCCCTATGGCGCCCGACAAGGGGTGCCTCGATCTGGTAGGTCCCCATCGAGCTAGCCCGTCTCGAGCCTCCCCTCCTTCTTTCTTCTTCGAACCTTGCGCCTTCTTTTCGTGTTTTTTCCTCATCACGTTTCCTTTTTTCGCAGGGGGCATTCACGTGTCGTGCCTCAAGGCCCCCGGTGAGGGAGGACGCCGCGGAGACACAGGTGAGGCGCCTCTCCGCTCAAAAGGAAAAAGAGAACAAGGATTCCAGAAAGAAGAAAGAGAAAAACAAAAACTTGCGTCGGTCGGCTCAGGAGCAAAGGTTGGCGAAGGCTCGCCGCAATCGGCAGCCTGGGGACGAGTCCCCCGAGCTCAGCTCCTCGAGCTCGGAGGATGATGATGATGATGATGATGATGATGAGAGCGACGACGAGGGGATGGACGCGTGCCTGAGACGCGCGGGGTTTGGCGACATCTGGGCTGACCGCTCCCCTGTGCAGGAGGACATCTACGAGGTCCCACCGGCGAAGGTACCACGCGGGGTGAAGCAGCAGAAGGCCACGCCTAGCTCCGCCTCGTCGGAGGCCCAGGGCACGTCGAGCTCCCGGCCGGACGTGCCCCCTGTCGTGAGGAAGCCCCGAACCCGGAGCGCCTCCGCCACAGCACCAACGGAGGCCGCCCCCGCGTCAGCCCAGGCGGGAGGTCTCGAGAAGGGCCGAGCCTCGAGGGGCAGTGACCACATCGGGAGGGGCTCCGGGTCCGACCGCCGCGAGCCATCAAGGTCGGGGTCGAGCCCGCGGAGGAGCGGGCGTCAGGAGGAGGCGTCGAGCCCGCACCATCACGAGCGTCGGGGAGGGAGCCCCCGGGCGTCTCGTGACCAGGGGCGTGAGCGTCCCCGGAGTCCATCGCCACACCGCCGCTGGAACACAGAAGCGGGCGCGGGAGGGCGCCACCGCCAGCGCGAGCGCCGGAGCAGGTCCCGGAGCCCGCGCCGGGGCAGGCGCCACGACGACGGCACGAGAGAGGTACGGTAGCCCTCCCGCGATGTGGGGCGGAAGGAGGGCTCTCCCTCGAGGTCGAGCCACGGGAGGCGTCGGGAGCCCTCCCCCCATCCCAGCCCTGCGGTGACGGCCCAGGCGCAGGGCTCGAGCCATGGGGTGGGCTCGAAGCCCCCGAGTGGGTCCGGCGATTCCGGGAAGAAGCCCAGCCGCCGCTTTGGGTGAGTAATTTTCTTGGATCTCGTCGGTAGTGAGGCTTTACCTCTTTACTTTTGATGATGCATGCCATCTCTGGTTTCTCAGGGGGAAGCGCTCCTACCAGGAGGTGGACCTCGCTGCGTCCAAGCGGGCCAAGACCTCGAGCCCCGCCAAGGCACAAGCACCTCGAGGTATGGCACCTTCCTCCGCTAGAGAAGCCGCTTGGCTGGAGAAGGCTCGAGCTGCCATGGCTCGAGGAGGCCAGATGATCGTCGCGAACTTTGGTGAGGCCGTCGCCATCGACCACAGGGGTTGAGGCATCCTTCCCGGTTCTGATATCACTGTCACCTCGTATTGCAGGGGCCGCAGCTTACGACATCGAGCCCGCCACTACCACGCCCACTGAGGCGCTGCCTCCTCCCCCTCCTCCTCCTCCCGCGATGGCGCCAGTTGGGAGCGCCACCCTTCCCCCCACCACGACGGCTGTTCCGGGGGAAGCGCCTAGGGCGAGCACGGCCCCGCCGGTGTCTGGGGCCGAGGAGACTGCGCCCCTCGAGGCCCCGACCGACAAGAGCCGGGCTGCGGAGGAGGGAAACGGGGGAGAGGCGTTGGCGGAGAAGGAGCCGACGGTGGAGGACCTCCTGAACGAGCTGGAGCAGGGGCCGCTCCTCACCGCGGGCTTGACGATGGTGGAGGCGCCGGCTAGCGCTGACAAGATGCCGGAGGACCCGGCCAGGGAAGAGGGCCCGGGGTCGAGCCTTCTTTCGATCGACTCGCCACCGCTCGAGTCTTCGTCCCCACGCGAGGTTGTGAGGCCGCCTCGGGAGGCGGCGGAGCAACAGGAAGTGCCGGCGGAGGGACGGAGGGAGCCGGGGCCCGTGCCGTCGAGCGACGGGCCGCAGCTGGGGCAGCTCGGGGCGGAGGAGGATCTGCCCGACATCGAGCTTGACCGACCAGTATGGCTGTTTTCCGACGCGCCGAGCCCGTCCCTTGCCATGGTCCCCGTCGAGCAACCGGCCCAGCGGGGGGCCCCGCGCGAGGTGCGGTCCATCTTCCGGGAGGTTGCCGAGCTCATGGCGGAGGCGGAGCGGTCCTGCTCTGAGGAGGCGGGCCGGTCCGCACAGGTGTCGGCCGCCCTCGCGAGGGCTGAGGCGGAGCTTCAAGATCTCCGCGCTGAGCTGAGCCGGAACGCCCAAATGGCGAGCCGGCTCAACGAGGCGGAGGCGGAGGTCTGGGAGGCTCGAGGTGAGGTCGCTCGATCCAAGGAGGAGGCCGCCGCCGCTCTCGAGGCGTTGAGGAAGGAGGCCGCGGACGCCCGAAGCAGGGCCACCTCCGCCCGGGCTGAAGCTGAGGCGGCGAAGGAGGCCGCTGACGCCCGAGGCGAGGCTGCCACCGCCCGAACCGCAGCGGAGGCGGCGAGAAAAGAGGCTGAGGATGCTCAACGCGATGCCACCGCCGCTCGGTCCGCAGCGGAGGCGGCGAAGAAGGAGGCCGAAGACGCCGAGAGCGGTGTCGCCACCGCCCGAGCTACCGAGGGGGCGGCGCGGCAGGAGGTGATCCGAAAGGATCTGGCCCTCATGGAGGCGGGCAAGCTGGTCGAGGAGCTTAGGTCCGAGAAGCTCCTCATGCTGGCCGAGAAGCGCAGGCTCGAGCAGCGCGCCGAGGGCCTTACCAGCGACCTCGCCGAACTGGGGCAACATTGCGATGGTGAGGCTTACACCTTGTCCTTGCTTGGGCCTCGAAGTTTTTTGTTACGCCGCAGTCTCACTCTTCCTCGTTCGTTGCGCAGGGGTCGAGAAGACGGTCGAGGAGCTCCGCGGGACGAACCAGGCTGTAACACCTCTGATGATTAATATGTAATTAACCTGACATGCCATCATCTTTAGTCATTAATCATCCTTGCCATGCATTATGTTTGCCTAATTCTTGTTTTGCATTTACCTTTTTCTAAGGTGACTTGTGTAGTGATCTCTTTTTCAAAAACCCTAAAGGCTCAAATCTTCCTATAAGGGCAAAATAGTAATTTCATCTCTATGTCTAGCTTTGTGTGAATCTTGTTCAGTTGAGTATCTTGATGTTTTGTTGTGTTGATCAAAGTTCAAAATCAGAAACAGAATTTAAATCCCTTTTGAAAAACCCTAAATTTCCAAACTCTAGTTTAACCCCTCTTTTTCTGATTCAAAAACTATTCAAAATTTGAAGTTGGTCCAATAAGAAAAGTTGTAGATCTTGCAATAAGGAACAACTTTGGTGTTTGCAGATTTTCAAGTTTCAATACAAAATTAGAAGTAATTTCAAATTCTTTCAAACTTCAATTTTGTCCCCTTTTCAGTTTTCAAAACTATCTCAAAAACTATTGAGTTTCAAAAAAAGTTTATATCGGCAAAGTTGTAGATGTCAAAATTTTAAGCAACTTTGGTATTTTGAGTTTTCTTTGTGTAGTTCAAATTTTGGGAGTAATTTCAAATTTTCAGAGAAAGGGGGAAGGTGACGTCACTGTGCACGAGCTTTAAAGCAGGGGGGCCCGGCCGCCGGTGGCGGAGCGCCGGCCACGCCAGGCCGGCTGACCCGCGCCCGTGCCGCGCGCGGTCAGCGCAGGCGCTCGACCTCCCCGGTCCCCTACCACCGCCTCGCCGACCCCTACCCTCCTCCTTTTCCCCTACGGCCGCGGACAGCGGGCGGATGCCGGCCGCCGGCAAGCCGCCGCGCCGCGCGCGAGCTCCCTGCCGTCGTCGCGCCGCCCTACCGTGCTCCCTACCTCCGTTAGTGCCGCGCGAGCGCTCCTCACCCCTCGCCCGGACGCCCCAGCGCCGCCCCGCGGCTATAAAAGCCGCCGAGCTCCCGCCGTTGCCCGCCACCGGCGCAACCCCGTCAACCCGAGCCACTGGACCGCCCCGGAGCCCGCTGAGCACCCCATCACCTTCGCCTTGAGCTTCTCCACCTTCCCGAGCAACTAGTTTCACCCCTCCGCCCCTCCTTTCGCCGGCGCAAGCAATCCGTCCCCGACTCCGGCGAACGGCCCCGCCGCGGTGAAGGGCGAAATTCGTCGCCGTGAGTGTTCCTCCCGCCCCTCCGACTCCCGTCCTCTTTCCCTCACCTCGGTGCGCTCCTAACCGCACACCGGTGATCCCTTTTGGTGAACAGAGCCGCCGGAACGCTTGCTCGCCGCCGAAGAGCTCCGCCGAGGCGCCGCCGTCGTCGAACTCCCTCCTCCGACCCTTGCACCGCCTCGCCGTTCCCCGTTCCCGACCCCCGGTGAGCCCACGAAGCTCTCCCTGCCCTCTGTTTTCCCAGCGCAAGGCCCGAGCGGCCGGTCCGCCGCGCGCTCTCGCCGGCGTGCGCGCCGAGCCCGCGGGGAAGAAGCACAGTGCTCCTTTTCTTTTTTAAAAAAATGTGAATAGTGTTCTATTTTCTCTTTTTTTAAGAATTAATCTATTGTTCCATAAATCCTGAGAAAATGTGGTATGCTCCTTGTACTGTGTAGTAATTTAGAAAAATAAGAAACCCTACTTTTCTGCAAAAATTGGAAAATAAAAAATCCTTCTTTTAATTAAGAAATGGATGGTTTTAGATTTTTAGAAAATCATGTGTAGCTCCAAAGATCATGAGATAAATTTTTATGTGCTAGTTATGTCATGTTTAGTCTCTGGTAAAATTTTGAGGCCTTTTGGAGCAAGTTGATTTTTGGGCATTTATTTTAAATGTTGAATAGTGCCTTTTGTTATTTAAATGTTTGATTTTTGTTAAGCACCTTAATGATCTCCAAAAATTATGAAATTTGTTTTGTCATCTATTTATATCATAATGAACTTATGAGATTAATTGGGTAAATTTTGGAGCAACTGCATAAAATGACCTTTTTAAATAATTAGGAAAAATAGAAAAGCAATTAGGTTTCATGTTGTATGCCCTGTGATGTGACTTTTGGGATTGTTTGCTGTTCATAGACCCCCACCCAGCTGGTCTATGGTGTTTGTGATGCCATGCATGACTTATGCTTAGATTTACTAGATGATGCTTAATAGGCTTGATTAATCTTGCTTAGGGATAGAGATAAGTAACTTTATGTCCACTCTAGAAGTTACTTTCACGATGGAAAGTTGTGTTCTAGAATCAGTGGAATTGTCCTGCGCTTTAGCAAGTCTCTTGTTCCTATACCCTCATAAGCATACATCATTGCATACGTGTAGTGTCTGAAGGAGAAGGCATCAAAGTCGAGGTAGCCGCTGACGAACCTACCCCCGAGGCGACCCCGAGCTCCGACACCTGCACTACCGACCCCGAGCCTATAACACCCCTGGTGTTTAAATGTAATTAACTTGACATGTCATCATCTTAAGCATTAATCATTTCCTGTGATGCATTTGATTTGCCTAATTGCTATGCTTTGATTCCCTTTTCAAAAACCCTAAAAGCCCAATTCTCTCTATAAGGGCAAAATGGTAATTTCACCTCTGTGCCTAGTTCTATGTAATTCTTGTTCAGATTTAGTGCCCTGATGTTTGCTGCATTGATCAAAGTTCAAAAATCAGATTTGATTTGATTTTCCCTTTTGCAAAACCCTGATTTCCAAACCCTGGATTTTATCCCTCTTTTTGAGTTTTCAAAATTAATCCAAAAACTATTGAGTTTCAGAAAAAGTGTATATTAGCAAAGTTGTAGGTTTTGTCAAATGGAACAACTTTCATATATAAAGATTTTCAAGTTTTAGTTTGAAATCCAAAGTAATTTTGATTTGAATCAAATTTGAAAAGTGTCCCCTTTTCTGTTTTTGAATATAGTCCAAAAACTATTTGAAATTTGAAAATGTTCATATTGACAAAGTTGTAGATCTCTTTTTTCTGAGCAACTTTGGTATTTTGAGTTTTTGTCACACAGTTCAAGTTTTGGAAGAAATTTGCGAAATACAGAAACCACCAAAAGTCAAACCCTAGCCCCTACACTGTTCCTCTTCCCCGTAGAGCCAGGGGGAGGGGGGGCCCGGCCATGGCGCCGGCGCTGCGCCTGCAGCGCATACGGCTGCTCCCCACGCGCCACCAACCTGCCGCCGTTGTCGCCACCATCATTTCGCACCCGCACGCGCACAGTTGACCCCGCTCCCGTCCCCTACAGTGTCCAGCGCGCCGCCGCCGCGTGGCCATTGCCGGCCAAGCTTGCGCACCGGTCCCGGCTGCACGCCATCACCCTCCGCCTTAGCGCAATCGAGTGCGCACGCTCCCGCCGATCTTATCCACCCCACCCCGTGCTCTCTACCGGCCTCTGGTCGCGGCTATATAAGCCCGCCGGAGCCCCGAGCTTCTCATCCTCTCCGCCACCGTGGCCAGGCCAGTCCAGTGCCTCCGCCGCTCAACCACCTAGCCCGAAAGCTCCGCCTTGAGCTCGTGAAGCTTTCCCACCCTTCAATTTCACCTCCCCCGCCTCCAATCGCCCGGCGTAACCCCATCGTTCCCATCTCCGGCGGAAACCCGGTGAACTCGGGTTCGTGAAATACTCCCTCTCCGGTCACGGATACCTTCCCCTGACCCCGGTGTCAGCTTCCTTGGTCCCGTGCGACTCTGACCAGGCCCTTGCGGTTTCATGTGTTGCGCAGGGTCGTCGGAGCGCCGCTCGCCGCCGAAAGAGCTCCACCGAACCACCGCCCCGCCGAGCCCTGTCTCCGACCGTGGTAATCCCTCGAAGCCCCTCGGCCTCTGCCTTTTAACGGCGCAAGCTCGAGCCAGGCCTCGGGCGCACGCGTTCACTGTGGCTCGAGCCAGGCCTCGAGCACATTTTTCCGTCTCGCCCGAGCCTAAGCCTCGAGCGGACAGACCCTCACCACTTCGCTCGAGCCAGGCCTCGAGCGGACTCGTGCACCCTCCGCTTCGTCGAGCTAGGCCTCGGACGAAACGTTTGTTTTCCGTCTCGCCCGAGCCTCCCGGCCAGGCCTCGGACGAAACCCTTGTTTCCGTCTCGCCTGAGCCCGTTTCACCCGAACCCGCTTCGCTCGAGCCAGGCCTCGGCGAACACATGACTTCCGATTCGCCCGAGCCTCCCGTTCGCCCGAGCCTTGCGAAGAAAGAGCACAGTGCCCTTTTCCTTTTTGGGAGTTGTGAATAGTGTTCTGTTTCTCTTTTTTGTGTGAATTAATCTGTTGTTCCTTAAATCTTGAGAAAAATATGGTATGCTCCTTGCACTGTGTAGTATTTAATAAAAATAAGAGATTTGACTTTTCTGCAAGAATTTAAAAATGTAAAATCCCTCTTTAAATTAATAAATGGATAGTTTCGGATTTTTAGAAAATTATTTATAACTCCAAAAATCATGAGATAAATTTTTGTAAGCTTCTTATGCCATGTTTAGTCTCTGGTGAAATTTTGAAGTCATTTGGAGCAAGTTGATTTTTGAGCATTTATCTTTAATTGTTAAATAGTGCCTTTTGTTAATTAATGTCTGGAATTATTTGAGCACCTTAATGACCTCCAAAAATTATGAAATTTGTTTTGCCATCTGTTTATGCCTTAATGAACTTATGTGCTTAATTTGGTAATTTTTGGAGCAACTTCATAAAATGACCTTTTGAATAAAATAAGAAAAATAGAAAAGATGGATTAGGGTTGGTAATAAGTGTTTAATGATGTGATCTTTGGATTGATTGATGTTCATAGACCCCTACCCTTTGGTCTATGATGTTTGTGATGATATGTTTGGTTAATACTTAGGATAATTATAATAAGGCCTAACATCAATAATGCTTAAGAAAGAAATGGTTACCTTTTATGCTCAACCTAGATTTCGATTATGCCTTGCCTAAGAGTAATCTAGATTCAGTGGAATTGTCTTGCACCATAAGTCCATATCATCATACTCATGTGCATGCATCATTGCATTCGTATAGTCACCGAAGAAGGAGTCAAGATCGAGGCAGCCGCCGACGAACCTGTCCCTGAGGCTACCCCGAGCTTCGACCTCTGCACCTCCAACCCTGAGCCAGCTGTCTTTGCTCTTCAAGGCAAGCCCCGGTGCATTTAACCCTTTTCCTTGAATTTATAAAATGTTTTCCTTAAATGCTTTTGAGTTAAATTAATGCATTAGGTTTATAGGAGTTGTGTGCTATCCTAATTGATGCACTATCCACCTTGACCACTGATACACCTGATACCTGCTTTTCAAAAGTATTTGAAAAATGCTTAGCAATGCTTATTGAATTAGACTTTGCAATAAAATGCCAATTTTAAAAGTGTGATCACTTAAGGAATGTTTATGGGATTTTGGTCTTACTCCCCGGCTGTTGGCTAGGTATCTGATCCGTACCTAGTCAATAACGAGGAGAGGTTGTCCGAGCGTACGGTGCCGTCATGTTGTAGTCCGGGACTCAACAGTTGACACCGACCGGGACATGGTTGAAAAACTGACAGGACTATTACGCTTGGGTGAGATATGACCAAGGTATAGTTCTGGCTGGAAAATTAGGGACCATCCGTATGGGGGCCTGCTGGTCAAGACTTGTAACTATTCACATACTTCGGAAAGCTCTGGCTCCGAGGAATCCTTTATTGGACCGACAACCGTGCACTGGGAGTGGAGAGATGGCGGAAGTAGCATGTACCCACGTGGGTTAAAGTCCCGGATTGGTGTGGTGTACTGTACTTCCGGGTGGCGTAGGACCGGGCCCAATCTTGGAGGAATCGTGGTAGACGAGTTGGCATATGCAAGCTTGGGTGCTACATATGCAGTGTGGATAGGGATCCTCAGCTGAGTATTATTTATCCGGATTAACGTTGCTCCTCGGTTATGGAGACTTGGTCCACTGACTGTCAACGGAGAGTGGTTCTCAACTAGGAATGTTTTGAAATGTAAAATGAATCATGAATGATGAAGAATTGAGGAATACTGAATCTTTCAAAAATAAAATAAGGTTTACAAAAATGCTTTTCTGCAAAATACTTGATCTTGCTTAAGCCTTACCTTGACTACCCTAAGCCTCTCATTCCTGAGTCTTCTCCCTTTTTCTTTAGTCGGGTAAGTCTTGTTGAGTACCCCAGTACTCAGGGTTTGTTACCCATGTTGCAGGTATGCCTGAGACCCCGATGTGTCTCGCACCCTGTTGCGTGACCTTCGTCCAGGAAGAGGCCGATGAGGCCGATGAGTAAACGTGCACCCTCGGGCTGGGTGTTACATGTATCGTTATGTTAATGTTTCCACTACGTTGTCTACTTTGAATCACCCGAACAATGGTTTGTAATAACCGTACTCCTTACCTCATTTGAAACCTCGTTTTGTAAAACTAATGTTATTTAAGTCTTCCGCTCTTTATTCCGATGTTATTTGTAAAAGTATGCAATGCTGTAACCGAATCGTGAGATGATCCTGCGGACATTGGGCGCTGATGTAGCCCGGTGGCGAACAAGTCTTAATCACATGGAACATGGGTTCGGCTGTCAGAGGTTGACAGGGACACGTGGGCCATGGGATTAGGGTCGTTCCGTCACAGAGCCTGTCCTTTTTGCTCTTCAAGGCAAGCCCCGGTGCATTTTAACCCTTCCTTGTTTTTATAAAAGTTTACCTAAATGCCTTTGAGTTAAACTACTGCATTAGGTTATAGGAGTTGTGTGATGACCTATTGCCTGCATTATTTACCTCCACCGGCAAATACTCCGCCCTGTTTAAAAATTATTTGCGAAATGCTTAGTAACGCTATTCAATAGATTTGCAATAAAATGCCAATTTCAAAAGTGTGATCACTTAAAGAATTTTTATGGGAATTTGGCTTTACTCCCGACTGTTGGCTAAGTATCTGATCCGTACCTAGTCAACAGCGAGGAGAGGTTGTCTGAGCATACGGTGCCATCACGTTGTAGTCCGGGACTCAACAGTTGACACTGACCGGGACAGGGTTTAAAAACTGACACGACTATTACGCTTGGGTGAGATATAACTGAGGTATAGTTCTGGCAGAAAAATTAGGGGCCATCCGTATGGGGGCCTGCTGGTCAAGACTTGTAACTATTCACATACTTCGGAAAGCTCTGGCTCCGAGGACTCCTTGATTGGGACCGACAACCGCGCACTGGGAGTGGCGAGATGGCGGAAGTAGCTTGTACCCACGTGGTCATCGTGCCTGGATATGAGTGGTGTACTGTACTTCCGGGTGACGTAGGACCGGTCCAATCTTGGAGGAATCGTGGTAGACGAGTTGGCATATGCAAGCTTGGGTGTTACATATGCAGTGTGGATAGGGATCCTCAGCTGAGTATTATTTATCCGGATTAACGTTGCTCCTCGGTTATGGAGACTTGGTCACTGACTGTCAACGGAGAGTGGTTCTCAACTAGGTATGTTTTGGAAGGTAAAATGAATCATGAACAATGAAGAATTGAGAAATGCCTGAATCTTTCTAAAATAGAACAAGGTTTACAAAATGCTTTTCTGCAAAATACTTGCTCTTGCTTAAGCCTTACCTTGACTACCCTAAGCCTCTCATCCCTGAGTCTTCTTCCTTTTCTTAGTCGGGTAAGTCTTGTTGAGTACCCCAGTACTCAGGGTTTGTTACCCATGCTGCAGGTATGACTGAGTCCCCGATGTGTCTTGCGCCCTGCTGCATGACCATCGTCCAGGAAGAGGCCGATGAGGCCGAAGAATAAAGTGTACACCCTCGGGCTGGGTGATCATGAGTATCTTTATTTTGTTGTACTCCGCTACGTTGCCTATTTCTATCATCCGAACTTGGTTTGTAATAACTGCACCTTTAATTTTATTTGGAACCTCGTTTTGTAAAACTAATGTTATTTAAGTCTTCCGCTCTGTATTCCGATGTTATTTGTAAAAGTATCCAGTGATGTAACCGAAAGGTGAGATGATCCTGCGGACGATGGGCGCTGATGCAGCCCGGTGACGAACTGTCTTGGTCACGTGGAACATAGGTTCGGCTATCAGAGGCTGACAGGGACCTGTGGGCCATGGGATTAGGACCGTTCCGCCACACAGGCTCTCTTGGACCAACTCCAAGACAAGACGATGGTGGCGGAGCGGGCTCGCGCTTCCCTCGACCGGCTCGGCTCCATGTGGGGTGTTCCTCCGGTGGCTGCGGCAGAAGGTGCGGTGGCCCGAGGCGACGCCTTGGTCGACGCCTTGTGCTTCCTCGACGTAGCGGCGCGGGACCTGTCCGGCAAGCTCTCCACCATGGCGTCAAGCAGACGCTCGCGGTCGTCCGCTCCGGCTTCCGCTTCCCGGTCCACGTTGTCGCCAATGGTTTCATCGAGATCGACGGGAAGGACGAGGAGTGGAACAACCGTCGTGTCGACAAAATCTTGGAGAAGATGGAGAGGCCGGGGACATCGCTCGCGAAGATCTTCAAGGAGGACGTGCTGCCTCCTGACGCCAGCAGCGGTGTCGAGGACCCTCCTCCCTCTAGCTCGGGTGTCGAGGCTGAGCCCGCCGTGGAAGACCTCGGGGAGGAGTATCATACCGACGAAGATTAGGGCCTGCGTGCCAAATTTGGGCGTCGAGGCCCCTGTAAGAATTTTATGACATGAATGAGGGTCCGTCGAGACCCGTATGTATATATGACTTGTTTGTTTAAAGGAGTTGTTTTCTTCTCAAATGCGTTTGACCACTTCTCTTTGTTGCAAGCTCGAGTTTCTGCTAGCTTAGTATGTGTCCTTCGATACGTCGCGAGCCCCTCGAGGGGAGGCGTAGGTAGAGTACTGTAGCCTGGGGGCGTAGGTGGCCGTCTACGTCGACGCCTCCCGACCCTTGGAGGCTCGAGGTATTTTAGGATTTAGACGTCGCTAGTTCACTCGAGGCACGAGTCGAGATGAGGGTCGATTTTTTTTGAAAAGAAAACACGCTTTTTTCGGAGTCTGGGGGGCCTGTCAGCCCCCGAGGGAGGCTTCGACCCTGAGCAGGGCAGGGTCGAGGCTACCTTAAGTTGCTAAGTAAAAAGAAAGACAATGCACGAGATTGTTCATTCATATTTGACATGTTTGTACGAAGCAACAGAATGTGCTGGGCCTCGAGGCCCTTAAGGGTAGAAGCGACGTAGCTGAGAGATGTTCCACGCGTTCGCCAGGATTCTGCCTTGATCGTCGTAGAGCTTGTATGTTCCTGGCTTGAGCACCTTAGCCACGGTGTATGGGCCTTCCCACGGAGGAGTGAGCTTGTGGCGCCCTCGATTGTCTTGCAGCCGTCGAAGCACGAGGTCCCCCACCGCCAAATCCCTCTTGCGTACGTGCTTGTCGTGATAGCGTCGAAGCGTTTGTTGGTAGCGCGCGGAGTTGATGAGCGCCACGTCTCGGGCCTCCTCGAGCTGGTCCTTGGCGTTGGCGAGCCTTTCATCGTTGGTTTGCTCGTTGTAGGCTCGAAGTCGAGGGGAGCCGTATTCGAGGTCCGTAGGCAAGACAGCCTCGGCGCTGTAGGTTAGGAAGAACGGAGTGAACCCGGTGGCTCGACTCGGCGTAGTCCTGAGGCCCCACAGCACCGAGGGGTGCTCTGCAGCCCACCCCTTTCCGAAGTTTTTGAGGGTCTTGAACAGCCTCGGCTTCAGCCCATGGAGTATCATGCCGTTGGCGCGCTCGACCTGCCCGTTGCATTGAGGGTGTGCGACCGCGGCCCAGGTCACGCGAATGCTGTTGTCGTCGCAGAAGTTGGTGAACTTTTTGCCCGTGAATTGGGTGCCATTGTCGGTGATGATGACGTTAGGCACCCCAAACCGGTACATGACGTCTGCGATGAACTCGACGGCTTTCTCAGAGGTGGGGTCGCCTATGAGCTTGGCCTTGATCCACTTGGTGAATTTGTCGACGGCCACGAGCACATGCGTGTACTTTCCGGTTGTCATCTTGAGGGGAACCACGAGGTCGAGCCCCCAGACGGCAAACGACCAAGGAATGGGGATCATCTGCAGGGCGTGCGCGGGCTGGTGCGTTTGCTTGGCGTAAAACTGACACCCTTGGCAAGCTTGGACCAGGCGCTTGGCGTCTCCGATGGCGGTTGGCCAGTAGAAGCCCTGGCGGAAAGCGTTCCCCACCAAGGTCCTTGGCGCTGCGTGATGGCCGCAAGCCCCCGAGTGCATGTCGTCGAGGAGCCTGCGTCCTTCCTCGAGAGGGATGCAGCGCTGAAGGATTCCCGATGGGCTTCGACGGTATAGCTCTCGTTCGTCGCCGTAGATGACGTAGGTCTTGGCCCTTCGATCGATGCGTCGGGCCTCCGTCTTGTCTTCTGGTAGCACGTCTTGCGTCAGATAGTCGAGGAAGGGCGTCCGCCAATCGAGGGGTCGTGATGAAGAAGAGGCGGGTGCGTCGACCTGCATCGCCTCAACGGATGTCGAGGGGTCATTCCCGAGGGGTGGCGTTGAAGGTCAAGCCCCCGTGTCTAGCTCGAGGGGTGGCGACGAGGGGCCAGCCCCCGGGCCGATTTTGACAGATGGCTCGAAAACGTCCCTTGAGAAGACGTCTGGTGGAACCGTGCCGCGCGTGGACGCCAACTTTGCCAGCTTGTCTGCGGCCTCATTGTACTTTCGGGCTATGTGGTTGAGCTCGAGGCCGTAGAACTTATCTTCTAGCTTGCGCACCTCCCCGCAGTATGCCTCCATCTTGGGATCGATGCAGCTTGAAGACTTCATAACCTGGTTGATGACGAGCTGCGAGTCTCCTCGAACGTCGAGGCGTCGAACCCCGAGCTCGAGGGCGATGCGCAGCCCATTGACGAGGGCCTCGTACTCGGCGACGTTGTTGGAGGCGGGTAAGTGCAAGCGTAGCAGGTAGCGCATGTGGACTCCGAGGGGTGAGACGAAGAGCAGGCCTGCGCCTGCCCCCGTCTTCATGAGGGACCCGTCGAAGTACATGGTCCAGAGCTCGGCTTGAATCTGCACCGGCGGGAGCTGAGTGTCGGTCCATTCAGCAACGAAGTCTGCCAACGCTTGCGACTTGATGGCTTTTCGCGGGGCGTAGGTGATGGCCTCCCCCATTAGCTCGGCGGACCACTTGGCGATGCGCCCCATGGCCTCCCGATTGTTGATGATCTCACCGAGGGGGAAGGACGACACCACCGTTACGGGATGAGCGAGGAAGTAGTGCTGGAGCTTGCGCCTCGTGATGATGATGCCGTAGAGCAGCTTCTGGATGTGCGGGTACTGGACCTTGGCCTCGGAGAGCACCTCACTGGTGAAGTACACCGGTCGTTGGACTAGCAACGCATGACCCTCCTCGTGCCTCTCGATGACTATGACCGCGCTGACCACCTGAGTGGTTGCGGCCACATAGAGGAGGAGGGGCTCGGGGGGATCGTCACCCTTGGCTGGTCGCGGAGGCACGAGAATTGGCGCGGAAGTCAGCAACCCCTTCAACTTGGTTAAGGCCTCCTCGGCTTCGACAGTCCACGCAAAGCGTTCCGTCTTCTTCAGCAGGCGGTAGATAGGTAGTGCTTTTTCCCCTAGCCTCGAGATGAATCTGCTGAGAGCGGCTAGGCAGTCTGTCACTTTCTGTACACCCTTGAGGTCTCGAATTGGGCTCATCCTCGTGACTGTTGAGATCTTCTAGGGGTTGGCCTCGATCCCCCGTTGTGAGACAATGTAGCCAAGTAGCATGCCCCGGGGCACACCAAAGACATATTTCTCGGGGTTGAGCCTCACATTCTTGGCCCGGAGGCACTCGAACGTGGTCTCGAGATCGCTGATGAGGTTCCCGACTTTCTTGGTTTTAACCACGATGTCATCGACGTAGGCCTCGACGGTTTTGCCTATGTGTTCGCCAAAGATATGTTGCATGCAACGTTGGTACGTTGCCTCGGCGTTTCGAAGGCCGAAGGGCATTGTAATGTAGCAATACATACCAAAAGGCGTAACAAAAGAGGTAGCGAGTTCGTCGGATTCTTTCACCTTAATCTGGTGGTAGCCGGAGTATGCATCGAGAAATGAAAGTACTTCGCACCCCGCAGTGGAATCGACAATCTGATCAATTCTAGGTAAAGGAAATGGAACCTTTGGACACGCTTTATTCAGACCAGTGTAGTCTACACACATCCGCATTTTCCATTCTTTTTCCTAACTAGTACAGGGTTAGCTAGCCACTCCGGGTGAAATACCTCCTTGATGAATCCGGCCGCCAAAAGCTTGTGCACCTCCTCGCCGATGATCCTGCGCTTTTCCTCGTCGAAGCGGCGCAGGCGTTGCTTTACCGGTCTGGACCCGGCCTGGATCTCCAAGGCGTGCTCGGCGACTTCCCTCGGTATGCCCGGCATGTCCGAGGGTCCCCACGCAAACATGTCAATGTTCGCGCGGAGAAAGTCGACGAGCACTGCTTCCTATTTAGGCTCGAGGCTGGCACTGACGGTCAGCGTCTTGCCATTGGTCGAGGTCGGGTCGACGGGTATCTGCTTGGTGTGCTCCGCCGGCTCGAAGGTGCCAGCGTGGCGCTTTGCCTCAGGGGCCTCTTCGGTGGCCAAGGCTGCTAGGGCCTCGAGTGAGTCGAGGTGGACATTGGCCTCCCCACGCTCGATGCACTCCACGTCGCAGTGGTACGCGTGCTCGTAGGAGGCGCCGACGGTGACGACCCCTTTCGGCCCCGGCATCTTGAGCTTTAAGTACGTGTAGTTGGGGACCGCCATGAACTTAGCATAGCCGGGCCTGCCGATGATTGCGTGGTAGGTCCCTTGGAACCCGACCACCTCGAAGGTGAGTGTCTCCTGGCGGAAGTTAGCCGGCGTGCCAAAGCAAACCGGCAGGTCGATGCGCTCGAGGGGGTGGGCCTTCTTTCCTGGTATGACTCCGTGGAACCCCCCGACGCTGGGTCGGAGCTGACCCTCTGAAATCCCCAGGAGGTCGAGGGTTTCGAGGTATATGATGTTGAGGCTCGAGCCCCCATCCATCAACACCTTGGAGAACCGTACGTCGACGATGACGGGGCCGACGACGAGGGGGTACGCCCCCGGGTTTATGACACGGTCCGGATGGTCGTCACGGTCGAACGTGATCGGCGCATCAGACCAGTCAAGATACCGGGGGGCGTCGTGGCCGAGTGCAAAGATCTCCCGGCGCTCCTTCTTTCTTTCTCGAGCTGAGAGCCCGACGGTCGGCCCCCCGTAGATCATGTAGCAGTCGCGCACCGGGGGAAGTTGTCGTCCACGTCCCCACCGCCGCGCCGATTGTTATCCTTGCCCTTAGGCGCGTCTTCTTTCTTATCGCCGAGCTTGGAGTAGTAGCCTTTCAACAGTCGGCAGTCCTTTAACTTGTGATTTACGGGGCCCCTGTGATAAGTGCAGGGGTCCTCGAGCATCTGGTCGAAAACAGCCCCGTCAGGGGGCCTCGGGGCTTCTTAGGCTCGAGGGCGCCTGTGAGCACCTCTTCGTCGTCGTCGTCATTGGCGTCGCGCTTCGCCTTATGACCTTTGTGTTTGTTCTTCTTCTTTTTGTTGCTGTTATTGTTGTCGTTCTTGGCGTCGTTGCCCTTGTTCGAGCCCTCCGGCGCGGTCACCGCCTTACCTTGTCCGTGGAATGACCAAAGAAGGCCCCCACTGCCTCGTCGCCTGAGGCAAAGCTGGTGACACGATCCATCAGGTCCTCGACCGTCCTGGGACGGTAGCGTCCTAGCTCATGAACTAGCTCTTGGCATGTCGTGCCCGCGAGGAACGCTGAGATGACGTCCTCATCAGGCACGTGGGGGAGCTCGAGGCGCTGCTTCGAGAATCGTCGAGCAAAGTCGCGGAGGGCTCGTCCGCTGCTTGCCTGCAATGCCGTAGATCCCAGGGGTTGCCGGGGCGCACGCAAGTCCCCTTGAAATTCCCGTCGAAGACCCTGACTAGGTCGGCCCAGCCGTCGATCCGATCCGGCGGGAGCCCCTCGAGCCACCGGCGGGCGGTGTCCGAGAGGTAAAGTGGGAGTTGGCGTATGATCACACGGTCGTCGTTCTTGGCTCTGCCCAGTTGGCAGCCTAGGCGGAAGTCTGAGAGCCAGAGCTTGGGCTCGACCTCCCCGTCATACTTCATGATGTTGGTTGGTGGTCGGAAGCGGTCGGGGAGGGTTGAGCTGCGGATGGCCCGGCGGAAGACTCTGGGGCCCGGGGGCTCGAGGATTTGCCGGTCCTCGTCGCTGTCGTAGCGCCCCCCTCGATGGGCGCTATAGCCACACTCTTGGGCCCCCTTGTCCTTGCGCCGTCGGTTGATGTCGTTGCGGGCGTCATTGGGGTCTCGAGGTGGCCGGTTGTCGATGATCCGTTCACGGACTGGCCTAGCTCGAGAGGCGTCCGGCTGGTGGACGGATGCCTCGCGCTCGTTGGGGGCGTGTCTGCCGGTTTCCCCGAGGCCGCCCCGCGCCGCCGCGAGGCTGAGCTCTCGGCCTGCTGCACAGCGGCTGTCTCGAGGAGGCTCTTCATTTCCCCAAGCATGCGCCTGGCGTCAGGTTGGAGACGGCGGGTAGATCACGGAGCAGCATCGCCGCCGCCACCACGTTCTGCCCGGCTCGCGGGAAACGCACCTCGGGGCGTGCTGGCGCCCCATCCTCGAGGATCTGCCGGTGGACCTCTCGAGCTCGGCCATGAACACCGGCGCCTCGAGGCTGGGCTGGTTCTTGCGCTAGGGTTTTCTCGAGCTGCAGCAGGCGTTGTCGGTCCTCCTCAGCCTTGGCGATGGCCTCCCGCAGCTGCGCGAGCTGCGCTGCTCGGTCATCGCTGTGCTTAGATGGTGCAGCCGGTGCCGGGGGTTCATTTCTCCCCTGGACGCACGGTCCGCCTGCCGCAGCCACGTCTCCGGGCTCTTCGAGGTTAAGCGCCGACATGGTGTCGTCGTCGCCGTCGTCCTCGGCATCGTCCACGACCCCCTCGAGCTGGAAACACTCCCTGGTAGGGTCCCAGAGGTCAGGGTCGTGGTAGTCGTACTCATCGGAGTCGGAGCTGCTGATGCCGCGCCGCCCTGGCTCGTGCCGGGACCGCAGCTCGCGGTACCACTCCCCGAAGGTGGCTCGACGAGGTGGCTCAACGGCTCGTGAGAGGCCGCGGTCGACGTGCGCGGGGTAGACGATCTCCAGGTCGGCGGTGGCTCGTAGGAGTACGCCGGACGCTCCTCCCGCTCTGCGGCTGCCCGGTCCTGACGGCGCTCGTCGAGGTGATGGGCGTAAACGGCCGCGGAGTTGTTGAGGCCAGACGGGAACCGCTGGCGTCGAGCGCGGTACGCCCCGTGCGGGTGGAGGCCAGGTGGCGTCGACGGAGCACGGCTCGGGGGGCCTCTGGCCAGGCTCCCGGTTCGTGCGCGTGACGAACGCGAACTCGCTGGGGGAGTGCGCACGCGCCCTACAAATCTCCGGTCGCGCGCCGGGCTGGTTTCCCCTCGGAGACCCTGCGCCGGCTACGGGGAAGTGGGTGTTCGCCGCGGGCACCGCCTGTGCCCGGCGACGATGGTGACGACGGCGCCGCTCACGAGGTGGCGACGCATGGTGGTGCGGGCGACGCGCCACGCCCCCAGCGCAGGGTGGCGTGACACGCCCCAGCGCAGGCCCCCCGTGGAGAGCAGGGTCAGCTCGTTGCCGTTGTCGATGGCCAGGAACTCGAGGCTCCCGAACCAAACGACGGCACCAGCCGAGAACGAAGGAGGGGATGAAGCCATCCAGAAAACAACGAGAAATCGACTCGGACACGCGAAGGCCCCTACCTGGCGCGCCAACTGTCGGTGTTTCTACCCCGGGGGTATAGCACCAACTAGTAATATGATCGCGTGCTCTCTCCCTGGACTACACCCCTCTACCTATTAACTTTAGCACCTTACAAAAGATCCTAAACAAAGCAAATAAGGTGCTAGGCTAGCTAGAGCTCACCTAATCAATCTAGCTTGCAAGGTCACACAAACCTATGCAACTAGTACTCTAATCAAACCGGGGAGCTCCTAATCAATCTAGTGATGCAAAGCGCATAAAGCCTAAGCTCACTAGCAATGCTCATTAACAAGGATACACAAGCCAAATTAGAGAGCTCAAAATACTTAGCTACACAAACTAAGCAATGTGACTAACAAGGCTACTCAAGCCAATTAGTCACACAAGAGATCTACTTCTAAGCTACACAAGCAAAGAAGGTAACTAGCAAGCTACACAAGCTAACTAATTACAAGAGCAACTATTTAAGCTACACATGCTAGATAGCTACACAAGAGCAACAACTAAACACTAGCACAAGTATGAGTATGGAAATACAAGCTAGTGAATGGAGATAGCAAACCACCGAGAAGATGAAGACAATGTTGACACGGTGATTTTATCCCGAGGTTCACTTGGTTGCCACCAAGCTAGTCCCCGTTGAGACAAGCTCAAGGTTGTCGGTGTTTCTACCCCGGGGGTATAGCACCAACTAGTAATATGATCGCGTGCTCTCTCCCTGGATGGTGATGCAAGGTGACACAAGATTTATCCTGGTTCGGGCAAAGAAGGCCCTACGTCCAGCGGGGGAGGAGATCCTTGTATTACTTGCACCGAAATGCTCGTACAGGGGCGAATACAAGCTTGGCGAGCGTGGACCGGGGTTCGGACTCGCGTGTGAGGGTGTATGGGCGTATGTGCGTTCTAATGTGTCTGTAACCATGGACTGAGGGCCCTGGTGTCCCCTTTTATAGAGCAAGGGGAGGCCAGGGTTACACAAGGGTATTATAGGTGTCGGGGCGTACGGTGCCCAATACGAGGAAGGGTAGGAACCCTGTCTTGTCGAAGACATTATAGCCGACGTGGGGGTTGTTGTTGGGGAGTCCTTGAAGCGTGGCCTCCATCCGGGGTGCGGACGTGGAGGCGTGGCGACGTGGAGGTCGTGCGCCGCCCATCCCGGCACGTACGATACGTGCATAGTCCCGCCGGGTCTTAGGGGTACCTGTCCTCCAATCATATGACAACAATTAGGGCTCGAGGGGAGCAGAACCGGCCTCGAGGTGGCGCCTGCGGGAGGCTCGGGCTCCGCAGGTATGGGCGAGTTCCGGGGAACCTGGTCGTACAGCGGAAATCCGGGTCTCGAGATGTGACCGGGACGTGCCACAGTGCAGGGTATGGTCGAACAGTGTTGTACTGGTGCCTTTTCACCCATGCTTATGGTGAAAAGTAGGTCTGACTCCGACTCCGGTTCACTGTGGCGCATGCTGCGTCTCAGAGGACGTGACGGGGGTAGGTGAGTGCATTAAATGTTTGGTGTGGGGTTGGCATCCGGTGCTTGGCGCTGCTCGAGGGGCGTGATGTGCCCTCGAGGGGTAGGCAGCCGGGCCAGCGAGGCTCGAGGGCCCTGTGTCGGGTCTCGAGGGGTGGTGTATGGCGGTGGCGGGCTCGAACCCCTTGAGCCAGGGCTCGAGAGGCAGGCTACCACGAGGTGGTTTGGGAGGCATTTGGCGGGCCTAGGCTTCCCCGTGGTGGGCCGGTGTTGTGGGTTTTGACAGGTTGGTATTCGGGTGGTTAAGTCCAGCTGGGCTTGCTATTAATTGGTGTTCTAGGTTTTAACCCGTGTGTTTTGGGTTGATTGGGGGTACCCCTTTGGCGTTCCCCCGACAAAGGATGTCGTCGGTCCTCTTGCTAGTGGTGACTACACTAGTCACACTCTCCCCAAGGAGTGCTTACCACAAGCTCTCGCACTCGACCTGGCCGAACCACTTGACGCTCTTCACGTCTCTCTTTTACTAGAGTTGCTCTTCACGATCTCCCGCGGGGTGAGCACAATACCCCTCAAAAAGCGGTCGCTTCCGGAGCACCACTCAATCTCCGAGCGTGCTACCACGGAGCACACACAAGCCTCCAAGCCGTCTAGGAGGTGGCAACCTCCAAGAGTAACAAGCACCACCGGCTTGCAACTCGATCGCCTAGTGCCACAATTGCAATCTCTCATGCACCGCACTAGAATCGCTCTCTCACTTAGCGGATATGGTTAGCACTAATCCCAAGTGAGTTAGAGGGCTCCCAAGCACTCTCACACAAGGACACTAAGTCCCCAAGGTGCCCAACACACCAAATGGCCGGCCACCCCCTCTATTTATAGAGGGAGGGCTCAAACTAGCCATTTGGACGCGTGCGGAAATTTGAACTGCGGACAGACCGCCCTTATAGCCCCGGACAGTCCGCCCTTATAACGAAACTAGCCGTTAGGAGCTGCAACGGTCACCCCGGACAGTCCGCCCCTTGGGCCCGGACAGTCCGCCGTTGAAAATCGACAGCCTACACAGAACCTGTCCAGCAACCTTGTTCTCCGAAAAATTAGCCGGCGGACAGTCCGCCCTTATAGGCCCGGACAGTCCGCCGTTCACCTGTCAACCCGAGAACAGTGCGCTCGTAGCGTCCGATGCATCCCCATCGGAGCGTCCGAGGCTCGCGGACAGTCCGCCACTCTCCAGAAAGCCTCCCACGAGAAAGGCCATAACTCTTAGTTCCCAACTCGGAATTCGATGATCTTAGACATTTTGGAAAGCTTATTCAGAGGGCTACACAACCCACATGAACTCATGATCCAAAGCACAAAGGATCAATACAGTTTTCCATTCCAAGAACCATCACTTCTCTTTTTCAACCAAAGTTTTCTCCAAAACTTCTCCAACTTCTTCTCGTTTGCAAATGTGCTAACACCATCAAGTGAACACCATCATGTGCAAGTGTGTTAGCATTTTCACAATAATTTTTCAAAGGATTTTTCACTTTTACTCACCACGCCACTCGATCCTAGTAACAACGCAATGTTAGATCGCTCAAGTGGCACTAGATGACCGATATGCAAACAAGTTTGCTCCTCTTGATAGTACGACCATCTATCCTAAACCCGATCATCAACTTCTCTACACACCTATGACCGGTGAAATGAAATGCCCTACAAATATACCTTTGCCTTGCGCATTCCATTCCATCTCCATCGGTGTTGATGCAACACATGCACCAGCCTATATTAAATGATATGATCCACTTTTCTGACCCCACGCTTGCAATGAATTGTCTTGCCTGGCACACCATTTAGCAAGACTTTTGAGGTGCCAGTTGAGAGAATGTTTTTTATCCAAGCCAACCATCTGTTACCAAAACCTCTTGCTTCTAATATTTTGATAATTGCTCTGTGCTCAATCTTGCCAAACGCCTTCTCGAAGTCTAATTTGAGGACCACAATTTCCTTTTTTGAATGATGACACACATGGAGGAACTCATAACTCCAAGCCAAACAATCTTGTATTGTTCTCCCCTTGATGAATCCGTATTGATTTTGATGAACTAGCCTTGTTATCTTTGGTTGCAGCCTATTTGCCAACAATTTTGTGATAAGTTTCATTGATCCATTAAGCAGAGATATTGGCCTGAACTGAGCTGTTGAGGTTGGACTGTCACACTTTGGAATTAGAGTGATGAAGGAGGAGTTTATACTCTGCAAGGCAACTTTGTTATTGTAGAAATCCTAGCACAAACTGTACACATCTGCTTTTATAGAGTTCCAACACCTTTTCAAGAACTCATTGGTGAAACCATTAGGGCCTAGAGATTTATTGTTTGGCAGAGTCTTGATTATGATGTCCATCTCATTTGTTGTGAAATCTATTTCTAGCTCCTCAAGTTCACTGCATGGCCTGATCAGGGTTCTCAAATCGAACTCCATTCCAGAGAATTCAGATCTTCCAATTCTTTCCTTGAAAGCTTCCCAAATTATATTTTATTTCTCTTCGTGGCCTTGTTTGAGAATACCTTGAGAATCTTCAAGTGCTGAAATGGTATTCTTTATGTGCCTGATTGAAGCATTGGTGTGGAAAAAACTCGTCCATGCATCCCCGAGTCTTACCCAGTTTAGTCTTCCTCTTTGCTTCCAAAAAATTCTCTATTGTTCGAGGACTGACAACAGCTTTTGCTTTAGAAGCTCTCTAAAATTCTATTCCTCCAAAGTTAAGTCTCTTGATTCCTCAATTTGATCCATCCAAGAGATAGTTACAGATAGGTGGTCTATTTGCTTCTTTATGCTTGAAAAAGATATATTCCAGGTAATTAGAGCACTTCTCAACTTTTTAAATTTTCTTGTAAGGTTCATGGCACTGTCATTCCTGATTATCTGATTAGACCAATTATTCACAAGAATATTCTAGAAGCCTGATTTGGAAAGCCAATAGTTCTCAAATCTAAAGATCTGGGCTCTCGGGATAGAAGTATAAATGACAATACTCAGAGGGCAGTGGTCTGAAGTTTCTCTTACTAGGGCTTTGCATGAGGTTGCAGGAAACTTAGAAACCCAGAAGGCATTGGTGAACACCCAGTCCAATTTTTCCAACAGAGGTGGAGTCTGCATATTAGACCAAGTGAATCTTTTACCTTGCAATAGAATCTCTACCAGGCCAAGTCTGCTTATCATGTTATTGAACATACACATTTCTGCAAAATCAGCTTCTGGTTTATTTCTGTCTTCAGGTTTTCTATATAGGTTGAAATCCCCCATAATTATTCAGTATTCAGTTGGGTCTAGAATATGTTTTTTAACCAGAGGACAAAATCCTTTTTCCCCTGAGGGGTGCAAGGTCCATAGACACATAGAAGTTTGAACAAAGAACCATCTACAGCAGATGTGAAGCAAGCGGCTAGGCCAAAAACATTGGCAAAGACCATGTTACCGGTGAACAAACTCGATTTCCATGCAACCAGTACGCCCCCAGAGGCTCCAATCGAAGGCACATACATAAAATCGTCAAAAGAAGCTGGCAAAATGTTTTTTAGAAAGTTTCTGTCAAAGTTCTCTTTTTTTGTCTCTTGGAAGCAGACTATTGCACATTTTGATTCAGTTACCTTATTTCGAATTGCATCCCATTTACTACTAGAATTCACTCCCCTGACATTCCAGCAAAGGACTACCCAACATCTATTTTGAGGTTGATTCATGACTAAAAAGGTTTAAGCAACAAAACAATAGCTGATCCAGTGAACATAGTTCTGATCATCATCATCAGTACATCAAGTCTTGAGACCTTCTTAAGACAATACATTATCATTGCTAAAGATTCCACAACTAGCTTAGCCAACATCCCTAGGATATGACAAAAGAGATCAAAATAACATCCTGCCCCTACCATTGGCACCCTAGTTGCCTTCATCCTGATCAGGGCCGAGAGGCACCAAAGGACCTCCAAGGAGCTGCAGGTTCATTGTGCTTCCTTCTCCAGGCACTTCAGTGATGGGACCCCCAACTTGAACAGGTGTATTGTCTGCCATATTGATCCTGGCTCTTGCCACAGGGTGCCTTTTCATTTTTTTGGCCTGCAAGGTTGTGTCAGTAAATTCATCAGTCTCTAGTCCACAAAATTCCAGTCCAATTTTTTTTCAAGGCTCTAGGAGAGATTGATGGAGGAACTGCTTGACAGGCTAAACATTTAGAATCTGTACGTCCTTTTGGTTTGAAACCTTTATTAAAGGAAAACAGCCGTTGTTCCTAGGGCTTAGGGTTTAGAGCGTGACTGCCGCCGTCGTCGCCGTTTCCATCTTCTTCACCGTTGGTCCCCCTCCCTCTCCCTCCGGTATCTCACCGGAGGTCGGAGGGAGTGGGGATCCATCGTTTTTAATAAGTTTTTTTAATAGATCGAGTCATATAGAGTTAAGGTTTCTCCATGCCAAGAACCTTGGTATTGGGGGTGTATTTCCTCCTCCTCCTTCCTGGTGACGGCGAGGAGGTAGGGTGGATCCGGTCTCTCCATGGTGGCTCTGTTGAAGATGAAGGCGACAACTTCGGCGTTAACATCTACATCGACAAGACAACATGGAGACTTTTGTTTCCGGGCTTCGGCATTAAGACAGAGATGATGTCGCTGTCATGGAATAATTTTTTTCAGTCCCTTCTTCGTTTTTGTTGTGGTTGGATCTGACCACGATGAAGGACTAGGGAGAATAATTTTCAGATCAGTCTTCCTCATTCTTCGGTGGCAGAAAGAAGAAGAAGGAAGACACAAGGAAGAAAAAGAAGTTTCTCAACTCCGCCTGCAAGAATGTTGGCCGTTCGTTGGGCATCTGTTCTCAGGCTGAAAACAACTGTTGTCGAGTATTTGTCTGTGCGGTCATCTATACGAAGCGTCAATCAGTTTTGGTTTTGAGAGTTTGAGCCTTTCACAGCATGGGTATAATATAGATGAGAATCATTTTCTGGATACATGTTTTTTCCAGAGTACCTGTAATACGATGATATACCCGGCTATATTTTAATACAATTCTTCTTTCGTCTAATAAAAGCCTAGCCTACTTCTCTTTATTTTATTTTATTTCTGCAAGAAAAAGGGAGACTCTTTTATTGCTCAGGATTCATATTATAGTCTTGAGAATAATCCGCTCAATATAAACTGGCACCGAGTGATGCCAAACAACCAAACTATTTAACCTTAGAATCAGTTGTGAGAGCTTATGATCAACACAATTTCCCTTTCGTCTCGTGTGGACTATTTTTGACTCAAACATGAGACTCGCAGCCTGTCTCGTGTGGACTACTTTTCATTGACCGTGCCCTTTAGCTGGCATCATCTCGATGCACAAAGATGCTCTAAGTTGCAGAGTATGCCAATTTCCTTTCAAAAATCTTTGTTACTTCCTCCATTTTAAACTATAAGTCGTTCCAAGAATTTTGAAGAGTCAAAACTTTTTAAAATTTGACTAAAAATATAGAAAAATATAAAAAATTATAATATTAAATAGGTATACTATGAAAATATAACTAATAAACACTCTAATAATACTTAATTGATATCATAAATGTTATTATTTTATTATAAAATTTGGTTAAATTTGAAATTGTTTCATTCTCCAAGATTTTTAGAATGACTTATAATAATTTAAGATGGAGGAAATATCTGTGACTTCGTATATATATCTTTCCATCATCTGATTTTATGCTGCCTCACGGTAAAAAAAACTGTCGCTGTGAACTCTTTTCAAGTGCGAGCTTTATGCCCCCATCATTTCAAATATGATTTAAAAGCTGTCCATCTGGGCGTACAACTTCATCTCGCTTTCAAGTATTTTTCAGATGGGTTTGGCTTGCAAGGCTGCAGACTGCCTGATTATTGGAAGCATTTTCTCTCTCTTCTATTATTATGGCAAATAAATGAAGTGGATTTCTTTTGTTTAGCAATGAAGTAGATTTCTTAAAGGGAGAATAAAATAAAAAAGAAAAGTTTTTCTGTACAAGGCTTACGCATGGGCCAAAAGCCTAAACCTGACCCAGCACGCCTGGTCCGCTTGAGCCGCTCCTTGCTCTTGAATGTTTCGGCCCTGAATGGGCCCTGCTCCCTTCTCCTTTGAATCCTTTCGGCCTTCTGGCTTTTGGTCTTCTGCAGAAGCGAGGGCGGGGGAGAGAGGGGAAGGGTTTGGGTTTCCCTCCCTAAGACTATCTCCAACAACCAACACCCAAATACAATACCCATTTAAAGTTTAGGTAGCGCTACAGTGAAAAGTTTCAATACTCATTTAACATCTTTTCCAACAATAAGACCTAAAAGAGAATCCTTTCTGCAAATGGGTTCCCAGGAGAGAGGAAACTCATATTTGGGTTCCCAGGAGAGAGGAAACTCATATTTAGGTTATACGTCTCAGACAACCCAAAATGAGTCTTCTCTATGGGTACTCTGTTGGAGGCTGATTTTAGGTCTCCTGTTACCTATTTTGTGTTTGGGTGCTCATATGGGGTACCTGTTGGAGACAGTCTAAGGCCCTGTTTGGATCCATGACAAAAGTGCTAGTTTTGCACTTTTTGCTCTCTTTTTGTCATGGGATCCAAACAGCTTGGCAAAAAAGTTGGCAAAAGAGCAAAATTTTTGCTAGTTCCTCTTGCCACCAAAACATGGCAAAATAGGCCAAAAAGCCTCGGGGTGGGCGCCCGGACGCCCAATACCCCCGGTCCCCACCCACCCGCACTTCATAAAGACGCTAAATCATCATTTAATATGAGCAAATCAGTCATTGTGCACCAATTAATATAACTTTAGCTATGAGATCCAAACAGCTCTACAAAACAAAAATTTTGGCTACAAAAATTTTGCCAAAGTTTTGGTAGTGACAACCTGCATCAAAGAGGGCCTACATTGGAGAACGAGCGGGAAATGGCCATCGACTCCGGCGGCGGCGACTGCGGCGGCACCGGAACGAAGAAGCAGAGGGTGGATGAGCAAGGGGATCGATGCGAGGTGATGGGCCCGGATGCGGTGCCGATGGACCGCATCTCTGCGCTGCCAGACGAGCTGCGGCAACGCATCCTGACGCACCTCCCCCTCAAGGACGCCATCCGCACGGGGGCGCTCGCGCGCAGGTGGCGCCACCTGTGGAAGGGCCGGTGGGCGCACCGCGCCTCCCTCGAGGTGCACCTCTGCTCCCGCGACGCCCAGCGGAGGGAGCTGGAGGCGTTGGAGCACGAACCGCGACCGCGCCGCCGCCTCGACCGCTTCTCCCTCATCGTCGACATCTGCAAACTCAAGTCCTCGGAGCTCTGGCGCTTTCTCGACTACGCCGCCGAGTGCGGCGTCGAGGACCTCCACGTGGAGACGCGCAAGATCACGGTCGCGGACAAGCTCAACTTCCACCTACCGCTGTCGAGCCCGTCCCTCGCGTGCCTCTCGCTCCGCCGCATCAGCGTCTCCAGCATGTACTACAAGGGCGCCCGGCCGTTCCACGCTCTCCAGGTTATCCGGCTCCACTCAGTTAACATTAGCCAGACGGCGTTCAGGAAAATGATGGCGCTGTGCCCCAGCCTCCTCACACTCGACCTACGCGACTGTGATTGTGACTACTGCTTTTCGAACTGGGACTGACGATTGGTCATGCCTCTGAACCTGAGGAGCGTTAGCGTCGCGGAGTGTGATGGATTCACCGGTCTGAACTCGGTGCACGTGCCCAGCCTTCGATCCTTCCACTACAGTGGTGACTTCCTCGAGGCCCCCTTCAACCTTCCACGCGACGTCACTCTTGTTGATCTTTATATTCGGTTTGCTGATTCAGTATCGATAAAGTACAATGCCGGAATGTTGGGTAATTCCCTTCCGAAGGATTTATCTGGCCTCAACGTTCTCACCATCTGTTCCAATGCTCTCCCGGTAATTTCTCCTTGTTGAACTTTATTTTATTTTCTTCTTTTCACTAACTTTGAGTTGCTTGATTCTTCGAAAAACAAAATAAAAACATCATAGTTTATTTACCTAATCATTCCTTTTGTTTCAGGTTGCATCTTTCTTGACAAGTGATGTAGGAAGTTCTCATTTGCCCAATCTCAACTTAAACAGTTTGAGAGAGCTACAGCTACTCATGCTAAAAATGGATGCTGTCAACCTTGCTGACATTTATGTGTTCCTCAAGACCTGCCAATGTCCTAATCTGGAGAGGCTCTTTGTGCAGGTTAACACCTTCAGCACCTTTCTAAATCTTCTCTTTGCTTCATGACATCATTCGATCTTTTCATTTCATCTATGTCTGAGCTCTTACCGAATTGTAATGCTTTTGGATGATTATGGCTCATCTTTGTAGCTCCCAAAATATAGTTATGAACCCATGGAACGTTCAACTGATGGGGTGAGTGAAGAACCACCAGAGGATGGCTTAGATAACCTTGTGACGGTAAAGGTCATGAACTTCAATTGGCGACGCACTGAGGTGCAGCTAGTGAGTTTTCTATTGAGGAAAGCTAGCTCTCTGCATAAACTGTCAATAGTTTCTCCCAATGTCGCTCCATTGGACTTGCCCGGTGTACAAGAAGCAGACCTGTTGCTTTTCAAAGAAGCTTTAGCCAATGGCAAGACAATGCTGAGTGCGTCTGACGATGCTGCAACTCAACCATACCATTCTGAAGTACCAAGTTCTAGTTGTCATTGACGAGTCTGGTTGGAGCCCTATGGATAGTAGCTTTTGGCTGTAGCTTTTATATATTGATAAAATATGAAAAACCAATGTTGTCTCCCTAGTCCCTACTGTCATGACTCATGAATATTACTACTCACAAAGTATTTAAAATGTATGGTATTCCAGTATGTGTGTGCTTTGGTGTCCTGGTACCACTTTATGTAATTCCTATGAATTGAAGCAGCTCCATATCATCTATAAAATGAAGATGAATTAAATTATGGATGAGAAATAGTAGTAATAATGTTCTATGTCGTTGGTTATGTTCCTTGTTGGTTTCTTACCTTGAGGTATTAGTGCGTTGAAGCGGCGAGGTCTGCACTTATATACATGACCTGTAGTCTTGCTCCCAACATATTTTTTTTGATATGGTAATTTTCTGGAAGTAGCTTGATTGATATAATTATCTGTTGTGATGTCATGGTCTCATGGAATGTGAACTAGAGAAGTATTTAATAACAAATTTTCTGTTAATAATTTTAAATGGTCTCTATCTCCCTTTGCTATGAACCAAATTAAGCAAAGTCTGTGATTCTTACCTCAAATAAGGTGCAGTGGATGAGAAACTAGAATTGTTATGCTAAAACCACTATTTGGAGCTTGTGTCTACTCTATGTAGCCCTGTGGGCCGTCTGTGTATGTTCTTTTGTGGGTGTAGATGGGTGAGGGGAGGGGTTGGCTTCTCAGCCGTATATTCTTATAGCTGTTCTTCAATGTTTATTTATCTGTCTTCTTGTTTTCTTATTATCTATCAAGGCTAACGATATTTTCTATTTTGAACATCATACTTATATCATCTGAAAGAATGAAAATTTCCTATTTCAAGTCTTTATTTACTGCTGCATTTGTTTATGCATCCAGAGAGGCACTTATGTCAATTTTTCAAGGTTTCCCCCCTTGTGTTCCTATTGGTTTGGTGCTTTGCTTTCTGATTGTTTATGATAACTCAAGGACCGACAATCACAATTTAGTCCACCAATGCAGGACTAAAATTCAGTACTTGAAACATTGTTGAAAATAAAATGAAACTAGTTCAGTCCTAAACACCACTTTTAATATTGCTACGTGAACAACTTTTATTTACAAAAAAAAGTTGATACCATAATACTTCACTAGTATCTCCAATGTTCAGATGCCATAGCACTTACCATTAAGAAATCCACATCAAATCAACTTGTCAATCTGTTGGTTTCTGCGTTACAGAGTAGTGAATTTCTTGAATCAGAGTCCAGAAGTTTACCCATACTATTATGGATATCATCATTTCCATTTTGTGTTACATAGTGGTTTAAATTCATTGTTGTATGTAATCTTCCTCTGAAAAATCATTGCTATTGGAGATTTCACACACTTCTTTCCATCATCGGAGGCAGCCTAATGGTCAAAAGTCAAAACTGTTGCTGTGTGTGAACTGTGTTCAAGGTTCAAGGATGAGTTTGGTGTATAATGCCCGATCATTTTAAGTATGATTCCAAAGTTTGGCCCATCTGGGTGTTAGCTCATCATCTTGTTTTTGCAAGAACCTTTTCCGATGGGTACTGATTAGCAAGGTTGCAGGGTGCCTGGTTACTGCAAGCAATTTTTTCTCTTATTATTAAAACAACGGGAATGCTATAGTGTACTCGTGTGTTTTGTTGGACTTTAGCACACAGTTTTTGTGTTCGTCTGATTGGCATCGTGTGTCCCTCTCTCCCTCTCCTATTTCTTTCTCTGTCATGTAGGGTCCACCTGGTTGGGTACTACTCTCATTTCCCATCGTCTTTTTCTTCTTTCCCCATTTCTCACCGTCTCTTTCTTCTTTCCCGTGAAGCTCTGGCTGCCTCGCTCGTGACTTCTCGCCGGCACAGGCGATTGGATCAGCGATGTGGCGATTGGATCTGCATCCTTGTTGCTCGGCGTTGTGGCGAATCCATCAGCAACCACGCCGCTCTGCTCTCCCCATCTCTACGTGCCGCCTCCCTCTCATTGAATCGGTTCGTCTCTCTAATCTCTCATCTCTATATCTCTGATTCTCCTAGATTGATGGAG
This sequence comes from Coix lacryma-jobi var. lacryma-jobi, assembly GCA_009763385.1. Taxonomy (NCBI): domain Eukaryota; kingdom Viridiplantae; phylum Streptophyta; class Magnoliopsida; order Poales; family Poaceae; genus Coix; species Coix lacryma-jobi. The sequence goes on from CM019824.1 coordinate 7,111,470, forward strand.
ATTTGGGTGGGGAATTTTGGGTTGTAGCCGGTTGATTTGAGCAGTGGAGTTGGATTTGGGTTCAATTTGCATTCGATTTGGGGGATTTTAGGGTTGTGGCTATGGATTTGGTTATTGCAGGAGCAACTGATGGGGTGTGTGGCGTCATGGTTCCTTGCTCGGACGGCAGACACGGCGAGTGCGTAGGCCAAGTGGGGCTCATCGGCGGGGCTGAACGTGTGACAATCAGTGGCCTATGGGTGCTCATCCTTCTTCAACGTCTGGCGCCCCAGTTGTTGTATATACTTTGGACTGCATGAATGTAGCTGGAAGTGGAAGCTCCCTAAACATCTGATTCAGGTTTTGGGGCGTACTACTATAGCTTAGCTACTGATTGAGGTGCCTAAAAATCTGATTAAGGTTCATTTCAGTCAGTAATCCATCTCTGTTAGTTTGGGATTTGTTTTTTATTCTCATTTCGTCAGATCTACTTGTTTTCTAAACTGAATGCATAACAATTATGGTTGTTATTTATCACATCTTAGTATGAATGGTGTGATAAAACAAACTAGTATTGATATATAGGTCACTTTGTAATTTGATTTCAGGACATGTGAATATTTTAGTCATAGAGAACTGAAATGTGTGCATCATATCCACATGCTGAATTTTCTCTTTTACATTTCTCAACTCAACTCGTTCACTAATCACTATGGTGTTTTCTCAATAGGTTTCAATTGCCTTTGAATTCATTACAGACAATCCATAGAAATTATTTATAAAATATTTCTTTTCCGAACAATATGACATATTTTGTTTATGTGATTTTGTTGTGTTGTTGGACCTGTAACTAGAGTCAATCTCCCCGTCCGTCCTTGATTAGCATCTTGATGCCAGTAATTAAGCAAATCCTAGTGTGGTGTGCTTATGCAGATGGATGGCCGGGCCTGCTGCTCGATCTGTAGTGCTAGTCTTGGAGTTCTTTATTCTGTTACAGGACATGCACTCGTTCTCTCTGGTCTGTGCACCTGCTGATTAGTGTTTAGGTGCAGTCTTTGAGCGATGCTAGTGCTCAATGAGGACAACCAACTTGTGTTGTTCTGAACAAACAAGCTGAATATCTGTACTATATATATCTGTGAGTTTTTGGTCTACTAGTGTTGGCAAAAGCATTCATGTAGTATGTATGTGCTCTGAAATGAACATATGGAGACTAGGATTACATATGCAGGACTTCACTATATATTTTGTTTTGAGCAAATTGTATGACACTACTAGATGCCAGAGACGATGTAATATTTTGTAGTTCATGTAGTTTTACCAAAACTTTTTTTGCTCTGTCCTAATATACAAGAACGTCGATGACTAGAATAAATATCAAACAAAATAACATAATTTAGCCTTCTTAAATTAAAATCTACATTATTCACTTCATAAATAGTAGAAGCAAAGATATGGCAAATTGTTTCTGTTATTGTGCATAATGCTTTTTACAGTCAACAGCGTTCTTTTTTTTTTTTTTGCTTGGTTTAGCTCAGTTGTTGGTTCTGGACATTTGATTATAATACCATACTATTCTTATTTATGTCAGATGATATAATATTGGAGAGGTAGCTAAGATTAATATGTACTAGGTAGACAAGGAATGCGAGCAGCGGGAAGCCAGGAAAGGGACCGTGATCTGAACTTCTTGATGCGTGGTTCCAATTTTAGGTACAACTTCTCTGTATCTGATTGCAGACACGCATGTGTGTAATTTCAGGTACAACTTCTTGAGCTTACCGAAACTTGTAGGCTATCAAACCTAATTTTATTGACCCTAGAAATCTAATGTGAAGATACACACCCACCAATTCATATGCCTGACAACATATGGCAAGCAACTTGTAACTGTATGGATAGATAGATAGTATCTCCTGCATGAGGAAGCAGCCAGGAAGCATGCATGCATATGACTGAGAGTTTGACATTGGTTAAACTGTTAAAAGTTCAGGAAGCAGCGAAGAAGCAGAAGCAGCAAGTTCCTGTTGTTGCTACACTGCTGACCCTACTAAATGACAATGATCTGTTCATTCCATCTAAAAGAAAATAAATACATTGCCTATTAAATCAGTTGGGCCTTGACGATATGGTCCATTAAATTAAATTAGCTTGTGAGCTAGTTGTCTTCTTCTATATATTTAGCTTGTGCGCTAATTGTCTTGTTCTATATATTTAGCTTGTGGACTAGTTGCCTTGTTCTCTATATTTAGCTCGTGGGCTGGTTCTCAACATATGCAATATGTTGGTGTCGATATGCAAGTATTTCACCATTGCATTTGATTTTTATTCTTGTGATTTATAAACTAAGCGGGGGATGCAATATGTTCTATATATTTGTTTATTTTCTTGGTATTATAACAACTCATATTTGTGAATTATTTTTGTTGTTGGATATGGTCATGTTTGGATCTTTTTCTTAAATAAATGTGGTTATGCTTGAAATTATGCGTTACTCAGGCGTTGTATCAATTCACACTTTTCCTATATATCAGTTATCTGATTTTTTAAGTCTGTTCAGGTGATGTATTGTAACACCCCTGGTGTTAAAATAATTAAAATTAATTAGAATTTAATCAGAAAATGGCCAAAATCCTAGATGGAGGAAAACCCAGCCAGATGTTTGTTGCATTCATGCCGGTGCATAATTTTTATTGAGTGAAAAAGAATTTTATTAAACTCGTTTAGGGCGAATCGAATTTATTCTATTTCGAAACCAAATAAAAAGTTTATGAAAAAATTTTACAAATTAAATTCAAAGTTTTATTTTAAAACCTAGAGAAAATATTTTGGGAAAATTCTTAAACTGATTTGTTTAAAAAGGTTTTGATTTGAATTTGAAATAAGATTTGAAATCAGTTTTGAAAAGAATTTAGAAAATCAAAGAAAAAGAAAAAGAAAGGCAAAAGGACTCTTCTCCTCTTTTCAGCCGACCTGGCCCAATCTCCATTCTCTAGCCGGCCCGCCTCCCACTCCTCCTCTTCTCCCACGCGCGGGCCGCCCCTCTCCTTTTCCCCTCTCTCCTGGGCCGAGCCGGCAGCAACGGCCCAGCGCTCCCCATCGCGACGGCCGCCCCTCTCCTCTTTCTGCGGCCCGCACCCCTCCCAGCCCAACTCCTCTCTCCAGCCCACCCGCCGAGCCCATTTTCCGCCCCCCTCTCTCCCAGTCGCTGACGAGTGGGCCCCTTTCGTCAGACCTCTCCCCTACCTCCCGCACGAATCGGACGGCGCCGCCATCCCCGACCTCCTCGCTCCTGAGCCCACACCACAACCACCCTCCCGAGTCCAGCGCATTCCCAGGGGATGTACCCCATCCGCTTCCTCCCGATTACCCTGTGAGCCGCAAACCCCGTCCACCATCAACTTCCTCCTCTCGGCATCAGATCGACCGCAGCGACCGGCCATCCGAGCTTCAAGGGGGCCCTCCCCTCCTCTCCTCCTATCCGCCCTAGAGAAGGGTTCCCTGGCACAGTAGAAGTAGACCGCCACCGTCTATACCCTCCCCGTGCACCATCTCCCTCTCTAGCACCACCACTGAGAGCCACCAACGCCATGGCCGAACTGACCAAGCTCGCCGACCTCGCTACACGAGGTTCCACTCACCCCGCCGCCTGCTTCATCGACACCGCAAGACCCCACCTGCTTCCTCGCAGCGCCTTTCATCGCCCAAACCGCGCCGGAGACATCGCCTCGCCTCCCAAGCTCGCCAGGCAACCCGCCGCCGCCGTTCGCCTTGACTCCCTACCCACCACCTCATGGTCGGCGGCGTCACACAGCGAGGCCCCTGACCCCTTCATGCCCCTCCGCCGCTCGCCAGAGTGCCCCGTCCACCGGAGCACCGTTCCGATCTCCGCCGGCGAGGCGCCGCCGTCGGCCTCGACGCCACCCGACGCTCAAAGCAGCAGGGAGAAGGGAGACTCCATGCGCACCGTCAGATCTTTCTTGGATGATCCAGATTCGATATTAACCCTGGTCAACATGGTCAACGTGACCGCCCAGTCAGCGCCCTTTCTAGCCAATCCACAGGCGACGCGTGGGAGCCACGTCGGCAGCAGCATGTCCACGCCGACAGGCTCTGGCCACATTGCAAAAGGCCCCTCCATTTTATCGTAATGAACCCGCACTCCACCTGTCCTGTTCATTGAGTCTTGGTTATTTTCTGATCTAGCCCTCTCCTTTCCGAATAAATGAGGCCCAGTCCAGCCGGCTCTTTTAACCTCGTTTTGATTTATTTAAAATACAAAATTAGTTCAAACGATTTACGGTTTTGCCATCCAACTTCAAATGCTCATAACTTTTGCGTTTTAACTCCGTTTGACCCGTTCAACTTGCGTTAGATTCATAATTTCGTTCTCTACGCAGTAGATCTATTAGTTTATCATTTTTATCTGTTTTTGTACTGTTATTTATTGCTATGTATTGTGCCATGTATGTTGCTTGGGCCAGAGAGTGCGGAGTACGAGGACGCTCCAGATTTTCCTTGTGACCTAGTTGATTCGACCCAGTCCGAAGGCAAGTGTCCTTGAACATCTTGCACCTACTTTATTTTACTTTTGGTATTAGAGTAGTTTAGATCTAGAAGATGCATGCAATGTCAAATTTGAATCCTATATTATGGTTTACTAGATCTTGCTCTATTATCCTTGTCGCCTGTTTTGGGATGTTTGGGTAGGTGTCTTGCTTATCCCTGCAGTCATGATTGGGATGGGAGTTAAAATGTTTATAATCTTGATTAATGAACTATGAAACGAATGTGGAGACGAATTTTAGTAACATGGTTTTTAGGTAAATCCGGCAGGATGGAACCGTATTGGTGGTTTTGTGCCATGGACTTGGCAGCTCTTATTTGGTTTTTGGTTCGGGGCTCGTGCTAGATTTATCCTGCCTGGATCCCTAGACCCGGTTCTCAGAGCATGTAACCCGCTTGACAGCGCAACCATGAGATCTGGATGGGCTGGACCTGGCCAAGTAATTAATTGCCTCCAAGTTGAGGGTTTACACGGGGTCGGATTTGTGGCACAAGAGGGGGCTTCTGCAGTGGTGCGTATATCCACTGTTAGCGGTGAAACCTTAGTGAACGTGTAAAACGGACTTGGAGGGAGTTTGTAAAGGCCTTGCAGTGCAACCTGCTATACACCTCGGCAGTGTTTAGCGTGACGGGTAATGCACGACTCATGGGTAACGATGTGCAACCTCTGCAGAGTGTAAACTGATATATCAGCCGTGCTCACGGTCACGAGCGGCTTGGACTTCTTTGAGATTAGTTGGTTACTGGTTGGTTTTGGGTTCGGGTCATCTGATGGACTTCAGGTGCGGGTGCCTGATGGACTTCAGGTGTTGGTTGCTCGGTGTGTTTCCGAGTGTGGTTTGCTCGGTGCGACTCCGAGTGTTGTTACTTTTCTACAGTATCTGTGGCTATAACCTAGTAAATAGGTGCATAGGATTAATAGGATTAATAGGGTGTGTCGCTTTAGGCGCTTGAGTCAAACAGTCAGCCTACCTTTGTTATAAGCCTCATAAGCAATATTTCCTACACTTGCGGAGTACATTTCGATGTACTCACCTCACCCTTCCTCTTTGTTCCCCCTGCTACCCCACCCAGACGCTGGAGACTACGCGTACGAGGAGCAGGAGTATCCAAAAGACGGAGGCTACGACCCTGACGACCTGTACTAGGATGGCGCTACCCCCGTCGACCTTCCTGTGGAGTGGAGTCCAGATCTTCCGCATTTTCATCAGAGTTTATTTTAGAGTCAGTTTCATGAGAGTCTGTACTTTTCTTTCAGACCCGAGGGTCATTTTTGTAATAAAGTTCGATATTATTAATAAAGCATTGTTTTGATATTTACTATGATGTGGATATATGTATGAAAATTGATCCTGGCATACATATATTGTGCTCCAATTTTGTTCTTAAAATTGGGTGTCACATGTATCAACCGAACGCTATTGGAGCTCTTGCAAGGTAGCTCCAAGGAGGTTGTCTGGTGTGTGGTTGGCCCTAATGTGGATTTAATTTGCTCTATTGGTTTAATTCCCTAGCATCACTTTCTTAGTTTTTCATGTTTGCTCGATTCATTTAATTCTCTAGCATTAGGAGGGTGTAGGATAATTAATTACAATTAGCAATGATGTAAATTGCAAGTGTCCAACACCGTAATTTTAGTTCTGAGGTTAGGTCTTCCGCTGCCTAAATCGCATGCGCCGTCCTCAGACGTGCCGCATCTCCCACGCGCCGACCCCTGCCGCGCCGCGCGCCCTACCCCCATCTACTATCTTTTGCCTAATTGTTGTCAATTGTGATTTGTGTCAGCCCACACTAATTTTTTGTCCTTGATTTTCATAGAAAAATGTTTGTTGTGATCTGTGGTAGCACACACTGTATTTTTGTCACTGTCTTTCTAAAAAAAATGCTACTTGTGATTTGTGTTGACACATTTTAGATATTTATCTTTATATTTTTATAGGATAAATTGTAGTTTGTTAATTGTGATTTGTTCCAGCGCACACTATATTTTTGTGATTCTGTTTATTTGATTTATGTCAATATATACCCCACAATCTAAGCTCCTCCTTCCTTCAAATATTCTCTGTCTTGTGCGGGATACCATATTATCTTTTTCTGCACATTTTACGATGTATCCATCTCACATATCTATCACATGTTAGTTGTATCAAATGTGTGAGCAATGTTATAGGTGCTTTTTCTAGATTGCACTTTTATTACCGGTACATTGCAGTGAATTGCATCTTTGGATTACAATAATTACTATATTTGACATGTGCAATATCCTTTGTTGTCACCTAAAATTTGTAATTTTGAATTAGAGCAATTGTTTGACATAGTAGTCTTTGTAATCCTTAGTCATTTGATGGTCTATGTGTAGGACTGGAATTTAGCAGATTTCTAAACATTTAGCAAACTATTGTAGGCTTGTAATGCCGCCCTATTTACTTGTGAATGATCTTATTTGCAAGTAATCTTACAAGATCTAATATTATATTTCCTGTACTAGAATTACACTTGTTCAAATGCGCATTTTGTTCATCATTGTTTTGTATTTTTAATATGTTTCATTTTTCTTAGTGTGTTTGGCACAATGAATTGTATTGGCTGTCCTGTTTTCTTATTTTTTATAGGACTGTCCTGTTTTCTGCCGTTGCGGAGAGGGAAGAAATAGGGATGGAATATAAAGTTCTGCTCACGCTTGGTTTTTGTGGCCGTTAATTTGCTCATCGTTTTTCTTGCCCGTGTCGCTTTGCACGGTTGAAAGGTGATTCCTTCAAGCTACAAAGTTCGCTCTATTTGCTTCCTTTGCTTTGCACTGTTGTGTTTGAGGATGGATGCAATTAGTTCTATGGTTGCAGTAGAGATTTCATACTGATCTGGAGTTTCTATTTTTTTGTAAGATTACCTATTTTGGTTGATCTACTTGTTGCCGTTGGTAGATTATTTGTCTTAGGATCCTTGTTAGATTACATGAGTATTACAAGATGATCTGCATGTAGTTATTAGGTTGATGAGTTACCTTGACATTAGTTGTGGGATGTTTCTGAGTTCTCTTATCACATATTTTGGTCATCGAAGAAATTTCAAGTATATTTGTCCTTGTTTTCAGTTTGCGGCCTTGGTTTTGGTGTGGATGCAGCTGCGGCACAGGCTGAGGGCAGCGGGTTTGGCAGCTGTTGCAGGCTTCAACCTTGATGTGCGATAGGGGAGTTGTCGAGTGTGGTTGCCACTAGGATCTATCCGGCTACAAGGAGAAATAGCAGCAGGGCTAGGAGAAGGGACGACATGCATGATTCTTCTGTTTTTCTATTGCCTCGTGATCTGATTGATATCAATTTCATCTCTATTCATTTGTTTGAGCATATAGTTCCTCGTTAGATTTGCTTTGTACAGTACACTGTATTCCTCTAGTTCTACACAAATATTGTTAATTGTCCTTCTCTAGAAAAAATTGTATTCTGTTTTTTGTGTTAGCTGGATCTATTTGTGATTGTGTCATTCTAATGGAAAATATTGTTAATTGTCTTTCTCTAGAAAGAAATTGTATTATGTTATCTGTGTAGGTCAATGCAATACGTACAGAGACAAAATCTGTGTATTACTTCCTTGTATAAAACACGTGTTTCTGCTTCAGTCAAATTTATGTGCTAGTTAAGTAAAAACACATGGATTTTCTTTTATGTGGTGAGTTTTTTGTGTTTCCTAGTCTGTCAGATTTGGATGTCAAGTGCCAAAAAAAACACACAGATTTTGTCTTCTTAAATTCGTGTGTTTTTTAGTCACAAAAACACCCATGTGTTGCTGACCCTAAAAAACACACGGGTTTCAGCTAGACAGACCCTAAAACAAAAGTATAGTGTTTCTTCTTACTAATAAAGGGAGAATGAAATAAGAGTTTGCCTGTAGCCCTGTACACATACAAGGCTTGCGCATGGTCCAAGAGCCCAAAACTCTGGCAGGCCTCGTCCCCTTGAGCGTCCATGTTTCGGCCCTGTATGGCCCAACTTTTTTCTATAACCTCGCAGGCTCGCAACGCCCAGCGGCGCATCAGTTCTGGGTGGGTGAGGGGGGCGGCGGGGAGAGGGACAAGGGTTTTCCCAAATTGGAGACGAGCGGGAAATGGCGATCGACTCCGGCGGCGGCGCCGGCGGCGGAGCGAAGAAGCAAAGGGTAGATGAGCTGGATGACCGATGTGAGGCGGCGGGATCGGATCCGTTGCGGGTAGACCGCATCTCGGCCCTCCCCGACGAGCTGAGGCTGCAAATCCTGACGCACCTCCCCCTCAAGGACGCAATCCGCACGGGGGCGCTCGCTCGCGGGTGGCGCGACCGGTGGAAGGGCCGGTGGGCGCACCGCGTCTCCCTCGAGGTGCGCCTCGGCTCCCGCGACGACCTGCGGAGAGAGCTGGACGCGCTGGAGCGCCAGCCGCGCCCGCGCTGCCGCCTCGAGCGCTTCTCCCTGATCGTCGACACCTGGAATCTCAAGTCCTCGGAGTTCCAGCGCTTTCTCGACTACGCCACCGAGTGCGGCGTCGAGGTCCTCCACGTGGAGACGCGCAAGACCACGGCCGAGTCCAAGCTAAAATTCCACCTGCCACTGTCGAGCCCGGCCCTCGCGTGCCTCTCGCTCCGCCGCATCACCGTCTCCATGTTCTACAAGTACAAGCGCGTCTGGACATTCCACGCTCTCGAGGTCATCAAGCTCGTATCGGTCTCCTTTCGCCCGGAGGCTTTCGGAAAAATGATGGCGCTGTGCCCCAGCCTCCTCACTCTCGATCTGCGGAGCTGCGACTGTAATGGTAACGGTTGGGATTTCGACAGGCTACCGCCGAACCTGAGGAGTCTTACCATCGCGGACTGTGATAGAATCACCAGTCTGGACCTCGTGCGTGTGCCTACTCTGCGCTCCTTCCGCTACAGCGGCCGCCTCTCCAACTTGCCCTTATCCATACCTCGCGATGCCGCGCTTCTGATCTTTATATTCGATTTGATTTTTATGAATCTGTACCGATGAAAGAGTGGAATATTGATAAGTTGAGGAGGAAATCTCTCCCGAAGGATTTATCCAGCCTCAACGTTCTCACCATATGTTACAAAGCCCTCACGGTACTTCCTCCGTATTCAATTTTGGTTACTATTTCTAGTCTTCTTGTCACTTAGGACTAAGGACTAACTTTAGTTGTTTGATTTCCATAAATATGAAAGAAAAAACTTCATGGGTTTAACCTAATAGTGCCTTTTATTTTGTTAGGGTGCTTCTGTCTTGTCAGCCGATGGAGCCATTGCCCAGTTACCCAATTTCATCTTACACAGTTTGAAAGAGCTACACCTACTCATGATTGAAATGAAAGCTGTCAACCTATCCAACCTGTATCTGTTTTTCAAGACCTTCCAATGTCCTAATCTGGAAAGGCTCTTGTGCAGGTTAACGGAATCAATGCCTTTGTAATTTCTTTGCTTCATATTTATCCTGACTTTTTGACTGAACTTCTTTGTAGCTCCCGGGCTGTAGATATAGTCCCATGGAAGATTCTATTGATCAGGTGTGGGAAGAACCACCGGGAGATGGAATGGACAACCTTGTCATGGTAAAGGTCAAGGACTTCAACTGGGACCCCACTGAGGTGCAGCTAGTGAGTTTCTACTGAGGAAAGCTAGCTCTCTGCAGAAACTGTTAATTGTTTCTCGCAATGTTACTCCAGTGGATTTGCCCGGTGCACCTGAAGCAGACCTTTCGCTTCTCAAAGAAGCTTTGGTCAATGGCAAGATAATGTTTACTGAGTCTGACAACGCAGCAACTCAGCCATATCACGAGACCTACATCAAGATACGATAGTTGTCAGTCACCAGTCGAGTGAGAGCCCTTGGATAGTAATATGAGACTATCTGGGCACTATCCTTTTGGTGGTAGGTCCTATATAGATAGTTTCTCACGATATCACTCCAGTGGATATGCCCAGTGCACCAGAAGGAGACCTTCACTTCTCAAAGAAGCTTTGGTCAATGGCAAGGTAATGTTTACTGAGTCTGATAATGCAGCAACTGAACCATATCATAAGGCCTTTATTGAGGTATAGTTCAGTTACTAGTCGATTTAGAGCCCTGTGGATTGTAATAGCAGAGTATCAGGAAATTACCATTTTGGTTGTAGTTCTTACTGAGAAAATGGTAAGAGACCAATGTTGTCTCTTAATATCTTTCTTGAATATTACTCCTAGCAAAATATTTTAAAATGCATGGTGTTCCAATATGATCTTGCTTTGCTGTCCTGGCACCATTGCATGATGTATTTGGCAATGTCATTATTGTTATGATGATGAATCAGAACAGCTCTGCAGCTTTATATTATCTTCCACAACTCAAATGAAGATGAGTTAAGTTGTGGACCAGAAAAAATGGTGATGTTATAAGTTGTCGGTTATCTTCCTTGTTGATATTTTACCTTGAGGTATCAGATTGAATCAAACTGAAGAGGTCTGCGCTTTACGTACATGACCTGTAGTCTGTTGCCAATGCAACATATATTTTTTGATATGGTAACTTTCAGGAAGTAGCCTGACTGATAAACAGAGTGCAGTGCTGATAGTGATGGATTTAATTATCTGTTATGATTGCCATGGAGTGTGAACTAGAGAAGCAAACTTGGTTACAAAATTTGTTGTCAATGCTTTTTCATGGTTTATGGTTGCTAATTGAGTAATGGCTCTCTATCTCCCTTTGCTATGGAGCAAATGGAAAAAGGGTTTTCTACTTGAAATATGGTGTAGCGCATGGGAGATTGGTTATGTCATTAGATAGATGAATTATGATACTAAAACCTCTCTTTGGAGGTTGTTTTCTACTTTAAGTAGCATTTTTTCTGGGGTTGTGTGTGGTGGAGTTGGAGATTTGGGCTGCTTAGCCATATTTCTTTCTTATTATTTATTTATATAGGTAGCCTGCTCTGTTTACTTTTCTGCATTCCAGTTTTCTTGTCGAGGTTTTCAAACACCACAGTTATTGCTCCAAGCATACTTTATAAATTATAATCGGGCTTTGTTCCTTTGAGTAGAAAGTGGGCAGATAATCAGATATCGTTGTTTTTGAGTGCATAAAGCTCAGAGTTTCAGTCAGAAAAGAATAACTATCACGAGCATGTGGCAATTTTTCAAGTTCCCCCTTCGGTTCCTGGTACCCCTCGTTGCTACCCATAAAGATATATAAGGAGCAGTGATAGCATAGGGGTTATCTACTTATCTTATGCATCCAGGGCTGTGTCATGCTCTTGGTTTTGTTGTTCGCGTAAAATTTTATGTTTCTGGAGTAGCGCATGCATGGCTGATGTCCTGATGAGAAAGCGCGTGGTACTCTTGTCTTCGCACTCAATTATGCGTCCCTTGCTTGTCTACATGAGCATCATCAGTTCAAGTTAGAGTTATTTTCTGCTCAAGTCGAGCTGGTACTGCATGCAAAGTTCAGTCACCTATTGTTATGTACTTAATAAACTTTATCATCGGTATGTTTGAACCAATACTGGATCCATGAATCGCAGGATCAATGGATGCTGACAGCAATCTTTTATATGCAGCAGCAATTCTCTAAGTTCCATTCAGCAAAGGTGTCACATATACAATTATGAGAAAAATATTTCAGATATATAGTCGTCGTAAACAGAATACAAATGCAGCTAGGCTCAATTATGATACTCCAATGCTTAAGATAACTCTCAGACAGATACGTTAGTCACCAGTGAAGGACTAAAATTCAGTACTTCATAAACTGCTGAAAAATAAAATGAAAACTGGCTCAGTCCTGAACACCACTTTTGATATTGTTATATGAACAACATTTATTTGCATAAGTTGATACTATAGCATTTCACTAGTACCTGTTAGTAATTTTCTTTCTGCATTTTCAAGTGGCGAATTTCTTGAATCCGAGTTCAGAAGCTTATGCATACTATGTTTGATACCATCATTTCCATTTGGTGTTACTAAGCCCATTAAATTCATTGCTGTAACCGTCCTCTGAAAAACAAAAACCATCGCTATTGCGAAATTCGTAACATTTCATTTCATCATCTGATTAATTTTATGCAGCCTCACGGCCAAAACCTGTTGCCGTGAACTCTCTGAGCTTTATATTGCGCGTGATCATTTCAAGTACGAACTCCATCTTGTTTTGGCAAATTCTGTTTCAGACGGGCTACGAAGTATTGACTAGCAAGGACCCCAGGCTTCTGATTATTGAAACAAAAATATTTTCTCTTTTACTATTTGAAATAAAATAAGTATTCGTACTGGGAAAATAAAAGAAAAGAAAACTACCAATACAAACGGCGGCATGGGCCGAAAGCTCAAATTTCATTCCGCTAGCTCTCCATGGTGGTCGGTCTGCTTGAGCGTCCATGGCCATCAGTTCCCTCAAAAAAAAAAAAAAGTCCATGGCCATCAGTTTCGGCCCAGTTCATAATCCATCTCTTTTCGATAATCCCCAGCGCAACGCATCGGTCCCTGAGAGGGAAAGGGTTTTCCCTTTTCCGTCCCCCCAAAAATTGGAGAACGAGAGGGGAGATGGCGATCGGCACCGACGGCGGCGCCGGCGTCTGCAGCGGGTAGAAGAGGAAGAGGGTGGATGAGCTTGGGGACCGATGCGAAGCGGTGGATCGCATCTCCTCGCTGCCGGACGAGCTGCGGCAGCACATCCTGACGCACCTCCCCCTCAAGGACGCCATCCGCACGGGGGCGCTCGCACGCAGGTGGCGCGACCTGTGGAGGAGCGGTGGGCGCACGGCGCCTCCGTTAAGGCGGTGCACCTCCGCTCCCGCGACGACCTGCGGAGGGAGCTCGACGCTCTGGAGCGCGAGCCCCGCCCGCGCCGCCGCCTCGATCGCTTCTCCCTGATCGTCGACATCTGGAACCTCAAGTCCTCGGAACTCAGGCGTTTTCTCGATTACGCCGCCGAGCGCGGCGTCGAGGACCTCGACGTGGAGACGCGCAAGAGCACTGCCGCGGACAAGCTCATCTTCCTCCTGCCGCTGTCGAGCCCGTCCCTCGCATGCCTCTCGCTCCGCCGCATCAGCGTCTCCAGCATGTACAACAAGCGCGCCCGGGTATTCCAGGCTCTCGAGGTCATCCGGCCCGTATCGGTCTCCTTCCGCTGGAAGGCTTTCGGAAAAATGATGGAGCTGTGCCCCAGCCTCCTCGTTCTCGATCTGCGCGGCTGCTGTGACGGTGGGGTATTCTACGCGCTGCCGCCAAACCTGAGGAATCTTACCGTCGCGGACTGTGGTAGGATCACCAGTCTGGACGTCGTGCGTGTTCCTACCCTGCGCTCCTTCCGCTACAAGGGCCGCTTCTCCAACTTGCCCTTATCCATTCCACGCAATGCCGCGCTTTCTGATCTTTATATTCAGTTACATGACTCAGCATCGATGAAAACGTGGAATATCGATAAGTTGAGGAAATCTCTCCCGGATGATCTATCCATTCCAGACTCAACGTTCTCACCATCTGTTACAGAGCCCTCTCGGTACATTCTCCATATATATTCAATCTTGTTTATCATTTCTGGTCTTTTGTCCCTTAGGAGTAACTTTTAGCTGCTTGATTTCCATAATTGTGAAGAAAAAAATCAAGCTGTTTTAACCCAACACCATGCCTTTGTTAGATTAAAGGGATCACTAACCAGTAGATCAGACGGGTGTTTAACTTAGGGTAAATAAGGATTCCTAATTGATCTACTAGATTAGAGGGAGGGTAGAGAAGAAGGGTGCGTTAGGGTTAGGGTCGACCATCGACGCTGGGGCTTGAGGTTGGAGCTCGATTCCGCCATGGGAGTCACGGAAGCGGGGCGGTGAAGTGCTCGTCGTAGTAGAGGAGGGAGCAGTCGGGGTCGATGCAGCGGCGGCGGAGGGGGACTTCCCGTCACTGGCTGCGACCCTAGGAGATCGGATTAGGGTAGGACTGTAGGTGGGAGTGGCGGCTACGGTGAACCTCGTTACCCGAGCCCTGGCCTCCCACCCTCCTTTATGTACCGCAGAGTGACAGGGGCCCCCCAACCATAGATGGGTTGGGCTCCCCCGATCAGGGAGCGGATCAAGTTCCGTGTGGGCCGTTGGGCCTACCAACGGGAGGAGATCAACACTAACATTCTCCCCTTTGATCTCTTCTAATAACTTATCTTAGTCTTATCTTAAATACTCTTTATCTTGTTTGCGCCATTCCATTATAGAAAAATGCCGTTAGAGCGGTGTCTCGTCGTTCCAGCCAATTTGCCGTTGGACTTAACAGCTACAATACATCTCTCTCTAACTTGAAACAGAACACTAACTGGGCCCTAAGTGTTCAGGAATAATAGGCTTTCCCTTAACCCCATGCCGGCTACGTGTCTTCTAAACACGTGGGTGGTAAGCCTTTGTCAACGGATCCGCTAACATTTTATCTGTACTTATATGCTCAAGGCTAATGACATGATCCCGAACTTTATCTTTCACAACATAGTACTTAATGTCAATGTGTTTGGCAGCACCACTTGACCTATTGTTGTGAGCATATTCAACTGCAGGATTATTGTCGCAGTAAACTTAAGTGGTTTCTGAATGTTGTCTACCACTGCTAATCCGGGTAAGAATTTCTTAAGCCAGTTCACCTGCCCCGAGGCCTCATAACATGCTACAAACTCCGCATACATTGTGGATGATGTAACGAGAGTTTGTTTGGAGCTTTTCCACGATATAGCCCCACCTGCAAGGGTGAAAATATAACTCGAAGTGGATTTTCTTTCCTCCCCCGCATAATCTGAATCTGAGAACCCTACAATCTCAAGGGAATCTGATCTCTTATAGGTTAGCATGAAGCCTTTTGTGCCCTGCAAATAACGCAAGACTTTCTTTACTAATTTCCAGTGCTCTATGCCTGGATTTTTCTGATATCTGCCAAGTAACCCGGTAACAAAGGCTATGTCAGGGCGAGTACAAATTTGAGCATATTGTAAACTTCCGACAGCGGATGCGTAAGGAACTGATCTCATTTGCTCGAGCTCTATCTGATTCTTGGGGCACTGATGTTCCCCATACTTATCGCCCTTGACTATGGGTGCAGGTGACGGGCTGCACTTATGCATACTATATTTCTTAAGAATCTTATCTATGTATGCATTCTGAGACAAGCCTAATACCCCTCTGTTTCTATCACGGTGAATCTCTATCCCCAGAACAAAAGAGGCCTCACCGAGATCCTTCATATCAAAATGTGAGGATAAGAACTCCTTTGTTTCCATTAGCAGACTGACATCATTGCTTGCCAGCAAAATATCGTCCACATATAGAACCAAGAAGATGAACTTACTATTCTTAAACTTTGTATACACACAGTTATCCTCAACATTAGCTTTAAACCCAAAACGTCTTATGGTGTTATCAAACTTCAAGTACCACTGTCTCGAAGCTTGTTTTAACCCATAAATGGACTTTCTTAGTCGACATCCCATCTCTTCTTTTCCTTCCACAACAAAACCTTTTGGTTGTGCCATGTAAACATCTTCTTCTAGATCCCCATTAAGGAATATCGTCTTAACATCCATTTGGTGCAACTCTAAGTCATAATGTGCCACTAGCGCCATTATAATTCTAAAAGAATCCTTACATGAGACAGGAGAAAAAGTCTCATTGTAATCAATTCCTTCTCTTTGGGTAAAACCCTTTGCCACAAGTCGCGCCTTATATCTCTCAATGTTCCCTTGGGAGTCACATTTGGTTTTGTAGACCCATTTACAGTCTACTGTTTTGGCTCCTTTAGGAATTTCCACTAAATCCCAAACATTGTTGGAATCCATGGATCTTAGCTCATCTTTCATGGCTTCTAACCACTTATCTGAGTGCTCGCTGCTCATGGCTTGTTCATATGTAGTGGGATCATCCTCCATATGAAACTCTTCGGCCTCATAGACTTCATAATCATCTGAGATAGCTGATCTTCTAACTCTATGTGACCTTCTAATGTTCTCATTATTTGGCGCCATTTGGGGCTGTTGTTGTTCTTCCCCATGCACAACAGGTGGTTCTAATGGCTCCTGAAGGACAGGTTCCAGATTTTCTGTCGGCAAGGGAGGCTCAACAACAGGCACTGACACTACAGTGCTTGACACCGTTGGCACAGCAACAACAGGTAGCATGAAGTATGGTTCCTGAAACATTGGAGTAGGGGCGTGAACCCGTTTCTCCTCTAAGTTAACTTCTTGAACCACCTTGCTCCCCCTGATCACATCATGTTCTAAAAACTCAGCATGTCTTGTCTCTACAAACTTTGTATGCCTGTCAGGGCAATAAAAGCGGTAGCCTTTTGATCTATCTGGGTAGCCAATAAAATGGCAACTAACAGTCTTAGGATCTAATTTTCCTGAATTTTTGGGTTTAAAGACTTTAGCCTCAGCTGGACAGCCCCACACCCTTAAATGCTTAAGTGAGGGTACTCTGTCTGTCCATAACTCATACGGTGTTTTAGGCACCGACTTACTGGGTACACGATTGAAAGTCCCTGTTTGGTTTGGGTAATTGATGTCACCTAGTGTACTGACCATGTCATGAAGTGCTTATGAGCTAGGTGGTACACACCATATGTGGGAGCTAAATGACGATCATGATATTGGTGGTGATGGCCAAAAGATAGATCAAGTGCCTCACATTTGGAAGACGAAAAGAAGAGAAAGCAAAATCCTATGGAGATCAAGGCAAAGGTATAAATAGGAATTTTGTTTTGGCACTCAAGACACCATAGAGGGTGTGAGTGCGTTTAGGATAGATAGCCGTACTATTAAGAGGGGATATCTCAGTGATCGCGGTTATCAAGTGCCACTAGGTGAATTCATACATGCATATGCATTAGGATCTAGTGTGCTAACTCGAATCCTTTGAAAATGATTGTGAAAATGCTAACACATTTGCACAAGATGATAAACACTTGGTGGTGTTAGCACATTTGCAAAGGAGAAGTTGTTGAAATAGTTTTGGATCAACTCAGAGATGAAAATGGTTTTTTCTGTGTGAAGCCGGTAATACCGACAAGGAGGGGTCGGTGGTGGTACCGCCCAAGGAGGCAGCGTGCAGACCTCTCTGTGATGGGGCGTTTTTGGCCTAGCGGTGGTACCGCCATTACCTCGGTAGTACCGCGCCCGGTACTACCGACCAAGGTCGGTGGTTGGCGAGTTTTTGCAGAGCTCTCTGTTGTTTTTGAAAAATGGCTTGCCGGTAGTACCGCCATTACCTCGGTACTACCGCCCACGGTGGTACCGACGCAAGGTCGGTAGGTAGTGGCTGGTTTTCGCGAGGCTCTCTGTTGTTTTCGAAAATGGTTTGCCGGTAGTACCGCCATTACCTCGGTACTACCGCCCACGGTGGTGGTACCGACGCAAGGCGGTGGTGACTGGTTTTTCGAGAGCTCTCTGGTCGCGGCGCCTTTTGGCCTGGCGGTAGTACGCGCCATCATCGGTACTACCGACCTCGGAGGAACCGACCAGGGGTCGGTGGTTTGCCGAAATCAGCGGGATATGGGAAAACGGCTAGTTTGACTCTGTCGGTGGTACCGCCCAGGAGGGGTCGGTACTACCGACCAGCGCAGAAAGGTAGGGTTCGGGCCGCCGCCGCCCCTTCCCTATATATTGAACGTGGCCGCCTTTGGGGGGATCCTCTTGACTCTCTGACTTCTTGAACATCCTCTTGAGCAAGATCTAACCCCTCCCTCCGATCTCTTTGATTGTTAGTGCTAATCCAAGTGAGATCGAGAGATCCAAGTGCAATTGCTTGTGAGTTTGCATCTAGTGGCACTTGGGAATCGTTGTTGCTGCAGGTATTCTTATTACTCTTGGTGGTTGCCGCCACCTAGACGGCTTGGAGCAGCGGAGGAGATTAGGCACGAGTGGTGATTGTTCGTGGCCATCTCCCGGTGATTTGTAAGGGGTTCTTGTACCTTCCCCGGCGGAGCGCCAAAGGTAACTCTAGTGGATTGCTCGTAGCTTGTGGATCCCCATCTTGTGTTGGTTGTGCGGCACCCTATTGAGGGTTAGGCGTGTGATGCCTATTAGCGCGTGAACCTCCAAGTGGGTGTATCGCTACAACGGGGACGTAGCTTGCCGGCAAGCAAGTGAACCTCGGAGGAAAAATTATTGTGTCAACTTGTCTCCGTGGTATTCATTGATATTCATTTATTAATCTCTTGCCGGATCGGTATACACACTCCTATCTCTTGTACTTATTTTTGTTACATTCTTGCAAGTATTATTTATATGTTGTTGCTATTCTATTTTCTATCTTGTGTAGTGATTCATATTGTGGATAGGTGGCTTGCACTTGTGATGCCTCACTCATGGTTGAAAATGAGACATTGAAGAAGGAGGTAAATGAGCTCACTCACGCCTTGGGTAAAGCCTATGGTGGTGAGGCCCGCTTGCTTAAGTGCTTGGGTAGCCAACGCTTTTCTCTCCACAAAGAGGGATTGGGCTATACCCCCAAGAATGGCAAGGCGGCTTTTGCTACTCACAAAACTAGTTTTGTGAAGAGCAATGGTCGGTTTTGCACTAGATGCAAGCAAAGTGGGCATATAGAGCTATATTGCAAAACAAAGAACAAGATTGCTAATGTATCCTCTATTCAGTTTGATTCTTGCTATTTGCTTACCAAAGGTGTGTTAATGGTGTGAAAGCTAAATTCATTGGTGCACCAATTGTGGGCTCAAAGAAGAAAAGCCATTTGGGTACCAAAGAGTTTGGTAACTAATCTTGGAGGACCCAAAAAGGTTTGGGTACCTAAAAAGAATTGATTTGTTCTTGTAGGTCAACTATAAAGCCGGAGGAAGGCATTGGGTGCTTGATAGTGGGTGCAACATATGACAGGAGATTCAAGAATGTTCGATTCAATCAATTCAAGTGGCAATCATGGTTTTGATTCTATCACATTTGGTGACAATGGAAAAGGCAAGGTTAAAGGGCTTGGTAAGATTGCAATATCAATGACATGAGCATTTCCAATGTGTTGCTAGTTGAGAGCTTGAACTTCAATTTACTGTCAGTTGCTCAGTTGTGTGATCTTGGTTTCAAATGCATTTTTGGAGTTTGATGATGTAGAAATCATAAGTGTAGATGGCTCAAATTTGATATTTAAAGGATTTAGATATGAGAACCTTTATTTGGTTGATTTCAATGCTAGTGGAACACAATTGTCAACATGCTTATTCACTAAGTCCAGTTTGGGTTGGTTATGGCATAGAAGGCTTGGTCATGTTGGAATGAAACAGTTGAACAAAATAGTGAAACATGATTTAGTTAGAGGCTTGAAAGATGTCACATTTGAGAAGGATAAACTTTGTAGCTCTTGTCAAGCTGGAAAACAAGTTGGTAACACCCATCCTAAGAAAAGCATGATGAGTACCAGTAAAGCATTTGAGTTATTGCACATGGATTTATTTGGACCAACAACATACACTAGCATCGGTGGAAGTAAATATGGCTTTGTGATAGTGGATGATTACACTAGATACACATGGGTTTCTTTCTTAGTGATAAAAGTGAAACTTTTGAGATCTTCAAAACTTTTGTCAAGAGATGTCAGAATGAGTTTGAAAAAACAATCAAGAAAGTTAGAAGTGACAATGGGAGTGAATTTAAGAATACAAGAATTGATGAGTTGTGTGATGACTTTGGCATTAGACATCAATTCTCACCCAAGTATACTCCTCAATCAAAGGATTGTTGAAAGGAAGAACAGAACTTTGATTGATATGGCAAGGTCTATGCTCAGTGAATACAATGTCAGTCATTCTTTTTGGGCCGAAGCTATCAATACGGCTTGCTATTGTAGCAACCGTCTCTATTGCCATGGCATGCTAGAGAAGACACCATATGAGCTATTAAATGGAAGAAAGCCAAATATCGCATACTTTAGAGTTTTTGGTTGCAAATGTTATATATTGAAGAAAGGTGCAAGATTGAGCAAATTTGAGAAGAAATGTGATGAAGGATTCTTTCTTGGATATTCAACAACAAGCAAAGCATATAGAGTTTGGAATTTGGCTAGTGGTATTATGGAAGAAGTGCATGATGTTGAATTTGATGAAACTAAGGGCTCTCAAGAAGGAAATGAAAATCTTAATGATGTGAGAGGCACTCAATTGTCAAATGCAATGAAGAATATGGATATTGGTGATATTAGGCCAAGACAGGTGGATGATGATGAAGATGACCAAATGTTCTCCTCCAATGTGCAAGTTGATTCAAATCAAGCTAGTGGTTCTCATGATCAATCAAGTGCTAGGGAAGATCAACAAGCTAGTTCATCTCAACCAAGCAATCAAGTGCAAATCCTCCAACCAACCAATATTGCAAGGGATCATCCCATAGATCAAATTGTGGGGGATATTAGAAGTGGTGTGCAAACAAGATCAAGATTGGCATCTTTTTGTGAGCATTTTTCTTTGTGTCATCATTTGAGCCAACCAAGATAGAAGATGCATTGATGGATGTTGATTGGGTAAACGCTATGCATGAAGAGCTAAACAACTTCACCCGCAACCAAGTTTGGGAACTTGTTGAGAGACCAAAGAACTACAATGTAATTGGAACAAAATGGGTATTTCGAAATAAGCAAGATCAAGATGGGATAGTAGTAAGAAACAAAGCAAGATTGGTAGCTCAAGGTTACACTCAAGTTGAAGGTCTTGATTTTGGAGAAACATATGCACCGGTTGCAAGAATGGAAGCAATTAGAATTCTATTGGCTTATGCATGTGCTAATAATATCAAGTTATATCAAATGGATGTCAAAAGTGCATTTCTCAATGGGTATATCAATGAGTTAGTATTTGTAGAACAACCTCCCGGTTTTGAAGATGACAAGAAGCCCAACCATGTTTACAAGCTCAAGAAGGCATTGTATGGTTTGAAGCAAGCACCAAGAGCATGGTACGAGAGGTTGAGAGATTTCCTACTCTCTAAAGGGTTCAAGATGGGCAAGGTTGATACTACTCTCTTCACCAAGAAGATTGGCAAAGACTTGTTTGTGTTGCAAATATATGTTGATGATATTATTTTGGGTCAACCAACCAAGAGTTTTGTGAAGTGTTTGGGAATATGATGGCAAATGAGTTTGAGATGTCTATGATTGGAGAGCTTAGTTACTTCCTTGGTCTTCAAGTCAAGCAAATGAAGAATGGTACTTTTGTGAGTCAAGGCAAGTACATCAAAGATATGCTCAAGAAGTTTGGTCTAGATGATGCAAAAGCTATTAGTACACCTATGGGAACAAATGGACATTTGGATAGTGATGCTAGTGGCAACATGGTGGATCAAAAGTTGTATCGGTCTATGATGGAAGCTTACTTTATGTGACCGCTTCTAGGCCGGATGTGATGTTTAGTGTATGCATGTGTGCAAGATTTCAAGCTTCACCAAGAGAGAGTCACTTGAAGGCAACTAAAAGAATATTGAGATACTTGAAGCACACACAAAATGTTGGATTGTGGTATCCCAAGGGGTCAAACTTTGAGTTGATTGGATATTCGGACTCCGACTATGCAGGATGCAAGGTTGATAGAAAAAGCACATCGGGCACATGTCAATTACTTGGAAGATCACTTGTATCATGGTCATCGAAAAAGCAAAACAGTGTTGCACTTTCAACCGCCGAAGCAGAATACATATCCGCAGGTAGTTGTTGCTTTTTTGCTCAATTACTTTGGATGAAAGCAACTTTGGATGACTTTGGAATTAAATTCAAACAAGTACCATTGTTATGTGACAATGAGAGTGCAGTGAAGCTCACCAACAATCCAGTACAACATTCAAGAACAAAGCACATTGACATTCGCCATCACTTCATAAGAGACCATCAACAAAAGGGTGATATTTCAATGAGAGTGTTGGTACGATGATCAACTTGCCGATATATTCACCAAGCCACTTGATGAAAAGAGATTTTGCAAGCTAAGGAATGAATTGAATATACTTGATTTCTCAAATATGAGTTGATGCACCCTCCGTTTATATGACATGCCTCTCCTTCAACAAAGCAAAGGTAAAATTGTTTGGCATGACATTCATTCTTGCTAAGGATATGTTTAGTGCATTTAGTCATTCCTTGCATCTTATAGGCTCATTCATGAAAATAAAATACTTTGGATGTACATATGGTACCACTATTGCTTCTATGTTTGATATGATCTAGTGGTAGCATATGACATGTTTATGGGCTTGTGAACCTAGTGTTTGATCTTGGAAACAAGCATTTCAAGGTTTAAACGACGTGAGTAAGATAACCATTGAAAGATGTGTGAAGAAGCTTACTTTAGAGCAAACCGTTAAATATCTTATGTTTGTTTGCTAGGTTGAACCAAACTTGATCACCCTATTGATTAACTAACTCCTACTAAAATTGGTGTGCCTTTTATGGTACTTAATGACAAAGGGGGAGAAATGGTTAAGATAGATATATATAGATATATATAACAAAGGGAGGATCAATTAAAATTTGAGCCAACAAGTAGGGGGAGCAAGCTCATGAACTTATTGTTGCATTTGAATGTGCATATTCATATGAGTGATTGCATTGCATAAGTTTAAATCAATACACATGCTTGTGTGATGTATGCTAGAAATAAATTTTGAATGATGATTTGTGCACTAGCATGCATAAGTGGTAGCTAGATGTAAGTTGCTTTTACAAGTGATACTAGATCCTTTCATATAATGTTGATCTCATGAGGTATCTAGTGTTTGTTTTTAAGTCTAGCTAACCATGGTGCTAAGGATGAAAAATTGGCAACTCCGATTGGTATCACGCTTCAAAGGTCCATTCTTTACACCTTAGCATCATTTGATAGTATTACTCTCCCACATTTCATATCTATGCATATGTGCCGAACTTGAACCAAACACTATAGCACATATGTAGGGGGAGCTAATACTAGTAGAGGTGTTTTCAAATTTTCAAATATATATCTTTGTAAAAGGTTGTCATCAATTACCAAAAAGGGGGAGATTGAAAGTCCCTGTTTGGTTTTGGGTAATTGATGTCACCTAGTGTACTGACCATGTCATGAAGTGCTTATGAGCTAGGTTGGTACACACCATATGTGGGAGCTAAATGACGATCATGATATTGGTGGTGATGGCCAAAAGATAGATCAAGTGCCTCACATTTGGAAGACGAAGAAGAGAAAAGCAAAATCCTATGGAGATCAAGGCAAAGGTATAAATAGGAATTTTGTTTTGGCACTCAAGACACCATAGAGGGTGTGAGTGCGTTTAGGATAGATAGCCGTACTATTAAGAGGGGAATATCTCAGTGATCGCGGTTATCAAGTGCCACTAGGTGAATTCATACATGCATATGCATTAGGATCTAGTGTGCTAACTCGAATCCTTTGAAAATGATTGTGAAAATGCTAACACATTTGCACAAGATGATACGGATAAAACACTTGGTGGTGTTAGCACATTTGCAAGGAGAAGTTGTTGAAATAGTTTGGATCAACTCAGAGATGAAAATGGTTTTTTCTGTGTGAAGCCGGAAATACCGACAAGGAGGGGTCGGTGGTACCGCCCAAGGAGGCAGCGTGCAGACCTCTCGTGTGATGGGGCGTTTTTGGCCTAGCGGTGGTACCGCCATTACCTCGGTAGTACGCGACCCGGTACTACCGACCAAGGTCGGTGGTTGGCGAGTTTTTGCAGAGCTCTCTGTTGTTTTTGAAAAATGGCTGCCGGTAGTACCGCCATTACCTCGGTACTACCGCCCACGGTGGTACCGACGCAAGGTCGGTAGTGGCTGTTTTTCGCGAGGCTCTCTGTTGTTTTCGAAAATGGCTTGCCGGTAGTACCGCCATTACCTCGGTACTACCGCCCACGGTGGTACGACGCAAGGCGGTGGTGATGGTTTTTCGCAGAGCTCTCTGGTCGCGGCGCCTTTTGGCCTGGCGGTAGTACCGCCATCACATCGGTACTACCGACCTCGGAGGAACCGACCAGGGGTCGGTGGTTTGCCGAAATCAGCGGGATATGGGAAAACGGCTAGTTTGACTCTGTCGGTGGTACCGCCCAGGAGGGGTCGGTACTACCGACCAAGCGCAGAAAGGTAGGGTTCGGGCCGCCGCCGCCCCTTCCCTATATATTGAACGTGGCCGCTTGGGGGGATCCTCTTGACTCTCTGACTTCTTGAACATCCTCTTGAGCAAGATCTAACCCCTCCCTCCGATCTCTTTGATGTTAGTGCTAATCCAAGTGAGATCGAGAGATCCAAGTGCAATGCTTGTGAGTTTGCATCTAGTGGCACTTGGGAATCGTTGTTGCTGCAGGTATTCTTATTACTCTTGGTGGTTGCCGCCACCTAGACGGCTTGGAGCAGCGGAGGAGATTAGGCACGAGTGGTGATTGTTCGTGGCCATCTCCGGTGATTTGTAAGGGGTTCTTGTACCTTCCCCGGCGGAGCGCCAAAGGGTAACTCTAGTGGATTGCTCGTAGCTTGTGGATCCCCATCTTGTGTTGGTTGTGCGGCACCCTATTGAGGGTTAGGCGTGTGATGCCTATTAGCGCGTGAACCTCAAGTGGGTGTATCGCTACAACGGGGACGTAGCTTGCCGGCAAGCAAGTGAACCTCGGAGGAAAAATTATTGTGTCAACTTGTCTCCGTGGTATTCATTGATATTCATTTATTAATCTCTTGCCGGATCGGTATACACACTCCTATCTCTTGTACTTATTTTTGTTACATTCTTGCAAGTATTATTATATGTTGTGCTATTCTAGATTTTCTATCTTGTGTAGTGATTCATATTGTGGATAGGTGGCTTGCACTTTTGTAGAGCTAGCGCTATCTTTGCTACGCCATTTAGTTGTATAACAAGTTTGTTTAAGTGTGTTGTAGAATTTTTTATAGGCTATTCACCCCCCCTCTAGCCATTTAGGACCTTTCAACGATTAAGTATATGAATGGCGGTTTTTAACGCCTCCATCCACAAACTTATCGGTAAAGTGGAGTAACTGACCATGCTTCTTACCATATCCATCAGGGTACGGTTTCTTCTTTCAGCCACTCCATTTTGCTGAGGTTCTCCTAGCATTGAATACTGAGCAATATGCCATGCTCCTGAAGGAACTTTGCAAAAGGTCCTGGAACTTGACCATACGGGGTATGTCGCCCATAGTATTCTCCACCACGATCTGATCTTACTATCTTAATTTTCTTATTGTGTTGATTTCTACTTCTGCCTTAAATATCTTAAACTTATCTAAAGCTTCTGATCTTTCTTAATCGGATAGATGTAGCCATAACGTGAGTAGTCATCAGTGAATGTTATAAACGAGTCGTAACCATCCACACTCATGACGGGAAACGGTCCACATATATCGGTGTGGATTATTTCTAAAATCCCTGCACTTCGTTTGGCATTTTTCTTATTTTCTTAACATACTTACCTTTAATGCAATCAACACATTGATCTAATTCTGATAGTTCTAATGGCGGAAGAATTTCAGTCTTGACTAATCTATCAATTCTCCCCCTCGAAATGTGGCCTAATCGACAATGCCACAATTTCGAAGAGTCAACCTGAATATTCTTACGCTTTTTACTTACATTCATAGACGAGGAAGCAATCTTATTCTCAGAACTTATAACATTAACATTCTTAGAGATGGATAACAAATAAAGTTTGTCTTGTCGGAAGGCAAGACCAACACACTGATATTAAAAAAATATCTTACACTGCCATCTCCAAAATGACAAGCCAATCCATCATCATCTAACTTAGACACACTTATTAAGTTTCGATGCAAAGAAGGAACATAGAGTACATCATGAAGCCTAAGTACAAAACCATTTACTAATTCTAATGATACGTCTCCAATGGCTTGGACGTCGGCTTGTACTCCATTAGCCACCTTAATGGTTCTTTCTCCTCTTTGCAGGATCTTCCTCGTAGCGAACCCCTGAAAAGAATTAGCAACATGAGTAGTTGCACCTGAATCAACCCACCATGTGGATTTGTCATAACTTAGAACAAGGATTCATCTACAAATGTAATAATATCCTCACCATTCTTACTCAGGAACTTCAGGAACCCAGGGCAATCTTTCATCCAATGCCCTCTTTCCTTGCAGTACATGCACTGATCTTTGTCTACAGGGATCTTCTGTCCCTTCTGGTACTGAGGCTGAGATGGGAACTGTGGCTGAGCTTGGAACTGAGGGTGAGATTGGAACTGAGGGGCCTTTCCTTGGCATTAGCATTGGAGGATGAGTTGCCATCCCACTTTGGTTTCCTTGTGTTTAGCATTCTTATTGAAAATTTTTCTCTTATTATCCTTCACATAGAGGGCAGAGTCCCCATGTGAAGCCTTAATGCGCTCTTCCTCTTGCACACACATACTAATGAGCTTGTCCATGTTCCAGTCATCAGGCAACATGTCGTAATTGACACAAAATGTGTCAAACTCACTTGGTAGTGAGGCAAAGATCATGTGAATGACAAATGGATCAGGTAACTTAATTTTCATGGACTCAAGCTTAGCAGCTATGGTGCTCATTCTAAGTATGTGGTCTCTAACGCCACCACCATTGTATTTCTTATTGCATAGCTCTTTGATAAGAGCACTTGCCTGAGACTTAGTAGTTCCATGGAACTGATTCTTAACATGTTCTAAATACTCAGCAATGGGGGGTGTCTCAGGGATAGACCCTCTGATGGGCTCTGAAATGGTAGCCTTAGCTAAAGTGAGACATTTCTTATTGGAACTGTCCCATTGCCTTTTCTCAAGGTCATAGGACATCCTCTTATCAGCATGATCCCTTTTGCGTGTCGCAAAAGCGGCATCTTCCTCATTCTCCTCTCTCACGGGCTCCTCTGGAGCAACGGGACACGGTGATGAGAGAGCAAGGTCATTGTTCGTCATGACCAAGGCTAACTCAAGCTGCTCACGCCACTTCTTATAGTTGTTCCCAGTCAGAGAGGTGGAATCTGAGCGATCCAGTTGATTCCTGAAAACCATTGACAGAATAGTGAGATATTTTAACACAAATAATATCTTATCCATAAAAATTGCATGTTTTAAAACAACGTTGGTCAGTATTAAAACATACAATTCCTTCTGCATTATTTCTACATCACCGTTGGGCAGAAAATAAAAATAATGCATAAAACTGATGAAACTAAAACATTTATAATATTGATATAATCAACGTTGGTCAGAATATAAACAATATTACAAATTTCCTGAATATCTAAATTTAATAATTGTTCTAACAATTAAATTCTCCCGTTGGTTCGAATTTAATTAAAGAACAAAAAATAAACTTTGCAGCGGAAAACGTGACTGAAGAAACTTATACTTATCTTCTGATATTCTCTGAAAATTTATCCCGTTGGTTCAAAATTTACAGAGATGTGAACTTAAAAGGTTTGTCTGAAATTGTAAAAACATTTCTCTTAATCGTAATGGGCCACCAGGGAGGGAAAACCGGCCCACGACGGCCTTTCGCACGCCCTGGCCAGGCTCCCCCGCACCCAGGCCGCAACCTGGGCCTGGGCCAGGAAAGCGCGGATGCGCTCTCGGCCGCATGGGCCACAAGACGGCCCGGCTGCTTTCGGCCGTTTGATCTGATCCGACGGCCCTCCGCGACTCTCGCGCGAACAAAAAAACCAGAGGCGGCCACTCCCCAAACCCTAACCTCACTTCGCTCTCTCCCTCTCGCCTCCTCTCTACAGAACAGAGACCGGGCGGCGCCGCCGCAACCTCGACGACGGCGCAGGAAGAAGAACCGGTGTCGCCGCGCACCTCTCGCCGGTGCACGCGCTCCCCGCTGGGTTGAACGCGTTGCCGTCGAGTGGTGTCGTGTCGGCACCCTTAGGGCCTCGACGGTTTTCCGAGCCGTCCGAGTCGCTACTAACTTGAGCAGCAGCGCCGCCGCCGGTGCCGAGCACGACGGCGGTGGAGGACGACACCTCCACGGGGCGCACACGACTCAGGTAGGGAAAAAACCCTTATCTGATTTTTTTTTATGGTTAGGGTTTTGGGCGAAATCAATTTCCCCTTCCCCGATCTGAGTTCTTTAGGGTTAGGGATTCGGTTTCCCTTCTGATTTCTTCGGGGATTCGCCGATCAAAACAGGATCGGTCGCTTGCTTCTTTCCTGGCCCGGGACGATACTCATCGCATGTCGCCGGCGGCCAACACAAAAGACTTAGTGTCTGATTCCTTAGTTTCCCGATCTTGAACCCACTGCTTAGTTAGGCTCTTCCGATACCATTGTTAGATTAAAGGGATCACTAACCAGTAGATCAGACGTGTGTTTAACTTAGGGTAAATAAGGATTCCTAATTGATTCTACTAGATTAGAGAGGGAGGGTGAGAGAAGAGGTGTGCGTTAGGGTTACCGACCATCGGCGGGCTTGAGGTTGGAGCTCGATTCCGCCATGGGAGTCACGGAAGCCGGGGCGGTGAAGTGCTCGTCGTAGTAGAGGAGGGGAGCAGTCGGGGTCGATGCAGCGGCGGCGGAGGGGGACTTCCCGTCACTGGCTGCGACCCTAGGAGATCGGATTAGGGTAGGACTGTAGGTGGGAGTGGCGGCTACGGTGAACCTCGTTACCCGCCTGGCCTCCCACCCTCCTTTATGTACCGCAGAGTGACAGGGGCCCCCAACCATAGATGGGTTGGGCTCCCCGATCAGGGAGCGGATCAAGTTCCGTGTGGCCGTTGGGCCTACCAACGGGAGGAGATCAACACTAACAGCCTTTTATGTAGGCTGTATCTGTCTTGTCAACTGATGGAGCCAGTGTCCAGTTGCCCAATTTCAAATTACACAGTTTGAAAGAGCTACACCTACTCATGTTTGAAATGGAAGCTGTCACCTATCCAACGTTTATCTGTTCCTCAAGACCTTCCAATGTCCTAATCTGGAGAGGCTCTTTGTGCAGGTTAACACGATCAATGCCTTTGTAGTTTCTTCACTTATTTTTTTTTCTAGAACACGACTTCACGTGTATTTCATTAAGAAGGATTTCTTTGCTTTATCATCGTCCTGTTTTTTTTACTCTGGTTCTTCTTTGTAGTTCCCGACCTATAGAGAGCCCATGGTCAGGGTAAAGGTGATGGAAGAGCCACCAGAAGGTGACTTAGACAACCTTGTCATGGCAAAGGTCATGAACTTCAACTGGTGCCCCTCCGAGGTGCAGCTAGTGAGTTTTCTGTTGAGGAAAGCTAGGTCTCTGCGTAAACTTTTTAGTTTCTCGCAGTGTCACTCCAGTGGATACGCCTGGTACACCAGATTCAGACCTTTCACTTCTCAAAGAAGCTTTGGTCAATAGCAAGATAATGTTGATTGAGTCTGACAGTGCAGGAACTAAACCATACCATGAGGCCTTCATCAAGGTACTATAGTTGGCAGTCACCAGTCAAGTCAGAGCGTATGGATAGTAATATCGGCCTATCATGGCGTTATCCTTTTGGATGTAGTTCTTATTGATAAAAATGATAAGATATGAAGAAACCAATGCTGTCTCCTTAATTTCTTTGTTGAATATTACTTGAATGGATGACATTCCAGTGTGTCTTGTTATGAACCTAGTTCATATGGGGGATAGAGAGGATAACCTTAGTGCATGCCTATACTGCTGGATTCCTGGTGCATACAGCCGGCTGCCCCCACATGACATCCCCTCCTTGAGGAGCAGCTCGTCCTCGAGCTGGAAGGTTGGAGAGTGCTCGATGAAGCTGTTGATGTCCTCCTGGATTCCATGGGAAGAGCCCAATAGCGAGCTTCTGGAAACGGGGAAGCCGGTCACCCTGGTGGTCGCCGTGGCCTGATCCCCTTGAACTAAAGAAGTACGCCGACACCAGACGCTTTTGCTGCAGGGCAGCAGCCGACCCTTGCAAGTCACTGGTGGAGGCGTTGAGGCATTGGATGAGCTTGGCCAAATCAGCCGTGGTGGGTTCGGCTATTGGTGGCGAGAACATTGCAGCAGAGTATGGGGCGAGGATGGAGGGGTGGTGGTAGGGGTGGTGGTGGCTGGTGGTGGCGTATGAGCAGATGAGGAACGCCTCGTTGAAGGCGCAGGTTTAATCACAGCCAACATCTTCCATGTGGTGTGCCTCACCAGGAATCCTCGCGCCGTTGCTTGTAGGCGTACTGCAGCTAGGTGTTCACGCAGCTTCCTGGTGGTGTGCCGCACCATGAATCCACGCGTCGCCGCTTGTAGGCGTACTGCAGCAAGGCGTTCACTCTCGGACTTCTCCAGTTGAGCACAGTAGCGGTTGATCATCACGGCGACGCGATCCATGTCTTCTTGCAGACGATGCATCCCATCAGCAAGGCCAATGGTCGCAGCAGGGGCCGATCTGAAGCCCAGGTCTAGCAGATTGGTGAAGCGAAGCCATGCAGGGGTGCCTTCATCCTGCTGGATTTGATGGAACCACAACTGGGTGCCATCTTCCAAATACCGGGAAGCCAGTCATACCTTTTCTTCCTCCATGATATGTTGCCGGCGGAAGTAGGACTCACATTGGTTGATGAAGGCGATAGGATCAGATTTTCCGTCAAATTTTGGAGAATCCATCTTCTGGAATTGTGGCAGAGGTTGTGGAGGCGGCAGTTGATGCTGGTGTAGAGGCGACAGCGGTTGAAGGAATGGGCGCGGTGAAGGTGGCTAATGAGGAGCGGAGGTTGAAGAAGGCACAACAGAGGTGGAAGAGGATCGCTGGATAGCTGATACCAGATGTTATGAACCTTAGTTCATATGGGGGATAGAGAGGATAATCATTGCCAAGAGGAAGGCTGGGCAAAGTCGGCGTGGAGGGAGACTAGAACATTTGAGGTTTTTGGATTGTTTATTGTTCATTGCTTCCCTCCATCATAAGCTGATTACAGATATATAGAGAGTGCATGCCAGCCCTGCGCCCAGATCGGACTCCTTGTTTCTCTCCTAACCATTATTTCCTAACATGCAGTTTACTGCCCTTAATTGTCAAGGCTGTGCATGCGCCTCCTTGGGTCTTGCCCCTGCCAGCTGCGTGCATGCGCCTCTACTACTGCAGTCATAACTACTAATACCCAACCATCTACTAACTGCAATTAACTACAGCAATTGACCACGCTGCATGACTGCATGCCTATACTGCTGGATTCCTGGTGCATACAGCCGGCTGCCCCCACATGACAGTTCTTTCTTCACTGTCCTGGGCTCCTGGTACCACTTGCATGACGTATTTGACATATTATCCTTATGACAATGGATTAGAGCAGCTTTGCATATCTTCCACAACTCAAATGTGGACCAGAAATAATGATAATGTTATCTTATCGGTTGTCTTCCTTGTTGATATTTACCTTGAGGTATCAGATTGAATCAAAGTGAAGAGGTCTGTGCTTACTTTCATGGCAGTCTTGTTGCCAACATAGATTTTTGATATGGTAACTTTCAGGAAGAGCCTGACTAATAAACAGAGTGCGGTTCTGATAGTGATGGATTTAATTATCTGTTGTGATTACCATGGGGTGCGGTGTGAACTAGAGAAGCAAAACTTGGTACAAAATATGGTTGCTAATTGAGTGATGTTCTCTGTCTCCTTTTGCTATTTACCGAAGGGAAAAAGGGATTTCTACCTCAGATATGCTGTAGCACATCGGAGATTGGATAACCTTATGTCATTAAATAGATGAATTGTTAACAAAACTTACTCTTTGGAGCTTGTTGTCTACTTCAAGACCTTGTTTAGTTCCCACCCCAAAAGTTTTTGCCCTATGACGTCAAATGTTTGGACATATACATAGAGTATTAAATATAGATTAAAAAAATTACTAATTGCACAGATTGGGAGTAATTCGCGAGAGGATTTGTTGAGCCTAATTAATCTATGTTTTGATAATATGGTGCTAAAATAAAGATTTACTAATTATAGATTACTTAATTATGCTTAAAATTTTTGCCTTGCTAATTATTGATCTCTATCTATGTAACTGGTTCTATTAATAATCTATATTTACCGCAATATCCGGTGACACCTCAAAACTTTACACCCTGGATTTATGTAATATATTTGGGCTGCGTGGTGTGTGGCAGAGGGAGGGGGTTCAACTTATTAGCTTTTTTCTTATATTTATAAGTATGTTGAAATGTTTACTTTTCTACGTTCTATTTTTTTCTCGTTAAGGCTTCCAATAATTATCAAAACACTTCTGAACATTATAGCTATCACACCTACCATACTTTATGATTATGTTTTTCTCTCATAACAAATCAGTTTTTACAAATCAGTCGCAGCCACAAATTAGTCCATATGGATGTAGAACTTTATCTTGTTTTGGCAAAAAAAAACGAACGGGCTACCGAGTACTGACTTGCAATGATCGTTGATTTTTTATCCTCTTTATTTATTTGATGAATAAAATAATTACGATTTCTTATTGGAAAACTAAAAAAACTTTTATACCAATTCAAGGTTTATGCATGGCGGCATGGGCCAAAAGCTCAAAATCCAGTCCGCACTGCGTGTTGGTCGGTCTGCTTGAGCGTCCATGGCCATCAGTTTCGGCCCAGTTTAATAGATCTCTTTTTCTATAGCACCAAGCGCAACGCATCGAGCTTTCTCCCAAATTGGAGAACTAGATGGAGATGGCGATCAGCACCGATGGCGGCGCCGGCGTCTGCAGCGGAGGCGGAGAGGAGAGGAAGAGCGTGGATGAGCTTGGGGACCGATGCGAAGCGGTGGATCGCATCTCCACGCTGCCGGACGAGATGCGGCAGCACATCCTGACGCACCTCCCCCTGAAGGACGCCATCCGCACGGGGGCGCTCGCGCGCGGGTGGCGCGACCTGTGGAGGGGCCGGTGGGCGCATCGCGCCTCCGTCGAGATCCACGGCCGCTCCCGCGGCGCCCTACAGAGGAAGCTCGACGCGCTGGCCGCGAGCCGCGCCCGCGCCGCCGCCTCGACCGCTTCTCCCTCGTCGTCGAAACCAGCGAGCTCAAGTCCTCGGAGCTCCGACGCTTCACCGAATACGCGGCCGAGTGCCTCGTCGAGGACCTCCACATCGAGTCGCGGAAGAGCAGCAAGCTCAACTTCCACCTGCCGCTGTCGAGCCCGCTCCTCGCGCGCCTCACGCTCCGCCGCATCAGCATCTCCAGCATGTACTACAAAAACGCCCAGCCGTTCCACGCTCTCGAGGTCATCCGGCTCTACTCAGTACCCATTAAGGTGGTGTTTGACAAAATCATGGAGCTGTTCCCCAGCCTCATCACTCTTGACCTGCGCGGCTGCCACTGTGACTTAGGGAAATGCTGGTTGCATTGGAACCTGAGGAGCCTCACCATCGCGGAGTGCCACGGAAACACCCAAACGGGTTTGGCGTACGTGCCTCCTTCCGCTACAGTGGCGACTTCCTTAACATGCCGTCCTTCGTTGACAGCGACATCGCGGTTTCTGATCTTTATATTCGGTTTACTCACCCAGTAGTAGAGGATCTGTGGGAATATTATTTTAATATGCCAAAGGATTTTTCTGGCCTCAACGTCCTCACCATCTCTTGCAATGCCCTCCCGGTATTTTCTTTGTGTTGGATTTTATTTTATCTGGTCTTCTAGTCACCTAGCTTCCAAGCTGTTTGCTTTTTTAAAAAAATATAAGTTTTAAATCTTATAATCCCAACTTTTTTATTTAGATTTTATCTTCCTTGCCATATATTGGAGCAAGTGCCGGCCCGAGGCCCAGTCCCAACTTACACAGTTTGAAAGAGCTACAACTACTCATGTTAGAAATGGAAGCTGTTAACCTAGCTGTCCTTTATGTGTTCCTCAAGACCTACCAATGTCCTAATCTCGAGAGGCTCTTTGTGAAGGTACGCCTTCAATGTTTTCTAAATTCCATTGGTTCACAGTCATACAGTCATCCTCAGTTATTGTCTAATTGTAATGCTTGTGGATGATTATGGTTCATCTTTGTAGCTCCCCACATTTAAATATGAGCCCACAGAAGGTTCTATTGATGATGTGAGGCCCACAGAAGGTTCTATTGATGATGTGAGGGAAGAGCCACCGGAAAATGGCTTAGACAACCTTGTGATGGTAAAGGTCACGAACTTCAATTGGTGCTGCATTGAGGTGCAGCTAATCAGTTTTCTATTGAGGAAAGCTTGCTCCCTGCGTAAATTGTTAATAGTTTCACCCAATGTTGCTCCACTGGATGATTTGCCCGGTGTACCAGAAGCAGACGTTTTGCTTCTCAATGAAGCTTTGGCCAGTGGCAAGATAATGTTTATGGAGTTTGATGATGGTGCAACCGAACCGTATCATTCTGAGGCCTGTACCGAGCTCTAATCGTCAGTGATCAGTCGAGCCAGAGCCAATTGGAAAGAAATATCAGACTATCTGGGCAATATTCTTTTGGGTGGCTGCTCTTATAGATAATATATGAAAAACCAATGGTGTTTTTGTTAATTTCTTTCTTCAATATTACTACTAGCAAAATCAAAATGCATCGTATCTTGTATGTTTCCTTTCATGCCCTGATACCACTTGCATCTTGTATTTAACTTACTACTATCCCTATGATGAATTGAAGCAGCTTATCATATTTAACAATTCGAACAAAGATGATTGAAGATGTGGATCAGAATTATTGATGATGTTATATGTAGTCAGTTATCTTCCTTGTTCTTATTTACATGACTTGTAGTCTTTTTGCCATTTTTTGATATGGTAATATTCAGGAAGTTGCCCTATTGATGTACAAAGTGGCAAAGTGCAAATGCTGCTACTGCTAGTGATGAGTTTAAAATTATTTGTTGTGACTTCCATGGAGTGCGAACCAGAGAAGTGTGAATCAGAGAAGCAACTTATTAGTAACAAAATTATTTTTATTGATAATTTCATGATTTATGGATGCTAATCCCTTTACTATGGTCGGAAGCAAGAAATGGGATTTCTACCTGAAGTGGGGAGGTCTGCAACATATTTACATGATTTGTAGCCTTGTTCTCAACATATATTTTTGATATGATAATTTTTGAGAAGTAGCTTGATTGATATACAAAGTGCGTTCTGATAGTGATGTATAAAATTATCTGTTGCGACTGTCATGTTCTCATGGAATGTGAACTTGAGAAGTATTTGGTAACAATTTTCTGTTAATAATTTTAAATGGTTCCTGAACTACTTATCATCTGAAAGAATGAAAATCTTCCTATTTCAAGTTTTTATTTACTGCTGCATTTGTTATGCATCCAGTGCGGCACAATTTATGTCAATTTTTCAAGATTTCCCCCCCTCTGCCCCTATTGGTTTGGTGCTTTGTTTTCGTATTACTTATAATAACTCAGTGACTGACAATTGAATCCACCAGTGCTTGACAAAAATTCAGTACTTGAAACATT
The DNA here is from genome assembly GCA_009763385.1 of Coix lacryma-jobi var. lacryma-jobi. NCBI lineage: Eukaryota > Viridiplantae > Streptophyta > Magnoliopsida > Poales > Poaceae > Coix > Coix lacryma-jobi. The sequence goes on from CM019824.1 coordinate 7,147,373, forward strand.
GTCGAAAAATAAAATGAGACTAGCTCAGTCCTAAACAGCACTTTTGATATTGCTACATGAACACTTCTATTTACATAAGATGATACCATAATACTTAATTAGCATATCCAACGTTAAGATGCCATAGCGCACTTAGCATTAAGGAATCCACATCAACTTGCTGATCTGTTGGTACTTTTGTTTCTGCATTACAGAGCGCTGAGTTTCTTGAATCAGAGACAGAGTTAAGAAGTTTATGCGTACTATTATAGATATCATCGTTTCCATTTTGTGTTACTTAGATTTAGTGGTTTATTAAATTCATTGCTGTGGTATTATTCCTATGAAAAATCATTGCTATTGGGATTTCACACACTTTCCATCATTGGAGACAGTCTAATGGTAAAACTGTTGCTCATGTCTGAGCTTTATGGGCCTGTTTGGATTGCAGCCTCCCAGGCGTCCAAAATCGTACGCCTGATTCCCACGCGCTCGCGCCAGGCAAGATTCCCACGCGCTGATCCAAACAAGCCCTATATGTATAATGCCTGATCATTTCAAGTATGATTTCAAATTTGTCCATCTGGGTGTAGAGCTACATCTTGTTTTTGTAGACCCTTTTCCGATGGGCTGCTGACTAGCAAGGCTAGGCTGCTTGTTATTTGAAGCATTTTTTCTCTTATTATGGGAAACGAAAAAAGTATTTTTTTTTTCTTAAAGGGAGAGTAAAATAAAAATAAAAATAAAAATTGCCTGTACAAGGCTTACGCATGGGCCAAGAGCCCAAAACTCTGGCAGCACGCTTGGCCTGCCTGAGTGTCCACGTTTCGGCCTGAATGGCCCAGGCACCCAGCTCCTTTTCTTTTAACCTCGCAGGCTCGCATCGCACCGGTTTCTAGTGAGGGGTGAGGGGGCGGCGGGGAGAGGGAGACGAAGGGATTTCCATCGACTCCGGCGGCGGAGGCGGCAGCGGAGCGAAGAGGCAAAGGGTGGATGAGCTCGATGACCGATGCGAGGCTGTCAGATCGGATGCGATCCCGGTAGACCGCATCTCGGCGCTGCCGGACGAGCTGCGGCTGCACGTCCTGACGCACCCCCCTCAAGGACGCCATCCGCACGGGGGCGCTCGCAAGCGGGTGGCGCGACCTGTGGAGGGCCCGGTGGGCGCATCGAGCCTCCCTCGAGGTGCACCTCCGCTCCCGCGACGACCCGCGGAGAGAGCTGGACGCGCTAGCGCGCGAGCCGCACCCGCGCCGCCGCCTCGAGCGCTTCTCTCCCTGGTCGTCATCGACACCTGCAACCTCAAGTCCTCGGAACTCCGTCGTTTTCTCGAGTACGCCGCCGAGTGCGGCGTCGAGGACCTCCACGTGGAGACGCTCCAGAGCACGACCGCGAGCAAGCTCAACTTCGACCTGCTGCTGTCGAGCCCGCCCTCGCGTGCCTCTCGCTCCGCCGCATCAGCGTCTCCTCCAAAATGTACCACAGGGGCGCCCGGCCATTCCACGCTCTCGTGGCCATCCGGCTCGCATCGGTCTCCTTTCGCAGGGAGGCTTTCAGAGAAATTATGGCGCTGTGCCCCAGCCTCCTCACTCTCGATCTGCGCTGCTGCAGCTGTTACGGTTTGGTGTTCGATAGGCTGCCGCCGAACCTGAGGAGTCTTACAATCGCGGGCTGTGATAGGATTATCAGTCTCGACTTCGTGCGTGTTCCTAGCCTGCGTTCCTTCCGCTACAGCGGCTGCTTCTCCCAACTTGCCTTCATCCATTCCACGCGATGCCGTGCTTTCTGATCTTTATATTCAGTTATATGACTCAGTAGCAATGGAAGAGTGGCATATCGATAAGTTTAGGAAATCTCTCCCGAAGGATTTATCCAGACTCAAGGTTCTCACCATCAGTTACAAAGCCCTCACGGTACTTTCTCCGTATTCAATCTTGTTTATTATTTCTGGTCTTCTTGTCACTTGGGAGTTGCTTGATTTCCATAATATGAAAGAAAATAATCCTAACCATGAGCCTTCTATTTTAGGGTGCATCTGTCTTGTCAGATGGAGTCAGTGCCCAGTTGCCCAATTCAACTTACATGGATTGAAAGAGCTACACCTACTCATGTTACAAACAAAAGCTGTCAACCTAGCTAACCTGTATATGTTTCTGAAGACCTTCCGGTGTCCTAATCTGGAGAGGCTCTTTGTTCAGGTTAACACAATTAAATGCGATTGTAATTTCTTTGCTTCATAGTCATCCTGTCTTTTTTACTATGGTTCTTCTTTGTAGCTCCCGGCATATAGATTAAAGCCCACGGAAGGTTCTATTCATCAGGTGTGGGAAGAGCCACCGGAGCATGTCTTAGACAACCTTGTCATGGTAAAGGTCATGAACTTCAACTGGTGCCCCACCGAGGTGCAGCTAGTGGGTTTTCTATTGAGGAAGCTAGCTCTCTGCAGAAACTGTTAATAGTTTCTCACAGTGTCACTCCAGTGGATTGGCCTGGTGCACCAGAAGCAGACATTTCGCTTCTCAAAGAAGCTTTGGTCAATGGCAAGATAATGTTGACTACGTCTGACAATGCAGCAACTCAGCCATACCATGAGGCCTACATCAAGCTACTATAGTTGCCAGCCACCAGTCAAGTCAGAGCCCTTTGGATAGTAATACCAGACTATCTGGGCACTATCCTTTTGGTGGTAGCTCCTATATATAGATAATATATGAAAAACCATGATTGTCTTGTTAATTTCTTTCTTCAGTATTACTACTGGCGAAGTTAAAATGCATGGTATCCTGTATGTGTTTTGCTTTCATGTCCTGAACTCCTGATACCACCTGCATCTTGTATTCGACATATTATCCCTGTGAATTGAAGCTGTTTTATATCATATTTAACAATTAATTATTGATGATGATATATGGTCTCATTCGTCTTCCTTGCTTTTTTGTTACCTTGAGGTATCAGATTGCATGTAAGTGGGGAGGTCTGTTCTTATTTACATGAGTTGTAATCTTGTTGCCATTTTTCGATATGGTAATACTCAGGAAGTTGCCCTATTGATATACAAAGTGGCAAAGTGCAATGCTGCTAGTGATGAATTTAGTTTTTTGTTGTGACTTCTATGGAGTGTCAAATAGAGAAGCTACTTAGTGACAAAATTCTTTCTTATCAATAGTTTTCATGATTTGTAATTGTAAATGCCCTTTGCTATGGACCTGAGCAAGAAATTAGATTTCTACCTGAATTAAATCGTAGTGCGTGGGAGATTGAATATGCTTCCATCATTCAATTTTACCTTGTACTGTAAGTATGAATGTGGGCAGAAAAATCAAAGATCATAGTTTCTTATCTCTTTTTTTTTTTGGGTGAGAATCTCAGTTTCAATTGGAAATAATGTAAAATTCCTATTCTAGTCTTCATATAGTGCTTCATTTATTTATGCATTCAGGGTGGCACAATTTCATTTTATTTTTTCAAGGTTTCGCCCCCTTAGGTTCCTCTTGGTTGGGCTTTGCTTTCTGATTTAAATTTATCATCTTCCTGACTGGACCCCTCTCACTGCTATGGATGAAGGCTAGTGATACCATGACTTTTTGTTTTACATGCTCGCATGTTTATATGCTTATCTTGTCTTGCCTCTACCACGAGTGGGCCTTCTTTGTTGTCTGGCTTGATGTGTCAGCAAGTCAAATGGTACATGAGCTAGTGAACATAAGCTATTAGTATGGAAGGTTAGGTTTTGGGTTTGTTTTTCATGCCCTGGCCTTACTATACCGTATACATGTTACAAATAAGCTACCATAGTTCCATGGATGTGAGCTATTATATTTGTGCCCAATCTTATCTTACATACATGTGGTTGCTAGGCGTAATCCTGGAGGTGTATGGTGCTCTGGTTGATAATCTGGTTCTCTATCTGCTTTGTTATTCTCAATAGAGGTGAATTTGTTGGGCTGGCTGGGTCAGACGTCGTGCCTCTCTAGCTTCTCTTGATGGTGCCGTTTCCCAGCGTTTGCATAGTCACTGCCAGAAAAGGCATCTATCTGTCGTCCAAGTCTGTTCTTCAGATCTTCAGGACCCCAACCTGTTTGTACCAAGGCTATCAGCACAAGCAAACGCAGAAATGGCTAGACGATTGCTGGCAAAGTTCATCTTCTTTGTCTGGCTCTTGGTGCATGGGTCATGGGAGGGTTCAATGCAAATCGCTAGACGATTGCTGGCTCGTGGCTCCCCTATCTGTGAAGTTTGCAAGCAAACAAATCAAACGGGCGACCACATTGTCTTTGGCTGCCCCTTTGCAGGGGAGTTCTGGACAAAGCTGGGGTTCCAACCGGCGCCGACACCATCTGTTGGGTGTATCTTCAACATCGTCTGTCCAGGACAATATCCGAGCAAACATTTTTTTTCTCAACCTTTGCTGCACTTTGTTACTGGCATCTGTAGAAACGGAGGAATGCGGTAAATTTTCAGAGATGAGCACAGAGCACTGCTCACCGGCAGGTTAATGCATAATGATGCAAAACTTTGGAGGTTACGTTTGCTGAAGAAGGATATACGAATAGCTGATGTTGGTGCCAACTAATGCTGCCTCTATGTAATCCATGATCTGTCGTTTTTTCAGAACTGTAAATGATGTTGTAAGCTTTCAAACTCTGATGGGCCTTAGGACTTGGATCAATGAAATGAACTAACCAGGTGGGGAAGTCTTTCCCCCGTTGACACTAAAAAATGTGGGGTTTATCCTGTGTTATCACCCTCTAATAAATGGATATCAGATATTTAGATGCCATGCATGGCAGCACATGTGCAGCAGGAGCTTATTTGGGCCAAGGTGGGACATAGTCCCAGCTAACCTACAAAATTTATTTAAACATACTCCGTAGTAGTTAATTTCACTATTTGATGCTTTGGGTACACTATTTTCTTAGTCTTATTGGCCCCCTTCCAATTCATTAGCATGCTCCAGCACTGTCAGCTATCGAGCTGTAGTCATTAGTAGCACGGGACACAGAATACGAAGGAAAAAGAATCGATCGGAGCCTGCCTTTGCAGTCAATTTGCGTGTGCTTGTCGACATTGGCATCAGTTCAGATTACAGTTTTATGCTCAAGTTGGGTGAATGCAAAGTTCAGTGACGTATTGTAAGTACTGAATGCAATTCTATTGTATGTTTAACCAATAATATCGAGTTAATGAATCGCAGAATCAACGGATGTTGATAACAATTTCACAGTGAAGCTGTTTTTTTAGAAAATAGCTTCATGAGCAACTTACTACGTGAAGCTGAGCTGTTTTGAAAAAAAATATTTGGCAAAACAACTTCACCAACAACTTCATGCATGATTGGGAGAGAGAAATGGAGGTGTAAGCTATGAAACTACTTTTTTCAGCTTCATGGGTGAAGCTGTTTTGTGAGAGGGGGAATAAAACAGCTTCATGGGTAAAGCTGTTTTTGTAAAATGATGTTTGGCAAAAAAAAAAAACAGCTCACAACAGCTCATGAAGCTATCATGAAGCTATTGTGAGTTGTACCGAACAGGCCCGTAGAGTAGTAATAATCTTTGCAAGTTCCATTCAGCAAAGGAATATTTAGGATTATAAACAATGCACATATATGATTGTATAAGAAACAACACTTCAGATATGTAGTAGTGGTAAACAAACAGAATACAAATGCAGCCAGGCGTACTTGTAGTCTTGTACTAGGGAGAATAAAATAAGTAGAAGCAGTTGGGCCTTGTTCAGTTGATGAGTGACGAATGGGCCTCCAACCTCACTTTGGAGGCTAGCTGATCAGCGGATGCGGACGGGCCTATCGAAGACCCAACTGAAGCATACCGACTGGGCCTCCATTTGGGCCGCACGGTCGTGAGCCAGCTCCGCCATCCTGCGTATCTTGGGCGGCAGCCCGCACACGTAGTCCTGCGCGCGCCGCCCCTCGCCGGACAGGCCAGCGCCGAGCTCCGCCACCTTCCACCTGCGCACGAAGTGCTCCACCATGTCGGCGTAGTCCGCCGCCGTGTACACCCCCGAGCGCTGCGCGACCGCCGAGAAGTGATCGAAGAGGCGGTCGTCGCGGCCGTCGGCCATGAGCTCGCCGGGCATGGTGACCTTGGCGCGCATCACGGCGGCGAGCGCCCGCGCCATGCCGTCCGGGTCGTCCTCGAAGGCCCTGGCGGAGGCCCTCGTGTAGGCGGCCTCGTGGCGCCTCTCGTCGGCGGCGATGACGCCGCAGAGCCTGGAGAGGCAGGCGTCGCCGTGGAGGCCGGCCTGCCTGGCGGTGCGGGCGTGGGAGACGAAGGTGGCGCGCTCCTGGAAGGAGCCGTAGATGAGGCTGTGGTAGGCACTGGAGGGCCGCAGCATGGTGCGCATGCCGCGGCGGAGGAGGTGGTGCACCGTCGTCTCCACCCGCCGCATGTCCACGCGGCCGCACAGGTAGAGGTAGCGGTTGAGCAGGTCGCCGTGGCGGTTCTCCTCGCGGTCCAGCCGCGCAGCCAGCGCGCCCAGCCGTGGTCGTCGCAGCCGGTGGCGTCGCTGCCGCCCGCCACGCGGTTGCCCATGGTCATGTAGGTGGGCAGGCCCTCCTCCGTGACCATGTTGCCCACGAGGCAGACGAGGAGGTCGTCCGGCACGTCGGCCGCGCGGGCCTGGAGCTCAGCCACCTGGCTCCGCTGCTCGTCGGCGGAGACGGCGAAGGAGGGCAGCAGGTCACGGCCGGCTGCCAGGCCTCCTCCACGGGGGTGAGCAGCGGCAGCATATGCTCGTCCACCCACCCGTCCTCCGCCAGCGCCCGCATCATCATCTCTTCCGGCTCATCAACTGAAAGGCAGTTGCGGCTGCGGTGGCCGCCGTCGTCGGGCCGGGACAGTGCGGCCGAGGAGATGTGTTGCCGAAGAAGAACGCTTTCTTGACCAAAACATCGCACTAGTACTAGTACCCCTCATTCTTGCTGCTGCTGCAGAAGATCGCCTCATCGATATTATGGGCGGCGATGGTGCCAATGCCATGATCGCCATGAGCCCTGGCATGGTCACCCTATCTGTACCACTGCTGAGTTTGCTATCGTTTTGCTCGACCCGACTGCACATGGATGTATATATATACGGCCACATACGGGAAGCCAGGGAGTTGCTGAATTGATATCGGTACATTCATGGTGACGTGTGAGACCAACAATACGTACCCACCATTGATGCTACCTACTACTACTAAAAGCAAAATCAAAATACTATTAGACCATGGCAGTTTTATGATAGTTTTATGGATAAGTTAACACACATAATATAGATGAAGAGAAAGATGACGAAAGATGGATATAAAACTTGTTTGTATTGTTTCCTTTTTTATATACATTGTTTTACACCATTTCTAAGTACATGGGAGTCTTGAAAATAGAGACATAAAAATCCTGTTTAAATGGTGATGGTGATCTCTAGCGCTCATTGATGATGCTATTTTCCTGTGTACGTATATTGACACCTCATGGAGGTTACAGGACATGTCCTAGAGTTGCTAAAGGAAAGATTGTACAATTAATAGTGCATATTTCCTATATTTCAGACGCCTAAAGTTGTGTCTTTGTCCTTCAATAGAAAAAAATTATCATTGTTTTTTTTGTGATTTGTGCTAATAGATTTAGAACATTGGATAAAGATCTAAAGGTTGTAATCATCGCCTGAAAATATGTTATATCTTAGGCCTTAAGTATAGCAAATCCCTTAATAGTGTGTACAGCAGAAAAAAAAAAAAGGTTTCCATGTGGAGAGCGAGATAACTGGATTCGAAAAAGTACTATGATAAACAGAAGCATCTTTTGTGGCTGCTGTTTGTTCCGGGTTGTAGTTTTCAGTATGCCATATTTTAGCTTTGTCACTCATTTCTTAGTAGGTACACCTTGCGGCCTTATAACCAACGTTGAAATTCATCCTGTCAACGTAAGCATAAAGTCTTCCTTGGCTGCTTGTTTAGGATAGACTCAATATACTCACAATATCCTGCGAAAGAAAAACTTTCATCTATCTTCTTTTAGTTGTGTCCTCTGCAAACAGCTCTAAAGAAACAAGATAACACCTTATTTTTTTCTGTGGTATGCTCTTGCTAAATCCTGCTTGAATAGTTGGGATCTTAGTTGATGATTCCCTCGATCCCATTCAAATTTTTGAGAACACCTTTTTCTGTGGTGTGCTTTTAACTGCGTCCTCTGCACAAACAGCTCTGAAGAAACAAGACCCTATGATTCTTGTAAAAAAAAAAAAAAAACACACACACACACACACAAGACCCCATGATGTCTCCCATAATTTGCCCACATGAATGTATAGTGCTACATTCCCTAGTAACTGCTGCGTGCTGGCCCAACGTTTTACTTTAAATGCGTGCAAACTAACGCCGCTGCTGCAGTGCTTGCACTGTACATCGATCCCTCATTTACACTCGCATGTTCTTGGCTTCAGGACGAGCACTGTAGCAGTGCCGCTGGATGTTCTATCTACTTTTGGCTAAAAAGTAATGTGTGTATCACCCTACTCGCTCCAAATTAAACCCCAAAAAATGAATAACGTTGTCGCAGTAACTGATGAGCTCGCCGCTGCACTTCCAAGTTCCAACAGCAGTACGTACATCACACACTGTCTGATGCTTCGTTCACCTTCCTCTCATGCATGGCTAGCAGAGCATGGTGTAGCCTGCATACGTGTATTCATGCATGGTGACACATGGTGCATGCATGGCTGCATATGCTGCTGCGTTGTCAAACCCGATACATATACTATGTACTCCCTCCGTCCCTAAATAACTGTCTCTAGAAATCTGTGTTCCCCCACAGACACGTTTTCCGGATGAATCCTTGTTCCCTCACAGACACGCTGTCCGGACGACACTTAAATAGGGACGGAGGGAGTACATAGTACTACTGCAGCTGTAAGAGAATTGAAGAAACGGTGGACGCTAAGCCCATCCTGTGCTAGCAATGGTGTACTTTCATATGACGCATTGTTCAACGGCCTGTTCGGCTCGCGGAGATTCTGGCTGATAATAAGCTCAAGCGCGAACTGAATAAAAAAAAAAATTGACCGTCGGATATTCTAGTTAAAAAAAAATCTCACGCAAATCGAGGAAATCTTTAAACCTTTGTTTCATCCTTACACATCAGCATCATAGCTCCATGAGATAAGCTGATTATAGACATTGTGCTTTTGATGTGAAATGGATGAGTGTTTTTTTCCACTCCGATCAAATATAGAGTGAGTTCTTTAAAACTCAAACTCTGACCACCGGGTAGGAAGATACCAAGACGGGTGCATAAAGCAATCTCAACGGGAGTTTTATATGAGTTTCATTTGCATTAAATAGTTTGCCACGTAGACAATTTTATGATATAGCGGGTGTGTATTTAATAAGTGAGAAAAAAAATAATTTTATCTAGATGAAACTCTCTTAACACGATTATCAACTCTCTATGGGTCATGAAATTAAATACATATGAAACTATAGAATGAAACTCTCATTTCATTTTAATGGAGAGTATCATTCAAGTTTGACATGACAGTGCTGAAAAACAGCGCATTAAAACTTACGACTGGCGTTGGCCTAACACCTCGGTCAGCCACATCGTCATCTTGGAGTTGGAGCTCACTTTTCTTCCAGACCAGCATGCACAGGCTGGAGTGGCGCCACATCGATCCACATGCATGCAAGCGTGATAAATTTGATTTCATGAATGAACGGGGGGTAGCTGTCGCTGTCGATCAACATTCAACAAAGCAATGCTCCTAGCTAGCCACATGCACGAATAATTATCGACGACATATAGAGCAACAGTCATGCATTGGATGCATGGGATCCACAAAGTCATATATGCATGTGAATGGAATAATCGATGAATGATGGTTCTTGCACAAGCCATGATTTTTATGTCTTGGTCCAATCACGCACTGCATTCACTATACGGTGAGTTTGGTTAACGATTTTTCATTTTTTGTGACGGTTAAAAACGACTCTAATAACGTCTTTTTAAAAAAAATAACTCTATCATCGTTGATTTTAAAAAATAATGTAGCGTGATTTTTAACGTGTGAATACGATGAATATATAAATATGCCAACAGGTGACAGCAGGAGATCTAAACATGATGCCTAAAAAGCAGGCATGGACCTAAATGTGGTCCAGAACTTGCTACAAACTGACTTCACGGGCTCTAGGGCACTCACAATGCAGACTCTATTTAGAGTCTAAGTCTATTTATTACTTCGAAGTTATCATAGACTTGGAGTTTAAATAAGACTTGGAGTCTTGTTTTTTCTCTTCTCTCTTCAATAACTACACTGACACATCAGCAAAATACAATAAATAGAAGTGTAATAAATACATTTAGACTCTATGATAGAGTCTGCATTGTCAGTGCCCTTAGGCTCGTTTGCTTGAAGGCCTGCTCACGCGACAGGCAACCTTGTTTTAGGGAGAAATACCTTTTATATGTGGAGGAGAGCAGAGAGCCATCAGAACGGAACCGATTAGTCGATTACACTCAATTTCTGAATGAATTACTGTCCTTTTACACTGAACCTCTCAATTACTGTCCTGTTACTTCAGGGTTTGGACTAGACCCACATGTCAGCCACTCATGTAAAGAGGTTTGGAATGAGCGTGTGGACTTGTAGTTTGCAGAGTGATGGACGCAGCTAAGATGGGTGCAGTGAGAAAGCAGAGGCGAACACACTGTCCAAGCTTTGAGTTTGAGATTATATCCTCCCAAGGGGCTATCACGATTTTCTACACATGCGAATGAGATGAACATACTTATGAGAAGTAGATCTATGCAGATTTGCAATATATGAGACGTGTTTTTACAAGGAGATAAATATGCTCCCAACATGACAAGGAAGACCGTTCATAATAATGCTTTTGCGTTCTAAAAGGGAATTATTATTACACAAGTATACTAGTGGATCTCTTGCGAAACCCTAATGACTGATCATGGACAAAATGGCAGACGTCAGACAGCAGGTCATAAGACAAAACATAAGACATTGTTAAAACTATATAAGTGATTATGACCTGAATCTGACCGTTGTTGTCTCAGGGCAGCTCCTCATGATCCCAATAAGCTGAAGACAAGATTCAGAGAGCTTAAGACAGCAAAGACAGAGAACTAAAATGTAATTTCCATCACGCTCACAGATCCTCAACATCCTGCTTTGATGATGTGGGGTGGCCTTCATACTCTAACTTCACTCCTAAGCTTGCAGTGATGACCCTGATTTCAGCCTTATCTTCTCCATCACATCTGAATTTGTTCATTCTCTGGGTCAGACAGTGGATAGCTGCCCACTAGTGCAGCTAGTTGCTCAATATTCTTCCTGATCCGAGCTGAGAAGGCGTTCTGATCAATGAGAATTGCAGACGTCCACACATCCAGACAGCCCTGAAAGAAACCCAGTTCTTCACCGACTTGGAAACCCATCTTTAAACCAACCTGCCTTCCCTCTTCCTTTCCAGATGCCAAACCATCATTATAGCCATTTTTATAACCCTCCTGATAATGTGTCTCATCTAAGAGTAAAGTTGGGTCAAGAAAATCAGCCTCATCTTAGGTTGCTGATCCATAATATGGACAAGAGCCTAGTTTAGCTATGCAACAAACAGTTCACAAGAAATGTGATTCCAGAAAGCCTGCTTCATAGTCAAAAATAAAAAGGATTAGCAATAATAAGAAAATAAATGAACACACACTAAGGGGAAAAAAGAAGCTAATAATAAAACTGTATTCGAAATAGTGCTGTAAATCAAGAGAGGAAACTGCAATGTATGAATGTTTTCTCTAAAATATCACCTATATTTTTTCTGAATGCCAATAGAAAAGTAAAACTGATCTATTAAAATTGAAGTGAGACAAGTTGATATTCAGTAATCAGAACACATCCAAGTTATTAATGGACACTTTTTGATACAGAAATGCAAATATATGTTAAATTATACATGTATCCTCACAAATAAGTGGAAAAGCCACTTTGTTACTAGTACATACTCCCTCCGTCCTAAATAAGTGTCGTTCTCGTTTCCCGAGAAAAAATTACCGGCAATTATATATTAAAATATATTATATTATACTAAGCTAATTAGTATCATCGGAAAGATCTTTACATCTAGTTTTAACAAAATTATTTGAGATATAAATATCGCACATTATTTTTTATAAATTTGAGTCAAACACGTGGCACGCACACCAACGGCGACACTTATTTATGACGGAGGGAGTACATAGTAATAAGTTTGCACAGAATATTCCAATATCAGAAAGTGTTGTCAGGGCTGGCACAATTGATACATATACTTACATATTTTAAATACCGTATCGAAATACTACAACACGGTCCTTACAACTAATATGAAGAATTTACTTATGAGAATCAAACCACATCGAACAAATCTGTAGATCAAATCAAAGTTCCCATAACATGAATATTTTTCTGGCATGCGTATAATGACACCTTATAACCAGGAAAAGATTCTTTGAAAGAAAACGGACCCGGAGACAGTAGTTGTGTGCATCGAAGGCCTGGAACCACAGACCACATTTATTTTCTGCTTCAATTATCAGTGTTCGTGTGGGTTAGTTTGCAGGTCCTTGTGTTGCAATACAGGATTACTTTTGCCCTAGAATTGCAATACTGGACTAAAAAACAGTCAATTTCAAAGAGATCGGTAGCTTAGTTTTGGGGTATGCCAACTTGCAATAACATATAGGTAATATAGAAAAAAAGCACAATGCAATCTACTGCTATGCAGCACGTATACGGCACTATATCTTATCTGCCAGGGTTCCAAAAGCGGCACTAATCGCACGCTTCAGCACGCTGAAGCGCTAAACGGGACGGTAGCGCTAAGCGCTCCAAAGCGGCGTGACCCCCTTGTGGAGCAGCGGCTGCTGGCTCCCGCTGCCCGCCGGCCGCGCGCGCGCAGCCGCAGCGGCTGGGGTCCACGACGGTCCAGCGGAGGCGGGTGGGGAGAGGGAGGTGCGTACGCAGGTCGCGCCGCCGGTGTGCGGAGACGGAGGCGAGGGCGAGAGGCGGAGGGGAGCCGCTGATGCGCCGCCGATCCTGGGGACTGCCCCGCCGTCTCTGATAGCACGAGCCTGAGCGCCGCTTCCGTCGCCTTGGAGCGCGAGTGGGAGGGAGTAGAAGATGGCGCTGCGAGGAATAAAAACGCGGCGGCTGTCACCTGTCAACCGTGTGCCTGAGTTTAGGGTAAAGATGGGCGTGCGTGGATTTGTGGGCTCTTAGTGGGCCACAAAATAAAAGCCCATATTATCCTTTTTTTTCTTTTTCTTTTTTTTTCTTTTTCCTTTCTAACATCTTTTGATTGTTCGTCTAAATGGTCGTTTAGTCCATTTATAGATTATTTAAATCCTATATGGAAATATATTGTTCTGTTAATCGATTGTTTTTATCATTTAAAGGGTCGTTTTGTCCGTTTAAAAACACCCATTTTGCTTGAATAGTGGGCTAAATGGCAGGTGACTGACTGTTCACCGTTTAGCGTTTAGGATAACACGCTTTAACAAACAGTACATAATCTATATCTATCTATATTATCTATATATCCACAATATAACATATTTACGTGTGATTTCGTGAAGCCACATCAATCTCAATGTATTTGTAGTTAAATTCCTTGCTCCACCACAAGACATCTGATTTTAAACCTGGATTGACGTTTATTGGACTTCCTAGCGCCTGTCATAGTTCTGCAACAATAAGATAGATAGCTTGAGAATTGGAGATTTATAGAGAGGAGCCGAGACTGGAATGAAGAACAGAGATATATTTCATTGAGGTTTTAGAGTTAGGTTCTTTGTTACAAGACACAACGACCTTGGGCATTCTATACCATCCTAATTCCTACCATGACGCTCATTAACTCACTGCCAACTCACACCACTATGACATATTGTCACCATTACCCACCTTCACCGACGTCGTTTGCTTTGTTGCCAAACGTGCAATAGTACTCTTGATCCTTCTTGTCTCTCCTTCTGGCTTGATATTCTCCTCCGTCAAAAAGTTGCTGTCTCAACAACGAGATGAAACTCACGCTAGAGACATGAGCTTTCTCCCACACCATAAAGGTTGTGAGTGCGTTAGACCACTGCATCTAGATTTGTAACAGTGAAGAAGCCTCTTTTACACCATACAAAATCAGAAAATGATGATGAGTTGGACAATCGTGAAGGATCATCTAGAACAAAAGTGATAGCATCTTCCACCTACAGTGAAGAAGAATTATGTTGGCTTTCAGCTGGGACATTGATCACAGGATGAAATGCGATATCCATCAGGTAACTGCAGATCATATTGAAAGGTCCTAAATGGCTAGAGGGGGGTGAATAGCCTATAAAAAATTCTACAACACACTTAAACAAACTAGTTAGACAACTAAATGGCGAAGCGAAGTTTGCGCTAGCTCTACACAGATGCAAGCCACCTATTCACGATTCTAGATAACCACAAACTCTAAGTCACACAATATCAAAGGAACTATTCAACAACTAAATAAGCAATAATGTATATCACTACACAGATAAGAGAATGTAACTAACAACAAGGTATAACATTAACTTGCAAGAAAGTAACAATGTAAGTACAAGAGATAGAAGTGTGTATACCGATCCGGCAAGAGATTAATAAATGAATATCAAAGAATACCACGGAGACAAGTTGACACAATAATTTTTCCTCCGAGGTTCACTTGCTTGCCGGCAAGCTACGTCCCCGTTGTAGCGATACACCCACTTGGAGGTTCACGCGCTAATAGGCATCACACGCCTAACCCTCAATAGGGTGCCGCACAACCAACACAAGATGGGGATCCACAAGCTACGAGCAATCCACTAGAGTTACCTTTGGCGCTCCGCCGGGGAAGGTACAAGAAACCCCTTACAAATCACCGGGAGATGGCCACGAACAATCACCACTCGTGCCTAATCTCCTCCGCTGCTCCAAACCGTCTAGGTGGCGGCAACCACCAAGAGTAATAAGAATATCCGCAGCAATCACAATCGCCAAGTGCCACTAGATGCAAACTCACAAGCAAATGCACTTGGATCTCTCGATCTCACTTGGATTCGCACTAACAAGCAAAGAGATCGGAGGGAGGGATTAGATCTTGCTCAAGAGGATGTTCAAGAAGTCAGAGAGTCAAGAAGAAACCCAAAGGCGGCCACGGTCAATTTATAGGGAAGGGAGGGCGACGGCCCGAACCCTACCTTTCTGCGCTTGGTCGGTAGTACCGACCCCTCCTGGGCGGTAGTACCGACAGAGTCAAACTAGCCGTTTAACACACGCCGCTGATTTAGGCGAGGCACCGACTCTGGTCGGTACCTCCGAGGTCGGTAGTACCGAGGTAATGGCGGTACTACCGCCAGGCCAAAAATCGCCGCGAACAGAGAGCTCTGCGAAAAACCAGCCACTACCGACCTTGCGTCGGTACCACCGTGGGCGGTAGTACCGAGGTAATGGCGGTACTACCGCAAGCCATTTTCAAAACAACAGAGAGCCTCGCGAAACTCCTCAGGCCACGGTACCACCGACCATCCGGTCGGTACCACCGCCGGCGGTAGTACCGAGGTAATAGCGGTACCACCGCCAGGCCAAAAACGCCCCAACAGAGAGGGCTGCACGCAGCACCTATGGGCGGTACCACCGACCACCCTGGTCGGTACCACCGACCATACACAGAAAACTCCATTTTCTTCTCTGTGTTGATCCAAACCAACTCCAACAACTTCTCCTTTGCAAAGTGCTAACACCAACAAGTGTACAACATCATGTGCATGTGTGTTAGCATTTTCACAAACATATTCAAAGGATTCGAGTTAGCACACTAGGTCCTAATGCATATGCATGTATGAATTCACCTAGTGGCACTTGATAACCGTGATCACTGAGATATTCCCCTCTTAATAGTACGGCTATCTATCCTAAATGCACTCACACCCTCTATGGTGTCTTGAGTGCCAAAACAAAATCCTATTTATACCTTTGCCTTGATCTCCATAGGTTTGTTTTTCTCTTCTTCTTCTTCCAAATGTGGAGCACTTGATCTATCTTTTGGTCATCACCACCAATACCATGATCATCATTTGGCTCCCGTACTTGGAATGTACCAACCTAGCTCATAAACACTTCATGACAAGGTTAGTACTCTAGGTGACATCAATTATCCAAAACCAAACAAGGACTTTCAATCTCCCCCTTTTTGGTAATTGATGACAACCTTTCACAAAGATATATGTTTGAAAATTTGAGTCACCACTTTGTTAGTATTAGCTCCCCCTACATATGTGCTATAGTGTTTGGTTCAAGTTCGGCACATATGCATAGATAAAATGTGGGGAGAGTAATACTATCAAATGATGCTAAGGTATAAAGAATGGACCTTTGAAGCGTGATACCAATCGGAGTTGCCAATGTACACCATCCTTAGCATCTTGATTAGCTAGACTTACAAAAACACTAGATACCTTATGAGATCAACATTATATAAAAGGTTCTAGTACCGCTTTGCAAAAAACGATTACATCTAGCTACCACTTATGCATGCTAGTTCACAAATCATCATTCAAAATTTATTTCTAGCATACATCACACAAGCATGTATATTGAATTTAAATGTTTACAATGCAATCACTCATATGAATATGCACATTCAAATGCAACAATAGTTCATGAGCTTGCTCCCCCGACTTATGTGCTCAAATTTTAATTGATCCTCCCTTTGTTATATACATCTATCTTAACCATTTCTCCCCCTTTGTCATTAAGTACCATAAAAGGCACACCAATTTTAGTAGGAGTTAAGGTAATCAATAGGGTGATCAAGTTGTAGTATGGTTCAGCCTAGCAAACAAACATAAGATATTTAACACGGTTTGCTCTAGAGTAAGCTTCTTCACACATCTTTCAATGGTTATCTTACTCACGTCGGTTAAACCCTTGAATGCTTGTTTTCAAGATCAAACACTAGGTTCACAAGCCCATAAACATGTCATATGCTACCACTAGATCATATCAAACATAGAAGCAATAGTGGTACCATATGTACATCCAAAGTATTTTATTTTCATGAATGAGCCTATAAGATGCAAGGAATGACTAAATGCACTAAACATATCCTTAGCAAGAATGAATGTCATGCCAAACAATTTTACCTTTGCTTTGTCGAAGGAGAGGCATGTCATATAATGGAGGGTGCATCAACTCATATTTGAGAAATCAAGTATATTCAATTCATTCCTTAGCTTGCAAAATCTCTTTTCATCAAGTGGCTTGGTGAATATATCGGCAAGTTGATCATCGGTACCAACATTCTCAATTGAAATATCACCCTTTTGTTGATGGTCTCTTATGAAGTGATGGCGAATGTCAATGTGCTTTGTTCTTGAATGTTGTACTGGATTGTTGGTGAGCTTCACTGCACTCTCATTGTCACATAGCAATGGTACTTGTTGGAATTTAATTCCAAAGTCATCCAAGTTGCTTTCATCCAAAGTAATTGAGCACAACAACTCCTGCGGATATGTATTCTGCTTCGGCGGTTGAAAGTGCAACACTGTTTTGCTTTTTCGATGACCATGATACAAGTGATCTTCCAAGTAATTGACATGTGCCCGATGTGCTTTTTCTATCAACTTTGCATCCTGCATAGTCGGAGTCCGAATATCCAATCAACTCAAAGTTTGACCCCTTGGGATACCACAATCCAACATTTTGTGTATGCTTCAAATATCTCAATATTCTTTTAGTTGCCTTCAAGTGACTCTCTCTTGGTGAAGCTTGAAATCTTGCACACATGCATACACTAAACATGACGTCCGGCCTAGAAGCGGTCACATAGAGTAAGCTTCCAATCATAGACCGATACAACTTTTGATCCACCATGTTGCCACTAGCATCACTATCCAAATGTCCATTTGTTCCCATAGGTGTACTAATAGCTTTTGCATCATTTAGACCAAACTTCTTGAGCATATCTTTGATGTACTTGCCTTGACTCACAAAAGTGCCATTCTTCATTTGCTTGATTTGAAGACCAAGGAAGTAACTAAGCTCTCCAATCATAGACATCTCAAACTCATTTGCCATCATATTCCCAAACTCTTCACAAAACTCTTGGTTGGTGGACCCAAAGATAATATCATCAACATATATTTGCAACACAAACAAGTCTTTGCCAATCTTCTTGGTGAAGAGAGTAGTATCAACCTTGCCCATCTTGAACCCTTTAGAGAGTAGGAAATCTCTCAACCTCTCGTACCATGCTCTTGGTGCTTGCTTCAAACCATACAACGCCTTTTTGAGCTTGTAAACATGGTTGGGCTTCTTGTCATCTTCAAAACCGGGAGGTTGTTCTACAAATACTAACTCATTGATATACCCATTGAGAAATGCACTTTTGACATCCATTTGATATAACTTGATATTATGAGCACATGCATAAGCCAATAGAATTCTAATTGCTTCCATTCTTGCAACCGGTGCATATGTTTCTCCAAAATCAAGACCTTCAACTTGAGTGTAACCTTGAGCTACCAATCTTGCTTTGTTTCTTACTACTATCCCATCTTGATCTTGCTTATTTCGAAATACCCATTTGGTTCCAATTACATTGTAATTCTTTGGTCTCTCAACAAGTTCCCAAACTTGGTTGCGGGTGAAGTTGTTTAGCTCTTCATGCATAGCGTTTACCCAATCAACATCCATCAATGCATCTTCTATCTTGGTTGGCTCAAATGATGACACAAAAGAAAAATGCTCACAAAATGATGCCAATCTTGATCTTGTTTGCACACCACTTCTAATATCCCCAACAATTTGATCTATGGGATGATCTCTTGCAATATTGGTTGGTTGGAGGATTTGCACTTGATTGCTTGGTTGAGATGAACTAGCTTGTTGATCTTCACTAGCACTTGATTGATCATGAGAACCACTAGCCTGATTTGCATCAACTTTCATTTGAGGAGAACATTTGGTCATCTTCATTATCATCCACTTGTCTTGGCCTAATATCACCAATATCCATATTCTTCATTGCATTTGACAATTGAGTGCCTCTCACATCATTAAGATTTTCATTTCCTTCTTGAGAGCCCTTAGTTTCATCAAATTCAACATCATGCACTTCTTCCATAATACCACTAGCCAAGTTCCAAACTCTATATGCTTTGCTTGTTGTTGAATATCCAAGTAAGAATCCTTCATCACATTTCTTCTCAAATTTGCTCAATCTTGCACCTTTCTTCAATATATAACATTTGCAACCAAAAACTCTAAAGTATGCGATATTTGGCTTTCTTCCATTTAATAGCTCATATGGTGTCTTCTCTAGCATGCCATGGCAATAGAGACGGTTGCTACAATAGCAAGCCGTATTGATAGCTTCGGCCCAAAAGGAATGACTGACATTGTATTCACTGAGCATAGACCTTGCCATATCAATCAAAGTTCTGTTCTTCCTTTCAACAATCCCATTTGATTGAGGAGTATACTTGGGTGAGAATTGATGTCTCATGCCAAAGTCATCACACAACTCATCAATTTTTGTATTCTTAAATTCACTCCCATTGTCACTTCTAACTTTCTTGATTGTTGTTTCAAACTCATTCTGACATTTCTTGACAAAAGTTTTGAAGATATCAAAAGTTTCACTTTTATCACTAAGAAAGAAGACCCATGTGTATCTAGTGTAATCATCCACTATCACAAAGCCATATTTACTTCCACCGATGCTAGTGTATGTTGTTGGTCCAAATAAATCCATGTGCAATAACTCAAATGCTTTGCTAGTACTCATATGCTTTTCTTAGGATGGGAGTTACCAACTTGTTTGCCAGCTTGACAAGAGCTACAAAGTTTATCCTTCTCAAAAGTGACATCTTTCAAGCCTCTAACTAAATCATGCTTCACTATTTTGTTTAACTGTTTCATTCCAACATGACCAAGCCTTCTATGCCATAACCAACCCAAACCAGATTTAGTGAACAAGCATGTTGACAGCTGGGTTTCACTAGCATTGAAATCAACCAAGTATAGGTTCTCATATCTAAATCCTTTGAATATCAAATTAGAACCATCTACACTTATGATTTCTACATCATCAACTCCAAAAATGCATTTGAAACCAAGATCACACAACTGAGCGACTGACAGTAAATTGAAGTTCAAGCTCTCAACTAGCAACACATTGGAAATGCTCATGTCATTTGATATTGCAATCTTACCAAGCCCTTTAACCTTGCCTTTGCCATTGTCACCAAAGTGATAGAATCAAAACCATGATTGCCACTTGAATTGATTGAATTGAACATTCTTGAATCCCCGGTCATATGTTGAGTGCACCCACTATCAAGCACCCAATGCCTCCCTCCGGCTTTATAGTTGACCTACAAGAACAAATCAATCCTTTTTAGGTACCCAAACCTTTTTGGGTCCTCCAAGATTAGTGACCAAACTCTTTGGTACCCAAATAGCTTTCTTCTTTGAGCCCACAATTGGTGTACCAATGAATTTAGCTTTTATGCCATTAACACCTTGGTAAGCAAATAACAAGAATCAAATTTAATAGAGGATACATTAGCGTTCTTGTTCTTGTTCTTGCAATATTGTCTCTGCTACATGCCCACTTTGCTTGCATCTAGTGCAAAACCGACCATTGCTCTTCACAAAACTAGTCTTGTGAGTAGCAAAAGCCGCCTTGCCATTCTTGGGGTATAGCCCAATCCCTCTTTGTTGAGAGAAAAACGTTGGCTACCCAAGCACTTAAGCAAGCGGGCCTCACCACCATAGGCTTTACCTAAGGCGTGAGTGAGCTCATTTACCTCCTTCTTCAATGTCTCATTTTCAACCATGAGTGAGGCATCACAAGTGAAGCCATCATCCATAGATGAAGTAGTAGTGGTAGATGATGAGCTACATGAAGGGTTAGTAGCAGCAATAACAATAGGCTTATAGAAAGATTCATCGATTATATCACAAGCTATGCCTATGTCACATGTTTTAACCACTTTTTCAGTTTTAGCTTGATCAACAAGTGAGGAGTGAGCTTCCTTAAGCTTAGTGTGAGCATTGCCAAGCTCCTCATGGGCTTCCACTAGCCTCTCATGAGTAGCATTGAGCTCCTCAAAGGATTGCTCAAGAGCTTTTAGTCTCTTTTGCAATTCTTTGCACTCCTTTCTCTTTTTATCAAAATGTTCTCTAGCATCATCAAGCATTTCAATTAATTCATCTTTAGTGGGTTCATCATCATCACTATCATCACTATCACTCTCATCATCATCAGATAGTACCTTTGTGGCCTTAGCCATGAAGCATGATGGAGTATCGAAGATTGAAGGCTTGTTGTTGATAGCAATACTTGCAAGTGCCTTCTTCTTGCTTGTCTTGCGATCTTCATTATCACTATCTTCATCACTATCACTTGTGGATGCATCACTATCCCAAGTGACCATATATGATTGCCCCTTCTTCTTCTTTGTGTAATTCTTCTTTTCTTTCTTCTCCTTCTTCTTGTCCTTCTTGTTGTCATTATCATCATTCTCACTGTTGTACGGACATTGAGCAACAAGATGGTCCTTGCTACCGCACTTGAAGCACCTCCTTGGTTCATCCTTGTTCTTGTATGAAGTTTCTTCCTCCTTGCCCGGTAGCCCTTCTTCTTCATGAATTTGCCAAACCTTTTGACAAATAGAGCCATCTCTTCATCATCGTCATCACTGTCATTTGAGCAGTTATCTTCGCTAGAATCTTCTTTCTTTGCTTTGCCCTTGTTCTTTGATGATGATGTTGTGGCTTTGAATGCCACACTCTTCTTCTTCTCATCCTTCTCTTCACTTCTTGATCATTCTCATCTCTATAGTCATCGTGTCATTACATCTCCAAGAACTTGGTTGGTGTCATAGTGTCCAAACCGCTTCTTACAAAGACATCTCAAGAATTTATGAGAGAAGTCTTTGTCCTTCACCTCTTCTCCAAGTGCTTTGAGATCATTGACAAGCACTTGAAGCCTATGGAACATCTCTGGAACACTTTCATCTTCATTCATCTTGAAGCTAGCAAACTTTTCTTTGAGAATGTATGCTTTTGCTCCTTTCACTGCTTGAGTGCCCTCAAATGATTCTTCCAATTTCTTCCAAGCATCATATGCCATCTCCAAATTTTTGATTTGCTCAAATACCCTCTCATCAACGGCATCATGAATAGCACTGAGAGCAATGTCATTGTTCTGCATCTTCTCTTCTTCGGCATTGGTGAGATGCTCCGGATCAACTATCTCAATCTTGACATCCACAACTTGCCATATCTTTCTATTGATTGACTTTAAATGAGTGGTCATTTTTGCCTTCCAATAGCCATAGTTTGTGCCATCAAATTGGGGTGGCCTTTTGGTGTTGTTGATATGAGCCATTTTGACACCGAAGGTTGTTAAGCCTCAAATAAACGGTGACCTTGCTCCGATACCAATTGAAAGGTCCTAAATGGCTAGAGGGGGGGGTGAATAGCCTATAAAAAATTCTACAACAACACTTAAACAAACTAGTTAGACAACTAAATGGCGAAGCGAAGTTTGCGCTAGCTCTACACAGATGCAAGCCACCTATTCACGATTCTAGATAACCACAAACTCTAAGTCACACAATATCAAAGGAACTATTCAACAACTAAATAAGCAATAATGTATATCACTACACAAGATAAGAGAATGTAACTAACAACAAGGTGTAACATTAACTTGCAAGAAAGTAACAAGTGTAAGTACAAGAGATAGAAGTGTGTATACCGATCCGGCAAGAGATTAATAAATGAATATCAAAGAATACCACGGAGACAAGTTGACACAATAATTTTTCCTCCGAGGTTCACTTGCTTGCCGGCAAGCTACGTCCCCGTTGTAGCGATACACCCACTTGGAGGTTCACGCGCTAATAGGCATCACACGCCTAACCCTCAATAGGGTGCCGCACAACCAACACAAGATGGGGATCCACAAGCTACGAGCAATCCACTAGAGTTACCTTTGGCGCTCCGCCGGGGAAGGTACAAGAAACCCCTTACAAATCACCGGGAGATGGCCACGAACAATCACCACTCGTGCCTAATCTCCTCCGCTGCTCCAAACCGTCTAGGTGGCGGCAACCACCAAGAGTAATAAGAATATCCGCAGCAATCACAATCGCCAAGTGCCACTAGATGCAAACTCACAAGCAAATGCACTTGGATCTCTCGATCTCACTTGGATTCGCACTAACAAGCAAAGAGATCGGAGAGGGATTAGATCTTGCTCAAGAGGATGTTCAAGAAGTCAGAGAGTCAAGAAGAACCCCAAAAGGCGGCCACGGTCAATTTATAGGGAAGGGAGGGCGACGGCCCGAACCCTACCTTTCTGCGCTTGGTCGGTAGTACCGACCCCTCCTGGGCGGTAGTACCGACAGAGTCAAACTAGCCGTTTACCACACGTCCCGCTGATTTAGGCGAGGCACCGACTCTGGTCGGTACCTCCGAGGTCGGTAGTACCGAGGTAATGGCGGTACTACCGCCAGGCCAAAATCGCCGCGAACAGAGAGCTCTGCGAAAAACCAGCCACTACCGACCTTGCGTCGGTACCACCGTGGGCGGTAGTACCGAGGTAATGGCGGTACTACCGGCAAGCCATTTTCAAAACAACAGAGAGCCTCGCGAAACTCCTCAGGCCACGGTACCACCGACCATCCGGTCGGTACCACCGCCGGCGGTAGTACCGAGGTAATAGCGGTACCACCGCCAGGCCAAAACGCCCCAACACAGAGAGGCTGCACGCAGCACCTATGGGCGGTACCACCGACCACCCTGGTCGGTACCACCGACCATACACAGAAAACTCCATTTTCTTCTCTGTGTTGATCCAAACCAACTCCAACAACTTCTTCTTTGCAAAAGTGCTAACACCAACAAGTGTACAACATCATGTGCATGTGTGTTAGCATTTTCACAAACATATTCAAAGGATTCGAGTTAGCACACTAGGTCCTAATGCATATGCATGTATGAATTCACCTAGTGGCACTTGATAACCGTGATCACTGAGATATTCCCCTCTTAATAGTACGGCTATCTATCCTAAATGCACTCACACCCTCTATGGTGTCTTGAGTGCCAAAACAAAATCCTATTTATACCTTTGCCTTGATCTCCATAGGGTTTTGTTTTTCTCTTCTTCTTCTTCCAAATGTGGAGCACTTGATCTATCTTTTGGTCATCACCACCAATACCATGATCATCATTTGGCTCCCGTACTTGGAATGTACCAACCTAGCTCATAAACACTTCATGACAAGGTTAGTACTCTAGGTGACATCAATTATCCAAAACCAAACAAGGACTTTCACATATGCTATAACACTGACTCAAGCTTGAATCTTGAATAGACCATAAAAGTGAATAAAACTCAGTGTTGATTCGACCTTGGAGCCACTAAGATTAATATATGTTGTAGTTTAAGATACACCATATCACCAATTAGAAATTTCCTTTCAGTGCCCACGTGTCATAATTTTTTCACACTTGCGGAGTACATTTGATGTATTCACCCTTCTCTTTTGTCCCCTTGCATTTGTGCAACGAGATTATATTAAGTGGAAGCTTTCAAAACTAGGATCTTTCACTCTACAATCAATGTATAAGCATCTAGTGAAAATACACCTTAAAATTAAGGTTTTCATTTGATTCTTAATAAAAAGGTAATTGTAACGGAGATAATTATTAAGAAGACATTGCAAAGGAGATGATTGATGTTGTTTTTATGACAACAAGGAAACCATCCATTAAATTTTTTATTGTAATGTTGTGAGATTTATCTAGAGAGTTTTTATTATGGCATTTGGATTATAACCTCCTATAGATGCAGAAGATTTATCTAGAGTGTATTTGCGTGGGAATAAGTGCAATTTTATGGTTTATTTGACTTTTTTAGAAATGATGTGACTTTTGACAAAAAATACTCTTATTTGCATGCTATTTTCAGGGCAAACTTATTAGACTTGTTTTGGAACATCCTGCAAAGAAGAGCAACATATCATCTTTGAAGTGGGCCTATCACATATTGGAGACTTTAACTATAGAGGTCTTTGACAAACATGGGTGTCGTCTTTTAAAGAATTAGTGCTTAGATAGACGCTCATTTACTTGATTTCACTTTTTGTGAGCTTTTAATTATTTTGTATCGGTGTTGAAGCTGTAATAAGAATGGGTTGTATGCAAACTTCTTGACGAGGCTGGGAAAATCCCTTTTCTAAAAAATAGATCTTGTAATTTTTAGATACTATTAGCAAACATGAGTTTAATACTTATTATATAGATATAATAATAGCTGATAGATTCAAATATAATAACAATAGATAGATAGAAGATTAAATAATAGATGAAGTATAAGAGAGTTTAGTCTTCTGATTGGTGAGGGATTAAAATTATATTAGTCTATTATTGAATGTGTCTGATTCCAAAGAACATAAAATCAAATATACATAACTATTAAGTATGTAAGATAATTGAGAAGTATAAAAATTATTAGTTCTCATAATTACACATGATATGACGTATTAAATGTAGAATAATTTATGCGTGTATTTGCGAGATGATTTTTAAGTTAAGTTCATGTTTGACAATGTTGTGCTACAATAAACATATGCTAATAATGGATTAATTAGTCTTAATAAATTTATCTCACGGTTTTCAGACATAATATGTAATTTATTCTATTAATCTATTCTTAATAGACTAAATTAGTATCGGAACATCCGATATGACACGTAAAAATTTTCAGCCTCTAACTACATAAGGTTTTAGTCTCTGTCATATCGGATGTTGCAGCTCTAATTTACTTAGTCTATTAAAAATAGACTAATTATATAAAACTAATTTGGCAGCCGAAGAATAATTTGTGAGACGAATCTATCAAGCCTAATTAGTTTATATTTAACAATGTGGTGCTACAGTAAACATCGCTAATGATGAATTAATTAGCTTAATAGATTTATCTTGTTAATTATTGTATAACAGTACAATTAGTTTCATAATTAATATCGTAATATCCGATAGAATATGAACAAAACTTTAGTCCTTACAACCAAATACAATACCTTTTTTAATCATAAATAGCAATTTCTCTCTTCGTCTTACTTTCTATTCTTTTAACGTGCAATCATCTACCGAGTTGACCGTTACAAACAGAGAACGAAATAGGTTCGCATATATAATTTCTACACCCGCGAAATCTTGATCTCTACTCACGCGTACTCGTCCGATACGAACTGATTGAAGTTCACACGTTCACATTCTAACCGGTTTCGCGATACAAAAGACCGGGTCTACGTGTCCACCTCTGATAAAGTCATCGAAGTTCACTCGTCAGCGTTCGATTAATAAATTCAAAAAATAATGCATATATATATCAAGTAAATAATAATATAAATAATCCCCCTCTTCATCGTACCTTCTATTCATCTACCCGTCAGAAAACGAGATCCTAACAGGTAGCAACGTGCGTGTTTGTTTCAAAGCACCGCTATCTGGAATCCCTACCAGATCGTCAACAGCTATTTATGTGGAAGTAGTCATCGTACTCTCTCTGTATAGAAAATATATGATATTTTAAATATCAATATAGTCTTCAAAATATAACTTTGATTCTTTTTATATTAATAAAAATATTTATCAAAAAGTAATATATATATATATAAGTATTTTTCAAAACAAATCTATTTATATGGTTTTTATATTTTTAAACTCAATAACTTAAAAGTTATTAATGATTTATATTCATAATGTTTGACCGAAACTATGTGAAAACGTTATTTATTCCCTATACGAAGCAAGTATACGGAGGAAGTAGGTCCGTAGTTTCTGCAACAATTTCCATTTTACTGTATTAAATAGTCGTAGTCTCCATATGGATCATTAGCCGTGTCTCTCCGTCAACAAATGAATTAGGCGTCCATTGTGACATGCGCGACCGAATCCAATCCCAGATTAAAAAGGACGATGGAGACATGCTATGAACAATTCCAAGTTTTCCAAGTGTACACATAAAAATTGACGACTTCTCCGATAATCTAGTCAAGGTTGCCACTGCATCCATACATATAAGATGTAGTACTCCCTCCGTCCAACAAAAACATGCAATTCTCGTTTATCGAGGAGTCAAACAGCTTAAACTTTGACCAAATTTATATAAAAAAATACTAACATTCTGAATACAAAAAATATACCATTAGATTAGTAATAGAATACATTTTCATAATAATTTTATTTAACGATATAAATACTAATATTTTTTATTATATCTTTGGTCAAACTTGAATCTATTTGACCGGCACGGATCCTATAATTACATGTTTTTATGGACGCAGGGAGTATATAATAAGCTGCTACACCTAGGGTGGTTCTAGGATATGGTTGTAGAGACGGCTGTCAAATTTTAGGTATTATCATCAAGAAAATGATGACTGCTCGTCGCCGGCTCCAAGGAGCTGCTGTATTAGTGTTGAGCCTTCTGGTCTTATTACAAAATGCACAATCCACTTCTTCCACCCATGAGCGAGAGCGAAGAGCAGCTGGCGGAAGCTCGAGCTCCTGCATGACAAGCGAGTGGACCGCGCTCCTCACCTTCAAGGCAAGCCTGTCGGATCTCTCTCATCGCCTCTCGTCATGGCGTGGTCGAGCCTGTTGCCAATGGAGGGGAATCCAGTGTGACAATAGGACCGGCCATGTCATCAAGCTCGACCTGCGCAACCCACGCCCCTACGGCTACGGCATGGATGAGGAGGAGGAGGATACTCGATTGAGCTTGTTGACAGCAGGTGAGATGCCCTCCTCAATTGTTTCTTTGAAGCATCTAAGGTACCTGGACCTGAGCTACAACGACTTCAAGCAAGCACGCATTCCGATGCTCATGGGGGCTCTGAGGAGTTTGAGCTATATTAACTTGTCAAACGCAAATCTCCAAGGGGAAATTCCTTCTCGTATCGGAAATCTCTCCGAGCTGCGGTGTTTCGACATCAGCGGCAACGATCTGAACGCGCCAGATCTCTCGTGGCTGCATCATCTTTCTCTGCTAAGGCATCTTGATATGAGCGGAGTAGACCTCAGTTCTGCAAGGGAGGACTGGGTTCGGTGGCTCGACATGCTTCCTGCTCTTCGAGTTGTTCGATTGTCAGCCTGCGGGTTTAGCAGCAGCAGAGCTGGAAAAACCCTCCTGACCCATTCCAACCTCACCCATATTGAGGTTCTTGATCTGTCAGGAAACTCATTTAACTTTTCGGTCCAGTACAGCTGGTTCTGGGCTCTCACCAGCCTCAAGGAGCTCTATCTCTCGAATTCCGAGTGGTCTGGGTCTATCCCTGATGCGTTAGGCAATCTGTCCTCTCTCCAAGTCATGGATTTAAGCCAGAACCATATATCAGGAAACATACCCAGAAACTTGGCAAGTCTCTGTAATTTACAGGCACTGAACTTTGAGGAGATCAATATTAATGGAGATATAGCAGAACTGATGGAAAGGTTGCCAAAATGCTCATGGAGTAATCTGCGCGTGCTCAATTTTTACCAGGCAAATTTGACCGGAGAGATACCGATTTGGATAGGAAATTTGTCGAGTCTCGTTTACCTGGATCTGTCTGCGAATGAGCTAGTCGGTCATTTACCTATTGGGATAGGAGCACTTGGCAACTTGACTTACCTGGGCCTCGGCTCAAATAAGCTCAGTGGCTCGCTCTCCGAAGAACATTTTGAAAGCCTGGTGAACTTGGATACTTTGGACCTTGAAGACAACTCTTTGAGATTGGGTTTAGGGGAAGATTGGGTTCCTCCATTCCAATTACTAACAATTGGATTTTTTAGGTCATGTGACTTGGGGCCTCAGTTTCCTGTATGGCTGAGACGGGCTCCAGAGATAGTTCACCTTGACATTTCAAACACGAGCATAATTGATCACTTGCCTGACTGGTTCTGGGTTATTTTTCATAATGCCACCAGCTTGTTCGTGTCAAACAATCAAATAAGTGGGGCTCTACCAGCAAAGTTAGAACTAGAATCAGCATCAGTGTTGGATATCTCGAATAATTCTTTGTCAGGGACGCTGCCAGTATATGTCACAGGACCTCAGATAGAGAGATTGTACCTTTCAGACAACTATATCACCGGCAACATCCCAGCATACTTTTGTGAACTGTATAGCCTGAAAGAACTGGATCTATCAAATAATGAGCTAACTGGAGGTTTCCCAGAATGTTTGGAGAACGGCTCATCAGCATCTGATCCATATTATTCTTTCAATCACTTTGGTTCTATGCTGGAAGTATTGGACTTGAAGAATAACCATTTGTCTCTCCTTTACTCTGGAGCTCCTGATAACCTTCAGAGGCTACACGATTAGTCTTCCTAGATGTGTCATTTAACAAATTATCTGGAAGTGTGCCAGCATGGATAGGTGAGAAACTGCCAGAACTCGGAGTGTTCATTCTAAGATCGAATGTGTTCTGTGGTCATCTTCCTAAGGAGTTGATGAAGCTAGAGTCACTTCACTATTTGGATTTAGCACACAACAACTTGTCGGGAAACATACCTACATCTCTGGTGGACTTGAAAACCATGGCTATTCCAGGTGGACTTAATTATTTTCCGGCGCGCATATCAATGTTTACAAAACATCAAGAGCTTCACTATACCTTGAAATTCAAGGGTTTAGCAGTAACTCTAGTTGACCTGTCCTGCAATGGTTTCATTGGGCAGATCCCAAAAGAAATATCCTTACTCAAGGGACTACAAAGTTTGAATCTATCTGGTAACCAATTGAGTGGGCCAATTCCAGATGGCATCGGTGGTTTAAGGGAACTCGAATCTCTGGACCTATCTTACAATGGTTTGAGTAGCGAAATCCCCTCAAGTGTATCAGATCTCACTTTTTTAAGTTGGCTGAACCTGTCCTACAATAATTTATCGGGACGGATCCCCTCTGGAAAACAGCTGCAAACACTCAATGATCAGTACATGTACATAGGTAATCCTGGACTTTGTGGGCCTCCTCTTGTCAACAATTGCTCCACGGATGAAGCAAGCAAAAATAATTATGAGGAAGACGAAGGCACCTCACGTTATGGATCGTCATCTTTCTACATCAGTATGAGCTTGGGATTTGTGATGGGTCTCTGGACGGTGTTTTGCACCATGATGTTTAAGGAAAAATTCAGGGATGCTTACTTTCAGATGATTGATAGCCTATATGACAATGTTTATCATGTGTAACAGTTTAGTTTATGACAGACTATATAACAATGTAGGCTGGCTAGCTTTTTAGTTACTTTTTCATGCTTTCCTTCTTTACCACATGTTATATAATCTCATCTATTAAACTCTGCTTTCTCTTAATGAAATACATACCTCGTGGTATGGTCGAGAAAAAAAACAGTTTATGAGCAACAAAGGCTGCCTCTGTAATGAAATTATCAAATTGCGCAGCTTTCTGCTTGGGCCGGGCCAAATTCTTGGGCTCCGGGCCGTGACATCGGGCCTCGGGCTTTTTGCTCAACTTTATTTGTTGGCCTAAATTTTAATTTTAACAAGTCCAAATAACAAATTATTGGAGAGAGAATAATTTTTTTGACTTGCCAAATATTTTAGCAACTTACCAAAACACAAGATTTGTCAAGTAAATTTTGGCAAACTCTTGGAGATGCTCTAATCGGCTGACGTCTGGTATCCCAGGCGATTTAATTTTTTACCACTCTTACGAATACCACCATAACATGAGTCACTGATATAATATTATTTACCACTCACTAAATAAAGATGGTAATTATTTCTGATAATATCCCTATTAATGTGCTTCTTCCTTTCTAGCCAGACATGACATGTTATATACTCTTCCTTCCAAAATTAACTGTTGTTTTTGGTTTCGTGTGATAAATTTAATTTGATTTGCTTTAAAAAATATAAACAATCTCTAAATAAATTGTTAAAAATAGATTTAAAGATCTTTTTGATGATATAGTTGTATACCATTAATATTAATATTTTTAAAATATATTTAGTCAAAGTTATTTTTTAGAAATGATACGATAATTGTTTAGGGACGAAGAGATGGTTATCTGTTAACCTGCTTCTCATTCCATTACCACGCTGAACCAAACAAAACATGGACTGATCCACTTTGCAACAGTTAACTGTGTGTATTGGTTACATTTACGTTTTCATTTGCATTTCTGAACAGCACCTCAATTATTTAGTCATTCATTACTGCCCTGCTCATCAGGTCATTGTAAAGAAATGCAGGAATGGCCATGACTCATCAGAGGGTGATGGGTATTGACGCGGATCAGCCGGTGTGTCACGTGTCAGATCTTAACACGGCTGCAGCGTCAGGGCGTCCGCAATGACGTTCAAATCGCTAGTTATTTGGTCTCTAGTAAGAATGCTATTGACTCTCAATGACAACTTACAAATAGCTAGCTAGATGAGACATATAAATAAATACTATTTTGATGAAGCAACTTACAAAAGTAGCAACTTACAAAAATAGCTAGCTATTTGATCTCTCTACTCGATAGCCAATGAGAATGCTAGTTTTATATTATTTTTATACGTCATCTCACTAGCTATTTGTAAAGTGCTATTGATAGCGAATAGAATTCCTCCTAGCTACCCATTTGACCATTGCGGATCGCCTCATGCATGTGGATGAGATCTGAACTTTGCATCGCCACAAATCTGGGGCTATTTTATTTTATTTTATTTTATTTACTGGTTGTTGGGACAGGTCAGAGGGAGCTGCGAGTCTGCGACACATCCGCAGCAGCTATCCAATGAGCAGCGACGAGGGGACTCATCAGTCCAGCAGGCAGGCTCGCCTTTTCCATCGCTATCCTTGTTTTCTCCGGTCTCAGCGGATCGTCGTTCATCGTTCGGTATTGGGGTTCTTCACTTCAGAACTCAGAACTCAGTGAGGTCTGAGGCGATCAAAGGATGAGGTTCGGATTCTTCACCTCCCGAGCCGCTGCTCGACTGCTGGACGGGATCGCGCGCCCCGGCGTCTCCACCGCGGCACTTTTGCTCACAGCGGCCAGGTGCGGGTGCTTCCTCCGTCGCTTTCCACTAGAATCTCCCCGATTTTTTGTTCCTTTTTTTTTTTTTTGGTTTCGTCTCGTGATCTGCTGTTCCTTTTTCTGTTTACCCATTTGTTTTGTCCCCGTCCCTTTGAGTTGCTTAGTCAACTGTGAAGCCCCTGGGTCCTGGGATCATGTTCTTGGCATTTTTTGCCATCTGTCTACTGTACTTTTGGAGAGGGAAAAGCGTCCCTTTTAATCCATACCTTCTTCGGATTGCTCCCAAGATTTCACTTTTACTCTGAACGATTCGCTGCCTCTTCGCACTTGCAGTGGCGGAGGCCTTGTGGCGTACGCGGATTCCGCTTCAGAGAGTGCTCCGGAGCCGTCTCAGGATGCTCCCAAGAAGAAGGTGCTGGTTCTTGGGACTGGCTGGGCTGGGACGTCGTTCCTCAAGAACCTCGACTTCTCCCGGTATGAAGTGAAGGTCATATCTCCCCGGAACTACTTCGCATTCACGCCTCTGCTTCCGAGCGTCACATGTGGCACTGTCGAGGCACGCAGCATTATTGAACCGACACGGAGGATGTTTGAGAAGGTACTTCTTTGCCAATTGATACTACTCGGTGCTATTGTGTGCTGAAAGCAATTGGGCGTGGTGTTTGTTTATATTCTCCTACGAAATGAACCTGTGTTGGTTAACTGTTGATCTGTGATACTCCCAACATCCAAAACAAGTGGGACCTTAGAATGCATGCAGTCAACATAATCTGACCATAGGTATAATTACTTATAATGTGTACTTATGTAGTTTGGATATATAGAAGTGAAATGTGTAAACATGAGATAAAATTATTTCATATATCACAATATTGCACTTTTGTGACTTGTTCAGGTGTCCCTCATGTGTGACAATAAAATTTAGTTGCCAAGTGGCATAGGATTGACATCAAAATGCCAAAATGTTCATTTCTTGTTTTTGTTTACTAGGAGTGCTTACGATGATACCTTGGATGCCTTGGTAGAGTTCATTCACTTTCTGTGTTAGTTGACTGACTGTGACACACTGACTGTTTTCTTGTTCTTCTTGCCTTTCTTTTCGTAGAAAAACAAGGATGTCACATTTTGTGAAGCAGAGTGTTTCAAGATTGATGCAAATAAAAAACCGTGCATTGCCGTTCTGCTGTTGGAAACTAATCTTGATGGGAATGGTGATTTTATGTTGGATTATGATTACTTAGTTGTTGCTCTTGGAGCTAATGTAAGTACATTTAACACTCCTGGAGTGCTGGAGCACTGCTGCTTTTTGAAGGTAAAATTCCCTACATCTTCTGTTATGATCCATATATCAATTATAAGCTGTAGTTATGATCCATATAACATCATGAAGACGCTTTGATTTTGATGTAATTGTCTAATCCTGTGTGAAATGACACTTTTATGCCTAACAAAACAATGTAACTGCAACGATAAAATCTTAGATCGAGACATAGATTTCATTGCATGAAAGAACCTGTCAAATTGTAATCATGAAAGAGAGTCATGTCAGTTTACACTGAACCATTTGGCATGATGCAGTGCACACCCATTTGGAACGCATATATAGCTTGTAGCTACTTATGTTAAGCATGCGACCTAGGTTTTTTTTCTCATGTTAACATTCCCATGGAGCACCCGCTCTCTGTCATTACATTCTTTGAATGACCCTGTTGTGTGACTTTGCCCTTAATGCAGTATAAATCTTCAGTATCCTTATGGTCATTCTTTGAAGATTTACATTCATGAAGCTACTAACTGCATCATCTATCATGTAATATTTTCTGTCTTCCTCTATCCTGATATGGCTTCACATCGTGGAAGTCAGGAAGTAGAGGATGCTCAGAAGATACGAAGGAGTGTGATAGATGTTTTGAAAAAGCATCACTTCCAAATATTAGCGACGAGGAGAAAAGGAAAATTCTACATTTTGTAGTTATGGGTGGTGGACCTACTGGAGTTGAATTTGCAGCAGAGATGCATGATTTCTTGTTGAAGATTTGGTGAAACTATACCCTGCATTCAAGACTTTGTGAAGATAACAATTATTCAAGCAGGGAGAGCATATATTGAATATGTAAGGTTCTATGAACTTCTTAGATAGTCTTGTTGCAGTAATAGCCATCTTTATCTTTCATGTTGCTGCAATATTCCTGTGTATTTTGGATAAGAAAACCTCCAGGGTGGCTTAGTGTGTCTGTATTACAGTTGCAGTTGGGTAGTTTTTTTCCCCCTTTTATACATGGGAAAGGAAAGCATTTTAAATTGGATGAAAATATGAGCGCCGTAGCTGTGTTCAAAATCCATTCTTGATTTAATCTAAGTAGATTGTAACTTTTATCGTTTACCATGATATGAATGTCTATTTTCTGTTATATAGGTTTGATGAAAGAATAGCTGAATTTGCTGAACAAAAGTTCCAAAGGGATGGCATTGAAGTGTGCACGGGCTTCAGAGTGATAAAGGTGTCTGATGATTTTATTACAATGAAGAGCAAATCAGTTGGTGAGGAGGTATCAGTGCCTTATGGAATGGCTGTTTGGTCTGCTGGCATTGGTACTCGCCCTGTCATCATGGACTTCATGCAACAAATTGGGCAGGTTGTTGAATCTCTCTTTACCAGTAAACCCATTTATGACTTACTCAGCAATTGTACAACTCCAATGTTTTGTTAATATATCAAAATATTCTCTCCTTGAACAGACTAATCGGCGTGCCTTGGCAACTAATGAGTGGTTAAGAGTTCGCGAGTGCGAAGGTGTCTATGCAATTGGTGACTGTGCTACAGTGAGTCAAAGAAAAATAATGGTATGTGTAGAGCCTTTAATCCCTATTTACAGATAAAGCCTATTGTTCTTGCTTTCCAACTTGACAGCTTGTAAATGTCAACAGTCATGTCATTTACATCACTGCACAGGCTTATACTGATATTCTGTAAATCTCGAATGCATATATCAATAGGTTTTTTTTTTTTTGAGGAGAAACTGGAGGGATTTGCATCCCTACAGTGCTTTATTATATCAATAGGTTTATTGCCCGATAACTTCATATGTATGAGATCTACCATTCTGTAGCTCATATGTATTTTTCAACAGCAAATCCCTCTGACCTATCTCTGTTTCTATACTTCCAGGACGATATTTCAATGGTATTCAAGATGGCAGACAAGGACAATTCTGGCACTTTAACACTGAAAGAGATTAATGATGTTTTAGAAGATATATGTATAAGATATCCGCAAGTAGAGCTCTATATGAAAAGTTTGCACATGCTTGATATTGCGGATTTAATCAAAGGTGCAATAGGTGATTCTCACAAGGAGTCTATGGTGGTTGATATTGAGCAGTTCAAAAAAGCTCTGAGCCATGTTGATTCCCAAGTGAAAAATGCTCCAGCAACAGCTCAGGTTCGCTCTATGATGATATGCAAGTTGTTTGTTAATGGTATATAGCATTATACCACAGACAATGCTATGATTTTTTTTTTATGAAACACAATGCTATGATTTGTTAGTAACCAATTCTCCTGACTGCTAGGTGGCTGCACAACAAGGACAGTATCTTGCTGAATGTTTCAACAAAATGGAAAAATGCAAAGAGGAACCAGAAGGCCCTTTGCGCATGACAGGGGAATCTGGCCGTCACTTCTTCCGCCCATTTCGGTATTTAGTTTTCTGTTCACACTCCAAAGTCGTAACTGCGTAGTTACATGCTATGTCAGGCCTCAAAGGCATTATTTCTGACAAGCTTAATAATAGCATAGAGACTCATATTCAGTCAACATAGATCAACTTTTAACATGAAAGATGGTCAGCTCAGAACTTGTTCTTATCCAGTGAAAATGGTTGCTAAACAATTATAATTTTTTTTTAAAAAATAGGTGTCGACATGTAAAGCTTATATTGATACTGTTAGCTCTTCGACTTATTTTTGCATTGTATGCCTACTCATCTCCTCTTGACGCCGTTGCTTTCAAGGTACAAGCATTTCGGGCAATTCGCACCCCTAGGTGGAGAACAAGCTGCTGCAGAGCTCCCGGGTGACTGGGTCTCCATGGGCCACAGCACTCAGTGGCTGTGGTACTCTGTGTATGCCAGGTAGAAACTCACTCTCGACTCTCGAGTGCGCCCTCATCATTTTTTTATTAATAACCCAATTAAATAAGATATTTTAAAAACAACACTGTCTAATTTTTTTTTCAAAACTAACCCTTTTGCCGCGCCATCCCGCATGGCGCGGCAAAAGTGCCACCGTGGCGCGGCCAGGCCCCACGGCACAGTTTGCCGCGCCAGGCGGGATGGCGCGGCTAGTGGATTTGCCGCGCCAGGCGGGATGGCGCGACAAAAACCCCCCTCACATATTTTGCAAATTTTATTTCATAAAAAAAATATGCTGGCAAACCCAAATTAGTTTGGGAAAGAAAAAAAAGCTCATCTCCAATAGTTTTCCATAGTTCACTTAAAAACAAAAAATTATGGGTTCGCCCTATTGTTTTTCCCTCGTGCGATTTCCATAACGTCGTAGCAGGTCGCGCCATCTGCTCTGGCGATTGTTTCATATCGTCGCTCATGTCCAATCTATTGTCATGGTTGTTTCACGTCGTCGCTCATCTCCTTCATGCGTGTCGCCGCAGTTTCACGCCCATCGTCTCCAACTACGGCGACGAGCGTGAAGGAGATGAGCTAGCGACGACGTGAAACAATCGCCAGAGCAGATGGCGCGACCTGCTACGGCGTTATGGAAATCGCACGAGGGAAAAACAATAGGGCGAACCCATAATTTTTTGTTTTTAAGTGAACTATGGAAAACTATTGGAGATGAGCTTTTTTTTTCTTTCCCAAACTAATTTGGGTTTGCCAACATATATTTTTTTATGAAACAAAATTTGCAAAATATGTGAGGGGGGTTGTTGCCGCGCCATCCCGCCTGGCGCGGCAAATCCACTAGTCGCGTCATCCCGCCTGGCGCGGCAAACTGCGCCGTGGGGCCCGGCCGTGCCACGGTGGCACTTTTGCCGCGCCATGCGGGATGACGCGGCAAAAGGGTTAGTTTTGAAAAAAAAAATTAGACAGTGTTGTTTTTAAAATATCTTATTTAATTGGGTTATTAATAAAAAAAATTCAACCCAGCTGACCGGAGAAAGCACGACCCCTCATTGTGTTTGCATGTCGCTATTCTCTCTACTTCAGCCACCACCGCCTTATCCTTTTTCTTCATCATGAATCAGGCCTCTGTCTTCACAAGTCGTTTTTTTTGTGGCAACTCATGGCTGTCCTAACTCGCTATCATTGTTCTTCTCTTCCCATGTATCCAGCAAGCAAGTGAGCTGGCGCACGAGGGTGCTGGTGGTTTCCGACTGGACTCGCCGGTTCATATTCGGGAGGGATTCAAGCCGAATTTAGCGCGCGCCCGCCGCAGCTGAAACCGGATGCATCGTCGTCAGCCTTCTTCTGCACAGGAATTCTTCTGAAGAATAATCGATTTGCTGCTGCCTGCTGGAGCTTGGGCAAAGCAAAGCCGCCGCCCCGCGCCAGGTCCTGCCAACGAAACTGCTGTTCTTTCGTCTGTGTCTGAATGTCTGATGCACGGTGTTCCGTTTCCTTGCTCCTGCTACGTGATGGATGGAAGGCTCTCTCAACATGTGAAGCAGCTTTGGTTGGAAGAAAGAGGCCGGCCCTTTTTTAGCTCGCACTGTAGCCCCGTTTGGAACATGGCATCAGATTCTTGCCGCGAGAATCGAACTACTTCACGTGAAATTGTCGCGAGCCATTGTTTGCTCGCATTCGTTGTTATGAAGTGAATTGTTGCTGCATCTCTCATCTTTTGGGACTAGGGTATGTGTGTGTGAACCTACCAAGCTGACCGGCCATCACCAAACCAACCAGATGAGGTGTCAAGTGTTGTTCAGGTTTTCAGTTTTCACTGCTTGGAACAGCAGTGATGATACTGATGATTACTGACAGCAATAACGGCATGTCTGCCTGAAGGGTGGCCACGGGATGTAGTACGCCTACACCACATGGTGTGGGAGCCCCCGGCGCCCGGCATCCATGCTCTGGATTGGTCCTAACGGCCAATGGAATGCCGAGTGGTCCATTTTGCTCCTCACGCCGGCCTCTTCTGCCGCAGCTGGCCCTTCTCAATCACGTGCTGTATGTATGTAATATATATACGGCTATACGATCCCTCTGTTGGACCGTTAGTTTATTACCGGTTGTGATAATAATCTGCTTTGGATTTACTGGAACAAGGGCAGCTTGCAGAGCATGTAAATCAGTTTTTTTTTTTTGAGGTGCAGCCGTCGAGCTTTTGGCTTTTATCTGTTGATTTTTTTCTTTATGTTTTTTTAGGTGCAGCTGTTGAGCTTTTGGCTTTTATCTGTTGATTTTTTTTTGCTGTTGACTTTTGTAATTTTTTTTTAGTTTCTCGGTGCACCAAAAGTCAGGAAAAAAAACTCTCATAAGATATGCATTTCAACTTCTAACTCTTAGTTTCTCATAATAAAACAGTTCTCTAACTTTTCAAAAGTCAACTAAACAGCTTTAAGTTGTTTGATCCAGCCTCCGGCTTTTGGCTAGCAAAAGCTAGCAGAAAGCTAAAAACAGGCTGAGAGCAGTGTAGTTTCGGATTGATAGTGACAAGAGGTGCCGTAGGTGTTTGGTTAGTTAAAAAGAGTTACAGTATTTGTCATGAGATTTTTGCATCGGAACATGACACGAGTGCTTTTTTTTTTTGTCAACTCAATCCGGTGAATACCGTACAAAGCTAATTGTACATACTTACTTGAAGGTGAAATCCGGTGAGTACCACGGTAAGTGCCTGCCGTACGCCGCTGGGGCAGAAGATACAAGATGCATTTGCAGTTTGCATTGCAGATGAGATCCATGGCCAGTTGGCCACAACATTTCATCAGTTCATCCTGTGATGTAGTTTTGGCATTTTGCCATCTTGGTAAGTGCTCCACTCACGCTGTCTTCTGCAGGTAGTATGCTTTTCAATCTTTCATGACAGAGTTAGGTCAATCTCAATGGTGAGTTTTATTTTGTTGTTTCCAAGACTGCCATGTCATATGAAACAAAATGAAACTTGAATGAAACTCTCCATTGAGAGTGAGAGTTTTATTCTAAAGTTTCAAAAGCATTAAATTTCATGACTCATAAAGAGTTGGTATTCGTGCCAAGAGAGTTTCATCTAGATGAAACTCATTTCTTCTCTCACTTCTTAAATACAGTGTCATGTCATCAAAAGTGCTTATGTGGCAGCATATTTAATGCACATAAAACTCAAATGAAACCCCGATTAAGATTGGCCTTATGGTACAAACGTGCATTTACACCATCCAAATCAATGCCTGTCCCCTGGCCTCTTTATCCATCACTGGAGTGGCCGGTGGGGGGAAAAATCATTGAAAGCAAGAACAGGTAGGGCTCATCCTCTGATCCTTTTTCCACAAAAGAAATCTCTCAAGTCATCTCCAAGCTTAAAGCCCAAGAGTCCTTAGTGTACCTTACTAGATTTGCACGCACTTGCTAACTGATTACCCTCTAGCTAGACCCAGCAGTGCCTTTGTTTCGCCGCATGTCCTGGGGCCCAGTTCACAAGCCAACAAGAAAAATGCAACACAAAAATATATTTTTGAATGGCATATTGTAATTTGGAATTGGGACTGTTTTATATTTGCCATTGAATGACAGTTTTATATTGTGCAACTAATGTCAAACTGTACTGCGAATGTGTCACTGACACATCGTCCCACATTCAGCTTGCAATGACACAGGTTCATCATGAGCTCATACTGTCATGTTATTTGTTTCTCATTGACACCATTTGCTCCACTGAATATATAGATATATATTTTGGGGAGGGCGTTAGATGAGCTCATCACAAGAACAGTGTTTGAAGCCGTGGCTGTACCTGTACTGTGACTTTACCTTCAAGTATCATACGCTGCTACGGAGCAGGTTAGGTGACCAACAGCACATCTTGCATGAATCACCCGGACACAGACACAGCTGCTCTGCCAATGGGTACCAACAGAAAGAGAAGCGTAAAGCCTTTTTGCCGTTATTTTACTCCCAGAAAGGTACTCGATGCTGGCCTCATAATACATGGTGACCAGAGCACTGCATAATCACCAACTTAACTGTACCTCATGGCTCCATTATATCCTAAGGAGGCGATGAAATAAAGGGTATTCAGCATCCTTTAGCTCTTTCTGCAGACTCACCCAACCCACTGATGCAAAGCCATCATTCCCTCCAATTCCATCCCATTGCAGCAATTTGCAGCTAGATTATATGCTAACGATTCATTAATACTGACCAGATAAATTACTCTTTTAGCTACTGCTGACTGCTAAGTACAAAGTTACAGTGAGATGGGAGCATGACAGAGCAAACAACTGACCAAAACCAGAGATGAAGCTCCAGGCTACACATATTGATAGAGAGAACGGCAAGATTCCAATGGAAGAAACCAACAGGAGGCAGCATGGCAGGGATAACTAGAAGACAGATCAGAGATTGGTGCCGGCACTACCAACCGGCCTACCCATCTGCCCCCCATGGTGGCGTGCACTGGCTACCAGTAGATGCCAGTACAAAACTAACATTTTCCCAGCTCCTTGCACCACCATACATACAGTACATACATACTCCTACATAGCATCTCAAGCTCCCAATCCCAAGATGAATGCTGGTACTACATAGATAGACAGTGTTCTTCTTGAGCTGACCTCCACAGAGTGCAGCAGAGATGGGAGAAGCTGAAGAAGCACCGGGGGTCAGCAATGGTGAGGCACTGGAGCTCCTCATGTCCATGGCGTCCTTTTCACTGGCCTGCTCTGTCTCACAGTTCCCAGCCAAGTGGCAGTCCATCAAGGACAAGCTCCATCAGCTCTGCTGCAGCCTGAACTCACTGTGCAGCGGCGTCGGCGGCGACAGCGACGGCAACAACGACGACGACGAGGAGCAGCATCCTGTGTTGGCTGAGCTTCTGCGGCTGGCTTCAGCAACCGTGAGGAGCATCCAGGCGGTCGCCTCTCAGTGCAGCGACGGGTCGTACAAGGGCGGAAGGCTTCGTCTGAGGAGCGACCTGGACAGCCTGAGCTGCAGGCTTGACGCGCACATGAAGCAGCTCAAGGAGATGGCTTCGTCCGGGGCGCCCTCGCCGTCGAAGGCCATTGTCGCCGTCAGGCCCGGCGCCGATGCCAGCGTAGGTGAGAAGGCGTTCTACCTCAAGGATCTCTTCTCCCGGATCAGGATCGGCGGCACCGTCCAGAGGAGCCAGGCACTGGCCACCATCAGAGAGCTCTTGGCGGAAGACGAGTTCTGCGCAAAGGTTGTCGCTCTCGACGTCGACGACGGCATCGCCCTGCTCACCGGGTTCCTCGAGTCCACGGACGCGTGCGTCCAAGAAGAGGCCGCCGGCGCCGTCGCCGTCGTCGCGAGCTCCGAGTGTTACAGAGGAATGCTGGTGAAGGCGGGGGTGATCGCCCCGCTTGTCCAGCTGCTGGAGAAGGAGAACACGGACACGGCCAGCAGCGAGCTGGGCAGGGAGAGAGCGGCGCACGCGCTGAGGGAGCTGACGGAGAACTCCGACAACGTGTGGGCCGTCTGCGCGCACGGCGGCCTCACCACGCTGCTGCACGCCTGCGCGGCCGCCGGCAGCAGCAGCAAGCTCATCAGCTCGTCTTTTGCGGTGCTGAGGAACCTCAGCCGGGTGGAGGAAGTGAAGATGTTCATGGTGGAGCAAGGCGTGGTCACGGAGCTGGTGAAGCTCTCCCAGAAGAAGGAGGAGGTCCGCAAGCTCGGCGCCGTGGAGCTGCTCCACGCCATGGCTCTGGACGACGCCGACGTCAGGGAGGAAGCCGTCGGCATGGGGGTGATCCAGTCACTCCTCCAGCTGATATACCCGGACCTGCCGTACTCGTACAAGGCCAGGGAGGTTGCTCTTGCTGCCATCTGGTTCTTCTGCTTCTCTTCGGCCAACTCCCTGGATGACCTCATCAGCTCGGATGTTCTTGGCTGGCTGCTCTTCTACCTGAACAATGGCGACTACGCCGTCCTCGAATGCACCCTCAAGATTCTCAGGCATCTCTCTGAGGTCTCTGAGGAGTACAACCGGATGATGGGCAGGGCAGGGTATTTGAGCGCCCTGTCAAGCTTGCTTGGAGCGAAATCCTGCCGAGTCCGGGAAATGGCGGCTCAGGTTCTCTCCAGCCTGCTGATGCTTCACCCCAATCGCGTCGTCTTCATCCAAGACGGCGACAATCTCAACAGGCTGCTGCAGCTTCTTGATCCAGCTGAGGGCAAGCTGATGGCGAAGGACCTGATCCTCTCTGCTATAATGTCCTTGGCTGAGACCCACAGCGGAAGGAAGAAGATTGTGACATCAGAGAACTTCTGCTGCCTGAAAGAGCTGGCAGACTCTGGTGACTTCGACGCCAAGAAGATCGTCAGGAAACTATCTACTAACAGACTGCAAACCATCTTCAGCAAAATATGGAGTGTCTAAGTTATGTCGTCTGACTCATCTTTCACTGAGGTTTAGCTCTAGTTTATTTGATGTCCATAGTTTTTTTTTGGCTTTGCTTGTAATCTCGACACATCGATCCGTCATTATGATTCCTCTGTGATATACTCCCTCCGTCCCTAAACAAGTGTCGCTGTTGGTGTGCGTGCCACGTGTTTGACTCAATTTATAGAAAATATGTGTAATATTTATATCTCCAAATAATTTTGTTAAAAAACTAGATGTAAAGATCTTTCCGATGATACTAATTACTTAGCATAAATATTAACATATTTTAATATATAATTGCCGGTAACTTTTTTTCGGGAAGCGAGAACGACACTTGTTTAGGGACGGAGGGAGTATATTGCAACTTCAGTTAAATTCAACCTTTTATAGGAACAGGGTTCTAAATTCGGTGTCTTCGTCAGTCTTCTATCGCGCTCGCCTTTTAGTCTCCTAAGCTTTGTGCGATTTATTGCAAATCTAGTATTTTGTCTTACAAATACAATGAAAGATAGAATATGTCCATACTTTAATGTACAACAACGTCGAGACCAGTGTGCGGACAAATGACGGTGACACTGATTTCTTTCTGATTAAAATAGGTCTTCATCAAGGGTTAGCCTTGAGCCCATATCTCTTTGCCTTGGTTATGGATGAGGTTACGAGGGATAGGTGTGGACATGAGATGTGATTATGGATGAGGTTATGGATAAACGTTTGGACATACAAGGAGATATCCCTTGGTGTATGCTTTTTGCAGACGATGTAGTGTTAGTTGATGAGAGTCAGACAGGAGTAAATAGAAAACTTGAGTTGTGGCGGCAGACCCTTGAGTCCAAAGGGTTTAGAATAAGCAGGACTAAGACTGAGTACATGAGATGTGATTTCGGCAATGCTGCACAGGAAGAGGGAGAGGTGAGCTTGGAAGACCAAGTGGTGCCTAAGAAAGATATCTTCCAGTATCTTGGAT
The DNA here is from genome assembly GCA_009763385.1 of Coix lacryma-jobi var. lacryma-jobi. Lineage (NCBI taxonomy): Eukaryota > Viridiplantae > Streptophyta > Magnoliopsida > Poales > Poaceae > Coix > Coix lacryma-jobi. The sequence goes on from CM019824.1 coordinate 7,190,991, forward strand.
CGATGTTACAGAAGGATGGAGATATTGACGATATTCGTGACCGGCTAGGGGTAGCACCAATTGAGGAAAAGTTGGTCCAACATCGGTTGAGGTGGTTTGGTCATGTCTAAAGGAGACCTCCGGAGGCACCAGTGCATTGTGGAGTTTTAGCCCAAGATTTTCATGTGAGGAGAGGTAGAGGTAGACCGAAATTGACGTGGGGGGAGGCAATAAAGAGAGATCTAAAAAGTTGGGATATACCTAGAGATCTATGTTTGGATAGAAATGCATGGAGAGCAGCCATTGACGTGCCTGAACCGTGACTAGGGTCTCTTGTTGGGTTTCAACTCTAGCCTACCCCAACTTGTTTGGGACTAAGAGGCTTGGTTGTTGTTGTTGTTGTTGTTGTTGTTGTTGTATGTAGCACTGCAAACATATGACTATAATCCATAGCTCAAGAATTCCATCAGAAGTATCAGTGTCCGTCTCTAATTTCTAATGTCATGATATGAACTGGACAGGCATATGCTGAACCGTCAAACCAGCCAATATTCTGGACTACATCTGCATCTGTAGATAATCCAAACAAAACTTAGGCGACCTGCCAGTTTGTTATGATGGGAGCAAGTGGGAGTTGGCTAGCAACTAACTGTTCCTGTGACATTGTTACTGAGAAAAAGCAGTGAAAATTAGTGGTACAGTAGACAACTGACATGTCAAAGCAGCCAAATGGGGGATAAACAAGAACACCACTAAAATACTGGCATCGCTCTCATACAGAACAATCATCAGCATGTATTCAGACAAAAAAGCGGGTTGTCTTGTTTGCCAGTAGTTTGTTTTCTTTCTATTCTTAGGATTTTGGCATTCTGCAGTCCCGTGATGCTTCAGGATGACCTCGTGAATGGCTGGCTGATCCAGTAATGACTGATCCTGGCCTCTGTATGTGGTCCAAAGGTCCAGTCTGGCCTCTATTTGTTTGTATATCTCCAGGCTGAAAGCAGTGGTGGATTCATGGGTTGTGCAGTCCTTATTTTTGACTGCTAAAAATGTATTACTTGAACACCCCACCCGTTTTCACCAATGTTTCACATTTTTCATCAGTGGACTTTCCTTTTGTGTTGGCGAAAAACTATGCATTAAAACTAGAATTGTACCATCATGCATGGTTGTGGTACAACATTCAGGAGAAAGATGTGACATTCCTAGCTGGATCGGTGGAAAAAAATAGAGAACTATAGCCATTACGTGCATACAAGGGACAGCAATTCATCAGTCCCCAGAGCAAAATATCCAAATGCATTTCAAAATCAAAGGAAGCAAAGCAAGACAAATAAAGGAGGAGGCATATTATAAACCACATCATGATCCTGTACTTCATCAAACCAAGAACACACTTATTACAATTCAAAATAAGAGCACCAGCAGGAGCAAACCTTCCACTCTCTTTTCACAAGGCAACACAAAAGTACTAGCAATGTCTCAAGAAAAAAAAAATAGGACATGAGATATGATATGAATGTAACAGTAGACTATGTAGTAGCACACTGCAAAAAGAGGCCTCACCCAGATGCAAGCTCAAGTTAAGCAGGCACTTCGAACACTCATGACGAAGGGGAGCCAATCTGTCAGAAGGAATCGATGGAAGCCAAACTTCTCATGCTTCCGCTGCTGCTTCCTCAGGTGATTCGAGTTCAACCACCCGTGCCTGGTAGGGTGTAACGAGATTGCCATCGTCCGCTACGGCAGCGAAGAAGGATCGTTTCCCAACCAAATCTGCAACACGCTTGGCACACCCCGAGTCGCGCGGGCTCTCATCAGAAGGCGGCATTACCCTGATCCTTGGGAGCAGCTCTGCAACCTTGGCAACTGTTTCAGGAGACAGCTCGTCGTTCGACGGCTCAGTGAGCTTTGCTCTAACCTCCTCCCTCTGGCTTGCAGCACTAGCCGATCCTGGGATTGGCTGCTTGCATCGCTTCTCCTGTGTCACAGCTGCCAGGGACGAGCCAGGTGTGAGGCTGTAGCGGCTCGGCACGACCCTGACCTTGGAGCTCCCCGCCGGCCTCTTCGCAGTGGATGCATTGCTGGTGTGATTGACCACCACGCCTTTGGGCTTGAGCTCATCAGCCACTTTGTTAACCACGATTGCCGCGTTCCCTTTCCCTCCCGTTGCCACCTCTGTAGCCTTGGAGTTGCCTGCTCTTGTCTCGGTAGTCTTGGAGGAAGTGGACTGCCTCCTGGACCTGCTGGGGCTCATGCTGCCGCCCCTCGCCTTGGCTCGGCTTGCTGCGGTGCCTTGCCTGGCATTGCTGGATGGCCACGGTCTGGCGGGGACGGCGTGCTGCTTGGAACGCTGGCCTTCCTCCCGAACGGCACCGAGCTTGTTGGAGAAGGTCTTGACCCGCGCCACCGCCGCCCCGAGCTTGCTGCCGACGCCGTTGTGAATCTCCAGGGGGCCGAGGCTGACGCCCCTGCGCCGCTGCACGGGGGGCTCCTTGATCGGCCTCAGGATCGGACGCGCGGTGCCGCCCTCGCCGTGAATCTTCCTCTGCGGCGCGGTGGTGGTGGTGGCGGCGACGGAGGGAACCCTAGGGTTTGCGGCGACGATGTCGAGGGGCCCGAGGCTGACGCCCCTGCCCCGCGGCGCCGCCGGGGCCTGCTTGATCGGCTTCGGACTGTGCGCGGCGCGCGACTGCTGCTGCTGGTTGTCGGTGGTGAGCGGGTTGGGGTTGACGGCAGCGGCGGCGACGTCGAGCGGGCCCAGACTGAGCCCCCGCGTCCGCGGCCGCGCCGCCTTCGTCACGGGCGCGGGTGCGACGACCTCTCCGCGCTTAGGTGGCTCCGCTGGCTGCTTGGAGGTGCGGAGGTGGTGGAGGCGGGAGGACAGGCGCAGGATCTCCGCCTCGATGTGGCCGATCTCCGCCTCGACGTCAGGCTCGGGGTCGGGGCGGTGGTTCTCCTTGTCCCCCTCCGCCTCGCGGGCGCGCGCGGGCGCAGGGGAGTGGGCGTGCCACGCGGAGGATGAGGCGTGGTCGAAGGCGGCGTTGTTCCAGACGTGCACCAGCGGGATGAGCGGGTCCTCCTCCATCGCTCCCGTCGCCGGAGAGTCCCCCTGTTCCCTTCCCGTTGAGGACCGGCACGAGAAGAGAGATCAGAGGAGAAGCAAACCAACAGAACAGAGACGCCCGCAACGAACGAATCCAATCGGGCAATCGAAATTCGAAACCGGACGCACGGACGGATACCTGGACCAGACGATCGATCGACGGATGATGAGCGGAGGCGATTGGGCGCGGATGGATTCCTGCTTTCCCCTTGCGCGATCTGAGGCGCGATTGGTTGGGTTTTTCGAAACTCGCGGTGCGAATTGGGGCGATGCGGTGCGGGGAAAGAGGAAGAGAGGTTTAAGAGGCGGTGGGGTGTCAGTACTCGACCGTTGGGGCTCGGGAGCGGAAGGGGAGCGCCGCCGCGCCTTGTATTATTGCAAGTGGATTTTTTTTTGAGAGAAGGGGAAATACACTCGCTGACAGTGGGACCACGCTGCAAGTACTAGTAGTGAGTGGGGTGGGACCGTTGGAGTGGGACGCTCGGACCCGGTAGACAGACGTTGCGGGTGCGCGTGCACCGAACTGCATCCGAAAATGTCGTTGCGTCGCATCCCTTCGACACGTCACTGCCAGGCCGTCGACGCAAGGTCCATCTCTGAAATTTTAAATTCGAAGACAATTTTACTCCTGAAAAATTATATATCTAGGCCTTGTTTAGATTGAAAAGATGAGAATTTTTCTCAACTATAGCACTTTCGTTGTTATTTCACAAACTTTGTCCAAATATAGACCAACTAGACTTAAAAGATTTGTCTCGACATGTACATACTAAAAGTACAATTAATTATTTATTTTACCAACATTTAATACTTCATGCATACGTTCAAACATTGATGTGATGGTGATGTGATGGGGAGAGAGTGAAAAAAAGTTAATAGTTTGATGACATCTAAACAAGGCTCTAACCTCTACTACTCCTACTTCAGTTCAGACAGCTCGTTTTCGACCATTCCTTGGGGAAAGGAGAGAGTTTGTTGTTCCTTCGCAATCGCAAGGGAAAAAAAGAGTTTGGGAGTAATGGCAAGGGATAAAAGTGATCTCTTGACAGTTGGAATAGAGGAGGATACAACAAACTGTTTTGCAAAAAAATTTTGTTGTAGGAGAAGTAACTTCCCCATTAAGTATTTGGGAGTCCCTCTTCATTATACAAAATTAAGGAGACAAGATTTACAGCCAGTTATAGATAAGATTGTTAAGAGGATAGCTGGTTGGAGAGGTAGACTTTTGTCATATGCTGGAAGGTTAACCCTCCTTAAAGCTTGTTTGGCCAGCATACCTATTTATTTGTTGTCCATTATTAAGTTTTCCAGGTGGGCTATAGATATGATTAATACACACATGGGCCATTTTCTTTGGAATAACTCGGATAATCAGCACTGAAAGTGCATGTTGCACTTAAGTGTGATTTTGGTTGATTTGATGACAATGTTGATTAAAGATCTAATATGTTTGCTAAGTGTGACACAGGGAAATAATTATCTCACTATGTACTTGAAATGAAATGCAAAGCCAAAATGATGGATTGTTGTATGAAAATCATATCACAAGCACAAGACAACAATGAGAATGATATTGATATAAAGGGCTATCGTATTGTGGGATAATCATAGTTCATTTATGATTGCTAAGAAAGGATTCAAAATGAAGTATGGTTGAATGGCTTGAAATGGTGAAGATAGCAAGGAAAGAGTCTTTGAGGTACTAAGCAAGGGTGAAGGGCAAGCGACGGCTTGGCGGCCGAAGAACCTTGCTAGAGTGAAGAAGAAAGTACTTGCATTTAGTCGAAGGATCAATCAAGCTTGAAGATCACATATAGTGGAGAATCAACATTCCTAGCAACAATATTGATTGAAGTGACTTGACACATTTGGAATTCCATTCTATCACTTGCATGAAGTCAAGTCACATGCTCAAGAAGGCTATGCTCGAAGGACATCTACTTCCAAACATGACATCCATTCCTCTCAATATGGAAAATAAAGTCAAGCGGCTTTGGTTCAAATGGAGATCAACTCAAGAGGTTTAAAATTCGTATTTCAATTTAAACTTGAGTAAATAGGAATGCCGTACTATTAATAGGGATGCAACATTTAGTAGATGATTCTTCATAAGTGCTCAATCCAACCTAAGTGAGACATGATAGAGCTAGAACTAACTTTCAGCATTTTGCTGCACTGTCTCTCCATACCGGACATGCATACCGGACATGTCCGGTATGAGCCCTCAACAGTGCGGCTATCCGTCTGGCCTTATGGTAAACCTGGTGAAGGAAGTCCATACCGAACATGCATACCGGACATGTCCGGTATTTGCGGATTTCTGGCTGACAGTGTCTTTGGGATGGGCGGTACTACCGTCCCTTGGGGCGGTACTACCGGTCGGTGCTACCGGCTTTATAGCGGTACCACCGGTAGGCCAAAATCGACCCATTCCAGAGAGGTTGCGAAAACCCTCTCATGACTAGCGGTACTACCGACCTAAGGGTCGGTACTACCGGGCTCTTTGGCAAGTTTGAAAGTTGGTTCGATCAGTATGTTTCTCACGTAGTAAAGTCATACCGGACATACCGGCCATGTCCGGTATTTGCGGATCTCTGATTAACAGACTGTGTACTGGCGGTTCTACCGCCCCTTGGGTCGGTACTACCGATCGGTACTACCAGCCTTATAGCGGTAGTACCGGTAGGCCAAATTTGGCCACTTCCAGAGAGGTTGCGAAAACCCCCTTATAACTAGCGGTACTACCGACCTGGTGGTCGGTACTACCGGGATCCTTTTCGGGGTTTGAAAGTTGGTTGAGTAAGGATGTTTCTCACGCAGTGAAGTCATACCGGACATGTCCGATATGCTGTCCGGTATGAACTGACTCAGCCAACGGCTAGAAAACGGCTAGTTTCGAATGTGGGCTTATAAATACCCCCAAGCCTCCACCTTTGGAGGCTGCTGATTCTACTGGTTCCCACACTCATTCTAAGCCTTTCAAAACACTTTTCAACCCTCTCTTAGTGAGTGATTGTCCTCTAATTGCCAAATCCATTTGTGGGTTGAGAGAGATTCAAAATTAGAGAGCAAGCCACCTCTTGAGCACTTGTGCAAATCGTCGATCTTGTTGTGCGCATTCGTTACTCTTGGACTCTACGGTCCTAGACGGCTAGGCGTCGCCGTTGAGCACCCAAGAGCCTTGTGGAGTGCCTCGGAAAGTTTGTGAAGGTTCGATCTCTCCTCAAAAGAGATCATCTAGTGGAAGGAGCATTGCGGGTGAAATAGACCGCGGCTAGAGTGACCTGTGATGTCCTCTAGAGCCCACCTTTGTGGTAGCTCGCAGCCGGCTCAACGGAGACTAGGACCCGAGGGGGTGCCGAACTTCGGTGAAACAAATACCGTGTCATCTCATTGTGTTTTACTTTCGGATTATTTGTTCTTCTCTGTTGTGAAGGTTGTTTTGCAGGCAATCGGTTTCATATATACATCATACACATTGCTTGCAGGTTGTGTGAGAAATTTGGGAAGAAAAGGAGCAGTCCTGCACAACACGTGCATACCGGACAAGTCCGGTATTGATACCGAACATGTCCGGTATTTACTGACTGCGCCCAATTTGTTTAATCCTTGAGCTAATCTTTGTGGTGCAGGGTGATAGCTTCTAGGTGTATTAAATACAAGTCATATACTTTGTGTTTGTCTCTTGAGGGGTTGTTTTACTCCGATTGGGAGTTTCCAAGTAATTGGAAACTCACATACTAATTGCTTCCGCATTATAAGTTGTTAATTTTCAGAAACGCCTATTCACCCCCCCTCTAAGCGACACCTTAGGTCCTTTCAAGCACAAGTACCATTTAGCCAATTGGAAACTAGTCTCTCAGAAGAAGGATGTCGGGGGCTTGGGGATCCCGGATATGAGAAGTTTGAATTTAGCACTTTTGAGTGCTTGGATCTTTAGATACCATTTGAGTTCAGAATCTATTTGGCAGAAAATTGTTGACTTCAAATACAAAACGGACAATCCGAATATTTTTTGCTGCCCTGATGTTGGGGCTTCCCCCTTTTGGAAGGGTGTGCTTTGGGCCATGCAAGCTGCTCATATGGGGGTCAAATGGGTAGTTGGGAATGGCAATAAGATTAGATTTTGGGAGGATCATTGGATTGGTAACACTAGTTTGGCTATTGTGTACGTTATATGTCATTTGTGAGCAGCAAGGGAAAACTATTAGGCAGATTTGGGATGGGGAGAATTTGAGGCTGACTTTCAGAAGGAATGTGTCTGGGAGCGTTATGGAGTTGTGGTGGGAACTGTGTGGGTTAATGGATGGTGTTTCCCTCTCTAGAGAGGAAGATCAAATTTTATGGAAATTTACCTCATCTGGTCAATATACTGTGCAGTCCTTGTATGCTGTGATTAATCACAGAGGTGTAACACCAAAATATATGAGCTCTATTTGGAAAATTGTAATCCCTCCTAGGGTCCAGTTTTTCCTATATGGCTGTTGGCAAATAATAAGCTGTTAACAAGAGATAATTTAGCTAAGAGGAGAGATGTTAGTGATCCTGCATGTCTTTTTTGTACTGAGCATGAGTCAATTAGCCATCTCTTTTTTGAGTGTTGCATGAGCAACAATGTTTGGTTAGATGTTGCAAACCTGTTGGATATAAATGTGGGTCATAATTTGAAAATACTGCTCGGTTTTGGGTTGCTGGCAAGCGACATCAGTTCACTAATATAGTTTCTTCAACGGTTCTCTGGTCTATATGGAAACTAAGGAATGACATTCTTTTTCAGGGTGTTACATGGTTGGGGATGAAGATTATTCTGCTGCGGATTGTTCGGATGCTAAGAAGGTGGAAGGTGCTGTTCAAGGACGATGTGGCTTCCTGCGTGGAAGAGTTCGCAAGGCGTCTGGAGGTCAAAGCATGCTTGCCCCCTCTGCTTATGTGGAGGGCGGAGGAGGAGATGACAGCTTCATCAGAGTTGGATCAATCGGTTGTTCAGTCTTTGGCTTCAATTAGATAGTCTTGGTCGCCTTGTTGAGCGTTGATGTACTCTGCGTTATCCTGTTTTCCTTTGTTCATCTGGAGGTGGTTACGTGCTGGTAGGCGCGCCTGATACTTGTACGCCCCTTTTCTTCTTAAAAAAAAAAGCGTTTGTTCGTTTCGCGTCCTACCTACGCTTCTGCATCAACCGAGGCGTTCGTTCGAGTTAGCGACTAGCGCCGTAGCCTGCACGGATGGTTTCGTTTCTTGCCGATTGTTGGGACTCGTGGTGAGCGTGAGCATCGGATTCGGATCCTATATTCCTATGATAGGAATCCTATCCTATATAGAACACGGACGACATAGGCATGGAATCGATTGACACGAATTCTTGCAGTCGGAGGTTTCGACTTTCGACAGTGTGCTAAAGCGTAGTACTGTGTACTACTCCATGAGAAAAAAAAAAAGCTTCCGCAAAAGATAGCTTTATACAGTACGTACAGGGAAAACGATGACATTATTCGGTTTTTCCGGGACGGTGCGGAGAATACGGGTTCCTACTTCTAGCACACTGCACACACAGCGCAGCGTTGGCGCGCTCCGACTCCGTCGTCTCGGCGCCGTGCCGGGTGCGGCAGTGGCTGCCGTGCGCCGGCTAGCCAACCGTTGTTGCTGCTGCGCGCGGCATGGCATCGCATGCCCCGTGCCCCCGCGGTCCTGCCCGTTGCGCACGTCGAGCCGACGCTCACCGCCACCCACCTGGCGTCTAGCCTGCGCGCGCACTAGGATGGATTTTACGCGAACGGTACACATGGACCCACACACAGTCAGCTGAAGAGCGTAGTGCCAGATTATGTGCAGCAGGTTTCCAGGCTCCACGCCAGACAGTTCAGCTCATGATACATTGTCCGATCTCTGCATATAGTATAGTTGTACGGGTATGACTTGCGGGTTTCTGTTAGGTACTCCCTGTCTCCCTCCATCCACAAAAACATACTCCCTACGTTCCTAAATAAGTGTTGTCGTTGGTGTGCGTGCCACGTGTTTGACTCAATTTATAGAAAATATGTGCAATATTTATATCTCCAAATAATTTTGTTAAAAAACTAGATGTAAAGATCTTTCCGATGATACTAATTACTTAACATAAATATTAATATATTTTAATATATAATTCTCGGTAACTTTTTCTCGGGAAGCGAGAATGACACTTATTTAGGGACGGAGGGAGTAGAACTATAGAATCCGTATCGATTAAATTGATTCAAATTTCGCTAAGATTATAATAAAAAAATCAGTATTTATATTGTTTTTTTCCACAACGGCATCGCCGAATTTCATTACCGAAGCAACGAAATTACAAAGTTTAGAGTTTTGGACCATCACCCACAAAAGAACCACCAAAATGAAGCAAGGAGACCGGCCCCTATTAGTGCTCACAGAGGGAGGCACCAACTAGGGAACACGCAACATCGTCGACTCCTGCTACCGAGCAGATAATGCAGGCAAAAACAAACGAGTTTAAGGGTAAACACTTCCACTATCTCACACCCTACAACTGGCAGGACTTTGCAAAAACTATCGCTCCAAAACGATCTAGCTGCGACGAAGAGGGACCAACTGCTGATCATCCCTTGGGTGCTGTTCCAGATCTTGAGCGTGGAAAACAAGTGTCGTCAACTTCACAGCTTCAGCACCCTGCATCACCTGCATCTGCATCTCTCCCTTTAACAAACCTGACCAATACAACAACATGGAGCACATTAGACAAACAATCTCAGTAGGAGATTTAATCCTTTTGTTTTCAAAGCACATAGCATTTCTAGTCTTCCAAATGGACCAGCAAACAGCAGATAAACCAATCACATGAACTTGCGAATTATGAGGGAGCACCCTCTTAACCCAGAACCAAAATTGCTCAATGTTGCCAGGTCTGCAATCAGAGTTAAGAGAGAAAGCTAATAAACTCCAAACATACTTTGCTATGGGGCAATCAAAGAAAAGATGGACACTGGACTCAATTTCCCCACAAAACCCACATCTAACACACCCCTTTCAGTTCCTTTTTGCCAAATTTTCTTTAGTGAGAATAGCATCTTGGGAAAGCAACCACATAAAAAATTTTATCTTTAGAGGTATTTTGGCTTTCCAGTAAATTTTGCTCCCAACCCCACAGTCTCTGCACACAAAGTTGATTATACAAAGATCTGACAGTAAACTTTCCAGATTTATCCAGATTCCAAACAGTTGAATCTTTGTCAGAATTAGTGCCAAAACGAATAACAATGTCATATAACTTTTTCAGGTAGCATTGTTGTTCTTCATAAAGCCATCTTCTAAAAGTTGGGTGTCATCTTCTTGATTTCATAAAATGCACTGAGGCTTTCTGCTCATTGTTCACCTCATAAAGCTGTGGAAATTTGTCTGCTAAGGGGACCTCTCCACACCAACTATCGTGCCAGAAACTTGTGCTTTGCCCATCTCCAATAACCACCCTTCTATTCAACAAGTATATGTGCTTAATCTTGAGTAAATCATTCCACATTGGTGAATTTTTATTGCTCCTTGTGAGATGGGAAATGACACCTTTCTTCAGATATTTTTTCTGAACAATATCTTGCCAAATTCCTTTTTCATTTTCAATTTTCCACCACCATTTACACAAGAGGCTTATATTCATTTTCCTTAAATCCTTGATCCCTAAACCCCCTTTAACTTTTGGTCTAACGATTTTTGACCATTTTACCAAATGATATTTTCTTTTAAGACTGCCCCCTTGCCAGAAGAATCTTGTCCTTACTATATCCATTTTGTTCAAGATGGTTAGAGGCAAAAGATACATAGACATTGCATAAATTGGAAGACTACTTAGGCAGGAATTGATCAAAGTTAACCTTCCACCCAGGCTTAAGCAGCTACCTTTCCAACCATCAAGCCTCTTGGACATCCTTTCACATAAAGAAAGCCAATCAACAATATGCAATTTAGAGCCAGCCATAGGGACTCCAAGGTATTTGATGGGCCAACTCCCTATGGCACAATTAAACATGTTTGCAAACTCCAAGCTTTTCCCTTCCTCCTGACTCACCATAATGGTTTCACTTTTAGAAAAGTTTATTTTGAGACTAGACATGTTCTCATATAGATACAACAAGAGTTTCAGATTAGATGCCTACTCTTTGTCGTCTTGTATACACAAAATAGTATCATCCGCATATTGCAAGATAGTAACCCCATGCTCCACATATTCTGGCACAAGGCCTTGGATCAGCTTATTTGCTTGAGCCATAGAAATCATCTTTGCAAGAGTATCGGCTGCAATGTTAAACAAAAAGGGAGATAAGGGGTCTCCTTGTCTCACCCCTCTCCCAGACATGAAGTATCTCTCATTAGTATTGTTAATCTTAACATTGACAGTTCCAGAGCTCATAACAGTTTTGATCCATTGACACCATTTATCTCCAAAACCTCTTTGCTTGAGACAATCAAACAGGAAGACCCAATTCAACTTATCATATACCTTCTCAAAATCCAGCTTTAAAACCACACCATCTTTGTTCTTGACCCTGGTATCATGAAGGATTTCATGAAGCGCCATGATACCGTCCATGATATTTCTATTTTTCAAGAAGCCAGATTGACTTTTATTTATGATCCTGCCCATTACCTTATCCATTCTAAGCATTAGAGCTTTGGTGAAAATTTTGTAGCTGACATTCAACAGACAGATAGGTCTGAATTGCTTGATATTATTGGCATCATTGATTTTGGGAAGAAGGGTAATCACCCCATAATTGATTCTACCCATGTCCAGCTTCATCTCATAGAAGTCAAGAAACAAAGCAATCAAATCATTTTTAATGATCTCCCAACAGTGCTGATAGAACTCAATAGGGAAGTGATCAGGACCTGGTGCATTATTCTTTTCCATCGAGAAAACAGCCTCCTTTATCTCTGCTTCCTCAAAGACTTTCTCAAGTTCTACATTTTCCTGATTGGAGACTAACTCCTCTTGATGCCAACATCCTGGATCCATCCTAACACCAGAGGGTGTAGATGCACTAAACAAATCTTTATAAAACTGAGTAGCATGCTCAACTAAAGCAACATCCCCTTCTATGATTTGATCATTGTGTGTAAGAGAGAAGATAGTATTTTTTCTTTTCTTGCCATTGGCCACTCTATGAAAGTAGGCAGTGTTGTTATCCCATTTTAAAAGCCACCTAGTATTGGATCTCTTATGCCAGTACTTTTCCTCTTCTTCATCCAGCTTAATCATTTCAGCCTGAATAAAAGTTTTTCTATTCAACATATCATTAGGAAGAATCCTATCTTCTTCCAGGGATTCAATTTTTGCTAATTCCTCCTTCAACACATGCTTATATTTTCTAGTATGCCCCTTGATATTTTGCCCCCAACCTTTAAGGAATTTCTTTATCCTTCCCATTTTGATACACCAAACATCAATACTAGATTTGGCACTGACCTCTCTATTCCAAATTTCTTTTATTTTACCATCAAAATCTGGCTGATTCGGCCAAGAATTTTCAAAACAAAAAGGTTTTGGCCCTGCATTGTGCCCTAAGTCAGTCTTCACAATCAAAGGATTGTGATCTGACATATATCTTGGAATTTTTCTCATGTTACAAAGGGGAAACTCCTGTTCCCATGAGCTGGATATCAGCACTCTGTCTAACTTTTCCAAAGTAGGATCTTTCCTATTATTGCTCCAAGTATATTTACCACCAGAAAGATACAACTCTCTAAGCTCATAAGTATTTATAATCAGATTGAAGACATGTGAAAAATTATTCTCAACAAACTTCTTATTTTTTTCAGAACTGAACCTCAAAATATTAAAGTCCCCACCCATCAGCAGAGGATACTTAGCTTGGAGACAACAATTGGAAAGTTCAGATAGAAAATCATTTTTGCATTCATCATGAGCTGGGCCATACACATTGATCAGAGACCAATGTTTCAAAAGCTTTTTGTCAAACACATTAGCCACAATAGTAAAGTCACCATTAACAAAATTTTCCACATCAAATCTATCTTTTTTCATACCACTTAACATACCTCCAGCTTTGCCATTCGAAGGAATCCAATGCCAGCTAAACTCCTTAGAGTTGTCAATTGTCTTGAAAAATTTTTCAGTATAAGATTTCTTCATAGTTTCCTGAATACCAATAAACTCCACTTTATAATCCCAGATAAGTTCTTTAATAAAAGAGCTAAGGCCTTTCTTAGCCACCCCCTGCAGTTCCATATAACTCCTATCATTTAATAACTTTTTTAATAGTCCTCCTATCTCTGAGGTTAAATCTAGGGCTAACCATAGATTCACCTTTTTTAGTTTGCATAGGGCCATCAGCAGGATGACTCTTCATGCTTTTCCTTTTCTCCTTAGACTTCTTACAAGGTCTACTCTTTTTTTTCAAACTATCAGTTAAAATCCTGAGATCCTCATCTGATTCCTCAGATTCCCAGGACAAAACAGTATTGTCTTCCTCATCATCATACATCTCCTCCATATTATTAGTCAGGTTACTAGTATCATTATTGCTATTATTCAAATTCATTCGGGCCTTCTCTAAGTCCTTTAACACTTCAATTTTTTCCAGAGTTAGAGAAGTATTAAGCACCCCCATTTTCTCAGCCAAACCAGCAATGTAAGAGTTTTCCAGAACTGCAAAGGAGTTCTGCATGTTAGAGTTATTACCTTGTTCTCGTGCTGCAATATCCTGCTCTGGCTGATGTTGCTCTTGGACTTGACCCATTTCCTTCAACCTTGTGCTCTGCCTCACAGCTTGCCATTCAGGCCACTCATTTTGCTTTTGGAGATGTAGATCCCTTTCCTTGCTCACCTCAGAGCTTAGATTTTCCCAGACTTCCACAGTATTTATATTGTTAAATAAAATTATTATGAAAATATGTTCTATTACTAATTTAATGGTATTTTTTGTTATCAAGAATATAAATATTTTTTAACTTCGATTAAAGTTCGAATTGTTTGACTCTTCGTTAAGCAAAAATTATATATTTTGTTGGACGGAGTGAGTACAAGAATTTTCTACAACCTTTGCGCCAGAAGGGAGATTGGATTCCTAAAATCAACAGGAATAGTACCAATATCTGATGACAGGGGTAAAGAAGGCTTTATAGTACTGCAACAGTTGATGCCAGTGTAGTGATGAATTGCCGCACTAGTGCACTGAATCATTTTTTTAATAAAACGGGAGGAGTTGAACCCCTACTAAAAATATATTAAATTTAAAGAAAACCCAAAATACAAACAAAGTCTCACGAGACGATAATTTGAGTAACTTGTCCAGGAGACCAGGACAAGTTCATTATGTGCGAGGTATATAACTTTGTTTTTTTCATCAATTTGCTTGCTGCAAGAGTCTAGTGATTCGAGATTTCACTAGACTTTTCCTTTCTCCAAACGGAGTCCATAGATTTTGCAGAATATTAATTCATAAAGGTGTCTTCGGAAATTCATGCATTAAAAGTAAGGCCTCTTGCAGCATTTTCTGTGGCGTCGAGCTGCTGGAGTACTTGGTTCTGAATTTCTGATCAATCCTCTCTTACCACAATCTTCTCTCTGGGGAGGCTGGTAATGGGCCGTGAAAACAATCCAACGAGATTAACAACAGGTCAACAACCCAAGTCTTACGTGGGCTGTTTCCCCATCTCCAGGCCTTCCATGCCCATATTAGCCCATGGAGCTACTACTACTTCTTCGTATAGACGACCATAAATAAGATGGGGGGCATGTCATCACCACTTCAGCTGGACAGAAGAATTACTGTACTTTTCAATATGATGCCATGACGAAACCAAACAAATGAATAGTTTGCAATCGTGTTGAACCACCAAACAAGGACGCTAAACAAACGGTTTGTGGTTTGTCACCCACACAACACGACACAATTCACAAGCACGCACGCGGAAATTAAAGCCATGAGCTACCGGGCTCAGCGCGACGGCGACGGTGAGGTCAGTTGGGTCCCCAGAGGAGCAGGTGCATGAGCTTCTCCGTCCTCTCGATCTCCGCCTCCCGCTGCCTCCACTCGCGCTCCCGCTCCCGCTCCTCCCCCGGCGTCCGCGCGCGCCCCTTGGCCCGCAACGTCGCCGCCGTCTCGGCCTCCGCCTTCGCGTCGTGCCGGCACGCAGACGCAGCTGCCGCCGCCGGCTGCGGCTCCGGCCCCGGCCTCGCGTCGTGCTCGTGCAGGGAGGCGCGGAACGCGCGCTCGCGCCCGCACTCCCGCCCGTTGCACATGCCTCGCCGGCCGGCCGGCCACCTGACACGGCTAGCTGGGCTCCCGCTGCGACCTCTCTCGTGTGGCACTGGCACCGCTTAGACGCTTCTGGTAGCTTGCTCACGTACGTTTTTGGCTACCCGGTGAATTTCTCAGCCCGTTACGTTACTTATAGAGAGAGGCAGGGAGGCAGAGAGGCGCCCCGCGGCGTGAATTTCTTCTCACTTCTCAGCCACACCACACGGATCACACCCAGACCGGCACTGCGTGCGGGGCGGGCGCGATACCTGGCTCCGCAAACAAGTGAAGCGCGTCTCTCGCCAGGCACCGGGTGTGGGTTCCGGGCCGAACGACGACGACGTGTTGTTGTCGTGCGGTGTGGGTGCCTGGTGCGGGTTGGCTGGGAGCGGGAGGAGCGTCCACGGTTTCGGTGGCTTCTGGGGCCCGTGCCCGTGGCGGCAAGCGCGAACCCAGCGAAAGCGCCCCGGACCCAGCCCACCGAAACCAGTGGGTGCCGCCTGTGGTCGTCGTCTGTTCGCTCCGCGGCCGCGGCGGTGGAATGGAGTGGAACGAACAACCTGCCTTGCCAAGCCAACGAGATGACCGGGCACCGGGCAGTGGCACGACACGACGCGTTCTTCTCGTGGTAAATCGGCTCGTCGGCTTGGCAAGCCCACCACGTCGGTGAAAACCGCGCGCGATCGCCGACAGCTTGATCGGCTGTTGGTAATAACTTGTCAGCTGTTTTTGCTGATTCCGTCCCTTGTTTTTTTTTTTT
Source organism: Coix lacryma-jobi var. lacryma-jobi (assembly GCA_009763385.1). NCBI lineage: Eukaryota > Viridiplantae > Streptophyta > Magnoliopsida > Poales > Poaceae > Coix > Coix lacryma-jobi. The sequence continues at coordinate 7,207,087 of CM019824.1, forward strand.
TGGCACGCGCCTAACTGTACCACATCGGTGAGCTCTGCTACGCTCTGTCCCGCAGACTTGAGCGTCAAAAAAGGTTGTCACGATAGATAGATAGATAGATAGATAGATGCAGCGTCCGCATCCGTCGTGCAAAACTATGTGTGAGGCTGGAGTGACGTCTCTGTTCGTGGGGAAAACGATATGTGAACCTCTGTGTTGACAACCCAGGCTGAGTTTAGTGCCAACACCCATCCGGATTGGCAAGTCCACAACTACAAATGCAATTCTTCAGCTCACCCAAGCAGAGTCCAAGACGACCAATCCTGATCAAAGAAGTAGAACAAGAGGACCAAGGGAGTAAACTACTACGGTTTACGGTAATGAGTTTCGTCAACCATGAGTAAAGTGCTAGCTACCAATTGATGCATTTGCAACTCCAGGCGCTTAAGCAAAACGGCATAAAAAATAAACATGCCATAAGGAAAATACTTTGCTTAGTGACGAAAAAAAGAAGATGAGGGTAGAACTGTGAACTGTCTAGTAGTGTAGAACCATTATACTCTTTCTTCTAAGACGAATTAGGACTTGGAGCCTTTTAATACTCTGACGTCTGACCATTATTAGCTTCTTACAACTTATTATCAGTTACTACTTGCTACAAACCGACATCCTACTAATGAAATACAAATCCACCAGTGCATCAAACATACAAATATTTTGCCTAAATTTATGCCAAAGTTTATAAATGTTTGATTACTTTTTCAGATTCTAATACGCAGCAGAAACGGAGCTACAGGAGAGAGAGTAGCTGAAACACAGATCAAGCCCCACAAAACCAGAAGTTTGTAGCGAAAATGTTCTGCACGCGGCTTTTGCAGAACGATGAGAGTAGAGCTCTTCTGTTTCACAAGGCATAAACAAAGTAAATAAATGGTCATCAAACGAAGTCAAGTAAAACTCAATCATATAATATACCAAGCCGGTTCAATAAAACAAAAATGACGTAAAACGAACGTTCCGGGCGTATGCAGACCACATGCACCTCACCACCTCACTCATTTTCGGCGAAAGCAAAGTGCAGAAAAGGATGCAGAATATTCCTCCACTCCACACGCGGCCTTCAACCACAGGTTTTTGGGAACCTGGGTGTAGTGTAGTCACTCTGCCGAAAACCAGCAACCAGCAGAGCCCCCTGTTTCCCCCCTCCCGCCGCGTCCGTCCTTCTCCTTCCTCGCTACCGCCAACTGGCTGCCTGCATCGGCTACCTGCCGGCTGCCGGACCCGGACATATAAAAGCGCCTCCCCTCCCCTCCCCTCGTCATCGCCGCAGTGCAGAGCGTCAACACAAGCAGACCAGCATTCAGAAGCAAGAACTAAGTCCCTAGCCGGTGCGCGATCGGTCAGTGACGACCGAGATCACCAAGCTCGGAAATTGGCAGCGAGGATGAGCGCCGCGTCGTCGTCCGTGGCCGTGAGCAAGAAGGCGTCGTCGTTGGTGGTGGCGGCGAGCATGAGCGCGGTGGAGGCGCTCAAGGACCAGGCGGGGCTGTGCCGGTGGGACTACGCGCTCCGCTCGCTCTACAACCGCGCCGCCGCCGCCAATAAGGCCGTCGTCACCGGCCGCGCCGTGCCGGTGTCGCTCTCGTCGTCCCAGGCCGCGGCCTCCGCTCCAGCGGCCGCCGCCGGCAGGGCCGCCAGGCCCAGGCGGTCGGAGGAGGAGAAGCTGCACAAGGCGTACCACCTCGTCTGCTGGGGCCCTAATTAGTTCTTCTTTGTGTTGTATACGCGTGGTGTGCGAATTGGAATTGCGATTCCTCCTCTTCTTTGTTCATACGTACGTACTTACAGATACAGAGGTGTGTGTATCTGGAAATTTTGCATGTAATCCGTCCTCTGATCGCTGATGATGCCATGGGGATTGGCTGTTGCTGGGTGATAAACAAATGGAATTGGCTATTGCTGGTGTTGGCTCTTGCAGAGTTGCAGTCTCTTGCTGATCTCAGAGTGACCATCTTACGCGCGTTAACACTGGTTATTACTGGAACAGCTGAACCGGACTCCCGGAGCGAGGAATCATCTGAAAAGATTTTTTTTTTTTTTTTTTTTTTTTTTTTTGTGTGTGTGTGTGTGTGTGTGTGGTTTTTGCGTGGGTGGTTCCTAGACATGATGGGTGCAGCGGTGATGAATGATGATCAGAGACAACCACTGAACTGAAGCACTGCTCTTCTACGCTGCACTCAATAATGCAATTGATTTCAATTTCTTTACCGGCCCCCATCTTGGATCTGCATCTGCAAGACTGCAACTCTCCTGCTGTCCTGCGTATATGAAGAACGGGTACTGCTATACTACAGATTGTGAGTCTGGGACAAAAACTTTTATTTCTTTTTGGTAAAAGAGAGATCAACTACAATTAGCTATACTACAAATTATACAATTAGTTATTTTTTACCTACATTTAATGTTTCATGCATACGTCTAAAGATTAGATGTGATAGAGAATCTTAACTTTTTTTAGAAACTAAACATGAAAAACTTAGGTGCGGAAAGTTTTTACATGTCACATCGGATGTACTAACACTCATTTAGTCTATTAAAATAAACTACTAAGAAAACAAATTATGTATGCTGTCTTCAAACCGTAAGAGGAATTTACTAAGACTAATTAATTTGTCATTAACATATGTTTACGGTAGCACAACATTGTCAAAACATAAATTTATTAGGCTTAAAAAAAATTGTCTCACAAATTACACGTAATCTGTGTAATTACTGTAAAACTTTTGACCCATTACATCGAACATTTGGACACATGCATAAAGTACTAAACATAGACTAAAAAATAACTAATTACTACTCCGTATCACAGATAGAAGTCGTTTAGGACAGCGACACGGTCTTCAAAGCATAACTTTGACCACTTGTTTCTTTAAAAATATTTATTGTAAAGTGGTGTATATATATTTTTATGAAAGTATTTTTCAAAACAAATTTATCTATATGATTTTTACATCTCTAAACTCAATAATTTAAAAGTTATTCATGATTTATATTCCCAATGTTTGACCGAACTCTTTTCCAAAACGACTTCTAAATAGGATACGGAGGAAGTACATAGATTGCGTGTAAATTACGAGACGATTTTTTTTAAGCCTAATAAGTTTAAGTTTGACAATGTTGAACTACATTAAACATGTGTTAATAACAGATTAATTAGTATTAATAAATTCATCTCACAATTTCCAGCTGAAATATGTAATATATTTTATTAATTTATTTTTAATAGACTAAATAAGTGTTAAAATATCTGATACGATACGAATAACTTTTCACGTGCCAACCAAAGAAGACCTAGTTGAGAGAGAGGCAGAACTGTACGCACTACTAATACAGTGCTACCTTTCCGGTCTCATGGGCTGCATCGAGCGACGAGCTCTCTAACGGGCAATGGGCTTGGCCTTCGTAGAAACCGAGTGACTGACTCATCTCTTCAACTTTTAAAACTAGACATCTTACCCATCAAGACTCAAAACCATATAAATTCTCTCCATGTCCTCAATTAACAGTGTTTTTTCAAGGTGATTCCATTATATTCTAGCTTCCAAGGTGTTTTCATTCTATTTTTAGTTAAAAATCTAGTAAATACTTGCTAAGGCTTTTGTAAGTGCATTCGCCCCCAATGTGGGTTTTGGCTAATTAATGACAATCAAATTAGGGACTAACCGGTTTATAAAAGTATGTATGCGGGTGTTAGTCCTTAGAAAGATTTGAAACGTTGAAATCTCGTGAACAAAGCACGTTGGATACATTTGGACATAAAGATGCCTAGCTCAAGTGGTAGTTTAAAATTTCAATTTTAAACTTGAGTTATAGGTAAGCCGGACTATCAAGAGGGTCACAAATTATGTTGGCTAGATGTGGAGAAAAGTGCTCAATTCGTCTAACTTTAGTTCGCTTGAGAGACACCGCACAATCACGAACACATAGAGGTTAATCTTGTGTTGTCGGTGGTACTGACCATGGGGGTCGGTGGTACCGACTGCAGTTTCTTCGCGTAGTGCTCAAAACAACCTCTCTGTTCTGGTTCGAAAATGACCTGGCGGTAGTACCGCCTTAATCTCGGTACTACCGCCCGCGGTGGTACCGACCGAGCTCGGTAGTAAGCCTGGTTCGCAGAGCTCTCTGGACGCGCTCAAAATGAACTGGCGGTGGTACCGCCATCATGTCGGTGGTACCGCCCTCGGTAGTACCGACCCTGGTCGGTAGTAACTTGGTTTCGCGAAGCTCTCTGTGTAGAGTTAAAATTGGCCTGGCGGTGGTACCGCCATAACCTCGGTACCACTGACCTCGGAGGTACCGACCCAGGCCCGGTGGTAGCCAGGTTTGCAGGGCTCTCTGGACTGACTGGTTCTGAGTTGGCGGTGGTACCGCCATTGCCTCGGTACCACCGACCTCGGAGGTACCGACCCTGGTCAGTGGTTTCCGAGGGACCAAGTCCCTAACTGATGAGCTCTCTGTTTGGAGCCAAATTTGGCCTGGCGGTAGTACCGCCATTACCTCGGTACTACCGCCCGCGGTGGTACCGACCTGAAGTCGGTAGTTGACTGTTTGGTCAGATCTGGATCTATGCGACCGTTATGAACAGGTCGGTGGTACCGACTATGGGTGGTCGGTGGTACCGACCAGCCTCGGGACTGGGGGAGTATAAATGCTTCTCCACTTCTCTTTTCACGGTCACCCACTCATTCCACTCACTTATTGCCTACCTAACTTCAGACAAACACTCTCAAGCATTGACTCCTCCCCTCTCTCTCCCCTTTTGCTCCTAGATTCACTCTCTTGCAAGGATTGAGCTAGGGACGTGAGATTAGAGAGCGGGAAGCATCGATCTCCGACGTGAGCACTTGGTTTCCATCTAGCCGGCTTGGTTTGTGTATATTACTCTTGAGCTCTTTGAGCTCTAGCCGGTTAGGTGTTCTTCGTGGTAGCCCGTGTTGCTCATTTGTGAGGGCTCCCCGAAGTGTTTGTATTTCCCCTGTGATTTCTAGTGGAGAAACTCTCGTAGCCTTTGTGGTTGCTTGAGTGAGGCAAGGAGGTGAAATAGACTCCGACCTTTGTGGTCACCTCAACAATGAGGACGTAGGCACTCCTTAGTGGATTGGCCGAACCTCGGGATAAATCGCGTGTCCCGTGTGCTTGTTGTTGTCTCTACTTTGTTCATTACGCTTGTTATTGTGTTCTTCGTGTTCTTCCTATCCCTATCTTATTCTTAGGTTGGGAAGGCTCGATCTACATCAAGGGAAGCAACCAAGGTTTGGTGAGAATAGATTTACTGTGTATCATACTTAGGAAAGTGGGCTAGAATCTTGTATTACCTTCATAGCTTTCATTCATCGGATTTGTAGTTCTTTTAGGATCCCGGTTGTGCCGTTTGTTTGTGTCGGTAGTACCGGTGTTTCACACCCGGTAGTACCTGCCCAAACAAACCGGCCTCTCCGGTTGCTATCTAACTACATCTTTTAGTTTGTGAAGTTTTAGATTGTCAAAAATCACCTATTCACCCCCCCTCTAGGCTGATTCGATCCTTTCAATTGGTATCAGAGCCTAACCCTTGTGTTAGCGCTTCACCGCGTAAGGGAGAATCATGTCTACCATAAGTCAAGAACAACTCGATGAGATTGTCAAGAAGGTTACTGCTCAGGTAATTGAAGATCAAACAAAGAAGCATGAAGATGAGATGAAGAGGATGAAAGATGAGATGGAGAGCTTGAGGCGAGCCTTGGCCAGCAAAGCTGAATCATCCGGAAGTGGAGAAGATCAGCCACCGCTCAAAGATGACAAGAAGAAGGAAGATGGAGAGAAAGGCAAGAGAGACAACGAGTTCTCTAGAGTGCCATTTGACTATAGCCATATGGGGAAAGCCATTCAACTGCCTAGCGTCAATCTAGGCAAACCACCCGCCTTCGATGGAATCAACTACAATGATTGGGCGCACAAGATGAAGGTACACCTTCTTGCCGCAAGAGTTTGGGAGATTGTGGAGAATGGACCGAGTCATGTTGCAGGACAAGAGTTCACTGACAATGATGTGATTGAGTCTCAACAAAATGTCCAAGCTGCATCATTGATTCTATCATGTCTCAAGCCCGAAGAAAGTAACAAGGTACATGGAATGGAGGATGCCAAGTTGATTTGGGACACTCTCAGGATATCATATGAGGGTGATGCAAGTGTGAGGAAGTGCAACATAGAGCTTCTTCATGGAAAGATTGAGAACTTCGCTATCCGGAGTGGTGAGACCACTCAACAAATGTTTGATAGATTCATGACCTTGATCAACAAGATTAGAGCTCTCGGAGACAAGAAGTGGGATGACAACTCAGCTGCAAGAAAGCTTTTGAGAGCGTATAGAAAGAAGAACAAGAACCTTGCATCAATCATCATGGAGAGACCCAACTATGAGAGCATGGGACCTCATGAGATGCTTGCCAAGATAAAGCATCATGAAGTCTTGGATGATGAAGATATAGAAGAGCGAGAGGCAAGCAACAAGAAGGTAGTGGCACTCAAGGCTAACCAAGAAGAAGGAAGCAAGGCCCGAGATGACTCATCAAGTGAAGGGAGTGATGATTCCGATGATGAGTTGGCACTTCTTGTGAGGAACTTTAGAAGATTCATGAGGAAGAAGATGCACAAGAAGGGCAAAGGTGGATACTTCAAGAAGTCCAAGAAGAGAAATTGCTATGAGTGTGGTGCGGATGATCACTTCATCGCCGATTGTCCACAAAAGAAGAACAAGAACAAGTATAGCAAGAGTGATGACAAGAAGCAAAGAAGAAGAAGAGGTGGGGAAGCTCATCTTGGTGAGGAGTGGTTCTCGGAAGATGACTCAAGTGATGAAGAGAAGAGCAAGAGCAAGGAGAAGGAGAAGGGAGCGGCCAACATTGCCATACACAAGACTTCCGCTTCAAGCCTCTTTTCCAACATGGCTACATCAAGCACTTCATCACGCTTGTTCGAGAGCCTCTCCGATGACGAGGATGACTTCACTCATTCTTGCTTCATGTCTAAGAATGAGAAGGTATCATCCATCTCTCCTACTTGTTCTAGTGATGAATGTAGTGATGATGATATGGATGAATTTGAGCTTAGCATAATTAGAAAATATGGTAAGAAAGGTGGACCTAAAATTATTAAGTTGCTCACTAAATTAGAGAGTCAGAATGAGAGTCTTGATTTGCATGGGGACTTGATCTCTCAAGAGAGAGAAAAGAACCTTGCATTGGAAGCCTCTCTTGCCGAGGAGAAGTTGAAGGTTGAGAAATTGACCGTGGAACTATCTTTAGCCAATGACTCTAACAAGAAGTTGGCTAAGGAGTGTTCCGCAAGCAATGACTCAATTGCTAAACTAAAGAATGAAGCTAGCTTGGTTCAAGAAAGCCTCACAAGCTTTCAAGATAAATATCAAACTCTTGAACTAAGCTACAACACTCTTTGGAATAGCACCTCTTCAACCTCTCCTAAGGATTCCGACGGCTCTAATGCCTCAACTAGTAATGGTTGCAAAAGATGCTATAAAGTTGATATAAATGCTTGTGCAACAACCAAAGGACATCCTCAAGACCGCAAGACATCCATCCATCAAGGATGAAATTGGCTACAATAGGTATGATGGTAAGGCCAATGGAAGGAAGATGGTCAATGGGGTACCCTTTGTCAACTTCAACAAAGGGGTTCCTCTCTTTGACCTCATGAACAAGGCCAACAAGATTGCCAATCCAAAGGCTCCACTTGCTAATGGTAAGATCAACAAGGAAAAGCAAGTGGAGGTCCCCAAGCAACAAAAGCCCATATCAAGAAGCTATACATGTGATTACTTGTGTTGTTGGGGGGATGATGGCAAGATAGTAGTCAAGTATGTTGGTGCCCTCAAGAAGAGGGAAATTATGAGAAATGTTTGGGTGCCAAAAGCTTATGTGACTAACCCCCTAGGACCCAATCTCATTTGGGTACCTAAATCAAGAACATAATCTTGTTTTGTAGGAATATGCCTCCGGTGGATCAAGTTGGGTGTTGGATAGTGGATGCACCAATCATATGACCGGGGCAAAAGAAATGTTCATCTCCTTCCAACCAAGCAAAGATTCATGCAACAACATTGTGTTTGGTGACAATGGAAAAGGAGAAGTGCTTGGTTTGGGTAAAATTGCTATCTCAACCGACAATTCTATTTCTAATGTATTACTTGTGCATTCGTTGAGTTACAATTTGTTATCCGTTTCTCAACTTTGTGAAATGGGTTACGATTGTCTCTTTACGGATAAGGGTGTGACCGTCTCTAGAAGAAGGGATTCCTCTATTGCATTTAAAGGCGTGTTGAAGGGAAAACATTACCTAGTTGACTTCTCATCTAGTAAAGTAGAACCTACAACATGTTTAATGGCAAAATCTAGCATGGGTTTGTGACACCCTGGTGTCAAGCACTGCATTAGGCACTGCAATTAGCCACTAAGAAAGCATAAGCAATGCATTGCATCATTTCATGTGTATAAGTATGCCTTTGATCTTTTGTTGTTTACTTGAAATTGGAGTTCTATTTGACTTGATGCTTTGATTTTGGCTTTATTCTTGAGGAGGATTTAAAAATGGTTTTCAGAAAAAGTGTTCTATATGAAAGTTGTAGAGAAAAATATTTTGAGCAACTTTTATATTTTGGTCAAAACCTAGTTTAGAGTTTTTAAAACTGTTTTGAAGGGTCAAAGTTTGAAAAAGGTTTGAGAAAAAGAAAAAGGAAAATGTTTTTCTTTTCCGCGCACCTTTCGGCACATCCGGCCTTTCGGCCCACTTCCCCGCCTCGGCCCAGCGCTCGCCGCCTCGCCCGCGCGCGCCCGCCCGCGCACCGCGCGCCGGCCACCCGACACGGCCGCGACGTACGCCGGCCGGCTTGCCGCGTGGCGCCCCTTCTCTGCGCCAAATCCACGCCGACCACTCCCTCTCCGATCTTCTCCCACCAGAGCACGCCAGCGATCTTCGCCGGCCACTCCCGCGCATCCTCGTCTGCCGAGCCGCCTGCCGCCGCCTCGCCGACCGCGCCGCCGTGGCCCCCGCCACGACCACCGGCCGGCCGAGCCGACCAAAAGCCCGAGCACTCCGCCCTCCGCTCATTCGCCCGCTCATTCGCGCACTCGCCCGCTCTCACTCTCCCTCGCTCTCGCCTGCACACAAGCGCAAAGAGCGAGCGCTCGGCTCGCGCTCGCCGTGACCACCACCATATCCACCCCTCTCCGTTCCGGCCACGTCGAGCCACCACACCCCAATCCATCTCGCACATCACTCCGCCTACGCCTCGGACACCCGGTGCTCGCGCTTGCGCCACCGACCGAGCTCCACCGACGCCGAAGTCCGAAGAGCCCCGCCGCGGAAGCATTCAGCGCCGCTCGGAGCCCGGAGCCGTTCGTCCCCGACCCGAGCTCCGCCGCCTCCCTTCTTCCTCCTCCAGCTTCGCCAAGCCAAGGCAAGGTGAGAACACCAACCAGCCCTAACGCTATCGTTCCCCATCTCTCTGTTCACCACGACCGAGCGCCATTGCCGCTATCGCGGACCTCACACGTGGCCAGCACGCACCAGCGCACCTCCGGCCAAACCATCACCCCTAGGACTCTCCTCTAGGTTCACTGAGTCTCACACGTCTGCCAATTTAGCCGGCGACCGCCGGAAACGGCGTAGCCGCGCGATGCCGCCGCCGCCGTGCGCTGCCGCTCGCCGCCGGCACGCTACGGCCGTGCGCTGGCCAAACCACCGGTACCGCCGGATGCGCCTCGTTGAGACGAGTCCGCCGGGCCCAGCCTCCGCGCCGGCGACCTCACCGACGGCGAGAAATCGCCGGACCAATCCCTCCCCTGTGTTCCGTCTCGTCCGAGCCCCCGAGCCAGGCCTCGGACGGGCGCGCCTGTGTTCCGTCTCGCCCGAGCCCCCGAGTCCGGCCTCGGACGGGCGTGCGTGTTCCGTCTCGCCCGAGCCCGCGAGCCAGGCCTCGGACGCGCGTGTCCGATTCGCCCGAGCCGAAGCCATCGGCCGCGGTTTCGTCGAGCCAAGTCTCGGCCGAATCGCTTTCCGCCGTGCGCCCGAGCCCGAATGGGTTCTGCTGACCCACGGGTCCCGCACGTCAGTCCCTTACCGGTCCATAGACCGAGTTCTCGCAAGCCAGCCGGGAGAAGTTAAATGTTTTTCTTTTTCGGTTTAATTTCCAGAGATGCTTGTTATTTTTGTGTAGCCTGTTTTATAAATCCAAATGAAGTGCTTCCAGTTTTATTAGCTTTCTTATGAATAGATCTATCATGAGAAAATATGAATGTATTTTTGATAGCAGTTTATTTTACTGTTTTCATTTATTTCAGTTTATATGCTTTTGTTTAAATAAATGATTATAAGTGTTTTCTGGTTGAGATAATTCCTGAAAAATTTTGTGTAAGTTTATTATACTGTTTGGCACCTGTGAAAAATATATGATGCACTGTTTATGTAGAAAAGTTACTGTTATAATTAAAAGTCTTTTTTTGCTGATTTCTTAGAATAAGTGTTAAGGTGTTTTATATGTTGAAATAAAATATGGGAAAATTTGCACAGTCTTGGTGTGTCATGAAGAGTCTGAGAAAAATATAAACTTGATCTGTTTTATGGAAAAATTTGTAGTTGCTTTACAACTGTGCTTTTCTGTATAGATCTTTAGAAATTCATGTAAGAAAATATATGATGGTTCTGGTCATGGAACGTTCTGGATAAATATGAAATGTGAAGTAGAATCTGGGAAAAATAGGAAATAGAGCTATGCACTCTTTTACAGTAGGGTGGTAGTTCAAAGTACCTTTATGGGCAGTTTGCTTGTCATTTTTGTATCTGCAGCTCTGTATTTTATCTTTGGCTGAAACTTGTTCAGTAGAGTCCATTAGGTGTTGTTGACTTTCTGGAATTTTTGTGGATTTTTCTGAGTCTAGAAAAATGCACTTGCAGTTCAATCGGAATTTCTTTTGATCTAATTAAAAGTGGAAAAGGGCGATTATCGGATTTTGTCTTATGAATTGAATAGTGTTGACCCCAATGTCAAAAGTGGTTCAACAAGTTGGCTTTGTTGGTTTGCAAGAGTTATTTCCGCATTTATTGAATTATAAATTCATCGCACGCAATAGGATCGACCCCGCCGGAGCTTCACCAAGAGCAGGAGCTAAACGTCGAGCCGGAGATCCAGGAGCTGCAGCAACCAGAGGAAGCAGACCCCGCGGCCGACACTAACCTGCCTGAGTGCCCCTCCCACGAGGCCTCAGTCTTCACCCAAGGCAAGCCCCGGAGCATTCTAAGTCTCCCAGTTTTTGCAATTAATTTACTTGAGTCCTTTATATTGTGATGCATTAGGTATAGGAGTTGATTGAATCCTATTTGTTGCATTACCATTCCTTGATTATTGATTATTACCTGCCTTGTTATCCTGCTACTGCTTAATAATGTAGAATTGCTCAGCCTGCTTAATAAAAGTAGCAGTTAAGGATGTTTCCGTAATACCCCGATGGGTATTTACCGGATCACGGTTGGCTATATTTGCTATCGTGGAAAAGAACCTGAGTAGTAATGAAATACGGTCAACTGGAAGGCAAGGCACAAGTTGGAAACTTGGGGCAGTCCGTCCGTTGGATCGTGTAGGTTTGTATCGATGTTGGCCCTCGTTCATTTTTGAACGCGCCCTTTTACTTAGGGATATGTCGGTGCCGTAATCATCGACCCCAAAGCCGGTTAGAAGCTGTTCGGGCCGGTCTCAACCCGTGTCGTGCCCTCTAGTACGGAAGTTGCGATCTGCCGCGTGAGGCCATCGCCAGACTCTGATTGGGCGGTCCGTGCTTGAACCGCGACGATTACCACCACGAACAAGCGTCGAGCGGTTGCCCAATGCATGGACCCGACGGGGAAAGTGTGGGCTGGTATTAAAGGTCTTTCACCAGCTGGTTTGGAATTCGATTCGAGTCGCCGTCTCCCCCGGTTAGTGGGAAACTATGGCGAGCTTCACCACGATACAACTCCATGTGATGTCTAAAGGTTCAACTAAAATGTGGATAAGCCAACTGGATATGGTTATATTATTGTTTGTTAGATTCAAGTGAGTGCTCTAGTACAGGTAGTAACCTAGAACTAAGGAGTAGGTTTAAAAGTAACAACTCATCATAATCATTAATTATCCCTTATCTGAATTTGCGCCTTTCGCAACTAAAAGATCCTAGCTCCACCTCAAAAGCCTTGCATACCCTTGGAGTCCTTTATTTTCAGTTAGACGGGTAAGTCTAGCTGAGTACATTCCCGTACTCAGGGTTTATCCCGTTTGTTGCAGATGGCCAGGTCTACTTTGGCTATTGTAAGCACTGCCTCTACCCAGTGGAAGGTGATGAGGAGTAGGCCCAGGGCAGGGTCGTCAAGAAGCTTTCCTCCTTCTTTTGCCGGACTGAGACTACTGGTGGCACACTATCTTAAAAAGGAGGAATGACTTGTGTTGAGTGGGTTTATCAAACAATGTTTTATTTGAACCACGTTTGTTGTGGTCGTGTTTTAAACTTATTCAAGCTTCCGCCCTTTTAAACTCAATATTGTAATAACTCTGTTTTAAATTCCGCACTCTGATGTTTTAAATTCGATTTCGTTTCGCTGTAATGTATCTTTACGAATGTAACCTTGAACGATGCGATCCTGTATGTTATGGTGTTAGAAATCCTTCGTGATTTCCGGACTACCGGGGTTATATGGGTTCAAGTATGAGTCGAAGTCAGACGGATTTGGCTAAGATAATACTTGAGCTCTTATCGCCAGGTCGGTTCCGCCACAGCTGGTATCAGAGCATGGTTCAAGTGATTACCTTCGTAAAGAGCTATTTTCGAACTAAAAATGGGTATTTCAAAACTATTTTCAAAACTATTTTAATTACTAAGTGTGCCCAGTCTCGTCCTTAAGCCCTATACTAGGATTCAGGTGGCTTAACTGCTAATAGGGTTCAGGGTTTTGCTTCATGCTGGATCTTTATTTGCTGGTCCATTCTCGGGAAAAGAGAATGCGTATCAATGATTTTAAGGGTGATTTCTATTGGTGCATGAGTCTCGTTCTTAACAACTGAGTCTCTATTGCTTCATGCTGGATCTTTATTTGCTGGATCTTTATTTGCTGCTAGAGTCTCGTTCTTATACCAAGTATGTGCGAGCTCCACGCAGACACATATGAGGGTATCAATGATTTTAAGGGTGATTTCTATTGGTGCATGGTGTTTAGTATTGGCTTCTATGTATTTTGCGCATATTGGCCAATACTCAGTTGTTTTATCATTGGGAATTTTGTTGGGCTGAAATGAATCTTCTGCAGGTACACTAACTATGCGAACGAGTAGAACGTGTAGATAACGCATGAGAGATCGTTCTTGCCACCGACTAGAACGTTAGGACTTACGAGTCATTAATAGTGAGTGAGAACGTAAGTACGATCATGCATCATGTTTAAATTCTTGCATTTACATTACCTCCCCTTAATTAAAAGTTGTCTCTTTTCTATAAAATTTGCCAACTTAATATCCGTCTCACGAGAGTTCGAAACCCTTTGTTTCTACAGATGGCCCGGACCAAGTTGACTGCTCGCAAGGCCACCGGAGGTAGAGGAGTTCCGCGTCATCGCTTGGCCACCAAGCTGACCCGGAGGACGTTCCTGACCTACTTTGGGTTGCCGACTATCCTTTGGAGGATTTTGCAGGCCGTTGGCTACGAGGAAGGACAGGAGCCCAGATACTCCTGGCAGAAGGAGATCTACGGGCAGGATTCCCTGGTTATGGTAGAGATCAAGGTCAAAGCCTTGCCTGCCAAGCCGCACTGGACAGGATGGACTGAGATCACCAGAGGCACATGTGCCAAGGATGGAGCCAACAGGGCAGCATATCGTGCGCTGAAGGATATCATCGCCCGTTTCCCCGCCGACTTAGCCAGTGCGATGGCAGGAGTGTTTCCCCGTGGATCACTTTTCCCATTGCGCTGGAAGCAGACTTTAGAGTCAGTCTTGACAGGGAGCCCAGAGGAGAGGTTCTACTGTGAGACGCCTGCGATGAGCGCCACCGGAGCTCTGTTGGGTGTATGTGAGAGTTTGGAGCACACTCTCGAGAGCGTGTCCTTCACCCTCACCGCCACCTACCAGAGCAAGAGGAAGCTTCAGGAGGACTTCGACGCTGAGGTTGTTCGTCTACAGGAGAGGATTCAGCAGCTCACGCTTGAGCGCGACGATGCCCGCACCACTGCCGCAGCTCAGTCTACCGCCAGGACAGTCGCCGAGCAGATGTACCTGACCGCATCTCTGCAGAGAGATGAGGCCCGTGCCGCACTTGACCACCTCAGAGAGGGAGCCCATCTTCTGGTTCAGCAGATCAACGCACAGCAGGTCTACATCGAGCAGCTCCACGAGGCCGTCCACGAGTTCCATCATGCAGCACAGGAGGCAGCAGCACCAGCAGCTCCCGCAGCAGAGGCCCCAGATCCCCAGGACGGAGAGGTTCTTGGTCCCGACGCCCCACCAGAGGAGGCTCATGCAGATGAGCCTATGTTCGACGTAGACATCGAGGACGTCGCATCCGCCGCTGGAGACCCATGAGCGCTAGTGATAGGGATCGTTTGCTTTTGTATAGCTTGAGCTTGCTCGCTAAGTGATGTAATGATCCAAACATGCGATGGTTTTATGTTTAACTTATGATGGCATGTAATGGCTTTTGGACAAAGTCCGGACTTCGATCCGGCACCTCTTTTATGGAAATCCGTCGTTTGCATGTCTAATTCCAAGCGATTATTCTGTGATGTTGTATGGAAAAATGAGTAATTATACTTGGACGTGTGCTAAATTTCCGAATTTATGTACAGCACAGTATTTATTCATGATCGGTGTAACATCACCTAATGATTGCTTATTAATGGGATATGCAGATGCCGGCACACACCCGCAGCCAGCGTGGGCAGGGAGCAGGACCGGAGGAGAACTTGCCACCTCCCCCGCCGCCGCCAATGACGCCGGAAGCGTTCTTTGGCCAGTTTCTGGGAAGCCAAAGGAACATGGAAGAAATGCAGAGGCACATGGAGGCCACCCTCCGCAACATCGCCAACAACACCGCTCAACAGCATCAGCAGCGCCAAGGCCCGGAGCCCAACCAGTATAGCTCCTACCGTGACTTCTTGGACACTCGTCCTCCAGTGTTCAAGGAAGCCACTGAGCCGCTCGAAGCTGATGAATGGCTCAACTCTATCACACAGAAGTTCCGTCTGCTTCGTCTGACGGAAGAGCTTAAAGCCGAGTATGCCGCTCACATGTTGGAAGGACCCGCAGGTTTGTGGTGGACCCAGTACCGTGCATCTCTGCCAGCTAATGCACATGTTACTTGGGATCAATTCTCTACTGCTATGCGCAACCACTACATCCCTAGTGGTCTGATGGAAATGAAGATTGCCGAGTTCATGAGGTTGTCCCAGGGGACCAGGTCCGTATCAGAGTACCTCCACAGCTTCAACAATCTGGCTCGCTATGCCCCAGATTTTGTAAATACTGAGGCCAAGAAGATTGCCAGTTTCAAGCGTGGCATGAATGCCACAATGCTATCCAAGATGGGTAACAGTCACCGCACCACCTTTAGTGACTTCGTCAGTGACTGTCTCAACCAAGAGGCCAATGACAGCCGGCTAGCAATAGAGACACGCCGTCGTGCGAACGAAGGAGGTTCGTCCCAGCAGAGGACCACTTTCGGAGCACGCGCCCCGTACCGCCCGCCTGTCACTGGAGCAAGGTACCGACCTCCACAGAGGAAGATCACCACCAACCGTCCCCGTCCCAGTTTCCAGAAGCCGTACACTGCCCCCATGATGCAAAACAAGAGCAAAGCAGGAAATGCAGCAGGTCCCAGGACTCCATACGTAATTGGCCCATGCTACAACTGTGGTCAAACCGGACACCTGTCACGTCAGTGCCCTCGACCGAAGAAGCAGTACACTCAGCCCCAGCCTCGTACCGGTCATGTGCACCACACCACTGTGGAAGAAGTGCCAGAAGGAGAGCCTGTCACCGCTGGTACGTTTCTTGTTAATCAATGCCCCGCAGTTGTGTTGTTTGATTCCGGAGCATCACATTCTTTCATAAGTGAGAATTTTGTTTTGAGAAGTAATCTTGAGTTGATAGAGTTAGACCCGGGATATCAGATAAGTTCCGCCGGAGCCGTTCTCTCCGCGCGTAAAATGGCTAAAGGAGTGGAAATGATCTTTGGGGATAAAAAGGCCATAGTGGACCCCATAGTCATTCCTGGTCTAGGTTTGGACATAATCTTGGGAATGGGATGGATGAAACTTTGGAAGGTAAACCTAGACACCGCAGAAAGAGTAGTGTCCATGGTTAGTCCTAGGAATGGATCTTCTTTTCGGTTTAAGTTACCCCGAAACCCCCATGAGATTGGAGTGTTGTTCAATATCACGGCAAAACAGATAGCTGAGATCCCAGTAGTATGTGAGTTTCCGGATGTCTTTCCTGATAAGTTGCCTGGTTTACCGCCTGATAGAGATGTGGAGTTTGCCATAGAGTTAATTCCGGGAACAGCACCTATATCCCGAAGACCGTATAGAATGCACGCTAAAGAGCTAGCAGAACTTAAGGTCCAGATACAAGAACTGTTGGATAAAGGTTTGATCCGTCCTAGTTCGTCGCCTTGGGGATGTCCCGCTATCTTTGTGAAGAAGAAAGATAAGACTCTGAGAATGTGTGTGGATTATAGGCCGCTTAATGCAGTAACCATAAAGAATAAGTACCCCTTACCTCGAATCGATGTCTTGTTTGATCAGTTGTCAAAAGCAAAAGTGTTCTCCAAGATTGACGTGAGGTCAGGGTATCACCAAATCAAGATCAGACGGGAGGACATATCGAAAACCGCTTTCTCCACTAGATATGGACTGTATGAGTATCTTGTTATGTCTTTTGGGTTGACTAATGCACCGGCACATTTTATGTACCTAATGAATTCAGTTTTCATGCCCGAGTTGGACAAGTTTGTTGTGGTGTTCATCGATGATATTTTGGTATATTCGGAAAGTGAGCAAGATCATGCTGAACACCTACGAGTTGTTCTGACCCGACTTAGAGAGCATAAGTTGTATGCTAAGTTCAGTAAGTGTGAGTTTTGGTTGAAGAAGGTACTTTTCCTTGGTCACGTCCTTTCAGAGGAAGGAATCTCTGTAGACCCTTCTAAAGTACAAGAGGTTATGGATTGGCAAGCACCCACGAGTGTTTTTGAGGTTCGCAGCTTTTTGGGTCTGGCCGGATATTACCGTCGGTTTATTCCGGATTTTTCAAGAATAGCCAAGCCTATGACCCGTTTGACACAGAAGAACAAGAAGTTCGAATGGACTCCAGAGTGTGAAACAGCTTTCCGCACTCTGCGAACGTTGTTGACTTCCGCACCAGTTTTGGCTCAGCCAAACTTGGAGGAACCTTTTGATGTGTTTTGTGATGCCTCCAAGATTGGACTCGGATGTGTACTCATGCAAAGTGGAAGAGTTATCGCCTATGCTTCTCGTCAGTTGAGACCACACGAAGAGAATTACCCCACTCATGATTTGGAATTAGCAGCCGTCGTGCATGCACTCAAGATTTGGAGACATTATCTTATGGGAAATCTATGTCATGTGTACACGGATCATAAAAGTCTGAAATATATCTTCACCCAGCCAGAGTTGAATATGAGGCAGAGAAGATGGTTAGAATTAATAAAGGATTACAACCTTGAAGTGCACTACCACCCCGGAAAAGCGAACGTTGTAGCCGATGCCTTGAGTCGCAAGACTCATTGCAACTCCCTACAACCACTTTTGGAGGATAGATTTAACCTTATGCACCCCGTTATGCTGAACAATATCACTCTTCAGTGCACCTTGGAAAGTGACATCATAGAGGGACAGAAAAATGATGCAGAGATTTGTCAGATTAAGAAGAGGTTAGAAACCAGTAGTTCGTTGAACTTCAGAACGGACGAGCAAGGAATCTTGTGGTATAACCAGAGGTTAGTCGTTCCTAAGGATGCAGAGCTGAAAGGAAGAATTCTGGGTGAAGCTCACAATTCAAAGTTGTCTATCCACCCAGGAAGTAGTAAGATGTATCAGGGTTTGAAAACCAGATATTGGTGGTCAAAGATGAAGAAAGAAGTTGCAGCCTATGTCGCCAGATGTGATACTTGTTGCAGAGTAAAGGCAATACATCTGAAACCCGCCGGACTATTACAACCGTTATCGATTCCAGAGTGGAAATGGGAAGAGATCAGTATGGATTTTATCACAGGACTTCCCACTACTCAGAAAGGAAATGATTCGATTTGGGTTATTGTGGATCGGTTGTCTAAAGTAGCTCATTTTATACCAGTCAAGACTACATACCGTCCCCATCAGTATGCAGATTTGTACATACAGAATATCTTGAGATTGCATGGGATTCCAAAAAGGATTGTCTCTGATAGAGGACCCCAGTTCATAGCACGTTTTTGGGAACAGTTGCACAAGGAATTAGGAACCAAGTTGGTAAGAAGTTCCGCCTACCACCCTCAAACCGCAGGGCAAACGGAGAGAGTAAATCAGATTCTAGAACATATCCTGAGAGCTTGTGTCTTGTCTTCAGGAGAGTCATGGGAGAAATGGTTACCCCTTGCTGAGTTTTCATATAATAACAGTTATCAAGAAAGTATAAAAATGGCACCTTTTGAGGTTCTATATGGACGAAGATGCAGAACCCCAGTAAATTGGGTTGAGTCTGGAGATCGAGGATTCTATGGGTCCGATTATGTAAAAGATGCCGAGGAAATTGTGCAAACAGTACAACAACATATCAAGGTAGCACAGTCTCGACAAAAGAGTTATGCTGACACCCGAAGGAGACCTTTGGAATTTCAAGTTGGAGACTATGTGTATCTCAAGGTTTCACCTATGAGAAAGGTCCAACGCTTTGGAATTAAAAAGAAGCTAGCACCTCGATATGTGGGACCTTACCAGATCATAGCAAAGAAGGGAAAAGTGGCATATGAAGTGCAGTTACCCCCAGTGATGAGTGCAGTTTTCCCAGTGTTCCACGTATCACAGCTAAAGAAATGCCTTCGAGTTCCCGAACAAGAGGAAGTTCGAGTCCCGGATGTCACGATCAGATCAGATCTGGAGTACTACGAACAACCTAAGGAGATTTTGGATACCAAGACTCGAGAGACTCGTAACCGAACAGTGAAAACTTACAAGATTCTCTGGAGTAATCACGGACCCAACGATGCTACATGGGAAACCGAGGAGTACCTAAGCAAAAACTACCCCGCTTTTTATAAAGATTGGTACGTAACTTAAATCTCGGGACGAGATTTCTTTAAGGGGGGAAGGGCTGTGACACCCTGGTGTCAAGCACTGCATTAGGCACTGCAATTAGCCACTAAGAAAGCATAAGCAATGCATTGCATCATTTCATGTGTATAAGTATGCCTTTGATCTTTTGTTGTTTACTTGAAATTGGAGTTCTATTTGACTTGATGCTTTGATTTTGGCTTTATTCTTGAGGAGGATTTAAAAATGGTTTTCAGAAAAAGTGTTCTATATGAAAGTTGTAGAGAAAAATATTTTGAGCAACTTTTATATTTTGGTCAAAACCTAGTTTGGAGTTTTTGAAACTGTTTTGAAGGGTCAAAGTTTGAAAAAGGTTTGAGAAAAAGAAAAAGGAAAATGTTTTTCTTTTCCGCGCACCTTTTGGCACATCCGGCCTTTCGGCCCACTTCCCCGCCTCGGCCCAGCGCTCGCCGCCTCGCCCGCGCGCGCCCGCCCGCGCACCGCGCGCCGGCCACCCGACACGGCCGCGCCGTACGCCGGCCGGCTTGCCGCGTGGCGCCCCTTCTCTGCGCCAAATCCACGCCGACCACTCCCTCTCCGATCTTCTCCCACCAGAGCACGCCAGCGATCTTCGCCGGCCACTCCCGCGCATCCTCGTCTGCCGAGCCGCCTGCCGCCGCCTCGCCGACCGCGCCGCCGTGGCCCCCGCCACGACCACCGGCCGGCCGAGCCGACCAAAAGCCCGAGCACTCCGCCCTCCGCTCCTTCGCCCGCTCATTCGCGCACTCGCCCGCTCTCACTCTCCCTCGCTCTCGCCTGCACACAAGCGCAAAGAGCGAGCGCTCGGCTCGCGCTCGCCGTGACCACCACCATATCCACCCCTCTCCGTTCCGGCCACGTCGAGCCACCACACCCCAATCCATCTCGCACATCACTCCGCCTACGCCTCGGACACCCGGTGCTCGCGCTTGCGCCACCGACCGAGCTCCACCGACGCCGAAGTCCGAAGAGCCCCGCCGCGGAAGCATTCAGCGCCGCTCGGAGCCCGGAGCCGTTCGTCCCCGACCCGAGCTCCGCCGCCTCCCTTCTTCCTCCTCCAGCTTCGCCAAGCCAAGGCAAGGTGAGAACACCAACCAGCCCTAACGCTATCATTCCCCATCTCTCTGTTCACCACGGCCGAGCGCCATTGCCGCTATCGCGGACCTCACACGTGGCCAGCACGCACCAGCGCACCTCCGGCCAAACCATCACCCCTAGGACTCTCCTCTAGGTTCACTGAGTCTCACACGTCCGCCAATTTAGCCGGCGACCGCCGGAAACGGCGTAGCCAGCGCGATGCCGCCGCCGCCGTGCGCTGCCGCTCGCCGCCGGCACGCTACGGCCGTGCGCTGGCCAAAACCACCGGTACCGCCGGATTGCGCCTCGTTGAGACGAGTCCGCCGGGCCCAGCCTCCGCGCCGGCGACCTCACCGACGGCGAGAAATCGCCGGACCAATCCCTCCCCTGTGTTCCGTCTCGTCCGAGCCCCCGAGCCAGGCCTCGGACGGGCGCGCCTGTGTTCCGTCTCGCCCGAGCCCCCGAGTCCGGCCTCGGACGGGCGTGCGTGTTCCGTCTCGCCCGAGCCCGCGAGCCAGGCCTCGGACGAGCGTGTCCGATTCGCCCGAGCCGAAGCCATCGGCCGCGGTTTCGTCGAGCCAAGTCTCGTCGAATCGCTTTCCGCCGTGCGCCCGAGCCGAATGGGTTCTGCTGACCCACGGGTCCCGCACGTCAGTCCCTTACCGGTCCATAGACCGAGTTCTCGCAAGCCAACCGGGAGAAGTTAAATGTTTTTCTTTTTCGGTTTAATTTCCAGAGATGCTTGTTATTTTTGTGTAGCCTGTTTTATAAATCCAAATGAAGTGCTTCCAGTTTTATTAGCTTTCTTATGAATAGATCTATCATGGGAAAATATGAATGTATTTTTGATAGCAGTTTATTTTACTGTTTTCATTTATTTCAGTTTATATGCTTTTGTTTAAATAAATGATTATAAGTGTTTTCTGGTTGAGATAATTCCTGAAAAATTTTGTGTAAGTTTATTATACTGTTTGGCACCTGTGAAAAATATATGATGCACTGTTTATGTAGAAAAGTTACTGTTATAATTAAAAGTCTCTTTTTGCTGATTTCTTAGAATAAGTGTTAAGGTATTTTATATGTTGAAATAAAATATGGGAAAATTTGCACAGTCTTGGTGTGTCATGAAGAGTCTGAGAAAAATATAAACTTGATCTGTTTTATGGAAAAATTTGTAGTTGCTTTACAACTGTGCTTTTCTGTATAGATCTTTAGAAATTCATGTAAGAAAATATATGATGGTTCTGGTCATGGAACTTTCTGGATAAATATGAAATGTGAAGTAGAATCTGGGAAAAATAGGAAATAGAGCTATGCACTCTTTTACAGTAGGGTGGTAGTTCAAAGTACCTTTATGGGCAGTTTGCTTGTCATTTTTGTATCTGTAGCTCTGTATTTTATCTTTGGCTGAAACTTGTTCAGTAGAGTCCATTAGGTGTTGTTGACTTTCTGGAATTTTTGTGGATTTTTCTGAGTCTAGAAAAATGCACTTGCAGTTCAATCGGAATTTCTTTTGATCTAATTAAAAGTGGAAAAGGGTGATTATCGGATTTTGTCTTATGAATTGAATAGTGTTGACCCCAATGTCAAAAGTGGTTCAACAAGTTGGCTTTGTTGGTTTGCAAGAGTTATTTCCGCATTTATTGAATTATAAATTCATCGCACGCAATAGGATCGACCCCGCCGGAGCTTCACCAAGAGCAGGAGCTAAACGCCGAGCCGGAGATCCAGGAGCTGCAGCAACCAGAGGAAGCAGACCCCGCGGCCGACACTAACCTGCCTGAGTGCCCCTCCCACGAGGCCTCAGTCTTCACCCAAGGCAAGCCCCGGAGCATTCTAAGTCTCCCAGTTTTTGCAATTAATTTACTTGAGTCCTTTATATTGTGATGCATTAGGTATAGGAGTTGATTGAATCCTATTTGTTGCATTACCATTCCTTGATTATTGATTATTACCTGCCTTGTTATCCTGCTACTGCTTAATAATGTAGAATTGCTCAGCCTGCTTAATAAAAGTAGCAGTTAAGGATGTTTCCGTAATACCCCGATGGGTATTTACCGGATCACGGTTGGCTATATTTGCTATCGTGGAAAAGAACCTGAGTAGTAATGAAATACGGTCAACTGGAAGGCAAGGCACAAGTTGGAAACTTGGGGCAGTCCGTCCGTTGGATCGTGTAGGTTTGTATCGATGTTGGCCCTCGTTCATTTTTGAACGCGCCCTTTTACTTAGGGATATGTCGGTGCCGTAATCATCGACCCCAAAGCCGGTTAGAAGCTGTTCGGGCCGGTCTCAACCCGTGTCGTGCCCTCTAGTACGGAAGTTGCGATCTGCCGCGTGAGGCCATCGCCAGACTCTGATTGGGCGGTCCGTGCTTGAGCCGCGACGATTACCACCACGAACAAGCGTCGAGCGGTTGCCCAATGCATGGACCCGACGGGGAAAGTGTGGGCTGGTATTAAAGGTCTTTCACCAGCTGGTTTGGAATTCGATTCGAGTCGCCGTCTCCCCCGGTTAGTGGGAAACTATGGCGAGCTTCACCACGATACAACTCCATGTGATGTCTAAAGGTTCAACTAAAATGTGGATAAGCCAACTGGATATGGTTATATTATTGTTTGTTAGATTCAAGTGAGTGCTCTAGTACAGGTAGTAACCTAGAACTAAGGAGTAGGTTTAAAAGTAACAACTCATCATAATCATTAATTATCCCTTATCTGAATTTGCGCCTTTCGCAACTAAAAGATCCTAGCTCCACCTCAAAAGCCTTGCATACCCTTGGAGTCCTTTATTTTCAGTTAGACGGGTAAGTCTAGCTGAGTACATTCCCGTACTCAGGGTTTATCCCGTTTGTTGCAGATGGCCAGGTCTACTTTGGCTATTGTAAGCACTGCCTCTACCCAGTGGAAGGTGATGAGGAGTAGGCCCAGGGCAGGGTCGTCAAGAAGCTTTCCTCCTTCTTTTGCCGGACTGAGACTACTGGTGGCACACTATCTTAAAAAGGAGGAATGACTTGTGTTGAGTGGGTTTATCAAACAATGTTTTATTTGAACCACGTTTGTTGTGGTCGTGTTTTAAACTTATTCAAGCTTCCGCCCTTTTAAACTCAATATTGTAATAACTCTGTTTTAAATTCCGCACTCTGATGTTTTAAATTCGATTTCGTTTCGCTGTAATGTATCTTTACGAATGTAACCTTGAACGATGCGATCCTGTATGTTATGGTGTTAGAAATCCTTCGTGATTTCCGGACTACCGGGGTTATATGGGTTCAAGTATGAGTCAAAGTCAGACGGATTTGGCTAAGATAATACTTGAGCTCTTATCGCCAGGTCGGTTCCGCCACAGGGTTGGCTTTGGCACCGCCGACTAGCTCATGTTGGGATGAGGAACTTGGCCCAACTTCAAAGGGAAGGGCACATCCTTGGACTAACCAATGTCTCTTTTGAGAAAGATAGGATTTGCAGTGCATGCCAAGCCGGAAAGCAAGTTGGAGCAAAACATCCAATCAAGAACATCGTGTCAACTACAAGACCGTTGGAGCTATTGCACATGGACCTCATCGGACCCGTTGCTTACCAAAGCATCGATGGTAACAAATACGGTTTCGTTATTGTTGATGACTATTCTCGCTTCACTTGGGTGTTCTTTTTAGCAGATAAAAGTGAAACGCAAGGCATTTTCAAGAAGTTTGCTAGAAGAGCACAAAATGAGTTTGACATTAAGATCAAGAAAGTGAGGAGTGACAACGGGACTGAGTTTAGGAACACCAACATAGAAGAGTATCTTGATGATGAAGAGATCAAGCATGAGTTCTCCGTTCCATATACCCCACAACAAAATGGGGTTGTGGAAAGGAAGAATAGAGCTCTTGTTGAAGCCGCAAGGTCTATGTTGGATGAGTACAAGACTTCCCATGGCTTTTGGGCGGAGGCGATGAACACGGCGTGTCATGCAATCAACCGCCTCTACCTTCACAAGCTAAGAGGGAAGACGCCATATGAGCTTCTAACCGGTAACAAACCGAAGGTGCACTACTTTAGAGTCTTTGGCTGCAAGTGTTTCATACTTAACAAGAGGGCCAAAAGCTCAAAGTTTGCACCTAAGGTACACAAAGGCTTTCTACTTGGTTATGGTACTAACGAACATGGCTACCGTGTATTCAATAATGCCACCGACACTATTGAGTTAACGGTAGACGTGACTTTTGATGAATCCGACGGCTCTCAAAAGGAGCAAGTCAATGATGAGCTTGTAGGTAATGACGTGCCTCCATCCGAAGCTATCAAGAAGCTTGCAACCGGTGATGTGAGGCCTGTTGAAATTCAAGATGATGAAGATGATCCATCACACACTCCACAAGATTCTCATGTCCATCATGTGCATCCACATGCGCATGATGAAGCTTTCGCAACTCCGAATGGTGGTAGTGTGGATGATGTTCAAGTGATACATCAAGTTGATGATCAAGTACAAGCTCAACATGAAGTCCAACAAGATGATGGAGACATCAACACATATGATGAAGATGATGAAGATGGACCCATCCAAAGGAGATCACTTGTGCGGCATCCAAGAGTTCATCATACAGTTCAACGGGATCGTCCCGTTGACAACATATTGGGGAGCATACGGCGTGGGGTAACGACACACTCACGTTTAGCAAGTTTTTGTGAACATTACTTGTTTGTCTCCTCTTTGGAACCTCTTAGGGTGGAAGAAGCACTTGATGATCCGGACTGGGTGATGGCTATGCAATAAGAGCTGAACAACTTCACCAGGAATGAAGTCTGGTCCTTAGTGGAAAGGCCCAAGCAAAATGTGATAGGAACCAAATGGGTCTTCCGCAACAAGCAAGACGAGCATGGCGTGGTAACAAGGAACAAAGCACGGTTGGTGGCTCAAGGTTTCACTCAAATCGAAGGTTTGGATTTTGGGGAAACCTATGCACCTGTAGCTAGGCTTGAATCAATTCACATATTACTTGCCTTTGCTACTCACCATGATTTCAAGCTATACCAAATGGATGTGAAAAGTGCATTCCTCAACGGCCCCCTCTCCGAATTGGTGTATGTGGAGCAACCACCGGGTTTTGAGGACCCAAAGTTTCCCAACCACGTCTACAAGCTCGACAAGGCGCTCTATGGGCTCAAACAAGCCCCTAGAGCTTGGTATGATTGTCTTAAGGATTTCCTACTCAAAAAGGGTTTTGAGATAGGGAAGGCCGATCCTACTTTATTTACTCGCAAAGTTGATGATGATATCTTTGTGTGCCAAATATATGTCGATGACATAATATTTGGTAGTACTAATGTTGCCTTTTGTGAGGAATTTAGTAGGATCATGACCAAAAGGTTTGAGATGTCCATGATGGGTGAGTTGAAGTACTTTCTGGGATTCCAAATCAAGCAACTCAAGGATGGCACATTCCTCAGTCAAACCAAGTATACAAAGGACATGCTAAAGAAGTTTGAGATGGACAAGACCAAACCCATCAAGACTCCCATGCCAACCAATGGACATCTTGATCTAAATGTGGATGGTAAGTCAGTGGACCAAAAGGTATATCGCTCTATGATCGGTTCATTGCTTTACCTTTGTGCATCTAGGCCCGATATTATGCTTAGTGTGTGCATGTGTGCAAGGTTTCAAGCTAATCTGAAAGAATGTCATATTATGGCCGTTAAGAGAATATTTTGATACTTAGTGCACACTCCGAATCTTGTCTTGTGGTATCCCAAGGGCTCCACTTTTGATCTACTTGGCTATTCCGATTCGGACTATGCCGGTTGCAAAGTAGATCGGAAGAGTACTACCGGGACTTGCCAATTTATTGGAAGGTCTTTGGTGTCTTGGAGTTCTAAGAAACAAAATAGTGTTGCCCTATCCGCTGCCGAAGCCGAGTATGTGGCGGCCGGCGCATGCTGTGCTCAACTACTTTGGATGAAGCAAACACTAAAAGATTTCGGATGTGAGGAAACCAAAATTCCACTTTTGTGTGACAATGAGAGTGCTATCAAACTAGCAAACAATCCCGTAAACCATTCTCGCACAAAACATATAGACATCCGACACCATTTCTTGAGAGACCATGAAGCCAAAGGAGATATCGCAATTCGCCATGTGAGCACCGAAAAACAACTAGCCGATATCTTCACAAAGCCTTTAGATGAGTCAAGATTTTGTGCTTTGAGGAGTGAACTAAATATCATTGATTCTCGTAACGTGGCTTGATGTCTTGCACATATTTGTTTTCACCTAGAGACCTAGACAAATGCTTTGACAAATATTGTGTGTGATTTCAAAATCTATTTTGCATGCTTCACCTATGTCCATGGCTATGTACTGGTTAGATGATATCTGGACATATTTGAAGTGTGTATAGTATACCACACAAGGTTCTCTTGGAATCCCTCTCTGGACCCTCTGATTTTGTACTGTCGGTGGTACCGCCATAGGGTCGGTAGTACCGACGTCGGTAGTACCGACCCCTATGGGCGGTACCACCGACCGGTTTTACCCGAGTATAAAAGGGTCGCCGTGAAATCCTCTTTCAACCCTAGTCAAACTTCTTTTGACCGCCGCCTCCTGCCTCCTTGCGCCGCCGCTCGAGCCCATGCAAGCCGTCGCGCCCTTCTTCCTCTCCGATCTCCCTCCTCCTCCACCCAAATCCAAATCTCTCCGGTGGAAAGGTGCGTGGGAGCAAGGGGATCGTCGTGGTGGTGTTCTTGAAGCCCGAAGTTTCCTTCTCCATTGGATTTTCGGCCTCTTCTCCACGAGTAGCAAGGTACTAGGGTGTTCATGCCCGATCTCTCAATGTATCTTGTTCTAGGTCGATTCCTTTGGTAGGATTGCTCTATCTAGTATGTAGATGCTTCTCGGATGAATGTTTTGCAAGTTCTTGGACGATTTGTGAGATTGGTTAGAAGGAAACCGCACACTGCCGTGCGGTCGGTAGTACCGCCATATGGTCGATAGTACCGACCGCGCACAGTGAGGTGTCTTCCTCCCCAATTTTGATCGTTTCCTTTGATACATCCTTTGAAGTTATCTTTCTATCCCTCTTGGTCTCACTTCGGTCAATGCTATCTTTGTCTAGATGAGCCGGAGGCCCTCTCATGCTCGTGCCCCTAGTGATGATGATGAGGAAGAGTATGCTGCGATGGAGCAAGGTGGTGTTGATGTTGGTGGACCGCAACGGCGCAATCCTGCGCTCCGTGCTCGGTCTGCTGGCGGGAGTATGGAGGATCTCTCTCGTCAGGTCCATGGACGCTCGTCCGGGGCCCCAGGGCACGTCGCAACATGGAGAGCGCCAGAGGAAGTGGTAGCGGCCGTGCCCGTGGCAGTGGGCATGCTGCCTCTCCGCCTCCTCCGCCCCCTGCCGCTGGTCCGCCCGGGCGCCTGCATAGCGTCATTGTGGGCGGAGTGGCTTCGCCGGCTGGTGCTGGGCGTGAGGGTCGTTCTCTCGATCCTCGCGTTAGACCGGCATCTCCTCCGACTTCAGGGTTGATGCTCATCAACCATGCGTTTCCTATGCACCCTGAAGCCGGAGCCTTCCTGACCGCCGTCCCTGACGCTCTTCTTGGAGATCCCATAGACTACTCTGACAGGAAGCGGGGGAACCTGATGAGGAGGCAGCGTGAGGAGAACCCGTATGTGTTTGTCAGAGATGACTCTGTGGACCGGAGGTTTTGGTCCAGGTTCCAGCAGGATTTCTATATGTCAGTATGCTGGAAGGGTTTCTGCACTAAAGGGGTTCCTCCTCTATTTGAGCATAAGCGGCTGGCAGTCCGCTCCTTGACAGACAAGGACTCTGAGGAGATTTAGGCCTTGGTGCAGAGGCTCGAGGAGTGGAGCATTTTGGGGTTGATATCTGGCGAGCGCAGTTTCAACCAGGAGATCCTCTGCCAGTTTTGGGCTACTCTCTTTATTGATCAGGAGGCTCGGGTGCTGCACTGGATGACCCAAGGGGTCCACTACCGGTGCAACTTCGTCACGTTTGCTCGGTTGTTGGGCTTCAACCATGAGGACAGATGCCCCTCGCCTTTCAGAGATGTATGGTGGGGGTATGTACACAGAGCAGTTGCAGAGCTCAGGCATCTACTTGGATGGTGCAGTGGCGAACTTCAAGGTCCCTGGCCTGAAGCCCGCCTACTACGTCCTTAACAACATAATGCGCCTGACCCTGGATCCGAAGATTGGTGATCAAGACAACTTGAGAGATGATGCTGCCAAGGTCCTTGTTCGCTTTGCTCTGCCAGATGGACGCTTTAGCATCTCTCATTTTCTCTGGCAGAAGATCTCAGATGTGTACAATGATCCACACAAGGCCCTGCCCTATGCTCCATACCTTATGCATATCATTGAGCATGTGGTTGGGGCCACCTTTGAGTATGATCGTGCCATGAAGGAGTACAGTGTTCGCAAGTTCACTTCTGCTCCCTCCAAGGACAAGGACAAGGTTGATGAGAGTGGAGATGTTCCAGCAGCAGCAGCGCCTGGTGAGGCTCAGCCGGGTCATGGAGATGTTCCTCCTGCCACCGCTCCTCCTCCGCGTCGTGAGAGGCGTAGGAGTGGCGGTCTTCGCTCCGCGCTCGGCAAGATCTTCTCCTGGATGTGCTACAGGGCCGACCGCGACGAGCAGTTTCAGCAGGACGTGCGTCAGCACCTTGGTCTTCCTCCGCGCTCTCCAGTCCGACCTCATCCAGATCCGTTTGCGGAGTATGATGCTCAGCCCCAGCGCGACGACGACGATGATGACGATGATCAGCAGCAGTTCCAACAACAGCCGCAGCAGCAGCCGCAGCAGCCCCGTGGTGGTGAGGCTGGCTTTTACAGCTCCATGCTGTATCAGCCTCAGTTCTATCAGCCTCCACCCCCGTACCAGCCTCCTCCTTTCTACCCTGATTATGGTGCGGGTACGTCCTTCACGGGCGGATCCACATCATATCAAGGTGGTGGTGGTGGCTCGTATATGGGCTTTGTTGGCCCCGACGCCGATCCAGCTGGCAGCGGCGGTTTTTGTGACCCCACTCCGCCGCCGGATTCCTCTACTCCTTCGTCATCCTTTCCAGGTGGTGATGTGGGTGCCAGTGCTTATTCCTCTATCTTTGGTGGTCCTTATCAGGGTGGGTCTTCCGGCAGCTATTACTAGTTCTTTGCTTTTTGTGGCCTACCCATTTTGGTACTTGATGCCAAAGGGGGGGTGTTAGGCTTATTCTGATGTAATAGCTAGTTGTGTGAGAGAGAGGTTTAATCTTTGAGACTAAGTGTGGTATGCTATGTTTAAATTTGTGATGATGAGGATGTAAAACATTTGTGCTTATTGTTATATTCATGTATGGTTCATCCTCTATATTTATGTTCCTGTCATGGTGATTGTTGCTTTCGATATGGCTATGTGATTTGAGTTCTTTTCTTTCTTCCATAGCCATTCGCTTCTCTTATTACATTGTTTTGTGAATCACCATGTCATATTGTTTATGCATCACAAATTGATATATATGATGTTGTCACACACTTAGGCACCCCACGGATTGCAAAATTTAGGGGGAGCTCTTGTTCTTATGTACGCAACCTTGTTTTAATCAAGGTTTGAAGTTCATATCCAAAGCATACACTAAGGGGGAGCTTGAACTAAATTTTGGAATTCAAAAGCTTCAATTCTTTCTATCCTTATTGTAAGCCTAAGTTGGTTGTCATCAATTACCAAAAAGGGGGAGTTTGTAAGTGCATTCGCCCCCAATGTGGGTTTTGGCTAATTAATGACAATCAAATTAGGGACTAACCGGTTTATAAAAGTATGTATGCAGGTGTTACTCCTTAGAAAGATTTGAAACGTTGAAATCTCGTGAACAAAGCACGTTGGATACATTTGGACATAAAGATGCCTAGCTCAAGTGGTAGTTTAAAATTTCAATTTTAAACTTGAGTTATAGGTAAGCCGGACTATCAAGAGGGTCACAAATTATGTTGGCTAGATGTGGAGAAAAGTGCTCAATTCGTCTAACTTTAGTTCGCTTGAGAGACACCGCACAATCACAAACACATAGAGGTTAATCTTGTGTTGTCGGTGGTACCGACCATGGGGGTCGGTGGTGCCGACTGCAATTTCTTCGCGTAGTGCTCAAAACAACCTCTCTGTTCTGGTTCGAAAATGACCTGGCGGTAGTACCGCCATAATCTCGGTACTACCGCCCGCGGTGGTACCGACCGAGCTCGGTAGTAAGCCTGGTTCGCAGAGCTCTCTGGACGCGCTCAAAATGAACTGGCGGTGGTACCGCCATCATGTCGGTGGTACCGCCCTCGGCAGTACCGACCCTGGTCGGTAGTAACTTGGTTTTGCGAAGCTCTCTGTGTAGAGTTAAAATTGGCCTGGCGGTGGTACCGCCATAACCTCGGTACCACTGACCTCGGAGGTACCGACCCAGGCCCGGTGGTAGCCAGGTTTGCAGGGCTCTCTGGACTGACTGGTTCTGAGTTGGCGGTGGTACCGCCATTGCCTCGGTACCACCGACCTCGGAGGTACCGACCCTGGTCGGTGGTTTCCGAGGGACCAAGTCCCTAACTGATGAGCTCTCTGTTTGGAGCCAAATTTGGCCTGGCGGTAGTACCGCCATTACCTCGGTACTACCGCCCGCGGTGGTACCGACCTGAAGTCGGTAGTTGACTGTTTGGTCAGATCTGGATCTATGCGACCGTTATGAACAGGTCGGTGGTACCGACTATGGGTGGTCGGTGGTACCGACCAGCCTCGGGACTGGGGGAGTATAAATGCTTCTCCACTTCTCTTTTCACGGTCACCCACTCATTCCACTCACTTATTGCCTACCTAACTTCAGACAAACACTCTCAAGCATTGACTCCTCCCCTCTCTCTCCCCTTTTGCTCCTAGATTCACTCTCTTGCAAGGATTGAGCTAGGGACGTGAGATTAGAGAGCGGGAAGCATCGATCTCCGACGTGAGCACTTGGTTTCCATCTAGCCGGCTTGGTTTGTGTATATTACTCTTGAGCTCTTTGAGCTCTAGCCGGTTAGGTGTTCTTCGTGGTAGCCCGTGTTGCTCATTTGTGAGGGCTCCCCGAAGTGTTTGTATTTCCCCTGTGATTTCTAGTGGAGAAACTCTCGTAGCCTTTGTGGTTGCTTGAGTGAGGCAAGGAGGTGAAATAGACTCCGACCTTTGTGGTCACCTCAACAATGAGGACGTAGGCACTCCTTAGTGGATTGGCCGAACCTCGGGATAAATCGCGTGTCCCGTGTGCTTGTTGTTGTCTCTACTTTGTTCATTACGCTTGTTATTGTGTTGTTCGTGTTCTTCCTATCCCTATCTCATTCTTAGGTTGGGAAGGCTCGATCTACATCAAGGGGAGCAACCAAGGTTTGGTGAGAATAGATTTACTGTGTATCATACTTAGGAAAGTGGGCTAGAATCTTGTATTACCTTCATAGCTTTCATTCATCGGATTTGTAGTTCTTTTAGGATCCCGGTTGTGCCGTTTGTTTGTGTCGGTAGTATCGGTGTTTCACACCCGGTAGTACCTGCCCAAACAAACCGGCCTCTCCGGTTGCTATCTAACTACATCTTTTAGTTTGTGAAGTTTCAGATTGTCAAAAATCACCTATTCACCCCCCCTCTAGGCTGATTCGATCCTTTCAGCTTTTGAACCACGAAAATATCTTTGAAATTCTAAAGTTTTGTGACTAAACTTAGATATAGACCTGGACAAGAAAAATCTAAATGATACATTTAGAGTTCATGAAAATATCTTTAAAACATTCCATAAATTCGATTTAGATCAAGAAAAAAGCAAACTATTCGGAAAATCTAGAAACTTTTCAAAACATTATAATAGATGTCTAAAAGCCATTTTGAAAACTTTTCAATAAAAACATGAGATGCAACCAACAGGAATGCAACACCAACATAAAATGATACTATGTTTTTTGAAGGAATATTGGCAGGAGCGCTGTCGATTCATTTAGCAGATAACGAGTTTAATATACAGAGTTTAAACCTAAAGGATTCTCCCAGTCCCAGGCAGGCCATGAGGTTTAGCATTGATCTTACACTTAATTACATAAAAGATGGGTAATCCCGATCTATATCATTATAATTATCCAAAAGAAGCCAACGAATAATTTGCAAATTTTACATCATAACAATTAAGTGTCATTAGGTTTTCTTTCTCCTTCGATATTCAACTAAATACAGGAGAGTGAATCACCTTATGCTTGCAAGCAAATTCCTCGAGCTGTGACCGGAACATCCCAAGCTGCTCTTTCATGACATCGGTCCTGACCTTGGCCACATTCTCCCCGACCAGCCGGAATCGGTTCTGAAAGTTCCCAGCAATACTCTCATATCATCTCCAAACAGGGAAGAAACAACACACATCTCTTATTTAAAACAAGTTGAGATGAAAATTTAGGTGGGGCGAATTAAGAACATAATTCTGTAGTGATGTCGTAAGAATGTACATGAATATCTAATACGGAGTACATAGTAAATTTAAAGATTGATTAAAATGGTGCTTTTCTCATTAGATGATAGCAGCCAATAGACAAAAACACCAATTAAACAAGAGTCTAAAATCCAACTGTCCAAGAGCTAAAAGACCTGTAAATTTGAAGAACAAATGAGTTACGGTGTAATATATGATTATATGTGATAATAAAATTAAAACAGCACATAGCAATACAGTTGACAAACTACTGGACACTGGAGTACTATTAAAGAACTAAATCATGTCCAGATCTTCTCGTGGCCTAGCCTAGGCAAGTTAACAGCGCGCAGCAAGGCAGGCGGCCGGCAGCTAGCTGCAGGCCCTTCACCTGCGCTGACGCTCGAGCCAGGAAGCCAGCAAGGGCCAAGCCGCCGGCAGTTGACCGGTGGCACCACGGCAGGGGCTCCGGCGATTGGCGGCTGCAGCTAGGGCGTCCAGCAGCGGCTTCCGGCATCGCCGGACTTGCCGCGTCGGCGTTGAGGGATTGGGGATCGAGACGGTGGCCGGTGATTCCTGAATCCTGAATCCCCGATGCGATGCATTCTTGCTTTGCTTTGCTAGGATTGAGTGATGGGCTCTCTCCTATTGGGCCTTTGGCCTATGCTCGCGTCACATTCCTCTCCCAGACACGCCGCCGGCCGTACGCCGCCCGCAAAAACGACGCTCGCTTGACGCGTGATGATGACCTGAGGACTGAGGAAGAAGGGAGGGGTAATAGGGGCTTCCCGCCGGTGGTACCGCATGGGAGCTCCGCCTATGGCATTCTTTTGATCTTCGGAATTCCTATTTTTCCATGAAGGCCGAATTTCATTACTGGAAGCAACGAAATTACACAGATCTGTTCACAACCCCAGAATTACCACATACCCCACCAAAACAGCAACATCGAGTCTTATCTATGATACAGATCACGAAGGGAACTAAAACATAGACCTAAAACAAAACCAACTCCCCCAACTACGCTTACGAGCCGATGAAAATGAGCGAAACAAAGTCATCCACTAGCTAGACTTAACAAAGTACAAAAAAAACGTAACCGGCACGCAGGCCGCGTAGACTCTTGGTCAAGGTGAAACTATCCCACAAAAGGCACCATCTGCCGATCCTCAAGCGAATTCCTCTCCGCATCCTTCTTATGAAAGGAGAGAGCCGCCGTCTTGATCACTTCCGCTCCTTGCTTGATACTTGCTTCCATCCCCTCCTTGAAAAGACCTGCCCAGAAAATAATAAAGGCACAAAACATGTAAACAATCTCAGTAGGAGATTTAATCTTTTTCTTGTCAAAACAGATAGCATTTTTGGTTTTCCATATGGCCCAGCAAACAGCTGCGAGACCCATGGCATAAACCTCCCCCCTGGAAGGATGTGCTCAATCCAGATCCAAAATTGCTCAAAACTATTTGGCCTACACCGATCACCCTGATTCGGATTTGAGTGCTCGTCTTGCTCATATTTGGGGGCGTAGCCTTGAAGTTGGTTTTTGTGGGAGTATTGTGCTGGATTCGCCTAGTTCTGCAAACAACGTTTCTCCTGGCCAGGCTCCCCTTTGTGGTGTGAGGTCGAGAGGAACTGTTTGGTCTACTCTTGGGGGTGATACACATTCTTTTTTACAGGTTCTACAGACTCCTTTGAAGTCTGGAAAGAGCATGGATCCGAGGCAATACAACGATGGTGGTTACAACTATGGTGAAAGGTCGAGATGACGGACTAGAGGGGGGTGAATAGTCCTTTTTAAAATTAAACTTAATCGGAGCGACTAACCGAAACAAATGCGGAATTAAAACTATCGGTCTAGCCAAGACTACACCCCTATACCTATACTCTATGACACCTTACAAAAGATCCTAATCAATGCAAATAAGGTGTCGGGCTAGCTAGAACTCACCTAACCAATTCTAAAAGCAAGGTCACACAAGCCTATGCAACTAGTACTTCAAGCACGGGGGAGCTCCTATGTAATCTAGCAAGCAAAGCACAAAGCCTAAGCTCACTAGCAATGCTCAATAACAAGTCTACACAAGCCAAATTAGAGAGCTTAACTTAGCTACACAAACTAAGCAACTAAACACTAGCACAAGAATAAATATTGCAATACAAGCTAGTGTAAACAACAGGTAGTCGGTACTACCGGGCTGCTAGGCCGGTACTACCGACACCGGTACTACCGGGCTTTACGGCCGGTACTATCGAGCACCTGCAGGGAGCTACGAAATCGAAGGGGATGAGATGCAATCTCAGATCTTGCAATTACCCCACTTCCCTAGATGATGTAGATGATGATTGTAGCTTCCCCAAGTCTTCGTTCCTTGCCAAAAGGTAGATCGAGTCTTCCCAACCTAAGATAGAGTGATGGAGGGAGGAAGAACACGAAGAACACAAACAAGCATAATATGCAAGGAAACAAGAACAATAAGAGCAACAAGAGACGGGGACACAAGATTTTATCCCGAGGTTCACTTGGTTGCCACCAAGCTAGTCCCCGTTGAAGCAAGCCCAAGGTTGCCGCCGATCCTCTTGCTAGTGGTGACACTAAGCCAACCTCTCCACGATGGAGTGCTCACCAAGAGCTCTAGCTTTCGATCCGGCCGGACCCCTTGGCGCTCTTCACGCCTCTTCTCCACTAGAGTTGCTCTTCGCGATCTCCCGCGGGGCGAGCACAATGCCCCTCACAAATCTTCTCCGGAGCCACGCACAATCTTCACGCGGGCTTCACGACGGAGACGAGCACCAAGCCGTCTAGGAGGTGGCAACCTCCAAGAGTAATAAGCACCACCGGCTTGCAACTCGAGCACCTAGTGCCACTCGATGCTATCTCTCAAAGCAACGCACTAGGATCGCTCTCTCACACAATCGGATAAGCACTAAAGCATATGTGTGTTAGAGGGATCCCTAGCACATCCACACAAGCCACCAAGGCTATGGAGTGCTTAGCCAACTTGACCAACCAGCCCAAGGCCGGTTACCACGACTATATATAGAGGGGAGCCACAAACTAGCCGTTTCTCCTTTTCTGCGCTTCGGTCGGTAGTACCGACCCCCTGGGCCGGTACTACCGGTTGTCCAAATGACCGTTAGGATCCCCTTCCTAACACAGGCGGTAGTAGGGTCGGTACTACCGGCCCCGGTACTACAGGCCTTATAGCGGTACTACCTCTAGGCCAAAACTCCTCCGAACAGAGAGTTTGTGCGCTGCCCACAAAGGGTCGGTAGTAGGGTCGGTACTACCGGCCTTATGGCGGTACTACCTCTAGGCCAGATCTAGATCTACACAGAACGCATCTAAACTTCCTCCAAACGTCGGTACTACCAACCGGGGGGTCGGTACTACAGGTGGTCGGTAGTACCGGCCCTACGGTGGTACTACCTTTAAGCCAGATCTAGATCTACACAGAGAACCTCCAAAACGACTTCGATCGCCGGTACTACCGACTAGGGGTCGGTACTACCGAGCTCGGTAGTACCGGCCCTATGGCGGTACTACCTCTAGGCCAAAAATGGCCCCAACACAGAGAGCATGCGATCTGTTCGCGGAGGGGTCGGTAGTACCGGCCTTATGGCGGTACTACCTCTAGGCCAAAACTCCTCCGCGCTAAAACGACCATAACTTTTAGCTCCGAACTCCGATTTCGATGATCTTGGACATTTTGGAAAGCTTATGCAGAGGGCTACATATCCCACATACAAATCTAATCCAACTCACAAAGAGTTAGTACAGTTTTCCAATCCAAGATCCATCGCTTCTCTTTTTCCACCCAAAGCTTTCTCCAAAACTTCTCCGAGTTGATTCAAATCAACTCCAACACCTTCTCCTTTGCAAATGTGCCAACACCACCAAGTGTATACAACCTTGTGCATGTGTGTTAGCATTTTCACAAACATTTTTTAAAGGATTTTCACTTGCTCTCACCACACCACTCGATCCTAGTAACATCGCAAAGTTAGATCGCTCAAGTGGCACTAGATGACCGATATGCAAACAAGTTTGCTCCTCTTAATAGTACGGTCATCTATCCTAAACCCGGTCATAATCTTCTCTACACACCTATGACCGGTGAAATGAAATGCCCTACGAGTATACCTTTGCCTTGCGCATTCCATTTCATCTTCTTTGGTGTTGATGCAACACATGCACCAACCTCTTCATCAAATGATATGATCCACTTCATATCATCACATGGCCTCCATAGTCCATTGATCTTGACATCACTTGCTCTTCACCATCGCTTCGGTCCTTCGGCGCCAAGTCTTGCTTAAGCCTCCCGACACTCGGTACCAACGGCTTCAAAGCCTCCAACTTGCCCTTCACCTTCGCAACCGGTCCATCAAGCCAAGTCTTGCCTTGATCTTCACCATCTTAGCCACATGAACACATGTCATGTTTCATGTGCATTAAGCTCCTTCTTCACATGTGTGAGCCTTGCAACATATTCCAAGCCATTTCTCCTCTATGACATATGTTGCTCACACATGGTCACCTGTGTAATTTACT
Source organism: Coix lacryma-jobi var. lacryma-jobi (assembly GCA_009763385.1). Lineage (NCBI taxonomy): Eukaryota > Viridiplantae > Streptophyta > Magnoliopsida > Poales > Poaceae > Coix > Coix lacryma-jobi. The sequence goes on from CM019824.1 coordinate 7,244,553, forward strand.
TCAAACACATATTAGTCCACCTAAGTTGTCACTCAATTACCAAAACCAAACAAGGACCTTTCATATGGCTACGGGGGTTTCAGAGGTGAAAGAGGATGGTATGGTCAGGGTGATCGTGGAAGGTTCCAAAGGGGCGGTGGCAGGGATAGAGGTAGGGGGAGGGACCGTGGAGGAGGTCGTGATAGAGGGGGCGACAGAGATAGAGGAGGTGGGAGAGATAGAGGTGGTGGTCGCCAGGGCTATGGGAACATGGTTTACAGAAATCAACAACCTGAGGAAACCAGAGGACAGGCTAATGAGAAAGGTCCTGAACCTCAGCAGGAGAGTGATCACAATCTGATGAATATTGAGGTCTCAGCAAATGATAATCCCAGGGTAGAAGATTCCAATGAGCAGGTTTTAAATTCTTTGGAAAAAGAGGGCTAGTCTGATCAGTTGGCTAGGGGAGGAGTTCTGTTTTGCAATAGATGTGGTAAAGGGGGACACCTTCCTGAAGAATGTCAGCATCCTGTAGTGTGTACCAAGTGCCATAAGGAGGGTCATGTGGTGAGGGTGTGTGTGTGGAAAAAATGCCATGGGAGTTTATCTCCCCTTTCTTTGGTTTCTTTGCATATGGTCAAGGGTTTCATGCAATTGAGAGTGAAGCATCAGATGAGGGTATCAAAGATATGTCCAATACTGCTATCATCACTATTACTGCGGGCACTGCTTCTGCTAGACAAGTGGAATTTGAATTCAAAGAGAAAGCTGGACCTAATTACACTTGGAGGTGGTATGCCAAAAGAATAGGCGACAACAAATATCAGTTGAGATTCCCCAACTCTCAGGTCATTGAGGACCTAGCCTTCTTTACTGAGCTAAGAATGAGATCCCTACCTGCTGTGGTCTTTAGAGTGGAGAAATGGAACCCTGCTAATGGTTCGAAAGGAACCCTGGATATTGCTTGGTTCAGAGTCAAGGGGATACCTTATGAGAAAAGATCCTTCTCTAATGTTTGCAAGATAGCATCGAAAGTTGGGTTGCCTCTGGAAGTGGACAAGGAAAATTTGTTTAGATATGAGTACGTGAGAGTTAAAATTGGTTGCAGAGATGTCTCTAAAGTCCCAACCATAGTAGATGGTCTGTTGGATTTTCATTTCTATGACTATACTTTTCAGAGAGAGGTTGTCCAAGAAGGTCACACCAATACAGCTGGAAATCAGTGGGTGAGGAATGGTAGGGATAAAGCTAAGGATGATGCCCCTTCCCCTAAAAAGCAGAAAACTAATACTTCCACCCAGGGGAATATGTATAGTCAGGAGATTAAGTCTCAAGGAGAGGCAAGTAAAGGTGACAATACAGGGAAAGGCAAGCAAATTGCTAATCAAAGTATTGAACAGGAAGTTGACAATAGCAGCAAGGCTGTTGAGGAGGAAATCGAAGATGAAGGACTGAATATAGGGGATTTAATTGTACCTGGTAGTGATCATCTTAAGTTTGGTAACTTTGAAAAAATTGAGATCAGAAAGCTTAGTTGTTTCTCCTTCTTTGAGAGCAGCAAAACCTTGATTGATGAGTATGGCTCCAATATGGAAAAATCAAGTTATGATCCTCTGATAGCTGTGGAGGCTAAGAATGTCATTTGTGGAAATCAGAGTAGTGAATATTTTGACTTTGGCTATCTAAAAGGCAAGTCTGGCACCTCATCTTGCTTATCCACTATTCTGGAAGAACAAGAAGATATGGTTGTTCAGAGGGCATCTTCCTTAAGCCCTCAGGATGGGAGCCAGCAAGCCCCTGCTGTGGACATGTCCAGCCAGGAAGATTTAGCTCAAACAGATCTTCAGAAGGTATATACAACTATTCAGGAAGTGCTGAAGGATAGTCTTGGGGAGGTGATTTTGAGTAAGAGTTTGTTAGAGGAATCTTGCCAGAAACAAACAGCCTTGGATAGTCCTGTCTTACCTGAAAAGGTTGAGCCTGTTGAGTCTAAACAGGTGGAGGAGAATGGAAAGGCAGCTGAGACAGTTGACATGGTTTCAGAAAAGTCAAAGGAGATGACATAATCTGCTACTGGGCCTGAAGATCCTTTTGTCTGGAAAGAAGTTAGACACAGAGCAAGAGGGTCAGGGACATGGAGGACACCCAGCTGAATATTGAAGATCAACTGCAAGGCAAGGGGGTCAAGGAATCTACCAAGGAAGGTACAATTCTTTCTGATCAGAACTCCTTTGCAGTTCTTTCTATGGCGAGCATTTTTAATTTAGCTAATCAAATGGGGGTTCATGATGAATCTATGTCCTTTGAGAAAATAGATGTCTTATGTGACTTAGAAAAGGCCAGAATGCAACTAGCTGAACATCAGGTTGGTTTTACTGAGGGGGAGGATTGTGTGAGAGAGGACACTTCCCCTAATAAGGAGTGTCAAGTCTCTGCCTGGCTTTCGGAAGAGTCAGAGGAGGAACCTTGTATTCCTCTGGTCAGTATAAAGCGAAAAAGCTCCTCCAAAAAGAAAAAGTGAAAAAAAACTAAAGGTAGACAAGGTCAGCCTCCAGATGGCTCTAATTCTACAAAGGAGGGGGAATCTAGGGTTAGTCCCAGATTCAACCTCAGAGATAGGAGAACTATTAAAAAAGTCATCAAATGATAGGTATCATATGGAACTGTAGAGGTGTGGCCAAAAAAGGTCTATGTTCTTTCATTAAGGATTTAATTGGGGATTACAAGGCTGATTTCCTTGGGATCCAGGAAACTATGAAGCAATCTTACTCTAATGATTTCTTTAGAAGATTGGATAGCAATAAAGATTTTAGTTGATCCTGGTCTGCAGCTAATGGAAAATCAGGGGGAATGCTCTGTGGTATAAAAAAGACAGATTTGAAGTGGAAAGTGTTGAGTATGGGGATTTCTTGATTGTTGCAAATGTTTTTGACAAAAAAGTAAAGAAAAACTGGTCTCTGGCTAATGTATATGGCCCAGCTCAGGATGAGCACAAGGAGAAGTTCCTGATTGAACTTTCTCAGTTGTGCTCTAATACTAAATATCCTCTTCTGATGGTTGGGGACTTTAATATTTTGAGGTATAGCTCGGATAAAAATAAAAATTTTACTGAGAATAAATTTTCTAATATTTTTAACCGTATCATAAATTGTTATGAGCTCAGAGAGCTGGCTCTAAGAGGAGGGAAATTTACTTGGACAAATAACAAGGAGAATCCTACCCTGGAGAAATTAGACAGGATTTTGATGTCTAAGGAATGGGAGAGTGAATTTCCCCTTTGTAATCTAAGGAAGATTCCTAGATATATGTCATACCATAATCCTCTGATTATGAGTTCTGATCTGGAAAATAGAAATATTCCTAGGAATTTCTGTTTTGAGAATTCCTGGTTAACACATCCAGACTTTGACAATAAAATTCAAGAAATCTGGAGTCGAACGGTCAAGGCAAAATCATATATTGAGGTCTGGTGCATTAAGTTGGACAAAGTTAAGAGATTCTTAAAGGGGTGGGGTCAAAGTCTAAAAGGTCATAATAGGAAGTATAAAAACATTCTCAAGGAGGAGCTTGAATCCTTGGAGAGGAAGGAGGAAGGAGAAGGTTTGCTCTCTGATCAGTTGCATAGGAAAACGTTTATTCAAACTGAGCTGATGAGGTTATTGGAAGAAGATGAAAGTTATTGGCACAAATGAGCTAATGCTACTTGGCTCCTGAAAGGGGACAATAACACAACCTTTTTTCATAGGGTGGCTAATGGAAAGAAAAGGAAAAATACTATCTTCTCTCTCAGTAGTAATGATAAGGTGATTGAGGGAGACAAGGAGGTTGTAGAACATGCTACCCAGTACTACAAGTCGTTATTTGGCCCATCTGAACCCCCCAACTTTGACATGGATCCTAATTGCTGGGATCAAAATGAAAAAGTTGATGATCTTGATAATGAGGATCTGATTAAGAATTTTTCTGAAGAAGAAGTTAAGAATGCAGTGTGCTCAATGGAAAAAAATACTGCTCCAGGTCCTGATCATTTCCCAGTGGAATTTTATCAGCATTGTTGGGAGTTTATAAAAATGGATTTGATGAATCTCTTTCATGACTTCTATCACTTAAATCTAGACATTGGGAGGCTAAACTATGGTATCATCACCCTCCTTCCTAAGTCTAAGGAGGCTAATAAGATACAGCAATTTCGGCCCATTTGCTTGTTAAATGTGGTCTATAAGATCTTCACCAAAGTGCTTATGCTCAGACTGGACAAAGTGATGAGAAAAATTATTAGTAAGAGTCAATCTGGTTTTTTAAAGAGCAGGAATATCATGGATGGTATTATGGCTTTACATGAGATTTTGCATGATACAAAGTTGAAAAAGAAAGATGGCTTAATTCTCAAATTGGATTTTGAGAAGGCTTATGACAAGTTAAGTTGGGATTTTTTGTTCTCTTGTCTTAAGCAAAGAGGCTTTTGTGAAAGATGGTGTGATTGGATTAAAATGGTGGTTAGGTCTGGGACCCTCAGTGTGAAAGTTAATGACTTGGTAGGAAGCTATTTTAAGTCTGGTAAAGGAGTTAGACAAGGGGATCCATTTGTCTCCTTTTCTCTTTAACATAGTAGTGGACTCTCTTGCCAAAATGATTCAGCTGGCACAAAGAAACAATCTCATTAAAGGTTTGGTACCTGAATATATGGCGAAAGGGGTTGCTATCTTGCAATATGCGGATGACACCATCTTGTGCATCCAGGATGATAAGCGGCAGGCTTTGCAATCTCAAATTGTTGCTCTATTTCTTTGAGGCAATGTCTGGGCTCAAGATTAATTTTTCTAAAAGTGAAGTGATTATGATATCTCAGGATGGCAGCAAAAGTCTGGAATATTCAAATATGTTTCATTGCTCAACTGGCAAATGGCCAATTAGGTATCTTGGGGTACCTGTTTCTGGCTCTAGATTACATGTGGCAGACTGGCTGCCCGTGGAGGAAAAGATGTTCAAAAGACTGGACAGTTGGAAAGGGAGTGTGCTAAGTTTTGGGGGAAGATTGGTACTGATTAACTCTTGTCTCAGTAGTCTCCCTATGTATGCCATGTCGATGTATTGGTTGCCTTTGTCAACCATTACAAAACTTGACACTGCGAGAAGGAGATTTTTCTGGCAAGGGGGCAACAAGAAAAAAAAGTATCACTTGGTGAAGTGGGTCAAGATTACTAAGCCTAAAGAAAAAGGGGGTCTAGGTGTTAAGAATCTCCAGAAAATGAATATTAGTTTATTGTGTAAATGGTGGTGGAAAATGGAAAATGGCTCTGGAATTTGGCAAGACATTGTGAGACAAAAGTATTTGAAGGAAAAAAGGATTACTTCCTTGAAAAGGAATAACAAGAATTCTCCTGTGTGGAATGACTTGCTGAAGGTTAGGCATATCTATTTGAATGGCAGAAATATGGTTGTGGGAGATGGAAAGGATACTAGTTTCTCGCATGATAGATGGTGCTGCCAGGTATCTCTGGCTGAAAAATTTCCTCAACTTTATCTGATCAATCAGGAACAAGAGACTACTGTAGAATGCCTTAAAATGAAACATTGGCGTCTCTCTTTCCGGAGATGGTTGCATGAGGAGCTGAAAAATCAATTGCGCAGACTGCAGGATATTGTCCATAGGTTAAACCTATCTACTGGAAAAGATAAGGCTGTTTGGATTTGGGAGAAATCGGGTTCTTTTTCGGTTAAATCCGTTTATAAGCATCTTTGTCGAGGGGAATATGGACCTAACCATAAAAAGTTATGGAAGGCAAATGTCCCTTTGAAGGTGAAAGTTTTTATGTGGTTAGTCTTCCAAGATGCTATCCTTACTAAGGATAATCTGGGTAAACGCAAATGGAAAGGTGATAACAATTGTGATTTCTGCCCGAAAAAAGAGACTGTGAGACATATCTTTTTTGAGTGCGCAACTGCTAAATACATTTGGAGTTTATTGGCCTTTGCTTTCGGAGCCCGGTGTAGGCCAAATAGTTTTGAGCAATTTTGGATCTGGATTGAGCACATTCTTCCAGGGGGGAGGTTTATGCCATGGGTCTCGCAGCTGTTTGCCGGGCCATATGGAAAACCAGAAATGCTATCTGTTTTGACAAGAAAAAGATTAAATCTCCTACTGAGATTGTTTGCATGTTTTGTGCCTTTATTATTAATTTTTTGGGTAGGTCTTTTCAAGGAGAGGATGGAAGCAAGTATCAAGCAAGGAGCGGAAGTGATCAAGACGGCGACTCTCTCCTTTCATGAGAAGGATGCGGAGAGGAATTCGCTTGAGGATCGGCAGATGGTGCCTTTTGTGGGATAGTTTCACCTTGACCAAGAGTCTACGCGGCCTGCGTGCCGGTTACGTTTTTTTTACTCTGTTAAGTCTAGCTGGTGGATGACTTTGTTTAGCTCCTTTTCATCGGCTCGTAAGCGTAGTTGGGGGAGTTGGTTTTGTTTTAGGTCTATGTTTTAGTTCCCTTCGTGATCTGTTTCATAGATAAGACTCGATGTTGCTGTTTTGGTGGGGTATGCGGTTATTCTGGGGTTGTGAACAGATCTGTGTAATTTCGTTGCTTCCGGTAATGAAATTCGGCCTTCATGGAAAAATAGGAATTCCGAAGATCAAAAGAATGCCATAGGCGGAGCTCCCATGCGGTACCGCCGGCGGGAAGCCCCTATTACCCCTCCCTTCTTCCTCAGTCCTCAGGTCATCATCACGCATCAAGCGAGCGTCGTTTTTGCGGGCGGCGTACGGCCGGCGGCGTGTCTGGGAGAGGAATGTGACGCGAGCATAGGCCAAAGGCCCAATAGGAGAGAGCCCACCACTCAATCCTAGCAAAGCAAAGCAAGAATGCATCGCATCGGGGATTCAGGATTCAGGAATCACCGGCCACCGTCTCGATCCCCAATCCCTCAACGCCGACGCGGCAAGTCCGGCGATGCCGGAAGCCGCTGCTGGACGCCCTAGCTGCAGCCGCCAATCGCCGGAGCCCCTGCCGTGGTGCCACCGGTCAACTGCCGGCGGCTTGGCCCTTGCTGGCTTCCTGGCTCGAGCGTCAGCGCAGGTGAAGGGCCTGCAGCTAGCTGCCGGCCGCCTGCCTTGCTGCGCGCTGTTAACTTGCCTAGGCTAGGCCACGAGAAGATCTGGACATGATTTAGTTCTTTAATAGTACTCCAGTGTCCAGTAGTTTGTCAACTGTATTGCTATGTGCTGTTTTAATTTTATTATCACATATAATCATATATTACACCGTAACTCATTTGTTCTTCAAATTTACAGGTCTTTTAGCTCTTGGACAGTTGGATTTTAGACTCTTGTTTAATTGGTGTTTTTGTCTATTGGCTGCTATCATCTAATGAGAAAAGCACCATTTTAATCAATCTTTAAATTTACTATGTACTCCGTATTAGATATTCATGTACATTCTTACGACATCACTACAGAATTATGTTCTTAATTCGCCCCACCTAAATTTTCATCTCAACTTGTTTTAAATAAGAGATGTGTGTTGTTTCTTCCCTGTTTGGAGATGATATGAGAGTATTGCTGGGAACTTTCAGAACCGATTCCGGCTGGTCGGGGAGAATGTGGCCAAGGTCAGGACCGATGTCATGAAAGAGCAGCTTGGGACGTTCCGGTCACAGCTCGAGGAATTTGCTTGCAAGCATAAGGTGATTCACTCTCCTGTATTTAGTTGAATATCGAAGGAGAAAGAAAACCTAATGACACTTAATTGTTATGATGTAAAATTTGCAAATTATCTGTTGGCTTCTTTTGGATAATTATAATGATATAGATCGGGATTACCCATCTTTTATGTAATTAAGTGTAAGATCAATGCTAAACCTCATGGCCTGCCTGGGACTGGGAGAATCCTTTAGGTTTAAACTCTGTATATTAAACTCGTTATCTGCTAAATGAATCGACAGCGCTCCTGCCAATATTCCTTCAAAAAACATAGTATCATTTTATGCTTATGTGTATTATCTGCTGAATTCTTAACTAGAAATGAAATGGTTGTTTTCAGAAAGCATCCTTCTCTACCGTGGGGTTCGACCTGCCCGACTGGTTCAGGAACCCGAAGGGTGGTGGTCCTTGTTCTGGGTCGGACAGCAATGGCGATGATGACTTTGTGCTCCCGGCCAAATCAGACTTCTCAGAAGAACAAGGCTGCTCTGCTACTGGTGGAGGATCCAAACCACTGTCGATCCTTGCCAGCTGCCCTGCATCGCATCAGGACGCTGAATTTGAGGCCGATGTGGATGAGGTCAGCAGGATTTTGAGATCCCGGTTTGCTTCTCCAGAGGCCATTGTGATCGCCATGGACTGCTGCCCTGTCAGGGTGTCAGCACGCCTTGTGAACAAGGTCCTGAGCAGGTTCAGCAATGATTGGGTGGCCGCATTTGGGTTCTTCATGTGGGCAGGAACTCAGGAAGGCTACTGTCATTGTGCCGATTTATATGACATGATGGTGGACATATTGGGCAAGTTCAAGCAGACTGATTTGATGTGCGGTCTGATCAGCCAGATGCATGAGATTGGGGGGTTGGTGTCGCTAGCAACCATGGCAAAGGTGATGAGGAGGCTCTGTGGGGCCAACCGGCCAACCGATGGAGTGACGCCATTGATGCTTTCCATAAAATGGACCACTTTGGGGTGGCGAAGGACACAAAGGCCATGAATGTGCTCTTGGACACATTGTGCAAGGAGAGGAGTGTGAAGCGTGCAAGAGGTGCCTTCCAAGCTTTGAAGGGGACAATTCCCCCCCCCCCCCCCAATGAGAGTAGCTTCAACACATTGGTTCATGGCTGGTGCAAAGCGAGGATGCTTAAGGAGGCTCGTGAAACGATGAAGGAGATGGAGCGACATGGTTTCAGTCCTTCAGTAATAACTTACACCAGCCTGATAGAAGCGTACTGCATGGAGAAAGATTTCCAGACAGTTGATGGTATCTTGGATGAGATGCACACAAAAGGATGCACTCCAAATATTATCACATACACAATTGTGATGCATGCGCTAGGGAAGGCTGGGAGGACACAAGAAGCTCTGGATACTTTTGACAAGGTGAAGAAAGATGGCTGTGCCCTAGATGCTTCCTTCTACAACTCTCTTATATACATACTCTGCAGAGCTGGGAGGTTGCAAGATGCGAATTTTGTGGTCAAAGAAATGCACCAAACTGGAATATCCCCAAACTTGACTACCTTTAACACCCTGATTTCTGCTGCCTGTGATCACTCTCAGGCCGAGAACGCACTTAAACTGTTGGTTCAGATGGAGGAACAGTCATGCAAGCCGGACATCAAGACGTACACCCCCTTGCTGAAGCTATGCTGCAGAATGCAATGGGTGAAGACACTTCTGTTCCTGACATGCCATATGTTCCGGAAAGACATCACCCCTGATTTCAGCACATACACGTTGCTGGTGAGCTGGCTATGCCGGAACGGGAGGCTCACCCAGTCCTGGTTATTCTTGGAGGAGATGGTGCTGAAGGGCTTTGCTCCACAGCAGGAGACCTTTGATCTTGTGCTGGACAAGCTTAAGAAGATGGACATGCTGTCAGCAGTGAGAAAGATTCAGCTTCTGAGGATGCATACATAAGATATTACGTGTAGGAGCGGTGTTCCATCTTATTTGAGAGAGGATGGTCATGGTAGACAGTGTTATGCTGTATTGTCAAAAACTAGTGAAGCTGAATTTTGAATAAATTGGTGTGTGTGTGTGGGGGGGGGGGGGGGGGGGGGGGTACACAGAGCTGTGCATACACAGTAAAAACTACTGTTAATCTGTTTAATGTCTGCCTTTTACACTTGAATGTTATACTTTCTCATCGTAGGCTGCTTGCTTGTTCTCTCTTAGAATCTATGTATACACACATAGCAACCAAGGATGGACAGTTTTTTCCTTGCACCTTAATCTTGCCTCGATTTGTAGTAATCTCTATCCTTTTACCCTTGCCAGTTGATAAGGGCAGTATATGCTTGTTTTTATTTGGAACTTCTCACCACCATATTGCATAGCCAAACTGTTTGTGGTAGTGGTAATGCCATTTGCAGGTTCTTTATTAGTACTCTGTATATACGAATTTTGGTGCAGTAACTCTCACTGTGTATATGCTTTTCAGGATCTTCAGAGACATCATTTACTCACCACATAATAGCAGTGAAGCCTAACAATGTACTTGAAACCATTGTTGGAGTATATGTGTTAGGCCCATGAGGCCCATGTATGGAACTGATATAGCTACCCTTCCTAGGGTTAGCCCAATAATCCAATCACTCTTCTCAACATGGTATCAAGCTAGGGTTTCTTTTTTTCCTTCTTCCACCTCCAGCAGCCAGCCGCCGCCGCCTCCTCACCGCGGCTCCCGTGGCCATGGCCGCCGGCCGGCCGCCTCCTCCCTTCCCTAACTCCTTCTCCTCCTTCCCTCCCCTTCCTCGCGTGACCTGGGCGCAGCTAGCAGCGCTGCGGCCCGACCAGCAGTGCGCCGCCACCCTGGTCGCGGCCGCGGGCGGGTCTGGCGCGGGCGGCCTGGGCACGGGCGCGACGGGCGCGGACGGCCGGGGCGCCGCCGACCGCGACCCGCCCCTGCTCGGCGCGGGCGGCGGCCAGGGTGGCCAGACCCTGGGCGCCGGCGCCGGCGAGCCTCCTCTGGGCGCGGGCGGAGGCCACGGCGACCCCCTTCTGCTCCACGACGACCCTCCTCTGCTCCAACCTCTCCACGGCGACCCTCCCCTGGCCGCCGGCGACCCTCCCCTGCAGGGCAGCCAGCCACTGCCGGGCGGCCAGCCCCTGGGCGCGGGCGGCCTGGGCGGCCAGCCCCTGCTCGGCCAGGGCGGCCAGCCCCTGCTCGGCACCCTCGGCCAGCTCTCCGGCGCCTTGGGCCCGGGCTGGGGGGCGCTCGGCCTCGGCGCAGCAGCCGGTGGCTCCTTCCCCGCGCCACCCACTCCACCGCTTCTTCCCCAACCCGACTACGCTCTCGCCCCTGCTCTGGTCGCCGCACGGGCAGCAGCCGCCGATGGCCAGGCGCGAGTGCGTGCTGCTGCCCTCATCTGGGAACGTGAGCGTGACGCAGCTGATGCTCTCGCTCGTCAGCTCCTCGAGGCGGAGCAGCTCCTCGGCGGCCCTGTGCTGTTCGACACCGGTGCCACGTCCTCCGGATCCCGCGCTCTGCGGTCCTCTCCTACCTCGGTGCCCGACTCGGCTGACCCTCTCGTCGCTCAGCTACACTACCAGGCCGGGGCCGTCCAGAACATCCGCAGTCTGGTTCCCATTGTCCTCGACACCGAGTCACCTTCCTACGCCCGCTGGAAGGAACTGGTCCTGCTCACCCTCCGTCGCTACGCCCTCGACGACCATGTCCTCACCACCACTCCAGCAGCGGCTCAGACCTTTGTGTGGCAGCGCCTTGACAGCATCGTCCTCTCGTGGATTCTTGGGACCATCTCCCTTGATCTGCACGACCTCGTTCGTGCTCCACCGGAGGGCACACCCGCCACCGCCCGTCGTGCCTGGCTTGCGCTCGTGGGCCAGTTCCTGGGCAACGCCGAAGCCCGGGCACTGCGTCTCGATGCGAGCTTCCGCACCTTCGTCCAGGGTGACCTCTCTATCGGTGAGTACTGTCGCCGGATGAAGGGCATGGCTGATGCACTCGGAGACCTGGGTTGTGCTGTGGAGGACCGGATCTTGGTCCTCAACGTCCTCCGCGGTCTCAGCGAGCGCTACGACCATCTTCGGACCTGGATCACTCGGCAGCGGCCGTTCCCCTCCTTCCTTCAGGTTCGAGATGACCTCGTCCTGGAGGAGCTCACTCAGGGCATCCAGCTAGGGTCCCTCTCCGCGTCGGGGTCCTCGTCGTCCTCGACTGCTCTGGCTGCCACTCCTCCGCCGCGCCCCACCGCTACGTCGTCTCTTCTTGGTCCTCCTCCTCCCGGGCCGAGCGGGGGTGGGGGGGCCGTGGCAGTCGCCGTCGCCGCGGCGGCGGCGGCCAAGGTGCGGGCGCTGGTCGTGGGAGCACTCCGGCACCTCCACGCGGTGTACCCTGGCCATCCTACAACCACCCATGGTCAGGGCGCATCTCAATGTGGCCCTTTCAGGCAGGTGGCGGCGCGTCTCGTCCTCCGGCGGCCATGCTCGCTGGGGGGGTCCCGGGAGCTCAGTGGACTCCGGGGGCGGTCGTCCCTCCGCTTCCGTGGACTCCTCCCCCGGGGGTTGCGCCTGGCCCTGTCGGTTGGGACCCGACAGCCCTGGCACACTCCTTCAACACCATGAGTCTGACTCCACCAGTCGGCCCGGACTGGATTGCTGACTCGGGTGCCACCTACCACACCACTCCTAACCCTGGTATACTCTCCTCGGTTCACTCTCCTTCCTCCTCTCACCCTTCGTCCATCATGGTCGCAAATGGTTCATGCCTTCCTGTCACATCTGTGGGTGCTGTCGGCACTCATGGCTCCTTTCGTCTTCCTGACGTTCTTGTTGCTCCGTCTATGGTTCACAACCTCCTTTCTATTCGTCGTTTTACCACTGACAACTCTTGTACTGTTGAATTTGACTCATCTGGTCTTACTGTGAAGGATTTGGTTTCCCGGCGTCCACTCCTCCGATGTGACAGCGCGGGGCCCCTTTACACCCTTCGGTTTCCTCCACCGCCTTCCACTTCGTCCGCTGCTTTCGCCGCCGTTTCTTCCTCCACTACCTGGCACCGCCAGCTTGGACATCCCGACCGCGACATTTTGAGACAGCTTAGTCGTAGTTCCGATATTCCCTGTACTCGGGCTCACGATGAGCATGTATGTCACGCGTGCCAACTGGGCCGTCATGTTCGCCTCCCTTTCTCCACCTCTTCTTCACATGCGACCCGTATTTTTGATCTTGTACATTGTGACCTGTGGACATCTCCTGTTCTGAGTATTTCTGGCTACAAATACTATCTTGTGTTGGTGGATGATTTCTCTCACTATTCCTGGACTTTTCCCCTTCGTGCGAAGTCTGACACTTTCTCCACGCTTCTTCACTTCTTTGCCTGGGTGTCTACACAGTTCGGCCTCACCATCAAGGCCGTCCAGTGTGACAACGGGCGTGAGTTCGACAACTCCACGTCTCGTGCCTTCTTCCTCTCTCGCGGCGTGCAGTTGCGCATGTCGTGCCCCTACACCTCCTCCCAGAACGGCAAGGCCGAACGCATGATTCGCACCACCAACGACACCATACGCACCCTTCTCTTGCAGGCCTCCCTTCCTGCTCGCTTCTGGGCCGAGGCCCTTCACACCTCCACATACCTCCTCAACCGTCTTCCTTCCACTGCCTGTCCTGCTCCCACTCCACACCACGCCCTTTTCAGTACCCCTCCTCGCTATGACCACCTCCGAGTCTTCGGGTGTGCGTGTTACCCTAACACCACTGCCACTGCTCCCCACAAGCTCGCTCCCCGATCGACTCGGTGCATCTTCCTCGGTTACTCCCCGGATCACAAGGGGTACCGTTGCTTTGACCTTTCCTCTCGTCGCGTCCTCATCTCCCGTCACGTTGTGTTCGACGAGTCTGTTTTTCCCTTCTCCACCACCACTACTACCGCCTCCCCACCACCCACCACCGATCCTACCCTCTCCTCCCTGTTTCCCACTGACGCGGTGGCCCAGCCACCATTGTTGTTTTACCCTGTAGGTCCTCCTCTCCCGCGTCCTCCGCCGGGCCCTTGCCCCGGCCTGCCGACCTTGGGACCCGTGCCTGACCATGCGCCCTGCGCGGGTCCGGCGGCCACGACACCAGGTGCTGCGTCGGCCCCTGCACCTTGCGCCGGTCCTGTGGCTGTGCCCGACCCTGCGCCCACCGCGGGTCCGACGTCTACGACACCTCCTGCGCGGTTCGCCCAGCCAGTGCGTGTCTACCAGCGCCGTGCGCGGGCGGCCCCACCGCCACCGGTGCTGGCTCCGTCACCGTCGTCGCCACCTCGGCCTCCTCTCGTGGCCGGCTCTCCGCCGTCGACGCCTACGCCGCCGCCTCCACCATCGCCGGCTGCTCAGGTTGAGCCGCCCGTGTATCACCCACCGATTCTTCACCGCGACCCGCGTCATGTTCACCCCATGGTGACGCGGCATGCGGCGGGGGTGTTGCGGCCTCGGGCTCTTGCCGCGACCCACGACGACACGTGGGTCTCTCCGGTACCCTCTTCCGTGCGCGACGCCCTTGCCGACCATCACTGGCGTCGTGCGATGGAGGAGGAGTAACCTGGGATCTGGTGCCACGTCCACCTGGTTCCAATGTTGTCACCGGCAAGTGGATCTGGACTCACAAGCGTCGGGCGGATGACACTCTTGATCAGTACAAGGCTCGCTGGGTACTACGAGGTTTCACTCAGCGACCTGGAGTTGACTATGACGAGACGTTCAGTCCAATGGTGAAGCCAGCTACAGTCCGCACGGTTCTCTCACTGGCTCTCTCTCGCTCCTGGCCTGTGCATCAGCTGGATGTCAAGAATGCTTTTCTCCACGGGACACTTGCTGAGACAGTCTACTGCAGTCAGCCGGCTGGTTTTGCTGACTCTACTCAGCCTGATCTGGTCTGCCGCCTCAACAAGTCACTCTACGGCCTCAAGCAGGCTCCTCGGACGTGGTACTCTCGCTTTGCTACATTCCTGCTCACTCTGGGGTTTGTGGAGGCCAAATCAGACACTTCGCTGTTCATCTACCACCATGGTGGGGAGACTGTCTATCTTCTGCTCTATGTTGATGACATTGTGCTCACTGCTTCCAGCCCGACACTACTGCGGCGGATCATCTCCTCTCTTCAGCAGGAGTTCGCGATGAAGGACCTCGGTGTGCTCCATCACTTCCTCGGGGTCACCGTTGAGCCCCGTCCGGGGGTCTCTTTCTTCACCAGCGGCAGTATACTCTTGATATCCTGGAGCGGGCTGGGATGACTGCCTGCAAGCCCTGCTCCACCCATGTTGATACTCAGGCCAAGCTGTCAGAGACCGAGGGCGCCACAGTCACTGACCCTACCGCCTACAGGAGTCTTGCGGGGGCGCTTCAGTATCTCACCTTCACTCGCCCGGACATCACATATGCAGTTCACCAGATTTGCCTTCATATGCATGATCCGCGGGAGCCTCATCTCACGGCCCTCAAGCGCCTCCTCCGCTACCTCCGCGGCACCGTCGACTACGGCTTGCTTCTCCACCGGTCTGCCTCCACCGAGCTTGTCGTCTACACCGACGCGGACTAGGCCGGGTGTCCGGACACTCGCCGGTCCACCTCCGGCTATGCTGTTTTCCTCGGCGGCAACCTGGTGTCCTGGTCGTCCAAGCGCCAGCCGGTGGTCTCCCGCTCCAGTGCCGAGGCGGAGTACCGTGCTGTTGCTAACGGCGTGGCTGAGGCCTCCTGGCTCCGGCAGCTCTTGGCTGAGCTCCACAATCCCCTGACCCAGAGCTCGTTGGTCTACTGCGACAATGTCAGTGCCGTGTACCTCTCCACCAACCCCGTTTAGCACCAGCGGACCAAGCATGTCGAGATCGACCTTCACTTTGTCCGTGACCGGGTGGCCATCGGCGATGTTCGGGTTCTCCACGTCCCGACCACTTCCCAGTTCGCCGACATCTTCACCAAGGGCCTCCCGTCCTCGACCTTCTCCGAGTTTCGCTCCAGCCTCAACATCACTAGTGGCTAGTTGAGTCTGTGGGGACTCTTGTGTTGTGCTTCTTTTCGTGCCCAGTCTTGCAACTCCGCTGCACCGGTAGTTCAGACTGCGGGGGGGGGGGGGGGGGGGGGGTTGGAGTATATGTGTTAGGACCATGAGGCCCATGTTTGGAACTGATATAGCTACCCTTCCTAGGGTTAGCCCAATAATCCAATCACTCTTCTCAACAACCATCATGCGATGTGCCTAAGTTATATTCAGGGGGTATTTCTGTATTCATGATTAAGTGAACTGCTGTTCATGAACATGCTTATTTGTTGAAATGTTGTGGCCTATCCATGTGGCTTACAAATTCCAGCCATTCTCCAGACCTTATGTTCAACAGACAAATTTCCATAGAATTATAGCCACATTTATTAAAATGGAGCACCAAGAGAGGTTTATTGCCTTTTTTTACTTCTAGAACAAGGCTAAAACATTTCTATGCATTGTATTTCCACTTTTCCAGCATTTTAACCTTTTTTCATCCTTTTTCAGCTGCTGTGAAACTTCCATTTTCTCTGTGTCATCAATAGATACTTAGCACACTTCATTTCCATGTATCACAGGATCAATTAGTACTGGGCACATAGCATATTTCTCAGAGGATGATTTTAGAAATTTTGGAGAATGTTTATTCAGTTAAAGAAGAATTACCTTGACTTGCTTTCTATTTGCATTAATTGTATATTTACCAGTGAACTATCTTGTTGGGTATTTTTGAGCCTGCTGCTTTGTTCTGGTGAAACCTTTGACTATCTAAAGAAAGAGTACGCACAAAATTATATCTGAACTTTGAGGATGTTGCCCGTCAATAATATGCATCGTGGATTTTGCTAATTCTGCAATCCTAATAGTGGGTACCTTGATGAGTGGTGATATATCCTGTCCAGGGTTATAGCTGCTTCCTTTTCTTCTGATCCACTGATGTTGTCTCACTTGTGTGCACTCCTACCAATCCAAATATATTCGCTTATGCCTGATTTGAATTTGTTTTTGTAACATAGCAATGGTTTGCTCCCTGCAGGTTTTTATACCATTGGACAATCATATGAACTTACAGATTGGAACCGGATCAATTGACAAGGTTTGGTTACTAATATAACGATGGATATGGAATGGTTTTACTGCTTTGATAGCTTTGCTCTCTCCTACCATTCCATTTTCGTATGTGAACAGTGCTGCTACAACGAGGTGTAGGAGGAGACAAAGCGACAA
Organism: Coix lacryma-jobi var. lacryma-jobi; assembly: GCA_009763385.1. NCBI lineage: Eukaryota > Viridiplantae > Streptophyta > Magnoliopsida > Poales > Poaceae > Coix > Coix lacryma-jobi. Next base: position 7,261,441 of record CM019824.1, read on the forward strand.
GAAGCCTTGCCAAACATGCCCGTTGTAGTACGTACATAGATGTGCACAGTTTTTCCTTAGACTGATCTAGAGGCAGGGCTGGATCACTAATGATTTCACCTTTATATTTAAAGACATCTGTATAAATTCCCGTATCAGTTACTCTGCTTGCATTGCCCAGACCTATAATATTAATTGCCACTGTAGTGTGTAATAAGTGTGTTATTGTAACCAATGTGTTTGAACTCAATCTCTTGGTATTCCATTGTTGAAATCAGTTGGTGCACCCTTGGTGCATTGGTTTGCACACATGCTATTGTTTGATGAAGGTGGTGCTCAGGGGAGTATGTCAAGATGCACTAACATGACTGTCTTCGATGAACTTTAACTGCTTTGAGCCTTTGACAAGCAACATGGGGCAATTTTCCTCTCTATTTAAGGCACTCGTGTGTTTTTACATCATTGTGCCTCACAAAGCTAATATTCTGGTCTAGTTAGATAATTTTGCTATAACGACATCTGCATCTATCTCTTTAATTATGATCTTTGTGTTTAAAAACCACATGAAAACTGTACAGGGCTTTAGTTTTGTTTTTTAGGGATGTACGGGTGTTTTTAGTAAGCTACCTTCCTCCCTTGGCGGTGGTACGGAGGCAAGGAGAAGGAGGGGAGCACTAGCTTCTCCGCTGCAATACAATAAATGGGGCCAAGACTGAGTACTATGGTGACGCTGGTTTGGAAAGAGGGTGAATGCAGCATCGAGGGTCTCCGATTTAGTGGTAACCGTGGATACCAGTTCTTTGGGTTGATAGCCCACTATATATTTTTTGCCCTTTCTGAACAAATACCTTGTGGCAATACAATGCTGTAAGGGATTAAGGCAGGGTAACGGTTGTTTTGGGAGAGAACCATTAATTGCAAAATTTTGCCCTCATCATCATCTTTTGGAACTTCATTTTGCAACTCATCAGCAATGAACATGTAATAATGTAACATCGTCACACTTTAAAAAATCTGCAAATATATGTACAAAGGTAGGGCCATTAGCTATTGGTTAGTGCATGCAAAATGTCTACTAAGTTGTCAATGGATACATAAACATTCAGATTTTGCACTGGATAACAGCACAAGCAAAATTCTTGTCCCTCTTTATATTATATACAGAGGATTACCGCTCATGGAATTCAAGTTAGCATGCAGAAGTACTATCTGCATGCCTGTTAATACGCAATCTGTCTCATGAGCTCATGGCTCTATTTTCCTTAGTAACTTTGCACTGGAGTGTAGTTTCATTTGGGATATAAAAGTGCTACTTGTCGAACAGAATCGGGTTGATGGGGATGCGTGCTGCCAAATCAATCTAGATGACCAAGGTTTGAGATGAGTCCACGTATCTCTTCTGTCATCACAGCGGATGATCCATAACCAATGAGAAAGGCAGAACACAAATGCTCTGGATGGTTCCTCAAATATGGACTCTGAAAAGTGGTGAGACACATTTTCCTGTATAGGCCTTCTACTTTCGTCCTGGGTTGACTTCTTTAAAATATCTGTGCCTGTTCATTAATGGTTACTTGAAGAAAGATTTTAAAAAACTACAAAGAGAACAATGATTAAAATTGAATGCAGGAACATACTATTGGTGGATAGAAATATGATTTTTTTTTTTTTTTTGCAAGAACAGCTTTTGACAAATATATCAAGAGGTCAAGTTGCCTTCGACACAGATAATGGCTCCATACATGATACCGTGTAGCAATCAGCCTACGATGTGTAAGTACCTATCTAGTACTGTTCTTCAAGGTTCTAGATGCATAGTTTTTGCTGTGCACTAGATATACATTTCTAGGTGCATAGCAAAACTAGAAAAGCCAAAATGACTTACAATTTGGAAAGGGAGGTTGAAGATAAAAAAGTCTATTTTGTGAAGAAGTGGTTTGCAAGGATATCCCAAACATTAAAAACAATACCAGACATTACTGGAGATTAAAGAGATCATACAATTGTGATGCATCGTATTCTTGGAGCAGCTCTTGTGCTCCACGCAAAAACTTTCTTCGGCCTTTTGGCTGCCATCCTGACCTCTCCAGATATTCTTCGATCAACCTGATATTACCAGAGACAAAAACTCCACAGAATTTGACCTACACAATGGCCAAAAAAGAGTTCTAGATGAATCTAAGAACTTACATGCTACAGATTGACTTTTGAGAGGCAGCCACTTCACGGTCTGGAAAAGAATCATCCATTCTGAAGCTTAACCACACATATAACTCTAGGACCTGAAGTGATCACCATAATAAATGATGCTTAATCACAGTGCGACAATTTTAGAGTACCGAGAAGAATTTGTATTCAGAATAAATGATGCTTAATAAATGATGGCTTGTGCCCTTTTGCACAATTTGATTTTGCAAAATATGTCAAAAGATCCAATGGAAACTGAGGATGAATCAGTGGGACCTTCGATGGAAATTACTGAAGAAGAAGTTAGTGAACCAGAATTTATTACCTGTGTGTCAACTTCTAATGAGTGGACTAATTTTCGAGATGTTCTTGTTCAAGGGCTATATAATAACTATATGGCTTCTTCTAGTTCTAATTAAGATCTGCTTTTCATATTCTTCGGGTTCTAAAATTATTAATTCTGAAATTATTATATATTACTTCTGAAGTTATTTATATTAGTTCTAGTTTTGAATCAGTGATTTTAAAATTACTATGCAGCTATGGACCTTTCTCAGAAATCAACAATTGTGTGAGGAAGGGGAAAGAATAAAAGAAAGTGGACTATGACTGAAGATGGTGAGCTTATGAAAGCATTGTATGAGATATCATTGGAGCCAAAGTGGAAGGGGCAAGGAGGCTTTAATAATGGGTATTTATCTGCATTGGAGGATATTCTAGCTGAGAAGCTACCAAACGCTGGAATTTCAGCTTTACCTCATATTGAGTCTAGAGTCAGGCATTTTAGGACAAAGTTTGGAGCACTCGAACAAATGTAGAACAAAAGTGGCTACACCTGGGATGATACTAAGAAGATGCTTCAGTGTGAAAAGAATCAATATGATAAACATTGCAAGGTATGCTATTCTTTCGACTTTACATATCTTGTTCTGTTCAGGATGTGTGCTTAGCTGCTTATTGAATTGTTTGGTTAGTTTCGTAATGTTGTCAAACTACCATAATATTATTTTTCTCTATTTTTTCTTCATGGAATTTCTATCACAATATTATTGAATACAATTCCTAATGTTAGCTTCTCTGCTTATTGAATTGGTTTGGTAGAGCAGCGAACACCAATCTGTGTGAAAAGAATCAGTTAGTAGATAGTTGATTAAGTTAGTCTTTTCTGGATGCTACTCTTCTATGCTTCTGACTTTTCTGCACTTGAGATGATGAAAATGTTTTTTCTATCATATGTAGGATCATCCTGATGCTAAGGGCCTATATGGCATAAGGTTCCCTTACTATGATACATTGTCTGCAATATATAAAAATGATATAGCCACCGGTGAAGGTGCAGAAGATATTGGTGAGGCTATTGGCAACATGGGAGAAGAGCTTGCTGCTGAACATGGTATTCAACATGACGAAGAAGAGGATGGGATGTCTAGAGAAACCTCTAGACGATATGTTGATTCAGCATCATCTAGCTGCAAGAGGAGGAAGCGGCAAGGAGGGAAGAGCAAGGATAGTGCAATAAGTGATCCTTTTTTGGACATGCTACATGAAGTCCAAGGTGATTTGAAGGGTGTGGCTAGTAATGTTGGGAAAATGGCAGAAGCTATGGATCATGAGGCTGCAATTCAAGAGAAAATGATGAATGACAATCCACAACAGACATTAAGGGAGAAGGTAGTAGGAGAGCTACGCAAGCTTGGATTTACTGGGACTGAACAAATCAAGGCTGCTGTTGTATTTGTGAAAATGCCAGATCAAATGAGCATGCTCTTAACACTTGACGAGTCTTTGCGGAGGGAGTTCATTCTAGACATGCTTAGCGGTATGATTGCTCGTCTTCCGATGCTTACTGCTTTCTTTGTTAACTATGCACATACTATGTACTGTTATCTTTCTTTTTTTGATAAATTTATCACTTTATTAGCAACATTTTGCTACAAGATGGGATATCCAATCCCATTGTACAGTGGAGGGAGGAAATGAGACGATTTCTGAATTGCCCATACTAGTGGCATATAGGCTAGAGCATTAGTACTAATCTAATACGATGTTGAAGATATAATCCTATTGTACTATTATTGTTTTTAGAGCCTTGTTTTTATAAACTCCTTTTTTGTAGAGGAGGAGAGAAGGAAGCACAGACAAGATGGAAGAAGCTAGTATTTTGTGTATGTATTGAAGACTCAAAGCTAGAAGAAAGCATTGAGAATGCTGGTTGTCTTCCATTTTACCGTTTCTCAAGTCCTAAACTATGTTGGATTTTTATTTATATAAGATTGGATCTCGGCCTTTCCTCTAGTGCTATAGTTGATGGTTTGTAACATGGTTAAACTCCTCTATAAGTTGTCCTTTCTATTATGGAATGGTCGTTTCATTTGGATTGAACCTGTTACTGTAATGATGGTGTGATTGTCAATTTAAATTTGTACTTTTTTTTATATGTTATTATCAAAATATATTCTTGTATTTCTGTTGCCCAGTATGTCTGTCTTTGCTTGCGATGATACTCTAAAAAGTTTAGATTATTGTATTATATTGGACAACCTATTAGATTAATGATCAAACTACTAGTATTTAAAATGGCAAAATGATTTCAATACTGTAGCAGCAACCAAACAGCTGTAGTGGTATTGGATACCCTTACCATGTGTGACCAAACGAAATAAGGAAACAGTATTGCATCCCAATACTCCCCGTAATCTGTTTCCCATTGCGTTTCCATTAGCTGTGCGTGAACCAAACGCGTCGTTAGTCACTAAAGTTCCAAACACCCCACTAAAAGTCGCTTTTAACACTATAACTCTAGTCACCTCCACTGAACTTTAGTGGCTAAACTCTAGGGGTGGGAACCAAACACCCCCTTTGTCGAGTCCCAGGTGCGTACGAATTTGTTAACCATTCGTCTGGGTTACTGCACCATCACAATGTTTCTACACACCAATAGACTTGCACGATCAAAGTTGGGGCGTTCGGCAGCAAGCTGACTGCTGCAGCAGCGGCCTGCTGCTGCACCTACGCTGTTTTGCTGATTTTGCTGAGAAGAAAAAAGAGCAGCTGCTGCCTTTAGCTCAAGCTAACACCCAAAATGTTTCGCACATTCCATAATCCTCCTTTGGATTGGGGGATTTTTTTTTTCATGTATCATGCGTCCTGCATAATAATTCCTATAAAGTTCCTACATTCTAAAGGGAGCCTAAATCACAAGTAACAACTGCAAATAGGAAAATCGCCTGCCTCCGGCAATTTCCCAAAATTCCATGGAAAACGTGCACTGGGCAGCGCATCTTGCAAGTATACAGAGGAAGTATTGCAGCAACCTGTTGATGCACATTATAAATTATATGGTCGACAAAACACAGGTTAGACAAGTCTAACATAATTATCGCCTGAATCCACACCAGATTACATTGTTCAGATTCGATACATTTAGAATGTCACATTTAACGACTCTTAATACAACCAGGTCAATAGAAAACCTGCGCATCCACAGCATTTGCTGGTTTCGTCCAAAACAGACTGGGGTAACCAGTTGGTAGGATGTACAACCCATACAACTACAACAGCTACAACAGCACAGACAAGTTTGATTCTATGGTAAACTACCGATAGCTAAGTTCCAAGCAAGTCTGGTATTAGAACTACTTATCAAGAGGTAACCCGAACAGCTCCTTAATGACACTTTGTGGTGCCTTCGCAAATCCATCAGCAACTTTCAGCATGGAGTTAAATTTCTCCTCCTCACGCTTGACTTGGTCCACACGGCCTAGAACTTTAGCGACCATTGCCCCATAATTTGAAGCATCAGACAACAAGGGCATGGGATCTGCAAGCTGAGCCCTTTCAGTATCAAGCTGCCTGTACAGACAGAGGATGTGGTCTTTCTGGGCGTAAAGCTTCTGCTCTGCCAAGTTACGCTCCATTTCCTGAGATTTCTTCAGTTCTTCAAGAGCAAGATCTATCTCCTTCTCAAATTTGGCAGACGCAACATTCTGATCTCCAGTAATGAACACTGGAAGATTTTCTATAACCGTTTCAAAGTCATCATCACCCAGTGGATCTATCAGATCAGGATGCCCTGTAAATGCACCCACTTCAGGAACTTGCTGAGCCCCAAGCACAGTCACACCACTGGTAGGTGGGGAATTCTCTCCTGCATTAGATATCAAGAAAATAACCCAATTATGAACAAAGAATAAATTGAACAACATGTCCCAATGCCAATACACTAGTTATCCAACTTTATGTCATAAATTAATAGCAAAGATTAGTCATTTCTACAGCACTGAGACTAGCATAGGCATCAACGAAAGGGGACATTTTCAGACAGGTATGGCATATATGATCCCAAAGTTCTGTACCATCTATAGAGTTGAAATTTCCAAGAATTACATTAAATTAAACACCAAAGGCCAAAGTATCCCAACTAGCTGAGATTTTTGGATGGACATTAAGTCATAGAACACGGTTGGGGCTAAATAGAGTTCTATCTTCCTATAATTAGTTGCACTCCTAAAATAAGTTTACCTGCACTGAGTGTTGCCCTGCCCTGATCACCTTCCAATTTCCAGACTTAACAAGGTCAAATCCACATTCCAGCTGCATTAAGCAACAAACCATCAATCCATGACTTTAAATTATTTAAGATAAGTCCAACTAGGGTATTTTAGGACCAAAATGGACAGTGTGTGGTATCACCAGTTCATCAACAATCAAAGGAGCACTAAATTATGACAATAGGCAACATGCTATTAATATATCAAATAGATCACAGCATCACAGTATACCTTTTCCATTGCTGATCTCATATGGTTCTCCAAGCTTCTTGCTCTCATTTGTTTTGAGCCACGCAAGAGGCATAAGCCCAAATTCAGCATAGGTTTGATTTCATCCCTTGATTCAAGAGATTGGCATGTTTCCATGAGTTTCTCCACATGCGTCATTAGGTTGATTTTGTTATCACAGAGCCTGCATAAATATTGGACATCCAAGGCAAAACTTCCTCCAACAGTTCCAGCCATGTAACATCGAAGAGCACATTCAAGGTGTACAGAATGCCCACATATTAAGTTCTCTTCCACAACTGCCTCACATTTTATGCAGCTGTAACCTCCAAAAGAATAGTCAATGGTTCTGCTACAGAGAAGGCAGCAGCACTCACGACAGAAACCAGGCTCTTTGCAGCAGATGTTACAAGCTTGTGCTGGTGGTGATTCAACAAAACCTTCTCTTTCAAGATTGCACAATCTATTCCTAGCCTTGCAGAGACCAACTGGATCAGCCACCACAGGTTCAGATTCACTGCCCCTCACTTGCTGGGTGCCTGAAATACATAGGTATTAATGAGCAGCATAAAGGAAGCAATCTGAAAAATAATAGCAGTAAACCATACAGAAACAACTGTGTACATGATGTATCTTGTGATCCATTAACCCCCATCACACGCGCGTATGCGCGCGCACACACAAACACAGATCACCACTCACCAGATGCAGGCCCTGTTTGGAACAAATTATAATCGGATTCATGGGCGCCCCACCGTGAGAATCGGAAAAATCCCACCAAAGGCCTCGTGATGGCCGTGATTCTCGCGACCGCCCATGAGGGGGAAAAGCAGGAAATGAACTACACTGCCGATTTCCCGTATCGCGGCCTCGGAGCCGCGGATGGGATACCGCACCGAGCGGTAGCGGATCAGAATCAAGAAAATCCCACCAAACGCCTTGCAATGGCCGTGATTCTCGCGACTGCCCGTGAGGGGGAAATTCAGAAATGCCACGATCGAGGCTGAGCCGCAGATGGGATACCGCACCGTGCCGTTGCAGATCATGGTTGCAAACAGGGCCGTAACATCAAGCAATTTCTAGCCTAGATGTACGAAGGGGGAAAAAAGAATATCAGACCAGATATTTTATTACAGTGCTGCAGCTGGGGCCGTTGGGGAAGGAGATAGCGCCGCTCCACTCCAGAGCACAGTACTAGGTAGAAGAGCGTCATCGGCAGCAAAAGTTGGTCGGAAGCAGAGGTGGAAAGGATTGGCGGCTAGGGTTTGAGGACTGGGAGATGTGAGGGAGGAGGGCTCTATAGACCAACCATATATAGAGTACAAGGTCACTGAAATGTTGTATGGGCTTAAAACTTGTACATGCAAAAAAGAGTGTCGGAAACATGCAAGACATGGAGAATACAGGATGGGCCCAAAACTTATACAATGATAGGTGCCCAAACAAGCCCACATCTAAAAACAATTTAAATATCAAAATACTTGCCATATAAGATGTGAACACAGAAAGCTTTCTGAACGGACCAAAGTCAGACATGATTTTTAACTAAAATATGTTGCGAGGACACTAAATTGTATCCACCAATAAAGGTAATTGACAAAGGAGATTCCATTCGCAACAGCTGCAGATGTGGAAAGGGTGAGAGAATAGTGGTATCGCAAAGAAACGTTATACATGTCTGTGTGACCACTTCCTCATAAACTTTATTATTTACCACACACAATTGGATATGCAACCCCTGCTTTTCATCTTCATAAAATCAAATGCTCAACTTGGCAAAATGGGTCATCTTGCTTAGGAGAATTGAGTTATATGGTCAAGGAGGAACTACAGTTAAGAATACAAGGGTATAGTTCAAAAGGACCATGTCATGTTGTACAGTTAAAAAGATTTTTTTTAACTGCAGATGCGTAAGGTGAAGTTATGGTGATGTATTAGGTGCAACACAGTAGCTACAGTTGTAGGAAGACGAAGTTCACTAAGACATACATATACACCTACAAACACAAGATCTAACATACCAAGGCCACTACAACAAATGCAAGTAGTGGAAGGTCCATGGGCATATTCAGAAAGCAGTGTTACATATTAACCGGTGCTACAAAAATCTGATACAACTATACAAGATCCAACATACCTACATGTCCTTTACTATGCCTAATATTGTGCAGATGTATAAAGAATAAATATAAAACAATTGGCCTCCAAAGAAGTGTCCACAGGTACTGCTATAAACCCCAAAACTGTACATGCTCACTACAGCAGCTTTCAGAACCTCAATGAACTACTGTTTGAAGCACTAATTACTTGACAGCTAAACAAAACATAAAAATGCAACAGAAAGGTTTAACCTTTTTGGATCATGTATCCTTCAGCAGGGATCTTCCAGATAAACATAGAAAAGAATGTGCTAGGATCGACATCCGGAAATTCTCTCTTAACAAATTCTTCAACTTGTACTCTACTTGCAAATCCTAACTTCCTAGGAGTAGCGTCACGAAAACGGGATGGCGGCGTAAGATACCTGTTCACAGTTGGATCCATCCAAATAGTCAACAGCAGACACAAACTTCAATTTTTTTTGGGACAATCAATATAGAACGAATAAATTGACTGCAAATCTTAGCTTGCCCTAATGCAAAAATAAAGAATTGATACATTTTATTCATTTTTACTCTTTACATAGTGCTACTTAAATTCATATCAAACATATCCGGACACGATAGGAGCATCACCTGTCAGCCCAATGGCCTGCTCCAGAAGCCCTGCTTCCAACTTTCCAGTGCCATATGTCTCCAGAACGTGGCCAATTTTCAGGAGCATAGGGCAAACCTTTACCGTATGAATTGGCACGAACAGGTATGGCAACAATGCCATTATTAGTTCTGCACAATTCTGACAAATCAAGTTCCGCATTTGTTGTTATCTCATCAGGGATCTGGACAAAGAAAGAGTCTCAATCAGAGCAAGGTAAAATTGCACTAAATTCAGACAACATGGTGATACTTTTCTTTAGATAATGGAAGAAAACATCCGGCTTCATCCCCACAAGTGAGGAATCAGGCCAAAATTATTACAGGACACAAATGCTTAAAAGGAAATGGTCTCATACACCAATTAAAACCATGATGTCAATATCTCGCTAGAAAATCCTACACATATGATACCAGTCTGGATAAAAGGAAACTTATCTCAGTCACAAAGTGAACCCTAACAGCATGTTTTGTTCAAGGAACCATCTGGTGCGGAATGAGTTGATCCCTCATGGATTCACCTTAGCAAAAATTGGACAGACCTTTGATTTAAGTGGTCGTCCGTTGATTCCCGGTGAGCCGGATAGTCACAGAAATTGACTTGTTTACCAGCTAAAGAAGGATTAGTCGGTGATGGATGGGCAGGGGCGGACGGAGGGGGGCTGGCACCCCCCCAACATCCTGAAAATCTTTCATTAGCTACTTAGATATTACTGTTCATTACTTCATTTGTTAAGGCTGGCCCCCCCACAAATTAGAGCCCAACAAGTGCTTGCAGCCCACTTAGATGCAGATCACTTTAGATTTAGTACATGGAGGCCGGCTGCCTGGCGTACTGAGACTCTTCGACTCTCCGTGCTCCTTTCGTAGCTCCACATCGATCGTTTCAGCTTCCATCTACTTTGCTTTTGTCGCTTCACCTGGTGCGTGCAGCATGCAACACAGCACAAGTAGGAGAGTCAGGCAGAGGCAGGGGCCGAGATGGCGAGCCTCCGATTCCTCGCGATGTCATCGTCGCTACTCGCCAACGGCCAAAAGCCCATACCCAGGCTTGCTTCCTTCTGCGGTTCGGCCCTTCCTCCTTTCATTTTGAGTTTCATTCTTTACAATACAGTCTTTTTGAAGGTCTTTTTTACTAGTACTTGCTTATAGTTTATTTAATCTCATGTCTAGATTGATCTGAATCTCAATTAGTCAAATCCTCTTTTTGATTAGGTGATATGGAAAGGAAAAACAAATTAAAAGTTTCTTTAAACTAGTTAGTTAAAGCGCTAATGACCTTTTCGGCTTCATTAAAATGACCTTTTCGGCTTCATTAAAATGACCTTTGAAACGTTGGCTTCTTGTCATACATGACATTTGGTGTTTTTAATCAATTTGTTAATCCAAAATACATGTATTTTATCATGATCTGACATTCTGACCCTTTTGCCCTCAGGGCTTCAAATGACGTGGGCTGGGGCTGTTGCTCGCTCGCTTGGGCTGGCTGACAGATGTATGGAGCTCAGCGGCGCAGAAGTGCGGCAGGGGGAGGGCGATGAAGTTCTGCCCGGTGTGTGTGATGCTGCTGCAGATCGATCCGGGCACCGAAAGCCACCGCCTAAGCCTATTCTGCCCGTCTTCCCCATCCAGAACAAGGTCCATCGCCCCGTGCCTATACCTCTTCCTCGCTGCAACCTTTTTCTCTCGTTGCTCTCTGTCGTTCTGTTGCCTCAAATTGATCTGAATATGATGTGGTTCCTTTTTTGCTTCGTGGTGCTGCAGATCGTGAAGAAGGCGAGGTTGGTCAAAAAGGAGGTGGAGCCCATCTTCTAGGTGCCGCATGTCCTGGCCAAGAAAGGCCATCGTAGGGTGATTGCCGGTAGCTGTCACCGTCTAGAGATTGCCGACCTGGGGCTCCATGTCCGGCGGTCGAGGTTTTGGGGGCAGCAGAGGAAGAGTTGAAGTCGAACGGAAGGAAACAGAACGTCAATCTCTTACGTGAAAAAAGGACACGGGCAAAAGGGTTCTCATGGCAAAATACATGTATTTTAGATTAACAAAGTGAAGAAATACCCCAAATGTCATCTAAAACAAGAAGCCAACGTTTTAAGGGTTATTTATAACGAAGTCGATGATTGAAGTCCTATAATTGCGAAGCGTCTTGTTTGGTGTCCTATAATCACAAATTGTTCCAAGAATTCCATTGCTTTCTTAAAGAAAAAATTCCATTCCTCTCCACACGAAACTAAACTACAAGAGAATACAACTAACGATAAGCAGATAGATTCAGTTCACTACAACCTCCGTCAAAATCTACCAATCGCGTGATCAAACACGAACACTTTCTGCATAAGAGGTCCAGGTTTAATTAAGAAGCGGCGATAGAAGCGAAGAGGGTATTCCAATTTCGAAACCTGAGATCGAACACGCGGAGCTCGGGCCCAATGGCGACGGCGACGGAGTTGCCGTGTGGGTGGGCGGCGACGAGCGCCGGCGCGAACTCCGCAGCTCCGCTCACCTCGGGCTCTTCAACCGCAGTATCCTCCATTGTAGGCTTGCAGTTGGAGGCGGGAGCAGCAGCCGCAGGGTAGGGAGGAGCTTGGATTCGAATCGAGCGCGAGACGGAGGAGGCGGGGAGAGATTCAGGGATTAGGGTTTACGGCAGTTCGCACGTGGGGCCCAGAGACCAGTGTCACGAAGGAGAGCCCGGATAGGTTGCGGGCTTGCAGGCCCAAAGGGCAAAGGACTTTGGTTTGTTGGTCTTGGGCCTCCACGAACACTATCTCTGTCGGACTGCCCAATCCCACGGAAGGCCGAGATGAACGCAGCACCTCGATGAACGCCTCAGATTCGCCACCCCCACACGGCCGCTCCTATATAAAGTCTCCACCTGCTCTCGCCTTCCTCAACGCCGCCACCTCGCGCTTGCCTTTGCCCCCTCTGTCTCCCTTTGTCCATAGCAGGGAAGCCTGAGGCGACCGCATCTCCAAGAACCAAGATGGTACGCCCCCTGATCCGACAGCGTGTTTGTATTTATTTTGAGAATTGCTAAGGAGCAACCGGTTGTTTTAGAAGAACTTGACAACCAAATTCTGAACCGTCGGATCTAGCTCCCGGTGCTTTCCTTTACGTCCGATCTGGCTCCCCTGCTCCTCCAAGTTTCCTCACGCGGGCTCCCTCGGCCGGACTCTCTCCGCCGCCGCCGCCGCCCCCACCGGTTCTCCATACGCCGTTGTGCTCCCAGCCACGGGACTTCCTCGCGTCGCCGCGCTCCCAGCCACCGGACTTCCCTCGCGCCGCCGTCGTCCCCTGGGCCCTGGCACTAGTCATCCGCCACCTCCCCTTGGCATCAGTTGTATGCTGCTTCCCCAGGCACCGGCCGTGCGCCGCCATCACCCCCTGGCTGGCCGTGCACCGCCGCCGCCCGTAGGTCTCCCCTTGGCAGTGCCTTCAACCACCGGCTGCTGCTCCCTCCGCCACCACCCACCGGCGTGGGTACAGGCTTCGCCGGCGCTGCCGACGCTTGTACAAACATTGTACCTCCCGTCTGCGTTTTCATTATTTGTTTTTTTTGAAATTTGTAAATAATTTTATACATTTGTAAATAATTTGACATGTATTCCCGACATCTGGAATCCATAAAAATAATCTGTAATTTTTTTTTGAAAAAATTGATATATGTTTATCTTATTTCTAAATTACATCGTTCCGTTCAATAAATTACACTGAAAAAATGGTTGTAAATATAGTAATAAGACAATATAAATATAATTATAAGATATTGTAAGTGTACGAGAAAAATCTGGTTGTTAGGTGAGGCTAAAACAACCGATTGTTAGATAGACAGACCATTTCCATTTCGTTGATTTTTCTTCGATCTAATACTGTTCTTGGTGCTTTGCTGGAAATATGACCAGGTGCTCCAGAATGACATCGACCTGCTGAACCCGCCGGCAGAGCTTGAGAAACTAAAGCACAAGAAGAAGTGCCTCGTCCAGTCCCCCAACTCCTTCTTCATGGTATACATGTTCATTCCCTGTTCTCAGTCTGCGTCAAGGGATGGTGTAAATCATGGCCCTATGCCAAGGATACATTTATGCCCCAAAGAGGCCTTGATAAAAGTATAATTCCAGTGTTTTTTTTTGACAAAAACAAAAACAGAACCTAAGAGATTTTGAAAGAGAGTACCAGATATTGGATTTAGTAACAATAACTACAGAAAGACTTACAACAAATCAACAAGGAAGCTTAACTCCTTTTGTTTTCCATGCAACAATTGTACTCGTACATATTGTTAAGCTTGATGCTGCAGGGTATGCATAACTCATAAATTAAGTTGTATTTAACTAGAGGTAATAAATTGTTAGAGTCCGTTTGGATGTAGATATTGAGACACTGGAATTGTATTGAGCATGAATTCCAAATCAAGCCAGCATTGGAAATGGACTAAATACCAAATCTTTTGTTTGGATGTAGAAGAATTCACAATCTGAAATCAAGTGACACTTCAAATACCAATTCCTGTTTGGATGTACACATCTGAAATTCACTCGTCTTCTTCCCCCACCCTACTCATGATTGACCCAGGCACGCAGGCCATGGCACCGACTGCGATTGGCTTGTGCTTGGACGGAGAGGCGAAGGCGGACCCAGCCTCTGCTGCGGCGAGCTCGAGCGCGGAGATGGAGGTGAAAGCGGTCGCGGCCTTGGGCTCGAAGGAAGAGAAGGGATACTCGCCACCGATAGCGGGGAAGAAGAGAACTGATAAAGGGTGCCCGCCGGCAGCGGCGGCGGGGGAGAGAGAAGGTTGCCCGCCGTCGGTCATGAGGAAGGAGAGAAGGGGTCCTCTCCGTCGACCGCGTGGAAGAAGAGGAGAAAGGGTGCTCGCCGGCGGCCGCAGGGGAGGAGAGAAGGGGCGCTCGTCGGCGGCCGCGGGGGAGGAGAGAAGGGGCGCTCACCGGCAACGGCGGGGAAGGAGAGAACGAGCGCTTTCCGGCGGCTGCAGGGGAGGGGAGAAGGGGCGCTCGCCGGCGGCCGCTAGGGAGGAGAGAAGGGGTGCTCGCCGGCGACGGCGAGGAAGGAGAGAAGGGGTGCTGGCCGTCGGACACAGGGAGGACGAGGAGTGGTCGCCGCCAACCGCGAGGAGGAAGAGGGTATGTTCTCACGATTCTCTCCAATACTAAGGGGTATAGCTCGGTATTGATGGTGGGCAGATTTAGTTGTAGCCCAATACCAAGGAAATGGGCTTCAATTCCATCTTTCAATGTCAAAGATATCCAAACAACAGAATTGGAAAAAATGGGTTCCAATTCCAATGTCTAGGTCTGAATATCTACATCCAAACGGGGTGTTAGGGTTTACTAAGACGTTACTACTTCCTCCAATCAACAAAAGTTTGACTTTAGTTCATGGTAATTAGTGCAATACCTTATCATGGTAATTGCACTATCCTATCATCATCTTAAACATATCATGGTTGTTTTTATAGAATATATGTATGTCTACTCAACAGTATGTTCACAGTTTTTTGAACTAGTTGGTATAATTAATGGGGCCCTGTGCAAGTGCACTGCCTGCACTTCCAAAGGGATGGTCCTGTTGCAAATCATCTCTCTTTTCTATAGGAAACGTGTCTGCTTTTGTGCCATCTCCTGTGCCATCTGTGGTTGGTAATTTTTTTTTGTTTTTGTTCTCCTTGTGTGCAGGATGTCAAGTGACAGGGCTGTTTCAGCATGTAAGTGTTCTTGATCTTTGTTCCTATTTTGCATTTGGTTACCACAATTTCAATTGATATTGATGCTCTGTCGTTCCACCAGTTTGTCAGTATAAACACTGATATGATCATCTAATTTTGTGTTAGTTTTCCAATAATCTTGTTTGATTTGTTTGCTCATTGGAATGGTGCAAAACTGCATTTAGGTTAATTAGTTTCACCCAGCTGTGGTTCCAAAAGATTGAGAGATGAGCCACCTAGCAATTCTCGATTCTTAGTGGTTAGTTTGATCTATGGACTGAGGATGTATCACTGGCATTCTATTAACATTGTAATATGCTCTATTTTCTTGGTGTTTAACTTGGCAGTAAACAAGTGAGTTGCAACTACTTGTGGATCTGATTATTTAAATCATGTGATTATGTAGTTTTAGCCTGTGGAGCAGCTTGGTTTTAGGTAGTATCTGAATTTGGAAGAATTTTTCATGTTTGCTATTAATGGTCAATCAAGCTTTCATAGCACTCTTCCTGTTTTTGTTAGTAGTTTCTCGCCGTAGCAGTACAAATGTTCTGTTTAAATATGGGTTAGTTTTTATTCTGCATTTATTTCTTTGGAGAATTCCACAGCTTTTCACCTGGTTGCTTTACTTGCTGCAATTTCATAAGTGTAGGTAGCTAGCTGGTTTGGTTATATTGTGTGTCATTCATGATTGAATCCAGTGAGTTCTAATTTAAGTGTGACCACTAAGCTTACTGCAATTATCTTTGATCATCAAATGTTAATGCTTTTGTGAAGATTATTATATAGTTTTTCGGAATTTGCCATGCTGACCTAATCAAATGTTTGCTATATCTAACTCATTTTTTTGTGATTGCAGAACCACCGTGTTCAGCCATTCCCAGACTGTGGTTGTGTGCCCTGGTTGCCAAACTGTTCTTTGCCAACCGACTGGTGGGAAGGCCAGACTCACTGAAGGGTGCTCCTTCCGCCGCAAGGGTGATTAGATCCTGCCATCTCTTAATGGGAGAAGAGAAATTTGCTGTTTTTATTACCTTTCCAGGACATGGATATGTTCTCGTTGAGTATTTTTGTTAATTATGGCTGTTTGGCATGCCCTGACAAGCTTATGTAATAGTGCACTTTGTGAGTTTAGTGACATCTGAGTGGCAATGGTAATGAAATCAGTTACTGGCATTATTTGTTAGGGTTTAACTGAAAGCACCATTTGCTCGGTTGCCTTGGGTATTGGTTTCCATTTAACTGTTAGTAACCACAAATAACGGATCAAAGTGATGTGTCCACCTTTCCATGGAAATTTGCAAGAGGCAATTTGCAAGATTGGGTCGTCATGTTTTGTGGATTGATGGTTTGCTCGACCTAACTAGAGATGTTGCAATTTGATCCACCCGTCTTTTTATATATTGATGAAACCTGTCGAAATTTCTGTATGCCTGTTTGGCAAATTCAGTTCTGTTTCACTGATAGGGAGATTGAAAAATTCTGTTCTGTTTCACTGATAGGGAGACTAGAATCGAGCCATCTGCCTTCTGGCCTCAGGGAGCCTCGGAATCGAGCGCTACCTTTCCGCGAAAGTCTGCAATTGAAAACATTGCAACGAATTTCTAATTCAAAATGGGGGTCCGGTCCGTAGACCGGCAATTAGATTTGTTTTGAGGGAGGGGCTATGTGCTCTTGCTCTAGATGGTGGTGTAAGAGGAACGCAGAGGGTTTATACTGCTTCAGGCAAGGAGCGCCCTACGTCCAGTGAGGAAGAGAGATCTTGTATTATCTTGCAATGGATGGTGGCGCAAGAGGAACACAAAGGGTTATACTACTTCACGCAAGGAGCGTCCTACGTCCACTGAGGGAGAGAGAGATCTTGTATCGAAGTGCTCATGGTGGGAGCTTACAAACGGGCGAGAGAAGGAGTTGGTCCTAAGTCTCAAGGGATGGTGGTCTGTGTCGATCTTGCTCGATCTTGTGTTGTTGTGGTCCTTGCCTAGAGGGTGTCTCTCGCTTCTCTTTTTATAGCCGCAAGGAGGCGCAGGGTTACAAGGTGGTGTTACACTTGTGACTTGCTTTAGTCAAAGAGGGAAGACGAGCTGCATAGCCTTTCACTGTGGCAACATGGCTACATCGTGGTGGAATGACGTTCGTCCTTCGGTGTACCGCTGTCATGCCTTCGGTACATCTGTCTCTGTAGAGACCCCTGTGACGAGTAGTTCCTGTGTATTTGACTTCACCGGGTACCGAGGCCGAGTCTGTGTCGTAGTCCTTCTGCCGTGACTTCGGGAGTTTTGTCTCGGTATCCGCGGGCTGTCGAGGTCTTGGTTGTGGGAGCAGTGCAGAGCAGGTCGGCACAATACTCGTTAACCCTCGCCTTGTCCTATCAGGAGTGGGCAGGTGGTGTTTGACCCTCATCCCTTTGAACCACGTCGTCTATATCATGCGAATACGTGGCTACCGACTCCTTGCGTCCACCGCCGTTCGCTGTCCTCCCAGTTCTTGCCCACCGCCGTCCGTCGGTTAGACCACTGTCCGCTATGTTTTCGGCAAGACCGCGACGCTGGGAGAGAGGTCGTCGCTAGGTTTTCGATGAGACAGACTCCGGGAGAGAGGTTGTCGCCCGTCGTTCTGTCTCAAATAGCCGAACTCGTGAACCTGATGCTGCTGGACCGCCACCCGCCGTCGCCAGGAAAGTGTTGCACTTGAAGAGAGCTCAGTTGCAAGTCCATGTACTTTAGGTTTCGGCCCACAACTTAAGCTTCTCTCACTTGTTCTTTTAGTTTTTAAACCATTATTAGATCTAACGAAATGAAAGGTTGCTATTATTTTTAAACACTGCAAAATTTGACTATATATATATATTTAATAAAGCTATCACTAGAGCTATTCTTTTCAAACGTTTTACAATACTCCACTACAGAAATTGCTCCATAAAAGGAAGGAATTAGGAACCGGAGCCAGAGCCAATGTCGCCCTAATTTGCAGGCCTGCAGCCCAAAAAGGCAAAGGCCTGGGTTTGTTAGTCTTGGGCCTCCACGAACGTTGGCTCTATTGGAGTCCACAATCCCACGGAAGGTCGAGATGGACGAAGCACCTGGATGAACGTCTCAGATTCACCACCCACACATATAAAGCATCGAGCCTCCGCTCTCGCCTTTCTCCCCGCCGCCGCCTCGCGCTCGCCTTTGCTCTGTCTCCCGAGGCGACCACATCTCCAAGATGGTATGCTCCCTGATCAGATCGAGTGTTTGTTTTTTCCTTTTCACTTCGATTTCGTTGATTTGCCCTTCGATCTAACGTTGTTTTTGGTGCTTTCTTTGAAATCTGAGCAGGTGCTGCAGAACGACATCGACCTGCTCAACCCGCCGGCAGAGCTTGAGAAGCTAAAGCACAAGAAGAAGCGGCTCGTCCAATCACCCAACTCCTTCATGGTAAACCTGTTCATTTATCCATTGCTGATCTGATCTATTAATTTTGTGTAGTTGGTTTTCCAATAACAGTTAGCATGTTGAATTTACTAATAGGGTTGCAATTACTACTAGCAAGTTAAACTGTGAATAGTCTTAATTCAACTATTGAAATCTTGCGAATCAAAATTCTTGTTTGTGTGGAATGATGCAAGGTAGTATTCTTGATTTGGTGAACTTTCATATTTGTTATCAGGAGTGTAGCAACAGTTCTGCAGGATCATGATCATAGTATGCATGTGAAGAAAACATGTTAAATCATATGGAAACTGTTCTTAGTGCAATTTGATTATTTCTTTTAGTGTCTAGTTTCACTGATACAATCTTTGAGCCTTTCCATTGTCCTTCATTACAACAATTGCAATTTATAGTGATCTCTCTTGATTTATGCATGGGTAGGACTTATATGAGTTGTGATGGATAGCTTGTTTCTTTTCGGCTCTTAGCAAAGAGATTGAGAGATCACCCAGCTGAATGGTGCACAAAATGTATTTAGGTTACATCATTTCACCCAGCTGTTCTAACAAAGAGATTGAGGGATCACCTGCTTAGCAATTGTTGAATCTTAGTGGTTACTGTGATCTACCAAGGATATGTCACCTGCATTCTGTGAAGAGTTTAACATGCCCCTAACAAGTAGGGTTGCAACTACTATAAGGTGTCAAAATGCGGATCTGATTATTTAAATTTTGTGATTATGTAGTTTTAGTTTGTGTGGAGCAGCTTGTTGAGGTAGTATCTGAATTTGGTAGGATTTTTCATGCTTGCTATTAGGTGTCAATCAAGTTTTGTGGCATCTGGATACATTGTATTAAAAAAATCATGGTACACTTTTCCTGTTTCTGTTAGTTTTGGTACTGAGTGTTCTATTTAAGTGTCGGTTAATTTTGTAGGTTGCACTTATATTTCTTTTGAGAATTGCACAATGGGACGCCTGGTTGCTTTTTTGGATTATTTTTTGTATGATGCATGATCGATTCCAGTTTTGTGGCATCTGGATGCATTAGATTAAAAAAAAATCATGGTAGTCTTCGTGTTTCTGTTAGTTTTGGTACAAGTGTTCCGTTTAAGTGTGGGTTAATTTTGTAGATTGCTCTATATTTCTTTTGAGATTTGCACAATAGGACGCCTGGTTGCTTTTTTTTGGATTATATTGTGTATGATGCATGATTGATTCCAGTCATTTCTAATTTATGTGTGACCGGTAAGCTAGACTTCAATTATCTCTGATATTCAAATATTGGCGCAGATTTTTATGGTTCTGTAGTTTTTTGGATTTTAGACGAGCCGCACCGGCTCCGCTATATTGAGCCCGCGTCTGGTTTAGCGTTGAAAAAACGCTGCAGCGGTTGCCGGTACAACCTCCGCTATCCGTGGACTTACGCCAAATACAACCAACAGCACAGGATGTAGCGGAGGGGGCAGCAGGCCTGCAGCATGCGCGAGCGAGCGCGGGAGAGGAGCCCTTGCCTGCGCACGCACTGCAGCAAGTGGACTCCATCTTATTTTGTAACAAAAAAAATACTATATCTCACAAACCGAAAATTCAAATTAAATTTCGATTGCACCATTGAATTCGGTACAATTAATTCTTCAAAACTAGATCTCGCATGAATATATTTAGATAAAGTGACAAGTGGGCCCACAGTGGATAGAGGATGATATAGAGGATGGATGAATGCGGGAGAAATGAATATAGATGAGAGAATCTTGATGACCAGGCAGTATAGAGGATGAAAATAGAGGAACGTGAGTGCGGATAGTCTTAGCATGCTGACCAAATCAAATGTTTGATGTATTTTAATCTTTTTTTTCGTGATTGCAGAACCACCGTGTTCAGCCACTCCCAGTGGTTGTGTGCCCTGGCTGCCAAACTGTTCTCTGCCAACCAACTGGTGGGAAGGCCAGACTCACCGAGGGGTGCTCCTTCCGCCGCAAGGGTGATTGGATCTTGCCAGTCGCTTAATGGGAGAAGAGAGGAATTTTCTTTCTTGCTACCTTTTCAGGATATCTGCTCGTTGAGGATTTTGTTAATTATGGTTGTTTAGTATGCTCAGGCAGTGCTTATATGTGAAAGTGCAGTTTGTGTGAGTTTAGTGACATCTACTAAAGTGTTGTTTGGTTTAGCTAAGGAAGTGGCAATGGTATGTCGTCATGAATTAAGATGCTGGCGTTATTTGTAGGGTTTGACCGAAAGTGTCATTTGTTTGGTTGCCTTTGTTGATTCCATTTAACAACTGCTACTAGGAGCATCCATGTGATGTGTCGATGTTGGAAACACACTTGCCCCACCTCCGCACTTGTGCAGGAGAGTGGCGAAGGTGACCAAGTGTCGGGAGCAGTAGCAAAGGCTAAGGAAACGAAAACAGAGTTGTTGTGGCTCTGTTCCCCAAAAAAGATCGTTTTTTTCTTACACTGTTCACCCCCCGGTATTTATAAGGATACCAAGGGATGCCGACCAAATTACAGTAGGGTACAAGAAAGATTCCTCTGCGCTACTCATACAGAAGGGCAAACTCGTACAAACACAGCCGGAGCCGAAACCCTAGCCTGCTTTCCATGCGCCCGCCGCCGCTCGGTTCACGCTCACCCCGATGGAAAGACGAGGGCCGACCTTCGTTTTGCGGAGGTATCCGCCCAGTTGCAGAGTTTGAGGTCCCTCGCCACCAGTTGGGTCTGGGCCTCTTGGCGAAGGTACGCGGGATGCGCGAGGGTCACTCCCAGCGCTCTCCACGCCCCTTTCCTGCAAAAAGTACCTGAACACCTCCGAAGGTTGGGTCAGTATTCAGAGGTTTGATTGGCGATCTGAGAGACTTAACAGGATGAAATAGGGGGGTAGGCGGCGAAGGTGCGCGGGACGCGCGAGGGCCGCTTTGTTTAGCCAGCCTGCGTGGTGCCTCTGCCGAGGGCCCCTTTCCCCAACAGTAGCCCCTCTTGTCTTGGATTTAAAGAACCGTGTTTAGGCCCAAGTAGCGCCTTTCAACGGGAAAAGAGATGGGACCCTCGGCAGCGACGCCCGCGGCTGCTTTTGGGCCGGGCCGTAGTATTGTTTTTTGAACTGTAGGAGTCCGTTTTGTTTTCTGTGCCGTGGCTTTTTTGGTTTTTGTGCCGGTGTTATCGGGTGGGGCGTTCCGCCACCCGGTCTATAAATAGAAGGGGTGGGTGAGGAGTTTGGATTGTGCCCTCCTCTGCTATAGCCATCCTGCTGTTGCAATTTGCTTGTAGCGAAGGTTTGTTTTAGCTTGTCTGCGAGGGTTGAGACAGGCGTTCGCTGTTTGGTAGCGTTAGCAGCTGAAGAGATGGCTAGGTTGAAGCAAACTGCTCGCGCTGTTTCTCCCACAGCCGCGGATGAGGGGATTACCTTCGAGTTCGGACTCAGCCGAGTTTGCACCGCGGAGATTGCGTCTTATGTCAGGTGGGGTTGGATTGAGGAAGGTAAAGCGAGGACCAGTGCCGGGGAGACGGTGTCGAAGCCGGACGCAGATGAGGTTGTTGTATTTGAGGAATTTTTTTCAGCCGGTCTTCGCTTCCCTGTTGACTCTTTTGTGACCTCGGTTCTGCGAAGGTTCAACTCGCGCTTCCACCAGCTCACACCCTCGTGCTTTACAAAGATGTCAGTTTATATCTGGGCGTGCCACTCTCAGGGTATTGTTCCTCATGTTGAGGGGTTTGTTCGGACCCATCGAGTGCACATGCAACCTCGCAAGATCTCGGATCGCGGAGGTAACACCAGTCTTGGACAGTTTGCAGTATACACTTTTTGCCATCGCGCTGGGTCGGAGTTGCCGGTGCAAGCCCAGAAAAATAAGTGGACCAGTGGGTGGCAGGAGTCCTGGTTTTACTATAAACTTAGTGGGAATGCAGAGCTCTGCGGCGAGCTTTCGCCACTTGGTGATGTTAGCGCCGAAGCTATGATGAGCTCCGAGGCTCACGCTTGTGTTGATTGTTTGAGGGTTATGGCGCGGTCTCAGTGTGCTCGCGACTTGGTCGAGGAGTACTGTTGTGCTAAGATTTGGCCCCTCAGCCGGAGACAGGCGTGGTTTGCAGTCGGGGAAGACTCGAGGTATGAGGGTAGGGGCTTGAAGAAGCCGAAGGTTGACCTTGATAAGGTTTGGGATAAACTTCTGAAGAAATTTCCTAGGCGAGAAGATGGGGTCGAAGCAGTCTACAAGCGTGTTCAGGGGTGGGCGGTGGAACTTGTTGGAAAGCTTTCCATGTTGGAGACTAAAGCGATCCACAACTCGGTAGGTAGCGGAGGTCGGGTTAACAGGATGTTTGACAGTCTTGGGGTTCAGTATGTGAGTTGGCCTGCTCCGTCGAGCGAAGATGCGCCAAAGAAGAGGAAACGTGCTTCTGTGGAGGGGGAAGTTGTTTCTCGACCGAAGAGGGGTCGTGGCCGAGGACGCGGCGGCGCCGGTGGTCGAGTTAAAACACTTGCGACGAAGGTCGCTGTCGGTTCGGGAGGTACCGCCACTTCCTCATCCTCGGCCATTGTTTCGAGCGGCCGAGGCACTGGGAAGACTGGAGGACGGGTGCCCCGCGCGGGCGGTATTGGTGCTTTGGTTCAAATCTCGGATGACGAGGGTGGCTCCGATGATGATGAGGAGGAAGGGGAGAAGGAAGAAAAGGAGGGCGGTACTGAAGAGGGCTCCTCCGACGAGGATAGTGATACGTCAAGTAGTGAAGGTAACTTCGATGAAGACGTATCCATCGAGGACGCTCGAGGAAAAGGAATAGCCTCGTCCAGTGTTGGTGCTGCGGCTGTGCGAAGCATTGATGACATCATACGGGACTTTGAGCTAGAGAGTCCTCCGCGAGGGTCGTTTCCCGAGTTTGCTGGCTCGCACATTTGGGTCGAAGGTTTTGAGTTTAAGGGTGATGTCGAATCGGACCGGACCCCGGGGAAGAGGCCGTATGGCGAGGCTAGCCGGTCATGTCTTCCTTATTATGCGAAGAAACTTGGAGTTTCCGACCCGGCGACCGAGCTTTTCACGAGTCCGGACCTTCGAGAATGTCACTTGCAGTGTGCTCCAGAGGAAAGGCGCTTTCTGGGTCGGGTGTTTAACCGTATTTGTGTGCCAGAGGCGGAGCTTCGGCTGGCCAACGAGCCCTTGGAGGGACTTCACGATGATATTGACATCAAAGTGGCTGAGCTGATGCTTCTCAGCCGGTCGGCGCGCCGAAGGGCAAGTTACAATCTCCACTACCTGAATGACCGGTTGAGTGACGCGGAGAAAGCTAATAAAGAGCTTCGCCAGAGTTTGGAAAACAAAGAGATTGAGCTCAAAGCTACTTTGGAGAAGGTTAAGAAATCGCGAGATGAAGCACAAGAGGTTGCGAATAGCAACGCTGAGCTCCTAGCTGCTAGCCGGCAAAAGGACAAGGATTTGTTGGCTGCGAACAAGCGCATAGAAGAGCTGTCCACGGAGCTGGCTACCCAAGCCGAGGCTTGGCGAGAAAGCATGGGGAGGGTTAAAAATAGGATAGATACATGCTTGACCGAAGCCGGAGGTTCTGCCGGGGAACCGCTGCATGCTGAAGACGCAGCGGGTTTTGAAGGTTGGTTATGTAATGAGCTGGATGTGTTTAGCTCGTTGGTTGGGAATGCTGCAGATTTTGGTGGGTATGCCGGAGCACTGGCGATGGCTGGTACGCTTCGTTAAGCAGATTGCGAACACCTTCGCAAAATTAAGAAACCCAACCATAAGTTTCCAACCTTGGACGAGGTGCGCCAAATGAAGATCGCGGACGCCGAAGTTCGGAATTGTGCGATGCACTTGCTTCGCCGGTTTTGGATTGCTGGCGGTGGTCGCGCTCTTGCTTTCGAGGAAGCTGCCGAGGCTACTCGTCAGGTTCGCGTTATTGGATAGACTGGTTTTTTGGCTTTGTTTCAATGATTACGGAGTTGGTGTTAACTTAGGTTTCTTTTCTCTTATTTGTGCTTACAGGCTCGGAGGGAGGCGATGCCTTCGCCGCCTGCGGCCATTGATGCTGGTGGTAGCTCCGAAGCTGTTCCTGCTCCTAGTTCTGCAGAGGTTCCACCAGTCGAAGTTGACTCTTTGGTCGCGGATGCCCCGACCACTGGCGAAGGTGTCGAGGAAGAGGTGGCCACGGAGGAGGCACCTGCTGAAGGTGTGGATGCTGCCACTGGCGGGGTTGAGACGGGCAAGCACGGGGAAGCCGAGCAGGTGTGAGAATTTAGGATTGTATGGGTGAGAAGGTTATTTTGTAATGTGTGAGGTAGGTGGAATGACTTGACGATACTTTTTAATTCTATGGTAATGCAGGTTCCTGATGGAACCGTGCTAGAAGTGTTTGATGTGACGCCCCTGACGTTAAATTATCAAAATATTTTTGTAACTGGCGAATCTTGGGCTCGTGCTAAGCTGAAACATCCCTCACTGACCTTCGAGCGTTTTTGGTGGTCGAAGGTGCGAAGGCACGATTTGTAAAATAGCAGGTCGAGCCGTTTTTGGCGCGAGGCGGACTTTACTGACCGGCAGGCCACCCGTTATTTATTTGGTGCTTCTTCGTCCTCGCAAGTTGGAATTGATGATAATATTGATGAGAGCACAGCCTTGGAGTACTTGTTTGGGCGAACCGAACGAGATTTAAGTTCGGACGGATCGTTAGTGGTCCCAAAGGAGGAACCTTCGGAGGTCAGTGATGTAGGCCGTACATATATGTATCGGGCTAGGGTTTTGTCTGGGGAGCTGCCAATTGTTCTGGCAGCTCCTTTGTTGTGGGGACCCATCGTTGCGGTGGAGCCAGAGTTTGAGGAAGGTAGCGAGGGCTCTGGTGATTTGATGTTAATTGAAGGGAGCGAAGGTTCCTTGTAATTTTTGGTAATTTTTCATGATTTGTTTGTCGTTGTGAAGCTATTTTGTAAATGAACGGGAACACTGAATGTTGGTTTTATGTCGCTACGATTCCTTATTCGTTATCGGATATTGACAAGGCTCGCTGGCTGTCCGACACTGCGTTGTTTTGTTGTATGCAATGTTTAGCTCAGAAAGCGAAATAGCGAGGCTCGCGTTTCGTTAAACTGAGATGTTTTAGTAAAAAAAACAATGACACCCCCTTTCTTTTTAGCGAGGCTCGCGTTTCCTTGAACTGGGATGTTTTGTAAAAAACAGCGACGCCCCCTTTCTTTTTAGCGAGGCTCGCGTTTCATTAGACTGAGCTGTTTTGTAAAAAACAGCGACGCCCCCTTTCTTTTTAGCGAGGCTCGCGTCTCACTATACTGAGATGTTTTGTAAAAAACAGCGACGCCCCCTTTCTTTTTAGCAAGGCTCGTGTTTTGCGAGGGTGTTCGACTTATTTGGGTTTCGCGCGTCCCCCTATCTTAGATGGAGGTGAAGTTTGCTTCTTGCGAGCCCCTGGCGTGTTTTGCGAGGGTGTTCAACTTTTTTGGACTTCGCGCCTCCCCTTATCTTAGGTGGAGGTGAAGTTTGCTTTTGCGAGCCCCTGGCGTGTTTGCGAGGGTGCTCGACTTTTTTGGACTTCGCGCCTCCCCTTATCTTTGGTGGAGGTGAAGTTTGCTTTTGCGAGCCCCTGGCGTGTTTGCGAGGGTGCTCAACTTTTTTGGACTTCGCGCCTCTCCTTATCTTAGGTGGAGGTGAAGTTTGCTTTTGCGAGCCCCTGGCGTGTTTGCGAGGGTGCTCGACTTTTTGGACTTCGCGCCTCCCCTTATCTTTGGTGGAGGTGAAGTTTGCTTTTGCGAGCCCCTGGCGTGTTTGCGAGGGTGCTCGACTTATTTGGACTTCGCGCCTCCCCTTATCTTAGGTGGAGGTGAAGTTTGCTTTGAAAAGAAAAAAGGTTATTTTTCGAAGCAATCTTAGCGGGTTTCCATCGATTGTAGCGCTCTTTGAAAAAGAAGTGCTTTTTCGATGTTTGCTAGTAAAAGTAATAACTTGGAGATTTTACTTTTTTGGGGGTTCTAGCCTGTATTAAGGGTTTGGATACTGCCTCGTTAAAAAACCTTACGCCCCTTCATAAGGAAAAAGAGTGCAGCTCCTTTTGTTTGTTACATTCATAGAAAATGGAAGAAACAACAAATTACATAATGCGAGGGCTCGCTAAGGCTCCGCTATGGGTAGTATTTGCGAAGGTCGTCGATGTTCCAGGTATGAGGCAGGATGTTTCCCTCGCTGTCAGAGAGGTGGAAAGAGCCAGGACGATTGCATTCTGATATCAGGTATGGACCGGTCCACTTTGGCTGGAACTTCCCCGCCATGCCGGCGTTTTGTTTTCGGATGAGGACGAGGTCACCCTTCTGCAAGTCTTTGATTCTGACCTTTTTATCTCTCCATTTTTTGGTTTCTTCTTGGTACTTGCGAAGGTTGTGCACTGCGTTGCATCTTGCTTCTTCGAGTAAATCTTTGTTGAGCAGCTGGCTTTTTTCTATTGGTTCGAGGGTTGTTCTCGGTGATTCGTGCTTCAGTTCTTCTGGTAGCACAGCCTCTTCCCCAAACAGGAGCTTGAAAGGTGTGAATTTGGTTGCTCTGCACTCCGAGGTGTTGTGAGACCAAGTGATCGAGGTTAGCTCTTCCGCCCATTTTCCCTTAGGCCTGCCTTGCAATTTCTTGGATATGGCTTGGAAAATTGTTGCATTAGCTCTTTCAACTAAGCCGTTGGATTGAGGGTGCCGAACTGAAGCGAAGCATAAGATTGTACCGATTTGTACGCATAATTCTTTGAAAACTTCGCAGTCAAACTGGGTGCCATTATCGACGGTGAGATGTTTGGGGACGCCGAATCGACAAACTATTTGTTGCCAGAAAAACTTTTTCACTGCGAGGGAGGTGATGGAAGACAATGGTCTTGTTTCAATCCACTTTGTGAAGTATTCCACGGCTACCACCGCGTAGCGAAGGTTTCCTGGAGTTGTCGGTAGTGGGCCCATGAGGTCCATTGCCCACCTTTGCAGAGGCCATGTTGGGCATATAAGCGTCGTAGGAGCCCCTGGGGCGTTTTGGTTTTTTGCTGTTAGTTGGCAACCTTCGCATTGTTTGACGATGTTTTCTGCATCCTTTAGCGCCGTTGGCCAGTAGAAACCTTGCCGGAAGGCTTTTCCAACTAATGCCCTTGGGCCGTTGTGTGAACCACAGATGCCTTCATGGATAAGCTTAAGAATGTCATTTCCTTCAGACTG
Source organism: Coix lacryma-jobi var. lacryma-jobi (assembly GCA_009763385.1). NCBI lineage: Eukaryota > Viridiplantae > Streptophyta > Magnoliopsida > Poales > Poaceae > Coix > Coix lacryma-jobi. Next base: position 7,289,460 of record CM019824.1, read on the forward strand.
TGGGACGCATTTGAGCCAGGGCGAGGTTACTGAAGCTTTGTACAGAATGTTGTCCACAATCTTATACTCTCGTGCTCTTTGTTTTAGCCTGTTTTCTTCTTCTTTGGAGTCTGTTCGTGGAGCCCCTTGATGTAGGCTATGATAGGTGCCCTCCAGTCCTCACTCTGGATTGCATTGATCAACTTGGCGTTCTTTTCGAAGGTTTCGAAAGCTGATTGGGTCGCAACTTCGTAGAAAACATCGGGCGGTAGGTGTAATTGTTGTGCTGCTGCTTTAGCTAGGCAGTCTGCTTCGCTATTTTCTGACCTTGGTATTGCCTTTACTGATATGCCGAGGAAGAAGGACTCTAACCTTCGGACATGTTGGAAGTACTTTTGCAGCTCTGGATCTTTGGCCTTGTAGTTTTTCTCAATGTGCCCCGCGATGACCTGTGAGTCTGTGTAGATGACTGCTCTTCGGACTGACAGTGACCGAAGCCTTGAGAGAGCGAGTATCACAGCTTCGTATTTTGCGGAGTTGTTTGTACATTTGAAGTCAAGTCTTCTTGCGTATCTTAGCTTAGATCCGGATGGCGAGACTAGAATGGCCGAGGCCCCTGCGCCGGTTGCACCCCAGGCTCCGTCAACATACACAGTCCAAAATGGGTCTTGGTGAGTTTCATCTTTGCGAGGGTCTGGGGTCCATTCTGCTATGAAATTTGCTAGCGCCTGAGATTTGATTGTTGTTCGACTGACGAAGGTTAGGGCGTAGCTGTTGAGTTCGACGGCCCATTTAGCTATTCTTCCGACTGCCTCGTTGTTTTTGAAAATGTTCTCGAGGGGAAAAGCCGAGGGTACATGGATTTCGTATGCTTGGAAATAGTGCTTGAGCTTTCTTGATGCCATGACCACTGCGTACGCTATCTTCTCGAGCTCTGAGTAATTTCGTTTAGGGCCTTCGAGGGTTTCTGATACGTAATAGATTGGGGCTTGTCTGGTTTTGTTGTTCTCGTGCAACTCTTTGATTAAGACTGTGCTCGCTGCGTGAGGCGAGGCTGCGACGTACAGCAGTAACAAGTCCCCTTTGCTTGGGCTGGTTAAAACAGTCAAGCTGGTGAGATACTTCTTCAAGTCTTCGAAGGCTTTCTGCTGCAGGGGTCCCCAGTTGAATGGTGCAGTGCTTCTCAAAGTTTCGAAGAAGGGTAACCCTCGCTCAGCTGATCTGGAAATGAATCTGCTGAGAGCTGCTAATCGGCCTGATAAGCGCTGGGCTGCTTTTTTGGTTGTCGGGGGTTCCATGTTGATGATAGCATCAATCTTGTCGGGGTTAGCTTCAATTCCCCTTGCAGAGACGATACAACCCAGCAGTTTTCCTTCACTTACCCCGAAAACACATTTTTCGGGGTTTAGCTTTAATCCAGCGCGCCGGAGGTTGCTGAACACTCTCGACAAGTCCGAAATGTGGTTTTCTTTTAACTCGCTTTGGACAACCAGGTCATCAACATAAGCGGAGACGGAGTGTTCATTTTTGAAGACCTCGGATGTCATACGAGCGAAGGTTGAACCCGCGTTTCTTAGGCCTTCTGCCATTCTCCGAAAACAAAATGTTCCCGAAGGTGTGATGAAACTTGTTTTCTCCTCATCTTCTTCATTCATCCAAATCTGGTGGTACCCCGAAAAGCAGTCGAGTAGAGATAGCATTTGGCAGCCGGCTGCTCTGTCAACCAGGGTGCTTATGTTGGGGAGGGGAAAATCATCCTTCGGGCAAGCCTTGTTCAGGCACGTGAAATCTACGCACATTCGCCATTTCTTGTTCTTTTTCTGTACTACTACCACGTTTGAGAGCCATGTTGGGTACTTGACCGGGCGGATGACGCCTGCGTCCAAAAGCCTTTTTACCTCAGCCTTCGCTGCCTCTTTCCTTTCTTCTGACATTTTGCGAAGCTTTTGTTTGACCGGGCGATAGCCCGACTTGATGTTTAGGCTGTGCTCTATCAGGGTTCTGTTCACTCCTCTTAAGTCTTCTGCGGAGCAGGCGAAGGTGTCGGAGTTTCCTTTGAGGAAAGTGACGAGGTCGCTTTCTGATTGGGGGGCTAGGTTGGCTGAGATGAACACCTTTCTTTCGGCGTTACCCTCGAAGAGTTGCGCTTGTTTGGTTTCTTCCTTGGGTGACACCTTTATTTTGTCAGTGCACACCTCACCTTCGTCATTGAGGTTAGTAGCTTGAGGCTTCGACAGGTTGTGGACATTACGTTGCCCTGGTGCTACTGTTCCCTCAGCTGCCCTTGCAATGTCTTGGTCGCCATATACTGCGACCACTCCTTTCGGAGCGGGAAGCTTCATGCAGAGGTAAGCGGGGTGGATGACTGCATTGAATGTGTTGGTTACCCCTCGGCCAAATATGGCATTGTACGGATAGAACATGTCGACCACTTCGAAGGTTAAATGCTCGGTTCTGCAGTTGATCTGGTCGCCGAAGGTCACGGGCAAGGAAATTTTCCCGATGGCTCTCACTTGTTGACCGCCGAAGCCGTATAAAGGGTTCTCGGCAGGTTGTAGGAGGTTCCTATCAAGCTTCATGTTGTCGAAGGTTGAGGCGAACAGGATGTCTGCGGAGCTTCCTGTGTCGACCAGAATTCTAGTGACAGTCCACCCTGCTAGATTGGTCTCGATCACCATGGCGTCGGTATGAGGGTAATCTCTCAACTTCATATCACTGGAGTCAAAGGTTATGGGAATGTGGGACCAACGACCAAATTTGTGTGGTCCTTCGACGGCTACATGGTGCACCCGTCTGGCATGTTCTTTTCTCTGCCGCTTGTTGCCATGGTCTTCATTTGAACCTCCGGTGATAGCTAGTATTACACCGAAGGTTGATGTTGGGTTGTTGATGGTCGTTTGGCTCTGGGTTTCGGATTTGACAGGTTGAGGCGCTGGTAAAGCGGGTATTGGTGGTGGTGGCGGTAGAGCATTGTTGACTTGTTGGGTAGTTGGGGTTTGGATTTGGGGGGTTGTTGGGTATGTGACTGTGTATGGTGGATTTTGGCGTTGTGGGATGGTGGTTGGCTGATAAGATGTTTGGTTGTAGAGTGGGTGATGGGTGTAGATAGGTTGTTGCGAAGGTAGGCCATAGTTTATGGGGGTATAGTGGTATGGGGGATTTGGTGGGTGGAAGTTTGGTTTCCTGGTGTGGTTGATGGTTCGGTTGTCTGCCGAAGCGGCTCTTTTGGACTCCTGGAACTCTTTCCCCTTGGCAAAGCATTCGCATTGTTTGGTGGTGTGCCCCTTTCCAAGACCACAGAAATGACAATACATTTTCGTGGGGTCTTTTTGCTGGTTCCGTTGATCTGGCGGGGTTGGCAAACCTTGGGGGTTTTGGTTGTTCGGAGGTTGAGTGCCCCGTCTTTGGTCTTCATAGTGTACTGGTTTGTTGATGGCGCCGATGTTGCTTTGTTCTTGGCGAGGGTTGTTTTCTCTCGGTTGAAGCCTCGACTGCGGCTTCTGCTGTGACCTCTGAGCATCAGATTTCGCTCTGAAGTCCATGTTTGCTCTACAGTATCTTTCCATTGTCTCGTGTAATTCCTCGATTGTGTTTGTCGGCTTCCTGGCAAATTTCGAAGAGCATGGGCCTGGGCGCAGGCCACTGACTGCAGCGAGGATGACAACCTCGTCGGATATTCCCGGGGTTCTTGCTCTGATTTGGATGAACCTCCGCCAATAATCTTGAAGTGGTTCGCGCTCTTCTTGTTTGCAGTTAAACAACTCAATGGGGTTTGATGGGGCTGGTGTAATGCCTTTGAAGTTTGTACAAAGCCTGTCTCTGAGATTGGCCCAGGAATCTACAGTTCCGGGGCGGAGGTTGCTGTACCAGGTTTGTGCAATGTCTCGCAGGATGATGACAAAAGACTTTGCCATTGTTGATTCATCTCCGCCTGCTGCGGCAACTGCTGCTTCATAGCTCATGATGAATTGGCGAGGGTCCGAAAGCCCGTCGTAGCGGGGTAGGTTTTGTGGATTATAGCATGGTGGCCAGGGTTGGGTTTGGAGTATTTGGGAGAGTGGTGACTTTGGGTCATAGGGCATTTGGTGTTGTTGAGTTCTTCGTTGGTTGCGAAGGTTTGGCTCTCTCTCATCTGGGTAGAGTTGGCGAAAGTTTGGTGGCCTCATAGGATGTGGTTCTGGGTGAATTGGTGGTGGTGGGGGTGGTGGATGGCGACGAAGGTTGTCTTGATCCTGCTCCTCGTTCCCCTCTTGCGGCGGGGGCATTTCCTCATCATTCCAACCTTCGGCTTCGGCTTCAGCCGCAGCGAGGGATTCCTCCATTCGGCGAAGCTGTTCCCTGGCCTCGCCTGCCCTTTGTCTGATCGAGCGCAATCGGTTATGCCTCTCAAGCTGATCCAGGCGCCTCTTTTTCTCTTGCAGCTCAGCTTCAAGTCTTTCGAGGGCCTCGAGGCCCAACTCCTCCTCGTCTCTCCCCTCTCCTTCTCCGGAAGTGTGGGGGTGCGGCTGTGTCACCACTCGGGCCTGGGGGCCCGGGACTTCAGATTCTGGGGTGACATCCTCGGCTCCCGAGGGTTGCACAATCTCCTCAGCAGGCGGAACCACCGTCGTCGTCTCACTGGCAACGCGTCGGTCCCTAGCTGTGGGCGCTCTCCTGTTTCCTGCCATTTCGAACTCGCTTCCCCACGGACGGCGCCAAACTGTTGGAAACACACTTGCCCCACCTCCGCACTTGTGCAGGGGAGTGGCGAAGGTGACCAAGTGTCGGGAGCAGTAGCGAAGGCTAAGGAAACGAAAGAAGAGTTGTTGTGGCTCTGTTCCCCAAAAAAGATCATTTTTTACACTGTTCACCCCCCGGTATTTATAGGGGATACCAAGGGGTGCCGACCAAATTACAGTAGGGTACAAGAAAGATTCCTCTGCGCTACTCATACAGAAGGGCAAACTCGTACAAACACAGCCGGAGCCGAAACCCTAGCCTGCTTTCCATGCGCCCGCCGCCGCTCGGTTCACGCTCGCCCCGATGGAAAGACGAGGGCCGACCTTCGTTTTGCGGAGGTATCCGCCCAGTTGCAGAGTTTGAGGTCCCTCGCCACCAGTTGGGTCTGGGCCTCTTGGCGAAGGTACGCGGGATGCGCGAGGGTCACTCTCAGCGCTCTTCACGCCCCTTTCCTGCAAAAAGTACCTGAACACCTCCGAAGGTTGGGTCAGTATTCAGAGGTTTGATTGGCGATCTGAGAGACTTAACAAGATGAAATAGGGGGGTAGGCGGCGAAGGTGCGCGGGACGCGCGAGGGCCGCTTTGTTTAGCCAGCCTGCGTGGTGCCTCTGCCGAGGGCCCCTTTCCCCAACAGTCGACCTTGTAGCTTCAGCTGCTCGCGCCTCACTCCAGGACTTCGACCCTTTAGCGGTCTGCAGTTTAGGCCTTCAAGGTCGACCATCTTTCTGAATGTTATGGTTTATTCTTGATTACAGACTTAGCCCCTGTTTGGATGTATCCAACTACAATTTCAATGTAAAACTTTAGCTAGCTAAAAGTTTTTCAGCTAAATTTTAGCTAGGTGTGCTCCAGTTAATAAACTCAGCTAAATTTTAGCTGGCTTTGTTTGGATGTCTAGCAGATAAATTTGGTTAGCTAAAGTTTAGCTGGTGCATACGCCTTAACAGTTACTTCTAGACACGCCCAAGAGTTACTTAATTATGTTGTTTTTTGTCACAGGATTTAAATAGAACAGCTCCTTTGGGAGTTATAAAGTTATTTTCTGTCCTTGGATTTAAATAGTACACACTCTTCAAGTAGAGGTCATTAAAACGTTGTCTCACAAGGGGAGGATGCCATGAGAAGCAATTTGATTCTTTTTTAAAAAAAAACAGCTTGAACTCCAATATCTCGTGGAGCCGAAGAAAAAAAACTACTCCAGCAGTGGAAAGTTGTAACGGGGCCCAATATGGTTGATCCTAGTGTAGCTTAGCTCAAGTTGCATGTTGCAATCCGATTATTAGGGCGTGATTAAATGCTCTGCTCAATGCTCAAACTGTCCAAAGGGTCATCCGGTACCACGCGATGCACTCCAAACTTGCTTGGTTCTCTGTCCTGCATCATTTGCCTACTCCGTTCCATTGTTTTACCCTCCTCTATTATGTACACTTCTATCTTTTAGATTTCTCCTTCACAAACAAGTCCGCATGGTTTGACACACATGGTATGCGGGCCTATATGTTAAACACACAAACTCTGATATATGCATCCAACCAAACACGATGACCGTCATCCAGTATCTAGACTAAGTTGCAACCAAACAGAGCTTAGCCTGCTTCCCACGAACATAGACCAACCATATCCATCATGTCTCACCATCCCCGCATCAACCAATCATGCCCTCAGGGCACGTGCGCGCATGGATCATTTTCTCTACGTGTGAGTTTGTCGATGGACGAAAAGTCGCATACAACAGGTTTGCAGGTGTAGTACCCAAACTCATAAACCTATAGGTTTTTAATACTAGCCTACCATAGTGGAGGCCATATATGACTGCTTGCGCATTTCAAACTCTTACCTAGCTCACCCCTTCCCCATTTACCCTCGAGGCCGCGTGTCCCACTGTGTCTGAGAGGTTGAGACCCTAACCGTCGACCGTGCCTTGTGGCCTCTTGCTATCACTCTCGCCTCATACCCTCATGCATCTTGCTCCTGCCCACAAGCCACCTCTCACCATCTTGCACAAGCTCGCTGCCCACCGCATCTCTATAGCTCCCCTCTCCTGTGGGTGATGTGGTGTGTCCATTGCAAGCATGGGTGGCCCATGGGTGGTTATGACACAAATGGTAAATATGGATCCGAACATAAAATTACCCTAAAATTATACTCGTGGTGAGTCGTATGGTTTTTAGCGAACATATTTTATGTTCATAGACATAGGTCTAGGTTAGCAAACCTCGTTGAATTTATGGCAATGGCCATCTTTAAAAAAGATCATGGTTGTTGGTCTTTTTTTTAAGGACATGAGGGGCAGTATCATCCCCTACTGTGCATTAATTTCATTAAAAAGAACAAGATCCAGATATAAGGCTCCGGAAACAAAGAAAGAAACAAAGGAAATAAGCTTAAGCTTGTAGCTATAAATCTATTGAAGGATGGAGTGCTGCTTTTGCCCTTAGAATAACTAGGACAAATTCTGCTTTAAAAGTGTTCTTGCAGCGCTGAATGGAAGCCGGAATTTCTCTGAAAATCTTATCATTTCTCATCATTTAGATGGACCAACACATGGTGATTATAATTTCTATAAAGAAAGGTAAGTGAAGTTGAATTTTGAAAGCTTCGAATATTTAGAGAAGTAAAACACACCATAGCAAAAGGGCAATCAAAGATCAGGTGAAAGGGTGTCATGGTTGATCTTGTTTACTTCCGACATTTTATTTCTTTTTTTTTGGGCGGGGGGGGGGGGGGGGGGGGGGGGGGGGGGGTAGGAGGAATAGACAATTAGACTCGGGCTAGCTATCTGGAGGTATATTAAGTACATATTTTTTTTTACCAAAATAAAATCATCTAAATGATTATGTCAGTCGAATAACTTTTACATGTGTGGAATAAGCGTAGCCAGGTTATTTATAAGTTCTTTGTCGTGGAACATTTGACGTGAATGTTCGTATCTTGTATCCATTATTACTTTAGAAACAGTGGTAGGTGATATATATATATACATAACATATACAGTAACATATAAACGCAATCGCAATCTGCATCCTAAAACCTATCCGAACTGATACATACTGTATAGGCAAAGCCACAGAGCACACAAGTTTCCTGCACTGTGCGGGCTGGTAGATAGGACGTGACAACAGGACACGAGAAGATATCCACTGGGGAAGGCGTTTCCTCCGGCCATCCATGTCCGCCGGTCAGGTGTCAGGTGCTTTCACGACGAGGGACCCCGGACAGGGACGACTTGTTAACGGCGCGCTGCGCATTGGCAGCCCCACATCGCAGAGTTCGGTCGGCTGGTCACACGTCCAGGCACTGTGCGCCGTATCCATTCAGGGCCGATACCTGACAGAACGCCCGGCGCCGGTGAGACAGGCGGAGATCATCAACAGCTGCAGATGCTGCCAACCGGGCGTAGAGATCGAGTACGTGAGACGAGGGGGGAAATGGGGAATGCATGAGACACGCACGACCGTTCGGTTGATGTGGTGCCGGGGGCTACTAGCTCTTGCAGCCGCTCGATCGGCCAAGCATCTGTCATCAGCGAGTGACCCCACGACACCGCCTGGACTTGGCGACGGGACCCGACCCGACCCAACCCGACGCCAGGGGCGATGCGCCGATCGGCTATTGCTAGCTTAAGGGTAAGGGCCTCATTCAGTTCCCAAAATTTATCCAAAAATATTGCGCAGTATCCGTCACATCGAATCTTTAGATACATGCATGAAACATTAAATATAAATAAAAAATAACTAATTGTACTTTTAATTTATTCATATCGAGATGATTTTTTTAAGCCTACTTAGGTCATATTTAGATAAAATTTGTCAAATAACAACGAAAGTGTTACATGAACTTTTCGTCATAAATTTCACGAACTGAACAAGGCCTAAGCATGGGCTAAGCGTATGAGCACCGTGTCCACGGATATGCGTGGATTTTTTGCATTTTGGCCCTTTTTTATTTTTTATTTTGTAAATAGACCCCGTAAGAAACTTTGTCCAGAAATGGGACAAAAGCTCGGCGTCACGTCACTTGACGCCGAGGTACAATGGCTCGACGTCATTTCATATGACGCCGAGGTGTGCCACGTCAGCGACGACTACGGTCGTCGTTGCATCGTGGCTGTGCGGGACCCACGGGCTCGGCGTCAAATGGAATGACGCCGAGCTTCGACACGTCAGCCTACCATAGCCGAACATCAGCTGGGCCTAGGGCTCGGCGTCGCGTCCTTTAACGCCGAGGTACCTTACCTCGGCGTCAAGTCGTGTGACGCCGAGGTCTGACCAGATAAGGCCGCTTCTTCTTCCTCCCTTCCCCATTCTTCTCCCAACCGAACACTCTGTTCTCTCTCCCCACCGAACTCCCCTCCAACCCTAGCCCTCTAATGGAGGCCTAGGAGACCAGATCAGGCCTCGGGACGTGCGCATGAGGTACTCCTCCCTCCCCTCTTCCCTTCTATCCGTGTATTTTTTGCTGCATTTGTTGTTTTCATGGTGGAACCCTAGGCACCATTCGTATGGATGGATATGTGAAATGGTTGATTTAGATGGAAATGTGTGTGTTGGATTCCATGGTAGAATCGTAGAGACCATTTGTTGTAGGTTATGATTTGGTATATAGATATTTGGGTATCTGGGGTTTGTTCATGGTAGTGGTATGTTGTATAATTATGTATTATTATGGTGTAAGGATTAGGTTTTGGCAAAATTGATTTATTTAGATGATATTATATATAACTTTATTATGTATATGATGGCTGTAGATGGATAGACTAGTGAGGTTTCATCATGGAGGAGTTGTTGTGAGGACAAAGGAAGATAGTGTTGTTCTTAAGGGCATGTTGGAAGATATGTTGATTTTTCATGAGTCACCTAGTTTGGCCGACCTAATAGACTGAGTAAAAGAGAGGCTTGGATGGACTGAAGGAGATGTTGTGCTTCGTTTGGAAGGGTTGATAGATGTAGGTTCATCGAATGGTCCTCGCATCAAGAGGTTGCTCAAGATCACAAGTGAAGGTGACTGGGGTGTTTACAAGACTGTTGTTATGTCCTCAGAAGTTCGATCTTTAGATGTGGTGGTTAGTAGGGTTGATGTAGGCGGTCATGAGCCCATTGTCCCCTGTGTATCCAACCAAGTCGCCATACAGATGGCTCAATCGTTGGAAGAAGATATGGTGTTGACACAACCAATGTATGATGATGGTGATGATTATTCATCTGATCAACTTAGTGGTGATGGAGTAGACACTAAAGAAGATGACCATGACATGATTGATGAAGAAGACTTAAATGATGAAAGCTAGTGAAATTGATATATTGAGGGAGTTGTTGCCAGATCAGGATCCAATGGTTCCCGATTTTGAGGACCTTAGCCATTGCCACAGGGCACTTGCCGATGGAGGGCTTAGTCATACTAGTGTCCCCGATGTTAGTGCTTGCCCAATCATACAGAAGGGCATTATGTTTGCCACAATGGCTTATGCTAAAACATGGTTGCAGGAGTATTCAATTGTGCACAACCGTCCGTATAGGGTTGTTAACTCTCACAAATCTAGAAGGTACACTGTGGTTTGTGAGATAGAGCATTGTCCGTGGAAAGTCTGTGTTAGGAGGCAACGGGCAGGTCAATGGAAGATAACCTCTGTTATTCAACCACATGTTTGTGCTACGGCTGAGGCAGAAGAAAAACACTTGCAGCTCAATTCTAAGTTCATTGCAAGACAGTTGTGCCCTGTGGTGAAGCATATGCCAACCATAACAGTTGCAACGTTGATTGAGGTCATTTTTAAGATCTACAACTACTATGTCAAATATGGGAAAGCATGGTGTGCCAAACAATGTGCATTATAGCTCATCTTTGGCAATTGGGAAGAAGCGTATGAGCGCCTTCCAGTCATGTTGAATGCGATGAAAGCTGTGAATCCTGGGATGCACTTTGAGTACGTCCCAAAAGAGGGTGAGATGAGGAATGGAAGAGAGGTGTTCGGTAGGGCTTTCTGGGCATTTGGACAGAGCATCGAAGCATTCAAGCACTGTAGACCCATAGTGTCAATTGATGGCACGTTCCTTACTGGTAAATTTGAAGGCACCATGCTTATTTGTATTGGCACAGATGCAGAAGACCAGCTTGTGCCATTGGCATTTGCTATCGTTCGTAAGGATGACACATATAGTTGGTCTTCGTTCCTTACACTCGTGCGACGAGTTGTTGTTGGTGCGGGACGTGATGTTTGTGTCATTTCGGACAGACATGCTGGCATTTTAAATGTCGTTGAAGATGAAATGCCAGGGTACGGTCACATACATCACCGATGGTGCACTAGGCACCTTGCACAAAACCTTGTTAGGCATGATGGCACAAAGGACAACTTCAAGTTATTTGAGGAGTTGGCTCGGCAGAATGAGGTTAGTCTGTTTGAGGAGAAGCTAGATGCCCTAAAGTTGGCCACTAATGATCGTGGGAGAGAGTTTCTCGATGGACTGATTGCGGATACATGGGTGTATGCCGAGTCTCTGAGTGATGAATGATTGTCAACTGGGATAATGCGCATGTTCTTTGGCTTGTGTTGTGCAGGTGTCGAGCACGGATACAGTGATCAGAGGCAAGGTGAAGGTCAAGTAGAGACGTGTCGTGCCGATGGACCGAGAGTGGCGAAGGGTGGACGTGAGGCTTGGACTGAGGGACCGGTGGCCCGAGGATCAGCTATGGTGGCTGACAGCCTGGGACAGCGACGAGCGAAGACTTGCGGGCACGGTGTTGCTTGGGTCGAGGACCTGGGGACACGTGTCGGTGGACGGGGTGCACAGGCGGTGCATCCCCTCTACGGCTCGGTTTGGTGGTTGAGCCACAGAAAAACCACCGAGTGGACGGTTTCCAGGTTTGGGCCTCAAAACCTGGGCGCTGATGGTTTCCGAGTTTGGGCCACAAAACTCGGGCTGAGGACGGTTTCCAGGTTTGGGCCTCAAAACCTGGGTGCTGCGGGTTTCTGAGTTTGGGCCACAAAACTCAGGCGATGGACGGCTGGTTTCCCGGTTTGGGCCTCAAAACCGGGGGTTGGTCGTGAAGGCTGGTTTCCCGTTTTGGGCCTAAAAACCGGGGGCGAAGTCCGTGAAAAGGACGAGCGGAGCGGTGGCGGCACGTGGCGGCAATCGGTGAGGTTGCGTCGAGGCAACGCTACCAGTTGTGTGGGCGTGGCCGTCGGATCACCAGCATCCTTGAGTTGGTCCAGAATAACCCTAGGGTTTAGCTGGTTCGCTCTGTAATTAGAGAGGGGTAGAGTAGGAAATAGGATTAGGATAAGTAGAGGGAGACACCCTCCTCCCATTCGATCTCAGTCATTTGCTCTTTGCTTCTAGGGTTTCCTGATCTCCCAATCCCCTGCTGCAGCTAGCTGAGATCCACAGAGAACCATACCTCTGTGTACTGGAGATTTTGAGGAAGTGAGACCGTAATCTCACTGTTGTAACGTGTGGTAGCCACACGGTTGCAGATCGATGACTTGATTCACGTTTTGGTTGTGTTCTTCGCGTTCTTCATTTCTCCGCGATTTTCCCGTCACTCAATCTCCCTCTCTATTGCGTCTTTGCGAAATCCGTTTGAATCAACTTGTTCTTTATAGTGAGGAGATCATTTCCACCGAAGGAATTTATCTAACTCCTCACGAACAAGTAGATCGGGTCGATTTTGTTTTCGTGGTGCTTTTTGGTTCATACACCTTCCCCTTCGATTTCCCGTTGATTGAGTTGATTTGAGCGGATGATTTCTTGGGGATAGTCTCCTAACTACCTCGTGATCATTCTCTCCAAGTTTGTGATCAAGGGATTTTGGTTTGAATCGATTTGGAGGAGATTTGGGTGAAGGGCGACTAAAATCGCCCTCACTGGGAGTTGGCGGACAGTCCGCCATCACAGCCGCGGACAGTCTGCACGTCGAGGGCAGGCCAGATCAGTGGCTGTGTCCTTCGGCTGTTTTACTGTTCCTTGACCGGCGGACAGTCCGTCGTTGGTTTTCGCGGACAGTCCGGGAACTGTCCAGGGGACTTCAGCAGCACTGTTGTTTTGCTCTTTTGATCGGCGGACAGTCCGCCATCCCCTCGCGAACAGTCCGTAGTAGGGGCGGACAGTCCGGGACCACAGGGCCGGACAGTCCGCGAATCGGCTGTGTACTCCGGTTTTGTGCGTTTGCTCTCCCGGCTTCTTCGCTTGGTTTTCGGACTTCTCAGTTGGCCTTTTAGTTCACCTAGGAACCTCTCTAAGTATCTTTGCTACTTGTTAGCATTGGTATTTGGGGATTTCCCGACGTAGCCTTCAATCTATGTTCGGGACTCGATTTCTAGAGATCGAACTTGTGCCGGTGCTTTTGGCTTTTGGTTCGCTATCGCTTTGTGGTGCCTCGCTGTGATCCTAGGGATCATCCACCCTCTTCCAAGGGTCATGGGCATCACGGTTTCGATCGAAGCTTTTGGGGGTTGATTTGTGGGACAATGGCCAAAGTTTCGAGAGAAATTTTTTGAGCTCTCATTCACCCCCCCCTCTGGTCGCCTTGCTATTGCATTCTTGGTCCTTCAAATGGTATCAGAGCGGGTTAAGGATCTTCCACCTTTGAAAGTCCTTGTTTGGTTTTGGATAATTGATGTCACCTAGAGTATTAACCTTGTCATGAAGTATTTATGAGCTAGGTTGGTACACTCCAAGTACGAGAGCTAAATGATGATCATGGTATTGGTGGTGATGACCAAAAGATAGATCAAGTGCTCCACATTTGGAAGAAGAAGAAGAGAAAAACAAAATCCTATGGAGATCAAGGCAAAGGTATAAATAGGATTTTTGTTTTGGCACCCAAGACACCGTAGAGGGTGTGAGTGCATTTAGGATAGATAGCCGTACTATTAAGAGGGGAATATCTCAGTGATCACGGTTATCAAGTGCCACTAGGTGGATTCATACATGCATATGCATTAGGACCTAGTGTGCTAACTCGAATCCTTTGAAAATGTTTGTGAAAATGCCAACACACATGCACAGGATGATGAACACTTGGTGGTGTTAGCGCTTTTGCAAAGGAGAAGTTGTTGAAGTAGTTTTTGGATCAACACAGAGAAGAAAATGAAGTTTTCTGTGTATGGTCGGTGGTACCGACCAGGTGGTCGGTGGTACCGCCCATAGGTGCTGCGTGCAGCCCTCTCTGTGTTGGGGCGTTTTTGGCCTGGCGGTAGTACCGCGATAACCTCGGTACTACCGCCGGCGGTGGTACCGACCAGAGGGTCGGTGGTACCGTGGCTCTAAAGGTGTTCGCGAGGCTCTCTGTAGATTTGAAAATGGCCTGGCGGTAGTACCGCCATTACTTCGGTACTACCGCCCGCGGTGGTACCGACGCAAGGTCGGTAGTAGCTTGCTTTTCGCAGAGCTCTCTGTTCGCGGCCGATTTTGGCTTGGCGGTAGTACCGCCATAACCTCGGTACTACCGACCTCGGAGGTACCGACCAGAGAGTCGGTGCTTCGCCTAAATCAGCGGGTCGTGTGTTAAACGGCTAGTTTGTCTCTGTCGGTACTACCGCCCAGGAGGGGTCGGTACTACCGACCAAGCGCAGAAAAGTAGGGTTCGGGCGGTCGTCCTCCCCTCTCTATAAATTGGCCGTGGCCGCCTTTGGGGAGGATCTCTTGACTCTCTGACTTCTTGAACATCCTCTTGAGCAAGATCTAATCCCTCCCTCCGATCTCTTTGCTTGTTAGTGCGAATCCAAGTGAGATCGAGAGATCCAAGTGCATTTGCTTGTGAGTTTGCATCTAGTGGCACTTGGCGATTGTTGTTGTTGCGGATATTCTTATTACTCTTGGTGGTTGCCGCCACCTAGACGGTTTGGAGCAACGGAGGAGACTAGGCACGAGTGGTGATTGTTCGTGGCCATCTCCCGGTGATTTGTAAGGGGTTTCTTGTACCTTCCCCGGCGGAGCGCCAAAGGTAACTCTAGTGGATTGCTCGTAGCTTGTGGATCCCCATCTTGTGTTGGTTGTGCGGCACCCTATTGAGGGTTAGGCGTGTGATGCCTATTAGCGCGTGAACCTCCAAGTGGGTGTATCGCTACAACGGGGACGTAGCTTGCCGGCAAGCAAGTGAACCTCGGAGGAAAAATTATTGTGTCAACCTGTCTCCGTGGTATTCTTTGATATTCATTTATTAATCTCTTGCCAGCTCGGTATACACACCTCTATCTCTTGTACTTACATTTGTTACTTTCTTGCAAGTTATTTTTATATACCTTGTTGTTAGTTACATTCTCTTATCTTGTGTAGTGATATACATTATTGCTTATTTAGTTGTTGAATAGTTCCTTTGATATTGTGTGACTTAGAGTTTATGGTTATCTAGAATTGCGAATAGGTGGCTTGCATCTGTGTAGAGCTAGCGCAAACTTCGCTTCACCATTTAGTTGTCTAACTAGTTTGTTTAAGTGTTGTTGTAGAAATTTTTTATAGGCTATTCACCCCCCCTCTAGCCATTTAGGACCTTTCAATTGGTATCAGAGCGAGGTCACCGTTTAATTGAGGCTTAACAACCTTCGGTGTCAAAATGGCTCATATCAACAACACCAAAAGGCCACACCAATTTGATGGCACAAACTATGGCTATTGGAAGGCAAAAATGACCACTCATTTAAAGTCAATCAATAGAAAGATATGGCAAGTTGTGGATGTCAAGATTGAGATAGTTGATCCGGAGCATCTCACCAATGCCAAAGAAGAGAAGATGCAGAACAATGGCATTGCTCTCAGTGCTATTCATGATGCCGTTGATGAGAGGGTATTTGAGCAAATCAAAAATTTGGAGATGGCATATGATGCTTGGAAGAAATTGGAAGAATCATTTGAGGGCACTCAAGCAGTGAATGGAGCAAAAGCATACATTCTCAAAGAAAAGTTTGCTAGCTTCAAGATGAATGAAGATGAAAGTGTTCCAGAGATGTTCCATAGGCTTCAAGTGCTTGTCAATGATCTCAAAGCACTTGGAGAAGAGGTGAAGGACAAAGACTTCTCTCATAAATTCTTGAGATGTCTTCCCAAGAGATTTGGCATGTTAGTTACATTGCTTGTAAGAAGTGGTTTGGACACTATGACACCAAACCAAGTTCTTGGAGATGTAATGACCGATGACACCTACAGAGATGAGAATGATCAAGAAGTGAAGAAGGATGAGAAGAAGAAGAGTGTGGCATTCAAAGCCACAACATCATCATCAAAGAGCAAGGGCAAAGTAAAGAAGGAAGATTCTAGTGAAGATAACTGCTCAAATGATAGTGATGACGAAGATGAAGAGATGGCTCTATTTGTTAAAAGGTTTGGTAAATTCATGAAGAAGAAGGGCTACCGGGCAAGGAGGAAGAAGACTTCATACAAGAACAAGGATGAACCAAGGAGGTGCTTCAAGTGCGGTAGCAAGGACCATCTTGTTGCTCAATGTCCGTACAACAGTGAGAATGATGAAAATGACAACAAGAAGGACAAGAAGGAGAGGAAAGAAAAGAAGAATTACACAAAGAAGAAGAAGGGGCAATCATATATGGTCACTTGGGATAGTGATGCATCCACAAGTGATAGTGATGAAGATAGTGATAATGAAGATCGCAAGACAAGCAAGAAGAAGGCACTTGCAAGTATTGCTATCAACAACAAGCCTTCAATCTTCGACACTCCATCATGCTTCATGGCTAAGGCCACAAAGGTACTATCTGATGATGATGAGAGTGATAGTGATGATAGTGATGATGATGAACCCACTAAAGATGAATTAATTGAAATGCTTGATGATGCTAGAGAACACTTTGATAAAAAGAGAAAGGAGTGCAAAGAATTGCAAAAGAGACTAAAAGCTCTTGAGCAATCCTTTGAGGAGCTCAATGCTACTCATGAGAGGCTAGTGGAAGCCCATGAGGAGCTTGGCAATGCTCACACTAAGCTTAAGGAAGCTCACTCCTCACTTGTTGATCAAGCTAAAACTGAAAAAGTGGTTAAAACATGTGACATAGGCATAGCTTGTGATATAATCGATGAATCTTTCTATAAGCCTATTATTATTACTGCTACTAACCCTTCATGTAGCTCATCATCTACCACTACTACTTCATCTATGGATGATGGCTTCACTTGTGATGACTCACTCATGGTTGAGAATGAGACATTGAAGAAGGAGGTAAATGAGCTCACTCACGCCTTAGGTAAAGCCTATGGTGGTGAGGCCCGCTTGCTTAAGTGCTTGGGTAGCCAACGTTTTTCTCTCAACAAAGAGGGATTGGGCTATACCCCCAAGAATGGCAAGGCGACTTTTGCTACTCACAAGACTAGTTTTGTGAAGAGCAATGGTCGGTTTTGCACTAGATGCAAGCAAAGTGGGCATGTAGAGCAATATTGCAAGAGCAAGAACGCTAATGTATCCTCTATTAAATTTGATTCTTGTTATTTGCTTACCAAGGGTGTTAATGGCATGAAAGCTAAATTCATTGGTACACAAATTGTGGGGTCAAAGAAGAAAGCTATTTGGGTACCAAAGAGTTTGGTCACTAATCTTGGAGGACCCAAAAAGGTTTGGGTACCTAAAAAGGATTGATTTGTTCTTGTAGGTCAACTATAAAGCCGGAGGGAGGCATTGGGTGCTTGATAGTGGGTGCACTCAACATATGACCGGGGATTCAAGAATGTTCAATTGAATCAATTCAAGCGGCAATCATGGTTTTGATTCTATCACATTTGGTGACAATGGCAAAGGCAAGGTTAAAGGGCTTGGTAAGATTGCAATATCCAATGACATGAGCATTTCCAATGTGTTGCTAGTTGAGAGCTTGAACTTCAATTTACTATCAGTTGCTCAGTTGTGTGATCTTGGTTTCAAATGCATTTTTGGAGTTGATGATGTAGAAATCATAAGTGTAGATGGTTCTAATTTGATATTCAAAGGATTTAGATATGAGAACCTATACTTGGTTGATTTCAATGCTAGTGAAACCCAGCTGTCAACATGCTTGTTCACTAAATCTGGTTTGGGTTGGTTATGGCATAGAAGGCTTGGTCATGTTGGAATGAAATAGTTGAACAAAATAGTGAAGCATGATTTAGTTAGAGGCTTGAAAGATGTCACATTTGAGAAGGATAAACTTTGTAGCTCTTGTCAAGCTGGCAAACAAGTTGGTAACTCCCATCCTAAGAAAAGCATGATGAGTACTAGCAAAGCATTTGAGTTATTGCACATGGATTTATTTGGACCAACAACATACACTAGCATCAGTGGAAGTAAATATGGCTTTGTGATAGTGGATGATTACACTAGATACACATGGGTCTTCTTTCTTAGTGATAAAAGTGAAACTTTTGATATCTTCAAAACTTTTGTCAAGAAATGTCAGAATGAGTTTGAAACAACAATCAAGAAAGTTAGAAGTGACAATGGGAGTGAATTTAAGAATACAAAAATTGATGAGTTGTGTGATGACTTTGGCATTAGACATCAATTCTCACCCAAGTATACTCCTCAATCAAATGGGATTGTTGAAAGGAAGAACAGAACTTTGATTGATATGGCAAGGTCTATGCTCAGTGAATACAATGTCAGTCATTCCTTTTGGGCCGAAGCTATCAATACGGCTTGCTATTGTAGCAACCGTCTCTATTGCCATGGCATGCTAGAGAAGACACCATATGAGCTATTAAATGGAAGAAAGCCAAATATCGCATACTTTAGAGTTTTTGGTTGCAAATGTTATATATTGAAGAAAGGTGCAAGATTGAGCAAATTTGAGAAGAAATGTGATGAAGGATTCTTACTTGGATATTCAACAACAAGCAAAGCATATAGAGTTTGGAACTTGGCTAGTGGTATTATTGAAGAAGTGCATGATGTTGAATTTGATGAAACTAAGGGCTCTCAAGAAGGAAATGAAAATCTTAAAGATGTGAGAGGCACTCAATTGTCAAATGCAATGAAGAATATGGATATTGGTGATATTAGGCCAAGACAAGTGGATGATAATGAAGATGACCAAATGTTCTCCTCAAATGAGCAAGTTGATGAAAATCAAGCTAGTGGTTCTCATGATCAATCAAGTGCTAGTGAAGATCAGCAAGCTAGTTCATCTCAACCAAGCAATCAAGTGCAAATCCTCCAACCAACCAATATTGCAAGAGATCATCCCATAGATCAAATTGTTGGGGATATTAGAAGTGGTGTGCAAACAAGATCAAGATTGGCATCATTTTGTGTGCATTACTCTTTTGTGTCATCATTTGAGCCAACCAAGATAGAAGATGCATTGATGGATGTTGATTGGGTAAATGCTATGCATGAAGAGCTAAACAACTTCACCCGCAACCAAGTTTGGGAACTTGTTGAGAGACCAAAGAATTACAATGTAATTGGAACCAGATGGGTATTTCGAAATAAGCAAGATCAAGATGGGATAGTAGTAAGAAACAAAGCAAGATTGGTAGCTCAAGGTTACACTCAAGTTGAAGGTCTTGATTTTGGAGAAACATATGCACCGGTTGCAAGAATGGAAGCAATTAGAATTCTATTGGCTTATGCATGTGCTCATAATATCAAGTTATATCAAATGGATGTCAAAAGTGCATTTCTCAATGGGTATATCAATGAGTTAGTATTTGTAGAACAACCTCCCGGTTTTGAAGATGACAAGAAGCCCAACCATGTTTACAAGCTCAAGAAGGCGTTGTATGGTTTGAAGCAAGCACCAAGAGCATGGTACGAGAGGTTGAGAGATTTCCTACTCTCTAAAGGGTTCAAGATGGGCAAGGTTGATACTACTCTCTTCACCAAGAAGATTGGCAAAGACTTGTTTGTGTTGCAAATATATGTTGATGATATTATCTTTGGGTCAACCAACCAAGAGTTTTGTGAAGAGTTTGGAAATATGATGGCAAATGAGTTTGAGATGTCTATGATTGGAGAGCTTAGTTACTTCCTTGGTCTTCAAATCAAGCAAATGAAGAATGGCACTTTTGTGAGTCAAGGCAAGTACATCAAAGATATGCTCAAGAAGTTTGGTCTAAATGATGCAAAAGCTATTAGTACACCTATGGGAACAAATGGACATTTGGATAATGATGCTAGTGGCAACATGGTGGATCAAAAGTTGTATCGGTCTATGATTGGAAGCTTACTCTATGTGACCGCTTCTAGGCCGGACGTCATGTTTAGTGTATGCATGTGTGCAAGATTTCAAGCTTCACCAAGAGAGAATCACTTGAAGGCAACTAAAAGAATATTGAGATATTTGAAGCATACACAAAATGTTGGATTGTGGTATCCCAAGGGGTCAAACTTTGAGTTGATTGGATATTCTGACTCCGACTATGCAGGATGCAAAGTTGATAGAAAAAGCACATCGGACACATGTCAATTACTTGGAAGATCACTTGTATCATGGTCATCGAAAAAGCAAAACAGTGTTGCACTTTCAACCGCCGAAGCAGAATACATATCCGCAGGGAGTTGTTGTGCTCAATTACTTTGGATGAAAGCAACCTTGGATGACTTTGGAATTAAATTCCAACAAGTACCATTGCTATGTGACAATGAGAGTGCAGAGAAGCTCACCAACAATCCAGTACAACATTCAAGAACAAAGCACATTGACATTCGCCATCACTTCATAAGAGACCATCAACAAAAGGGTGATATTTCAATTGAGAATGTTGGTACCGATGATCAACTTGCCGATATATTCACCAAGCCACTTGATGAAAAGAGATTTTGCAAGCTAAGGAATGAATTGAATATACTTGATTTCTCAAATATGAGTTGATGCACCTTCCATTATATGACATGCCTCTCCTTCGACAAAGCAAAGGTAAAATTGTTTGGCATGACATTCATTCTTGCTAAGGATATGTTTAGTGCATTTAGACATTCCTTGCATCTTATAGGCTCATTCATGAAAATAAAATACTTTTGATGTACATATGGTACCACTATTGCTTCTATGGTTGATATGATCTAGTGGTAGCATATGACATGTTTATAGGCTTGTGAACCTAGTGTTTGATCTTGAAAACAAGCATTCAAGGGTTTAACCGACGTGAGTAAGATAACCATTGAAAGATGTGTGAAGAAGCTTACTCTAGAGCAAACCGTGTTAAATATCTTATGTTTGTTTGCTAGGTTGAACCATACTATGAACTTGATCACCCTATTGATTAACTTAACTCCTACTAAAATTGGTGTGCCTTTATGGTACTTAATGACAAAGGGGGAGAAATGGTTACTAAGATAGATATATATAACAAAGGGAGGATCAATTAAAATTTGAGCACATAAGTCGGGGGAGCAAGCTCATGAACTTATTGTTGCATTTGAATGTGCATATTCATATGAGTGATTGCATTGTAAAAAAATTTAAATTCAATATACATGCTTGTGTGATGTATGCTAGAAGTAAATTTTGAATGATGATTTGTGAACTAGCATGCATAAGTGGTAGCTAGATGTAATCTGTTTTTGCAAAGTGGTACTAGAACCTTTTATATAATGTTGATCTCATAAGGTATCTAGTGCTTTTTGTAAGTCTAGCTAATCAAGATGCTAAGGATGGTGTACATTGGCAACTCCGATTGGTATCACGCTTCAAAGGTCCATTCTTTACACCTTAGCATCATTTGATAGTATTACTCTCCCACATTTCATATCCATGCATATGTGCCGAACTTGAACCAAACACTATAGCACATATGTAGGGGGAGCTAATACTAACAAAGTGGTGACTCAAATTTTCAAACATATATCTTTGTGAAAGGTTGTCATCAATTACCAAAAAGGGGGAGATTGAAAGTCCTTGTTTGGTTTTGGATAATTGATGTCACCTAGAGTATTAACCTTGTCATGAAGTGTTTATGAGCTAGGTTGGTACACTCCAAGTACGAGAGCTAAATGATGATCATGGTATTGGTGGTGATGACCAAAAGATAGATCAAGTGCTCCACATTTGGAAGAAGAAGAAGAGAAAAACAAAATCCTATGGAGATCAAGGCAAAGGTACAAATAGGATTTTTGTTTTGGCACCCAAGACACCGTAGAGGGTGTGAGTGCATTTAGGATAGATAGCCGTACTATTAAGAGGGGAATATCTCAGTGATCACGGTTATCAAGTGCCACTAGGTGGATTCATACATGCATATGCATTAGGACCTAGTGTGCTAACTCGAATCCTTTGAAAATGTTTGTGAAAATGCCAACACACATGCACAGGATGATGAACACTTGGTGGTGTTAGAACTTTTGCAAAGGAGAAGTTGTTGAAGTAGTTTTTGGATCAACACAGAGAAGAAAATGAAGTTTTCTGTGTATGGTCGGTGGTACCGACCAGGTGGTCGGTGGTACCGCCCATAGGTGCTGCGTGCAGCCCTCTCTGTGTTGGGGCGTTTTTGGCCTGGCGGTAGTACCGCCATAACCTCGGTACTACCGCCGGCGGTGGTACCGACCAGAGGGTCGGTGGTACCGTGGCTCTAAAGGTGTTCGCGAGGCTCTCTGTAGATTTGAAAATGGCCTGGCGATAGTACCGCCATTACTTCGGTACTACCGCCCGCGGTGGTACCGACGCAAGGTCGGTAGTAGCTTGCTTTTCGTAGAGCTCTCTGTTCGCGGCCGATTTTGGCTTGGCGGTAGTACCGCCATAACCTCGGTACTACCGACCTCGGAGGTACCGACCAGAGAGTCGGTGCTTCGCCTAAATCAGCGGGTCGTGTGTTAAACGGCTAGTTTGTCTCTGTCGGTCTACCGCCCAGGAGGGGTCGGTACTACCGACCAAGCGCAGAAAAGTAGGGTTCGGGCGGTCGTCCTCCCCTCTCTATAAATTGGTCGTGGCCGCCTTTGGGGAGGATCTCTTGACTCTCTGACTTCTTGAACATCCTCTTGAGCAAGATCTAATCCCTCCCTCCGATCTCTTTGCTTGTTAGTGCGAATCCAAGTGAGATCGAGAGATCCAAGTGCATTTGCTTGTGAGTTTGCATCTAGTGGCACTTGGCGATTGTTGTTGCTGCGGATATTCTTATTACTCTTGGTGGTTGCCGCCACCTAGACGGTTTGGAGCAGCGGAGGAGACTAGGCACGAGTGGTGATTGTTCGTGGCCATCTCCCGGTGATTTGTAAGGGGTTTCTTGTACCTTCCCCGGCGGAGCGCCAAAGGTAACTCTAGTGGATTGCTCGTAGCTTGTGGATCCCCATCTTGTGTTGGTTGTGCGGCACCCTATTGAGGGTTAGGCGTGTGATGCCTATTAGCGCGTGAACCTCCAAGTGGGTGTATCGCTACAATGGGACGTAGCTTGCCGGCAAGCAAGTGAACCTCAGAGGAAAAATTATTGTGTCAACCTGTCTCCGTGGTATTCTTTGATATTCATTTATTAATCTCTTGCCGGCTCGGTATACACACCTCTATCTCTTGTACTTACATTTGTTACTTTCTTGCAAGTTATTTTTATATACCTTGTTGTTAGTTACATTCTCTTATCTTGTGTAGTGATATACATTATTGCTTATTTAGTTGTTGAATAGTTCCTTTGATATTGTGTGACTTAGAGTTTGTGGTTATCTAGAATTGCGAATAGGTGGCTTGCATCTGTGTAGAGCTAGCGCAAACTTCGCTTCGCCGTTTAGTTGTCTAACTAGTTTGTTTAAGTGTTGTTGTAGAAATTTTTTATAGGCTATTCACCCCCCCTCTAGCCATTTAGGACCTTTCAACCTTAGCCGGTTCCAGATCCACCAAAGGCGACATGGATCACGGCGTGGGCAAACCGCCGTTTTTCGATGGGACGAACTATGCGTATTGGAAGATACGCATGTCGGCCTATTTGCAGAGTTTGGGTGCTTCCATCTGGGATATTTGCAACTCTGCCGATTACGTTGTCTTGGCTGCTCGTGTCTCTCAGCTTCAGATCGATGAGCACGATGCCAATAGCCGAGCCCGTAATGCTCTTTTCTCATGCCTGAGCATGAGTGAGTTTGATCGCGTTTCTCACCTTGCTACGGCTCGGGCGATTTGGGCTACCCTCATGCGTTTCCATGAGGGAACCTCTCAAGTCAAAACCCGTCTCTACGAGTCGTTCAAGCGAGAGTATGAGAACTTTCGACATATGCCTGGCGAGAGCAGAGAAAGTTTATTCGCTCACTTTCAGGTGATTGTCAACAGGATGAGGGCTAACAAGGAGTTGTTGCCTTTCGACGATCATGAGAGGGCTTTGAAGCTTTTGCATACTCTCGATTGGTCGGTGTGGGATTCTAAGGTTCAGGCGATCATCGAATCGCCTAACTATGAGACCCTCACGTGCGATGAGCTCTTCAGTAAGCTCAAGTCCAGTGAGATCGATGCCTTGGCGAGGGCTTCTTATGAAAATCCTTCTGGTCTGTCGATGGCTTTGGTTTCTGGTTCTTCTGCTAATACCTCTGGAGGCTTTGGACTTTCCTCTCTTCTTTCTGTCACAGAGGAGCAGTTGGAGTTCATGGGGGATGACGAGCTGGCGTTGCTCGCCAACCAGTTCTCGCGGTTCCACAACAACCGCATGAACCGTCGCCGCGGAGGAGGACGCACAGGATGTTTCGAGTGCGGCGACCCCAATCACTTCACCGCCAATTGCCCGAAGAAGAACAAGCAAGTCTTCGGCAAGGCGGATCATGGGCACAAGTACGACTCCGGCAAGCGCAAGGAGAAGTACGTCCCCGTGAAGCACAAGCGGAAGGGCGGCTTCAACAAGGAGTACATCAAGACGAAGTACTTGGAGAAGGCCCAAGCTGAGCAGCGTGCGTTCTTCGCCACGCTCAGCGACATCGACGACTCGGATGACGACTCCACTTCCTCAAGCGACGACGAGTCCGAGAAGAAGAAGAGGATCGAGGACAAGCTGAACGGCCTCTGCTTCTTAGCCGACGACGAGGGCTTCTGCACCATGGCCCTCGACAAGGAGGTCGACGGCGAGCTGGAGGAGACCCCTCGGAACGACGACGACGACGACGACGACGACACCTCCTAGGTATCTCTGACCCCCGACGAGCTTTCTGCTGAGGTCGAGAAACTTACTGCCGCTCTCCTTAGTCAAGACAAGTTGCTTAGGCGTGCCGTTAGAGAGCGCAAGGAGTTTAGGCAGAAGTGGGAGGATACGGTGAAGGAACTTGAATCTGTCAAGTCCACCGTTGTTGTCACCGAGGAGGAGGAGTGTGAGATGTGCACCACGCACATGACTGACCTTCTCACTTCGAGAGGTAAGTATGTGGCGTTGGTAGGAGAGGTGGATGAGCTGAAGGCTAGATCCTCGCTGTTGGGTGCGTGCAAGTCTTGTGCTGGCTTGCAAACCGAGTTGGCAGAGAAGAATGCCAAGATTGTGTTTCTTGAGAAGGCCAGCTCGAGTAGCACTTGTGTGTCCAGGTGTGTTTTGTGTGAGGGCCTGGAGATGGAGATAGCCAACGTGAAGCATGACAAGATGCAAACCGAGGAAGAAAACACATACCTTCGGACCATCTTGTCATGGGTGTCTTGTGGTGAGCCGCAGCTTGGGATGATGATCTCTCAATTCAAGCGTGCTGCAGGAGGTCCAGGTGTAGGCTTTGCTCAGGGTGTTGATGTTTCATCTTTTGGCAAGATTGGAGAGTCGAGTGGTCTTAACCCATATGAGAAGCCCAACTCCACCACTACTCCCAAGCTTACAAAGATTCCACCCAGAGAGCCTCTTAAGCCCAGCACCAAGGATGGTGTGTTCGTTGAACCTCAGAGAGCTCCACCCAAGAAGCGAACATGGCATCCCAAGCCCAACCACCTGAAAAACAAGTTGGACACCATGCCACCCATCCAGGAAGAGCTTATGTCACAGAAGGGCAAAGTGATCCACACCCACTACCGTGAGTACCAACAACCCCCTTTGAGAGCGGTGAGGTACCATTGTGAGCACTGTGGGAGAGATGGACACATGAGTGAGTTTTGCTTTCGGCGCAAGAGGGAGGCGCGTCGTGCAAAGGAGATGAACAACATGGACATGTGTCATCCTTTCCATGATGTACATGTGCCTAATGTTCAGAGGCGTGCTGTTAGGCCTAGAGGTCCAAAACCTCAAGTTCCTAGGCCTAGGCCGCGAGGAGGTCGTGCCCGGCGGGAGCCTGCAGTTGTAGGCTATGGACCTCGTGGCGGTGGCTTTGTAGTTGAGCGTTTTCCCCCACCGCGTTTTGAGTATCGCGATGGACGCTCCTCCCTTAGCGGACCACGTTTTCCCCTACGTGGTGATCGCTCTTCCCGTAGACGTGCTAGGAATGGTTTTTCTGCTAACCGTTCTTTTGAGCAGCCGACCCAACACTGGTATTCTCCCTACTTCACTAACCCCAGTGTTGGACCGTATGCTCACCCTATGTCTTTTTATTGATGTAGGTAAAACGATTGGAGAACGTTTGGTTGGTGGATTCTGGTTGCTCGAGGCACATGACTGGAAACGCCAAGTGGTTCTCCAGTCTTAGTCCAGTCGCCGGAAAGGAGTTTATCACCTTCGGCGACAATAGCAAAGGTAAAGTGTTGTCTTGTGGGTCGGTGCGAGTTAATGAGCACTTTGTGTTGCGCGATGTTGCTCTTGTTTCTAACTTGCATTTTAACCTTCTTTCTGTTTCGCAACTCTTTGATGACAACTATGAGATTCGTTTTAAGACGAATCTCAGTCGTATTTTGGATCCTCAGGGCAATCTTGTGTGTTTGATTTCACCCTTTGGAAAAGTCTTTCGTGCGAATTTCTCCGAGTCTTTTGGCATTTCTCGTTGTCTTGTGGCTGGACCTTCTTCCTCTGATCTTTGGAAGTGGCATAGGAGACTTGGACATTTGAGCTTCGACTTGCTTGCAAGACTTAGTTCACTTGGCCTAATCCGAGGATTGCCCAAGTTATCCATGGAGAAGGATCTTGTTTGCCATTCTTGTAGACATGGGAAGATGGTTGCCGCTCCCCACCATCCAGTGACTCAGGTCATGACCAAGCACCCTGGAGAGCTTTTGCACATGGACCTTGTTGGTCCGGCTCGGGTGAGCTCGGTTGGGGGGAAGTGGTATGTGTTTGTTGTTGTTGACGACTTTTCGAGATATTCGTGGGTCTTCTTTTTAGCTGAGAAGACCGAGACTTTCTCCTTTGCTCGCAATGTGATTTTGTGTCTTCAGAACGAGTTTCCTTTGAACTCGATGCAAGCTATTAGGAGTGATAATGGTTCTGAATTCAAGAATTTGGATTTTGAGAAGTTTTGTAACTCTTTGGGTTTAGAGCATCAGTTTTCTTCCCCCTACACACCCCCTCAGAATGGTGTTGTAGAGAGGAAGAATCGGACCCTTGTAGAGATGGCCAGGACGATGCTCGATGAGCATAGGACTCCTAGGCGATATTGGGCCGAAGCAATGAGCGCTGCATGCTACATTTCCAATCACATTTTTCTCCGAGCTTTCTTGAAAAGACTTCTTATGAGGTGCGTTTTGGAAAATTGCCCAAGGTGAGTTATTTTCATGTTTTTGGTTGCCATTGTTTTATACTCAAAAAGGGCAACTTGGACAAGTTTGAGTCTCGTTCTTCTGACGGTGTGTTTTTGGGTTATGGCACTCACACTCGAGCATATCGCGTACTTAACCTTGACACTAACCGAGTCATGGAGACATCCGATGTCACCTTCGATGAGACCATGGTTTGTCCTTCTTCTCGTTTTGAGCGTGCAGGTGATCATGAGGTTGGTGAGCCTCTTTTTGATGACGAGGATGAGGGTGCTGAAGGTATGGATGATCCAGCACCCCCTCCACCTGCTGTGCCACAAAGAGCGGCTTCTACTACGACTCACGGCCCCGACACTTCTTCATCTTGGGGGCCGTGGGATCCGCCACCTCGAGCGATGCCCTTTGTACTCGAGGAGGCGCCGGCTGCTGTTGAGGGGGAGGCTACAACAGTTCGGGAGGCGCCACGACACATCCAGCGCCAGCACCCGCCTCAACAGATGATCGGCAGCATCGGCGAACGTGTCACTCGGTCAAGGTCACAACAAATCACTCACTTTGCTCATTCTGCATTTGTTGCTGATTTTGAACCCCGAGATGTTGGACACGCTTTATCTGATCCGGATTGGGTCAATGCCATGCATGAGGAGTTGGAAAATTTTGAAAGAAATCGGGTTTGGGTTTTGGTTCCTCTTCCTCCTAATTGTCATCCTATTGGGACAAAATGGGTTTTCAAAAACAAACAAGGAGAGGATGGCCATGTTGTGAGAAACAAGGCCAGACTAGTTGCCCAGGGGTATAGTCAGAAGGAGAGGATAGACTATGAGGAGACTTTTGCTCCTGTAGCACGTTTGGAGGCTACTAGGATTCTCTTGGCTTTTGCTGCATCCAAAGGGTTTAAACTTTTTCAAATGGATGTCAAGAGTGCCTTTTTAAACGGCTACATCGAAGAGGAAGTATATGTTAGACAACCCCCCGGTTTTGAAAATCCCAAGTTTCCAAACCATGTTTTTAAACTTCACAAAGCTTTATATGGTTTGAAACAAGCCCCTAGAGCCTGGTATGATAGGTTGAAAACCTTTTTGCTTGCTAAGGGTTTTAAAATGGGATGTGTGGATAAAACGTTTTTTCTCCTCAAGCAAGGCAATGATACTCTCTTGGTCCAGATTTACGTGGATGATATCATTTTTGGTGGTTCTTCTCACGCTTTGGTTGCCAAGTTTGTAGACACTACGAGCAAGGAGTTTGAGATGAGCATGATGGGTGAGTTGACGTTTTTCCTCGGGTTGCAAATCAAGCAATCCCGAGAGGGGATGTTCGTGCACCAGGGCAAGTACACCAAGGACATCCTGAAGAAGTTCGACATGGGTGAGGCCAAGCCTCTTCCAACACCCATGGCGACCACGGCGGCCCTGGATGCGGATGTGGATGGAGAAGCAGCAGACCAGGAGGAGTACCGGAGTATGATTGGGTCGCTGCTCTACCTGACGGCGACACGCCCGGACATCCAGTTCGCGGTGTGTCTGTGCGCGCGATTTCAGTCGTCGCCGCGCACTTCTCACCGTTAGGCGGTTAAGCGCATTATGAGGTACTTATGCTTCACTCCTGAGTTGGGGATTTGGTATTCTGCTTCCTCCACCCTCTCCCTTTGTGGATATTCCGATGCCGATTTTGCTGGTTGCCTGATTGAGCGCAAGTCCACTTCTGGGACTTGTCAATTTATTGGTTCTTCTCTTGTATCGTGGTCTTCTCGCAAGCAGTCTAGTGTCGCCCAGTCTACCACGGAGGCTGAGTATGTTGCTGCGGCTAGCTGCTGTTCCCAGCTGCTTTGGATGATGGCCACTTTGCGTGATTTTGGTCTGAGCTTTTCTCGCGTTCCTTTGCTTTGTGACAGCACGAGTGCGATTAGCGTTGCTAAGAACCCTGTGCTGCACTCCAAGACCAAACACATTGATGTGCGCTTTCATTTTCTGCGAGACCACTATGAGAAGGGTGATATCGACCTTCGCCATGTCGATACTCATCATCAGTTGGCTGATATTTTCACCAAGCCGTTGGACCAATCAACTTTTGCTAGGTTGAGAGGTGAGCTTGGTGTGTGTTTCTCCTTTTAGATGGGGGAAACATTTTGGTTCTTGTATCATAAGACTGACTGTTTTTCGTTTGTCTTGTTTTCTTTTGCATTTTAGCATACGCTTTTACATTCTGAGCTTCATGTATATAATCTTTAGAATGTGACTATGCTCTATGTAGTATGCTCTGATGTTTTATGTTGATGCTTGTAGGCTTATGCTCTTTCTGATCACTGATACATGTTGTGAGCTGAGCTATTTTATGAACGGTGAACTTGTGTAATAAACCTAGAATCTGAAAATGTTCACCATTGAGATATGCAACTAGCATGTGTAGGATGTGTAGAATTCACTCGTGCTTTTCATATATGCTAGGTTGCTATGTCTCTAGTTTTGAGTCATTCACTTGCTTGGTATGTTCATATTCTGAGATAAAATTGGAACCAAGTTAAGTGAATTGGAAAGATCGAGATGAGATTGTTTGTCAGCACATCACAGTTTCGAGACTGTTTCTCATTGCACTTTGAGTTAAACTTGAGTTGTGTCGTGTATGACCGAAACTGTTGCTTTAAGCTTCCGATTGCTTCTGCATAGGCTTCGCACAGTTGAAAAGTTAGGCAATGACAAGCTTTCAACCTCTCGCAATCATATGCTGAAATTTAAACTTGTGTAATTTAACCGCTGCAACTCCGATAAAATTTGAATACACAAGTCTATGTTTCATTCTATAGCATGATGATTGAACTGTGCTAGGGGTAGTTCACCTTGTATACATGTTTAGCACTTGTTTGATTTCCTGTCTATACATGTGTAGTGCTATTTTGATGGTGAATACTTTTGGCTAAAACTGCTCACTTTGCTCATATGTTCATATTTCGTATATAGTGATCAGTTTGAGCCTTTGCTAGCATTCTGTGCATTTAATGAGTCATCGGATCAGCACTCTATCGAGCATCTTCATATTCTATCGACTATATTCCTGAAGCTGCTAATTTGCATTTTTGACTCATATGCATTTTGGAAGGGAGTGTTCTTCTGTCAAGGGGGGAAATTTGCTTGTTGGTGCACTTTTGCTTGTTAGTGCATTTTCAACTAAGGGGAAGAAATTGCAAATCATATGTCCTCCCTCCTCCGAGTGTTCAACTGATGGGGAGTTTGCTCGTTTTGCTTGCTGCCGAGTGTTTGAGCATCTTCAGTTGGTTTGGAGCATTTGTGGTAGCTAGTTGTGTTGAGCCTTGGCCTCTTTCTTGAGGGACTAGCACTTTTGTTTTTGATGCTCTTCAGCTGATTTTCTAGCTTTCTTCAGTTGGTGTCGAGCTTTCCTGCTAGCGATGTTGAGCCTGTTCTACCTCTTCTTGAGGGCTAGCTTTGCTTTGTTTGGTTGCGTCGAGCCGTTGCCCATGTCTTTGGGAACCAAGTTGTTTTGCTCTTTCCACTTGACCTTCTTCGGCTTTGATATGCATTTGGGTCATTTGGTCGAGTTCTCTCTCCTTCCTTCTTCCTTCCTCTATTCTATTATGATTTGTGTTGGTAGTTGACAATGCACTCATCAAGGGGGAGATTGCGGATACATGGGTGTATGCCGAGTCTCTGAGTGATGAGTGATTGTCAACTGGGATAATGCGCATGTTCTTTGGCTTGTGTTGTGCAGGTGTCGAGCACAGATACAGTGATCAGAGGCAAGGTGAAGGTCAAGTAGAGACGTGCCGTGCCGATGGACCGAGAGTGGCGAAGGGCGGACGTGAGGCTTGGACTGAGGGACCGGTGGCCCGAGGATCAGCTGTGGTGGCTGACAGCCTGGGACAGCGACGAGCGAAGACTTGCGGGCACGGTGTTGCTTGGGTCGAGGACCTGGGGACACGTGTCGGTGGACGGGGTGCACAGGCGGTGCATCCCCTCTACGGCTCGGTTTGGTGGTTGAGCCACAGAAAAACCACCGAGTGGACGGTTTCCAGGTTTGGGCCTCAAAACCTGGGCGCTGATGGTTTCTGAGTTTGGGCCACAAAACTTGGGCTGAGGACGGTTTCCAGGTTTGGGCCTCAAAACCTGGGTGCTGCGGGTTTCTGAGTTTGGGCCACAAAACTCAGGCGATGGACGGCTGGTTTCCCGGTTTGGGCCTCAAAACCGGGGGTTGGTCGTGAAGGCTGGTTTCCTAGTTTGGGCCTCAAAACCGGGGGGCGAAGTCCGTGAAAAGGACGAGCAGAGCGGTGGCGGCACGTGGCGACAATCGGTGAGGTTGCGTCGAGGCAACGCTACCAGTTGTGCGGGCGTGGCCGTCGGATCACCAACATCCTTGAGTTGGTCCAGAATAACCCTAGGGTTTAGCTGGTTTGCTCTGTAATTAGAGAGGGGTAGAGTAGGAAATAGGATTAGGATAAGTAGAGGGAGACACCCTCCTCCCATTTGATCTCAGTCATTTGCTCTTTCCTTCTAGGGTTTCCTGCTCTCCCAATCCCCTGCTGTAGCTAGCTGAGATCCACAGAGAACCATACCTCTGTGTACTGGAGATTTTGAGGAAGTGAGACCGTAATCTCACTGTTGTAGCATGTGGTAGGCACACGGTTGCAGATCGATGACTTGATTCACGTTTTGGTTGTGTTCTTCGCGTTCTTCGTTTCTCCGCGATTTCCCCGTCACTCAATCTCCCTCTCTATTGCGTCTTTGCGAAATCCGTTTGAATCAACTTGTTCTTTATAGTGAGGAGATCATTTCCACCGAAGGAATTTATCTAACTCCTCACGAACAAGTAGATCGGGTCGATTTCGTTTTCGTGGCGCTTTTTGGTTCATACACCTTCCCCTTCGATTTCTCGTTGATTGAGTTGATTTGAGCGGATGATTTCTTGGGGATAGTCTCCTAACTACCTCGTGATCATTCTCTCCAAGTTTGTGATCAAGGGATTTTGGTTTGAATCGATTTGGAGGAGATTTGGGTGAAGGGCGACTAAAATCGCCCTCACTGGGAGTTGGCGGACAGTCCGCCATCACAGCCGCGGACAGTCCGCGCGTCGGGGGCAGGCCAGATCTGTGGCTGTGTCCTTCGGCTGTTTTACTGTTCCTTGACCGGCGGACAGTCCGCCGTTGGTTTTTGCGGACAGTCCGGGAACTGTCCAGGGGACTTCAGCAGGACTGTTGTTTTGCTCTTTTGACCGGCGGACAGTCCGCCATCCTCTCGCGGATAGTCCGCAGTAGGGGCGGACAGTCCGGGACCCCAGGGCCGGACAGTCCGCGAATCGGCTGTGTACTCCGGTTTTGTGCGTTTGCTCTCCCGGCTTCTTCGCTTGGTTTCCGGACTTCTCGGTTGGCCTTTTAGTTCACCTAGGAACCTCTCTAAGTATCTTTGCTACTTGTTAGCATTGGTATTTGGGGATTTCCCGACATAGCCTTCAATCTACGTTCGGGACTCGGTTTCTAGAGATCGAACTTGTGTCGGTGCTTTTGGCTTTTGGTTCGTTATCGCTTTGTGGTGCCTCGCTGTGATCCTAGGGATCATCCACCCTCTTCCAAGGGTCGTGTGCATCACGGTTTCGATCGAAGCTTTTGGGGGTTGATTTGTGGGACAAAGGCCAAAGTTTCGAGAGAAATTTTTTGAGCTCCCATTCACCCCCCCCCCCCCCCCTCTGGTCGCCTTGCTATTGCATTCTCGGTCCTTCACTGATGCTGTCAAAGGAGAAGTGGACTCTAGCTTATGACACCGGAGGTTGGAGATGGGGTTTCATGACTAGTAACATGGCTGAGATGTTCAACAGCCTTCTTCGAGGTTGTCTGTCTCTACCGGTCACCGCTATTGCGTCATTCACGTTTTACAAGTTGAATACTTGGTTTGTATCTAGGAAAAAGCTATCCCATTCTCTATTGGCGAACCACAAACCTTGGTCGTTGTTAGTTTCTAAAGAACTTTCATTCTCTAAGAGAAAGTCCAAAAATCAGAAGGGGGCATGCTTTGATGCTCTCAAAAATGAGTATAAGATTCTTGAGGGCGGTGGCACTAACATAGGTGGTGAAGACCGTGGTGCTAGGAAACATAGAGTGGTAATCAATGACAACACTTGCACATGTGGCAAACCTAGAATATACCATAGGCCTTGCTCCCACATGATTACGGCATGTCGTCTTAGACGAGTTGATCCTGAGGTGCCCCCACGTTTGGCGATGGAGTTTTCTTTGAGAAACCTTTTGAGCACATGGGAACCCAAATTTGAGTCATTTCTTGACGAGACACAATGGCCGGTGTACGATGGACCAAAGTATGTAGCTGATCTTAGTTTGCTATGGAAGAGCAAAGGACCTAGGAGGCGCAAGAGGTTCAAGATGGACATGGATCGAGCCGTGAAAGGAAAATCAAGTGTTAGTAAGGTTGTCACTCACTTTGTAGAGGACACGGAACATAGCCGATGTTCAAAATGTCGTAAGCCCGAGCACAATATAAGAACATGCCCCGAAGTTATTACTGAATAGGTATGTATGAATGTAATTTATATAACTTATTTATTAAGCAAAGACTTTGTGTTACTTTATGCAAATTGTTATATTTTTTCTTAATCATGTTCAAACTTTCATTATATAAATACTTAGTTGTTCATGTTTATTGTATGCAGGATGGACCGGTTCCCACTTCTTGATCCAAGGTTTGACAAGGGGCATAGGGCACTTAGGATCGAGGATGGAGAGGTAAGAACTCATGTCATTGATGGAAGATGGACCTTTCATTTTTTTTCCATTTTTCTTTTCTTGCATCCACATGTTCCTAACTCATGTCGTTGTCTTGCAGGCCTTGCATCCGTTGAGGCCGGTATCACATGATGGTGCTACCGCCATGAGGTACGACGAGCGGTACACGCCGCTCTTGAAGCGTGCC
The DNA here is from genome assembly GCA_009763385.1 of Coix lacryma-jobi var. lacryma-jobi. Taxonomy (NCBI): domain Eukaryota; kingdom Viridiplantae; phylum Streptophyta; class Magnoliopsida; order Poales; family Poaceae; genus Coix; species Coix lacryma-jobi. The sequence continues at coordinate 7,323,558 of CM019824.1, forward strand.
GGCCTCGCGACGGTTGCCCGCATGTGCAATCGTGGGTTGCCTCCTTTCAATCCTTCAGCCTTGATAACACTTGTTGATAGATGGTGTCCAGAGACGCACACTTTCCACTTGCCATGTGGCGAGATGACACTGACCCTCCAGGACACCCAGATGATACTTGGAATGTACATCCAAGGCTGGGCGGTGACATGAGACGTGGTGTCCGAGGGATGGCAGGCACGTGTGGAGCAGTTCTTGGGACGCGCTCTACCAGCGCTAGAGGTAGGGAAGAAGAGAAGGACCAGTGGGGTATCCTTGAGGTGGCTTCGGCAAGAGTTCCACCAGTGCCCACAAGACGCTGATGATGCGACTGTGAACTACTACTGTCGGGCTTACGTGCTACACATGTTTGGCACTGTGTTGTTCCCTGACGGCACTGGTGACACTGCGTCTTGGATGTACATCCCGTGCCTCCTGGACTGGGATGACACCAGAAGGTACAGTTGGGGATCGGTTGTTCTTGCCTTCTTGTACCGTCAGCTATGCTCCGCTTGCTGACGTGGCGGAGGAAGCCACGCTACTGTGGCCAGTTGCCTCTTATTGTTGCAGGTACTACACACATATCATCCATGTTTCATCTCTATTGTTTCATGAAACTAATGTATGTTTGTTTTGCAGATTTGGATGTGGGAAAGGCTGCCTGTAGGTAGGCCTCACAGGATTTAGCCACCGAATCAGTGGTTTCCAGTTGGTGACCAGGAGATCATGCTGACCATGGCACACTTATACGAACGTGCACACGGTACTTACCAGCTGTCTCGCCACGCCTACATCAGCTACACCAACGAGTTAGATGCTCTGCAGCCCCAACATGTAAGTCTGCAACCAATCGCTTTGTAAAGTCTTACTAACTCCATTTTTAGACTCACTTAACTATTACACTGTCGAAATGTAGGTGCAATGGCTACCATACTGTCGTCCTGCTATTGAGGGCCTCAACTTGAGCACAATTTGCATGGCGGACGAGAATCTTTGGAGAATGAGGTGCCCCCTCATTTGCTTCTATGCAGTGGAGTACCATCTTCCCCACCGTGTAGCAAGGCAGTTCGGGAGGCTGCAGTCGTGTCCTCCGCATCCCTTCTCCACCAGCTACAAGCTCCACCAGTAAGTTCTGAACCATGTGCACTATCCACAGGAAGAATTGAATTGTAATTTCAGTCTAATGCTTCTTCTACTTGCAGGTATGATCGCCAGAAGAAGAAGAAGATAACCAATTGGCGGGTGGAGCACCAGGCATATATTGATGAGTGGGATTGCATGGAAGCCAATGACATGGCGATATTTGCTATGCATCGCGAGGGGCCCTTCCAGGAGTACCTAAATTGGTACACAACGCGTACACGGCTCCATTTGAAGCCGACTTGGACTGAACAAGACTACGCAGACATTGCCGAATCGGATGAAGGAGACAACCCGTACGATCGCGCAACACAAGCAGGACGCCAGATGGAGTTTGGCCCAGTCTTAGCCCGTGCGGTGAGTGACAACCTCGATTGCTTTGTTCATCACTTGATAGAAGGGAGTAGTGAGTTACCCTTGATTGCTCTAGCGGATCATTTCTACAATGTCTATTAGTTGACCATTAACTAATGATCTTTTCATTTTAAGGGCAACAAAATCATGAGGACTATCGCTGAGCATGAGCAAGCACTCATGGTCCCGGAGGGCATCCCTGATGAGGGGCAAACACTTAGAGGCGCCATGCAGGTACTCTTGATCACTTAGAAGGGAAAGCACTCATGATCACTTACAGGGCCAAGCACTCATGATATTTCTATTTTATTTTGCAGCGTGCCATAACCCGCCTACGCAAGATTGCTGGACGTCTAGGATGCCGAGCTCAGCTTCACGAGGTTGCTGAGCCATCTCGCCGGGCCATAGAAGCTACAGAATAGCCAGGTCATCAAGGTCATGAAGAAGAGGAAGAAGAAGCTCCGGAGGAGGACGTCCAGGAGGAGATAGGCACTTCCCAGCTTCAGGATGCTCCTTCGGATACTCAGACCTCGGAAGGTGGTTCATGCCCACGCAGGTAGCCACGACCTGTGGATAGGTACACTCCAGGCTCCCACACAGTTCGGGGAGGGAAAGGTGGTTCACATGACGCCGGGGTATTGAACCTCGGCGTCAACTAAAATGACGCCTAGCTTCGGCTCACCGTGCAGGTTGGCTGTGGAATGAGATCCAAAGCTCGGCGTCAAATACTATGACGCCGAGGTATGTAGGCTCGGCGTCATTGCAAATGATGCCGAGCTTTGAGTCTTGGTCGAAACCTTGCTGGAAATGGAGTTTGGGTCACGCCGAGGTGCACTACCTCGGCGTCAGGCCACGTGACGCCGAGGTAGTGCACCTCGGCGTGACCAAAGGCTTCTACTCAGAGAGGTTGTCTCATAACTCAGCGTCAAATGAAACGACGCCGAGATTATATACCTCGGCGTCATGTCATTTGACGCCAAGCATCGAGATAGTAAAAAAATAGAAACCACTCACACACATATCCCTTATACACTTACTGGAGACAGCAAAAAAACAGAAAAATATCATCTTCCAACTATAATTGTTATAACAAGTTTATATATAGATCGAAGCACAGTTCTTACAACAAATCCATCTTCATGGATATCATCATCCCCATTACTTGGTCAAGGGTTGCATCAACACAACTACCATAGTAACAATGCCAAGAAATGACATTTACAAAATATGTTAGGAGGTTGCATGACCTAGCACAAAATCCTAAAACTTAAAGAATGAAATCATGCGCCTGAAATCCTGAAACTTGAAGAAGCACTCGTGAGTTCATATCACAAGTCCATGAGTTCATATCACACAAATTAGTTCATACAACATGACCCATTTACATAATTCTTCCAAGAACCCTAACCGAAAGTCCTAATAGTCGTCGGAATACTCCGCCTCTTCTTCAGGAAAGTTCACTGGAGGGGTGCTACTTACAAAATATGTTACGACCTCCCACAAAAGGACACCCATGTAAACCATCCTAAACCATAACTGAAAGTCCTAATAGTCGTCGGGGGGGGGGGGGGGTAGTCCCACGCGTCTTCAGGAACTTCATCGTCCGGATCATAGTCAAAAGCCAAAACTTGGCCGCCACAGTCGTCGTCATCATCATCGTCCTTCTCCTTAGGGGCCGGGAGATGTCCATCATTCGGTGGTGAATCGGGAACTACACAACCAAAATAAGGTAGTGCCAACAAATGTAAGAAATGTAAAATGTACATTAGATCCTTGCCAACAAATGAAACAATGATTTACAAATGCAATACTCACACAACTAGCGACTCAATCTTCATTTTGCAATGCTCTTTTCACGTGCCCAAAAGAATTCAATCTCCCTCCTTCTCTCTGCGTCGATAAAGTCGTAGCGCTCCTTGTTCACTCGCCAAAATCTAATGAGCTCCTCGGGGTCATGCTTCCTCTTAAACTTTCCATCAGTCGCACGATCAAAGTCATCAGGTAGCATATTCCACGTCTCAAACGATGGGTTGAGCACACTGTACCTAAATCGCACTTCTGACCTAGCGCAGTGGAGTTTGCGTCTCTTCCTCTCGCTCAGGTAAGGCGAACAGACAGTCAACTGCAATTCCGCAATTACTTGTCCACGCCTAGGGAAGTCCTCCCAATCGCATGACTTCCCCTTCTAAACAAACATAAATCTATGAGAAAACAAAAGCGGGTACGTGAGTTGAATCAATAATTATATGGGGAGTTCGAAGAACTTACAAAGAGCTCATTGGGCCCCCCATAGGCATTGCCACAGTAGTGGCCCCAACCAAGCCCGGATGGAACAACTCCTTCACGAGCTAAGATACCACACTGACACTTGATGTCTGGCACACTCAAGCATGGCCATGGCTTAGTGCCAGATACGAAGTCTATGGCATCCTGCTGAGAAGGCCAGTGCGATTTCGGTCCATAGTTGTACTCCTCAAAATCACAAGTGGGGAAACCTCTCTGATAATTAAAACATTGCGAGTGAAGCGTTATAATATGAAAACAATGATTGCATTTTGGAAAATACATTCATCGAAAGAAACACTTACGTTGTTACGCTGATCACACCTGAAGAAGGGAATAAACATTTCATGCTTGCTTGGCTTTTGAAGTACCGCAGCCTTGCCACAGTGGCAACTTGGAGGATGCAAAACACGATGCAATGTAGCATCAAGCTTCTCCATTGTTGTTATCTCTGGAGGGTTCGATGGTGGATCCACCCACCGAACAAACTCACCATACGGATAGCTCTTCCATGGGTCGTATGGAAAGTACATGAGGCGCCGATCGAACTCTTGATCACCATCGATCCACTGGTAGAAGTTGCATCCCGCTAGATAAACATTGGTAGGGGAAGGTGGACGACGCCGAAGTTGACAACAGTAAAAGGCACGCCCAGACGACTTTGGATGCCTTGACTGTTTCACAAAGGCCGGCAACCCACACAAGCACTTTGGTGTCGGTTCGGCTGGTGGGAATGGGCATTTACCATCATGGTTCGGCGGATGGTGCACAAACTCAATGTTGTTGGACGCCACCATTCAAACTGTCAAAACAAAAGCACACATATCATAGTGCTACAGTGTCATGCAAATAAAAGGGTGTGCAAGTGCATGAACCAAAAATCAGTATAACAGTATAACCGGTAACAAAAATTTAACAGTACAACCAACAAAAGAAGTATATATTATGCATAATATCTTACAAGAAAAGAGATAAGTGAAGTATTCGATGTACATTTTCAATCAACAGTCAAAAAAATTACACTGAAACCCTAGAACAGTATAACTGCTAACAGTAAAATCAACAGTTTAATAGGTAAGACAGTACATAATACGCACAACATATTACAAGAAAATATATAGATGACCAATACGATGATTATTTCAAAAGAAAAATGAACACAACACTGTAAAAATACTACCAACCAACACAGTCTACCAAATATACTTGTACTGCCCAATTCGGTGGTCGGTGGTACAGCCAGTACAAAATTCCACACACTACTGCTACAGTGCTGCGTCCCCGGTCTCATGGGCTGCATCGATCGACGGGCTCTCTAATGGGCAATGGGCTTGGCCTCCGACCGAGTGAGCGAGTGACCGACTGATCTAGTCTTTTCCTTCAACTTTTAAAATTGGAAAAAGTCCACTTTCCCTCCCTAAACTTTTAAGGAAGTCTAATTTTCCTCCCTCAATTTCAAAACAGGATAAACAACTTACCTCAACTTTTGAATCGGTGCATTTTACCTCTCTGACCGGTTTTGGACGGTGGTTTTGCTACAGTAACGGTGGTTTTGCTACAGTAACTGTGGTTTTGTATATTTTCTTTTTTATTATTTTTGCTGAATTTGTGAAAAATCATAGTAAATCACAGAAAAATTATAAAATAGAAAATCCAATTTTGTTTGACTTTATATGAGTAGATCTATATAGTGAACATATAATATGGTATACTTTAGTACAATGTTTTTGTTGTAGATTTAGATCTATGTTTTTTTATAATTAAAATAAATTTATAACTAAGTTATACATGATTTAATAAGTATAAAATTTTTAATACAGTTGAAGCATACAATAATTAGTCCATCATAAAAATTTGATCACAATTAGACTGTACAAACTGTAGCTATGAATTAATTCAAAAAATTACAAAAAACATATTATTGTATGGAATTAATTGTAATAATTCATAGCTATAGTTTCTAATATATTAAAAAATTTATACTCATTGAATCATGTATAACTTAGTTATAATTTTTTTTAGTTAAAGAAAAGCATGGGTTTAAAGCTACAACAAAAACTTTGTACTAAAGTATACCATATTATATGTTCATTGTATATATCTACTCATGTGGAGTCCAACAAAATTGGATTTTCAATTTTATGATTTTCTGCGATTTACTATGATTTTTCAAAGATTCAGCGAAAATAAATTAAAAAAAAGAAAAAGACAAAACCATAGTCACTGTAGCAAAACCACCGTCTAAAACCGGCAGGGAGGTAAAATGCACGGTTTCAAAAGTTGAGGGAGGTTGTTTGTCCGGTTTTGAAGATGAAGGAGAAAACGTGGACTTCATCAAAAATTGAGGGAGGGAAACTGGACTTCTTCCTTTAAAATTAGACATCTTAGCACTGCATGCACTACTGCTATAGTGCTACCTCCCCTGTCTCATGGGCTGCATCCATCAACGAGCTCTCTAACGGGCAATGGGCTTGGCCCCTGACTGAGTGACCGACTGATCTAGTCTTTCCCTTCAACTTTTAAAATTAGACATCTTATTATTCATCAAGACTCATAACCATATAAATTCTCTCCATGCCCTAGATTAAAAGTGTTTTTAAGGTGATTTCATTATATTCTAGCTTCCAAGGTGTTTTCATTCTTTTTTTAGTTAAAAAATCTAGTAAATACTCCTACTTGCTAAGGCTTTTGAACCACGAAAAATATCTTTGAAATTCTAAAGTTTTGTGAATAAACTTAGATATAGATTTGGACATGAAAAATCTAAATAATATATTTAGAGCTCGTGAAAATATCTCTAAAACATTCAGTAAATTTGATTTAGATCAAGAAAAAGGCAAACTATATTCAGAAAATCTAGAAACTTTTCAAAACATTATAATAGATGTCTAAAAAGCATTTTGAAAAAAATTTCAATAAAAACATGAGATGCAACCAATAGGAATGTATTTAACACCAAATGAATTTTGCATTTTTGCTTATTATATCTCATATTTTTGTTGTCGAAAGTTTTTGTAACATTTTTTGATATTAATTAGGATGTTTTGGAAAAATTCTAATGTCTTTTTGGATATTTACTTATTTTCTAGTGCTAAGTCTATTTGTGGAACCTTCTAGAAATGTTTTCACCAACACTAAATTTTTATTCGTATTTTTTATAGCAATATATTTCTATGATTTTTCTTAGAATTCGAGAAGCTTAGAGGCATTTTTCATGGTTTAAAAAACCTCATCAGGTCTTTATTGGTTTCTTTAATTAAAAAGATGTTGAAAGACGATTTTCACTCGAGCAGGGAGGTACTTTAAACTATCTTGAGAGTTAAAGGGAGTAAGAGATCCAAATTTGTTGTTCGAAGAGGTATATCCAACCACAAGAGTTAATAGAAAGAGCAGAAGTAGGCCTTATCCACAACTCAAATTTAATTTTTGATTAGCCCATTCAATTTAGTTCTGGGCTAAGTTAGTATTCTTTACTTTAATGTATGTAGGTAGCACAAGTTTACGAAGCATATATTGTAACACTCCAGGTGTTCGTCGCCGGCTGAGTAGTGAGTTTGAGCACCGATGTGGTATTTTCAGTAATAATCAAGAACCTAATTTCCAGCATTGTCAGTGGTGACAGAAGTGTTGGGATGAATCCCGTAGATAGAGCCACAGTTTGATTTATTCTGGAAATAATTTACAGTCAGTTAATAATGATTGCCTAATTCCAGAATATTCATGATTACTGATAAACTTGACTTTTCATGTGCCCCGCTTCTGTTCCTATCTATAGTAATTGGTAGAAAAGTTTCGCGACATTTGGAATCAAAAAGTCACATGAAATGACGAGTCATAACTTTGCCTATAATCACAAATTAATTGAAGAAGATCAGTGGAATTCAACCAAGTCTTGCAATTATGCCTAATCAACTCTATATGGACTCATGATCAAAAGTTATGAAAGTTCCGTGTTGAGCAGATGACCGGAAAATATCCCGACCGACGAGAGACCGTAATTCGGACCCTATCGGAGACTGCTTTGATCGGAGTTGAACGGTATTTTCGGGTGTTCTCATGTCAGTGCGCCTTAAACGAAAGTTGTAGTACAAATCGAAAGGAGCAAATTTTGTTTCATAGCCGAGACCTGGATCGGTGCTGAAAATGGTGAAAACGAGCTCGCAAGATGAGAAACAGCGCAGTTTTCAGGTTCCGAAAATCAGTTAAGTCTGTACTGCGAAATTGGAATTTCGGTCACCGCGAAGCTGCCGTCGATGATCGTTACCGGACAAACGATTCGGAATTTGACTGAGCGCCTTTAACGAAAGTCGGAGTACTCGTCGAGACGACGACAACAAAATTAGTTTCGTCGAAATCAGAGTCCATTTGATTAGTATTCGCAATTTTTGAAAATGACCGAAAGTTTCCGAAAACCTGTCAATTTGGGAAAGAAATTTCTAAAAAGAAATTGCCGACACTCTGGGCCACGTCCCGAGGTCGCGCCCCTTGTCCCGAGGCCGCGCAGAGGGGCGGTGCCCTCTGCCGCCCTTTCCCCTTCCTCACGCAAAAGACCGAGGTCTTTCCCTGGTCTCCCCCTCCCTCGGTCTCCCTCTTTTCTGTCTCTCTTCCTCTCCTTCAGCCATACCGAGCGGCAGAGAAAAACCAGCAGAAGCAGCGCCTCTCCTTCCTGCCTCTCTTCCTCACCTCCATGGCTGTGCTCCAGTGAATGCAGTCCGCGATAGCCAGCGTTGGTGAGCCCTTCCTGGCCGGCCATCGCTCCCCCTCTTTTGTTCCTCCATTCTGTTTTTTTTTTCTGTCGCTGCCTAAAGCCGCGCAGGAGCGCTCCCCTCAAGGTCGCGGTCTCCATCACGCTGTCGCCCAGCTGCAGGTCAACAGCAGCGCCCGGGCCAGCAGCCCCAAGCCCCAACCCTAGCCGGCCATCTCGCCTTCAGAGCTCGGTTCCCCCTCTGTTCCCGAGTTTTCTCCCGTGAATCCATGAGTCCAGGGGTCCAGATGCAAGATCTATTTATTATTCACGTTTTTGTTTAATTAATAAATCCGATGGAATTTGTAAAATACGTAGTAATTTGTGTGTTTGTCCAAAAATTGCAAGTGAGCACTTTTTGGAATCCTTGTGAATAGTACTGTCCAGTGAATATTTTATATGATGAGTGTTAGTGTAAAGTTTCTACTGTGGTGATTTATTTGTGTTAAATAGCATTAAATAAGAATAAAATGATATCTGTTGTTTTATTGCTTAGATTGATGTGAACGTTTTATGGTAGGATTTTTATGTGATATGTGTGCTGTGATAAAAATTTCAGAATTTTTGGTGCATGTATGAATTAGTTATGAATTTATTTGGCTTGCAGCCTATTAAATGGATTAAAATGATTTGTGATAAATGTTTGCATATAAAAATGGAAAAGATAGTTCCACTGCCTTCCTATGATATTGTTGTAGCTTAGGTAATTTTATCATGGCCATGTGTTTACAGAAAATATGATTTATAGAATTTTGTTGCTCTCACATGCATTGTTGTGAATAAATCTTGTCATGTTTTTAATAAATAAATTATAATACCCGAGCATGTAATATTTTTACAGTAGTCATGATTTGACATTATCTATCCTCAGTAAAAATATGAGCCCCAAGTTATATGTGTAACACCTCTGGTGTTTAATATGTAATTAACCTGACATGTCATCATCTTTAGTCTTTAATCATTCTTGCCATGCATTATGTTTGCCTAGCTTGTTTTGCTTTTACCTTTTTTTGAGGTGACTTGTGTAGTGATCTCTTTTTCGAAAACCCTAAAGGCCCAAATCTTCCTTGAGGGCAAAATGGTAATTTCACCTATGTGTCTAGCTTTGTGTAAATCTTGTCCAGTTGAGTGTCTTGATGTTTTGTTGTGTTGATCAAAGTTAAAAATCAAAAATAGAGTTTAAATTCCTTTTGAAAAACCCTGATTTCCAAACCCTGGTTTTTACCCCTCTTTTATTAATTTAAAAACTATTCAAAATTTGAGGTTGGTCCTTTTAGCAAAGTTGTAGATCTTGTCAAGAGGAACAACTTTGGTATTTATAAATTTTCAAGTTTCTGTACAAAGTTTGAAGTAATTTCAAATGCATTCAAACTCCAGTTTTTGTCCCCTTTTTAGTTTTCAAAAAAAAATTCAAAAAACTAATGAGTTTCAGAAAAAGTGTATAATAGCAAAGTTATAGGTTTTGACAAAAGGAACAACTTGCATGTTTACAGATTTTCAAGTTTCAATATAAAATCTAAAGTAATTTTTTAAAATCCCAAAAGTGTTCCCTTTTCAAATTTCAAAAGTGATTCAAAAACTATTTGGATTTTGAAAACGTTCTTATTGACAAAGTTGTAGATCTCCTTTTCTGCACAACTTTGGTGTTCTGAGTTTTTCCTGTGCAGTTCAAAATTTGGTAGTAATTTTGCAAACACAGAAATCGAATTTCCAAAGAACCCTACCCTAGCTACTGTTCTTCTCCTACCTAGGGTCAGGAGGGGGCCCCGGCCATGGCCGCACGCCGGCGCTGCGTACGCCACGCGCCTGGCAGCCGCCCGCCTGCTCCCGACCCGTCGCCCTCATCAGTGCATTCATTCCGCCCCCGCACGCACCACAGTTGACTTCTATCCCGTCCCCTACCGGTCCCTGCGCGTCGCCGCCGCGTGGCCATCGCCGGCGAGCTCTTGCGCCCGGGTCCTGAGCGATATTCTCGCTCCCTTTTCCCATCAACCGACAGCACGCGCGCACGCCCGACCTTATCCCTGCCACAGCACGCCCCGAGCGGCAGCACGCTTGGCTATAAAAGCCACCCGCCGGCCGCCGTTCCTCCGCCACCGTCGCCAGCTCACTCCAGAGCCTCCGCCGCTCAACCACCTAGCCCGGAAGCTCCGCCTTGAGCTCGCGAAGCTTCCCAGCCCCTCAATTTTACCTCCGCCGCCTCCAATCGCCCGGCGAAACCCCATCTTCCCAAACTCCGGCGAAACACCGGTGAGCACGGGATTGAGAAATACTCTCTCCCCGACCGTGATCTTTCCTCCCCGACCCCTGCTTCATCTTCCTTGCCTCCTTGCGCTCCTAACCCGCTCCTGGTGACCGTGTTTGGTGTACAGAGCCGCCGGCACGCCGCTCGCCGCCGAGAGAGCTCCGCCGAAGCACCGCCAACGTCGAGCTCCCTCCTTCGACCCTTGTTCCGCCGCCGAGCCCTGCCTCCGACCCGTGGTAAGCTCTCGAAGCCCCGGTCTCTGCTTTCACTGTCTAGCTCGAGCCAGGCCTCGAGCGGACTCACGCACCCTCGCCACTTCGCCGAGCCTAGCCTCGAGCAAGCATGCACCCTCCGCTTCGCCCGAGCCAGGCCTCGGCGAACACTTGCTCTCCGCTTTGCCCGAGTCAGGCCTCGGCAAACACTTGTTTCCGTCTCGCCCGAGCCTCCCAGTCAGGCCTCGGACGAACGCTTGTTTCCGTCTCGCCCGAGCCTTCCAGCCAGGTCTCGGACGGACGATTGTTTCCGTCTCGCCCGAGCCTCCCAGCCAGGCCTCGGATGGACGACTGTTTCCGCCTCGCCGCGATTCGCCCGAGCCCTGCCCGTTTCGCCCGAGCCCTTCGAGGATGGAGCACAGTGCTCTCTTTTTTTTGAAAAAGTGTGAATAGTGTTCTATTTTCTCTTTTTTGTGTGAATTAATCTGTTGTTCCTTAAATCCTGAAAAAATTATGGTATGCTCTTTGCACTGTGTAGTATTTTAGAAAAATATGAAACTTGACTTTTCTGCAAGAATTTAAAAATGTAAAATCCCTCTTTTAATTAATAAATGGATGGTTTTGGATTTTTAGAAAATCATTTATAACTCCAAAAATCATGAGATAAATTTTTGTGAGCTTCCTATGCCATGTTTAGTCTCTGGTGAAATTTTGAAGTCTTTTGGAACAAGTTGATTTTTGAGCATTTATTTTAATTGTTAAATAGTGCCTTTTGTTAATTAATGTCTGATTTTAATTGAGCGCCTTAATGACCTCCAAAAATTATGAAATTTGTTTTGCCATCTATCTACACCATAATAAACTTATGAGATTAATTTGGTAATTTTTGGAGCAACTGCATAAAATGACCCTTTTAAAATAATTAAGAAAAATAGAAAAAAGTGATTACGATTCTTGTTGTATGCCCTGTGTTGCATTGTTCATGCTAGCATACTCATGTGCATGCATCATTGCATTCGTATAGTCACCGAAGAAGGAGTCAAAGTCGAGGCCGCCGCCGACGAACCTGCTCCCGAAGTAACCCCGAGCTTCGACCTCTACACCTCCAACCCTGAGTCAGCTGTCTTTGCTCTTCAAGGCAAGCCCCGGTGCATTTAGCCTTTCCTTGCTTTTATAAAAGTTTTACTTAAATGCTTTTGAGTTAAATTACTGCATTAGGTGATAGGAGTTGTGTGATGACCTATTACCTGCACTTTACCTCCACCAAAGATCCCCTACCCTGTTTAAAAACTATTTACAAAATGCTTAGCATTGCTATACAATAGATTTGCGATAAAAATGCCAATTTCAAAAGTGTGATCACTTGAAGAATTTTTATGGGAATTTGGCTTTACTCCCCGACTGTTGGCTAAGTATCTGATCCGTACCTAGTCAACAGCGAGGAGAGGTTGTCCGAGCGTACGGTGCCGTCATGTTGAAGTCCGGGACTCAACAGTTGACACCGACCAGGACAGGGTTGAAAAACTGACAGGACTATTACGCTTGGGTGAGATATAACCAAGGTATAGTTCTGGCTGAAAAATTAGGGACCATCCGTATGGGGGCCTGCTGGTCAAGACTTGTAACTATTCACATACTTCGGAAAGCTCTGGCTCCGAGAAATCCTTGATTGGGACCGACAACCGCGCACTGGGAGTGGAGAGATGGCGGAAGTAGCATGTACCCACGTGGTCGTCGTACCTGGAAAGGAGTGGTGTACTGTACTTCCGGGTAGCGTAGGACCGGTCCAATCTTGGAGGAATCGTGGTAGACGGGTTGGCCTATGCAAGCTTGGGTGCTACATATGCCGTGTGAATAGGGATCCTCAGCTGAGTATTATTTATCCGGATTAACGTTGCTCCTCGGTTATGGAGACTTGGTCACTAACTGTCAACGGAGAGTGGTTCTCAACTAGGTATGTTTTTGAAAGGTAAAATGAATCTTGAACAATGAAGAATTGAGAAATACTGGAATTCTTTCAAAAATAAAACAAGGATTTCAAAATGCTTTTCTGCAAAATACTTGATCTTGCTTAAAGCCTTACCTTGACTACCTAAGCCTCTCATTCCTGAGTCTTCTCCCCTTTTTCTTTAGTCGGGTAAGTCTTGTTGAGTACCCCAGTACTCAGGGTTTGTTAACCCCCTGTTGCAGGTTTCTCCTAAGTGACGTTGATCATGATCGTGTCAGTGGGCTTGACGTGATCTGGTCGTTCTTCTTCTCCAACTTAGGTACTCCGCCTAAGTATGGTTCTGTAATACTATTCTGCTTCCTCGATACCGGTTGTATTTATGCAAAAAGTAACACCTTCATGTTTTATAAAGGTTATCTATCTTGCTTCCGCACTCCGATGGTATTTTATATCAAATGTTGTAATATTGTAATTATTCCAACCTTCATGATGATGATCCTGTGGCTCGTGGATAATTCGGGGTTCCCTCGGGGACACCCGACAGATCTTTCCTGTGATGTGGTACATGTGCACAGTCATTAGAGCTCGGGGAGACGGTGACGTGTGCGGGTGGGCCACATTACCGGGAGGTTCTGCCACAATATGTTTGCAACATCACTTAAAGATAATGTCTTTGTTAGTTAATTATTTAATTAATAAAAGTATATTGGTAAATGAAAATGTATATGTTGAAATGATTACCTTTGTTGCATGTTAATCTGAGATAATTATTATGTGCTCATGTTTATAAATGTTTGATGTTGTTCATAACTCATATGTGTGCTCACGTACTAATCAAATAAGTAATGAAGTGATTTATAAATATGCTGAAATAACTGCATGTACAGTTTCTGTAGTGGTGATTAGTTTATAAAAAAAATAATATTTTTTGTAGATGTGTTCTATACAAACGTTGTAGATAACTTCTTTATCTTGTTTGTCCTAAAATTTCATGATTTTAGGCCAAGAGGTTTAGAAGTTATAGTTTTTGTAAGTTGGCTGTCAGCTTTTGCATACTTTCTGGGCAGATCTGAAAGAATGAATTGTTTGGCTTATTTCAGTTATAAATCATATCTTCATGTTAATAGAAGAGTGTTAGTGCATTTCATAAGCTTTCTAAATTGTCTTGGATCACTATTTTTGGTGGTCTAGAACTTGAGTTACATGTGTTTAAAGTTAGAAGTCAGAATCTGTCCAACGTCTGGACAGATTTACTCGTTTGAGTTGGTTAGCCTTGATAACTGCTTAATCATCTTGAGATGATTATAAATAAATTTTAGACAACTTAATAAGATTTCTAATAAGTCTAATATCAAGTCTTTTAGTGCTTTAGATCTCTAGTTATAGCTGTTCAAAGATGAATATAATATTCTGTCCAAAGTTTGGATATAAGTGCTTGTCTGTTATGTTTGGTCTTTTTAATAGCTGAATCATGCTTAAGTGATAATAACAAAGTTGTAGATAATTTCATTAGCTTTCCAGAAAGTCTAGGATCACCTTGTTTGGATATGTGTAGCTCCAGTTATGTCCGTTTAAAGTATATGGTGTGTTGCTGTCCAAACTGTATAAATGAACCAAACTTGATTGCTATAGCTTAATGTTGTTGATTATGTGATCTTTGATGCTATGTCATGACTTGGTAATGTTCAAATTGTGCATTTCATGTTATTAAACTAATTAACCTTATGTATTATATAAATATGTTAGATAATGATGGTTGACTTGCTTAACTAAAGTAGAAGCTATATGTGCATACATGTGTTCCATTTGTGATGTCTGATATAGTCTTGATTGATTGTTATAGTTAGCCACTTTGAGTGCCTAATGAACCATGTGTCATATCTTACTTTAATTGTAACCTGCTAAAGTGATTATGTTGTGTTGGGTGTTAGAGCTATATCTTCTTTTAGTAGTTATCCTGATTGCTTATGTGAAGTAATTAGTAATGTTTTTGTTGTGTGCCTTATGTTTGCTTCATAAGCGTTTCCCTGCATTCATACGCTTGCATTGCACATCTCATTTAGGTAACGGTAGATACATCGTGAAGGACGTGATGATGAGGATAAACCCGAAGACGGTGTTTGGTGGATTATCCCGAAGATGCGGAGTTAAGCAAGTGCTGCAGCGGAGATGCTCGCCAAGCGAGTATCACCTAACAAACACTAACCTAGTGTTGGTTCCCAGGCAATCCCCGGAGCATTCTAAGTCTCCCAGTATTTATAATTAAATTAATTAAGTATTTTATACTGTGATGCATTAGGTATAGGAGTTGATTGAATCCCAATTGTTGCATTACCATTCCTTGATTATTGTTTACACCTGCCTTGTTATCTTGTTACTTATTCATAAGTAGAACTGCTTAGCCTGCTTAATAAAAATAGTAGTTAAGGATGTTTCCGTAATACCCCGGATGGGTATTTACCGGATCACGGTTGGCTATATTTGCTATCGTGGAAAAGAACCTGAGTAGTAATGAAATACGGTCAACTGGAAGGCAAGGCACAAGTTTGGAAACTTGGGGCAGTCCGTCCGTTGGATCGTGTAGGTTTGTATCGATGTTGACCCTCGTTCATTTTTGAAAGCACCCTTTTACTTAGGGATAAGTCGGTGCCGTAATCATTGACCCCAAAGCCAGTTAGACGCTGTTCGGGCCGGAATCAACCCGTGTTGCGCCCTCTAGTATGGAAAAGCGATCTGCCTCGCGTGGCCATCGTCAGGTTCCAATTGGGCGGTCCGTGCTTGAACCGCGACGATTACCACCACGAACAAGCATCGAGCGGTTACCCAATGCATGGACCCGACGGAGAAAGTGTGGGTTGGTATTAAAGGTTTATCACCAGCTGGTTTGGAATTCGATTCGAGTCGCCGTCTCCCCCGGTTAGTGGGAAACTATGGCGAGCTTCACCACGATACAACTCCATGTGACATTGATGGTTCAACTAAAATATTGACAAAGCAAACCTGATATGGTATTATATTATTGTTTGCTATATTCTAGTAAGTGCTCTAGTGCAGGTGCAAAACCTAGAGTTTAAGGAATAGGATAAAAGATGACTGCTCATATAATTATATGATGAACCCTTTAACTTAAGCTCCTTTTGCAAATAAAGTTAGCCAGCTCGACTGTTTATATCAGCCTTGCATACTCCTTGGTGTCTCTTTATTTTTGGTTTCCGACGGGTAAGTCTAGCTGAGTACATTCGAGTACTGAGGGTTTATCCCACCTTGTTGCAGGTGAAGGTTTGGTCTGCCGAAAGGTGATGGCCAGTGCCGGTGGGCTCGGCAGTTCCCTATTTCTTCTCTTTATATTGTTGTTGGAGGATGTCACTCAAGCTAGCAAAGTATTTCAACTTAAGTTATGGTATTCATTTCAAAGCTATGTTGTTTCAAAATAAATCAACTTGTAATATTATTTGTGAACCCTATTGTAATTTTATTTCTGCTGCAAAGCTCCGTGAACATGATTTGTATTTGCTTGACCATGTGATCTTGGCTGAGATGTTCGAAAAGTTTGAAATCCCTCAGGATTTCACGGACTACCGGGTTTATATGGGCTCAAGTGTGCTAATTCAGCTGCTCCGGCAGAGGTTTTCGCACTTGTGCTCTTATAAATTGGTCGGTTCTATCACATATATAGTAAGGGCATGTTCAATTCGCGAAATCACCCAAAAAATGTTGTATAGTAACTATCACATCAAATTTTTACGTATGTATGGAACATTAAATGTAGGTAAAAAAATAACTAATTGTACTTTTAGTCTGTTCATGTCGAGACAAATCTTTTAAGCCTAGTTAGTCAATGTTTGGACAAAGTTTGTCAAATAACAACGAAAGTGCTACGGTAACTTTGTGTCAAATATTTCGCGGACTGAACAAGGCCTAAGATGTACGATGAATAAAATATAAGATAATTAGGAAGACTTCATATTTCTTCGCAAAGTCCCTTCTGCAGTCATAGATTGAAAAAACATTGCCACTTAGGGACCTTTGCATATGAAGATTTCTGAGAACATTGTAGTCTCATAGTTTTAAATTCCAGAATTGAATAAATTTACATTAACAAAAGTAAAGGAGTTTTAAATTTTTTCTTTAGGAGGAGGGGCATGACCACTTTTGCCATATGAAAAGGCTAACAATGTCAAAGGGGGTGAATAGGCGGATCTGAAAAATTCTTACACAACAATAAGCAAGGGATTAGTAAATGTTCAAATGTTGTGAAAAAGTCTCTAAAAGTTCTGTAGCTCAAAATACCCTGGTAAAAATACTCCAAAATCGTATTGCCAAATTGCTACATCTCAATAAATAAGTCGGAGGGAAAACCTAAAATCGAACTTGAGAGGAAGAGTGAACTAAGTGAATCCTATTGAGAAATCACATCCTTATCGAAGTGTGAGGAGGAATTTGTGTTTCGCTTCTCAACTACATCGCAAAAATATCATTCATTGTACCATTGTTGTATCAGAGGCTATAGATGCAAGCAACAACTATTTATGCATAAAATTATGAAACCAACATCATAAATTGAATCTCGGTGCCAATAGAAGGGAATAGATTTTCACACGAGCGATGACAAGTGTTTGTGAAAGATTAATCGGCATAAGGCGGGGGGCACATTGTGACACCCCAATTTTAAGAACAAAATTGGAGCACAATATATGTATGTCAGGATCAATTTTCATACATATATCCACATCATAGTAAATATCAAAACAATGCTTTATTAATATATCGAACATTATTACAAAAATGACCCTCGGGTCCAAAAGAAAAGTACAGACTCTCAACAGACTTTGATGTAGACTTCGCGGAAACTGGACGCCATCTCCACAGGAAGGTCGACCGGGGGTTGCGCCATCCTAGTGCAAGTCATCTGGGTCGTGACCACCGTCTTCTAGGTACAAGTTGTCGGGGCCGTATCCACCGTCTTCTGGGTACTCCTGCTCCGCGTCGTAGACTCCAGCGTCTGGGTGGGGTAGCAGGGGGTTCAAAGAGGAAGGGTGAGTACATCGAAATGTACTCCGCAAGTGTAGAAAATATATGCTTATGAGGCTAATAACAAAGGTAGGCTGACTCTGTTTGACTCAAGCGCCTAAAGCAACACATCCTATTAAATCCTATTTCCTATGCACCTATTTACTAGGTTATAACCACAATCTCCATCTATAACAGTAACCACACTCGGAGTCGCACCGAGCAAACCACACTCGGAGTCACACCGAGCAACCAACACTTGGAGTCACATCAAGCAACCGCACTTGGAGTCGCACCAAGCACCCACACCTGAAGTCCATCAGGCAAACCACACCTGAAGTCCATTAGATGACCCGAACCAGTAACCAGTAACCAACTAATCTCAAAGAAGTCCAAGCCCGCTCGTGACCGTGAGCACGGCTGATATATCAGTTTTAATACTCTGCAGAGTTCGCACATCTTTACCCATGAGTCATGCGTTCCCCATCACGCCAAACACTGCCGAGGTGCACAGCGGGGTCGCACTACAAGGCCGTTACAAAGCCGCCTCCAAGTCCGTTCCACACGTACCTCTAAGGTTTCACCCCATACAAAGGTCTACGACCCCCAGGGCCCCTCGTGAGCCACTAAAACAAACCCCGTGTGGACCCTCAACTTGGAGGAAACTAATTAATTAGCTAGTCCCAGAGCCATATAGGCCTCATGGTTTGCGCTGTTTTGCCAGGTTACATGCTCCAAGAACCGGGTCCTAGGGATCCAGGCAGAATATGTCTAGCACAAGCCCAGAACCAAAACCAAAAGCAGCTGCCGAGTCCCACGGCACAAAAACCACCACACGGTCCATCCTGCCGGATATACCTACTCACCATACTACTCATTACCAGTCCACAGTGTTTCATAGATCATTAATCAGAATTAATATTAACCATCGCATCCCAAGACAACAGGGCTAAGCATGACTTCTACCCAACATATTCCAAACCAGGTGACAAGATCTAGTAAACCATATCATGAGATTCAAATTAAGACTGCATGCATCTACTGGATCTAACTACTCTAACTCAAAATAAAATAAATACGGGTGCAAGATGTTCAAGGACACTTGCCTTCGGGCTTGGTCAAAACTGCAGGATCACAAGAAGGGTCTGGAGCGTCCTCGTACTCCGCACTCTCTAGATCACACATCAATACATGGTCCAAACAAAGCAATATAAGAAACAGTACATCAAACAGTAATAGAACGGAATATTAACTGATCTACTGCATAGAGTTCGTCGCTACGAATCTAACGTAAGTTGAATGGGTCGAATCGGAGTTAAAACGCAAAAGATATGGGCATTTGAAGTTGAGTGGCAATTTGGTAAATAAACAAGATTCGCTTTTAATTACTCTTCTAAATCAGTGACTAAACGTGAAATATTTGGACCACAAATTCATTTTACAACAGCTAAAAATATTTATTTGTAAACAAAAGCATTTTAGAAATAGTTTTACAAGCAAAACACATTAAAGACTTTATAAGAAGGTTTACAAAAACATTAATCACTTTAATAAATTAAAAAGAAAACTATTTTATTTTGTGAACCAAAACAGATCAATAACATTTCTAATTAATTTAACAACATTATTAACTAATTATATATGGAATTGGATGAAATCAAAACACATTTTAAACAAGACAAAACTATTCTCCTCTCTGATTCGGGCTGGAACAGAATTCACTGTAGTCAACAGGGGCTAGCTCGAAAGATTTGCAAGGTACAGTGAACAGTAGAAATATTAAACGAAAGGACAGGGGTTAGATCGCAAAAAGGGTGCTGACTGGAGTTGGACCTTGCTGATGTGTCTGTTGACCGTGACGTGGCGCTTTCTCATTGGATGGAGGAGATGAGGTGGCGTGGAGGGAATGTTGACTTCGTTGACCGCTGGTCAATGGCCGATCTGGTCCACACATCCATGATCGAACGGCCAGCGGGCGTCCTCCTCCTCGGCTTCTTGCGCGTCGGCCAGGCAGATCACCCGACGGCGGCGCCTCGCCGGCATTCGGCGGGGACGGTGCTCCGGCATGCCACGAACTCTGGCGAGCGGCGGAAAGATGTGCGGGTGGCGATGCTATCTCGTTGATGGTTTCGTGGGTGCCTGGTAGGAGCCTGCGGCGTCTAGCGGTGAGGAGAGGTGGCTCGGCCGGCGGTGGCCTCAGCCGTGCGCGGGGATGGCTCTGTGGGCATGGAATGAGGGAACGAAGGGGTTGGGTGGATGCGGTGTACCCTGGCGGTGCCAATGGAGGAGTCGGGGAGGACTTTCGGGATGTGGTTGTGGAGATCTACGAGCTCCGACCGGGTCCATCCATGGCGGCGGCGGTGGCCATGGTGGGCGCTGGAGGGAGAGGGAGCGCGAGGATGCAAACAGGTGGATGCGGTGCGGCGTTGCGGTGCCCCGGGATTCGTTTTATGAAGGGAGGGGAACCCTAGGGCCTGGGTCGCAGGGCTCGGTGCGGCGGCGGCTCGCCCACCAGATGCGGTCGGAGGTTAGAGAGGATCCTGACAGGTGGGGTTGGATCTGACAGATGGGCCCCACCTGTCGGTCTCTTGGACAGAGCTCGCGGGCTGCTGCGGTTGGGAGGAGTGGGCTTGGCCCAAGCCGTGGGGGTGGGCGCTGGGTGGACCGGGCGGAAGGGAGACAGGCCGGCTCGGTGCTGGGCTGGAGGGGGGAGAGGAGAGTGCAAGCGGGCCAGGGACGGCCTCGGCTTGGCCCAATGAGGGAGAAAGGCGGCGCGGGCCGAATGGGGAAGTGGGCTCGGGAGGTGGGACGGGTCGGTGGAGAAGGGGGTGGTGGGGAGGAGGCCGGAGCGGGCCGGAGAAATTCGGGGGAGGGGAGGTGGCGGGTTGGGCCGAATGGAGAGAGAGAGGCTGAAGTCCTTTGCCTTTTCTTTTTTTCTTTTGCAACCCTTTTGTAAATTCATTTGAAAATAACTTCAAATCAGTTTGAAATCAAACAACTTTTGAAAACTTTAGAAATATTTTCCCTAGGTTTTGAAAATAAAATATTGAGTTTGATTTTGTAAAATTTTCATAAATCTTTTTATTTGCTTTCGAAATAGAATAAATTTGATTCGCCCTATACGGGTTTAATAAAATTCTTTTTCACCTAATAAAACTATGCAATGGCATGAATGCAACAAACATCTGGTTAGAATTTTTCCTCCATCTAGGATTTTGGCCATTTGCTTATTAAATTCTAATTAATTTTAATTATTTAAAAACCCGGGGTGTTACACACATGCCCCCACCCTCTACCTCGTGTCACCCAATACTCACATTATTGTGTGTTACTCTTTCTAACACAATGCTCCACCTTGTTATAACAAGCGAGCTATATATACATGTCTCATGCCATATATATATATTGGGTTTACCGTGCCTTAATGTTAACGTCTTTACATGAGCATCGTTCCCATTGCAAAATGGAAGCAAGCAAAACTTTTACGCACCAACGTTACATCTTTATTAAAGGCAACAAAACAAAGAATGGATGCATACATATACAACTATTGTATGACATGCCCCTTATCATGTACCTAAGAATCACATTTGTACTATCTGTGACAAATTTCTACTATTGAATAATCAAAAGAAAACGAAGTAGATAGTATTAGCTCTAGCAATTGAGTATACTTTTATCGTATTATTGGTACCCGGAGTCAATTGACTGCCACAGGTAATGTCTTTCTCAATATATATGATACGAGATTATAAAAAAAATGCACTTGTGACACACGCGACAATACGACATTGG
The DNA here is from genome assembly GCA_009763385.1 of Coix lacryma-jobi var. lacryma-jobi. Taxonomy (NCBI): domain Eukaryota; kingdom Viridiplantae; phylum Streptophyta; class Magnoliopsida; order Poales; family Poaceae; genus Coix; species Coix lacryma-jobi. Next base: position 7,345,307 of record CM019824.1, read on the forward strand.
CCACCAAAGGACAATAGTGTCCCTGAGCGTGAATCCTCTCGCGGGTAGAAATCTTAATATGACCACAAATCATTTTGTCACCCATACTAAAGAAATTTGAATAGCTTCGAATTTGGATAGAATTCAGTCCGTGATCATGAGTGGCTTTAATATGTATAATAGTTGTGTAGTAGACGGTAGTAGCCTAGTTGTTTTCTTTCTTTTATTCATGATGAAATTCGGAAGGATATTCATGGAACTCGAAACTCGGAAGGACAGCACGTATTTATGCCAAACTAAAATGTTTCCTTAATAAAGCTCTAGCGACTTTTTCCCTTAAAAAGTAGAAAAATGATTTCTTAATAAAAGTATTGTTATTTCATTTTTTCCAACGCTACGATGACCTATAAAATGTACAGTTTTTTTAAAAAACCCTAAAATGTACAGTTTCTTTGACAACACTATAAAATGTACAGTTGTTTACCCAACCCAAACCAAAGCTGATGTTCACGTTATCACGTACAACGAGAACTCGATCTGTACACGTACAGAGTCAGCAGCTTCATGCACGATCTCGATCGCCAACCAAATTGCACAATAGATCGATCACGTGCAAAAATGCACAAGAACATTTCCCACTCACTCGCGCGCGCACGGGGACGGCCGGCCGGCGGCCGGGCATGCATCATCTGCCCTCGGCGTCGCGCTGCAGGAACCTGAGCACCTCGTCGGGCGGGACGTCGCGCCACACCCTGGGGCGCGCGGCGCCGTGGCCGAGCCTGGCGAAGCCGTGCGCCACCCGGTTGCCCTGCCGCCGGACGTGCGAGACGCTCTGGTCGTCGAGCAGCGGCAGCAGCGCCTCGATCTCCCCGCACAGGCGGAGGTCCTCGGGCGCCCTCACCCTCACCCTCACCCGCGCGCGGCTCATCCGCACGAGGTCGACCACGGTCTTGGCGTCGCCCTCGATCCAGACGCGGCGCCAGCCGTTGGCCACCGCGAGCTCCAGCCCGCGCCGGAGCGCCGCGAGCTCCGCCACGGAGCTGGTCGCGGCGCCGATCCGCTCCGCGTAGCCCAGCACGAACCCGCCCTCGTGGTCGCGGTACACGCCGCCGATGCTGGCGCGCCGGGACGACCGGGACGCGCCGTGCTTCGACGACCCGTCGAAGTTGAGCTTAAGCCGCCCGGGCTCCGGCTTCTTCCACGTGCTCGGCGATGGTGGCTCCGGTGGCGCCGCCCCATTGTTGTTATCACCCCCGCGTAGCCCCCGGCGCCGCTGCCCTTGCGCCGCCGACGAGGCAGGCCGACAGAGGGTGGCACAGCAGCATGCTGCCAATGCCAAGAGGGCCGTGCACCCGCAACATCGTTCCCTGGCGGCAAAACGCGCGGCGACCTTTGACGTGTATTTAGAGCCCGTACGTGCAGGCACTTTTCTTGACGCGATCGCTCACCTCACCTCGATCAACTGCTTGCTGGACCGGACATCGGACAATGGCGAGGCGTGCAGAACAGATCGAGGATGACGAGATGGTACGGAACCGAGAGCGCTCAAGAGGGGAGGGTTATTTGAAATGGCTCGGAAGCTGGAGCTGGAGCTGAGCATATGCCGTTGTCGAAATTCTGCGCTGTCCTGCTTGCTTTGCTTGCTGGGGGAGGTACGTATATGTGTTTGCCTTGCATGGTTTTCCCAGAATTGCCAACGCGGGAAGCAACCGTATCACTCCTCCCGGCCGCGGGACCGGGATTGGACAATTGGACAGGAGAGCGGCGTCGTGGTCGTGTGGCGGCAAATTTACACACAGTAAGCGTGTGATTTATTTCTATCTCAGGGGGAAGGGAGTTGCGTTTCTATTTTGGGGGCCAGGAGTCCAGGACGGAACGCAAACAACTCATTCCATATGGTCTCAGGCTATGCGGAAGTCATTCCTAGGGCGTGACTGCCGCAGCCGCCGCCGCCGTCGCCTCCATCTTCCTAACCATTGGCCCCCCTCCCTCCCTCTCTGGTATCTCACCGGAGGTCGGAGAGAGTGAAGATCCATCGTTTTTAATATTTTTTTACTAGATCAAGTCATTTAGAGTTAGAGTTTCTCCATGTCAAGAACCTTGGTACTGACGGTGTATTTCCTCCTCCTCCCCGATGCCGGCGAGGAGGTAGGGTGGATCTGGTCTCTCCGTGGTAGCTCTGTTGAAGATAAGGGCGACAACTTCGGTGTCAACATCTACATCAACAAGATAACATGGAGACTTTTGTTTCCGGGCTTCGACGTCAAGACGGAGATGATGTCGCCGCCATGGAATAATTTTCTCCGGTCCCTTCTTCGTTTTGTTGTGGTTGGATCTGGTCACGATGATGAAGGACTAGAGAGAATAATTTTCACATCAGTCTTACTCATTCTTCGGTGGCAGAAAGAATAAGAAGGAAGACACAAGGAAGAAGAAGAAGTTTTTCAACTTCGTCTGCAGGAATGTTGGCCGTCCGTTGGGCATCTGTTCTTAGGCCGAAAACAACTGTTGCCGAGTATTTGCATGTGCGGTCATCTATACGAAGCGTCAATCAGGTTTGGATTTCAGAGTATAAGCCTTTCACAGCGTAGGTATAATATAGATGAGAATCAGTTTCTGGATATATGTTTTTTCCAGAGTACCTGTAATACGATGATGCACCCAACTATATTTTAATACAATTCTTCTTTCGTCTCAAAAAGGCTACGCGGAAGTCAAAGAGATACAGTGCGTATAGGAAGAGGCCAGTTTGAGGGTTTGACAACAAATGGGCCAGAGCCCATAGGATCACCTTTAGCCATTTTAGTTTGTGGCCTCAACTTAGTTTCTGGGCTTGTATCAAACATGCATTTGACCGGCCCAACCATATTCATCGTCAAGTTGATTACTTTTTCGAGAGAATTATTTATTTGGCCCTCAAAAAAATTCTAGTTACTTATGTGGTCCTTTTTTTGAAATTATGTATATGACCTCAAAACAAAATTTTATTACTTACTTGGTCTTCCGTTAGATTTAAGAGCATAACAGTGTTAAGCGTTGGATAAAAAGATCATTTTGCCCCTGTACTTAAAAAATAAAAAAACAGTCATATATATATAATAGAACAAAAAATTATATATATTTTTGGAAACGGTGCACCTACAGCCAGGCAGCCGGCCGCCCAAAAATGAGCATAGATTTTTATTCTAAATATGTATAGATTTTTGTTCTATTATATATAGTTTTTTTATTTGTTTAAGCACAAGGGCAAAATGGTCTTTTTATCCAACGCTTAACAACGTTATGCCCTCAAATCTAATGGAAGGCCAAATAAGTAACAAAGTTTAATTTTGAGGCCATATACACAACTTCAAAAAAAAGGCCACATAACTAATGAGAGTTTTTTGAGGGCCAAATAAATAATTCTTCCTTGCTTTTTCTATATATCTTCAGACAACAATTTTTTGGCACATAAGATAGATTATTGCTACACAACCCACATATCTAACAATTTTTATCATTGTTTAGCAATAAAATCTAAATTTTCTCTCTTATAATCTATCTTTTTAATCAGTTGTTTCTTATGTAAGATTATTGCTTCATTTTAAAAAAAAATCAGACACCTAAAATATATCAATTCTCTTAGTTGATTTTTTGTTTTTTTTTGTTAGATATGTGAAAAATAACCCTTTACACTACAACAGAAATGGCATTTGGACGATCTATCAACTGAGCTATAGTCTCGACAAAAAATTGCGTCCGGGGTTAAAGAGTTTTAGTCCCGGTTGGTAAAACCAACCGAGACTAAAGGTGAACCTTAAGTCCCGGTTGGTATTACTAACCCGGACTAAAGGTCCCCCAACCTTTAGTCCCGATTGTTAATACCAACCAGGATTAAAGGGTGACCTTTTAGCCTCGGTCGATGTTACCAACCGGAACCAAAGGTCCTTTTAGCCCCGGTTGGTGTTATCAACCGGGCTAAAGGTCCTTCCCCGAGTGTATTCAAAAGAAAAACGTCCAGAACTGTATCACGTGGGTTGTGTAGCTCAGTTGGTAAGCGTGCGTGAGACGAGAGATGCTGAGATCGAATCTCACAAACACACATTTATTTTTTCTCGTGGGAGCCTTTAGCTCCGGTTGGGAGCAACCGGGACTAAATGCTCCCACCTTTAGTCCCGGATTGCTAGTCCTGGTTGGGAACACCGGGACTAAAGCCCCTTCCCAACCGGGGCTAAAGGTTGTTTCTGTTGTAGTGTAGTTCATCTCTTTCTTTTTCTGGATGCGGCAAAAGACTTCACATCCTAACAACGAACATGCACTCGGCAAAGAGCCTTTTGCACTCGGCGAAAGCTTCGCCGAGTGCCGCACTCGGCAAAGAGCACTCGACGAAGAAAATATCGGCAAAGGGCTCTTTGCCGAGTGACAAATATCGGGCACTCGGCGAAGGCTTTGCCGAGTGCTGACATATTTGGCACTCGGCAAAGAAAAAACGAAAAAAATCCAAAAAATAGGGAAAAACTTTTATTAAATCGGGGGAGGGGCCCACTGGGCAGCGCCTACCCGTTTCCCTCGAAATCGCAAGTCCTGGTACGCAATTTTCTCTCACATAGTCAGCAGGATTTGAACTCACAACCTCTCGTTCACACGGAGCCTCCTGTACCACTGCACTACACACATACATTCCATCTTCGTTTCGGATACCTATATATTATACTAAACCGATTGTAACTTGCTTTTTTTAGGTTCTAAACGAATTCAAATCAAAAATTTGTCAACTACAAAGTTTTCTAACTTTTTGAGATCTACAACTTTTATTTTGGTAGTTTTTCCATCTGAGGTCGTTTATAAAAAATTGAATTTCAAATTTGATAATTTGAAATGTAGTTTTCGTTGACAAGATGATTTCAAATCAAAAGGTTGTCAACACCAAAGTTTCATAACTTTTCGAGATCTACAACTTTTATTTTGGTCATTTCTCCATCCGAGGTATTTTAAAAAATTCAAATTTTAAAATTTTCAAATTTGAACGCAGTTTTGCATAACTAGATGACTTCAAATTAAAAAGTTATCAACTATAAACTTTCATAACTTGTCAAGATCTACAAAGTTTATTTTGGTTGTTTGACCATTTGTGCATCCGACATTGTGGTTCTAATATTATTCACAAACATTATATATCACTCTTGTAGTTTTATAAACTACCGGAGAGATATATAAGATTTCTGAACGAATTTATTTTAAGTTTGTCAAATGAAGAAATCACCAAAACAAAAATTGTTCATCTTGATAAGTTAACCAACTTTGTAATTAAAAACTTTTTCATTTGGATTAATTTACTGCTTCAAAATATAATTTAAAAACTGGCTTTGCCGAGTGTCAAAAAAAACACTAGGCAAAGAGCTCTTTGCCGAGTGCCAGCCACGCGAGTGCCAGCCACGTGCCACTCGGCAAAGACCCGACCACGTGGCACAGTTCGGGGCCACATGCTTTGCCGAGTGTCACGTGGCTGGCACTCGGCAAAGAGCCCTTCTTTGCCGAGTGTCAGCCATGTGACACGGCAAAGACCCGACCACGTGGCACAGTTCGGGGCCACATGTTTTGCCGAGTGCCACGTGGCCGGCACTCGGCAAAGAGGCTCATTGCCCAGTGCCCGAAATTTGGCACTCGGCAAAGCCTAGGTTTCCTGTAGTGGCACCTCTATGGACCAGGTTCACCGGAGGCCATGTATATAAGATTTTGAGTCTAACTTAACCTAAAAATTAATCTGATAGGTGAAGGGTTGTCTCTATTATGTTTGTTGTGCTTCTCAACTATCAATTTCCAATGTAGGATTAAATGTAACGATCTTTTCCATCACATGTTGAGCCAAACTCTTCACAGTATGAAACCCCGTGTGATCTTTGAAAGATGTTCTTTAAGGTATAGACCAAAAGGATCACTAATTATCGAACGCGGAAGCAGAACATCATATATAGAAGAAAATACGCGAACAAGAACAATACTGTGCGTGGTACAATGATTTTTAACGAGGTTTGGCGATATACCTACATCCTCCACTAGAGCAGAATCAGACTTTGCCGAGTGCTGGCAGCACTCGGCAAAGAGCCTTTTGCACTCGGTGAAGGCTTCGCCGAGTGCCGCATTCGGCAAAGAGCACTCGGCGAAGAAAATGTCGGTAAAGGGCTCTTTGCCGAGTGCCAAATATCGGGCACTCGGCGAAGGCTTTGCCGAGTGCTGACATATTTGACACACGACAAAGAAAAAACGAAAAAAAATCCAAAAAAAATAGGAAAATTTTTTTATTAAATCGGGGGAGGGGCCCACTGGGCAGCGCCCACCTGTTTCCCTCGAAATCGCAAGTCCGGATTCGAACTCACGACCTCTCGTTCGCACGGAGCCTATACATTCCATCTTCGTTTCGGTTACCTATATATTATACTAAACCGGGTGTAACTTGCATATTTGAGGCCCTAAACGAATTCAAATTAAAAAGTTGTCAACTACAAATTTTTCTAACTTTTTGAGATCTACAACTTTTATTTTGGTAGTTTTTCCATCTGAGGTCGTTTATAAAAATTTGAATTTCAAATTTGACAATTTAAAACGTAGTTTTTGTTGACAAGATGATTTCAAATCAAAAGGTTGTCAACACTAAAGTTTCATAACTTTTCGAGATCTACAACTTTTATTTTGGTCATTTCTCCATCCGAGGTATTTTAAAAAATTCGAATTTTAAATTTTTTAAATTCGAACGCAGTTTTGCATAACTAGATGACTTCAAATTAAAAAGTTATCAACTACAAACTTTCATAACTTGTCAAGATCTACAAAGTTTATTTTGGTTGTTTGATCATTTGTGCATCCGATATTTTGGTTCTAATATTATTCACAAACATTATATATCACTCTTGTAGTTTTATAAACTACCGGAGAGATATATAAGATTTCTGAACGAATTTATTTTAAGTTTGTCAAATGAAGAAATTACCAAAACAAAAATTGTTCATCTTGATAAGTTAACCAACTTTGTAATTAAAAACTTTTTCATTTGGATTAATTTACTGGTTCAAAATGTAATTTAAAAAGTGGCTTTGCCGAGTGTAAAAAAAACACTAGGCAAAGAGCTTTTTGCCGAGTGTCACGTGGCTGACACTCGACAAAGTGGGACTCGGCAAAGCCTAGATTTCCTGTAGTGCCCAGTGCCCGAAATTTGGCACTCGGCAAAGCCCCAGATACTCGGCAAAGCCTAGATTTCCTGCAGTGCTCGGCGATAATCGAGTACGGACACTCGTCCTCTACAAACAACCGACATTTGAACACTCTTATGGCCTCGCCACCACCCAAACTAGACATCAAGTCATGATAGTAGCCTTATATTTGTAGCCCTACAAAGTTGAACTCTATAAATACAACTCAAGACCAGCGTAACCGAACTGTATATATATTTGGCACATATCTAACGAGGTCAACCATATTCAACGCATATCTAAAGTCCAATTGTAAGCAAAGAACTGTACATACGTTTGACACATATCTAACAATGTCAACATTATTCTGACATCAAGCATGCTGAGAGCCATGCACCCGTACGTTCTCCGGTTCAATTTCATCCTCTTCTAGAATTCCAGTTTGACAAAAACCAATACGATACGATGATAGCTCGTCTCGCCACCTTGTACTTCCTGCTAGAGCCATGTCGTATGATGACGGTGGATTCTGAGGTCTGGAGTCTGGATAGAGAACGAAGCCGAGAGGAGGCCATGAACAACCGATCAAATTCACCGGAACACATAGGAGAAAGGTAGATTCTGAGGTCTGCCAACGTACAATAATTTGCCGTGGACGGCCGGCCGCGCGCCGGACATCATTTTCTCTCGGCGTCGCGCTGCAGGAACCTGAGCACCTCGTCGGGAGGGACGTCGCGCCAGACCGTCGGGCTTGCGACCCCATGCCCGAGGTCGGCGAAGCCGTGCGCCACCGAGTTGCCCTGCCGTCGCACGTGCGAGACGCTCATGTCGTCGAGAAGAGGCAGCAGCGCCCCGATCTCCTCCCACAGGCGCAGGTCCTCCTGGGACCGCCGGCGCAGCCGCGCGCGGCTCCGCACGACGTCGACCACCGTCTTGTTGTCGCCCTCGACCCAGACGCTGCGCCAGCCGTTGGCCACCGCGAGCTCCAGCCCGCGCCGGAGCGCCGCGAGCTCCGCCACGGAGCTGGTCGCGCTGCTGGCGATCGGCTCCGCGTAGCCCAGCACGAACCTGCCCTCGTGGTCGCGGTACACGCCGCCGATGCTCGCGCTCCGGGACTCGCGCCTCGACGACCCGTCGAAGTTGAGCTTCAGCCGCCCGGCCTCCGGCTTCGTCCACGTGCTCGCCGACGACGACGACTCCGGCGGCGACGACGCCCCGTTATCGTCATCGTCCCCGCCTGTCGCCGTCGCCGCCCGCCTGCCGCCGCCGACGAGGCAGCTGCAGGCCGTGAAAGGGTGGCGCAACAGACTGCTGCCAATGCCAAGAGGACGACGGTGCACCCGCAGCATGGTTCCGCACTTGTGTTAAAAATTTAAAAGCTGGACTGAGCATATGCCGCCGTGTTATCGAAATCCTAGACTGGTCTGCTTGGTCAGGCCGTGAAATATGCTTGGTGCTTGTTGGAGGAGGTTTACCACATGCGGTTTGGCTCGCCTAAACTAAAACCGAGAAGCACCCATGCCTGCTGAGTAGCGCATGGCTTGCGTCGTGGCATTTGACAAGGGAAGTGAGCAGGAGTCTCCGGCATGCCAGCGGTGAATCACCATTCACCACTCCTCCCCGGGCGCCACGCTCCGCCCACTGTACCCAGTCGCTGACGTGGGCGTTGGCTCGGCGCAACACGGCATGAGGAAAATGACAAACGAGCGAGGCCGAACATTATTACCACCACTCCTCCCCGGGCGCCACGCTCCGCCCACTGTACCCAGTCGCTGACGTGGGCGTTGGCTCGGCGCAACACGGCATGAGGAAAATGACAAACGAGCGAGGCCGAACATTATTACCACACGCGTGCGTAGCGTCGTCGCACGGAAAGCATGCTACGTCACCGTCGCATAGTTTTTTTTTTTTGGATAGAAGAGTGGCTCAGGGAAGATGAAGATTGTATATTGGGGAAAAAGAATGAAAACTGTTTTCTACAACCATCAGCAAAACGGGATTTGCATATAGGTTTTTTTACAATACAAAGTTGAAGATATGCAAATGGGTTTTTTTCTTACGAATTGAAGTCTGGATTCATGGGACTATGGTGGGGCCGTGGTTGACAGAGCGGTCGCCGCCGCCGCCGAAGGCACCATGGACGGTCGACAAGGGCGACCTAGCCAGCGTCTGCCTTCACCTCGGTCGATGCTGATGCTGGAGCCCAAAAGATGGAGATAGGGGGCGACGATCGTCTCCACCGACAGCGATGTCCTCTCCGCTGCTGCACACTGCTCCGCTAAGGGGGTGTTTGGTTCCCACATCCCTAGAGTTTAGCCACTAAAGTTTAGTGGAGGTCACTAAAGTTGTAGTGTTAAAAGTGACTTTTAGTGAGTGTGTTTGGAACTTTAGTGACTAAACTTTAGTGGCTAAACTCTAGGGGGTGGGAACCAAAAACCCCCTAAGTAGACCCGTTGTCGTCGGAACTGTGTATGAGCACGAGGCCTTCCATGTGGATGTGGTTTGACCCGATGCTGCAGGAGCTCAAGACTTCGCTCGTCGTGTGCCAACCTACAGGAGCACGAGTGCCCGAGTGCGAGCCTACTCAGTCGATCACAACCTAGGAGGTTGAAGCTTCAATGGTGGACAACTAAACTCTGGCGGCTGCTCAACGGATGACTGACTCGCCTCTATTGTCGCCGCAGGGACCGCTGGTTACGTCAACACAGGTGGGTCAACCCGACGTCGCAGATGACGCGACGCCCACACCAGGTATGGCTGCTTGGTGCGTTGCAAGATTCACTGAGGAGGTGTAGCTCAAGCGAAAGTCGTCGTTGATCGCCAGTCCTCCAAGGTAGAAGGCAGAACTCAGGAGCCGATAGATTGGCGCCCAGCCGCTGGCGCTCATACCGGCTTTAAAGCGCGGCGAGGTTCTCCTCATGAAAAAGATGGGCTTCATGCCACCGGCAACAACAGTTTTATCTGCGTCCCAGCAAGCATACGACACCTATTTTATAGGAAACTGGACGTCGAGCTGCATTGCAGCTCTAGATGAGGTGTTTCCGGTGACCAACAGCAGGGGTGGTAGAAGAGCGCTCTTCTCGAATACAGAAAGAGGACCATACACGCCACGACGACGACGCCCACTTCATAGGTTGTGGCACTGATTTTAGCTTGGATGTAGACCATTTGTGTAATATCAAAGTTTGAAATAGGTTGTTAGGACGGTCCAATATAAGATTGTTTGACCTCTTAGGACGGTCGTTAAAAGCGCGTCATTTATATGATTGAACTTTTCTTCTTAATAAAAAACCATACATAAATCATTTACGTATCCAAGGAAAAAAATTCAATAGAAGTAGCTTTTAAACTATACAAACTCTAATAAGACCATAAGAATCTAATCTGATGGCTGATAATTTTAGCACTCACACCCCCCACTCAACTTATCCGGCTGTTGTAAAAAAAACACCCCCATGAGTAGAGGGGTTTGAGTGCTAAAATTACCAGTCATCAGATTAGATTCTTGTGGTCTTGATTAGAGTTTGCATAGTTTGCACAGGAGTCTAGTTTGCATAGCATATGTTTCCTTTAAATAAAAGACAATTCATATTTTTTTACACGCAAATAAAGGTGTCTCTGAATACCAAATAAAAATAAGACGAGACTTGCTAAATTTAGGTTTCTGAATTTTAGTTTTTTTTTCCTTGTTTCGCGAAACAACCACCTTAGAGCTAAGATTTAGGATTATGAGACAACTATTATACCATTTATATAAGTTATTATTGTCATGCAACTTACAAATTTATTTTTATTCTACATATAAATTAAAGAATTGTGAGTTATTACTAGATAACTTAAAAGCAACATTTGTATAGGTTACCTATTAAATCGTCTCAAATGAGACCATGTATGACACGACACCAATGTGCTTGGCCTAACTTGTTGTTAGCTTGTTGTATACTATATGTATTTTTCTGTTCCTTGACTCTTTTACATGTTGCTGCTCTATAGTATTTACTTAGTTTTGGTTTTCCTTTTTTGTAATATAATCAGCAACTCTCTTATCCAATTTATCTCGAGAAAAGAAAGTGTAAGAGACATGTAGATTTTTTTAAAAAAAATATAATCAACAGCTCTCTTTTCCGATTTGTTTTGAAAAAAAAAAGAAAGTGTAAGAAACACTTGAAATAAGAGTAATTGACAGTTGACAAACCTTCACTCACGCGGGCTTTAAACAATGGACCAGGGTCGTGGAGTGCAGGTGCAGCACAGGTGAAACACGGTAGCGGTTGTGAAAGGGCTGTGGTCTGCTGGTGGGCCAGTCTGGTGGGACGCTACCCACCAGGGTTTAAACCTTGGTGTCGCACTTTTTCTTTGGTTTTTTCCAGATTTTGCAGGTACACGCACGCGTGCGCGTTCGGTGGTACTGTGTGTTTCCCGCGCACTGGAGGCGACCTGGAGACGGCGAGCTTCCCAATCTCTCTTTGCGTGTGTGTGCGTGTGGTGGTGTGAGTGTGGTGTGTGTGGGTTGTGTGCGTCCAAATTGTACCGGATCAAACAAAAGAAACACGGTAGCGGTTAGGAATGAAAATGTACTCCTCTCCCATTTTCTTTTCTAGTATATTTTAAGCAAACAGGATTGTGTTAGAAATAAAAACAAAATTAAAAACGGATGAGGTTATATACCAAAATACAAAAACATATAAATACAACAGAAGAATTGGAAAATTAAGTCAAAATAACATGATCAAATTTTGTCGAGTATACATGAACAAAGTCATAAAATAGTATACATGTACAAAGTTATTGATCCAATATCCACTAGCATGTCATGTGTTAATATATTATAACATGCATAATTAGTGATTAAAAGGTCTATATAAACATATCAATTTCTAAACATTTCTCACATGGACTTAAAACAGGATGAAAAACAAAATAAATACGATCAATTAAGAATAAAAACGGGATTCCATAGCAATAGACATAAAAACCCCTCTCTTGTTTCCATAAATATGAAACGGGATCTCACAAATACAAAAAAAAAAAAAGACCAAACAAAATAGAAAAATGGGATGGGTCGAAACGGGATCTTTCCCGTCTGTTTTTAACCTTAGTGGCGGTGTACTCTACTTCTCCTAGTTGGGTTTCTTGTTTCTACGTGCACTATTTTCAAAAAAAAAAAAAAAAAAAACTCTCTTGCACATGCGTCTTCTTTTAGCACCTTTGTAACCGGTGTGATTGCTGTCATGTATGTGCTTCCTTGCCGTATAGACTGGTTCGTCCACCCATTGGTGACGGGAAAGGACCATTATATTTCTGTTCCGGTTATGCGCCACTTAGAACCTATTCTCTAGATTGACGGTCGATACACGCAGCGGAAAGAAGTCTTAAACGACGAGATTGATTTGACGCTCGTTGTTCGCCTAAAACACTCACGAATGCCTTCAGCAAAGATCTGTGTAGGAGATGCATAGCAGAAATGTTACAGAGCAAAGGTGTTATATGGTCGGCAATGCCAGATGAGTTCACTCCCAAGTCCCAAGTCGATCATCAGTACGTACACACGCAGTTGGTCTCCTCTCCAGTCTCCATCGCCTATCTCACCGATGGCTTCAACAGCGCTACTACTTGTCACGGCCGTGGCCATCATCGGCAGTGCACGGTGCTTGGCGTCGGACACCATCACCGCCAACTCCGCCATCTCCGGCCGCCGGACCGTCGTGTCCAGAGACGGCAGCTTCGAGCTGGGCTTCTTCCGTCCAGCCGCAGCAGCAGGTGGTGACACTGACAGCAGCAACACTGCCTCTTCTCGCAACCACTACGTGGGAATCTGGTACAAGAAAGCCGTGACGCCGTGCACGCCCGTGTGGGTCGCCAACAGAGCCGCGCCGGTCTCCGACCCCGCGTCCTCTAAGCTCGCCATTGCGGCGGACGGCAACCTCGTGCTCACCAACGAGGCCGGCGAGCCCGTCTGGTCCTCGGACGTCGTCATCCCCGGCGCCGGCAACAACGGCACCGTGGCTGTCCTCTTGGACAGCGGGAACCTCGTCCTCCTCCGGCGCGACGACGACGACGAGGTCCTGTGGCAGAGCATCGAGCACCCCACCGATACGTGGCTCCCCGGAGTCTGTCTCGGCATGAACAAGATCACCGGCCACGTGCAGGCTCTGACTTCTTGGAGGAGCTCCGGTGACCCGTCGCCCGGCATGTACTCCCTGGGAATCGATCCCAACGGGACCAGCCAGTTCTTCCTGTCCTGGAACAGGACCGTCAACTTCTGGAGCAGCGGGGAGTGGACCGGCAACATATTTGCCGGTATCCCGGAGATGACGTCGCACGACAAGTACAACTTCGAGTTCGTGGCCACCGCGAACGCCAGCTACTTCGACTACTCCCTGCAAGATCCCACGGTGATCTCCAGGCTAGTCGTGGACGTCTCCGGCCAGGCGAGGCAGATCATGTGGCTGCCGCACGCCGACGAGTGGATGACCATATGGGCGGAGCCGCACAAGCTCTGCGACGTCTACGCCATCTGCGGCGCGTTCGGCGTCTGCGACGAGAAGAGCGAGTCCTGCAGCTGCCCCGCCGGCTTCCGTCCCTCCTCCGTGGAGGACTGGGAGCTCGGAGACCACTCCAACGGCTGCCGCCGAAACCATCCCTTGCAGTGTCGCGACAGGGACGGCGGCGGCGACGCCTTCTTGCTGGCGCCAGGTATTTCCCTGCCGAGGAACTCGTCGTCGCCTGCAGCAGCAGCTGCTGCTGCTGCAGGAGCATCGCCATCGTCAAGCGCTGAAGACTGCAGGTCAGCGTGCTTGAGGAGTTGCGACTGCAGCGCCTACTCCTACGGCAGTCGCTGCGCTCTCTGGTACGGTGACCTCCTCGGCTTGTCTGCCGTGGACACGGCGAGCACGGATCATCTCTACCTCCGGCTGCCTGCCATGGACGTGCCCTCGAATGGCCGTGACAGAACGGTCGTCGTCTTCGTCTCTGTTGCCTCAGCTGCGTCGATCCTAGCCTGCTTGTCTGCCATCGTGACCGTGCTTGTTAAGATGTTCAGGAGAAGGCAGAGGAGCATAGGATTCATGCAGGCTGCAGCCGAAGGCGGTAGCCTCGTGGCGTTCAAGTACAGCGACGTGAGGAGGGCGACCAAGAACTTCTCGGAGAGGCTCGGCGGTGGCAGCTTCGGCTCAGTGTACAAGGGTTCGCTGTCCCGTGGCGGCGCCGCCATCGCCATCGCCGTGAAGAGGCTGGAAGGCGTCCTCTGCGTCGTCGGGGACAAGCAGTTCAGGAACGAGGTGCGCACCATCGGCACCATCCAGCACGTCAACCTCGTCCGCCTCCGCGGCTTCTCCACCCACGGCAGCGAGCGGCTGCTCGTCTACGACCACATGCCCAACGGCTCGCTGGACAGGGCGCTCTTCGCGCCGGCGCCGGCGCCGCCGACGACGACGCTGAGCTGGCGCGCGAGGTTCCAGATCGCGCTCGGCGCCGCGCGGGGCTTGCTGTACCTGCACGAGGGGTGCCGGGACTGCATCATCCACTGCGACATCAAGCCGGAGAACATCCTGCTCGACGTCGACCTCGTGCCCAAGGTCGCCGACTTCGGCATGGCGAAGCTGCTGGGGAGGGACTTCAGCCGCGTCCTGACGACGGTGAGGGGCACCATCGGGTACCTCGCGCCGGAGTGGATCTCCGGCGTGCCCATCACCGCCAAGGCCGACGTGTACAGCTACGGCATGGTGCTGCTGGAGATCATCTCAGGCAGGAGAAACGCGCGGGGCTGGGCGACCACAGAGCAGCAGCAGGAGGCGTCGCTGTCGGGGTACTTCCCGCTGGTGGCCGCGAGGAAAGTCAACGAAGGGGAGGCGCTCCTCGGGCTGCTCGACGAGCGCCTGCGCGGCGACGCGGACGCTCGGGAGCTGGAACGCGCCTGCAGGGTGGCCTGCTGGTGCGTGCAGGACGACGAGGCGCACCGGCCGTCCATGGAGCAGGTGGTCCAGGCGCTCGAGGGGGTCGTGACTCTGGACGTGCCCCCTGTTCCGACGTCGCTGCTAGCAGCATTCGCCGGCGATGCCACCTTTGTGGGTACGCCTGCTGTTGCGTACTTCGATGGCCTCTCACGATCCCCTCTATAAAATTAATACTCCAGTAGTTACTGGTTAGGGCCTGTTTTAAAGATTATAATCTAAATTATAAATGAATTTATTATAATCAGGATTATATTGTATAATCATAATTATATATAGATTATAATAATCAAAGTGTTAGGATCAATAAATCTAATTATAGATTATAATAATCAAAGTGTTAGGATCAATAAATCATGGTGATTGATTATGGTTGGTTAGAGTGGTAAATTTCTATCCTATCATCTAGCACTCATAATCTGTAACTGAATCTCGTCTGGATTATAGAATAATGTTAATCAAGAGTTTTGATTATAATAATCAATCATATTTGGATCAATTTTATAGTTATTACATAATGTAACAATCCTCCTATATTTCAGGTGCCTGAATTTTAATATAATTTCAGGCAACACTCTTATATATAAATAAAAATTATAATTTTAATATAAAATATATACAATAACAGCCCTTTCTCACATCTCTTTCCTTGGCATAAACAAAAATCCTATGTGTCATTGCTTTAGATGGAGTATGAGACTATACTTGCTTTTATAACAACTATAGACAATGACAATTATATTAGATTAAGACTTCAAAACACACCACACCACACCACCTCGCCTCAATAACCACCAATGCACCACAATTACATCACAAAGACATCATACCCCATTCCCATTGATTACCACATTGCACAGACCTCACATGATGGTGTCCGACGCCAAGCACCATGCACTGCCGATGATGGCCCTCCCACATCGCATACTTATAAAAATGATATCCCATCCAACAGCTTAAGTGAACTTTAAGTAAGATTGTAATTAACAGTAACAAGTGACCAAGCTACAGTGACTTCCATTCTACATAAGTTTAAGTTAAGCCTACCATAACTTCTACCAAACCCCTTGGGTGTGAAATCTTTCACTTTCAGATCAACCAGGTGATTACATTGCCATGCCTTAACAAAAACCTTCAACTTCCCCTTGTGTTCGACAGAAACAACTTGTCGTGAAAGCTCAATCGTGTTATCAACGGTAACAGGCACTTCCTCATCTCCAGAATCAAGTAATAATACTTCATCACTAATGCTGCCGGTACGAACAAAAAATTCACTGCGGTAACCTTCCCATGACCCATTAATCATTTGCACACTTATTGTCGCCTCCACAGACCAACAAATATGACCATGTGTAAACTCTATTGTGCTAAGCTTACTAGTATAGTCTGTGATAAGTAAACTCGAATTAAGAGAAGGAGATTGATGCACTAATGGCTCAGCAAGATAGCTTAAGCCTTTATCCTCAGATTCAATAGCACCCTTCACTGACAGCTCAACCTCAAAAGTCACAGGCCGCAACATCACAACAGCTCGAGTAGGACCAGTCAGTTTTAAGTATGGCTTCTGGAAGAAACACAAATAATAATAATAAAAACATAAATAAACTGAAGCAAAAGAAAAGGTAACAATAAGCAGCATAATCAATCTAGAACAGTATAAAGAAAACAGTATTGAAGACAGATATTGTGGCACGCAAACATAAAAATAGCTCAAGACTACCCCGCCTCAAAATAAACCAATTTCTAGAATCACTGAAAGTAAAACTATCTTGAGGTTGATCAACTTTATATGAAAGAGTAATATAGTCTATAACACCAAATAAGTATGTTATGAAAATATATCTCATAATGTATCTAGTGATACTAATTAGTTTCATAAATATTGGTTCTCCTTTTTATAAATTTCATCAAACTTTAGATTAATTTGACTTCGGACAACTCTAAAAGTTGGTTTATTTTGAGACCGAGGAATAGATTTGGTGGCACAACATGAAATAAATGATGAAATAATAAGCGGTACTTCAGGTTAGAGATTATTGTATGTACCTCTTGGGTGAGGGTTTGAAAACTATCCCTCTTGCGGTTGAAGATAATATTGCGTCTGCGATCAACTGCATCGCGCAGAGCGACCGTTCCAAAGACACGGAGTGGCCACTGTAAACCCCCTCTTATGCCTGCGACCTTGACTGAAAAGATCTGTAGAGTATCGCACGAAAAGGCAGTGTATGGCGGTGCAGGATTATCTGTAAAACGCATGGGAGGGATCTTGGCTGCACATGGTAAGCTATGAGTTAGATAAATTCCACATGATTTTGATTGACCCAACAAATTGCAACATAACAAGGAGAGAATGTGCGCAGGGATCAATCACAACAATCATTATACTATATTTATGAAACTGCTACCACATTTAATAAAGTTAACAAAGAAAGATGGAACACGAGTAAACAATGGATTGAATTGATTAAACCAGGAAGCAAAGATGGGATGGGACTCACTGCTGGCCTCAAAGTCACCGAATGTGTCGGACCAGAGCCTGTTCCAGGACTCGCGAAACTCGGCAGCCTCTATGGCAGAAAGATCCGGTGGCGGCTTGTCTTTGTCCTCTTCCAAACTCTTCTCATATGCCGCGAGCAATTCCGCGTACTCACGTGCTCTCCTTTGCTCTTCTGCCGGATCGAGAGGGGTCTGTTCCTTCGTCGTCGGCACGATCGCGTCTCTTGGATGGTCCCTCTTCAGCGTCTGCGACTCCAGCTCCATAGCACACCGAAAGTAGCCACCGCTTGCCGCCGCCACTGCCGTGCGCAAGGTCGATCAATCTGGATAAAAAAAAGAGTTGCAACTGGTTGATTTAGCCTCTCCCAATAACTGAATTTTGTCCAAACACATACACTTGCACCGTCTTATATTAGGCAACGTATCCTATGCAAACTACACTCCTGTGCAAACTATGCAAACCCTAATCAGGACCACAAGAATCTAATCTGATGGCCGGTAATTTTAGCACTTAAACCCCTCCACTCATATTATGGCTTATATTGACACCGTCTTATTACTATATTTACAGTGATTTTTTCATTGTAATTTGTTGGTCAGAGTGATGTAGTTTAAGGATAATTGCAGATCTGAGACAAGTATATGCCAATTTTTTCAAAAAAAAAACCTATGGAATTGAGATACCGGATAAATATAAGTGTTCACAGCTGTCGTCAAATCATTCACAAATTTATAAGTGGGAAAACAGAGAGCAGACAATGAGAAAAGAGAGCGCATCTTGCCTGAGGCCGCCGTACGGGAAGAACCTGGCGGCGTCGCTAGCGCCGGGGCTCCGGCACTCGCTGGTGGCTGCTGGCACGGCAGCGTCGTTGAACGCGAACCGGGGACGGCGAAGAAGGAGCGGATGCTCAGCGGCGAAGAAGGGCGACCGGGGACGGCGGCGCCCGCGGCGGGGATGCCCGCACCCGCGCCACCAGGGACGACCGCACCCGCAAAGGATGGCGGCGGCCGCCTGGGGCCAGCGACCTAGGTGCGGTTGCGGCGGCCTGAAGGCAGAGCGCGGAGCGGGGAGGAAGCGCGAGCGCGGTGCTGCGCGAACCTATATGCGACGCGTGGCAGCTTTGTTCCTTTTTTTTTTCTGGGTCCGGCCTGGGTTAACGTGGGGTTTGTTTTTCCGGCCCAACGTGCGTAGAGTATTTTTATTTAGAGGGATCGACCCGCTCCGACTCCGAGTACTCCTACGTTACCGGCACGGGCCGGCTTCTAACTAGTACCCCACGCGTGAACCAGCCAGGGTCGTGGAGTGCGTGCAGCACGGGTCAAGCAACAGTACTGCTCTGGCTGGGTTTGTATATGGCATTTTTTTTTTCTTGCAATGCATCTTATATTAGCACTTCTCTTCTGATGTGTTTGGCTTGAAGAATGGGGTGGTATCTTCTCACTTCTCACTTTTTTCTATTTGGTTGGTAAGATAAAATAAATTTTTTTAGAGAAAGGTGAAATAAAATAGGTTGATGCATCACCACCTTATAAACCAATAATAATTAGTATATGCATAAGGAATAAGTTGAAATATTGATTCCACTAAAATTTATGGAATGAACTCATGATACATCACCTCATGAAGCATGAGATGACTTCACAAACTAAACACCTTATTCGTAACTAGTGTGATTTGATGTGATTATGTGCATTGATGTCGTATAGAATTGGATTTTTTTATTTTTAATACTTTTAAAATAAAAAAAAATTAATAATAACCCGCGGCAAAGATATTGCAAAGCGTAGCCTCCTTGGTCGCGTCAGGTGGGGTGGCGCGACAGTAGCACACTGTCGCGCCACATGCAATGGTGCGACAGGGTGCGCAAGGCTGGTGTCACTGAAGCTGTCATGCTAGCGATGGGTACCACGTTGTCGCGCCATTGCATGCGGTGCCGCGCCAGAGCGGCTGGCGCGATAAGGCAATTTAGGGTTTGGCCAGCCCAACATAGCCTGATTCTTTGTTTTCTTTCCTTCTCCCTCACTTCTTCCTTTATCCTGCCCGACCCGACGACGCCCCGCCCCCGTCGCCCGCCTCCCCTTCGCCGCGTCGCCGTCACTTCAAACTCCATAGAGATTATCTAGCATCTCTTCCTTATTGTAATTTTGTTCGGCCCATTTGTAGTACGATTCATATCACTTGTGGGATTTTTTACAGATCAATATATCACATTTAGAATTGAACCTCCATCATGCATTTCAAACATATTTGGTTCTCGGCTGAATGGAGTTCGACGTAAGCTCAAAAGCCAAATTTTAGTTTTTTTTAAAATCGGAAAGAGGTTAGTTGTGAACATGTCAAAAATTGGTCTCTATTGATGAGTACGAATTACGACCCAAAGCTTCCTTGATTTTACTTGTGAGCCATTGTCGAGAGTTGTATTGCTACAACTTAGAGATTTGCACTGACATATGTATGTAGACAACTTTGTTAAACATCTAATTTCATTAGATTGGGTGACAAACAGTTGATTTTAGTTTACAGTTTTATTACTTAGGCCATCAAATGATTTATGTTATAATAATAAATTATTATTAATCAAAATTATATTATAATCACTTAATGACAAGGTGTGTTGGTTGAAGCCGCGGGGAGGCCAAATTTAGTTCGTGGACGGAGAGGCCGAGGGGGAGCCACTGATGATGTCGGTCTCTTGCCAGGCGGTGGACTGCACAGGGGGGCAGCCGGTCAGGTGTTCAGCGCCGGTGCAAGGTGTTTTGCGCCTGCGCGCGCCGATCGAGCCAACGCCCAGCGAGCCAGCCGTAAACGAGGTGGCACTCGGGTCACCATAAAAAATGGTTACTACTCATATAGTTGTCCAATGTGTCGTGCCGGTCCGATGAGGGTTGGGCCACCACAGGCCATCGGGCCAAACGGGCCGTGCCGCTACAGGCCACGGGCCAGGGTAGCGGCCCAAGGCACGGCCCACGGGCTGTTTTTCGGGTCGTACCGTGCCGGCCCACGCCCCGTCAGTTAAAAAAGTCCTAAAATTTCTATATAATTTTCACAAAGTGTTGAAATAATTCATCATTTTGAACTAAGTGTTAATGAATTCAATAGTATAATACTAAACAATATATATATATATAATTGTCAACTCATAAGTATCGTCATTTTTACCAAATAAATATTAGTTTAATCGGGCCACCACAGGCCGCATACTAGATCGGGCCGTGTCACGGGCCAGGGTAGCGGCCCAGGCACGGCCCGCACCCCTGGGCCGGGCTGGGCCACCGGCCCATGGGCTTCCTGGACAACTATGACTACTGACCCCCGGGTTACTACTCCCGACCAGTCCCTAGGGGCTGTTTGGTTGCCTGCATCCGCCTGGACCAGGCTGGCGGCATGCAGGGTACTGCTGTTTGGTTACCTGCTCTTGCGGTTGAGCCAGGCTCGGCGCATGCAAAAAGCGCCCTCGGGCCAGGCTCCACAGAAACGTGGGAATCGGCCGTTTTTTCTGGGCCTGGCTCGCTCGGACGGCTGCTTAGTCTGCTAATGATAGTATTAGTCTATAATTAGTAAATATTAAGTGATATTAATATGTTTTAAAGATGTTTAAGATATAATTAGATAAAATAAGAACATTAAGATCGTATTTCTACAAAATAAAAATTTTAATCATAATTTTATAATATTTTAATTTCATACAACATGTCTTCGTACAGGCAACCAAACAACATCTCGTCTCAGCCAGGCTAAATATATACAGGCAACCAAACATGACAAGTTGCATATACTCAGCCTGTCTCATGTGAGCCAGGCTCTCAAATACGAGCCAGGCTCTGCTAGTACGCGAACCAAACAGACCCTAGGTTACTACAATACTGTACTACTAGCCCGCCTCGTCTCTGTGAATTTGTTTGCGCCGTTTTGTTCGTGTCGGCAGCGAGGGAGGACCGCACAGCAGCAGTAGTAGTAGTATGTACCTGCCTGTTGGGTTGCCTGCCGACTGCCGAGGCAATGGCCGGACAGACAGAAGATGAGTCGGGCGGGCGGGACGCAATCAGGTGGAGTGTTCCTCTCCGTTTTTTTTTCCACACGACAAAACCCTATTTCCATTACTTAAAACGGAAATATAAGGTATACAGGCAGACAACATTCAGAACAGACAGGCAGACAGAAGCCAGAAACAGACCTACCAAGGTCTCGATAAACGCCACTAAGCACTTTTTAAACATCCCAAAAGCCCTCCTCAACTACGCTAGAGAAGAGGGATCATAGCAATGGAAAAAAAAAGACCCTAAAGCTTCATCGCAACCTGAAAATTTCCGACATGCATCAAGAACCAAAAGCTCTGATCATACAGACATAGGCCCTGTTTGGATCCTCTAGTTGTGCTAGAGGTTAGAGTTATTTTATAGCTTATAATTAGCCCTAAAATAACTTTAGTCAAATGGGTGTTTGGACAGAAGAGTTAGATTGACAATAAATATATTTTTTCAATCATTTGGTGGGGTAAGGTAGAGAGATAAATCACTTTTCTAGTGGTCCCAACCAGAAATAGCTTAAATAATCATCTCTTGGTGGGGATAGTTTTTTAGGGTGGGCTAGATGCAAATAGCTCAAACTAATCCTCTTGTTTGGATACTTTAGGACTAGTTGAACTCCAAATAGCTCAAACTAACTCTAGCCCTTGATCCAAACAGGGCCATACTCTCGCACCTAAAAGAGTAGCACTTTTCAGACACGAAACCTGGCAAGCCCCCAAAGATAAGGCTCGGATTGAGCAATACTTCTTCAATCAGTGGAGTCCCCATCATCCTAATCATGATCGTCGGTCTAACGAAGTACTCCCTCCATTCCAAATTATAAGGCATTCCAAGAATCTTGGAGAGTCAAAGTTTTTCAACTTTGACCAAATTTATATAATAAGATAATAATATTTATGATACCAACTAAATATAATTAGATTCTTTATTAGTTATATTTTCATAATATACATATTTGATATTATAAGTCTTTGTATTTCTCTCTAAAATTTTGATCAAAGTTGAAAAACTTTGACTCTCCAAGATTCTTGGAATGCCTTATAATTTGGGATGGAGGGAGTAGCAGATTCGCGGTCCTTGTAGACTGCAGCCAACACTTCCTTTGCGACCTTGAGCACCTTCTACGAGTTGCTTCTGGTCCATCTCTTCATATAATTCTGTCCAATATTTCATATATGCACAAGCATGACACACTATTTCAAGTGGATTTTTTATCAGTTTTTTTTCTCGAAACAAGCTTTATTTCTACTTTTTCAAATTGCCCGACATATAGCGGCAATCCTCTAGGTGTGAAATTTCTTACCAGCTAGTAACCAAATTTCACATCAACGCCATCATTGATGTATATTGAATGGAATGTTAGATGCTCCAAAACACTAAGCAATAACAGACCAGATCACTCTTGCAGCATAGCATTGGAAAAAAAAAGGGGTGAGAAATAGATTCAATATTGTCATAGAAAACACATCTTGGGTCTCCCTGCCAATTCCTTCTCCTAAGATTTTCTTTAGATAGTAAAGCATCATTTACCAATAACCATAGAAATATTTTGATTTTAGCTGGTATCTTTCCTTTCCAAATTCTATTATGATATATTCCATTTTCAGAACATGTAATACCATCATACATGTGATAAATACGCAGGATCACTAGTAGTAGATCTAGCCGGGTAGATAAACAACAGTGCATAAAACATGTCCTATGAATTACTAGGAACTAGATCTGAAGGGGAGGAGAGATTAGGAGTTCATACCTAGGTTGTTCGAACCTGAAGAAGTAGTAGAAGATGTAGATCCATCACCCGCCATGTCCGTCGGCGTCCCGGGGTCGACGACGGCGTGGGGAGGAGATGGAGGAGTCGGAGTCCGGCGGTGATGGCGAAGACAGACGTGGTCCAGAGCTGCAGGGACGATGAACGGCGGTGGCGGAACTTCCCGTCGCTGGCTGCGCCCCTCGCTAGATCGGATTAGGGTTTTGTCGGTGGGGAATGCGGCTCACGGTGAACCTCGTACTGAGAGCCGCCGGCCCCCACCCTCTTTATATGCGCAGTGCGACGGGGGCCCGCCAGCCATTAAGTGGGCTGGGCGCCCCCGATCAGGGCGCGAGGTCAAGCCTAATAGCCGTTGGGCTATTAGTGAAGAGATCATCCTAACAATCTCCCCCTTGATCTCACCAGTTTCTGTTACTTTACTTTTCTCATTCCATCACAGATTTGCGCAAGAGGCATGCCTCATCGTCACGGTCTTTTGCCGATAGACTTAGCAGCCATAATGTTCATCTCTGTTTTGAAATAGATACTTTTACTTTTGGGCCCTTTAGTCCAGGAATCATAGGCTTTCCATTAACCCCATGCCGACAACGTGTTCCTTGAACACTGTGGGTGGTAAGCCTTTCGTTAGCGGATCCGCGAGCATCTTACTCGTACTGATATGCTCGAGACTTATAGATTGATCCTGGACTTTATCTTTCACAACATAATACTTTATGTCAATGTGTTTGACAACACCACTTGACCTATTGTTGTGAGCATATTGTACTGCCGGATTATTATCGTAGTACAACTTCAGTGGCCTATAGATGTCGTCAACCACTTTCAAACCGGGTATGAATTTTTTTCAGCCAATTCACCTGCCCAGTTGCCTCAAAACAGGCTACAAACTCGGCATACATTGTGGACGATGTAGTGACGGTTTGTTTGGAGCTTTTCCACGATATTGCTCCCCCAGCGAGAGTGAACACATACTCTGATGTGGACTTTCTTTCATCTCCCGCATAATCAGAATCCGAGTACCCTACTATGTGCAAGGAATCTGATTTTTTATACGTTAACATGAGGCCTTTTGTGCCTTGTAGGTAACGCATGACTTTCTTTACCAATTTCCAGTGTTCTAGTCCTGGATTACATTGAAATCTGCCAAGTAGCCCGGTAACAAATGCCAAGTCAGGGCGTGTGCACACCTGTGCATACTGTAAGCTTCCGACAGCTAAAGCATATGGAACCGCTTTCATCTGATCAATTTCATATTGGTTCCTGGGGCACTGAAAATCCCCATATCTATCACCCTTGACTATAGGTGCAGGTGAAGGCTTACACGCATGCATACTATATCTTTTCAGAACCTTTTCCAAGTATGCCTTTTGCGATAATCCTATAACCCCCTTTCTTCTATCTCGGTGAATCTCGATGCCTAGAACAAAAGATGCTTCACCGAGATCTTTCATATCAAACTTTGAGGACAAGAAATCTTTTGTCTCCCTTAGTAGACTGATATCACTACTCGCGAGTAAGATATCATCCACGTACAAGATTAGAAAAATAAATTTTCCATTCTTGAACTTGGAGTACACACAGTTGTCCTCAACATTTTCCATAAACCCGAACTTCTTTATAGTGCCATGAAACTTTAAATACCACTGTCTGGATGCTTGTTTCAATCCATAAATGGATTTCTTCAAGCGACATCTCATCTGTTCTTTTCCTTTCACGACAAAACCTTTTGGTTATGCCATGTAAACGTTTTCCTCCAACTCACCGTTGAGGAAAGCCGTTTTCACATCCATCTGATGCAACTCTAAATCATAATGTGCTACTAGAGCCATTATGATTCTGAAGGAATCTTTACATGAGACTGGAGAAAAGGTCTCATTGTAATCAATCCCTTCCCTTTGCGTAAAGCCTTTTGCCACAAGTCGCGCTTTGAACCTTTCTATTTTCCCTTGGGAGTCATATTTCGTCTTGTAGACCCATTTGCAGCCTACCGTTTTGGCTCCTTTAGGAATTATCTCCAAGTCCCAAACACCGTTGGTACTCATTGACTTTATCTCATCTTCCATGGCCTCAAGCCACTTGGATGAGTGCTCGCTTCTCATGGCCTATTCAAATGAGGTGGGATCATCCTCCATTTGAAACTCTTCAGTGTTATACACTTCATAATCTGCTGGAATGGCAGATCTTCTAGCTCTTTGGGACCTCCTCGGTCCATCATCAGATGGCACCTGTTCAATCGGAACTTGTTGTTGTTCTTCCTCATGTGCAACGCTAGTTTTAATGGGTTCCTGTGAAACAGGTTCCTCATGTTCACTAGATGTTGCCACAGGGACGTCAACAACAGGTTCTGTCACTACAATGTCTGGCACGGTAGGGACATTGGGAACAGGTAGTGTGAAGAATGATTCCTGAATCATCGGAGTGGGTACATATACCCGCTTCTCTTCAAGATCAATCTTGCGCACTGCCTGACTCCCCCTGATCATTTCATCCTCCAAGAACACGGCGTGTCTCGTTTCTACGAACTTTGTATATCTGTCTGAACAGTAGAAACGATAACCCTTGGACTTTTCAGGATAACCAATGAAATGACAACTCACTGTTTTGGGATCCAGCTTCCCAATGTTCAGGTTAAACACTTTGGCCTCAGCGGGGCACCCCCACACACGTAAGTAGTTCAGTGAGGGTACTCGGCCTGTCCACAATTCATACGATGTTTTAGGCACCGACTTACTTGGGACCCTGTTTAGAATGTGAATAGCGGTTTTTAACGCCTCTATCCACAGACTTAGTGGGAGGGATGAGTAACTCATCATGCTGCGCACCATATCCATCAGGGTACAGTTGCGCCTTTCTGCCACTCCATTTTGCTAAGGCTCCCCCGGTGTGGAGTACTGAGCAACTATGCCATTTTCCTGCAAGAACTTTGCAAAAGGTCCAGGAATTTGGCCATATGGGGTATGTCGCCCATAATACTCTCCACCGCGATCGGAATGTACAACTTTAATCTTTAAGTTGTGCTGATTTTCAACTTCAAGCTTAAAGATCTTAAATTTATCCAATGCTTCCGATCTCTCTTTAATTGGATAAATATAGCCATAGCGAGAATAATCATCTGTGAATGTTATAAACGAGTCATAACCATCCACACTTTTAACAGGGAATGGTCCACAAATATCAGTGTGGACTATCTCTAAGATTCTTGCACTTCTTTTGGTATCTTTCTTTATTTGCTTTACATATTTTCCTTTGATGCAGTCGATGCACTGCTCAAAGTCTGTGAACTCTAATGGAGGAAGAATCTCATTTTTTACTAATCTTTCTATTCTCCCCCTCGAAATATGGCCTAAACGACAGTGCCATAATTTCGACGACGCATCTTGAGTTCGCTTTCGCTTTCTATTCGGATTGTTCGACGAGGATACAATCTCATTCACATTCTCATTGCTGACAACATTCACATTATCACAAAGAGACAACAAATAAAGATCTTCTTGCGCGAAGGCAAGACCAACACATTTATTATTAAATAGTATTTCACACTTGCCATCTCCAAAATGACAACCATAACCATCTTTGTCTAGGCGTGAAACACTAATCAAGTTTCTATGCAATGAAGGTACAAATAAAACATCTTTAAGAATCAAAATAAATCCATTATTAAGCTGTAGAGGAAGATCGCCAACAGCTTCAACATCAGCTCGAACTCCATTGACGACTCTAACCCATCTTTCGCTTTTTTGCATAGTCCTTGTCGAACTGAATCCCTGTAAACAATTTGCAACATGAACCGTTGCACCAGAGTCAACCCACCAAGTAGATTTATCAAATTTAATATATAAAGTTTCATTTACAAATGTAATAACATTCTCACCATTGCTTGCCAAGATCTTCTTCAAAAAGACAGGGCAATCTTTCTTGTGGTGTCCCGACTTCAAGCACTTAAGGCACTGATTAGGGTCTACCACCCTCCTTTGGGGTTGCTGTGGCTGTTGTTGTTGCTGAGGTCTATACTGGTGCATTGGCTTCTTACCCTGAGCTTTCGCATTGGGGCTGCCATTGCATTTCTTGTTATCCTTGACATAGTTGATTGCACCACCAGTTGCACCCTTGATCCTTTCCTCCTCTTGGGCACACATGGCTATCAACTTGTCCAGTGACCAATCCTCAGGATTATTGTTGTAAGATACAACAAAAGTTTCAAACTCTTTTGGCAGGGAAGCAAAAATCAGATGGAGAAGGAATTTCTGGGAAATAGCTAATTCCTTGTCCATTGGTTTAAGCTTAGATGTCATACTGTTCATTTTCAGGATATGGTCTCTTACACCACCACCAACATATTTTTCAATGATCAATTTCTTGATCACCTGAGTGGCGTAAGTCTTTGAGGAACCAGTAAACTAGTTCTTCAACCTTTCCAGAATTTCAGTGACCGTATCACGTTCTGGTGGGAGCGAGTTTAGGATGGCAGGATCTACAGTGTTCTTAACAACTGCAACCAACTTCTTGTTGGTCTTTTC
Source organism: Coix lacryma-jobi var. lacryma-jobi (assembly GCA_009763385.1). NCBI lineage: Eukaryota > Viridiplantae > Streptophyta > Magnoliopsida > Poales > Poaceae > Coix > Coix lacryma-jobi. The sequence continues at coordinate 7,373,217 of CM019824.1, forward strand.
CCACCTAACCCGCTCCAGATCATGTTTCATCTTTTCTGGACCAAAGTCCAGTTCCCGCTGTTTCCAAGCGGCATCATCCTCACCTGCCTCTCTCACAGGCTCCTTGAGCACTGCGGGACGAGGCTCAGTGAGGATCCAGTCAACCTCAGCCAACAGAAAAGCCAACTCAATTTTTTTCTCCCACTCCAAGTGGTTATCCCTCTTGAGAGGTGGGATGTCTTTAACCATGTTCATCAGAATGGAGCCTGAAAACATAGTTCAAAATATAGTGAGAACAGAATAAAACATAGTAAATAAGTTGCTTTTATGCATTATAACTAAATCACCGTTGGGCAGAGATAGAAACAATGCATAAACCTTTAATGGAACAGTAAATTATAATATTATTATTTATCAACGTTGGTCAGAAAAATAATAACATTATAATGACAAAAAACATGTTATTTTCAAAATTAAATTCTCCCGTTGGTTCGAATTTAACAGTGAAAATTAAAATCAAAGTACGCAGCGGAAACAATTAACAATTCTTTATATTTCATTTTTCCAGAAGCAATTCATATTCTTTAATATTTTCTGTGCAAAAATTTTCGTTGGAAAAAATTTTACACATAAAATATACATTAAAACAATTAATAATGCATCAAAATATAATAAAAACTGCTTCTGGAAAAAAGAAAAAACGAAAAACTGTGCAAACGGCCGATTCGGCCCAAGCGGCCAGCACGGCCCAGCCGACGGCGCGCGGCCCGCGCGGCCTCTCCCCCTCCCGCGCCCAGGCCGCAACCTGGGCCTGGGCCGGGAATTCGGACGGCCGAGGCCTCCCGCCTGGGCCAAAATCGGTCCGAACGGTGCTGACCGTCGAATGAGATCCGACGGCTGCCCGCACATAGCGCCCGATCAAAACCCCTTGGCGGCCGGCTGGTTCATGAACCCTAGCCCCATTTCCACCCAACCCGCCGCTCCATCCTCCTGTCCGCGAGGCAGCGCGAGTGCTCGATCCCACGGCGGCGGTGGCTTGCACGGCAACGGCGGCCGGCGGCCATGGCGGTCCGACCGCGGCCCGACCGTGCTGCCTGCATCTCTTTTCCCTCTCTGCTCTCCACTTCTCTCGGCGGCGCTTGTCAGACGGGACCTAGCACCGGCGACGGCCCTTGGCCGGAGGAGACAGAGAAGATGGCGCCGCCGTAGGGCCCCTGGCCGGCGCGCGCGCTCGCTCTCTGCTGAGCGCGCCGCCGTCGAGTGGCCTTGCGGGCGGTGCCCTTTGCACGCGCAGCGACGCCGGCGGCGTGGCCACGCCCCGAGCGATGTCGCTGCTCGGTCCCGCACGACGGCGGGGAACGAGGCGGCCAGGTGAGAATGCTCCTCCCCCCGGCCGAAAACTTTCTAGGGTTAGGGATTTGATCCGATTGAATCGGATCCAGTTTCTGTTTTCATCAGATTTAGGGTTAGGATCCAATCCACCCTTTCTATCTTTTCCCGAACGTCAGCAAAAACGGCGGCAGGTTTGGGTCTGTTCGGATCAAACCGAACCATGTCTTTACCCTCTTAGGGTTCATCCGAATCGGATGTGGAAACTTTTACCCTCTCGGGTTAGGGTTTACTTTTCCGATTTAAAATCGGTTACATTCACTTTTACCCTCTTAGGGTTAAAACCCGAAACCAGATCCAACAACTAGAGGCGATCGATACCATTGATAAATACGCAGGATCACTAGTAGTAGATCTAGCCGGGTAGATAAACAACAGTGCATAAAACATGTCCTATGAACTACTAGGAACTAGATCTGAAGGGGAGGAGAGATTAGGAGTTCATACCTAGGTTGTTCGAACCTGAAGAAGTAGTAGAAGATGTAGATCCATCACCCGCCATGTCCGTCGGCGTCCCGGGGTCGACGACGGCGTGGGGAGGAGATGGAGGAGTCGGAGTCCGGCGGTGATGGCGAAGACGGACGTGGTCCAGAGCTGCAGGGACGATGAACGGCGGTGGCGGAACTTCCCGTCGCTGGTTGCGCCCCTCGCTAGATCAGATTAGGGTTTTGTCGGTGGGGAATGCGGCTCACGGTGAACCTCGTACTGAGAGCCGCCGGCCCCCACCCTCTTTATATGCGCAGTGCGACGGGAGCCCGCCAGCCATTAAGTGGGCTGGGCGCCCCCGATCAGGGCGCGAGGTCAAGCCTAATAGCCGTTGGGCTATTAGTGAAGAGATCATCCTAACAACATGGACTTAACAGAAAACCAAACAATCTTTCCAAATTTCTAAGAAATGTTATCTGGACGACTTGCCAGTTGAAAGAGTACAACATCATTCCAGATTTTATTCCAACTATTCCTCAAATCCCCATGGAGCCATCTTCTAAACTTAAAAACATCCCCCCTCATTGCCTCTTTAACAGTGATTTGTTTATTTTCACATAGAACATATAAGATAGGATGCAACACATAAAGAGGCTCATTATACAACCATATATCAAGCCAGAACCTTACTCTTTCCCCACACTCAATTTGTTCATCTCTGTTGGGGCCGGATCTCAACTCTGAACTGAACTGGAGACGAGCAAGGATGTTGGAAGCAGGGGACGACTTGTAATTTTCTCGCACGGCCCTGCAGAAGCGGAGAGGGCGACGAAGCATATAATTTTTTACACTGGTATACATTGGCCACTTCACAATGTATAAAACAGGAAATGACTACCGCTAGACCACCAGCACGCGGTATTACTGAACTTCCTCCGGATCGATTACTGGCTAGCAGGCTAGCAGCCACTGATCTTCATTTCCCGTCAGTTGCCACGGGGCCTTATCACCCGCGGGAGCCCTCCTGAACCTGAATGATGGTCTCTGAACAGCCGGCCAGGTCACCTCGCAAGTGTCAGCGTCTCCCCAGCTCTGCTTACTTTCTGGGAGAAATCACTTATCTTTCCGGGATTCGGTATCATCAGCAACGGAGCCATGTAGTTGGACCATGGCTGAGGAGATACAATTTCATCCATGATCTTGGTTCCCAAATTAAACATGCCTACAACAAGGCGCCGGCCCAACTTGCATTTTATAGACACAGATTTGCAGTCATCTGTGAAATAGACGTGATTTGGTTTCACATGTGGATAATCCTCAGCACTTACACAGAGTGATACGCTATGCCCGAGAAACAAGACATGCTCATTTAAGCTATTTATCCGCACTAGTTTTCTGGATGCAATGCAAACTTTATATACTGCAATCCTCCAACTAATGTTTTCAAATACTGCATGCCCATGCACGGTGGACGCTTCTTTTATCCAGAAAACTTCTGGCCTCCGAACTAGAAGCAAATCGCCCAATGGATCCTGAACTATGTAAATCCTCTCAGCTCCATATGAGTCCCTCCTATCCATAATCATCTTTGTTGTGGCCACAGTTCCACTGACATCAAAGGTAATAATTTGACCAAGTAATGTCACTGCATATAATAGACCGTCCTTGTAGATGCAGTCGTCATAGTTTGAATGTGGTGGAAGCCATGTCCATTTCTCATCCCCTGATCTAGCAAATGAAAGCTGCCCAAGTGGACCGTGGATCAGCGCCACGATATAGCTTCCTTCGGATGCAGTAAAAAATACAAGTGCCTTATGAAAGAGATCATTCCGCAATGTGCTTAGAGAATATGTTGAAGGTCGTCCAACAACTGACTCTGCTGTGCGCCATGAGTAGTGATACTTACAGATTGCACCGTTATCATCAAAAATAGGCGTCACCTGCTCGATGGTGATGACTGATGGGAGGGAGATCTGTTCACTGGTGATTGGATTGACAAGGTGCATCTCAGAACGCTCATCAGCAGTGACCAACCACCCATTTGAGGATCCAATCAGATGCCTTCTGTGGATTGGTGGCTCTGGGAGAGTTAATTTGTAGGCCCTCTTTTCCCCAAGGCTGTAGATGAAAGCAACATTGTCACCAGCAGACTCAGAGGTGTAGATGAGGCAAGGTGTTTGGGGCCATTTGTACCGCTGGAAGCTGCATGTGCTGGTATATGCTGAGTTCCAGGAGCAGCAGACAGAGCCTGCACGCACTAAGTCAGGTGTCTCCAGAAGGGCAAATATCTCCATCAGGATTTCCTCAGGCAGCTCTGCAAATTTGCCAGCCACAACTTCCAATTGCTCAGCCTGCATGTGTTTGGACAGTAAAAAAAAACACTGCATCAGTAATAGATACATCGGAATACATCAGTTTCTAAGTGTCGCATCGCATCCCTTTTAATTAGCAAAAAAACAATGAACAAGGAAAACAGTGTGACATGGTATGGGGATTTGGGAACCTTATGGATCCAACCCAAGCTTCATATTAGGGAATGGAGCAAGAGTCTTTGACCGGTTGTAACCATAACTATGGTGCCACATTGAATAACAGCAAAAACTTAAGAAGAACAAAGTACAAATATATAAAACGACCGATATGGTGACCCAACATGCTACCTACAATGGTTTTTTATGTGAGAAACCCTATTTCCATGGAGAAGAGAGCCTTTGCATAGCCATAATGGATACCTATACTGCCTAGTGTATACTGTACTAGAGTTGGCAGAATCTAAACAAAAGAGGAGGAAAGAGATCAGCAGAACACCTAGCTGACTATGCTTTGGGGTTTGAACAACTATGAAGTTCTTGAAGTCAAAGTGACATAAGTGACATATCAACAGTGTAGGAATAATTCTCCTTAACAAATCTACTCAGTAAGCAATTCATCAGGAATTAACATACAGATGTCGAACCACTACAGCCACCATATAGATTAAGGCATTGGGGGGATTGGACATGGATTTTGAAAATTGAAATTCAGACAAACAAGCTAAATTTTGTACATTAATTTGATTAAGTCATATTGAAAGAGGCGAAGAAGATATGTACAAATCAATATATAGATTAGTAAAATGACCGCATAAAGAAAAAAATGAGAACAGGGAATCAAAAGAAGAAAAAAAATAGATTTTTAACATGGTCTCTTTCCTAGAGGCATGTATGGATTCTGAAGAGAAAAAAAAAATTGGATTTTTGAACCGTGATTCCACATAAAAGCTAGAGATGCATGGATCCAATCTAGCCGAAACACAACAAAAACGAGCGAAGAAGCCTTACTTACCATTGCTAATCAATTTAATCAAGAAGGTCAGGGAGGCCGCAGGGTGAGACAGGGAGGCGGTGCGGTAACGGGTACAGATAACAACGAGTTTGCCGTGACGTTGTCGAATCCCCACGCAGCACGATGGAGGAGGGGCGCCGCGGACTGGAGATCGTTGGGGTTAGGTGTTTTGGTGGCGGCGCCGGAGCTGGAGAAGGTGCAGGTTCAGAGATGGTCGCTGGTGGCGGTGGCGGTGGCGGATCGAGAACGGACTGACGGAGAGGTGAGGCAGCGGTGGTGCTGCCGGTCGGTTGGCGGACGATGACCAGTGGGTGGGGTTCGGCGGCGGGGGGCAGGGGTTGGGTGAAAACGCCGGCGGCGGGGGAGAGGCACAGCACAGCAGGGGAGGGACGAGGGAGGGACTCGTCTGCCGGGTGGGGACAGCTTCGGCACGGCAACAGTGGCGGGTGGTGCAGCAACCTTTGAGCCCCAACCCCAAACGATGCAAGAATTAGATGCTTTCAACAAAAAAGAAAAATCCACAGTAAATCTTTTAAGAGAAAACCCCGTTGGACGGCGCTGAAACAGAGTCCATCGCCGCACGGGCACCGATTATATGTAGCAGCGTCCACAAGGGCAAGCGCGCATATCTATCTTCCCCTAGATTCCCCTCAGGAACCAACAAAACCTGACGCCGGCCGGCCGCCGCCAGTGCTCCGTTACCATGGGTCAACAAAAAGATCCGTGGGGCGAGAAATTCGAAACGGTCGCGAGCGTGCTTGCCGCCGGCTTATGTTGGCTCACGGTGCTTGCCGGCATTGTTTGGTTCTCTGTTTGGGTCTGGCGTTTACCTCCGGCGAGGTACCCAGATTACATGGTGTCCATCACCGGCGTCGACGGCCTGGACCTGAAGACGGCGACGCTGTCGCCAGTGTTGAACCTCACGGTCCGCATCTGCCCCGGCAGCGGCGATTGGGAAGCGTGCGTCCGGGGGCTCTCCACGGCTGTGGTGTCGTACGGCGACGCGTTCCTGGGCAAGGGCTCCGTGCCGCCGTTCTGCGCCGAGGGGGAGGTGCAGGAGCGCATGGCCACGGCGTGGGGGGAGGGCGTGGTGCTGCCGCGGTTCCTGCGGGAACGCCTGAGCGGCGAGCTGGAGCGGGGCGAGGCGGCGATGGACGTACAGGTGACGGGCTGTTCCCAGTGCGGCCGCGACGAGGTGCTTGTCTGCCGCAAGGTCAAGATCGGAGGGGGTTCTTCTCCGTGCCGCGTGGAGCGCGTCTATGTGCTGCCTGCGCCAGCCGCAGGATCCACTACTATTAGTAGGAGTTAAACATACAAGTAGTTAAATTCTTTAGTTTTAATTATCTAACGAACATATGCTATGAAAACCAGACTCCTATGCAAATTATAGAAACTCTAATCAAGATCATAAGAATCTAATCCGATGGTTAGATATGAAGGTGCCCACTCCAGTTTGGATTAAGATGAGATGAGTGGAGGGGTTTAAGTGTTAAATTTACCCCCACACTATTTGGATTAAGATAAGATGAGTAGAGGGGTTTAAGCGTTAAAATTACCCACACAGGAGGCTGATTTTCATAGCATATGTTCTCCTAGATATAATGTTATTTTAATAGGGTGTTAAATTCTTCAGTTTTATTCATCAGTTGATGCTTATATTGGATAAGGATCCAATGCACATAAATCTTCTCGATAGATGTTCATCTTCAACCCTCAAGATATACGCGCAGCGCGATTGCCCTTGTGGACGCTGCTACATATAATCGTGCCCGTGCGGCGATGGACTCTTTGGGCCTGTTTGATATAGGGCCAAAGGGGTGGCCTGCGCCCTTCAGCTGCAACATGGCTTGTTTGCTTTACCTGGCCCATTCGCGAACCAGGCCTAAACGATGCAAAATTTACTCTCTCTCCTGGTTCCCAGAAAACGGAGAAAAGGTTCGCTTCTCCAGGGCCATACCGGTTGGATCCACCAGGAGAGGATAAGATACCTTCATCTAACCACCGCCGCCTCCTTTCACCGCGTCTTCAACCCGCTCGCTGCTGCAGAATTCAAATGTATGCGTAGATGATCCTCCTATATTTTTATAGTGCACTTGCTTGCAACAGACGTAACTGTTTTATCAGATCAATAAAGCCTGTTTGAGTTTTTTTAAAAAAAAAACCCGCTCGCTGCTGCAGAACTTCCAGCGCATGCGCCGGACATGGAGCACCCGCTCGCCGTCGACTGAGATCGACATGCCGACATCAGCCCAGTCCTTCTCCTTCGCCCTGCCCGCAGCGGCCCTGTCCCTGCCATGGTCGTGGGCCACGAGATCCATGGAGATCTCTCGTTCATTGCCCTGGACGTTCACCCAGGTGGTGAGTGTGGTGTGGCTGCGGCCTCGACCGGCGCCCACCTCGCGTAGCGAGACGAGCTCCCGCCGGGAGAGAAGGACCGGGCACGGGCTGGATGGGCGTCGTCGGGCCCGGGTTCTCCGGTAGGCCGCATCTGGCAGGTCCCTGGTCGCGGGGACCATCTTGCCATCGACGACGACGACGAAGAAGCTGGGACCCGGAGCCGGGAAGCGCGCGAGAGAGTGTTCCCACGCCAGGTCGTCGAGGCGGTCGCCCACGCGGAACCGCCTGGACCAACGTCGGCGCCAGAGGAGCCATGGAGGAACGCCTCATCGTGGTAGCCGGGTTGGGGCGGGATGGCAAGCGGAGCACGGCGAGGAGGAGGAGGAGGAGGCGAACAACAGCCGAGGACGCTGTGGACGGTGCGTCCCTTGTCTGCCATGCATATGTTCGACGAAATGACTGAGGAAAGAGCAAGAAAAGGATGGGTGTGGTAATGCTACCTCTCCTTGTTACAAGGTACTCATATCCATTGTTACAGGCATATCAAACACAGTCTCTACGCAACCTGTCTTAGGGCATATTTAGTTGGTAAAAATTTTGGCGTAAAGTTCCTGTACAAACTTTGTCCAAATATGGACTAACTAGGCTCAAAAGATTTGTCTCGATATTTACAAATAAACTGTATAATTAGTTATTTTTTACCTATATTTAATACTTCATATATGCATCTAAAGTTTCGATGTGATGGAGAATCTTATAATTTTTTTGGAGCTAAACATGTCCTAAAACCAAAGTTATTAGGACCGGACCGGAGATCGAACTGGCGAGGCCGTCGGTTCGATGGTTCATTGGTCCAACCGTTTAGAACCGGTTGAACCACCGGTTCAATTGTTTTGGACCGGACGAATTGAACCAGTCTTTGGTACCTAGGTACTGAAATACTGAATAATCCAACGTGTGCGCCATTTTTTTCCTGATTATTTTTTCACACAAGGCTTATGCCAACGGATTTTTCCCATCCATTTTTTTTATTTTTTCATAAGTTTTTTTTTCAAACATGTATACCAACGATTTTTGGATTTTTCCCATCCGCTTTTCTTTCATTTTTTACACGACATTCGCTTTTTGCATTTTTAACACGGCGTATGCGTGGTCCAACAATGTTCATCTTCCATGAAGTTCATGCAGTTTTTATTATATGTTTTTTTTTCATCCATGTTAGTTTTGTTATTATGTATGGTTTTTTTTGCCTTTTGAGTCTCATTTACAGTGTTACAAAGGACTAGTAGTAACAATAAACACAACTTTCATAACGACAACTTTGATTAAATTTATCGATATCATCAGATAGTAACTGAATACAATGGGATTGCCAAGGCAGGCGCATAGTGGCAGTCCCCACCGCTGCAACATTAGAAGTTGAACCCTTAGTGGACTAAAACTCCATGCCGCCTCCATGTAATTTTGCTCGAAATTGTGCTTTCTGCTTACTTCTCTCTATCAAGTTCTTCATTTCTACGTAAAATATGCACCTACGCATTCTGCAACCTCCTAGAACTACAATTGACACCATAGGATCAGATAAAGCATGTCAAAAATAGAATGAAGGAAAAGGAAACACAATTTAGTGAACCAAAACTTCTTTATCTAGCAAACATTTCAAATTGATAGTGTGACAGTGCTTACAATGATTTCCAATATATCTGCATGGAGATCATCCAAAGACTGTTAAGCCAAATGCCATAGGGCACATGAACCATGACAGATGTTGCATTCAGTGATGAGGTATAATGCACAAAAGTGATGTGTTAACATCAAGGTAAAGATGAGCTGCTACTACTACGAGAGTACTGCCCAGGTACTAGTGATGCACAAATCTGAAGTAAACTATTTATTCATGTGCTGCACAAACATGCATACAAGTAGCAAAAGATGGAACTGCAGCTTGCCAACTAATAAAATTTACTAATGGAATGCATCTATGCTCTCTAATACTCACATCAACCAAGGTACCAGAGAAGCAGAGACACATGATCTGCTATGCATAGCTTAAGGCTCAGTTTAGACAAGAGAGAAGAAAATGACTCAGTTGGACCAAAAACTGCACCTATGCTATCTGAAATATATGTTTTTGCATCTGGATTATATATGCTCTTGTATTGTGACAAATATCACTAGTAGCAAACAGTAGACTAAAGATGATGAGTATGTAGTCAAAAAAAGAAAGAACGGTCATTACATGCTGAACTGCATCAGTAAATTAATATCTTTAATTTGTAAATGATATACACCTAGTGATCTAGATTGTAAACGATATTAGCTGAAAAAACTAGGTCATATGAACAAAATTAGTAGGAGAAGAAAAAGAATCCATATATGAACAAAATTGGCATTGGGGCATATAACTATTTTCCACCATATGCAGGGCATGATATATGCATTGTATTATCAGCTGTGGATTGCATGATCAAACAAGCCATTGGGGGAAAAAAGCTAGTTGACAGCAGATTTAGTTACATCCTGTTCTCACAAACAGAAGCATCAAAACAATATGGTATATAATCTACGAAAAATGATAAGGATTTAAAAAGATACAATTTCAACTTCTTTTCACCTCTAGTAAGATCTGAACTGAATCAGGACTAACATTCTTGAGACTGTCAACTTAAATGGATAGCTAAGAAAAGAAAAATATATATCCTATAAAATCAGTAAAAACTACATGAGCTTGAGAGGAGCATGGAGAAGGTTTTGCATACATGAATATCACAATCCCATGCTCATATTTGCCATTTCTAGGTGTGTCTAGGACATGACTAATACGAAAAGACTACACTCGTTTTAAATAACAAAATAGAATTAAAGATCGAATCAAAAACTATTTCATGTTTTAGAAATGTTGTGCTTATATTGAAAGCAAATGTGAGTATAAACCTTGTGTTGGGAATGCCAGCTTACAAGCCAAATCTAGCGACGCAACATTGCAGCCTCACAAACTATCAGAACTGAGATAATTATGTTGCATTACTACAGAGGTATCTGTCTCCAATTTCAGGCTATGACATATCAAATGAAAATTCAGAATAATGGGAGAGATACGCAACTAACAGATGACTATATAAGATGGAATCACATACTAAAACTGGATATGCTATCTTTTGGATAAATCCTAATTACTATCTAAATGGATTAATGACATCTTGTAGATTTGTTTTGTAAACAAGCAATTTAATATTAGAAGCAATCTGCCAATGTAAAAAAAGCAGAGCATGCATGTGAGAGAACTCAATATAGTAACATTCACACAAACACAGAGCATGCATCAGCATCACCAAACAATCGATAATCACAAACAGTCACCACCAATGTTGGTGATCAATAAACAGAATAGGAGAGTCAAATAAAGGGAGGTAGTGTGCTACCTGACTCGACAAAGTTCATTTGTGAAGTTCATAAGAAGAAATTTGGCACTTTGTGGAGGAAAAGCTGTTGCAGACAAGATTTGGATTGCTGGTGTGGCGGTGCCATCCGACGGTTGTGTGGACATTGCTAGGTCTCAGGATGATGAGAGCGGTAGCCACTGTAAAGAGTTTGGGAGAATCCGATGCTGATTCTCTAGATAATGGAGCAACTACAACCATTCCTCACAGAAAAGGAAGGATCTGTCTCTGCTCAAGAACATCTTGGCTGCAAAAAAAGCTTGCAATGACTTCTGAATTTAATTTTAGGTTTAAAATAATTATGTACATCAACTAAATATCATTGTACAAAATATATATAGTTGTAATGACTAATGAAACTAGGGAAGAAAGACAATAACAATCGAGAACAGACAACCAGTAGCCCCACGTTGATATATATATATATATATATATATATATATATATATATATATATATATATATATATATATACACTCCCTCCGTATCCTATTTAGAAGTCGTTTTGGAAAAGGGTTCGGTCAAACATTGAGAATATAAATCATAAATAACTTTTAAATTATTGAGTTTAGAGATATAAAAATCATATAGATAAATTTGTTTTGAAAAGTACTATCATAAAAATATATATACACTACTTTACAACAAATATTTTTAGAGAAACAAGTTGTCAAATTTATGCTTTGAAGACCATATCACTGTCCTAAACGACTTCTATTATATATATATATATATATATATATATATATATATGGAACTGTTGCTCTATAGCTGGCTACAAAATATCGTATTTTGTAGCCAGATCGTCCGACCGAGCGATCTGTCCCCCGCACCCCACCAAAATCAACCAACGCATGCGTCTCTCCTAGGCTGACCTTCTGGCGGGTTGTACAATCCAATAAATCACATTAATTTCTCCCGTCAACACCGCCGCAGGCCACGGCTGTCGTTTCTTGTTTGCATACAGACGACCTCGAAATATCCTGCCATACACGATGGAGACTCGGAGAGGCGACGGTGGCGAACTGGCGACCCCAATCGTGCCGAGCCCATGGCTGCGCCCCCGTGGTCATCATCTCGGATCCACCTTCGATGGTTCTGCAATCAAAATCGACAACATGTTTATCATTCTGTAGCGTGGCATCGTCCGAGCAAGGCGAAGTCATCCATTCGCCGGTATACTAACCTCCGGCACTGCAGCAGCGATCACGATCTACGTACTCCGAGCACCTTCAGGTTAGTTCAGATCCCTTGTATTTCCCAGAGAACAAATTCTTTTGCAATATATGTTTCGGATCCCCTTCAGGTTGGTTTTCCGTTCATTTTTTTTTGTCCCAGCGATCAATTAAGGCCCGTTTGGATGCTTGGAATTGAATTTATTTTAAGAATCATAATTTAGACATATATTAATTAAGCTAATATGATTATATATGGATTGTATTTGTATATTATTGTTGCTTATACGAGAGGGATACTCATGTGTTGCATTTCTATCGTAGGAGAGTGAGTTGAAGAGAATGTTATAAGTTAGTAAAGTAGAAATATAGTAATGTATGAAATCCATTTTCCTCTCCCACCCTATGAATTTGAGGTACATATATATGTGAATCTTAGAAAGTGATGGAATGTCAAATTCCAAGATAAATAGACTAGTTTATTGAGTGAATTCCAATTCCTCCAAAATGAAGGGATCCAAACGGGCCCATTTGGATCCCTTCATTTTGGAGGAATTAGAATTCACTCAATAAACTAGGCTATTTGTCTTGGAATTTGGCATTCCACCACTTTCTAAAGATCATATATAAGCCTATCTCAAATTCATAGGGTGGGAGAGGGAAATGGATTCTATATATCATCATGCTATATTTCTACTTTGCAATTTATAACACTCTCTTCAACTCACTCCCCTATGGTAGAAATGCAACATATGAGTATCTCTCTCATATAAGCAACAATAATATACAAATATAATTTATATATAATCATATCAGCTTAATTAATATATGTCTAAATTATGATTCTTAAAATGAATTCAATTCCAAACATCCAAACGGGCATAGGAATCTTAGCGCCCGATTTCTATCTTGACCAATTGCTTCCATTGTGCATCAATCACGTTCCTTTATACGTTTCAATTTTTTCCTTTGGATATCTAGTTCTCGAAAATAAAGCTCTGCAAATTTAATCCATATGACAAATTACCTCTTGTTGGTTATATAATCAGATGCGTACCAATGAATTTACTTCTCTTCCTAGTTCCTATATACACTATTATATTTCTTCTCATATATTATTGTAAATGGGATATAGTATGGTGATAAATCGATCATATTGTAACTGAAATGTGTTTTTCCTTCACAAATACGTATTTTAGTAAACTGAATATGCCATTATGGTAACTCGATTACGATAAATGATAATGTTGATTATCGTAAATCGTTATTATCCAATTACGATTTTGTTAGTTCATTTGCTCGTTAATGTTACTCACTTTTGGTAAATCACTAGCCACACATTATCGTCACTTACCCATGATGAAAATTTTGTTGGACTAGTGTAGAGAAATACAATGAGAGCCAACAACGAATCCATTCATCAGAGTGTGTACATATGGATTACAAAGGGGAGGTTGCCCCTTTGACAACTGCCCCGATCAGCGCATACTGCGCGACGTGCCCTGGTGGCCTCGTGGTGACCGCGTACTGCCAATGTGCAGTTACAGCCAGAATACACTATACGGTACATATACATGAGTGTATCCTCAACACCCCCCGCAGTCTGACGGTCGATGGGAGAGACGCAAAGACTGGACCGAAAAGCTTCAAATGTTGATATTGGAAGCCCTTTGGTCATGATGTCCGCATACTGTTCGCCAGTCGGAACGTGAAGAATGCGGAGATCGCCCAGCTGCACGCGCTCGCGTACGAAGTGTATATCGAGCTCGATATGTTTCGTGCGCTTGTGGTGTACGGGGTTGGCAGACATGTAGACAGCGGAGATGTTATCACAGTATGCGACTGTGGCCTTCGCAAGAGGGCAGTGGAGTTCGCCGAGGAGTTGCCGCAGCCAAATGCATTCGGCGGCGGCGTTCGCCACAACCCAGTACTCGGCTTCCGCGCTGGATCGGGAGACTGTGGGCTGTCGTTTCGACGACCACGAGACCAGTGAAGAGCCGAGGAAGATGCAAAACCCTGAAGTCGACCGACGCGTGTCGGGGCAGCCGGCCCAGTCGGCGTCGGAGTACGCCGTGACGTCGAGCTGGTGCGACGCGCGAAGGTGTAGGTCGTGCGAGGTCGTTCCACGGACGTAGCGCAGAATCCGCTTGAGCATTGTCATGTGGGGAGCCCGTGGGTCATGCATGTGCAGGCATGCCTGCTGCACGGCGAACGCCAGGTCTGGCCTGGTGACCGTCAGGTACATGAGCGCGCCCGCCAGGCTCCGGTAAGTGGAGGCGTTGTCGATCACTGCACCATCCGTGGAAAGCTTGCCCTTGGAGTCGATCGGTGTAGAAACGGGTTTGCACGTCGTCATGCTGGCGCGGTCCAGAATGTCCTTGGCGTAGCGCTCTTGAGAGAGGTAGAAGCCGGAGGAGGAGCGCTTGACGTCGATGCCGAGGAAGAAGCTGAGCTCGCCAAGATCCTTGACGGCGAACTCGTTCTGCAGACGATCCACAACGGTTTGTAGCAAACCGGGGCTGGAGCCTGTGAGAACGATGTCGTCGACATACAGCATGAGGTAGACGACGTCCTGGCCGCGACGTAGGACGAAGAGGGACGAATTCGATCTGGTTGCCCAAAAACCAAGCTTGATGGCGAAGTCGGCGAAGCGGGTGAACCATGCGCGCGGCGCCTGACGCAACCCGTAGAGGGACTTGTCGAGGAGACAGACCGCGTCCGGGCGCTCGGCGTCGACGAACCCGATGGGCTGTTGGCACAGGACGTGCTCCTTCAGGTGACCGTGGAGAAATGCATTGGAGACATCGAGTTGCTTGGTGGCCCACCGCCGAGAAGTTGCAATGGTTAGTACAGTTCTGATTGTGGCAGGCTTCATGACGGGCGTGAATGTTTCGTCGAAGTCCACGCCAGCGCGTTGGATGAATCCACGGACCACCCACTTTGCCTTGTATCGTGCCAGTGTACCGTCGGGGTTCAGCTTGTGGCGGAAAACCCACTTCCCGGAGACGACGTGGTCGTCGGGAGGTCGGTCGACGAGACGCCAAGTCCGGTTGCATTGAAGAGCATCGAACTCGGCAGCCATGGCCTCGTGCCAATGTGGATCACGCAGTGCGGCGCGCGCGGAAGTTGGTATGGGTGAAACTGTTGCAGTGGAGGCAAGAGCATAGCGAGGGTTGGGTTTGTGCACGCCGGCTCGAGCACGGGTGATCATGGGATGTGGTGCTGCAGAAGCTGCTGGAGGAGGTGGTGTGGGTGGAGTTGCTGCAGAAGCTGCTGGAGGAGGTGGCGTGGTTTTAGGTGTTGCTGTCGCCGAGGTGCCCTCGGGAGAGCTGGTTGTTCTGGGCATGGTGGAATTGGTGGATGGTTGTACTGATGTGGCTGGAACGCCGATAGAGGGAGAAGCTGAAGGAGATGTCTCATTGGCTGCTGTCTGGATGGCTGGCTGGACTGGTTGCTGAATGAAAATTGGAGATTCAGGTATTGTAGACGGAACAACTGTTGTCGGTTCAGAGCTAATGGTCGAAACTTGGGTGGAATGAAAGGGAAACTGAGACTCGTCGAATACTACATGACGAGAGGTGATCACACGTCGAGAGTGCAGGTCCAGGCACCTGTATCCACGGTGATCTGCTGGGTAACCAAGGAATACACAGGGCATCGATTTAGCACAGAGCTTATGGGAGACAGTGGAAGCCTGATTGGGGTAACACAGGCAGCCAAACACTCGCAGATGGCTGTAGGATGGAGGTGTGCCAAGGAGGAGCTGAAATGGAGTGGATGGCATGCTAGTTTCACATGGCCGAAGATTCAGAAGATGTGTGGCCGTAGCCAATGCTTCAGCCCAGAAACAGGCTGGTAAACCAGCATGGAGAAGCAGACTGCGAATGCAGTCATTCAGCGTGCGCAGAATGCGCTCGACTTTCCCATTTTGAGAAGACGTGTAGGGACAAGAAAGATGAAAGGCTATGCCATGAGAAGCTAAGTAACTATGCAGGGCATGGTTGTCGAATTCTTTGCCATTGTCAGATTGTAAAGCTATGAGGGGAAGCTGAAATTGTGTAGACACATAAGCATGAAAATGTAACAAACACTGAAACACTTCTGATTTTGCGCGTAAAGGAAAGGTCCAGACATTATGTGTGTAATCATCTATGAGTACGAGATAGTACTTGAAACCTGAAAAGCTAGATACAGGCGATGTCCAGACATCTGCGTGAATTATTTGAAAGGGAACAAAAGATACTGAAGCTGATGAACGAAAGGGAAGTCGAACATGCTTGCCGAGCTGACAGGCTTCGCAGGTATGGTTTGACTTGGCAGTGGAGCTGAACTGAAGATTCTTGAGGGACTGGTTGAGGGAGTGACGTCCGGGATGACCCAAGCGTTGATGCCAAAGCTGGATAGTAGGAACGATGGTGGTGAGAGCTTCCTGCTTTGGTGTCAAGGGATACAGTTCGCCGGAGCTGTTACATCGGAGGATCACCGAGCGAGTTGGAAGGTCCTTGACAGAAAAACCGAATGGGTCAAATTCAACCGAAACGTTGTTATCGTGAGTTAAGGAACGAACAGAAATGAGATTCTTGACTAACGATGGCGAAATGAGAACATTGTTAAGGTAAAGAGGAGTTTTATTTGTTGGAATTTGAGAAGAGGCTTGATGAGAAACTGAAATGGTAGCTCCATTGCCGACTGTAATGGGAATGGAGTGGGGAAGAGGAGTAGGATGAGAGAGTATACCGGGGTTGGAGGCCATGTGTGAAGAAGCGCCAGTATCGAAGTACCACTCAGCCGTTTGAGGAGCGCTTGTTGTGGCGTTGGCTGCCTGCAGCGCAGCGAGCAATGCCTGATTGTTCCAGGGATCCATCGGTGGTGGTGGTGTGGCGTAGCCGGTGGCAGTAGGGTGAGAGGCGCCCGCGATGTAGGCCTGTTGGGGAGATGTCCGTGGGCGAGGGCCCAGAACACCAGCGCCAGGCACCCGGAACGGCATGGGCCAGGCCTGGACCATCCCGGTCCACGGGTTGAAGCCCGGGGGAGGACTAGGAGGCCCGGAACTGCCCTGTGGACCGCCATGACTGCGCCCACGTCCACGACCGCGCCTGTTATCGCTGCGGTTGTTGTAGCCGGTGCTTGCCGTGGAGGATTTGCCGGTGTTGTTGCCATGGCCGCCGCTGGTGGAGTTGGTGGTGTTGCCCGCTGAGGAAGTGTTGTCGACGGGATTGGCCAATGTGCGGTTGCCGCCGGAAGTAAGCAGAGCGTGCTGCGTTGCCAACTTGGTGTGCTCTTTGTCATAGTGTTTCTCTAGGAGCAGGTATGAGCGAGCGGAGAGGAAGGTGTGAGGCGGCTGCTTGGCTGTGATCACCGGAATAGTGTGACGATATTTGGAGCTGAGGCCGCATAGAAGGTTGAGCACCTGGCTTGTCTCCTTAATAGGCTGACCAACATCGCGGAGCGTGTCGGCGAGCTGCTTGAGGCGACCGGTGTAGGTTGCGATGTCCATGTCACCCTGAACAAGGTTCCGGAGCTCGGCTTCCAAATAGACGGCGCGGTGGAGCTGGTTGTCGCGGAACTGGTTCTTGAGGCCACGCCAGATGGTGTAGGCATTCGGGTTCGGCACGCGGACGATGGCAAGAACATCCTTGGCGACGGAGTTGTAGAGCCAGGAGAGGATGCATTGGTCCACGACGCGCCAGTTGGGATCACGGCGCTGCGCCTTGGTTGGAGGCAGGGAGATGTGATCGTCGAGGCTGAACTTTCCGATGCAGGCGTCGAAGAAGGTGCGCCACTCGGTGTAGTTGGGCTCGGTGAGCTCTAGCACAACGGGAACGTGGGACTTGATGTTGACGCTTTGGAGAACGGCGGCGGAAGGTGGCTCGACGGGGTCGGTGAAGGACACGCCGTCGTCAGAGGAGTTGGAGGAGGAGCCGTCGTCAGAGAGATCGGCGTCGAAAAGTGGGTTCAAATCCATGGCTGGCTATGCGTGAGGGGCAGCGGTGGAGGAAGCAGTTTCGCCGGAGACGACGGCGACGAGCGTGGAGGAGCAGCGGAAGAGGAAAGCTACCTGAGCGAAAGATACCATGTAGAGAAATACAATGAGAGCCAACAACGAATCCATTCATCAGAGTGTGTACATATGGATTACAAAGGGGAGGTTGCCCCTTTGACAACTGCCCCGATCAGCGCATACTGCGCGACGTGCCCTGGTGGCCTCGTGGTGACCGTGTACTGCCAATGTGCAGTTACAGCCAGAATACACTATACGGTACATATACATGAGTGTATACTCAACAACTAGGATCCGGTTCCCATTAGATTTAGATTCATTTATTTACTTTATAGCATTTTTTATTAGGACTAATTCATTTGCAGCAGCTTCTTATGGATACAAAGTATTGGGCACCGACGGATTTACTATTTTAGATTACATGATTTCAGGTGATGATGATGCCTTGGGGAGCAGAATCCAAGCTATTTTAGCCCTGTTTGGCAGAGCTCCCAGAGCTGATTCTCTGCTGAATCCAGCAGGAGGTCTGCCAAACAGTTTTTCAGCGAGAAGTGATTCTCTGCTGATTCTGTGAAGTGATTCTCTGAAATGAACTAAGAGGCTGAGAGCTGAAAAAAGTAGCTTCCCCTGATTCTGTGAAGTGATTCTCCATGCTGATTTCAAGAATTTATGCTAAAGAATCAAAGAGAATCACTTTCAGTCACAGAATCACTTCTCTCAGAGAATCAGCTTCAGATGGAGCTCTACCAAACTGACCCTTAACCTTTGGCATGACCGATTTATCTCATCCCAGTTAGATCACGGACAGCTTGTGATGTATTAATTGTCGCACTTTTTTCGTCATCATAGATATGTATATGTATAGGTTATGTGCTACAAAAAAATGTGTATCTACAAATTATCGTACTTTATATGGATTAGTGTTTCTTGTAAGTTGCTCCTGAGGAAATAATGTAAATTGTAGTAATTCCCCTTCTAATTATGGTCACTAGCACCATTTGATTTTAGCTATTCATAGCACAATTCTTGTAAATTTGTTTCTAGTAAATCTTATCTATCAATTCTGTGGTCAATTTATTTTTCTTGTTAATTCTGTATATTTATCATTAACACTGTTTTTGTAAGAAGCTATGATTTTTTTTTTCAGCAGTTAGGATTCAAAGATGAAAGAACTGTAGTAACTTCAAATCTCAATTATTATCTTGTGCAATTTGACTTCTCGTAAATAAAAAAAATGGTAAATTAGTCTTACATATAGTAACCGTTTGCTCAGAGTACAATTTTGATGCCAAATTATCGTAACTCGGCATGACGTAAATTGATGATGCTATTGTGGTAACCCTTCCTATCTACTCCATTATCGTAAATTTTTCTCAACATTGCGTGTAACTCTTGGTGTCTAATTGTGGTAACTCCTATTAATCGTTTGGTGATGTTTGAATTATATCTCGTATATTGTAACCAAATTTTATCCTGTTTTATAGTATAAATACCAAATCATTAAGATAGCTTGCTTTAATTTTGTAACACAACATGCATTCTCGTAATCCCCTCCTAGAGTCGAAGCTTGCATGCAGACAAGGACATATCGTGAACAACATTTGTAAATCACCGGAAATCACTGTGAATAAACTATTTTATGATAAATTAGCCACGACATACTCAAAATTCTGATTAATTATGGTCTTAAGCTAATCCAAATATTTACGTTAAATCAGTATAAACATTATAGTAACTAGTTATGGTAACTTCCTATTCTTTTTTTTGATAATTATGGTAACCACTGGTCATGCTAAATTATGGTAACTACTACTAGCAGAAAACAGTGTGCCCAACTATGATTAGTGTTCACGATTTGTAAAACAACTGGGAAATAAAATCGTATGGCTAATGTCATTTACCATAATAATTAAATAATATACAAAATTACAGAGCACGTATACGTGTTTTCATGCACCGACCGACAGGTACCATACTGAGATGCATGCTGCAGCGCTGCTTGCCTCATGCATGCAGGACTGCCTATATAGCAACTAACACTACGCCACAATGCTTAACTGCAGCGGACGATTTTGATTTACCGCAGCGGGCAAAGGCGTCCGCTGCGGTAAATACGTTAACCGCAGCGGGCAACATAAAGCGCCTCTGCGGTTAATCGATTTACCGCAGCGGGCGCCTAAGGATGCCCGTCATGATTAATCATTTAAAAAATAAAAAAAAGAAAAAGCCCTGGACAGACCCGCTGAGCCCATCCATGGGCCCGCCGAGCCCATCCAGGGCTGCATCGCCGCCGTCGCCGGATCCAGTCGGTCCACCGCTGGATCTAGCCGCCACGGGGTGGATCCGGACCATCGAGAACCCGAGCCGCCACCAAATCCATGCACGCACCGCCGTAGAGGGCCCGCCCGTGGAGGCCGGTGCGTGCGCCATCGTGGAGGCGCTCCACTGCCTCCTCCTACGTCATGGAGGCCACGCCCCGTGCTGCCGTGGAGGCGCGCCACTGCCTCCTCCTATGTCGTGGAGGCCGCGCCCCGTGCCGCCGTGGAGACGCCCCACCGCCTCCTCCTATGTTGTGGAGGTCACGCCCCGCTCGCCGTGGAGGTCACGCCCCGTGCCGCCGTGGAGGCACCCCACTGCCTCCTCCTATGTTGTGGAGGTCGCGCCCCGCTCGCCGTGGAGGTTGGACCCTGCCATGTTGGTCGGACCCGCCGTGGAGGCCGCTTCCTGCCCGTCGTGGAGACCTCGCCCAGCCTGCTGAGGAAGAGAGGGCAGGAGGGAGAGAGAGAGAGAGAGTTGGGGAGCAGCCTAGGAGAGGGAGAGGCTGAGGGAGACGGAGTGGGAGTGGAGGTGAGGGGTGGTGGGGAAGGCGGCGCAAGAGGAGAAGAGAAGGTCGTGCGGCGGCTGAATGAATGAGAGGCAAACCCTAGCGAACACATATATATAAGATGGCTGTCGGGCCTCGTCTTGGACTATTTTGGGCCTTAGTGTTTACCGCAGCGGGCCTTATAGTATGCCCGCCGTGGTAAATCGATTTACCGCAGCGGCCCGCTGCAGTAAATAAATCGATTTACCACAGCGGACATCTTAAGATGCCCGCTGCAGTAAATCGATTAACCGCAGCGGACATCTTAAGATGTCCGCTGCGGTAAATAGCTATTTTCCGCAGATGCCCGCTGCGGTTAATTGATTTACCGCAGCGGGCATCTTAAGATGTCCGCTGTGGTAAATCGATTAACCGTAGCGGGCAAAAGTTGACCGTCACGGTAAATCAAAAGTGTCCGCTGCGGTAAATCATGGGATTTACCGCAGCGGACAAAAAAAAGTTCGCCACAAAGGGCAAAAGAGCAACACTGCGCATATTCATTTTTGTAGTAGTATAAATTATTAATTCTGCATTTAATTTTCACTAATTAATTATCGGCAACGGTGATGGTAATTAAACCTGGATGACCGCTACCAGCCTGGCATGCACGATGCACCTGCGCTTGAATTTAGGGTGGATCAGGTGGGCGAACCAGCCGTGGCTAGTAAAACTGGTTGCACCAAATGGTCTGGCTACAGAATAACATATTCTGTAGCCAACTATATATATATATATATATATATATATATATATATATATATATATATATATATATATATATATATATACACACACACACCAGGGATATCAAAGCAGCACCCAATATTTTTTATCAAGCAACCTTTATATATATTTAGAGTATATAATTTTTGGTATATAGAGTAAAATACAGTATCTGTGTATTACTAGCAGATATTTATTACTCAGGTATGCTTCAGTATATGCTGAGTATATTATCTGTATATGATAAGCGGACGACGTGCGTGTGTACAGGATCTCGGAGGCTTGCGAGGCCTGCAAGACGACAGACTCGTGCGTGCTTCGGGTGTGTGAGTCCTACTCGGTACTCGCCATACTTCTCTCGAGCCGATATTCAAAGGAACGGACCGTCTTTCCCCAATATTCCCCAGCCAGGACACACTTCGACGAGCTACCACCGTCTCCCCAGGCAGTTCCACCCGAAGGGAACACTTCTCTACGCGCAACAAGTGTTCTCACAGGCGCCAGACTCAGGCTAAACGAGAACAAAACACACGCAGAGGTTTCTCCTATAGGGTCCCTAGCGTAGACGCTCATCTTGTGAGACCAGACCAAAGAACAGCAGAGATTTTCAAAGATCGACTACTCCATTAAAACAGACTCGATTACATACGGCTTTCCCTTTCGGGAAGCCCCGGACGGACGGAGCACAAGCTTACCTCGGGACAGGCGAGGCACCCGCTCACGCTCGCTACTGCTATGCTACAAGGTGGGTGTGGTGATCTCTCTGCTCACTGAGGCTCTGCTTCTGGCTCGCTTGCCTTTCTCTTTCTTTCTGCTCGTTTCTCCGATCGTGTGTCTTGGTCTTCTCTCAGGCGAAGGCTTTATAGGAGCACCATCAACTTTATTCTTGGACACGTCAGGGACAGCCATCGAGCTCCAGCAGCGCCAGCGCACCGCCGTTCGTCATGCTCGCCAGCCGTCTCCAGGCACACTGCTGCGGCGTCTTCTATCTCACAGCTGCGCGCACCGCCTCGCGCAGGTAGATCAGCACGGCCATGGATGAGCACCGCCGATGCTTTTGAGGCTGACGCCTCGGGACTCAGCAGGGAGCAAGTCCCGCGGCCATCACGCGCCATTATCCTGCTGCCTAGGGAACAAGCGAGGGGCAAGTCCCACGACACACAGCATCATCATCACCATCATGAGGGGCTAACGATGATCATTAGCGCTGATATTGATTAATATATTCCTTCAATATATTCCATGTGAGGTGAGGTGTAGGCGTCCTCCCGGCCTCACAACTGATAATACCATTATCAGCTCCGTGGTGTAGAGGGGTTGGGTCCTCCACGCGCGGAGATTGATATTCATATCAATATTACTGGTTATTTTGGGTATGTTGCCTTATGTGTATGAAAATTTAGTCTTCCAATTCGGATAGTGGATCAGTATCATTCCATTCTGGCTGCCATGTCTCATACCATGCTAGAAATTGTTGATATTCTTTTCGTAGTTGTGTTTCTTTTCCGTAGTTTGGTGTTATTATTCTTCCTAATCCTCTCTTTGGCATGTTAAAGTTAATGCGCTCTTGTAAAAATATTCTTATTATCCTGTTTTGATATATCATGTGATATTCTGGATCAAACTTGATATTTCCTTCTAATTCCTTAGCTTCATTAAATATTCTCCAATTGTCATGATGGGTATTCTTGGAAAATAATTCTTCTTGTTCTTTAGATATTTCTGAAGAACATATGGTTGGAAAATAGTAAATTCCCTTTGTAATATAAATATCATGAGATGATGGCCTTATTGGTCTTGTAAACTTTGGTGGTATGGAATAAAATATGATTTTATATCTTCTTTTGAGATACGAGAGTTTTTTACAAGCTTCTTTAGTAATAATTCCAAGATCTGATTTATGTACCTCTTCTAGGGTTCCATATATATTATGGACCAACCCGTGGTCAATCAGTGTTTGTAAGGAAATATTTTGAGATGCATGTCTTTGTATATTGTTGAAATATTTTAGATTTATATCTGCTTTTAATATAAGATATGTGTGACGAGGTTTAATTATTAAAACCTCATCTATATGTAATAATGGTAAAGTATGAATATTGATTACTATTCCCGAATGTTTTTCAGTTCCTTTATAAAGCTTCATAAAGAAGCTTTGAATATCCAGGAATATTCTTTCCTGTTTTTTAGCGTATTTTTCCCATATGAGATTAGTAATTTCTTGTGGAAAATATGATAATATTTGTTCTGTTTTGAAGCTTATGCGGGGAATAAGAAATTCGTAAGGTATATTATAGCGATATATATTTGTGTCCACTATTATATAGGATTGTGATAAATTATTAGTTATAAGCTGACCTCCCTTCTTGTCTTCACCTTTCTCATTGTCCATTCCTGCGGAATGAGAACATGAATTAGTGAGACTATAATATTTCGTATGGGGTAATTTTGTATCTATAATATTATCTAAGCTTATTTGTTCCATCATTTCGAGAGTCAGTCCTGCTAATTCTTCTATTAAATCTACCTCTTCCCCACTAGATTCATTTTCTGATAAATCATTTTCTATTTCATCAGTTTCTATGATAGAGTAGATTGATTCATCATCCTTTATTTCATCATCGCATACCAGTATATTTTCATTGACACTGTCTATAATGAATACTTTTTCCTGTTCTTCATATTTACTAGAATATCTCTTCTGATCTTTGTTAGGGCAAGTTTTGCTCAGGTGATCAGGTGAATTACATATAAAGCACCTACATGTTTTGTCATAGGTTTTTCTTGGATTATATCTTCTTATATTTCTTTTGTGTAAAAATGGAGCTCTATTATCTGATCTTCTTAAGAAGAATCTTTTCTTTGTTTTAAAGTGTTGATTATTTCTTTTATATGGCTTATAATATTTTTTCTTAATATGTCTTTCTTCTCCATATGTCATAGGTATTTGTATAATCTTATTGCAAAACCCATATTCTGATCTCTTCATAGATCTCTGGGCTTGTATGCTTGTGCATATTTTTCGGAGCTGTTTAAACACAAACATTATGGCTTGTGAAATGTTTACTACATATCCTTCGGAGGATTTTTTATATTCTTCAAATATCATAGTTCCTAAAGGATCTGGTAGCTTATTAAAATATTTTTCTACTATAGCTTTATTATATCCTTGCTTTGCAGTGGAGGCATTATATAGAAAATGTTGGGAAAATTCTTTTATGCCTTTCCAACCTGTTAAGGTGAGTTTTTCTAATTCCCTTAACCTATCATTTTGTAGAGTTGTGTATCCAATCTCTGGATCTTCTGCTATTAAAATATTAGATATCATATTTGCAAAGTTATTAGGGTTGTTTCCGGCTCTTTTTAATTCTCCATATAAATTAGGGTATGATTCTACCCATTCTTCCCATAAAACTTTTACTGATTCCCCAAGAAAAGTTTCTAAGTATGTAATCATATCTTCAACCTTATTGCCTATAGTATGTTGGTTTTGTATATACTTTTGGACTATTAAGCCTTTCCAGATGCTAAGTACATTAGGCCAGTCTATGGGGTCATGAGCAGCTAAATTTAATATTGCACCATCACTCCTTGAATTTTGGAATTTTACAGCCCTTTCAAATCCTCTACATTTATTTCCCATATATTTATATTGTCCAGGAATATATGTGGGTTGAAATGGTTCTTGTTCAGGTGGCCATCTCCCTGCCCTTCTTGTGGGTCTTTCATTTTCTCTTTCATTTTTCATTGAGGTTTCACCGGTTTGAGCTCTCCTCCTCTTTAAACTCCCCATTTCTACTTCCATAGCTTCCATTGAGTTATTCAAATTATATATGCTTTCATCATCTAAGTCATTATATAATTCAGCCTTATTAAGGTTATTATTTTGGGATAATGATACTTCTTCTGTTTCTTCTTCTTCTTCAAGGCTTTCTAACCAAAGATTATTATTTATATTCCATTGCTCTTCTTCACTTATAATATTAGAGGTACTTATATCTGATGTAATATTTGTTTCATTGATAACTATTTTCCTAGGAGTGGTCATATTATTCTCTATATTATTGTTTTTAATTATTTTTTCTTCTTTAGATTTATTTTTGGCTATCATAATTTCTTTTTGCTTTCTTTGTAGTCTTGCTATTTCTCTAATATAATATAACTCTTTTTCTCTTATTTTAGGCCATTCCATAGTCATAGAATGTTTATATTCCCACTCTATATGCTTTAAGTTTTGCTGCCAGTGAGCAATTTCCTCTTCTATATTTGTTATTTCCATACATTCAGTTATTCTTTTACTATTTCCAGTAGGTACATCGGGCTCATCTAATGCTGCAGATTTATAATTTGTAAACCTAATACTACAAGCTCCTTCACAATTTTGGTAACTAATATAATTTTCTGGCTGCTTTAACTCTTTCTTTTCTATTAAACTACTTATATTCCATTCTTCTCCCGCTCTTTCTTCAGAACTTATTTTGAGAGGACTCATAAACTTTATGCCTTTAGATTGCATACTTTCTATAACATCACTGACATTTACTCTATATCTTGAACTACTTCTATTTGTTAGTCTTCCTATGAACTCTATGCTTACTAATAAATTGGTACCCTTAAAGTCTTCATATCCTTTGGTTTAAAAACCAAAGCTCATTTTTTCAGCAAATTCTTTAACAGACATCATTAAGTCTGGAGCTATATATGTTATTAATTTATTTTCATTCATATCTCCTTCCATAAATCCTAAAGCAGCTTTATCTGTGGTTCCCCATCTTTTATCTAGCAAGGTTATTAGAACTTTTGTTCCTAATTTCTTTCTAGTCAAACCTTTTACTCCTATGATATACATTCCTTGGTGAATATATTTGTAACTAGAATATATGAGTTCATTTTCAATATTCTTACTTACTATTCTTAAATCAACTGGTTGAGTAAGAACACTTAGCTCTACTTCTCTAGATATTCTATATAATCCACTTTTATTTTCAAATATTCCCATATGATATACTTGTTGGGGTCTTATTTTTCTCAAGGTATCATTCTGATATCTTTCTAGGTCCTTTTGAATATCAATGACTTCCTCTAGATTCTCAATATCATCCTTTTTGCATGATAAAGACAACCTGTGCCTTATACCTAAGGGTTTTGAGTCTTGCCTTACTAACTGGAGGGCTTGGTCTCTTCTGATGGTATTCGTAGCTAATTCCATTTTTCTGAATTGATTGAATATGGAGATGCTATTATTCCTGAAGAGGCTAGTACTATATCTGTTTTATGGCACTCAAAGTTTAGTTTTTGTAAAACTTGGATTAACAACTGAAGAATAGTATTATTCTGTCTTATTATAATTTTGGAATCTTCTTTTGGAGAGTCGTGATCAGAGAATCCTACAGGTGGCGTTAAATATTTTGCAACTTCTGATAATGCTTGAGTATATTCGGACATATGACTTGTGATAAGATTAAAGTTTTTATTTCCTTCACTAATCTTTTAACTTCTAAGATCTCAGCTGAAGATTCTTTCAATATGTCTGCTTTAATAAAATTCTTACCTAAAGATATGATCTCTTCTTTAATATAATCGTTATTTTTGTAGACTGTATATTGCCTTCCTTTGGCTTCTTCTAATTTATGTAATATAATATCAATCTTATTATTCAGTCCACAATATTTTTTAGCAAGCTTTTGGTATTCGTTTACTAAACTTTCAAATTTATTATCAAGAATATCTTGTCTTTTTCCCCAAGATATAAAAAAGTTATATATTAGGTCTACAATGGTATTTAGCTGATTATGAGATGTATGCCAAATATGCTGTTCTGTTAGCTTTATTCTGCACCTTATGTTAATATTTTCTTTTGTATTCACCAACTTTTCTGTATTCACCTCTAAATTAAGATATTTTAATCTTTCAATGATTGACAACCTGTCTCCGATACCAGGGATATCAAAGCAGCACACAATATCTTTTTATCAAGCAACCTTTATATATATTTAGAGTATATAATTTTGATATATAGAGTATCTGTGTATTAGTAGCAGATATTTATTACTCAGGTATGCTTCAGTATATGCTGAGTATATTATCTGTATATGATATGCGGACGACGTGCGTGTGTACAGGATCTCGGAGGCTTGCGAGGCCTGCAAGACGACAGACTCGTGCGTGCTTCGGGTGTGTGAGTCCTACTCTGTACTCGCCATACTTCTCTCGAGCCGATATTCAAAGGAACGGACCGTCTTTCCCCAATATTCCCCAGCCAGGACACACTTCGACGAGCAACCACCGTCTCCCCAGGCAGTTCCACGCGAAGGGAACACTTCTCTACGCGCAACAAGGGTTCTCACAGGCGCCAGACTCAGGCTAAACGAGAACAAAACACACGCAGAGGTTTCTCCTATAGGGTCCCTAGCGTAGACGCTCATCTCGTGAGACCAGACCAAAGAACAGCAGGGATTTTCAAAGACCGACTACTCCATTAAAACAGACTCGATTACATACGGCTTTCCCTTTCGGGAAGCCCCGGACGGACGGAGCACAAGCTTACCTCGGGACAGGCGAGGCACCCGCTCACGCTCGCTACTGCTATGCTACAAGGTGGGTGAGAGGCTACAGGTGGGTGTGGTGATCTCTCTGCTCACTGAGGCTCTGCTTCTGGCTCGCTTGCCTTTCTCTTTCTTTCTGCTCGTTTCTCCGATCGTGTGTCTTGGTCTTCTCTCAGGCGAAGGCTTTATAGGAGCACCATCAACTTTATTCTTGGACACGTCAGGGACAGCCATCGAGCTCCAGCAGCGCCAGCGCACCGCCGTTCGTCATGCTCGCCAGCCGTCTCCAGGCACACTGCTGCGGCGTCTTCTATCTCACAGCTGCGCGCACCGCCTCGCGCAGGTAGATCAGCACGGCCATGGATGAGCACCGCCGATGCTTTTGAGGCTGACGCCTCGGGACTCAGCAGGGAGCAAGTCCCGCGGCCATCACGCGCCATTATCCTGCTGCCTAGGGAACAAGCGAGGGGCAAGTCCCACGACACACAGCATCATCATCACCATCATGAGGGGCTAACGATGATCATTAGCGCTGATATTGATTAATATATTCCTTCAATATATTCCATGTGAGGTGAGGTGTAGGCGTCCTATATATATATATTATATATATATATATAGGAGTAGTTACTCCCATGTGTATATCTCTTAATTTATAGAGTTTATAATCGGATGAAATATACGTAGATAAAGTATATAATCATACTAGACCTTCTAGGGTATTATATATGTCAAGTATGCAAGCATATATAGAGTATATGGTCATACTTATTTTATATACTATTATAGTAGTATTTTAGTAATATAATAAAAAATATGGGTTCTTTCTAAAAATTTCATGTAAGTAAGATTTGAAGTATCTTAAAATAAGTATATAAATATACTCAAATTAATAAATAAGTATGCACACATATACAATGTGGTTTTATTAAAGATGGGAGTAATTACTCCCAGGAGTATAGAAAACTCACCGTATATATATATATATATATATATATATATATATATATATATATATATATATATATATATATATATATCTATTGAAAAAAAGAAAAAAAAATCCGAGGAAATAAAAAGTGACAAGTGTTCGAAACCTCAAGAAGATAGATCCCGAGGAAATAAAAAGGGAAAGTGTGCGGAACCTCGAAAAAAAGAGAAAAGAAAAGAAAAAAATGAGTATTAGAAAAAATGGGCACGTGCCCGACAATAGAATTAGCCCGATAGCCATGTGTCTCTAATAGACAAAAGAGAGTGCTATATTCAAAAGAGCATCCGCCTCTATTTTCTATACACATACACTTCTCTTTGGATCCATTGTTTAATTTGACAACATATGTTTTAAAACTTTTTTAAAATTCATAAAAACTCCGGAATAATGGTGAAGTGAAAGAGCTAGAGACATGGTGTTTGATTTGATTGTTCTATCTTCCAATTACTCAAGATTCAACGTAAAGTACTAAGCCTGTGATAAATAATATGATATCTTTTCTAATCCAAATGAGAACTTTTGTTTGAATGCATGTGTACTTGTTAGAAGTGCAGATATTGCAGCAACTCCTAATCCACCGTTGAGTTTGACTTTGCTAAGGGACTAGCAAAGTGTAAGTTTGGGGGAACTTGTTGACGCTCACTAATGCTCATAATTAACCATCAACTATTGCATGAAATGACACCAAATGAATCACAAAGCATAATTGTAGGGTTTAAAACTAACAAGTTCCACAAGTTTTGGTGCTCTCACTTGTTTTGTAGGACATCCATATTTTTACCATATAAAAGTATCTCAAGTGATGAAACAGAGCACATCATTGCGAAGACCTCGTCGAGATGATCAAAACGGATATATGATTTGCTATATTTGGAGTCCCGGAGCGAGAGTCCTCAATGGATACGACTTGAAAGATTCTAGAACATTTCAGAAGACACGAGAAGGCGACCCACGGAAGGCGGGGCCCACCTATCATAGAGGTAGACCGACCGGTCTCCCCCTTGGACCGACCGGTCTGGTATAGGGCCCAAGTTCGCTCCCCTTCGTGTGACGCACTCCAACCGACCTCTTCAACGCGTTTTGGCCCATTAAGGGCCATGTGCATATGACGAAGGATTTAGTACCACATCGCTTGCCCAAGGTGGAGGGGAGGCCAGGAGCCCCTATATAATAAACCTAGGACCCCCCTGAGGCAACACAACATCATCATTGAGTTGTAGAGGCGTCCCTCGAATGGATAACCTCTCCTCTCTATGTAATTAGGTTTAGATTTTCCAATGTAATAGCTTAGCTCTAGTCGGGAGTTAGGGAGAGCGGAGCTGCGCTCCGGTTCTGGAGGAGTCTTCAGAGTTTTGGTATGTCTTTGTATCTTTTCTTTGTAAGACTTATGCTTTAATATATTTATCTTCTCTATTTACTTTATGCCTTTTATATTATGATTAGTATAGTTGTTATGTTTTAGCATAGGATCTCCGCTCGCATCGAGTGCTCTAGTTATAGGCCATAATTAGAGTAGTAATCGATAGATTAGACTTGGTGTTTAGTCTATAGGTTACCTGAGGTTGCGCTCAACCCCACGGATAGTTGTGGTAGCCCCAGGTGGTGACAGCCCTGATGGCCGACGTATTCCACCACGTTCGGGTTGATGTTCGTAGGACCGTAGTCAGAGCTTCCCAACCCCCTTCTCATCCCTTTCTGTGGTTGGTGTTCTGATGTCCCAAAGTGTTATTATATGACTGCTATATCTTTTCATCCTTGTTACCTTAGAACCCAAGTAATAGAGAAGTACATAGGAACCTTGATCTCTCCTGTTGTCCTCTCACTATAGTTATCTATACATTTATCATTAAATTCTCTTTATTGTGCTTTCATTCATTATCATATCATATATCATTCACTCCTGCTTTAGTCTAATTAGTACTCTGAGTTAGTAGATGCATGATAGTGAGTTATCAGATTCTTGACCCTTGCTTCCTAGTGGTAAAATATAAATAACGATCCTGGAATACTCCTGGTAAAATGCTACAATGGTGTTCTGTGCGCTTGCAGAATCTTTCATATTCTATTTGCGTTAACAAACGTCAACACTCACTTATTCATACTTACTCGCATGCTTGCTTGCATGTTTCACCATTATATTATTAACTCCACTTCGTATTATATCTGAGATGTGATGCGGATGGTGAACCCTTGGGAATGGTTTGGCGGGTGATGCCAGACTTGGTGATGTGTGAGCGTGCTACGTGTGTGACTTGGGTGTGTGGAGGGTGAGGGTTGTGTCGACCGAGCCGGAATATACGACGAGCCTGGTGCGAGTCTTATCATGGGGCAGATCTGGATGCCCCTGTGGTGATGAAACTTGTGGCGGGTTAAGTAGTGACTTGAGGTGGATCCGGGTGTGAGCCGTTGGTGGATCTCGGGTCAGGAGCGTGTTGTGGTGGCACAGATAATGAAAACCTTTGAGAAGACATTCCGGCTTAGTCACCCTAGGTGGAACGGGGACCTGACCACGGGGAATACCCTACATGCCACTCGCTCTTTATGGACGGGGACGGTCGGACTACCTGGTAGGGTAATGCCACTACTGCTAGACAAGAGAGTGCGAGGAAGGTACGGGTATGAGAGTCCCACACCCTTCCGAGACGATCACGGCTCCCACTTCAGGAGAGGGAACGTGACTTCACAGACTTAGCCATCCCAGACGGACTTGGGATGATTCCAGGGCTGAGTGGTAGGGTGGCATTACTCTAGGCCGGCAAGCGACCGATATCTGCCTAGGCATCTCCGGAGTGCCGATGATGGTGATCTTGTGGATGTTGTAGAACCTCTGCAGAGTGTATGGTTGATCGATCGATACGTTAGCCAATTCGTTGGCTGCGGACCTTTTCCCTGACTTGTTTCTGACTAGTGAGAGTTCTCTTTTCTCCCCCTGGTATGTGAGTGCCGGCCGTGAACCTGGTGTGAGGTCGCGGGCCGTTGAGACAAGGCTGGGAGGGAGCTGGCCTTTGTCGACTGAGTGTGAGAGATGAGATGAGGTGATGGTGTGGTGATGACTGGGATGTATATGGATATGGATATGGTGGATGAATGCAGATGTGTGTGATTGGGAATGTGTTAAAACTTGATAACATTACTATAATGATTATTATTACTGCTCATGCGCTAGGATGCAAATCCACAGCCAAATCTTAGGATCGCCAGATCCCTTGTTTATCTTTCCACTAAAGCTCATCGGTGCTGACTATGACCTGCACACATCTGGCGGTGTGCAGATTTCCTGCTTCAGAGGTACTGACTCTAGAAGGATTAGGAGGTTTCGTGCCTATGCTCAAGTTTGGTTCGAAGGATCCGGTCGATGCTGCGCTACGACAACTTTGATGATGCCGTGAAGGAGGAGCCTTCACTCAGTAGACTTCCGCTAGAATAGACTCTGTAATAGGTGATACTCAATGATGTAATGCTTATAACTATGTAATTATTATGATGTATGACTGTGATATCGACTGATATATGATAATATGATAAGATCAGTTCCTGGTTTTGTCATATTATAACTCGTTCTATGGATTTTCCCTTCGCGGAAAATTGAGGATGTTTCAGTTGGTATCAGAGCCATACTTGACCTTAGGATGAAACCTCAGGACCTAAACACTAGTATAGAAGCCAAACATCTCGTCTAATAACTGCTGACACTTGATTCTTTGCCCGCCTTGACTTCTGCTACTTCTTGACATTCTTACCCTGGAAGGACTGTCTAGAAAAGGACATACCCATGACTGCCCACGCTAGACGGTAGATGTGTGAGACTTTAAGGTTTAAAGAGTCACCTTAAGTCAACACTATGCATATAGGAGTTGTAATGCTATCTGATTGCCTGGAATCTTGAGTTTCTGCACTTTCATTCATTTTTACTACTTGAGTCCGGTTAACTCGGGATAAGTCCAACCCAAGACCCTCCATGTAGTACCTAAGTGACCCAACTACCCAAAGTTACGAAATGATGCACCATGTCTTTCTAGACTATTTACAAAGAAGATTTGATTTCTAAACTTCAGTTTGAAAATTTCCCTCTATTTGGTTGAAAATATAAGCCATTTTCTTTGTAAAATTTGGATTTATATTTTCAACCTCGAACATGTCTTGGATTTCAAAAGCAACTATCCTAATAAGTTTTCCAAAATCTACTTCAAAAGTTGATTCGAAAATGACTTCTCTTTAAAACCGTGTTATTTACAAAATCACTACTTTCCAATAATTGTCGTAGATTTGAAAAGCTCTTGTACTCCAAAAAAATCTTTTAAAACAAGAGTGTGTGTTTAATTCTCAAAAATCAAAAGGATTTCAAAAGTTTGATTGCAAAACTTACATTGATCTCGACTATTTCTAAAAACCCGCACTAGATTTAAAAAGTGTTACGGAATGTCTCTTTCAAAAGGATCTTTCAAACCATGCATCCTCTCTATTTCGAAACACCGTTTTGCCAAAAGCCTTATAAAAAGATTTGATTTCAAAATACTTCCCTTTCAAAATGGCCATTCCTTTTTGAAAGAAAACATAATTGGTCTCTTCTCAAACTGATTCCTATCAAAAGCTATTTACAAGCAGTGTGAAAAACCTCTTTCTTTTCAAAAGCGTATCAAACCCCGTTTACAAGAAAACCAAGTTTTGTTTTCACCCAGCGAAATGTTTTTGAACCCAAAGTCCTCGGCTCGATTTTGTTTTAAAATGATTTTGATTACGAACTAAGAGCCAAGTCCCTTTCTCGAAAAAAGACACGATTTAAAAAGCAGTTTCAAACTAGTTTCGTATGTTTCAAAATTAGTTTCAAAACAAAAGGGAGCAACGTCCCATTTCAAAAACTTTTGTGTCTTCATTAATCGTTTGTTTCTAAGCTCTTAAAAATAAACGAGTGTGTTTTGCTTTCGTGAGCAAAAAGACTTTCAAAAGACTTTGACTTAAAAATCTGTGATGATTTCGAACATCTTCAAAACCCAATCTGGATTTAAAAAGCTTTGCAAAAACATTTCTTTGAAAGGACTTCAAAACTGCGCGTTTCCACTATTTCAAAAAAAAATCTTTTAACCGGAAGCTTGTTTGGAAAAGTTTACGAAATAGTTTGAGTTCCAAATGCTCTCTTTTTAAAAAAGACTTAACCACCTTTCAAAATCTTTTAAAAAGGAGTTTGGAAAACAAAAATTTCTTTAAAAAGCTTTGGTACTAAAAGGCTCAAAACCTATTTTAAACCTTTTCAGAATCCCTTTAGAACGCTTGTTTCAGTTTAAAAAAATAAATAAATAAAATTATTTGAGTTTCAAAACCAAATGGGCTATGATCTATTTTCAAAATGTCCATGTTTTAATTTTAAAATTCAAAGGTCGTTACCCTCTCCTCTTTGTGAAAGATTGCAAAACAAAGGATTTTAACAGAGAACTTTCAAAAGTAATTTTAAAGGTTTTTCTTTCCCTTTCCCCCTCTAGCTCGGGATAGCGAGTTGTTGTCGGTAACTTTTGGTAGTGTGTCGTGATCACAACCCACGACGCCGCTATGAAACTTGGGGCCCCATGTGTGATGCATCCACATGGCTAGCTGCCGAGCGTATAATGGTATCGCGGTACGTGACTGTGACTACTCCGAGAGATACCCGCATACCACCGTGATCCTTAGCTTAGCTTCCAAACCCACTTTCAAAAGTGTCTATTTGGAAAAAGAAAAGAGTTGTTCATTTAAAACAGAGGATGTTTTGGATTCTGAAAATTCCCCTTCAAAGGTCATGTCTTGATTTAACAAAACTTTTAAACCAAAACCCTTGATTTGATAAAAGGTCATGATTTGATTTAACAAACTTTTAAACCCAAACTCTTGATTTGATAAAACTTTCGAAGGAAAAAGACTTTCTGAAAAGATTATCTCCAAATAAAACTCTCTTGCTTTCGAAACTCGTGACCCGTATCAAATATTTCTGAAACCTTGCCTTTATTTTAAAATGTTGTTTGAAAAGAGGTTTTTGAAACTCTCGTGGTGTGTCTTTTGAAAAGATTAAGAAAAGTTTCCTTCCCTCAAACAGCCGTTTCAAAAGAAATAGTGTATGAAAATTGATTTTCAAAGGCTTTTTAAAATGTCTCGTGGAAAAAAGGGGGGTTTTGGTTTCAAAATTTAGAACTGACTTCATAAATGGTTTTCGTCTCGTTTGAAAAATCTTTGATCAAAGAAAAGGAGTTTCCGCAAAATGGCGCTTGATCTTGTTTTACAAAAATCGGTTTCAAAATTGCGTTTGAAACATGTTTTCCAAAATCGTGGTTTACAAAATGCTTTCAAAACAATGTTTGAAATAGTTTCTTAAAACCGTGGATTTGCAAAAATAAAATGCTTTCAAATGGTTTTCGAACTCGGATTGCGAAAGGCTTCAAACCTTCTCTACCCATGTTTTGAACACCCGTAGTTTTCTTAAAAGAACTTGTTTAGCAAAATCCTTTTAACCGTTTAAGAAAATAATCTCTCCCTTTTCAAATGTCCTATTGCAAACTATTTTCTTAAAAAGGATTTGCCAATGCCCTGTTTCAAAAGATTTTTGCAAAATGCACTAGTACATATAGGTCGCCTAACGGAAACCATCAACCCTAGGTTATGCCCACCAGTTCAACCTTCTAGTGATAGATACCCCTAAATCTCGTGGATGAGATTCCTATAAGGGGGGTGGACTGTAACAACCCGGATTTTTGACTAACCAAAAATACAAACTTTTTAAAACTTTTCGTGCAATGTGTGAAGCATATGGTCGCTAGGTCGAGCGATAACCAAACGTAGGAGTGAATGCTTGTGAAACGTCGCGTTCAAATGAAGTTGCTAGTAGATGGGAGCTTGTGTTCACGAGATAGATTAGGGTTGAGTCGAGTTTAGGTTCGGAGTGCACAGATCCATAGCAGGTTCCTCCTCTTGGTCTCCATTGTTCTAACTTCGACCTTATCGATTCATAATAAACCCTAGGGGGGAAATCATTTCTTCCTTTTTCCCAAATTATATAAGGACCTCTCTTGTTTTTCTCAGCGAAGATCTGATGAATCTTCCCTCTAAATTTATTCCAATTTTCCTTTACCAATTCCTCCAAACCCCATTTGAATCCCTGTCAAACCCCGTTTGAATCCTATTTAGATTCCCTCAAATTCCCTAAATCAAAAATGGACAAAACTTCCTTCACCCCTTGGGCCCAAACTCCCTTCTCCTGTCACCTCCTTTCCCTCCTTGGACCGCAAGACGCCCAGGCCCGTTTCCCCCTCCTTCCTCTGCTGGCCCAACACACAGGGCTCTCACCCTGGCCCCCCTTCCCACTTGGGCCTTGTGACACCCTAGTGTCAAGCACTGCATTAGGCACTGCATTTAGATACTAAGAAACATGAGCAATGCATTGCATCATTTTCATGTGCATGAGAGTGTTTTGTCTTTGTTTATTCATTTGGATTTGGATTTCTTTTGACTTGATGATTTAAATGGATTTCTGTTTTGGCAACGAGTTGTATAAAATAGAGAATATTGAGTAGAGTGCTTTTCATGTTGGAGTTTTGACCTAGTTCTATATAGTGTGTTAAATAAGAATAAGTCAAACGAAATGGTTTATGTTTCAAAATTTGCTTTGTTTATGTGGAGGATTTAAAAATGGTTTTCAGAAAAAGTGTCTTATATGAAAGTTGTAGAGAAAATTATTTTGAGCAACTTTCATATTTGGGTCAAAACCTAGTTTGGAGTTTTTGAAACTGTTTCGAATGGTCAAAGTTTGAAAAGAATTTGGAAAAAGAAAAAGGAAAACGTTTTCTCCCGCGCCAACCCTTCCGGCCCATCCGGCCTTTCGGCCCAACTCGCGCGTGCCGGCCCAGCTCGCCCGCTCGCGTGCGCCGGCCCGCTCCCGCACTCGCCCGCGCGCCGCGCGCGCCGCGCGCCGCCGCCCGCCTGACGCCCGTGCCGTACGCCGGCCGCAAGCGCCGCGTGGCCGCCTTCGCCTGCACCGTATCCCGCTCGCCCTATCGCCGCTAAATCGTTGCTCGCTCGATCACGCCACGATCCCTGCTCGCCAGTCGCCGCTCGCCTCGCCTGCCGTGCCCGCTCACCGTGCACGGCATCGCCCGCGCTGCCCCGCCGACCGCGCCGCCGTGTCCCGCCACGACCACCGGCCGGTCAAGCCGATCAAAACCCCGAGCGCACCGCACTCCCCTCTCCCCACTGCCATTCTAGCTCGCCCGCTCTCACTCCCGCTCTCCCTCTCAGCTCCCACGAACGCGCAAGCATCCGCCACTCTCGCCGACCGTTCACCACCATCACTCCCCTCCACCGTTCCGGCCACACCCGACCACCACCATCCAATCCCTCTCGCCAGCCTCTCCGCACACGCCTGAGGACGAAGTGCCTCTTTCGGTCCGTCAGTCGCCACCGCCGAGCCGCAACGCCGTTCTTCCCCAACCCGAGCTTCACCGACACCTCTTCTTCATCCTCGAGCTTCACCGAGCCAAGGCAAGGTGAGAACACCACCCAGTCTCAACGCTACCGTCTTCTACCACCCGTTTCTCTCCGGCCGAGCGCCATGGGCGCCGCCGCGGACCTCGCTCGTGGCCAAGCTCCTCTGGAGCCACCCGGGCCAAACCAACCCCGTAGCTTTGCTCCTTAAGGTTCACTCGAGCTTTTGCCTTCCCCAATTTCTCCGACGACCGCCAGAAACAGCGTAGCCGTGCGATGCCGCTGCCTCCGTGCGCCGCCGCTCGCCGCCGGCATGCTCCGGCCGTGCGCTAGCCAAACCACCTACACCACTCGATGCGCCTCATCAAGTCGAGTTCGCAAGCCTAGCTTCCCCGCCGGCGACCTCACCGTCGGCGAGGAATCGAAGGTCAAACCTCTCCCCTGTTTTCCGTCTCGCCCGAGCCCTCGAGCCAGGCCTCGAACGGGCGATGGCTTTCCGTCTCGCCCGAGCCCTCGAGCCAGGCCTCGGACGGACGATAGTTTTCCGTCTCGCCCGAGCCCTCGAGCCAGGCCTCGGACGGGCGTTTGTTTTTCTGTCTCGCCCGAGCCCTCGAGCCAGGCCTCGGACGGGCGTTTGTTTTTCCGTCTCGCCCGAGCCCTCGAGCCAGGCCTCGGACGGACGATAGTTTTCCATCTCGCCCGAGCCCTCGAGCCAGGCCTCGGACGGGCGATGGCTTTCCGTCTCGCCCGAGCCCTCGAGCCAGGCTTCGGACGGGCGTTTGTTTTTCCGTCTCGCCCGAGCTAGGCCTCGAGCGAACCCTCGGCCGCTGTCACGATTCGAGCCAGGCCTCGAGCGAGCGCACACCTTTCCGTGCGCCGAGTGTTTTTCCAGAAAACGTTTTCCAAAATGTTTTTCTTTTTTTTCAGTAAATGCTTGTTTATTTTGTAGATCCTGTTTTGTTAGTCCAAATGGAGTGCTTTCAGTTTTGTTAGCTTGTTTGTGAGTAGATCTGCCAAAGAAAAATATAAAAGTATTTTTGATAAAAGTTTATTTTACTGTTTTCTTTTATTCCAGTTTATATGCTTTTGCTAAGATAAATGGTTATATATGTTGTCTGGTTGAGTTAATTCCTGGAAAATTTGGTGTAAGTTTATTATCATATTTTACACCTGTGAAAAATATATGATGCACTGTTTATGTGGAAAAAATTTATGTTATGGTTTAAAGTCCTTTTTGGCTGATTTCTTAGAATAAATGTTAAGGTGTTTTGTATGCTGAAATAAAATATGGGAAAATTTGTGTAGTATCTGTTCATGAGGTTCAAGATGAGAAAAATGGAAGCATGATCTGTTATGTGAAGAAATCTGGAGATGCTTTACAAATGTGCTTTTCTGTGTTTTCCTTTGAAAATTCATGTAAGAAATAGTATAATGTTTCTGTTCATGGAACTTTCTTGATAAGCATAAAATGTGAAGTAGAATCTGGGAAAAATATGAAGTCTGTTGTTTAACACTTTTTGGATGGAGAGCTAGTTCAAAGCACCTTTTTGGGCAGTTTGCTTGTTATTTTTATATCTGCAGTTCTGTATTTTATTTTTGGCTGAAATTTGTTCAGTGGAGCCCAGCAACTCTTGTTTGCCTTCTGGAATTTTTGTGGATTTTTCTGAATCCAGAAAAGTGCACTTGCAGTTCAAACTTAAGTTTCTTTTGAATTATTTATTAATCGTCGCATACAATAGGATCGACCCCGCCGGAGCCCGACCAGGAGCAGGAGATAAGCGCCGAGCAGCAGATTCCGGAGCTCCAGCAAGCCAAGGAAGCCGACCCCGTCCCCGTCACTAACTTGCCCGAGTGCCCCTCTCACGAGGCCTCGGTCTTCACCCAAGGCAAGCCCCGGAGCATTCTAAGTCTCCCAGTATTTACAATTAAATTACTTGAGTCCTTTTATATTGTGATGCATTAGGTTTAGGAGTTGAATGAATCCTATTTGCTGCATTACCATTCCTTGAAAATTGATTAATATCTACCTTGTTATCCTGTTATTTAATTGCAATGTAGAATTGTTTAGCCTGCTTAATAAAAGTAGTAGTTAAGGATGTCTCCGTAATACCTTGATGGGTACTTACCGGATCACGGTTGGCTATATTTGCTATCGTGGAAAAGAACCTGAGTTGTAGTGAAATACGGTCAACTGGAAGGCAAGGCACAAGTTTGGAAACTTGGGGCAGTCCGTCCGTTGGATCGTGTAGGTTTGTATCGATGTTGGCCCTCGTTCATTTTTGAACGCGCCCTTTTACTTAGGGATATGTCGGTGCCGTAATCATCGACCCCAAAGCCGGTTAGAAGCTGTTCGGGCCGGTCTCAACCCGTGTCGTGCCCTCTAGTATGGAAATTGCGATCTGCCGCGTGAGGCCATCGCCAGGTTCCAATTGGGCGGTCCATGCTTGAACCGCGGCGATTACCACCACGAACAAGCGTTGAGCGGTTGCCCAATGCATGGACCCGACGGGGAAAGTGTGGGCTGGTATTAAAGGTCTTTCATCAGCTGGTTTGGAATTCGATTCGAGTCGCCGTCTCCCCCGGTTAGTGAGAAACTATGGCGAGCTTCACCACGATACAACTCCATGTGATATCTAAAGGTTCAACTAAAATGTGGACAAGTCAACTGGATATGGTTATATTATTTGTCTGCTAGACTCAAGTGTGTGCAATAGTTCAGGTGCAAACCTAGAAGAAGGAATAGGTATAAAAGATGACAGCTCATCATTATCATTAATTACCGCTTATCTTAAATTGAGCTTTTCGCAAATTCAAGATCCCAGCTCCACCCAAAAAGGCCTTGCATGTCCTTAGTGTCTTTATTTTCAATTGGACGGGTAAGTCTAGCTGAGTACATTCCCGTACTCAGGGTTTATCCCGTTGTTGCAGATGGCCAGGTCTACTTCGGCTATTGTAAGCACTGCCTCTACCCAGTGGAAGGTGATGAGGAGTAGGCCCAGGGCAGGGTCATCCAGAAGCTTTTCCCTTTTCTTTTGCTGGACTGAGACTACTAGTTGCACATTATCTTAAAAAGGGAGGAGTGAGTTGTGTCGAGTGGATTTATCAAAACAATTATTTGAACCACGTGTGTGGTGGTCATGTGTTAAAAACTTATTTAAGCTTCCGCACTTTTAAAATTTAGTATTGTAATAACTCCGTTTTAAATTCCGCACTCTGATATTTTAAATTCGGTTTCATTTTCGCTATGTTGTATCTTTACGAATGTAATCCTTGAACGATGCGATCCTGTATGATGTATGGTGTTAGAAATCCTTCGAGGTTTTCGGACTACCGGGGTTATATGGGTTCAAGTATGAGTCAAGGTCAGACGGATTTGACTAAGATAATACTTGAGCTCTTATAATCAGGACGGTTCCGCCACAGGCCTAGCCCAACCGGCCTTCCACAGCCCCACCACACAAACGGCCCAGGCCGGCCTGCGGCCGCGCCACCCCCAATCCTAGGTAGCACGCACCGCTCCCTAGAACTACCGCGGTAGCCGCCCGACGCGCAGCACGCACGCACGCGCCGCGCCCGCTCGCCCCCTCTGCTCCACGCAATGGCATCGCCCCTTCTGCTCCACGCGATTGCAGCCACGTGCCCTTGGCACGCCTTCCGAGAATCAACGCCGTCCAACAGTACTCCCAGCGCCTCCTTAACCCTAGACGTGCAGCTACTTAAGCTGAGCAGCCGCCCTGCATCTCGTCTTTCCCATGGACGCCGCCACGCAGCTCCTCCCTTTCCTCTTCCTCATAGCGCCGCCGCAGCTCTCCGTCCTCGGCCACCGCTAGCCTGATCCCCTCCGACCTCGCTCGAGCTCGGCATGGGCGGGCCACCGGAGACGCTCGGAGCACCCCGTCCCACCGCAGTCGCGCCGGCTTGGCGCCCTGACTGCGTCGCCTACTTGTCGCGTGCGTGGCTGGCCGCAGCCGGAGCGGACGCGCCAGGCCAGGCTGCGGACTGCCCATGCCACGCTGACGAGCTACAGCGCCCGCGACCTCCTCCGATCGCGCCGACCACGCCGATGTTGCCCACCGTCCGTGAACGCCGATGCCCTTCACCACAACGTCATGCCACGACGTCGCCCAGCCACACCGCCTTCGACCACATCGAGCCATTCCACCTCGCAGCCAGCCACACAGCTCGCTCCACCGTCCACGACCCTGATCGACATCTTCCTCACCAGTCGGCCGCGCTGCGCCGTGCTCTGGTGGTGTTCGCGTCGCGCCACAGACGCACGGGCCGACCCCGAGCATGCCGTGGACTTCCCCGGCACCCCTTCACCGGCTAGCAACTAGCCTCGCCCTTGCCGAGCTCCTCCTTGCCGCCGGTGAGCCTCTGAAACCCAAGACCCTTTCCATTAGTGCCGATGTCGTTTACCTCTGAGACCTGCCTTCGTGCCGTTGTCTGCACTACTGCAGGAAGGGCACGACCTTGCTGCACCATGCCGCAACATCACCTCAGCTGGAGGCTCTGCCACCACGACGGACTCACTCACCACGCCCTGCTGATCGGCCGACCACGTGCTGCAGTTTGGCCAAACCGTGCCCGTTGTTCAGCCGAAGCCGCGCCCGTTGTTCGGTCGAAGCCGCGCCGAACCCCTCCACCTCGCTCGACGTCTTTTCCGGCCGAGTTGCTGTTCGGCCGACCGCGCGCCCTGTTCGGTCGACGGCGCCACTTCGTTGAAGCCTCGTCTTCCCCGCCATCGTCAAGGTCGAACCCGTGAACTCTTGTAAATGCTACCCTCGACGTTAGCGCGGCAATGGGTTTGAAGGACCGGATTAGCGACCAGAGGGGAGGGGGTGAATGGGAGCTTCAAATTTAACTAATGAATTGTATAGCCCTTGTCCCAGACAATCACCCAAGAAGCAAAGTCTTGACACGACCAGAGAGTTCATGACCTACAAGTAGGTGGATACCCTAGGAAATGTCCTAGAGGTACAGCGGAACCTCCGGAGAAACTCCAAAACCAACTGCCAAAGCCACGGAGCAAAGCTGCACAGACTGCAGGGTCGCGGACTGTCCGCCTCTAGAAGTGCGGACTGTCCGCCGGCAAAAGGACAGAAACAGAACTGCTCTGATCAAGTTCTGGACAACTCCCGGACTGTCCGCGGTTTGCACGCCGGACAGTCCGCCGTATAAGTGAACAGTAACTGAAGAGCGTCTGATGCAACCCCTGTGCTGCGTCCGATGTGACCCCGGACTGTCCGCGGGTCACTGGCGGACTGTCCGCCGGCCACGAGGCCGAGAACAGTAACGCGCTGTGCAGTCCTGTCCTGAGCAAATCCCGAGTCCCGGACTGTCCGCCACTGAAGGGGCGGACTGTCCGCGAGTGAGCAGAACGCAGGAAAAGCTCTCGGGACAAACTCCAAATCGATCAAAGCTTCACCAAACGAAAAGGGACTTTGATCAAACTTCTCCCAGATGATCCTCTATGTATTGGGGTGCTAATTCTAAGAAATCATCGCACCAAACCAAGTAGATTAAGAGAGATTCGTGGATCACCGTAAAAGGGGGAAGAATGAAGAACAACCACGAAATCAACCCGATCTCCTAGACCGTGAGGTTTGAGATAAATTCCTTCGGTGGAAAGAATAGCCTCACGATCTAGAACATCTTGGTTCAAGAGGATTTGCAAGAAACACACCAAGAGAAGAGATCAAGCGACGGGAAAATAGACACCAAAAGCAATCCGCGAAGAACACAACAAAACGCGAATCGCAGGCACACAAATTGCAACCGTGTGGCGAACACACGCTACAAACGTGAGGTTACGGCCTCACTTCCTAAACTTCCCAAAACACAGAGACATGATTGATTGTTCTGGGGATCCTCTACAGCTAGGTATGATTAGAACCCTAAGCGGGGGCTAGAGAGAGAGTGCTTAGAGCAAATGGCTGAAAGGATGTAAAGGATAAGAGGAGAGGAGGGGTGCCTCTCTTATTTATAGCCTAAACAATAATCCCCTTCTAACCCTAGGATAACTGAGCGAAACGGCCAACCCTAGGGGTATCCCGGTCCAACTCTGCTTGAGGTTGATCCGACGGCCACGCGCCTTCCTCACCCTTAGCTTCGCCTCGACGCAAGCCTTAGGATGCCGCCACGTGCCGCCCTTGTCGACCACCGCGCCTTCCTCGCGGATAGCTGCGCCGCCGCGCCAGCCTCTCCACGCCGCCACGTGTTGACCGTCCTTTTTTGCGGACTTCCCCCCGGTTTTGAGGCCCAAACCGGGAAACCTGGGCCATCCCCTGGTTTTGAGGCTGAAACCGGGAAACCTGTCCTCCGGCTGAGTTTTGTGGCCCAAACTCAGAAAACCCGCGCCCCAGGTTTTGTGGCCCAAACCTGGAAAACCGTCCTCGCCGAGTTTTGAGGCCCAAACTCGGAAACCGACCTCCCCAGGTTTTGAGGCCCAAACCTGGAAACCGTCGATGGTAGCTTTTTGAGGCTCAGCTACCGAACCCGTGCCGTAGACGGGATGTGATTTAACACACCCCGAGTTCCAGCACCGATGTCGGAGCATGTCCACCCTCCACGTCGGGCACAGTGCCTTCGCCATCCTTCTCGGCCTCCCGCCAAGTGTCACGACGCCATCACCTTCCTCCCGACTCGGCCGATGCACCGCACATCCCCATGTCATCTTGCTTGTCGACGCCATGTGCCAGCTACCACAGCTGGTCCTCAGGTCTCCCGGTCCGTCAGTCCAAGCTCCACGTTCGCCCTTCACCGCTCCCGGTCCGTCGGCACGACACATCC
This sequence comes from Coix lacryma-jobi var. lacryma-jobi, assembly GCA_009763385.1. Taxonomy (NCBI): domain Eukaryota; kingdom Viridiplantae; phylum Streptophyta; class Magnoliopsida; order Poales; family Poaceae; genus Coix; species Coix lacryma-jobi. The sequence goes on from CM019824.1 coordinate 7,417,644, forward strand.
CGCTTGACCTTGACCTCACCTTAGACCACTGTCTCCGAGCTCTGCACCTGCACATCAACACAGCCAAGAGACATGTTGCCCGTTGATCGATCACTCATCACTCAGGAAAGGAACCACAAGGGCACATATCAACCTTGTGTTCTCAATCTCCCCCTTGATGAGTGCATCGTCAACTCATAGTAACCGTAACAAAAATAAAAGAAAGCAGAATAAGATAGAAGGAGAAAACTTACTCGAGATGTTCAAAAGCCAGAGAAAAGGCCGAAGAAGAACACTCAAGATAAGCAAAGCTTGGTCCCCAAGGACATGGGCAAAGGTTTGACACAACCAAGCAAGAGATCGGAGCAACGACTCATCAAGGAGCAAAACTCGATCAAACACAGAGCATAAGACTTGGTTCCCAAAGATATGGGCAACGGCTCGACGCAACCAAGTCAAAGACAAGCTAGTCCTCAAGAAGAGGCAAAGAGGGCTCAACACCACTAGCTGAAAGCTCGAATACCAACTGAAGACTGCAAAGAAAGCAACTACTGCTAGTCCCTCAAGATAGAGGCACAGAGGCTCAACACAACCAGCAGTAGACACGATACCAATCAAGAGACTGAAACTCTCTCTAAAGAAAGCGAAAACTCCCCCTTACTCAAGGACTCCCCCTCAACACCAGCAGTAGACATGATACCAATCAAGAGACTGAAACTCTCTCTGAAGAAAGCGAAAACTCCCCCTTACTCAAGGACTCCCCCTCAACAAGTGAAGCACCAATTGCAAATTGTCACCATAAAATCAACTTTCTCCCCCTTGGGGACAATTTGCAAGCAAAAGACAAAGGGAAAAGAGTTAAAAAGAGTCAGGCGGTGCTAAGGTCATGCCTATCGGAGCCAGACACATGCATATGAGTCAAAAATGCATGTTAGCAGCTTCAGGTATATACTCGAAAGAGTGAATAAATGCTCTAATGAGTGCTGATCCGATGTCAAAGCAACATACACACGTGCTAACAAAGGCTCGAACTGATCACTAATTACAAGATGTGAAAGCATAAGTTTCAGTGAGCAGTTTTAAGCCATTCTGAAAGAGGTTTCACCATTAAGATAGCACTAAACATGTATAGACAGGAAGTCAACAAATGCTAAAATATGTATACAAGGTGAACTACCCCTAGCAAGGTTCAACCATCATGCTATAGAATGAAACATAGACTTGTGTTTTTAGATTTTATCGGAGAATTTGCAGCGGTTATTAACACAAGTTCAAAATCAGCATGTGATTGCGAGAGGTTGAAAGCTTGTCATTGCCTAACTTTTCAACCGTGCTAAGCCTATGCATATGCAGTGAGAAGCTTAAAGCATCGGTTTCGGTCTTACACTACACGGCTCAAGTTTAACTCAATGTGCAATGAGAAACAGTCTCGATACCGTGATGTGCTGACAAAGCAATCCCATCTCGATCTTTTCAATTCACTACAACTTGGTTCATTTTAAGTAGAATATGAACAATCCAAGCAAGTGAATGACTCAGAACTAGAGACATAGCAACTTAGCATATATGAAATAGCTCAAATGACCTCAACACCTCCTACACATGCTAGTTGCCAATCTCAATGGTGAACATATATCAAATTTTAAGTTTATTAATCATGTTCATCATTCTGAAAAAATAGCTTAGCTCACAATATGTATCAGTGATCAACAAGAGCCTAAGCTACAAGCATCATCATATATCATCGAAGCATACACTGATTAGAGCATGGATCCATTCTCAAGAATATAGACGTGAAGCTTGAAAATGCAAGATGTATACATGATGAAGACAGAATCGGAACCAAAACTAAACTAAAAAGACACAAGACCCAAAAACAAAGGATCAGAAAGTTAGTCTATGGTACATGACCAAAATGCTTCCCCCATCTAAAAGGGGAAACACACACCAAGCTCACCTCTCAACCTAGCAAAAGTTGAGAGATCCAAAGGCTTGGTGAAAATATCCGCAACCTGGTTATGGGTGTCTACATGCCTAAGGTCAATGTCGCCTTTCTCATAATGATCACGAAGAAAGTGAAAGCGAACATCGATGTGTTTGGTCTTGGAGTGAAGTACTGGGTTCTTTGCTACACTAATGGCAGAGGTGCTATCGCAAAGCAAAGGGACCCGACTGAAATCTAGACCAAAATCACGCAATGTAGCAACCATCCATAAAAGCTGTGAAGCACAAGAGGCAGCGGCAACATATTCGGCTTCTGTAGTAGACTGGGCTACGTTTGACTGCTTGCGAGAAGACCACGAAACCAAGGAAGAGCCAAGAAACTGACAAGTCCCAGAAGTAGACTTGCGCTCAATTCGACAGCCGGCAAAATCCGCATCGGAATAACCACAAAGCGAGAGGTTCGAAGAGGCAGAATACCAAAGTCCGAACTCAGGAGTGTATCGAAGATACCTCATGATGCGCTTAACCGCCTGCTTGTGGGAAGTCCGAGGGGACGCCTGAAAACGAGCGCACAGACACACAGCGAACTGTATATCTGGCCTCGTCGCCGTCAGGTACAGAAGCGAGCCAATCATGCTCCTGTACTCCTTCTAGTCAACCGGCTCTCCGTCTTGGTCCGCGTCCATCACCGCAGTCGTCGGCATGGGCGTTGTAAGAGGCTTGGCCTCGCCCATGTCGAATTTCTTCAGGATGTCTTTTGTGTATTTACCTTGATGTACAAACGTCCCGTCCCGGGTTTGCTTAATTTGCAACCCGAGGAAGAAAGTCAACTCGCCCATCATACTCATCTCGAACTCCCTGCTCATAGTATCTGAAAACTTTGCAACAAGAGCATGAGAAGAGCCACCAAAGATGATGTCATCCACGTAAATCTGGACTAACAGGATATCGTTGCCTTGCTTGAGGAGAAACAAAGTTCTATCGACCCGTCCCATTTTAAAACCCTTGGAGAGTAAGAAGGTTTTCAAATGATCGTACCACGCTCTCGGGGCTTGTTTCAAACCATACAAAGCTTTTGAAAGTTTATAAACATGGTTTGGAAACTTGGGATCCTCGAAACCTGGGGGTTGCCTAACATAAACTTCTTCCTCTATATACCCATTCAGAAAAGCACTCTTAACATCCATCTGATACAGCTTAAAACCCTTCGAAGCAGCAAAGGCTAGAAGGATTCTAATGGCTTCTAAACGGGCTACAGGGGCAAAAGTTTTCTCATAGTCTATCCCCTCTTTTTGGCAAAAACCCTGAGCTACTAGCCTAGCCTTGTTTCTCACTACCATCCCATCCTCACCCTCTTTGTTTTTGAAAACCCATTTGGTACCTATAGGGTGGCATTCTGGTGGTGGTGGAACTAGGGTCCAAACTTGGTTTCGCTCAAAGTTTTCTAACTCCTCATGCATGGCATTGACCCAGTTAGAATCAGAAAGTGCGTGTCCAACATCTTTGGGCTCAAAAGAAGCAACGAAAGCAGAATGAGCAAAGTGGGAGATTTCATACGCACGCGACCGCGTGACTTGCTGGTCGATGTTGCCGATCATCTGCTGTGGGGGATGAGCATGCTGAATGCTTCGGGGCGCTTGCCTCGCCGAAGTAGCCTCCCCCTCGCCAGATGCTGTCGCTCTCTCATGTTCAACCGGTGCTTGCTGGAGAGGTGGCTCCAGAGGACCCCAAGAAGAAGAGGTAGTGGGATCGGGTCCTCGAGCTGAAGTAGTCGTCGCAGGGTCGACGGGGGCAGCCAGTGGAGTTGGCTCGGGATCACCCCAATCGGCATTCTCCTGCTCCTCCTCCACAAAAATGGTCTCTCCCAGCTCCTGTTCTCCTGCAACATCAAAAGCAGAAGAAACACAAGGCATAGTCTCGTCGAATGTGACCTCGCAGGTCTCCACTATCCGGTTAGTTTCAAGGTTAAGAACTCGATAAGCACGTGAATAAGAGGCATAACCAAGAAACACTCCATCAGTAGAACGAGATTCAAATTTATCCAAATTGCCTTGTTTCAGGATAAAGCACTTACAACCAAACACCCGAAAATGAGACACCTTGGGTACACGTCCAAAACGCAACTCATAAGAAGTTTTCTTCATGAACGCCCGAAGAAAGATGCGATTTGAAACATGGCAAGCGGTGTTGATCGCCTCGGCCCAAAACCGCCTAGGAGTCCTATGCTCATCGAGCATCGTCCTGGCCATCTCAACAAGGGTCCGGTTCTTGCGCTCAACAACACCGTTTTGCTGGGGGACATACGGAGAAGAAAATCGATGCTCAATTCCATTAGAAGAACAGAAGAAGGAAAACTGGGAGTTATCAAACTCAGTACCATTATCACTACGAATAGCTCTAATGGTATCAGGGGGAAACTCAGTTTTCAACTTCAAAATCAAATCACGAGCAAAAGAAAAAGCTTCATCCTTACCCTCCATGAAAAATACCCAAGAGTACCTCGAAAAATCGTCAACGATCACTAGAACGTACCACTTCCCACCCGCTGAGCAAACCCGAGCTGGACCAACAGTGTCCATATGTAAAAGCTCGCCGGGTTGCTTGGTCATCACCTGATTAACAGGTGGGTGAGAAGCAGCAACCATCTTCCCGTGACGACAGGGATGGCAAACAAGATCCTTCTGAAACTTAAGCTTGGGCAATCCTTGGATTAGGCCAAGTGAGCTAAGTCTTGCAAGCAAGTCAAAACTCAAGTGACCGAGCCTCCTATGCCACTTCCACAAATCAGAAGAAGGACCAGCCATCAAACATCTAGCAGAGCCGAAAGAACGAGAAAAATCGGCTCTGAAAACACGGCCATAGGGAACAATCCAACAAACAAGATCTCCCCGAGGGTCTAAAACACGACCCAGACCCTTCTTAAAGCGCACTTCAAAATCATCCTCAAGAAGTTGCGAAATAGAAAGCAGATTATAGTGCAAAGTAGAAACCAAGGCAACATTCTTTAGGACAAAGTTCTCATTGAGCCGAATGGCTCCTTGAGAAACGACCTTACCTCTACTATTATCCCCGAAAGTGATGTACTCCTTGTGCATCACGGGGCTAAGGCTGGAGAACCATTCCTTCTTTCCGGTCATGTGGCGCGAACACCCGGAATCCATGAGCCACATGTTCTCCAACCGAAGTTCCTGCATCAATAGAAAGGCAGGAAGTGAGCGTATGGCACAACACTGGGGTTAGTATACTGAGAAGGATACCAGTGCTGTGTCATAGGCCCAGAAAAAGTGTTAGTAGCTACACCAAACTGTCCTCGTCCCATGGGTGGATAGCGATCACCACCAACCTAAAAGGGTGGTCCGCTATGGAACGGAAAGCCTCCAAACTGACTTACTTGTCCCACTTGAGCAAAGCGATCACCACCATACTGAATAGGTGGTCCGCTATGGGACTGAGCAGCAAAGCCTCTTACACTCGGCTCCAGGTCGTATTGAGGACGACCGAAACCGCGACGGGCACGACCACCACCCAGTGGTCTAGCTGCCTGGGGCCTAGCTACCTGAGGGGGTGCACCTTCAGGCCTAGCGCCCTGCCTCTGAACTCCCCGACCTTGCACACCATGGTGAGGGTGGTGCCTGGCCTGGTTGTTCAGCTCCAACTCCTTCCTAGCGTCTCTCTTCCTCCGAAAGCAAAACTCAGCTAGGTGACCCTCACGGTGACAGTACTCGCACTCAAACCTCACCACTCTCTTGGGTTGTTGGTTTCTATGGTTGCGAGGGTTGTTCATCCTAGCTGGCTTCTTGCCCTTCGGAAGGGGATCACTAGAGACATCAGGAAGGGTGTCAAGTGTGTTCCTAAGATGATTAGGTTTGGGAACCCACACTTGCTTGTGAGGTGGAGCTTTGGGAGGTTCATCAAGGATGCCATCCTTGGTGATAGGCTTGAGAGGCTCAGGTGGGGTAATCTTGATGAGCTTAGGAGCAGTGGATGGTTTATCACTCGAGTTCACTCCACTAAACTCACCGATCTTACCAAAGGTACTAGCGCCCTTCCCACCTGAAGCAAAGCCTACTCCCGAGCAATCAGTTCCCCTCTTGAACTGACTGATCATCATGCCCAACTGCGGCTCACTGCATGACACCCAGCTCAGAATGGACCGAAGGTATGTGTTTTCCTCCTCGGTTTGCATCCTGGCATGCCGGCAGTTGGCAATCTCCAGCTCCATCCCCACGCATCGCTCACAAGGAGCGGACAAGGTGCTAACTGAGCTGACCTTCATGGCTTCAGCAAGCTTGGCATTAACTTCTGCCAACTCAGTTCGCAAGCTAGGACAAAGCTTGCACGCACCCAACAAAGAAGGCCTCGCCTTCACCTCCTCCAGCTCCTTCTTCAGGGAGGGACACTCCTTGCAATCACCCACCAAGTCTAGCCTACTCTTCAGCTCATCATACACCTCAATCAAAGAGGCATACTTGGTTTGCAGGGTGGCAAAGTTTGTCATATGCATCGTGCACTCCTCACACTCCTCCTCATCGGTCACCTTCACCTCAGACCTAGCAAACTCAAGCTCCTTAAGCGCATCGTTCATCTTAGCCTTAAACTCATTGCGCTCACGGATAGCTCGCTTGAGAGTCTTGTCCTGACCTAGGACTATCTCGGCAAGAGAATCACGCTCATCGGTAAGACGATCGATAAGAGAAGAGGATGATACCTCGGAAGCATCGTCATCGTCGGTGTCGTCGTCCTTGTCCTGGCGCTTGCAGTCCTCTCCATCCAAGGCCATGGTGCAAAGGCCCTTGGAGGATTTGCTGAAGAAGCAGAGCCCGGTGAAGTGTCCTTCAGTCTTGTGCTCGGACCCATCGTCGCTGGAGTCGCCGTCGGAGGACTTCTCGCCATCGCTGAAGGTGGCGAGGAAGGCACGCTTGCCGGCGTCGAAGGCCTTCTCCATGTCCTCACGGCGGTAGCCGCCCTTCTTCTTGTTCTTCCCGGCCTTGTTCTCAGGCTTGCCCTTGCGCCTGGAGTTGCGGTTCTTGCCGGGGAAGGACTTGTCGCGCTTGGGGCAGTTTGCGACGAAGTGGTCCGGATCTCCGCATCCGTAGCAGCCCTCACGTGCGCCACCACGCCGGCGATTTAGGCGGTTGTTGTGAAACCGCGAGAACCGAGTGATGATGAGGGCGAGCTCGTCATCGTCCAACGCCTCCACCTGCTCCTCAGTCACTGAAAGCAAAGAAGACAAAGCAAAGAGAGGTGGTGAAGCGTCAGCGGAAAGAGTCGATCCACCCTTGCCTGAGACCAAAGCCATGGAATGTGAAGATGGGTTCTTCAGCTTGGCCTGAGTCAAGTGATCGATCTCGGTGGACTTGAGCTTGCTGAATAGCTCGTCCACGGTGAGGGTGTCATAAGAAGCAGACTCAATGATAGTCGACACCTTCACCTCCCATACCTTCCGATCCAGGGCATATAGCAACTTGAGTGCCCTCTCATGATCATCATAAGGTAGGTTAGCCCAATTGGCACGCATCTTGTTCACGATCGTTTGGAAACGCGCGAACATAGCGTCAATCGTCTCTCCCTCCAACTGAACAAAGTTCTCGTACTCTCGCTTGTAGGTCTCGAAGAGTCTGGTCTTGACCTGAGCGGTCCCCTCGTGATAGCTCTGAAGCTTCACCCAGATCTCTCGTGCCGTCTCAAGCTCAGAGACACGCTCGAACTCAGGAAGAGAGAGGTTGGCCAAAAGAGCATTACGGGCCTTGGAGTTGGCCTCATGTTGGTCAATCTGGTGCTGACCAACTCGAGCCGCAAGAACCACATAATCAGCGTCCTCACATATCTCCCAAACAGAAGACCCGATGCTGTTGAGATAAGCACGCATCCGAATCTTCCAATAGGGATAGTTCGTCCCATCAAAGTAGGGAGCCTTGCCATTCCCTCGATCCATGTCGCTCCTAGGATCCGAAACCGATTAAGGTAGAGAAGATCCTTAACCGGCTCCGATACCAATTGAAGGACCGGATTAGTGACCAGAGGGGGGGGGGGTGAATGGGAGCTTCAAATTCAACTCGTGAATTGTATAGCCCTTGTCCCAGACAATCACCCAAGAAGCAAAGTCTCAACACGACCGGAGAGTTCACGACCTACAAGTAGGTGGATACCCTAGGAAATGTCCTAGAGGTATAGCCCTTGTCCCAGACAATCACCCAAGAAGCCAAGAGACATGTTGCCCGTTGATCGATCACTCATCACTCAGGAAAGGAACCACAAGGGCACATATCAACCTTGTGTTCTCAGGTTTAATTGAATATCTTATTCATCGTACGATCTATATCTGTCTGAGATGAGCCTTCGCACCAATCTAGTTCGTTACCGTTATGGACTTGTGCTACTCCCCCGTTGTGGTCATACGTTAGTCGTCGTCGTGTTCGTATTGTTGGTAGTGGACGGTGCCTTCTAGTTGGACCTTGTCGGTATTTCCATGGACTGAGCCTTCGAGCCGGTCGAGGGATCGTCTCTCGCTCGGACGTTTGATCGTGGATTCATTCCGCCATGGTCATAACGCCGAGCGTAACTCATTCCTCGTAGTCATATTCGTTATGCGTTTTGTTGGTCCCTTAGCGACACGATCGTTGGCCCCTGCCCTTAGCCCTAAGACATGGCCTTGATGGACGATATCGGTTCTGATATCGATACGAAAATTACCTGTACACGATAGCCCTTCGAGACCAAATCCAGTGGGAAAAGGGAACAGGTGACAATGGCCGAGGAACGACGAGTGCCAACTCGTTGGGTGAAGCTCATGGACGCGAGATACCTCGCCATGACCATCCGGCTCCACCCGTTTTGCCTTGCTTCTGTCCGAGACACCTCGTATGATTGCATCGCTTTGACCATTGCATTCTATTGGTATAAATTAACGCACACTCTACTTTATCCGCAAGCGCACAGATAAAATCTATCGATGTAGCACTTCACCGGAGTAACCCAGTTTTAATATCAAACCCAAAGAAACAGATAGTGTTAAGTCTTAAAGTCTAACTCCTGAGTAGCTAACAAGAATGGAGAATCTAGAAGTATAGAGGGGATCACTAAGTTGTCTAAATCCAATTCAAGAGTGATATGTTTACATTATTCTTAGTGGGGAAGTTGCCATAAAAGGTCACAAACAGAGTATGAGTCTTTTATGCAAATGTATAATCCTACCGAGCCTACACACGGGTAAGTGGACTATAGAAGAATCAACAAGGCTATAAGAGTCACCCTTGCGAACAACCACTACTACCGGCATTATAGGAGACATTTATGAGCTATCAAGTCTAAGCACCATGCTTACACTATCCAACTACTCTAACTCTAGAATGACTAGAATTAAAGTACTGAAAAGAGAGTCATAAACCTTAAGAATAATAAGAACAATTTCTCAAACTTAAATATAGATGTTGATTACCGAAACAATCGCTGAAACAAGTTGAAGATAGACTAGAATCCGCAGGTATAAGATGAAGAAGTTGATCCGACAGGCCGAAGCTCCTTCTTGATCTCTTCCCGTCTCTCTCTTCTAGTTCTAGTATAAGACTAGGTTCTAAACCTAAACTAGAGGGGTAACTAGTCTTCTACTTGAAAGCTGGCTCTTGAAGTCTTCTTCTAGGGTTTCCGAATGAGACGTAGACTTTTTTGAAGAGAGACTTGATCTTCCCTGGGGTCTGGGGGCCTGTTTATATAGCCCTGAGGGATCAATCGCGGCCGTTAGATCAAACCGACTTCACGTAGGGCTGAGATGGATCCTCAAAGGCGGTGGAGGAAGCTTCCAGAAGACGGAGGCCAGCGGGCCCAGGGGGAGACCGGTCGGTCTAAGGGTGGGACCGACCGGTCCCACCTGGCAGCCTCTTGGGGTGTCCTGCCTCGTGGTGTCCTCTGGTGTCCTCTATATCCTTCTGGAGTATTCCTGACGTGTCGGTTCTGTAATCTTCCATCGGTTTCCTTCTAGGAGAAGTAATCAGTGCTGGTTTCCTGGTTTAGTCCCTGCAGAATCACAATTCACCAAAATTCATGGAATATTATCAATTAAAACCCTAAACCTTTGTTGGTGATTGAATTTATGCTCTTTTTATATTTATTTATCCTTTAATTTTGATAGATAACTAGTGTCAACAATTCCCCCAAGCTTACCCTTTGCTAGTCCCTTAGCAAAACCAAAAATTAACAATGGATCAGGAGTTGCTACAATATCTTCACTTCCAACAAGTACACCTGCTGTTAAACAAAACTTCTCCAAAACATATCATGTTATTCTTCATGGGGCTTATTACTTTTACCTTAGATCTTGAATAATTGAGAGATTGAACGATCAAATCAAGCACTATGTCTCTAGTTCTTTCACTTCACCTTTATCCTGGGGTTTTAATTAATTTTTTAAAAGCTTTAATACATATGTTGTCAAATTAAACAATGAATCCAAAGAGAAAGTCAACCAACCATTGAATCAAGAAGTGCATGTGTATGGAAAAATGAAGTCGAATGCTCTTTCGAATATATTCACTCTCTTCTGTTTATCAGAGAGCCATTAAGCTAATTCTACTATCGGGCACGTGCCCATTTTTTCTGATATTTTTTTTAGGTTTTGGACACTTGTCCCTTTTTATTTCCTCGAGATCTATCTTTTTGATGTTTCAAAGACTTGTCCCTTTTTATTTCCTCGGATCTTTCTCTTTTTTTTCTTTTCTTTTTTTCTCTTTTTTTAATAGCCACATGCTTCCAACAAACTTCTGAGAGGGTAGCAACAGATAATTATGAGCATTTATGCGAAAGATGGATGAAATGTGTAAGTGATCTTAATTCAATGGCATGATAAACTACTCATAGGATCAACAAAACTTAATTTAACTCAATGCAATTATTAGTCATATTCATATTTAGAAATCTCAAGAACTTTAGTGTTGTTTAGAACAAGATAATAGCAGCTCAGATCATCACATGTCATATCCCAATTACCTAGACCTTAGATTAAGTATTTGCCAACCATGCATTTAATTTTTATTTTAAGGCATCATTATTAATTAGAAGAAGTCATGCTTTGAAAGTTAGGTACTTGAAAGAAATCAGATAGAGCAACTATTCATCATTTCCATGCAAAAGATTAGAGAGAGGGTTCTTCTTTAGTCATCAACTTCTTAAAACAAACTAGACACTATTTTATTTATTTAATCTAACACACTTTAAGATATAAAATAAAAGCTAATAATAATAGTAGTAGTGTTTACACTAGATTTTGGACCGAGAAGTTTGATATTTTATAAACATAAACGACCGATTTATTAAAGAAAAGGACCGGTCTGGAAATATAAAAAGCTCGTATGAGTCGAGGGTGACCCAGAAGCTTCATGCGGACCAACGCGACGGACTTCGAAGGCGTGTCGGACTCGACCAAGGAGTTCAAGTTCGAGTCATCTTTTATTTTTCCATTTTTGTAATCTAATCGTGTTAGGGCAGGAGTCAAACGGGTTATAAATAGCTATAAACCCGGATTTTTATAAAGAATCCAATCAATCAAACACAACTGGCCCTCGGCCAAAACCCTAGGAGTAGGAGTAACGTAGATCTCGGCGAGACCTTCAATCAGGGAGGGCTGCATCAGCATCGACTGACCTCTGGTTTGCTTGTAAGTTTCACCAATGGCTTGTGTCATCGTGTAATAAGGCTGTATTGGCATCGACCAAACTCTTGTTAGGCTATGACATGGCTAGTTATCGGTCTAAGCTCGTCTTTTGTGAGACTGTCTTGACTCTGATCAATCTCTTACTTTAGTCGATCTTGACTAGTTATCGGCTCTATTAGTTTGGCAAGCTAATAGATTCATTAAGTTATCGATGTTGTTTTATGTTTTAATTCGTTTATTTATGTTTTAAATAACATCTTGCCCAATCAAGATTGACAAAGTAGTCCACTCCTAAAGGATGCTTAGTATCGGCTATTCTGAGGTTTACACGCTCATAACAGAGGAAATAGCCGATACAAGCTTCTCATCGGCTATTTTGCCAATCTTGATTGTTACATGTTGTGCATTCGAGATATTCGATAAAACCGTGATCTGATTCAAGAGCAGATAGATTTGATCTAACATGTCTATTACGGCTGTATTTCCAAACCCCACTGATATATATGATAGGTTAAGTCTATTTATCTTTAGATTAAATCATGTTTTTGCTGGATAGATCTTGTTTGTGCCTCATGGACCCTGTATCGGCTGAAATAGCCGATCTAGTTATGCTTTCTTTATAATATGTTCTTTTAAGTGGTTTGGAATCAACGGATCTACTTTATGCACGAGACGTGATCTAGCTTGATCATCATCAAGGCTGTATGGAGACACCCCACTGTTGGTGTTTAAGTTATTTTATCGATCTATTTGTTATTATGGCTGCATGGAGACACCCCACTGTTAATGAATAGAATTGCTTGTGCATTTAGTCGATACGTTGGTTTCATATCGCTTGAACGTACATATAGATCTTTATGTGTTAGTATCTTTTAAGCTTATCGGCTGTCTGTTTATTATAAATATTCATCTCACATATGTCATAGTTGTTATGCTTCATATCTTTTTCATCACTTTACAAGCAATCTCATGGGAGTTAACTTTGTAGTCAATGTCCTAAAGACAAATAGCTATATCAGAGCCGCATAATTTGGAACTGTCTGGTACCAAACCGGCAGGTTCCATGATTTGATGATCTTTTTCTTCTCCTTGTCAATTACAGGTCAAATTGACTGGCACGCCCGAAGTCGATTTTCGTTGAAAATCGGCACCACCGCTTGTTGAAGGTCCAGGAGGTCAGGATTCGCTCCGTACCCCTCTGAGGACCCTACGCCCGAGTGTGTTGGCACTCCCGACCGAGATTTTGCGTCAACAAGTAGTAATAATAAAAATAAAGACATACCTGAATCACGAAGATAACGGGGGCGCATCTCCCCCAAGCTAGTTCCCTTAATAGCGTTGAGCCTTCATGTGCTCATATATTTTTGTCTCTTTTTTTAATGGTGAGCCTTTATGTGCCCACATATTTTTTGTATCTTTTTTAATTAATGGTGAGCCTTCATGTGCTCACATTTTTTTATTTTAAATTTGTTTATAGAATGAAAAACTTAAGAGAATAAAGATACTTAAGTGGATACATGGGGTTGCCTTCCCCCAAGCTGAATGTTGACGTAGTCGTTCGATCTTGCAATGTAGCAGACTGGCAGTGGATATGTCCTTCCTCTATTAGAGCTTTGATTGATGTTGATATTTATTGAAACAGTGCTCCAACAGTGGATGGAACATTCACTTGCTCGTCAGCTTTTCTTAGCCTTTCAAATCCTGTGAAACTCAAATAGACAACAAAACTTGTGGAACAGATTAAGCATTAGCGGTTGACCACTCAAGCCTTAATTGTCTAGAATTTCAGTAAGATCTCTTTCTCAATATTTTTTGTATTTTAATATCTTTATAATGCAAGAGAAAATATAACAAGATGAATGCATACATATTTTATTTATTTTTTATGCCGCCACGATGAATATCCTTGCGGGTTTTTACACACCATAGAATTATTCACATTGGGCTTTATGGTTTATGATGTAGTGTAACAAATGCAATATTTATTTTCTTTTCTAATGCAATGCAGAAATTAAAATGTTTGTGAATTAAATATGATGATGCAATAAATGACTAAGAATTAAATATGAGAAATATGCAGAAAAGTAAATAGGAGGATAACTACCGATTTTACCTTTTGGCGAAGGTTCGGATATTTAGGTCCGACGAACCAGACCTTCCCTTGGTTCAGACCTCCCAAGGTCTGTCAGACGTTTGGAAAGTTGTTATTGATTGTACCTCTTAGGTGCAGACATTTTCTTCCATACTTTCTAGGTCTGAGTCTTCACTTCCTATGGTTCACTGTCTTGATGTTTCTCTCCCTTCTTTTCTGGGACAGTGTCGATAGCTTCTTCTTCGTGATTGGCCTCTCTATTCTTGATAGTTTGTCTTCTTTGGCTTTGAGAGCGACGTCTTTCACTTCTGTTCTTCTTGGGTGCTTCATTGGGTATGTAGTTGATGAAGTTGCATTGTGCCTTTTCTCCAGAAAAGTGAAAATGGATTTCCTCTTGTAGATGATTGCACTTGTAGCGTAGAGGAATGGTCTTTCCAGGATGAGGTGGACATCATCATCTTCTCATGTCGAGGATCAAGAAGTCTGTGGGGACTTTATGACCTCTAATTTTGACTACGACGTCTTCCATCATTCCTTGTTGTTTATGCCTCTTGATATGGTGTCACTCTTGTTCTTCGTTCATCCAGCAGTTTGAAGTGAAGCGTTAATTATGGAAGCTGACAGCATCTTGCTCAGTGTGCATGTTCTTGTAGATCTAGGACCTTCACTCTGTAGAATTTGGGAGTGATTCTCCATGCTTTGCTCAAGAGTGTGTCCTGCTCATAAAGACAAGGTAGAGATTAAGTGCATGGGCTCTGTTGGTGGAAAAACACCAACAGAATCAAAAGTTTTGTTTATTCCTCTCTAACCTTAGGCACATTGCACAAGACAAACTTGTTGTTTATGTGTTCTATTCAATCTTAACATGAGTGATAGGATCAGAAGATAAGCATAAAAGTAGCATCTTAAAATATTTAACAGATCAAATTACTTAACCCAAGGAAGGATAATCTATGCATAAAGTGTCAAACTTTTCATAATTGAGATATATCATCTTCCAAAGGTTAGATGCACATCATTTTAGCTCATTTAGTTAAGACAGTGAGATTCAAGAGAGTAAAGCTAGGAACAAAGATCAAAGGACTAAACATGTTGAGTTGATTAGGTTGGATCAAGTGAGGTGCAACTTAAACATGTTTAGTTCTTTATTTATGTTCATACTAGAATCAAGAAGAAGCTTTTATAGTGATGGTTACTTACCTTGAAATGTTACTTTGTCATTGGAGAGTGATTGTGCTGAACCACCTTGTGGAAGCTCCTCTTGTCTAGCTGGTTGTTGTTTATGAATGGCTTGTCTTCTCTTGTTTGTCTCACAGTGTGATTGAGAGGAGGAAGATCACAGTGGAATCATCTTTAGAGGTATCGATCTTCCTTCTCTTGTGTTGACTTATCAGTGAAGGCGTATTGTTCCTCGAGTATGTTGACTAGGATCCTCTCTCTTTCTTATATTAATTCTGTACTATGAGGATGTAGGGACAGTTTCGCATTCTTCTCTTGTCAACCTTTCTTGTTTTCCTTTAATCATTGGGTTGATAAGAGACTTGAAGTTAGAGCTGTTACTCGAGTGCCTCCATGATAGTCTTTGTCCCTTAGTGTCACAACTGAGACTTGTTTTCTCAATAGTGTCTAGATGATGGAGATCTTATCGATTGTTCTTCTTGATTTGCTGGCTCAGGTACTATCTCTCCATCTTCTAACTCTTGTGGTGCAGTGGCTTCAGCCTTCATGTTGCCCTCCTCAATTCTTGGCAGTTGGTTCTCCCTTCGAGGTCTTCTCTTGGTTCTCTTTGGCTGCTCATAAGTGATGTAAATGTTGAAGATGCAGCGAAAGATCCAAAAGTTGACTTCTCCAGGTCTGACAAAGATGATAACATTGATGGTGTTAAAGAACGATCTTCCAAGAATGAGTGGTGGATCATATTCTTCTTCTCGACTGGGATAGCATCTAGTGATTTGTACTGATCAAAGTGGTGAGTAGAAGATTAATATGTTTGAAGTTGGGTTTCTCCTTCCTCCCTTTGATTGTGAAACACATCTAGACAACAGAATTGTTTCTCCCAGGCTGGCTTGTGATGTAGATGGACTCCCAACAACATGTTCATGTGTTTGACTTGTAGATCTTGCTATTGTTGTAGTGGTACCATCTTGTCTCCCAAGCTAGCTCTTGATTAGAAAAGAGGATAACTTCCCACTTCTTGTCTTGATGTCTTGGACAATGATGATTACAGGCATTAGGTTGTCTCATACGAGGTAAGTTGCATCCTGTTTGTCATCAGCGCCCAAGCAAGACTCAAAGCTAGGCTAGCACCATTTGTGATCTGAGAGTAGGTTTGTGTGTCTATGGTTTGGGTTTTGGATCTTCAATGTTCAGACCAAACCATGGATGAACAAAATCTCTCTCCTGCATAACGTTAGTGGACATATATCCGAAGGATGGCAAGAATTTGAAACATGGGTTGTTATCCATAACTTATGTATTTTGCATCTATGCTAATAAAAAGATGTTTTTAGGATTATTTTAGCATAGACTAGTATGTGTTGGCTGCACTTTAACATGATTCAAGGCAAAAGATAACTTGCAGTAGAAGACAAAATAAATAAACTTTGATACTCACATTTCGTTCATCCATGATGAACGAGCTGAGTCTTCATTGTGCAAAGTTATTGAAGTTCATGTGTCTCTTTATCTCCAGTGTGAGTTCATCTCCGGACTTTCCCGAATTGATATTGAAAGTTTCCCTGCAGGGGTTAGTCCAACAAAATATCCAACATCCACTATAGCATACTGTCGTCTCAAAAACCAACCTAGACACCACGTCTAATTTGATTTAAGAGGGCATTCTAACCTAAGCATGCTTAAATTAAAAGGCCTTTGAAAGCAAGATCACCCACTCCTATGTTGGTAGTATACCCTAGAGGTAATCATAGAGATGATGATGCTACAATTGTATCCATGATATACTTATGAGTTTATTGAATATCCATTAAAGACAACTTGTATTGATCAGCAGTTATGTGAATTGTTTGTGAAACTCATTTACTTGTATGGCTATTATATACTTGTCCCTGATCGGATTACGTGTAGTAACGCACATGTATATTAGATCAGCACATTATTAGTTGATGACTACGTTTCACAAGTCATAGACATAGAGATGTCAAACTAATAATGTGGGCACATGTATGACATGTTGGTTGGACTGACCCGACGTGAGAATTGTCTCTATTCACAACATATACGTTATGTCCTTAGACCTGAGATTGTTGTATGTGCTCAAGATGTGAAATGACTTACTTAGGGACTATCAAACGCTACTCCGTAACTGGGTAGTTATAAAGGTAGTCTTCGGGTTTGTCATGAAACATGCTGTGAGACATAAACAATCAAGATGGGAATTGTCCCTCTCCACGTGAGAGAGATATCACTGGATCACTCTGATGATTGGATCAACAAATGCATGGCCGTGCTTAGGTTAAGTGTTAACCTATGAGTGAACTATATATCGAGTGACAAGGGAATAACATGTATATGCTATTGTGGTGGTTCGTCTGATTTGATCTTTGCGCACACATAGGAGTTGACACGTCTTGCTAGAGGCCGCTGTCAACTATTGGACGAGTAGGAGTATTCGGGCCATGTCTATGTGTACGTGAACCCATAGGGTCGCACGCTTAAGGGCCAGGAAGCCTAATTAGACTAGGTTTAGGGTCGCTGATGGGCCTCCAACTCGAGGCACATCAGGGCGACTATATAAGAGAGGGGGTGGGCGCGAGGCTAGGTCACGCATGCCCCTGCCTGCAGCCGTCGCGCCCCCCACGCTCACGCCTATTTGCATCTCGCGGATCTAGCAGTCCGGAGGCGCGTCGCTTCCTCCCCGCACGTGTGGGATACCTCGGAGGTGCTGCATCTGGAGCACAAGGACGAACTGCACGTGGAGACGTGAAGGACGAACGTGAACAACTACACGGCATCGCTGCGACACGCACGTCTACACCGAGACGTCTTCCGCTGCATCTGCGCGTCTAGTGGTAATCCTGTGATCTATAACTAGCAGTAGTTCCTGGTTTATGGGGTTGAAAATTTTGTTTTCCGGCTAGCGTAGCATCCTCGTAACCCTTCATCCTAAACTAGGCACCATGCTTCATTTAAGAGATGTATGAAAGTACTTCAAACCTAAACATATACTATAGCAAATAAAGGTAACATGAAGGCATTATAGAGATTTACTCAGATGGTGATGAAAGAATATGATGAACATATCTTAAAGGTAGGGACAACCAACATAGCAACATGGCAAGAGATGTTCTTACGAAGTGTATCCCCCAAACTTGGTGTTTGTACAAATCAAGATTGGATGAATGTGATTCAATGTTACATGATGATTGGTTGGATATACCTTGTGTTTTGTTGTTCCTTCGTTCTTTTCTGCTCCAGACCTGGGAAGGTTAGTGACAAGAATACCCGAAGGAATATTTTCACAATTATATTTCTATGCTCAGTACAGCGGAAAGGTAGGCATAGCTAATAACCAGGTGTTATGATGGGGTGTAAGGATTCTACTGGTTATAGCTTGTGCTCATGGGGTAGTGATAGATAAGAGTGGAATTCTAAAACAACATTCATAAGAATGAAAACAAAAATGATAAAAAGATTGGGACAAAAAAGATAAAGATAAAAGTATGATTACAAGGTTAAACTAAGCCTTAAGTTGATCTACCGTTCCCCGACAACGGCGCCAAAAATGCTTGTTGGTATAAATTAACGCACACTCTACTTTATCTGCAAGCGCACAGATAAAATCTACCGATGTAGCACTTCACCGGAGTAACCCAGTTTTAATATCGAACCCAAAGGAACAGATAGTGTTAAGTCTTAAAGTCTAACCCCTGAGTAGCTAACAAGGACGGAGAATCTAGAAGTATAGAGGGGATCACTAAGGTTGTCTAAATCCAATTCAAGAGTGATATGTTTACATTATTCTTAGTGGGGAAGTTGCCATAAAAGGTCACAAACAGAGTATGAGTCTTTTATGCAAATGTATAATCCTACCGAGCCTACACACGGGTAAGTGGACTATAGAAGAATCAACAAGGCTATAAGAGTCACCCTTGCGAACAACCACTACTACCAGCGTTATAGGAGGAATTTATGAGCTATCAAGTCTAAGCACCACGCTTACACTATCCAACTACTCGAACTCTAGAATGGCTAGAATTAAAGTACTCAAAAGAGAGTCATAAACCTTAAGAATAATAAGAACAATGGCTCAAACTTAAATATAGACGTTGATTACCGAAACAATCGCTGAAGCAAGTTGAAGATAAACTAGAATCCGCATGTACAAGATGAAGAAGTTGATCCGACAGGCCGGAGCTCCTTCTTGATCTCTTCCCGTCTCTCTCTTCTAGTTCTAGTATAAGACTAGGTTCTAAACCTAAACTAGAGGGGTAACTAGTCTTCTACTTGAAAGCTGGCTCTTGAAGTCTTCTTCTAGGGTTTCTGAATGAGGCGTAGACTTTTCTGAAGAGAGACTTGATCTTCCCTGGGGTCTGGGGGCCTGTTTATATAGCCCTGAGGGATCAACCGCGGCCGTTAGATCAAACCGACTTCACCTAGGGCTGAGATGGATCCTCAAAGGCGGTGGAGGAAGCTTCGAGAAGACGGAGGCCAGCAGGCCCGGGGGGAGACCGGTCGGTCTAAGGGTGGGACCAACCGGTCCCACCTGGCAGCCTCTCGGGGTGTCCTGCCTCGTGGTGTCCTCTGGTGTCCTCTAGATCCTTCTGGAGTATTCCTGACGTGCCGGTTCCGTAATCTTCCGTCGGTTTCCTTCTAGGAGAAGTAATCAGTGCTGGTTTCCTGGTTTAGTCCCTGCAGAATCACAATTCACCAAAACTCGTGGAATATTGTCAATTAAAACTCTAAACCTTTGTTGGTGATTGAATTCATGCCCTTTTCATATTTATTTATCCTTTAATTCTGATAGATAACCAGTGTCAACACATTCCTCCATCTCTTGCGGTGACAACCGCACCGCTATGAGCCGTTGGAATAGCGATGTGCCGACTTAGTTGCACGGAGGTTGTGGTGCCCTACGAGTTGGTTTTGGATCGAGCGTCTTATTCTTCGGCTACCGCCCATGCTATGGCGTATTAGTCAAGAGAATGCAAGGACCACTCTCCTCTCTTTCTCTATTAATTTCGAAGCCCACCGATCCAGTAAGGTGTGAGATGAGCCCCTTTTGTTTCCAGTTACTTCGATTCCTGTCAAATGCAATGACCATTGATCGAAGCCCTGTGGAACCAAGTTCCTCGCCTTCGGTCTGTCTCTTTTGTGTGTTGGTCGTGTTTGTGTGACAGTCTCACTTTCTTGATCACAATTCTGTGATTCCCGTCTACTGCTATGGCGTGTGGATCAGAGGAAGGTGGATTGCCATTTTACTCTCTATTGCTTCTTCACATTTGAGCCTCATATACTTGTACCTATTTTAGACCATAGCACTCCTAAATCCTCACAGTGACAACCGCACCGTGGAATATATTAGGAATGTTCGGTGCCATTTAGTGCACACGGGTTGAGGTACCCTACGAGTGGTTTAGATGTTTGCGTCCTTGGTGTGTCACTCCATTCGATGCCCATCTTCGCCGTGGTGTGTGCATAGAAAGGAGTAGACCGTCGTGCCTCTCTTTTCTCGCTTCGTTCTCTCATCTCGGTCCTTGTCAAATACAATGACGTATGGATCATGAGATACCAAAACTATTTTCTCTTCATGATGGTCGTTCTATTTGATCCTGTCCTTAGCCGTGACGAATGGATCAAAGATCGGACCCTCGTTTTAGTTGGCAAGAGTAAGGTTTATGTCGTGTTCTCAATACCGTGCGAGTCGACTCGATCGACCGTAGGAAACCATATACACCGAGGACATAACATAGACGTGCTTAGCCAAGTCCTTCCTTCGCCACTTTTGAGCCCGAGGAAAGTGAACCCACTTCGTGAGGGCTAGTATTATTTTGCATGATGATTGCTTAAGTCGAGATCTAGTCTCAACCATTTTACTTGAGCCGTACAGGTTGACTCAGTCGGCCCGGGAAGTACGAGCTGTGTTGTGACTCGAGCTTGTGCTTAGCAAGCATCCGCTCCTGCGTCCTTTCGAAGCCGAGGATCAGATGTCCTCAGCGAGAGTTGAGTCCTTTCTCTATATTGTGTCCCTAGAATCCACTGAGTCTAGTTGTCGTGTCAGTGTTCTGATTGCTACTTTGTAATGATTGTCGGTCTTGCGAGGTAGTTGCGTGGGAACAACTTTGGTTGGACTGGATCCCGCTGTTGGAGACCAAGGACAGCAATAGGAACCAAGAACGACTACAAGGACATCGGAGATCTCGGACTAACAACGACTACTTCGCAGGTGTCATGGCAGCACCCTCTTTTTAGAGAATCCTATTAGACATTGCAAATATGTAGACTTGCTAGCGCTTTATATTTATTCCTTTGCTAGTATATTGATGCATGATACTACCTAAGCCACTATTACCTGATTGCAACCCACTCTACCATAACACCCTGCTTTGCGCATTCGCTCACTTATTCATACTTACTCGCCTGCTTGCTTGCATGTTTCGCCATTATATTATTAACTCCACTTCGTATTATATTTGAGATGTGATGCAGATGGTGAACCCTTGGGAATGGTTTGGCGGGTGATGCCAGACTTGGTGATGTGTGAGCATGCTGCGTGTGTGACTTGGGTGTGTGGAGGGTGAGGGTTGTGTCGACCGAGCCGGAATATACGACGAGCCTGGTGCGAGTCTTGCCGTGGGGCAGATCTGGATGCCCCTGTGGTGGTGAAACCTGTGGCGGGTTAAGTGGTGACTTGAGGTGGATCCGGGTGTGAGCCGTTGGTGGAGCCCGGGTCAGGAGCGTGCTATGGTGGCACGGATAATGAAAACCTTTAAGAAGACATTCTGGCTTAGTCACCCTAGGTGGAACGGGGACCTAACCACGGGGAATACCCTACATGCCACTCGCTCTTTATGACGGGGATGGTCGGACTACCTGGTAGGGTAATGCCACTACTGCTAGGCGAGAGAGTGCGAGGAAGGTACGGGTATGAGAGTCCCACACCCTTCCGAGACGATCACGGCTCCCACTTCGGGAGAGGGAACGTGACTTCACAGACTTAGCCATCCCAGATGGACTTGGGATGATTCCAGGGCTGAGTGGTAGGGTGACATTACTCTAGGCTGACAAGCAACCAATATCCGCCTAGGCATCTCCGAAGTGCCGATGATGGCGATCTTGTGGATGTTGTAGAACCTCTGCAGAGTGTATGGTTGATCGATCGATATGTTAGCCAATTCATTGGTTGTGGACCTTTTCCCTGACTTGTTTCCGACTAGTGAGAGTTCTCTTTTCTCCCCCTGGTATGTGAGTGTCGGCCGTGAACCTGGTGTGAGGTTGCGGGCCATTGAGACAAGGCTGGGAGGGAGCTGGCCTTTGTCAACTGAGTGTGAGAGATGAGATGAGGTGATGGTGTGGTGATGACTAGGATGTATATGGATATGGATATGGTGGATGGATGTAGATGTGTGTGATTGGGAATGTGTTAAAACTTGATAACATTACTATAATGATTATTACTACTGCTCATGCGCTAGGATGCAAATCCACAGCCAAATCTTAGGATCGCCAGATCCCTTGTTTATCTTTCCACTAAAGCTCATCGGTGCTGACCATGGCCTGCACACATCTGGCGGTGTGCAGATTTCCTGCTTCAGAGGTACTGACTCTAGAAGGATTAGGAGGTTTCGTGCCTATGCTCAAGTTTGGTTCGAAGGATTCGGTCGATGCTACGCTACGACAACATTGATGATGCCGTGAAGGAGGAGCCTTCACTCAGTAGACTTCCGCTAGAATAGACTCTGTAATAGGTGATACTCAATGATGTAATGCTTATAACTATTTAATTATTACGATGTATGACTATGATATCGACTGATATATGATAATATGATAAGATCAGATCCTGGTTTTGTCATATTATAACTCGTTCTGTGGATTTTCCCTTCGCAGAAAATTGAGGACGTTTCAGTTGGTATCAGAGCCATACTTGGCCTTAGGATGAAACCTCAGGACCCAAACACTAGTATAGAAGCCAAACATCTCGTCTAATAGCTGCTGACACTTGATTCTTTTCCCCGCCTTGACTTCTGCTACTTCCTGACATTCTTACCCTGGAAGGACTGTCTAGAAAAGGACATACCCCATGACTGCCCACGCTAGACGGTAGATGTGTGAGACTTGAAGGTTTAAAGAGTCACCTTAAGTCAACACTATGCATATAGGAGTTGTAATGCTGTCTGATTGCCTGGAATATTCAATGTTGGCAGCATGATGTTGCATGTCCTCATCATGATAATAAAATTTCTCAACACAAGCTATAAACCCTTCTGATATTTTGGGCTCATCAAATATTGATGGGTCACTATAGCTATAGTGAGGATTCAGTAAATAGGCTGTCAAATGCAATGGAGAATCAAGTCTTCCATTCATCTTCTTGTCAATAACAGCTATTATATCCTTGAACCGAGCCTCAACATTTCCAAAGGCCTCTTTGATCTATCTCTTTGCCTTTAGTCGTTCTCCATAAAGGAAACCCATGGATGGCCTCACATCCCCATCAACCAAATGGAGGACTTTGACCAATGGCTCAAAAACAGTCAATGTTAGCTTCACATCCTTCCAAAAGCTTGGACTCAATATAATTATTGTTGCCTCTTTTCCTTTCTTTGATTTCACATCCTTCAATGAGTCCCACCTACTATGAACCACCATCTTCCTTAACTGGTCCTTCTCTTGCATTGTAGTCAAAGTGAGAAAGTTTGGAGCGAACCTAGTCACTCCTGGCCTCACTACCTCTTTCCCCTCCATGAAGTATCTCAACACTCCAATGTCCTTGTGTGGCCATAGACAAATATGGTAAATGTCTTTGCTTGGCCAACCACTTTCTTGAACCGAAGCATGTTTCCAATTCCTTGGAGCATAAGGTTGCTTGTGTGAGCTGCACAAGAGGTCTAGAATATGTCTGGTCTCTTCTCTCCCAATAGCCTCTTTGCTCCCATGTTGTTAAAGGCATTGCCAGTCACTACTTGCACCACATTGTCTGGACCAATCTCTTCAATTGCTTTGTCCACAAGATCAAAGATGACCTCACTGGTATGTGAGACATGTGACATCTCCTTAGAGCTAATGAAGGAGGTTCCATTAGCACAATTGGTGCACAGATTCATTATGCTTCTCCTCTTCCTATCCGACCAAGCATCAGTCATAATAGAGCACCCATTTTTCATCTTTTCGGCTTCATGATTCTGCAACAAACTATTGGTTCTTTCAGATTCTTCTTCCAACAACTTTGCTCGTAGTGCATTTTGAGTTGGAGGTACAAGTCCTAGACCAAACTGTCCAATTGCTTCGCACATTTGCTTGAACTAATCATTATCACATGCATTGAAAGCAATTCCTGCCAACACAACATTGAAAGAAGCATAATTAGTGTTCAGTACAGGAAAACAACATGTAATGAACTTTGGAATGTAAAAACAACATAATATACTAGCAATTTGCCATGTGTATAGGCCTATCTTGCAATGTACTTATGCACCTCATTGGTTCTTTCTTTCCAAAGTTCCTTGTTCAGCTGCTGTTGCTTGAAAGAATCAAACTTGATAGCTTTAGGATCAATAGCACGTGTCCATTTGTCAATGGGTCCTAATTTGTGGGGCTCTGAACTTCCAACACAAGTGACTTCATCTGAATCTCCTCCAACCCTAGATACATAAACTTCCTCTCTAATTTCTAACCCACGAACAGTCTTCTCCTCCCTCTTCCTTTTTGCATCAGCTAGTGCCTTCAAGCACTTCTCTTTAGCCTCCATAGCCTATGGTGTTCTTGTTGTGCATTTCTTCACATTCTTTCCTTCATGAGCCAAATGCTCCTTCAATCTATGAATCCCTCCTCTCATCTCCTTGTCACAGAGCTTGCACTCAATGTTTTCAGATCGTATTATCGAGGCTAGTCATAAGACCCTTGATCAGATGACTAATCACAATTAGTCATCGATCAGGATCGATTAGTCGGTCTAATCGGCTAATCGGATATTTAGTCGCCCTAGTACCTGGATGACCTGATCGACCATGTATATAGTATATATATATATATATGATGTAAATATATGTAAACATGGCCATAATCATGTCTTAATGAATCATTATCACGGTGATTTACTACTGATCTGGACACTTACCTGTAGCTATTGCTTGATGATGTCAGATGGTTAAGTTGTTTTGCCTTGCTCTCCTAGTCTTTACATTTCCTTTAGTCTTTAGTCTTGTTTTTTTTGCTATTTTGCCTATTTAGTTGATTATCTTCTTTCCCAACTAGTCGTCCAACAAGGCTGATCGGACGTCTAATCATGATTCGCGATTAGTCGGACAAAAAGATTTCTAATCGACCAAAATTAATCGGACGCCCTTATCGAGCATGAAGTTACAATAAGGACGACTAATCACTGTTAGATTATATATTATTGCCTGATTATGGGTTTGGGCCTGGTTATGCCGGCCAACCCTTTGTTGTATAGATTGGATGTGGATTGGGCCTTGGTTTAGCCGACCATCCCTGTTATGGTTAGATAGATATAAGGAGATCTTGTTTGGTCCTGTCTCTATAAGCCACAAGATCTCCTCCACCCTATATATATGTACATAGGCTTATCTAATCAATCAATCTATTATTCCTGGCAATCTCTATTGCTTTCATGGTATCACGAGTCTAGGTTTTCTTTCCTTCTCTCGTCGCTTCCTCTCACGCGCGATGCCTCGCAGCCATCTCGTCGCTTCCTCCCGCGCGTGACTCCCCGCAGCCATGAGCGAAGCACCGATTCCCCCTCCCTCCTCCAGTGCAGCCACCGCCCCTGGCGCTCCCTTTCAGCCGAACCCACCTCTCCAGGACGCCGACGTGGCTCGCCTCGCACGGGAGGAGCGTGAGCGCGCAGCCACCACGCGCGCTGCCAAGGAGGCGCATGAGCAGTCAGCCGCGGCCGCGTGCGAGGCAGCCCACGCCCGCGCGGCTGAGACTGCACGTAAAGTTGTGGCCGCGCGCGAGGCCGCCAACACCCGCGTGGCTGAAGCAGAGCGCGAAGCCGCGCTCGCCCAGCAGGACTGCGACGCTGGGGACGCTCGCGTCCATGCCACGCTCCATCGCGCTGCTCGGGAGCACGCGACGGCTGCTGGCCCTGAGGATCCGGAGGAACCCCACCTGGAGGACGACGCCTCTGTCGCTGCTGATCCCGATCTCCGTGCCACCCTACTCCAGCATGAGGCTACCACTCCTCAACCTCCACGCACAAGTTTTGGCTGTCCAGAACGTGCATGCTCTCGTGCCCCTCGTTCTCTATGTTACTTCGACATTCTACGCCCACTGGCGTGAGGCGTTCCTGTTTGTCGTCGGCTAGTACTCCCTCTAGAACCACGTACTTTCTGACGCATCTGCTCCGGGCTCCCACGACTGGGTCCGCATGGACTGCATTGTCTGGACTTGGCTTCGTGGCACCATCTCTGACGAGCTTGCCGAGGCTATCATCGAGTGCAGCGCACTGCTCGCCTCACCTGGCTCGGGATCGAATCATAGTTTCTTGGCAACCGTGAAACGCGAGCCCTCTACCTCGATGATGCTTTCTGCACCTTCACTCAATGGGACCTCGACATCACCTCCTATTGTCGCAAGCTCAAGAGCATGGCAGACACCCTTCGGGACCTCGGCGAGATCGTCACTGACCGAGCTCACGTCCTGAATCTTCTTCGTGGCCTCAATGGTCATTTTGAAGCCATCGGACTTCACCTCTGAAGGGTCAAGATGGCGGACTAGAGGGGGGTGAATAGTCCTTTCTAAAATTAATTACACTGGCTAACCGAAACAAATGCGGAATAAAAACTATCGGTCTTGCCAAGACTACACCCCTCTACTTAAACTCTATGACACCTTACAAAAGATTCTAAACAAATCTAGCTTGCAAGGTTACACAAAATTAAGCAACAAGTACTCAATCAACCGGGGAGCTCCAACACATGGCACTAAGCAAAAGCACAAAGCCTAAGCTCACTAGCAATGCTCAATAACAAGGCTACACAAGCCAAATTAGAGAGCTCAACTTTGTTACACAAACTAAGCAATGTGACTAGCAAGACTACAAGTCAACTAGTCACTCATGAGATCAACTTCTATGCTACACAAGCAAGGTAGGTAACTAGCAAGCTACACAAACTAACTAATTACAAGAGCAACTATTAAGCTACACAAGCTAGATAGCTACACAAGAGCAACAACTAAACACTAGCACAAGTATGAGTAAAGAAATACAAGCTAGTGAATGGAGATAGCAAACCACTGAGAATATGTAGACAATTTTGACACGGTGATTTTATCCCGAGGTTCACTTGGTTGCCACCAAGCTAGTCCCCGTTGTGTCGACCACACACCTTGGTAGTTCGGCGGTTAATAGGCATCACACCTAGCTCGACACTCGAGCGCCGCAAGAACTCACCCACAAGTGAGGATAACTCAATGACACACTCTACTAGAGTTGCTCTTCGCGATCCCCGCGGGAATAGCACAATGTCGCTCACAATCCTTCTCCAGAGCCACGCACAATCTTCATGCAGGCTTCACGACGGATACTCGATCACCAAGCCATCTAGGAGGTGACAACCTCTAAGAGTAACAAGCACCACCGGCTTGCAACACGAACACCTAGTGCCACTCGATGTAATCTCTCAATGCAACGCACTAGCGATCACTCACTCGCAATGATTCGCACACTAGCAAGCACAAGCGAGTTAGAGGGCTCCCAAGCACATCCACACAAGCCACAAAGGCTCCAGAGTGCTCAGCCATCAGCCCAAGGCTGGTTACCAACGCTATATATAGCCCCAAGGGATAACTAGTCGTTATGACCCTTCACTGGGCATTCTGCGCTAGCATCGGACGCGCCGGTGTCAGGGCCATCGGACGCTGCCCAGCATCTGATGCTCCGATGAGCACCACGTGTCCCCTGCTATGAAATAGATTCGTTAGATCCCAATGGCTAGTTCAACTTCATGCGCCAGTTAAAGTGGCATCAGACGCGCTGATGCCAAGCATCAGACGCTACGATGCCTTTGCTCGAATCTGCGCATAACTCACTCACATTGGACACACCGGGCCCTTAGCATCGGACGCTAAGGACCAGCATCCAATGCCTATGCAGAGAGCTCCCCGAGAGCTCCATTCTGCATCAGACGTATCAGCACCGACCGCAACGGACGCTCCCCAACGTCCGATGCTCCTTAGAGCGAACAAACTCCCTAGGGTTTTCCATCGGAGGCTCAACCCAGTGTCTGATGCCCCTTGGACTAGCGTCCGATGCTCCCCGAGCACAACACTTCACCTCTGAAAACCGTTGAATCCTACCTCGCAAGCTCGGCAGGAGGGAGAGGGACTATCCACTTGTTTCTCCCACTTCTCCACAACACCTTTTTTCACCTCCTTTTGCAAATGTGCTAACACCACCAAGAGAACACTGACATGTGCATGTGTGTTAGCATTTTCACAATCAAATTTCAAAGGATTTTCACTTGCACTCACAACGCCACTCGATCCTAGCAACATTGCAAAGTTAGATCGCTCAAATGGCACTAGATGACCGATATGCAAACAAGTATGCTCCTCTTAATAGTACGACCATCTATCCTAAACCCGGTCATCAACTTTTCTACACACCTATGACCGGTGAAATGAAATGCCCTACAAATATACCTTTGTCTTGCACATTCCATTTCATCTCCTCCATTATTGATGCAACACATGCACCAACCTAGATCAAATGATATGATCCACTTCATATCATCACATGGCCTCCATGGTCCATAATCGATCTTGACCTCACTTGCTCTTCACCATTGCTTCGGTCCTTCGGCGCCAAGTCTTTGCTCAAGCCTCCCGACACTCAGTACCAACGACTTCAAAGCCTCCAACTTGCCCTTCACCTTCGCAACCGATCCATCAAGCCAAGTCTTGCCTTGACCTTCACCATCTTAGCCACATGACTCTATGTCATGTCACATATGCAATAAGCTCCTTCATTACATGTGTGAGCTTTTGCAACATCTCCAAGCCATTTCACCTTCATGGCATATGTTGCCCACACATGATCACTTGTGGACTAATCACCTGTGTAATTCACTTCAAACACATATTAGTCCACCTAAGTTGTCACTCAATTACCAAAACCAAACTAGGACCTTTCAATCTCCCCCTTTTTGGTAATTGATGACAACTCTACAAAGATATGAAAAATAAGCTTATTCCAAGCTAGCACTTCACAAAAATGTAAATTGCTCACTTGGTTTGGATTCTATTTTACTTATCCATTTTTAAGATCACAAATGAAGATTTGGATAAGTACCAGAAAACCCGACTTGGTAGTGTTAACTTCCCCTACATGTGTGCTCAAATGGTTTGGTTTCAAGCTTGCACACATGCATAAATATAAAATTTGTGGGAGTGTTAGCACTAGTAAGTGATGCTAAGGTATACAAGATAGAATTGTACCTTTGTAGCGTGTACACCACATTTGAATTCATCCTTAGCATCAACCTTGCTAAAAACAAGTGAAACTAGATACCACGTGAGATCAACATTATAAGCAAGGTTCTAGTTACCACTTGCTACACTAAGACTAAGCTATAGATACCAATTGAAGGAAAACAATCATCATCCAAGTCTTAGCTCTAGCAAATATTGCACATAAGCATGTAGGAATTTAGAACATATGCAATACAAGCAAGCAACTGTAATGCACAACCAAATGCATCAAACATGTATTCATGAGCTTGCTCCCCCTACTTGTGTGCTCTCTTTGTCCAAGAATTTTGATCCGTTTCCATTGTTCAATCTTGCTCCCTCTTGATCCATGTCCATCTTCTTTTCTTCCCCTTTGTCCTTGACATATCACAATTGGCATATCTTTGCCACAATTTCTCCCTCTTTGTCATCAATGACCACAAAAGGTATGCTTCTCTTGATACAAAGGGTTGCACTAGGGTAGATAGTTGACACTTGAGTCTTGTATTTTTTTTTAAGGACACTACCATATATGTTGGAATGACATTACTTGTAGATATCCCATGAAGATGCATGAAAGCCACTTGTAGGATCTTTGACCTTGGTACCAATCGGTGGGGCACCTTCTCTTATGTCATAGCATGGGTCATCCACTTGATAAACTTGAGCTCTTGTTGGTGAGGGATGCTTTGCTTGATTTGATCACTTAAAGTTGAGGATCACTTGAAGTCTTGTAGGATATCACTTGTGAGCTTGATCTAGACACCACTTGGTAAAATATCACTTGAAAGATCATATACCATTTTTGAATAGATACCATGTGAAGAAATGATGAGTCTAGATACCACTTGAATGAAAACTCGATGTTCCATTTGCATTATTGTCTTCTTCTTGAACAGTTGAACTCTTGTCATGAGCCTCTCATTTGTGATTTGAATTGTTAAATTTGCACAAGATATCTAACTCTGTTTGCTCTACAGTAAGCTTCTTCACACATCTTTCAATGGTTATCTTACTTCACCCTGGGCACAAAATACTGAGTACCGAACCGAATTTATCGAGAACCGAACCGAATTTACCGAAACCAAAAAAATTTGGTTCCATGTTCAGTTCCGAGTTTCCAGGAACCGAAGTACCGAGGTAAATACCGAAACCGAACCGAATTTACCGAACTAACCTAATTTACCGAATTCAACTGAAATGTGATGAATTTAGGTGTTGTTATATTATTGATTGTACTATTGTAGACTATTATATTATATATTTTTGGTACTCACACTTGTAGTCATGTGAACTTTTATATGTATATGTATTTTGCACTATTATTCTCTGTAAAATCATATCAAAATTAGCTTTTGAATTTGCTACTTTAATAAGTTCGGTACTATTCGGTAAATACCGAAACCGAACCGAATTTCCTCGGTACCGAAGAACCGAACCAAACCGAACTGAACCGAACCAAAACGAACCGAACCGAAGTACCGAATGCACTTGGTGAATCTTACTCACGTTGAATTAGACACTTGAATGTTCATCTTCTAGATCAAGTACTTGGGTTCATTAGCTCATGAACAAACTCATATACTAACCACTAGATCATATAATCAATCAAGCAATAGTGGTAGGCTATATACTAACCACTAGATCATATAATCAATCAAGCAATAGTGGTAGGCTTTGAATTTAAACTTTTTATTTGTTATGAATGATCCTATTAAGCATGTACTATATGCACTAACCACATACTAGTAAGGGATAAAATGATCATGCACATTACAATGTGAAGTCCATTTACAGCTTGGTGAAGACCAATAGATAACAATTATGAGCTCCTTCATTACATGTGTGAGCTTTTGCAACATCTCCAAGCCATTTCACCTCCATGGCATATGTTGCCCACACATGATCACCTGTGGACTAATCACCTGTGTAATTCACTTCAAACACATATTAGTCCACCTAAGTTGTCACTCAATTACCAAAACCAAACTAGGACCTTTCAACCTTTGTCGTGGGCGCCCCTTCCCCTCGTTCCTGCAGGCACGCAATGACCTCCTTCTTGAGGAGCTCACCATGTCAGCTACTCCCCCGACAACTGCCCTCGCCGCTGGTGCCTCCTCCGGCGGACCTCAACCTCAAGCTTCTGCCACCTCATTGTTGCCTGCACCGCGTCCCCAACTACAGCAGCAACCCGGTTCCAACTCCGGGGGCGGCGGGAAATGCAGTCGGCATGGCAAATGAGGAGGTCGTTGTTTTGCGCCCAGCAGCAGCAGCTGCCTCAGGCGTGGCCCAACCTTCATCAGCCTTGGGCTGGGTCCATCAACATGTGGCCTGGTCCACGGCCCTCGACGCTTCCGCACCCCCACGCCCTGCTTGTTGTAGCCCAGCCTCAGAAGCAGCAGCTTCCCCATGCCCTACTGATAGGAGCACGACAGAGCTGGGCAGCTCAGCCCTCCACGCAACAGTGGGCTGTCCCACCGACGGGCCTCTACAGCCCTGCTATTCAGACACTCTCCACGCAGCAGT
Source organism: Coix lacryma-jobi var. lacryma-jobi (assembly GCA_009763385.1). NCBI lineage: Eukaryota > Viridiplantae > Streptophyta > Magnoliopsida > Poales > Poaceae > Coix > Coix lacryma-jobi. Next base: position 7,449,482 of record CM019824.1, read on the forward strand.
GGGCTGCTCCATTAGCAGGTTTCTTCGATCAGCAGAGTCTCGCCAACAACTTCCAGACCATGTCCCTCCAGCAACCCCCTCAACATAACTGGTACTTCGACTCTGGAGCGACTAATCATATGACCTCAGACGCTGGTATACTCTCCCTGCCCTCCACTTCACCCTCTCCTTCACCATCCAATATTGTTGTCAGCAACGGGCATCTTCTCCATGTTACTTCCACTGGTGTTACTACACTTCCACATCACCTTCATCTTAATAATGTACTGGTTTCTCCCGGACTTATTAAGAATTTAGTTTATGTACGCCAATTCACTTTCGATAATAACCGCTCTGTGGAGTTTGACCCTCTTGGTTGTTCTGTGAAGGATCTTCGTTCTCGGAGAGAGATCATCAGGTGTGACAGCTCTGGTCCCATCCACCCGCTGCAGTTCCTGGAGTCTCCGTCTACTCTTCTTGCCACCACCAGTTCCTCACTTTGGCATCAGCGTCTTGGTCATCCCGGTCATGAAGTCTTGTCTAGGCTAGCACAGACATCTGCTATTTCTTGTAATAAACATGATAGTCAAACTTTGTGTCATGCGTGTCAGTTGGGTTGCCATATACGTCTACTTTTCATACATCATCATCTCGCACGACTCGTGCATTTCAGTTAATTCATTGTGATATGTGGACATCTCCACTTACTAGCGTCTCTGGTTACAAGTATTACCTTGTTATTCTTGATGATTTTTGCATTATCTATGGACGTTTCCCCTGCGACTCAAGTCTGACACCTTTTCCACGTTATCTCTCTTTTTTGCCTATGTTGCAACACAATTTGGTGTTCCTGTTCAGGGCATTCAGTGTGATAATGGTCACGAATTCGAAAATTCTACCGTCCGGTCCTTCTTCCTCTCCCATGGCGTGCAGTTTCGCATGTCTTGTCCTTATACATCGCCCCAAAATGGCAAAGCCGAACGCATTATTCATACCATTAATAACGTTGTTCGTTGTCTACTATTTTAGGCTAGTGTCCCTCCGGTCTATTGGGTTGAGGCGCTTACCACTGCTACCACCCTCCTCAACATTCTACCAACCAAGACACTACAATTCTCTACTCCTTATCAAGCCCTTTTTGGATCCACACCATCTTATGATCATCTCTGTGTCTTTGGTTGTAGGTGCTACCCAAACCTCTTCGCCACAACTCCTCACAAGCTTGCCCCTCGCTCCTCCTTGTGTGTCTTCCTTGGCTACTCTCCCCATCACAAAGGCTATTGTTGTCTTGATCGGTCCTCCAACCGGATCATCATTTCTCGGCATGTAGTCTTTAATGAGTCATCTTTCCCATTTTCCATCGCTGTCTCCCGTCCCACACCTAAGGATCTTGAGTTCTTACTCCCAGCAGCTGACCTTGTGATGGCTCCATTAGTGTTGTCCCATATTTTTTCTTCTGCAGGACTTCTCAGTGCTCCTCCCGCACAGCCATGTGCGGCTGATCCCACAGGTGCCAGCACCCCTGTGGTTGTTGTGGTACCCCGACGTCCAGCAGCCTTCTCCCCGCACAACCACGTGCGGCCGTTCCTAGAGCCTCCGCACAGCCACGTGCGGCGATGTCCAGCAGCCTTCTCCCCACAGAGCCACGTGCAGCCGTTCCTGGAGCCTCCGCACAACCACGTGTGGCTGCTTCTGCAGGATTCCCGATCAGCAGTGCGCCCTCTTCACCAACACTGACAGCTGGGCGCTTTGGACAGTACTACACTCGACGACCTCGGGTTGCACAAGTACTGCTTCCAGCATCAGCAGCAGCACCTTCGTCGCCTGTGCTAGCAGCAGCTGTCCAGTCGCCTATGCCCGCAGCCGCTGCCCCTACGGCCTCTTCGTCGCCTGTACCTGCACCAACAGGAGCTCAGCCACGCCTTCCTGCTGGGGCCATTCCTGTTGCACCCACAGCGAATCAGCATGCCATGACAACACGAGCCAAGTTGGGTTTCCGAATTTCGACTCTCTATCAAGCGACTGCTCTGTCACCCATTCCGCGGACTTATCGAGCAGCACTTGCTGATCCGAACTGGCGCGCAACCATGCAGGAGGAGTATTCAACACTTCTCACCAACCACACCTGGGATTTCATTCCTCGTCCACTAGCTCCAATGTAGTTACTGACAAGTGAGTCTTCAAGCACAAATTCCATATCGATGGTTCTCTCGAACGCTATAAAGCACGATGGGTTCTTCGTGGGTTTACTCAGCGCCCTGGCATCGACTATGATGAGACTTTCAGCCCGTTGTCAAACCTGCCACCGTTCGCACTGTTCTCTCATTGGTTGTGTCCTGCAGTTGGCCTGTTCATCAGTTGGATGTGAAGAACGCCTTTCTTCGTGGACATCTCTCAGAGACGCTTTATTGTGTTCGGCCCTCAGGATTCAAGGATCCATCCTGTCCTGATCATGTCTGCTATTTGAACTGGTCTCTCTATGGGTTGAAGCAAGCACCTTGTGCATGGTACAGTCGCTTTGCTAGCTTTCTACTACTTCTGGGTTTTGTGGAAGCCAAATCAGACTCCTCTCTATTTGTGTATCATCACGAATAGGATACTGCCTATCTATTGCTCTATGTGGATGATATCGTGCTTACTGCTTCTTCTTCTTCAGCCTTGTTGCGTTGTATTATCTCGACTCTTCAGCGTGAGTTCTCTATGAAGGATTTGGGTGAGCTTCATCACTTCTTGGGTATGCAGGTTCAGCGCACCTCTTCGGGCTTGTTTTTATCTCAACGCTAATATATGTTGGACATTCTTGATCGGGCTGGGATGGCTAACTGCAAACCTTGCTCTACCCCGGTCGATCTCAACCCCAAGTTGTCTGCTGCTGATGGTGCTCCCGTTTTGGATCCTACTGATTTTCGCAGCCTCGCTGGAGCTATTCAGTCCCTCACCTTCACCAGACCAGATATTGCATACTCTGTCCAACAGGTGTGTCTTTACATGCATGACCCTTGGGAACCACATCTCGCCGCTTTAAAGCACATTTTGCGCTATGTTCAGGGTACTTTGGACTTGGGTCTCCACTTGCATTCCTCCTCTCAGTCCGAGCTCGTTGTTTACTCCGATGTTGACTGGGCTGGCTGTCCTGACATGCGGTGCTCCACTTCAGGGTATGTAGTTTTTCTTGGTGACAATTTGATCTCTTGGTCCTCTAAGCGTCAGAACACTGTCTCCCGATCTAATGCTGAAGCTAAGTACCGCGTCGTTGCTAATGTTGTTGCTAAGGCTTCATGGCTGAGCCAGTTGCTTACCGAGCTTCATACTCCTCTGGGTCGAGCTACTTTGGTCTACTGTGATAATATCAGTACAGTCTATATGTCTTCCAATCTTGTTCAGCATCAGCGTACCAAACACATTGAGATTGATCTTCACTTTGTTCGAGAACAGGTGGCTCTTGGAGCAGTTCGCATCCTTCACGTCCCTACGATGTCTCAGTTCACCGACATCTTCACCAAGGGGCTGCCTTCTTCAGTTTTCCTGGAGTTTCGGTCCAGTCTCAACATCCGATCCATCGACGATGCGATTGCGGGGGCATGTTAGATTATATATTATTGCCTGATTATGGGTTTGGGCCTGGTTATGCTGGCCAACCCTTTGCTATATAGATCGGATGTGGATTGGGCCTTGGTTTAGCCGGCCATCCCTGTTATGGTTAGAGAGATATAAGGAGATCTTGTTTGGTCCTGTTTCCAAAAGCCAGAAGATCTCCTCCACCCTATATATATATACATGTACATAGGCTTCTCTAATCAAACAATCTATTATTCCCGGCAATCTCTGTTGCTTTCAATCACGATTAGTTGTCTGATATGAAAACATTGTTTGCACTTCACCTTGTCCTTGTTGCTAGCATCAACAAGAACATCATATTCCCATCCAACATCATTTGAGTTCCTTTTTAGGAGATTAGTTTCCTCTGTTTCATTCTCAGATGCAGCTAAACCATCTGTTTGCGACATCCTATATTCAGGCAATCACAAAATAGAAAATAAAGAGGCATACATCATACATCCACCATTCCACCACATTCAGATTCAAAAAAACATGTATATAGATTCAGTTCATTCAGATTCAGGGCTGCAGTTCGCAGAGCAGAGCAATGCCATGCAGGGGAGAGGAAGTAAGGAACAGGGGGAGGACAGGGAGGCCGGGCCGGAAGGGTAGCACGTAGCAGCTGGTGGAGGAGGGGAGAGGAGCAGGGAGGGAAGGGAACTCACCTTGGGGACTTTGGGATGGCTGGCGGGGAGGGGTTCGCCCTCCGGGATGAGCAGCTTCCAGGCACAGGACGAGCAGGACCGGCGGCGGCGAGTCGAGGACGAGTAGGACCGGTGGCGGAAGTCGGGGACGAGCAGGGGAGGAGTAGGACCGGCGAGGCGGAGCTCGTCTGGCGGATGGACCTCGTCCGCGGTGAGGAGGACCGGCGGCGGAAGTCGGGGACGAGCAGGGGAGCAGCAAGATCGGCGGTGCGGAGGAGTTTTCCTTCCTTATGTCAAACTCTACAAGCCCCAAAAGGAAGAACTTTGGTACACATTCTATTTTCAATTAACCTCTTTATCATTCTCTCTGACATATCACTATAAATGATTGATATCTGACATTCTTTCATCATGTAGTTTTGCCGGGGGGCTCTTAATAAAGGTCTCACAGAAACCTGCGGAGGCCCTTAGAAAGCTAAATAAAACGGCTGGATTTATGACATATGAACATACAGTACAATTTACTCATGCAGTCTTCTTAAGCCATGAGCCAACCCATGGTGTGTTCCATTCAAATTTGCAGCGTTGCAAGTATTCCTTCAGAAGCAACTCATTTTTCAAGAGTTATGATTTCGCACCAACTGATGCCAGTTGCATAAGCTGGATAATGATCCTATGGAACCTAGCTATATGCCCGAAAAATTTATGCTCTGTCCGAAACGATGGATATCTTCAACCGCCAATGTTGGAAGTTGTGGCTGGCAAATTTGCAGAGCTGCCTCAGGAAATCCTGATGGAGATATTTGCCCTTCTGGAGACACCTGACTTAGTGCGTGCAGGCTCTGTCTGCTGCTCCTGGAACTCAGCATATACCAGCACATGCAGCTTTCAGCGGTACAAATGGCCCCAAACACCTTGCCTCATCTACACCTCTGAGTCTGCTGGTGACAATGTTGCTTTCATCTACAGCCTTGGGGAAAAGAGGACCTACAAATTAACTCTCCCAGAGCCACCAATCCACAAAAGGTATCTGATTGGATCCTCAAATGGGTGGTTGGTCACTGCTGATGAGCGTTCTGAGATGCACCTTGTCAATCCAATCACCAGTGAACAGATCTCCCTCCCATCAGTCATCACCATCGAGCAGGTGACGCCTATTTTTGATGATAACGGTGCAATTTGTAAGTATCACTACTCATGGCGCACAGCAAACTCAGTTGTTGGACGACCTTCAACATATTCTCTAAGCACATTGCGGAATGATCTCTTTCATAAGGCACTTCTATTTTTTACTGCATCTGAAGGAAGTTATATCGTGGTGCTGATCCACGGTCCACTTGGGCAGCTTTCATTTGCTAGATCAGGGGATGAGAAATGGACATGGCTACCACCACATTCAAACTATGACGACTGCATCTATAACGACGGTCTATTATATGCAGTGACATTACTTGGTCAAATTATTACCTTTGATCTCAGTGGAACTGTGGTTACAACAAAGATAATTATGGATAGGAAGGATTCGTATGGAGCTGAGAGGGTTTACGTAGTTCAGGATCCATTGGGCGATTTGCTTCTAGTTTGGAGGCCAGAAGTTTTTTGGATAAAAGAAGCATCCACCGTGCATGGGCATAGCCATGCAATATTTGAAAACATTAGTTGGAGGATTGCAATATATAAAGTTTGCATTGCATCCAGAAAACTAGTGCGGATTAATAGCTTAAATGAGCACGTCTTGTTTCTCGGGCATAGCGAATCACTTTGTGTAAGTGCTGAGGATTATCCACAGGTGAAACCAAATCACGTCTATTTCACAGATGATGCCAAGTCTGTGTCTATAACATGCAAGTTGCGCCAACGCCTTATTATAGGCATGTTTAATTTAGAAACCAAGATCATGGATGAAATTGTATATCCTCAGCCATGGTCCAACTGCATGGCTCCATTATTGCTGATGATACCAAATCCCAGAAAGATGTCTTTAGCGTTGGTAACTACTCCCTCAGTATCACATTTAGATGACGTTCAGGACAGCGACACGGTCTCCAAAGCGTAACTTTGACCACTTGTATTTTTAAAAATATTTGTTATAAAATGGTATATGTATACTTTTATGAAAGTACTTTTCAAGACAAATTTATTTACATGATTTTTATATCTCTAAACTCAATAATTTAAAAGTTATTCATGATTTATATTCTCAATGTTTGACTCAAACATTCTCCAAAACGTCATCTAAAAGCGATACGGAGGAAGTAAGCATTAGGGTGTGTTTTGAAGGCTTGCTTGTGAAGTTGGGATAGATTTTGTTCTAGTTCGTATTAAATGAGTATTTATGCCCCTCCCGTGGTTTCAACAATTGTTTCGTGAGGTCACTTTGTATTGCGAGAACTGATTAGTTGCTTGATGCATAAATTGCTACTGAATTGAGCAGTAGTTTGTACTAAATCGAAAGTGTTATTTATACCTCTTTTCTGTTTTTCGGCATTTAGTTGCTGCATGATATCTGTTTGTTTATATTCTATACATAAATTATAGTGAGTTGCCCAGTTCGAACGGTATGAACGGGTGGGTTGTGCTCATGTTCAGGGCCGGTCCTGAGATTTCAGGGGCCTAGAATAAATCTATAACTATAGGCCCTTAATATAAACACATAAAATAATAAAAATAATTTATACACATAATCAATAAACACTTGGCATCTATTAAAAACAATATTCACATCGATAATTTATATGTGTTGTCTTATTTTTCTATCAAAAATCTCATATTTTATAGGCCGTCTTTCAAAGACATTCAAATATGTGAACTTAAGTGTCTGTGGCTAAAAAAGTTGCTTCAACTGATTTGTACGAGAGACAATATTATTCCACAACTGAAAAGTAGTGTCGATTTCGGCTAATAAGCTCAAACGAATAGGCCTTTGCACTACTAGAGGATCGGCCTTTAGTCCCGGGTCCCAGGGACATTTAGTCCCGGTTCTGGACCCGGGACTACGGTTCCGGGACTAAAGGTTTGCTACAGTATTTGACCCGGGACTAAAGGTTTGGAATAAAAACGAAAAAATATTGTGGCTGTGGAGATTCGAACTCAAGACCTCACGTACAGTTAGTCTTCACGTGCGTTACCAACTGAGCTACACTACACATCTAACAGAATAGGATACTCCTTCTTTTTAAATTGTGCCTGGAAGGACCTTTAGTCTCGGTTGGTGTTACCAACCGGGACTAAAAGGTCCTTTAGTCTCGGTTGGTAATACCAACCGGGACTAAAGGTCCTACCTTTAGTCCCGGTTGGTATTACCAACTGGGACTAAAGAACACTGACCCTTTAGCCCCGGTTGCCTCTCGGTTTCCTCGAGGAAAAGGAACCTTTAGTCCCGGTTGGTGTTACCAACCGGGACTAAAGAACTTTTAGCCCCGGACACAAAAATATTCGAGGCTAATGTCCGAATCTGTCTATCGCCCAAAGGCCATTTCTCTAGTAGTGTTGTTTTTCTTGTAACAAAGTACCCCTAATTTATGTTTTTCCAAATGTATCTTGGGCTGATAGAAAAAAAACATAGGTCCACCTTCTAACTTGGTTTTAGCATAGGTAGAACTAGAATCATGACATAAAGCCTCACATCGTGGTGTCACCCGGTGCTAAAAATTAAAAAATGGAGAGATTAGGACATGTGCACATGGATCATAGTTAATAGTGATTAGAGTGTAGTTTTGTGATTGTACTAATCCCGCTGTTACTACGTGCACTATGTGACATATTTTGGGGCCCTTCTCAGTCAGGGGACTAGGACGGCCGCCCCTCTTGCCCCCCCCCCTCAGGACTGGCCCTGCTCATGTTAGTGAGATCTATAAACTCTATAAAGTTAAACTTTACTAGTTATTTCTATCAACATGCAAGCTATCTAACTAACCAATGCACTATTACATACAATTAATATTCAGTAAACAAAACTCTACTAGCTATTTATGTTAACATACATGTTGTCCAACTAGGCATTGAACTATTACATGCAATTAAATTCACTAGCACATGCAGTGTAATATTCATGTTAGTAAGATATATAAATATTTTATTGTCTATATCATCATATTACGTAATCCACTAATCCGCAATTGCCGCAGCAATGTACGGGATAGTCCACTAGTTTTTATAATCTTCACCGTGGAGATACCTGTGGGGATATTACACTCATATACCCCCATGGCACGACATGGGCTCTCTTGCAGGTACGGCCCAACCAGAAGGCCTTGCAGCCCGCGACCAGGTCGTCGCAGCTGCCAAGGACTCTCCTGATGACTTGCTCGACAAGGAAGATACGAATAGATAGACCCGGATTCCTTGCCAAAAGGAACCGATTGTAATCTGTTAGGATTCGGCAAGTTGTAACCCTGCTCCCCGGCTATATAAGGCGAGCAGGGACCCCCTCCAAATACATCTGATCACCCGATCTCATAATACAATCCAGCCACCAGAACACAGGACGTAGGGTATTACGGCGACTTGCCGGCTCGAACCTGTATAAATCGTTGTCTCTCGTCCCTGTGTCTACGCTTTGCAGACGTCTCGCACGCCTCCACCGCTTAATCTACTACCTTGGGCATACCCCTCGGTAGACTGCCGACCATATTTCGTCGACAGTTGGCGCGCCAGGTAGGGGGTGTGTGCTACGACACCATGATCTGCCAAGCGGTCACTTTCCCTTGATCCATGGTTCTACCGGAGGCCGGCACAACTATCCAGATCGGATCTATGATCTGGACCGTCGGTGACCACGTCCCAGCTCCGGAAACTGTGGAATATGCGTAGATCCCTGCGCCGGGTGCCCTGCCGCCCGTCCGTCCCGTCGCCGTGCCAACACGCCGCCCGCCAAGAATCGTCCCCTGCGACGACCTAATCGAAGCCATCGACCGGGCCAACCAGGGAATCGCCGAGTGCATCGACGCCATCAAGGTAGCTCGTATACAGCTTTCCGACCGACCTTGCCTTCAGCAATTTTCAGGTACACCGTCGGGTGTCTTCAGCGCTTGTCCCGCCCGCCGCCCCAGATCGGATCTGCATCCGGCTCATCGCCACGTTTCATCTCCAACGACCATGCCCTTCGGGCTGCGCGACGCGATTTCTACGTACCAGCATCAGGCGTTGCGACAACTCTCTTACCAGCTTCAAACCTTCGGTTCCGACCAGATGGCACCGACCAGCACGCACGCCCGGATGACTCCAGCTCCACTCGTTGGCATGGTGACCCTCAAAGAGATCTCCGGCGACACAGTCTCGGTGACTTCGGCGTTTGGATCTACCACGACAAACGGCTCCACCTCCATGCGGTCTACGACCGTCATCTCCACCGACTTCGGGGCCGACTACCCACCGTATCGCGGTGGCGTCATCTTCAATGCCTCTGCCGACAGTCCTCCACCTCCAAACGAAACGGAAGTTGCACGCGCCAATCGGGAGCGATGTAATGTCGATCGCCAGCGCCGACGTGACGACGAGCGACGCGACCAGGAGCGCTGCGACCGGGAGCATCGCGACGACGAACGACGCCGGGATTGCGACAATGTTGGAGGCCGCGACCTCATCTACGAATTTGACAGGGTCGATGATCAACCCCTCTACCCGACCCCAAACGCCAACCTCGCCGTCGTTGTCAACGAGCTCTCCAAGCTTCCGGTGACCCCGGAGATACAGAAAGTTGTCGCCCACGTCAAGGCTACTACCGTGCAGTGCAACGAGAGAAGGCCCTATCCCTCACCCTCTGGATCGTCGTACAGCGGAACGCCACCAAGCCCGCATCCTTCACGCCGAAGGCAATCTCCGCCACATCGCGACCAGGAAGTCTCCCAGGGCAACCGCGCTCGTGATCAAGCTCCGGCCCCCGACGCTTCGACAGGGCCACGCCCTTTCACCTCCCGGCTCCGAGCCGTCCGATGGCCTCAAGGCTTCAAGGTCACCACGGTGGACAAGTACGATGGGAAGGCCAACCCAGAGCAATGGCTCACCACGTACGAGATCGCCATTCAAGCAGCCGGAGGAGGATCTGACGTGATGGCCAAGTACCTCCCCGTGATGCTATCGTCTTCCGCCAACAGCTGGCTCCATAAGCTCGCCAAGAACTCCATCGACACCTGGGAGCAATTGAAGGAAGTCTTCGTCAAGACATATAGCGTTGCCTGCGTCCAACCGAGAACGCGCTACGACCTCCAAAACATCCACCAGGAGCGTAACGAGAGCCTCCGGAGCTACATTCGATGATTCTCCAACATGCGCCTCATGATTCCAGAGATCACCGACGCGGAAGCCATCTCCACGTTCTCCAACGGCCTACGCCACAAGGAGCTCCGCGACAAGATCATCTGAAAGAAGGTAGAAACGGTCACCGAACTGATGACGATTGCCAACTCCTACGCCGACGCCGACGATGCCCATCGCCACCATGAATGCCCGCGTCGCCAGTCACGATCCCAGGAGCGCCGTCGTGATGATGACCGCCGCAATGAACGACGCAATGAAGGACGCGACTACCGCTCCGGGCAACGCGGCCACCACGATGATCGGGACCGCCGTCATGATCGCCCGGAATCTTCCCGTCAGAGGACGGATCACCGTCATCGCGATCGTCGCTACATCGCCAACACCAATACTCGGCCGAAGCGCACCTACGACAACGACTATGAGAAGCTCCTCAACGGCCCCTGTCCTCTCCACAAATGCGCCAAGCACTCCATGCGCGAGTGCGACACCATCGCCCGTAACGTCCGTGGGAGCGACGACAAGTGGCCGCGAAATCACAACGACAAGGACAAGGACGCCGACGCACATGAGCCTGCCTTCCGAGCACCGGCGAGGACACTCTCCATCTTCGGTGGCAACGTCGTCATCAAAACCGAGCAGAAGCGACGCCAAGTACGCCACGACATTGCCTCCGTGGCGGCCATCACCGACGACCCCGCCAACGTCCGCTACCTCGAATGGTCGGAGCGCCCAACACCTTCTCCAGGGAGGACCAGTGGTCGGACGACAAGTACCCAGGACGTTTCCCTCTCGTCATCGACCCGGTGATCTCCAGCTGCCGCTACCGCAAGGTCCTCATCGACGGTGGGAGCGCCCTGAACATCATCTTCGCATCGGCATTCCGCGAGCTCGACTACTCCAAGCGGGATTTGTTCCCAGCGAATTTCCCCTTCTAGGGCATCGTGCCAGGACAGCCGCCCATGCCCGTCGGGCAGATCACCCTCCCAGTGCAGTTCGGCACGCTCGACCACTTCCGCGAGGAGTACATCACCTTTATCGTCGCCGACTTCGACACCGCCTACCACGCCATCCTTGGTCGCCCGACGCTCTCCAAATTCATGGATGTGCCACACTACGCCTACCTCGTGCTCAAGATCCCGACGAAGAAAGGTGTCCTCAGCCTCTGGGCAAATCTCCAGGTGGCGTACAAGTGCGAGCAGGAGACAATCAACTCCGCCGAAGCACGCCAGCAGATCCAGGGCGTCCAAGACTGCATCGCCAACGCCGCCAAGCTCAGCCCCAATGATCTCGAGATCCCGGAGACCTCCGACCAGCGCTCCAGCAAAAAGTCGAAGGACACGAAGCAGGTGGCCCTGGTGGACGGAGCTCCGGAGAAGACCGCCATCATCGGCACCAACCTCAACCCCAAATAGGAAGACGCGCTCGTCAGCTTCCTACGGAGCAACGTCGATGTGTTCGCCTGAAAACCAGCGGACATGCCCAGAGTTCCACGGAAGTTCGTCGAGCACTCCCTGAACGTCTCCGCAACCGCCAAACCGGTTCGTCAAAAGCTTCGTCGCTTCGCGCCGAACAGGAAGGAGGCAATTAGGGTAGAGCTCACTCGGCTCCTAGCTGCCAGTTTTATGAAAGACGTGTATCATCCAGATTGGTTGGCCAATCCGGTCCTTGTACTCAAAAAGAATAAAGAATGGCGTATGTGTGTTGACTACACCGACCTCAATAAGCATTGCCCTAAGGACCCCTTCTTCCTCCCTCACATCGACGAGGTCATCGACTCCACCGCCGGGTGCGAACTTCTCTCCTTTCTCGATTGCTATTCCGGTTACCATCAAATTGCCTTGAAGGTTGAGGACCAAATCAAGACGGCGTTCATCACACCCTTCGGCGCCTACTGCTACACGACCAAGTCGTTCGGGCTGAAGAATGCCTGAGCCACGTACCAGCGTGCAATCCAGGATTGCTTGAAGGACCTCATTCCGGAGAAAGTCGAAGCCTACGTGGATGACGTCGTCATCAAGACTCGTACCGCCGACACGCTCGTCTCCGATCTTGAAGCAACCTTCAAGGCCCTCAACAGGTTTAAGTGGAAGCTTAACCCTAATAAGTGCATCTTCGGCGTGTCATCTGGAAATCTCCTCGGCAACATCGTCAGCCGCGATGGCATTCGCCCAAACCCTGACAAGACCTCAGTCGTCCTCCACATGCGAGCTCCCTCCAATGTGAAGGACATCCAGAAGCTCACCGGGTGCATGGCGTCCCTCAGCCGCTTCATCTCCAGGCTCGGCGAAAAGGGGCTACCCTTCTTCAAGCTCCTCAAAGCTGGCGAGAAGTTCGTCTGGGACGCTGAAGCCGATCGCGCTTTCTCCGACCTGAAGAAGTACCTCACCCAGCCTCCTGTGCTCGCCGCACCTAAGGAGAAGGAGCCCTTGCTGCTCTACATCGCCACCACAAACCGGGTCATCAGCTCCATCATCGTCGTCAAGCGTGAATAAACCGGCCACTCCTACCCTGTCCAGCGACCCTGCTACTTCGTCAGCGAGGTATTGAACGACTCCAAAACTCGATACCCCCAGGTACAAAAGCTCCTCTACGCGGTCCTTATAACTGCACGCAAGCTACGCCATTACTTCCAAAGCTCCGAGCGAGTCACCGTCATCACGGAATTCCCTCTCGAGGACATCCTCCGCAACAAGGACGCTACGGGACGCATCATCAAGTGGGCTATCGAGCTCGGCTCCTACAACATCGCCTTCCAAGGTCGCCAGACAATCAAGTCGCAAGCACTCGCTGACTTCGTCGCCGAATGGACAGATCTCCAAACTCCAGTACTGCCGGAAGCGCCAGAGCACTGGACCCTCTTCTTCGACGGCTCCCTCACCTTGCATGGCGCAGGTGCTGGTCTCCTCTTCACGTCTCCTTCCGGCGAGAAGCTCCGCTATGCTCTACGGCTGCTCTTTCCAGCCTCCAACAATGCCGCCGAGTATGAAGCCGCTCTCCATGGCTTCTGCATCGCCAGCGAACTAGGCGTCAAGCGCCTCATGGTGTACGGCGACTCCGCTCTCGTCATCAACCAGCTCAACAAGGACTGGAACTGCTCCAACGACAAGATGAACGCCTACTGCGCCGCCATCCGGAAGCTAGAAGACAAGTTCTTCAGAATCGAATATCACCATCTACCACGAGACCGGAACCAAGCAGCTGACGAGCTATCCAAGCTGGCGTCATCAAGATCTCCGGCCCCCGCTGGCGTATTTGTTCACGACCTGCTCGAGCCCTCCATCGCTGACCACGCAAGCTCCGCTTCATCGACGGACGACACGACGCCGCCGATAGGACAACTAGTGGGCACCACCTCCACAGCACCGCCCGATTGGCGCAATGACTTCATCAAGTATCTCTCCGAAAACCTTGTCCCCGCAGACAAGACGGAAGCCGAACGCCTCATTCGTCGCGTCAACAATTATGTCCTGGTCGACGGCGCGCTCATGCGCAAAAACTCTAGGAACGAAGTACTCCAAAAATGTGTATCCAGAGAAGATGGCCTCGAAATCCTCTTCGACATCCACGCCGGCGAATGTGGGAACCATGCGGCTGCAAGGACGTTGGTACGTAAAGCTTTCCGCGCAGGATTCTACTGGCCATCAGCGGTCGCCGACGCCGAACAGCTCGTCCGCACCTGCGAGGGGTGCCAATTCTTCACCAAACAAACCCACGTTCCTGCCCAAGAACTCTAAGCAATACCAGCCCCGTGGCCCTTTGCCTGCTGGGGACTCGACATGATCGGCCCTTTCCGACCAGCTCCAGGAATCTTCAAGTGGATCTACGTCACCGTCGACAAATTCTCCAAATGGATCGAAGCAAAGCCAATCACCAAGGCGACCGCCGAAAACGCAGTCCCCTTTATTGACGAAATAATTCATCGCTTCGGTCTCCCGAACTCCATCATCACCGACCTCGGCTCCAACTTCACTGGCAACGTCTTCTAGGATTTTTGTGAAGGGCACGGCGTCCTCGTCAAGTATGTCTCCGTCGCCCATCGTCGAGCCAACGGCCAGGACGAGCGCGCCAACGGCATGATCCTCGACGCCCTGAAGAAGCGCCTCTACCAGAAAGACGAGAAGCACCCTGGCCGCTGGAAGCGCGAGCTCCCTTCCGTACTTTGGGGTCTCCGAACTCAACCCAGCCGCAACACCAATGTTTCACCATACTTCATGGTCTTCGGCTCCGAAGCCGTCATCCCCGCCGATGTCGTCTTCCGCTCCCCGCGCGTCGAGAACTACGATGAAGAAGCCTCTGACCAGGCTCACTGCGATGACCTCGACCGCCTTGAAGAAGAACGGCTGGCGTCTTGCCTCCGCACCGCCAAGTACCTCGAAGGAGTCTGCCGCTACTACAACCGCAACGTAAAAGATCGATCCTTCATCGTCGGCGACCTCGTCCTCAAGCGGAAACTCAAGACCGACGGCCTGCACAAACTATCTTCACACTGGGACGGCCCCTACATGGTGAAGGAGGTCACCCGACCAGGTGCCTATCGCCTCGCCGACCTCGAAGGCATTGACATGCCCAACTCCTGGAGTATCGAGCACCTTAGAAAATTCTACGCTTAAGAGACGGCTCGCCGACCTCTCCACCCGTCTCCGGACGGCTCACCGACCTCTCCACCCGTCTCTGGATGGCTCGCCGACCTCTCCACCCATCTCCGGATGGCTCGCCGACCTCTCCACCCATCTCCGGACGGCTCGCCGACCTCTTCACCCGTCTCCGGACGACTCGCCAATTTCTCCAATGCGTCTCCGGACGGCTTGCCAATTTCTCCAATTCGTCTCTGGACGGACCGCCGATTTCTCCAATACGTCTCAGGACGGCTCGCCGATTTCTCCAAACAGCCTGGCTGATGCTAAAGGAGTCTCAGAGCAGGGGCTACTGCCATCGCCGGACGCGTGCATGAGCGCCCGCCCTCTGCGCTATGGTGGCCAGTAGTCCTCCCAAGTGATGTCCCGACCTCTCTACGCGTGCATGAGCGTCCGCCCTCTGTGCTACGAAGGGAAGGCTAAGCTTGGGCTGAGACCTCTGGAGGCTATACGTCCAATGCCTGTACGCGCCAGTTATGCACACGATCTCCATTCGGTCTACAAGCAGCCTGACTAATGTTGATGAAAACTCAGAGCCGGGGCTGTTGTCACCATCGGACGTGTGCATGAGCGCCCGCCCTCTGCGCTACGGTGGCCAATAGTCCTCCCAGGGGACGTCCCAACCTCTCTATGCGTGCATGAGCGTCCGCCCTCTGCGCTATGAAGGAAGGGCTAACTTGGGCTGAGAATTCTGAGGCTATATGCTCAGTGCCTCGCATTCGCGCCACCCACGCGCTCGACAATGGTCGTCATTCGCCCATGTCACGCCACGATCGAGCCTCTCGGAAAAGACCCTGGCCGTGGTACCTCCCTACGCGTGCACGAGCGCCCGCCCTCTACGCTATGGGATGCCAGCAGAGGTTCCTTGAGTGACGCCCTTGACTCCTACGTGCAAACGAGCTCCGCGCTCTACGCTACAGATCCTGGGATAACCCAAGGCCGAACTGTTCATCGCTATGGCTCACGACCATTGGGTCTGCGAAATTCGGGGAATGAACAAAACACGCCGACTCGCTTCAAGTTTTGATTCAGTTCGCTCAAGAGTCTATTTACAGACTAGCTCCTAATTTACAAACTACTGGTGCCCGGCACCAAACAAATCTACACCTCCGACGAGGGCTTCGGCGACAGGCTCGGCCTCTTCCTCTAGGCGCTCCATCTCGGCCTTCGACGTGTTCGCCGCAAAGCCGGCGCCCAACCTCGACATCTCCATCTGCAGGTAATGTGAACGAAGAATGGCGAGGCCATGAGCCACCACACTCTGCGTCGCCGCCTTGGTGTACGCCTGGAAGCGCCCCCACAGGTGAAAGGTCCGAATGGCTAGAGCGGGGGTGAATAGCCTATTTAAAAACCTAGAATCCTGAAAATCAAAGCTCAAAATGGATATTAGATCACACAGTCGGTACTACCGACTATAGGGGCCAGTACTACCGGGGTCGGTACTACCGGCTCTAGGGGTCGGTACTACTGACAACCTAGGAACAACTACGAAATCGAGATGAACGAGATGCAAAATTGAATCTAGCTTATACCAAGGTTTTCCTAAGAGATGTAGATGAAGTTTATACCTTGTCCAAGTAGTGGCTCCTCCCCAAAGAGTAGATCGAACCTTCTCACACCTAGAATGAGAGAGGAGGGAGGAAGAACGCGAAGAACACGAATGCAAATGAAATAACCGAGGAAGCAAATTCAATAAGCACACGGGACACAAGATTTATCCCAAGGTTTGGCCACTTCACTAAGAAGCGCCTATGTCCTCGTTGTTGAGGTGACCACTAAGGTCGGAGTCTCTTTCACCTCCTTGCCTCACTCAATCAACCACAAAGGCTAATCGAGTATCTTCACTAAGAATCACGAGGGTAATACAAACACTTCGGAGTGCCCTCACAAATGAGTCAGTCACGGGCAACAACCGAAGAACACCTAACCGGCTAGGGTTCCAAGAACCCAAGAGTAAAGAACACAAATCAAGCTGGAGAGATGTAGGATCCAAGTGCTCTTGACATAGATCGATGTGTCTCACTCTCTAATCTCACTTCCCTAGCTCAAAGCTTGCAAGAGATTCACTCTAGAATCAAAGGGGGAGAGAGAGGAGGTTAGCCAACACTTGGGAGCTCTCTTTCTTGTGTTTGGGCGCAATGAATCGAAGAGGTAACGGTTAGAAACCGAGAGAATGACTATTTATACAAGTCACCGTCTGCACCACAGTCGGTAGTACCGACCCCATAGGTTGGTAGTACCGACTACATCAACAACGACCGTTAGATTGACCTTGCTAACGCATCCGAAAGACGGTAGTACGGTCGGTAGTACCGACCCTTATAGCGGTACCGACCCTTATAGAGGTACTACCGATAGGCCAGATCTAGATCTACACAGAACGCCTCCAAACTTCCTCCAAACGTCGGTACTACCGACCGGGGGTCGGTACTACCGGCCTTATGGCGGTACTACCTTTAGGCCAAATCTAGATCTACACAGAGAGCCCTCAAAACGACTTCGATCGCCGGTACTACCGATCGGAGGTCGGTACTACCGAGGGTCGGTAGTACCAGCCTTATGGCGGTACTACCTTTAGGCCGAAAATAGCCCAACACAGAGAACATGCGATCTGCTCACGGAGGGGTCGGTACTACCGGCCTCAGGGTCGGTACTACCGACTTCAGCAACCTGACCTCTGCACTAAAACGGCCATAACTTTTAGCTCCGAACTCCGATTTTGATGATCTTGGACATTTTGGAAAGCTTATTCAGAGGGCTACACAACCCATATGAATACAAGATCCAAAACATAAAGGATTAGCACAGAATTCCAATCCAAGACCGATCCTAGAGTTCAGAATACACCGAAAAGCTTCCTTCTCTTCTCCGAGTTGATTCACTTCAACTCCAACACCTTCTCCTTTGCAAATGTGCCAACACCACCAAGTGTATACCACCTTGTGCATGTGTGTTAGCATTTTCATAAATATTTTTCAAAGGATTTTCACTTTCACTCACCACGCCACTCGATCCTAGCAACAATGCAAAGTTAGATCGCTCAAGTAGCACTAGATGTTAGACGTCATGAGCACTTTTCACCACATCTAGCTAGTCTAGTTTGTATCCCTCTTGATAGTCCGGCTTGCCTATACTCAAGATTAAAAGTAAGAAATAATCTACCACTTGAGCAAGACATCTTTTCTCTTCTTCATTTCACCAGTGGTAGAGCACTTGATCACATGAGTGCTTGTGGTCATCACCATCCTCCATGGTTGCCACCTTGCTAGCTCCACCACATGGCTTGGTCGTAATACTTTCTCATTAGCTACACACATGCTTATCAATAGGATTAGACCAAATAGGTTTCATCAATTAACCAAAACCAAACTAGGGCTTTCAATCTCCCCCTTTTTGGTAATTGATGACAACCTATACAAAGATATGTAATTTAAATTTGAGTAACCACATTGATAGTATTAGCTCTCCCTACATATGTGCTATAGAGTTTGGTTCTAAAATTGGCATATATGTATGGATATGAAATATGGGTGAGGAGCACTATCAATGATGATGCTAAGGCATAAGAATGGACCTTTGAAGCGTGATACCAATTGGAGTGCACATATTATACCATCAAAACTCAAGAACCCCATGAGATCAACATTTATAATAAGGTTCTTGTAAGTGCATTCGCCCCCGATGTGGGTTTTGGCTAATTAATGACAATCAAATTAGGGACTAACGGATTTATAAAGGCATGTATGCAGGTGTTAGTTCCTAGAAAGATTTGAAACGTTGAAATCTCGTGAACAAAGCACGTTGATCATGTTTGAACATGAGATACCTAGCTCAAGTGGTGGATTAAAATTTTGATTTTAAACTTGAGTTATAGGTAAGCCGGACTATCAAGAGGGTCACAAATTAGGTTGGCTAGATGTGGAGAAAAGTGCTCAAATCGACTAACTTTAGCTTGCTTGAGAGACACCGCACGATCACGAACACACAGAGGTAAATCTGTGTGGTCGGTAGTACCGACCATGGGTGGTCGGTAGTACCGACCACAACTGCACTGCGCAATGCTCTCTAGGTAGAGTTCATTTTGAACTGGCGGTAGTACCACCATCTTGTCGGTAGTACCGGGCACCCAGACCATTCTATCAACCTCTCTGTGTAGGCGCTAAACTGACTTGGCAGTAGTACCGCCATAAGGTCGGTACTACCGACCCTCGGTGGTACCGACCCAAGTCGGTAGTAAGGCAGTTTTGCAGGGCTTTCTGTGTTGAGTCAATTTTGACTTGGCGGTAGTACCGCCATAAGGTCGGTACTACCGACCCTCGGTGGTACCGACCCTGGTCGGTAGTAACCGAGGGATTCTGCGGATCTCTCTGTTCCTATGAAATTTGACTTGGCGGTAGTACCGCCATATAGTCGGTACTACCGACCCTCAGTGGTACCGACCCTGGTCGGTAGTAACCGAGGGTTTCTGCGGCCCTCGGTGGTACCGACCTGAGGCCGGTAGCTGATTTTTAGGTCAGATCCAGATCTGTGCAACGGTCAGTGACTGGTCGGTACTACCGACCATGGGTGGTCGGTACTACCGACCAGCCTCGGGACTGGGGGACTATTTATAGCCCTCCACTTCACTTTGGACCGTTAACCACTCATTCACTTCATTCATTGCGACCTAACTTCAGACAAAATAGCCTCCAAGCATTGACTACTCCCCTCTCTCTCCCCCTTTGCTCCTTGATTCATTCCCTTGCAAGATTTGAGCTAGGGAAGTGAGATTAGAGAGTGGGAAGCTTCAATCTATGACTTGAGCACTTGGTTTCCATCTAGCCGGCTTGGTTTGTGTCTATTACTCTTGAGCTCTTTGAGCTCTAGCCGGTTAGGTGTTCTTCGTGGCAGCCCGTATTGATTCATTTGTGAGGGCTCCCCAAAGCATTTGTATTTCCCCTGTGATTTCTAGTGGAGAAACTCTAGTAGTTTTTGTGGTTGCTTGAGTGAGGCAAGGAGGTGAAATAGACTCCGACCTTGGTGGTCACCTCAACAACGAGGACGTAGGCACTCCTTAGTGGATTGGCCGAACCTCGGGATAAATCGCGTGTCCCGTGTGCTTGTTGTTATCTCTACTTTGCATATTACGTTTGTTGTTGTGTTCTTCGTGTTCTTCCTCTCCCTATCTCTATCTTAGGTTGGGAAGTCTCGATCTACACGAAGGGGAGCAACCAAGGGTTGGTGAGAGCAGATCCGCTATCTATCTTACTTAGGGAAGTGGGGTAAATTCTTGTATTACTTTCGTAGCTCACATACTTTGGATTTGTAGTTCATCTTTAGGATCCCGGTAGTGTCGTTTGTTTGTGTCGGTAGTACCGGTGTTTCACACCCGGTAGTACCTACCCAAACAAGCCGGCAACACCGGTTGTTATCTAACTACACGTTCGAGTTTGTGAAGTTTCAGATTGTTAAAAATCACCTATTCACCCCCCTCTAGGCTGATTTGATCCTTTCAATTGGTATCGGAGCCTAACCCTTGTGTTAGCGCTTCACCGCGTAAGGGAGAATCATGTCGACCCTAAGTCAAGAACAACTCGATGACATTGTCAAGAGGGTTTCTGCTCAGCTGCTAGAAGTTCAAGCAAAGAAACATGAAGATGAAATGAAGAAAATGAAGGATGAGATCGAGAGCTTGAGGCAAGCCTTGAGTAGCAAAGGCGAATCATCTGGAAGTGGAGAAAATCCTCCACAGCCCAAAGAAGACAAGAAGAAGGATGATGAAGAGAAAGGCAAGAGAGAGGAGTTCTCTAACATTGGTTATGACTATAGCCAAATGGGGAAGGTTCTTCAATTGCCTAGCGTCAACCTAGGCAAACCACCTTCCTTTGATGGAATCAACTACAATGATTGGGCACACAAGATGAAGCTACACCTTCTTGCCGCAAGAGTTTGGGAAATAGTCGAGAATGGACCATGTCATGTTGAAGGCGAAGAGTTCACAGATAATGATGTGATTGAGTTCCAACAAAATGTTCAAGCCGCATCATTAATCCTATCATGCCTCAAGCCCGAAGAAAGCAACAAGGTCCATGGAATGGAGAATGCCAAGTTGATTTGGGACACTCTCAGGATATCATATGAGGGTGATGCAAGTGTGAGGAAGTGCAACATAGAACTTCTTCAAGGAAAGATTGAAAACTTCACTATCAAGAGTGGTGAAACCACTCAACAAATGTTTGGTAGATTCATGACCTTGATCAACAAGATTAGAGCTCTCGGAGACAAAAAATGGGATGACAACTCAGTCGCAAGAAAGCTATTGAGAGCATATAGAAAGAAGAATAAGACACTTGCATCAATTATCATGGAAAGACCCAACTATGAGACCATTGGACCTCATGAGATGCTTGCCAAAATAAAGCATCACGAAGTTTTGGATGATGAAGCTATAGAAGATCAAGAAGCAAGCAACAAGAAGATGGTGGCACTCAAGGCTAATCAAGAAGAAGGAAGCAAAGGTCAAAATGACTCATCAAGTGAAGGAAGTGATGACTCCGATGATGAGATTGCACTTCTTGTGAAAAACTTTAGAAGATTCATGAGAAAGAAGATATACAAGAAGGGCAAAGGTGGATACTTCAAGAGGTCAAAGAAGAGAAACTGCTATGAGTGTGGTGCGGATGATCACTTCATTGCCGATTGTCCACAAAAGAAGAACAAGAACAAGTATAGCAAGAGTGATGACAAGAAGCAAAGAAGAAGAAGAGGTGGTGAAGCTCATCTCGGTGAAGAGTGGTTCTCTGAAGATGACTCAAGCGATGAAGAGAAGAGCAAGGGCAAGGAGAAGGAGAAGGGAGCGGCCAACATCGCCATACACAAGACCTCTTCTCCAAGCCTCTTCTCCAACATGTCTACATCGACCACTTCATCACGGTTGTTCGAGAGTCTCTCCGACGATGAGGATGACTTCACTCATTCTTGCTTCATGGCTAAGAATGAGAAGGTATTATCTAACTCTCTTACTTGTTATAATGATGAATACAGTGATGATGATATGGATGAATTTGAGCTTAGCATAATTAGAAAATTTGGTAAGAAAGGTGGACCTAAAATCTTAAAATTGCTCACTAAGTTAGAGAGTCGGAATGAGAGTCTTGCCTTGCAAGGGGAATTGATTTCTCAAGAGAGAGAAAAGAACCTTGCATTGGAAGCCTCTCTTGCCGAGGAGAAATTGAAGGTTGAGAAATTGACCGTGGAACTATCTTTAGCCAATGACTCTAACAAGAAATTGGCTAAGGAATGTTCCACGAGCAATGACTCAATTGCTAAACTAAAGAATGAAATGAGCTTAGTTCAAGAAAGCCTCACAAGCTTTCAAGATAAATATCAAAATCTTGAACTAACCTACAACAATCTTTATAGTAGCACTTCTTCAACCACTCCTAAGGATGCAAATAGCTCTAATGCCTCAACTAGTAATGATTGCAAAATATGTTATAAAGTTGATATAAATGCTTGTGCAACTAACCTTGTTGAGCTAGAGAAGAAAGACAAGGAGATTCATAGGTTGAACATGATCTTGAGGAATGGTTGCAAGTGCAAGGTGCAACAACCAAAAGATATCCTCAAGACAGCAAGACATCCATCTATCAAGGATGGGATTGGCTACAATAGGTATGGCGGCAAGGCCAATGGAAGAAAGATGGTCAATGGGGTACCCTTTGTTAACTTTAACAAAGGGGTTCCCCTCTTTGACCTCATGAACAAGGCCAACAAGATTGCCAATCCTAAAGCCCCGCTTGCTAATGGTAAGATTAACAAGGAGAAGCAAGTGGAGGTCCCCAAGCAACAAAAGCCCCTATCAAAAAGCTATACATGTGATTACTTGTGTTGTTGGGGAGAGAACAGCAAGATTGTCGTTAAGTATATTGGTGCACTCAAAAAGAGAGAAATTATGAGGAATGTTTGGGTGCCCAAAGTTTATGTGACTAACCCCCTAGGACCCAATCTCACTTGGGTACCTAAATCAAGAACATAACTGTGTTTTGTAGGAATATGCCTCTGGTGGAACAAGTTGGGTGTTGGATAGTGGATGCACCAATCATATGACCGGGGCAAAAGAAATGTTCACCTCCTTTCAACCAAGCAACGATTCATGCAACAACATTGTGTTTGGTGACAATGGAAAAGGAGAAGTGCTTGGTTTGGGTAAAATTGCTATCTCAACTGACAATTCCATATCTAATGTATTACTTGTGCATTCGTTGAGTTACAATTTGTTATCTGTTTCTCAACTTTGTGAAATGGGTTACGATTGTCTCTTTATGGATAAGGATGTGACCATCTCTAGAAGAAGGGATTCCTCTATTGCATTCAAAGGTGTGTTGAAGGGAAAGCTTTACCTAGTCGACTTCTCAACTAGTAAAGTGGAACCTACAGCTTGCTTAATGGCAAAATCTAGCATGGGTTGGCTTTGGCATCGCCGACTAGCCCATGTTGGGATGAGGAACTTGGCCCAACTTCAAAGGGAAGGACACATACTTGGACTAACAAATGTTTCTTTTGAGAAAGATAGAATTTGCAGTGCATGCCAAGCTGGAAAGCAGGTTGGAGCGAAGCATCCAATAAAGAACATCGTGTCAACCACAAGACCATTGGAGCTACTACACATGGACCTCATCGGACCCGTTGCTTATCAAAGCATCGGTGGTAACAAATACGGTTTCGTTATTGTTGATGACTATTCTCACTTCACTTGGGTGTTCTTTTTAGCAGATAAAAGTGAAACGCAAGGCATTTTCAAGAAGTTTGCTAGAAGAGCACAAAATGAGTTTGACATCAAGATCAAGAAAGTGAGAAGTGACAACGGGACCGAGTTTAGAAACACCAACATAGAAGAGTATCTTGATGATGAAGGAATCAAGCATGAGTTCTCCGTTCCATATACCCCACAACAAAATGGGGTTGTAGAAAGGAAGAATAGAACTCTTGTTGAAGCTGCAAGATCTATGTTGGATGAGTACAAGACTTCTCATGGTTTTTGGGCGGAAGCGATGAACACGGCGTGTCATGCAATCAACCGCCTCTACCTCCACAAGCTAAGGGGGAAGACGCCATATGAGCTTCTAACTGGTAACAAACCGAAGGTGCACTACTTTAGAGTCTTTGGCTGCAAATGTTTCATACTTAACAAGAGGGCCAAAAGCTCAAAGTTTGCACCTAAGGTACATGAAGGCTTTCTACTTGGTTATGGTACTAACGAACACGGCTACCGTGTATTCAATAATGCCACCGGCACTATTGAGTTAACGGTAGACGTGACCTTTGATGAATCCGACGGCTCCCAAAAGGAGCAAGTCAATGATGAGCTTGTAGGTAATGATGTGTCTCCATCCGAAGCTATCAAGAAGCTTGCAACTGGTGATGTGAGGCCCGTTGAGATTCAAGATGAAGAAGATGATCCATCACACACTCCACAAGATTCTCATATCCATCATGTGCACTCAAATGCGCATGATGAAGCTTCCACATCTCCGAGTGGTGATAGTGTGAATGATGTTCAAGTAATACATCAAGTTGATGGTCAGGCACAAGCTCAACATGATGACCAACGAGATGATGGGAACATCCACACATATGACGAAGATGATGAAGATGGACCCATCCAAAGGAGATCACTTGTGCCACATCCAAGAGTTCATCATACAGTTCAACGGGATCATCCCGTTGACAACATATTGGGGAGCATACGGCGTGGGGTAACGACACGCTCTCGTTTAGCAAGTTTTTGTGAACATTACTTGTTTGTCTCCTCTTTGGAACCTCTTAGGGTGGAAGAAGCACTTGATGATCCGGACTGGGTGATGGCTATGCAAGAAGAGCTGAACAACTTCACCAGGAATGAAGTCTGGTCCTTGGTGGAAAGGCCCAAGCAAAATGTGATAGGAACCAAATGGGTCTTTCGCAACAAACAAGATGAGCATGGCGTGGTAACAAGGAACAAAGCACGGTTGGTGGCTCAAGGTTTTACTCAAATCAAAGGTTTGGATTTCGGGGAAACCTATGCACCTGTAGCTAGGCTTGAGTCAATTCGCATATTACTTGCCTTTGCTACTCACCATGATTTCAAGCTATACCAAATGGACGTGAAAAGTGCATTTCTCAACGGCCCCCTCTCCGAGTTGGTATATGTGGAGCAACCACTGGGTTTTGAGGATCCAAAGTTTCCCAACCACGTCTTCAAGCTCGACAAGGTGCTCTATGGGCTCAAACAAGCCCCTAGAGCTTGGTATGATTGTCTTAAGGACTTCCTACTCAAAAAGGGGTTTGAGATAGGAAAGGCCGATGCTACTTTATTTACTCGCAAAGTCGATAATGATATCTTTGTGTGCCAAATATATGTCGATGACATAATATTTGGTAGTACTAATGTGGCTTTTTGTGAGGAATTTAGTAGGATCATGACCAAAAGGTTTGAGATGTCCATGATGGGTGAGTTGAAGTACTTCCTTGGATTTCAAATCAAGCAACTCAAGGATGGCACGTTCATCAGTCAAACAAAGTATACAAGAGACATGCTAAAGAAGTTTGAGATGGACAAGGCCAAGCCCATCAAGACTCCCATGCCAACCAATGGACATCTTGATCTAAATGAGGATGGTAAGTCAGTGGACCAAAAGGTATATCACTCTATGATCGGTTCATTGCTTTACCTCTGTGCATCTAGGCCCGATATTATGCTTAGTGTGTGCCTGTGTGCAAGATTTCAAGCTAATCCGAAAGAATGTCATGTTATGGCCATTAAGAGAATCTTTCGATACTTGGTGCACACTCCGAATCTTGGCTTGTGGTATCCTAAAGGCTCCACTTTCAATCTACTTGGTTATTCCGATTCGGACTATGCCGGTTGCAAGGTAGATCGGAAGAGCACTACTGGGACTTGCCAATTTATTGGAAGGTCTTTGGTATCTTGGAGTTCTAAGAAACAAAATAGTGTTGCCCTATCCACCGCCGAAGCCGAGTATGTGGTGGCCGGCGCATGCTGTGCTCAACTACTTTGGATGAAGCAAACACTAAAAGATTTCGGATGTGAGGAAACCAAAATTCCACTTTTGTGTGATAATGAGAGTGCTATCAAACTAGCAAACAATCCCGTAAACCATTCTCGCACAAAACACATTGACATCTGACATCATTTCTTGAGAGACCACGAAGCCAAAGGAGATATCGCATTACGCCATGTGAGCACCGAAAAGCAACTAGCCGATATCTTCACAAAGCCTCTAGATGAGTCAAGATTTTGTGCTTTGAGGAGTGAACTAAATATCATTGACTCTCGTAACGTGGCTTGATGTCTTGCACATAATTGTTTTCACCTAGAGACATAGACAAATGTTTTGACAAAATTTGTATGAGATTTCAAAATCTATTTTGAATGCTTCACTTGTGTCCATAGCTATGTTCTGGTTGTATGAAATCTAGACATAATTGAAGTATGTATAGTGTTCCACACAAAGTTCTCCTAGAAAAGCTCTCTGTCCGCTCTGGAAGTCCACAGTCGGTGGTACCACCATAATGGTCGGTAGTACCGACTGTCGGTACTACCGACCCCCTATGGGCGGTAGTACCGACCGTGGTCAACTCAGCCATATAAAAGCGCGGTGAAAAGGTTTTTCCTTTTCACCCAGCCTCATTTGACCGAGTCGCAGTCGCCTCCTTTGCCCTAGCCGCCGAGCCGCCGCCGCCGCTTCCTCTCTTTGTTCCTCGCGCCCTCCTCTCGAATCCAAGTCGAAGAAGAAGTGTCTTGAAGCAAGAAGGACTCGGTGGTGAAGTTCTTGAGGCCGAACAACTCCTTCCCTTTGGATTTCGACCGTTCTTCTTTGTGAAACAAGGTACTAGGGCGTTCTTGTCCAATCTTCCAATGTGCCTTATTCTAGGTCGATTCCTTGGGTAGGATTGTTCCTTCTAGTGCCTAGATGTTTCTAGGATGTTTAGTTTGCAAAGTTGTTGATGATATGTATGGATGGATTGAGGATAACCGCGCACCGTGGTGCGGTCGGTAGTACCGACCACCATAGTCGGTGGTACCGACATCATTTGGTCAGTAGTACCGATCGCGCGCAGTGTCTTGGTTTTGCCTCCATTCGTATATTGTCGCATTTCGTTGCTACATCCTTTGAATATATCTTGTTGTTGATCCTTGGTCTATGCTATCTTTTCTAGATGTCGGACCAAAGGGCTCCCCGTGTTGCTAGGCAGGCCAGGGAGGCCAGAGATGAGGAAGATGAGTATGTCGGGATGGAGCAAGGAGGTATGGACCAAGGCGAGCCGCAGCGTCGCAATCCTGGGCGTCGTGCATGGCCCGGTGGGAGCAGTGAGGACGTCACTCAACAAGTTCGTGGGCGTTCGTCCGCTGGCCGTCGAAGTGTCGAGCGTGGCAGGGGTGGTGGCAGTGGACATGTTCCACCTCCCGCACCACCCCCTATCAATGGTCCTCCTGGACGTCTCCACAGCGTCATCGTGGGAGGAGTGGCTCTGGAGGTTGGACCAGAGCGCGAGGGTCGTTCCATTGATCCTCGTGTTGGTCCTCCATCTCCTCCAACATCCGGTCTGCTGCTGATCAACCGGGTGTTCCACCTGCATGGTGAGGCCGGTGCTCTGATGATGGCCCCCGCTTATCCTGGTAATGTCATGGGTTACTCTGACAGGAAGCAGGCTAATCTTTTGAGGACCCAAAGGATGGAGAACCCATATCTCTTGATCAGGGACGATTCAGTGGACAGGAGGTTCTGGTCCCGTTTCCAGTAGGACTACTATGTGTCTGTCCTGTGGAAGGGGTTCTGCGTGAAGGGTCATCTGTCGCTGTTCGAGCACAAGCGCCTGGGTATGAAGTCTCTGACAGACAGGCAATCAGAGCAGATGGACTCCCTAGTTCAGAGGTTGGAGGACTGGAGGATCCTTGGATTGATCTCTGGTGAGCGCAGCTGGATTGATCTCTGGTGAGCGCAGCTGGAACCAAGAGGTCATCTACCAGTTCTGGGCTACCCTTTTCATCGATCAGCCTGGCAAGGTGCTCCATTGGATGACCCAAGGGGTCCACTACAGATGCAGCTTTGTCACCGTTGCCAGGTTGTTGGGCTTCAACATGGAGGACAGGGATGCCCCAAGGCTGTCAGAGATGTATGGGGAAGGCATCTACCCTTCGGAGATTCACGAGTCAGGCATCTACATGAGAGGGGTTGTCAGGAACTTTGAGAGATGTATGGGGAAGGCATCTACCCTTCGGAGATTCACGAGTCAGGCATCTACATGAGAGGGGTTGTCAGGCATCAGACTTTGTTGATACTGAGGCCAAGAAGATCGCAAGCTTCAAACGTGGCATGAGTGCTGCTATGCTTTCCAAGATGGGCAACAGTCACCGCACCACCTTCAGTGACTTCGTCAGTGACTGTCTCAATCAAGAGGCCAATGACAGCCGGCTAGCGACAGAGACGCGTCGTCGTGCAAATGAAGGAGGTTCATCCCAGCAGAGGACCCCTTTCGGAGCACGCGCCCCGTACCGCCCGCCGGTCACAGGAGCAAGATTCCGTCCCCCGCAGAGAAAGATCACTACCAGTCGTTCCCATCCCAGCTTTCAGAAGCCCTACACCGCCCCTATGATGCAGAACAAGAACAAGGCAGGAAGTGCCGGAGGTCCCAAGACTCCTTATGTGATTGGCCCATGCTACAACTGTGGTCAGACTGGACACCTGTCACGTCAGTGCCCTCACCCCAAGAAGCAGTACACTCAGCCCCCACCTCGCACCGGTCATGTGCATCACACCACCGTGGAAGAAGTGCCAGAGGGAGAGCCTGTCACCGCTGGTACGTTTCTTGTTAATCAATGCCTTGCAGTTGTGCTGTTTGATTCTAGAGCATCGCATTCTTTCATAAGTGAGAATTTTGTTATAAGAAGTCATTTGAAGTTGATAGAGTTAGAACGGGGATATCAGATAAGTTCCGCCGGAGCTGTTCTCTCTGCGCGTAAAATGGCTAAAGGAGTGGAAATGACCTTTGGGGATAAACAGGTCGTAGTGGACCCCATAGTCATTCCTGGTCTAGGTTTGGATGTAATCTTGGGTATGAGTTGGATGAAACTCTGGAAGGTTAATCTAGACACCGTAGAAAGAGTAGTGTCCATGGTTAGTCCCAGGAATGGATCTTCTTTTCGAATCCATTTACCCCGAAACCCCCACGAGATCGGAGTATTGTTTAATATCACGGCAAAGCGGATAGCTGAGATTCCGGTAGTATATGAGTTTCCGGATGTTTTCCCTGATGAGTTGCCTGGACTACCGCCAGACAGAGATGTGGAGTTTGCTATAGAGTTAGTCCCTGGAACAGCACCCATATCTCGGAGACCGTATAGAATGCACTCTAAAGAACTCGCAGAGCTTAAAGTTCAGTTGCAAGAGCTGTTAGATAAGGGTTTGATACGCCCGAGTTCGTCACCTTGGGGATGTCCTGCTATCTTTGTGAAGAAGAAGGATAAAACTTTAAGGATGTGTGTGGACTACAGACCGCTTAACGCAGTAACTATAAAGAATAAATATCCCTTACCCCGAATCGATGTCTTGTTCGATCAGTTGTCGAAGGCGAAAGTGTTCTCTAAGATTGACCTGAGGTCAGGATACCATCAGATTAAGATCAGAAGGGAAGATATACCGAAAACAGCTTTCTCCACCAGATACGGACTCTATGAGTATCTTGTTATGTCCTTTGGATTGACCAATGCACCGGCACATTTCATGTACCTGATGAATTCAGTTTTCATGCCTGAGTTAGATAAGTTTGTTGTGGTATTCATTGATGATATCTTGGTCTACTCGGAAAACAAGGAGGATCATGCCAAACATCTTCGAGTTGTTTTAGCTCGACTTAGGGAACATAAGTTGTATGCTAAGTTCAGCAAGTGTGAGTTTTGGTTGAAGAAAGTACCTTTTCTTGGTCATGTTCTATCCGAAGAAGGAATTTCTGTGGATCCCACGAAAGTACAAGAAGTTATGGATTGGGAAGCACCCATGAGTGTTTTTGAGGTTCACGGCTTTTTGGGTTTGGCAGGATACTACCGTCGGTTTATTCCGGATTTTTCGAGAATAGCCAAGCCTATGACCCGTTTAACCCAGAAAAACAAGAAGTTCGAATGGACCACAGAGTGTGAAGCAGCTTTTCGCACTCTGCGAACATTGTTGACATCCGCACCTGTTCTGGCTCAGCCAAACTTGGAGGAACCTTTTGATGTGTTTTGTGACGCATCCAAGATCGGACTTGGATGTGTACTCATGCAGAACAGGAGAGTTATTGCCTATGCTTCTCGCTAGTTGAGACCGCACGAAGAGAATTATCCCACTCATGATTTGGAATTAGCAGCCGTCGTGCATGCACTCAAGATTTGGAGGCATTATCTTATGGGTAACCTGTGTCATATATACACCGATCATAAAAGCCTGAAGTATATTTTCACCCAGCCAGAGTTGAACATGAGGCAGAGAAGATGGCTAGAGTTGATTAAGGATTACAACCTAGAAGTGCATTATCACCCCGGAAAAGCAAACGTTGTAGCCGATGCCTTGAGTCGCAAGACTCATTGCAACTCCCTACAACCACTGTTGGAAGATGGATTTAACCTTATGCACCCTGTTATGGTGAACAACATCACTCTTCAGTGTACCTTGGAAAGTGACATCATCGAGAGGTAGAAGACCGATGAAGAGATCCGTCAGATTAAGAAGAGGTTGGAAATCAGTAGTTCGTTGAACTTCAGAACAGACAAACAAGGAATACTGTGGTATAATCAGCGTTTAGTTGTTCCTAAAGATACAAAGCTAAAAGAAAGAATTCTGAATGAAGCCCACAATTCAAAGTTATCTATCCATCCAGGAAGCAGTAAGATGTACCAGGATTTGAGAACCAGGTATTGGTGGTCAAAGATGAAGAAAGAGGTCGCAGCCTACGTGGCTAGATGTGATACATGCTGCAGGATAAAAGCTATACACCTGAGACCTGCAGGACTGTTGCAACCGTTGTCAATTCCAGAGTGGAAATGGGAAGAAATCAGCATGGATTTCATCACTAGTCTTCCCACTACTAAAAAGGGAAATGATTCTATCTGGGTTATTGTGGATCGATTGTCTAAAGTAGCTCACTTCATACCAGTTAAGACTACACACCGCCTCCATCAGTATGCAGACTTGTATATTCAGAATATCTTGAGGTTACATGGAGTTCCGAAAAGGATTGTTTCTGATAGAGGACCCCAGTTCATTGCACGTTTTTGGGAACAGTTGCATAAGGAACTAGGAACTAAGTTGGTAAGGAGTTCTGCCTATCACCCCCAGACCGCAGGACAAACTGAAAGAGTAAATCAGATTTTGGAAGACATCCTGAGAGCTTGTGTTTTATCTTCAGGAGAATCATGGGAGAAATGGTTGCCCCTTGCTGAGTTTTCGTATAACAACAGCTACCAGGAAAGTATAAAGATGGCACCTTTTGAAGTTCTATATGGACGAAGATGCAGAACCCCGGTTAATTGGGTTGAATCCGGAGATCGAGAATTTTATGGGTCAGATTACGTAAAGGATGCCGAAGAGATTGTGCAAACAGTACAGCAACATATTAAGGTAGCACAATCCCGGCAAAAGAGCTATGCCGACACACGAAGAAGACCCTTGGAATTTCAAGTAGGAGATTATGTTTACCTCAAAGTCTCACCCATGAGAAAGGTCCAACGTTTTGGAATTAAGAAGAAGTTAGCACCTCGATATGTGGGACCGTACCAGATCATAGCAAGGAAGGGAGAAGTAGCATATGAAGTGCAGTTACCCCCAGAGATGAGCGCAGTCTTTCCAGTGTTTCACGTCTCACAATTGAAGAAGTGTCTTCGAGTTCCAGAACATGAAGAAGTTCAAATCCCGGATGTCACGATCAGATCAGACCTGGAATACTACGAACAACCCAAGGAGATTTTAGATACCAAGACCCGAGAGACTCGTAACCGAACGGTGAAGACTCACAAGATTCTTTGGAGCAATCACGGACCCAATGATACGACATGGGAAACTGAGGAGTACTTACGAGTGAACTACCCCACTTTTTATAAGGATTGGTACGTAACTCAAATCTCGGGACGAGATTTCTTTTAAGGGGGGAAGGGCTATGACACCCTAGTGTCAAGCACTGCATTAGGCACTGCATTTAGATACTAAGAAAGCAGAAGCAATGCATTGCATCACTTCATGAGCATGAGAGTGTTTTGTCTTTGTTTATTTATTTAGATTTGGATTTCTTTTGACTCGATGATTTAATTGGATTTCTGTCTTGGCAATGATTTTATAAAGTAGAGAGCTTTGAGTAGAGTGTTTTTCATGTTGAAGTTTTGACCTAGTTCAAGATAGTTTGTCAAACAAAAGTGAGTGAAACAAAAATGTTTCATGCTTTGAAATTGGCTTTATTTTTTTGCAGAGGCTATAAAAATGGTTTTCAGAAAAAGTGTCCTATATGAAAGTTGTAGAAAAAAATTAAATTATTTTGAGCAACTTTTATATTTGGGTCAAAACCTGGTTTGGAGTTGTTGAAACTGTTTTTGAGTGGTCAAAGTTTGAAAAGAATTTGGAAAAAGAAAAAGGAAAACAATTTTTTTTTCCCGGCGCCAACCCTTCCGGCCCATCCGGCCTTTCGGCCCAACCCGCGCCCGCTCCCGCTCGCCCGCGCGCCCCGCTCGCCACGCCAGCGCCGGCCCAGCTCCGCTCGCCCGCGCGCGCGCCCGCCCGCGCACGGCGCGCCGGCCACCTGACACGGCCGCGCCGTACGCCGGCCAAATCGCCGCGTGGCGGCTTGCCCTGCCGCGTGGCGCCCCAAACCCTGCGCCAAATCCGCCTCCGCCACTCCCCGCTCGATCCTCGCCTCCTCGATCACGCAAGCGATCGCGCTTGCCCACTCCCGCGCGGTCTTGCCTGTCGCACCACCTCGCCGACCGCGCCGCGCTGCCGCGATGTCCGGTCGCTGGCCCCGCCACCACCACTGGCCGGCCAAGGCCCCCGGCTAAGACCCCGGGCACCCTTCGCCCTCTCTCCCAACCGCACACACTCTTCCACTCTCGCTCACACTCTCCTCACCCACGAACGCGAGCCGAGAGCACTGCTCGCTCTCGCTGCGACCACCGCCGCAACCACCCCTCTCCGTTCCGACCACCACCCTCCATCGCCGACCGATTCCTTCCGCACGCCGCTTCGCCTACGCCGTGCACACGCCGTGCGCACGTCGTCATCCCTGACCAAGCCCCGGGCCGCCGGAGGACGTAGCGCCTCCTTTGGTCCGCCAGTCGCCACCGCCGAGCCGTAACGCCGTTCTTCCCCAACCCGAGCTTCACCGACTCCTCTTCTTCCTCCTCGAGCCTCACCGAGCCAAGGCAAGGTGAGAACACCATCTAGCGTCAACGCTACCGCCCTCTCCCACCTCTTCTTCTCCGGCCGAACGCCATGGCCGTCCGCCGTGGCCATGCACGAGGTCAAGCTTCCCTGGAGCCAATCAAGCCAAACCAACCCCGTAGTTGTGCTCCTTAGGGTTCACTCGAGCTTTTGCCTCCCCAATTTCACCGGCGACCGCCGGAAACGGCGTAGCCGTGTGTCGCCGCCTCCGTCGTCCGCCACCGCTCGCCGCCGGCACGCTTCGGTCACCCTCTGGCCAAGCCGACCCCACCGCTGGATGCGCCTCGTCGAGCCGAATCTATCGAGCCTAGCCTCACCGCCTAGCCTCACCGAATCTATCGACGGTCAAACCTCTCCCCTGTTTTCGACCTCGGACGGGCGATTGTTTTTCGTCTCGCCCGAGTCTCGAGCGAGGCCTCGGACGGGCGATTGTTTTCCGTCTCGCCTGAGTCTCGAGCCAGGCCTCGGACGGGCGATTGTTTTCCGTCTCGCCCGAGTCTCGAGCCAGGCCTCGGACGGGCGATTGTTTTCCGTCTCGCCCGAGTCTCGAGCCAGGCCTCGGACGGGCGATTGTTTTTCGTCTCGCCCGAGCCTCCGAGCCATGCCTCGGACAGACGTTGTTTTTATCATCTCGCTCGAGCTAGGCCTCGAGCGAACCCTCGGACACTGTCTCGTTCGAGCCGGGCCTTGAGCAAACACACACCTACCGTCGTGCGCTCGAGCCAGGTTGGGTCGAGTTGGACTGAGCCGAAAGCCCCGTTTGGGCTAGAATAAAGTTTTTATTTTTCTGCTCAGTAACTAAGTTTGTTAATTTTGCTATAATTAATCTGTAGCTCTGTTAATTATGAAATTTCAGTTTTGCTAGTTGTTTAGGAGTAGATCTATCATGGAAAAATATGAAAGTATTTTTGGTAGGAGTTTATTTTACTGTTTTCATTTATTCCAGTTTTTATGCTTTTGCTAAGATAAATGGTTATATATGTTTTCTGGTTGAAATAATTCCTGGCAAAATTTGTGTAAGTTTGTTGTCATGTTGGGTATCTGTGAAAAGTTTATGAGGTACTGTTTATGTGGAAAAAGTTTCTGTTATGGTTTAAAAGTCCTTTTTGGCTGATTTCTTAGAATAAATGTTAAGGTGTTTTATATGCTGAAATAAAATATGGGAAAATTTGTGTAGTTTCTGTTTATAATGTTCAAGCTAAGAAAAATGTAAGAATGATCTGTTATGTGAAGAAATCTAGAGTTGCTTCACAGATGTGCTTTTCTGTGTTTTCCTTTGAAAATTCATGTACGAAATAATATAATGTTTCTGTTTATGGAACTTTCTTGACAAATATGAAATGTGAGTTAGAATCTGGGAAAAATATGAAGTTGAGTTTAGCACCCTTTTCCAGTAGGGTTGTAGTTCAAATGGTTTAACTTGGGATAGATTTATTTATTTTGTGTAGGCTTGTATATTTATGTTCTAGTAGTAAATTTTCTGCAGTAGCATGGTTATGGGTAGAAGAAGCCGGGAAGTTATGAAACCTGTTGTTCAACACTTTTTGGATGGAGAGCTAGTTCAAAGCACCTTTTGGGCAGTTTGTTTGTCATTTTCGTATATGCAGCTCTGTATTTTATTTTTGGCTGAAATTTGTTCAGTGGAGTCCTGAGAGTGTTGTTTACCTTTTGGAATTTTTGTGGATTTTTCTGAGTCCAGAAAAATGCAATCGCAGTTCTAATCGGAGTTTCTTTTGATTTATTTAAATAAGAAAAGGGTGAATAATCAGATTTGGTTTTATGAAATAAATAAGTAATTACCTCAATGTCAAAAGTGGTTCAACAAGTTGGCTTTGTTGGTTTGCAAGAAATATTTTTTTTTCATACCTCACATCTTGCACTCGTATTCCAATTATTTATTTTCGTCGCATGCAATAGGATCGACCCCGCTGGAGCCCGACCAGGAGCAGGAGATAAGCGCCGAGCAGCAGATTCCGGAGCTCCAGCAAGCCGAGGAAGCCGACCCCATCCCTGTCACTAACTTGCCCGAGTGCCCCTCTCACGAGGCCTCGGTCTTCACCCAAGGCAAGCCCCGGAGCATTCTAAGTCTCCCAGTATTTACAATTAAATTACTTGAGTCCTTTTATATTGTGATGCATTAGGTTTAGGAGTTGAATGAATCCTATTTGCTGCATTACCATTCCTTGATGATTGATTAATATCTACCTTGTTATCCTGTTATTTATTTGCAATGTAGAATTGCTTAGCCTGCTTAATAAAAGTAGTAGTTAAGGATGTCTCCGTAATACCCTGATGGGTACTTACCGGATCACGGTTGGCTATACTTGCTGTCGTGGAAAAGAACCTGAGTAGTAATGAAATACGGTCAACTGGAAGGCAAGGCACAAGTTTGGAAACTTGGGGCAGTCCGTCCGTTCGATCGTGTAGGTTTGTATCGATGTTGGCCCTCGTTCATTTTTGAACGCGCCCTTTTACTTAGGGATATGTCGGTGCCGTAATCATCGACCCCAAAGCCGGTTAGAAGCTGTTCGGGCCGGTCTCAACCCGTGTCGTGCCCTCTAGTATGGAAATTGCGATCTGCCGCGTGAGGCCATCGCCAGGTTCCAATTGGGCGGTCCATGCTTGAACCGCGGCGATTACCACCACGAACAAGCGTCGAGCGGTTGCCCAATGCATGGACCCAACGGGAAAAGTGTGGGCTGGTATTAAAGGTCTGTCACCAGCTGGTTTGGAATTCGATTCGAGTCGCCGTCTCCCCCGGTTAGTGGGAAACTATGGCGAGCTTCACCACGATACAACTCCATGTGATATCTAAAGGTTCAACTAAAATGTGGACAAGTCAACTGGATATGGTTATATTATTTGTCTGCTAGACTCAAGTGTGTGCAATAGTTCAGGTGCAAACCTAGAAGAAGGAATAGGTATAAAAGATGGCAGCTCATCATTATCATTAATTATTTCTTATCTTAAATTGAGCTTTTCGCAAATTCAAGACCCTAGCTCCACCCAAAAAGGCCTTGCATGTCCTTGGTGTCTTTATTTTCAGTTGGACGGGTAAGTCTAGCTGAGTACATTCCAGTACTCAGGGTTTATCCCGTTTGTTGCAGATGGCCAGGTCTATTTCGGCTATTGTAAGCACTGCCTCTACCCAGTGGAAGGTGATGAGGAGTAGGCCCAGGGCAGGGTCGTCCAGAAGCTTTTCCCTTTTCTTTTGCTGGATTGAGACTACTAGTGGCACATTATCTTAAAAAGGGAGGAGTGAGTTGTGTCGAGTGGATTTATCAAAACAATGTTTCATTTGGACCACGTGTGTGGTGGTCGTGTGTTAAAGACTTATTTAAGCTTCTGCACTTTTAAAACTTGGTTTGTAATAACTCTGTTTTTAAATTCGTACTCTGATGTTAATTTCGCTTTCAATTTCGCTGAGTTGTATCCTACGAATGTAATCCTTGAACGATGCGATCCTGTATGATGTACGGTGAAAGAAATCCTTCGAGATTTCCGGACTACCGGGGTTATATGGGTTCAAGTATGAGTCGAAGTCAGTCGGATTTGACTAAGACAGTACTTGAGTTCTTATAATCAGGACGGTTCCGCCACAGCTGTTTTTGATATGGCTGTGTGGTTTGAGTCCTTTTCTTTCTTCCATAGTCATTCGTTTTCTCTTATTACATTGTTATGTGAATCACCATGCCATCTTACTTATGCATCACATTTGTTATACATGATGTTGTCACACACACTTAGGCACCCCACGGATTGCAAAATTTAGGGGGAACTCTTATTTTTGTGTATGCAACCTTGCTTAAAGTCAAGGTTTGAAATTCATATCTAAAGCATACACTAAGGGGGAGCTTGAACTAAATTTTAGAATTCAAAAGCTTCAATTCTTTCTATTATTATTATAAGCCTAAGTTGGTTGTCATCAATTACCAAAAAGGGGGAGTTTGTAAGTGCATTCGCCCCTGATATGGGTTTTGGCTAATTAATGACAATCAAATTAGGGGCTAACGGATTTATAAAGGCATGTATGCAGGTGTTAGTTCCTAGAAAGATTTGAAACGTTGAAATCTCGTGAACAAAGCACGTTGATCATGTTTGAACATGAGATACCTAGCTCAAGTGGTGGATTAAAATTTTGATTTTAAACTTGAGTTATAGGTAAGCCGGACTATCAAGAGGGTCACAAATTAGGTTGGCTAGATGTGGAGAAAAGTGCTCAAATCGACTAACTTTAGCTTGCTTGAGAGACACCGCACGATCACGAACACATAGAGGTAAATCTGTGTGGTCGGTAGTACCGACCACAGCTGCACTGCGCAATGCTCTCTGGGTAGAGTTCATTTTGAACTGGCGGTAGTACCGCCATCTTGTCGGTAGTACCGGGCACCCAGACCATTCTATCAACCTCTTTGTGTAGGCGCTAAACTGACTTGGCGGTAGTACCGCCATAAGGTCGGTACTACCGACCCTCGGTGGTACCGACCCAAGTCGGTAGTAAGGCAGTTTTGCAGGGCTTTCTGTGTTGAGTCAATTTTGACTTGGCGGTAGTACCGCCATAAGGTCGTTACTACCGACCCTGGTCGGTAGTAACCGAGGGATTCTGCGGATCTCTCTGTTCCTGTGAAATTTGACTTGACGGTAGTACCACCATATAGTCGGTACTACCGACCCTCGGTGGTACCGACCCTGGTCGGTAGTAACCGAGGGTTTCTGCGGAGCTCTCTGGTCGAGGCCCTTTTGGCCTGGCGGTAGTACTGCCATAAGGCCGGTACTACCGACCCTCGGTGGTACCGACCTGAGGCCGGTAGCTGATTTTTAGGTCAGATCCAGATTTGTGCAACGGTCAGTGACTGGTCGGTACTACCGACCATGGGTGGTCGGTACTACCGACCAGCCTCGGGACTGGAGGACTATTTATAGCCCTCCACTTCACTTTTGACCTTTAACCACTCATTCACTTCATTCATTGCGACCTAACTCCAGACAAAATAGCCTCCAAGCATTGACTACTCCCCTCTCTCTCCCCCTTTGCTCCTTGATTCATTCCCTTGCAAGATTTGAGCTAGGGAAGTGAGATTAGAGAGTGGGAAGCTTCAATCTACGACTTGAGCACTTGGTTTTCATCTAGCCGGCTTGGTTTATGTCTATTACTCTTGAGCTCTTTGAGCTCTAGTCGGTTAGGTGTTCTTCGTGGTAGCCCGTATTGATTCATTTGTGAGGGCTCCCCGAAGCGTTTGTATTTCCCCTGTGATTTCTAGTGGAGAAACTCTAGTAGCCTTTGCGGTTGCTTGAGTGAGGCAAGAAGGTGAAATAGACTCCGACCTTGGTGGTCACCTCAACAACGAGGACGTAGGCACTCCTTAGTGGATTGGCCGAACCTCGGGATAAATCGCGTGTCCCGTGTGCTTGTTGTTATCTCTACTTTGCATATTACGTTTGTTGTTGTGTTCTTCATGTTCTTCCTCTCCCTATCTCTATCTTAGGTTGGGAAGTCTCGATCTACACGAAGGGGAGCAACCAAGGGTTGGTGAGAGCAGATCCGCTATCTATCTTACTTAGGGAAGTGGGGTAAATTCTTGTATTACTTTCGTAGCTCACATACTTTGGATTTGTAGTTCATCTTTAGGATCCCGGTAGTGTCGTTTGTTTGTGTCAGTAGTACCGGTGTTTCACACCCGGTAGTACCTACCCAAACAAGCCGGCAACACCGGTTGTTATCTAACTACACGTTCGAGTTTGTGAAGTTTCAGATTTTTAAAAATCACCTATTCACCCCCCTCTAGGCTGATTTGATCCTTTCAGTTCTTGAACCACATGAAACAACAATATGTCTAGTTGCAATCCTATACATGCTAATTAAACAATTCATCAATCAAGTCTTATCACTAGCATTCAACACATAAGCATGAATATCAATATAAATAGCTTATGCAATGCAACAAACATATGAAAATGCATATTTCAAATGCAACACACATGTTTATGAGCTTGCTCCCTCTATTTGTATGCTCAAATTTTAAGGGTTCAAGCTTTGAACCACTTGAAACTTTTTTTATCCCCTTTTGTCTTTGTTACTCCCCCTTCCACTAGTATCTATCTTTGTAGCACTTTCTTTCTCCCCCTTTGTCAATAATTATCAGAAAGGTGGAACAAAATTTTAGAGGAAGGAGGCAACTATTAGCATGAGATACATGTGAGGAGATCGAACTAAGTCAAGTTATGGCTTCATCTAGC
This sequence comes from Coix lacryma-jobi var. lacryma-jobi, assembly GCA_009763385.1. Taxonomy (NCBI): domain Eukaryota; kingdom Viridiplantae; phylum Streptophyta; class Magnoliopsida; order Poales; family Poaceae; genus Coix; species Coix lacryma-jobi. The sequence continues at coordinate 7,489,277 of CM019824.1, forward strand.
TCATGAACATAAGGTATTTAACACGGTTTGCTCCAGAGTAAGCTTCTTCATACATCTTGCAATGGTTATCTTACTCACGTTGGTTTAACACATTTTGCTCACTTACTAGATCAAACACTAGAGTTACAAGCTCACAAACAAGTTATATGCTACCACTAGATCAAGTCAAACATAGAAGCAATAGTGGTACCATATATACTTCAAATTCATTTATTTTTCAATGAATGAACCTAGATAAGCAATGTGATGGCTATATGAACTAGAGCACAACCTAATAAGAATGAATGCACATGCCAAACAATTTCACCTTTGCTTTGTCGGAGGAGAGGCATGTCATATGTGGGGGTGCATTCAACTCATGTTGGAGAAATCCAGGATATTCAATTCATTCCTTAGCTTGCAAAATCTTCTCTCATCTAGTGGCTTGGTGAAGATATCGACAAGTTGATCATCGGTGCCCACACTTTCAATAGATATATCTTTCTTTGCTTGATGATCTCTAATGAAGTGATGCCTTATGTCAATGTGCTTTGTTCTTGAATGTTGAACCGGGTTGGTGGCTATTTTAACGACGCTCTCATTATCACATAGCAATGGAACTTGTCCAAACTTGACTCCATAATCTTGCAATGTAGCTTTCATCCATAGCAATTGTGCACAACAACTACCCGCGGATATGTATTCGGCTTCGGCGGTAGAGAGTGCAACACTATTTTGCTTCTTTGATGACCATGAGACAAGTGATCTTCCAAGCAACTGACAAGTGTCCGATGTGCTCTTCCTATCCACCTTGCATCCCGCATAATCGGAATCCGAGTATCCAATTAATTCAAATTAAGAGCCCTTGGGATACCATAGTCCAACCTTTGGAGTGTGCTTCAAGTATCTCAATATTCTTTTGGTTGCCTTCAAATGACTTTCTCTTGGTGAAGCTTGGAACCTTGCACACATACACACACTAAACATGACATCCGGCCTTGATGCGGTCATATAGAGTAAGCTTCCAATCATTGACCGATATAACTTTTGATCCACCATGTCACCACTAGAGTCACTATCCAAATGTCCATTTATGCCCATTGGAGTGGTTATTGCTTTAGCTTCATCTAACCCAAACTTCTTGAAAATGTCCTTGATGTACTTGCCTTGACTAACAAATGTGCCTTTCTTCATTTGCTTGATTTGTAACCCAAGGAAGTAACTAAGTTCTCCAATCATAGACATCTCAAACTCCTTAGCCATCATCTCCCCAAACTCTTCACAAAAATCTTGATTGGTTGATCCAAAGATAATGTCATCCACATAGATTTGCAACACAAACAAGTCACTTCCAATTTTCTTGGTGAAGAGAGTAGTGTCAACTTTCCCAATTTTGAACCCTTTTGCTAGCAAGAAGTCCCTCAATCTTTCATACCATGCTCTTGGTGCTTGCTTCAACCCATATAAAGCCTTCTTAAGCTTGTACACATGGTTGGGCTTCTTTAATTCTTCAAATCCAGGAGGTTGCTCAACATATACTAACTCATTGATGAACCCATTGAGAAATGCACTTTTAACATCCATTTGATAGAGCTTGATGTTGTGTGAACAAGCATATGCAAGTAGTATTCTAATAGCTTCCAATCTAGCAACTGGTGCATAGGTTTCTCCAAAGTCAATGCCTTCCAATTGAGTGTACCCTTGTGCAACCAATCTTGCCTTGTTTCTTACAACAATGCCATTCTCATCTAGCTTGTTTCGGAAGACCCATCTTGTACCAATAATATTTGTGTTCTTTGGTCTTTCCACTAACTCCCAAACATTATTGCGGGTGAAGTTGTTCAACTCTTCATGCATTACATTTACCCAATCAACATCCATCAAAGCTTCATCAATCTTGGTTAGCTCAATAGATGATACAAATGAGTAGTGTTCACAAAATGAAGCCAATCTTGATCTTGTTTGCACACCTCTTCTTATGTCACCAACAATTTGATCCAAAGGATGATCTCTTGCAATATGTGTTGGTTGGAGCACTTGTTGTGGTTGGACACTTGCACTTGCATTTGGATGAGCCACTTGAGAGCTACTAGCATCTTGTTGATCATGAGAACCACTAGAGCTTGCAACATCATTGCCATGCACGGTTGGAGGAGAGAGCACTTGATCTTTGTCATCTTCAATGTCAATCACTTGCTTTGGCCTTATATCACCAATGTCCATGTTCTTCATAGCTTCCACCAATTGTGTTCCTCTCACATCATCTAGATTATCTTGTTCTTCATGAGAGCCATTGGTTTCAGCAAACTCAACATCATGGACTTCTTCAACTATTCTTGTTGTGTTGTTCCACACTCTATATGCCTTGCTTGTAGTGGAGTAACCAAGTAGAAACCCTTCATCACACTTCTTCTCAAACTTGCCAAGTCTTGTGCCTTTCTTCAATATGTAGCACTTGCACCCAAAGACCCGAAAATAAGCAATGTTGGGCTTTCTATCATTGAGGAGCTCATATGGTGTCTTCTTCAAAAGAGGGTGACAATAGAGTCGATTGCTATAATAGCATGCCGTGTTGATTGCTTCGGCCCAAAAAGAATCACTCACATTGTATTCACTAAGCATGGATCTTGACATATCAATGAGTGTCCTATTCTTCCTTTCAACTATCCCATTGGATTGAGGTGTATACTTGGCCGAGAATTGATGCTTGATTCCATACTCATCACATAGCTCATCAACTCTTGTGTTTCTAAACTCACTTCCATTGTCACTTCTCACTTTCTTGATTCTTCTATCAAACTCATTTTGACTTCTCTTGACAAAGGTTTTGAATACCCCAAACACTTCACTTTTGTCAACAAGAAAGAAGACCCATGTGTATCTTGTATAGTCATCCACTATCACAAAACCATACTTGTTTCCCCCAATACTTGCATATGTAGTTGGTCCAAACAAGTCCATGTGCAACAACTCAAGTGCATGTGTAGTGCTCATCATTCCTTTGTTTGGATGGGTGTTTCCAACTTGCTTTCCCATTTGGCATGCACTACAAAGCTTGTCCTTCTCAAAGTGAACATCTTTTAGCCCTCTCACCATGTCATGCTTCACTAGCCTCTTTAGTTGCTTCATTCCAACATGTCCCAAGCGCCTATGCCAAAGCCAACCCATACTTGATTTGGTGAATAAGCATGTTGTCAATTGAGCTTCACTAGCATCAAAGTCCACCAAATATAGATTCTCATATCTAAATCCTTTGAAGATCACGTCACTTCCATCAACACTCACAATCTCCACATCATCAACACCAAATATGCATTTGAATCCCAAATCACACAATTGTGCCACTGACAACAAGTTGAAGTTAAGAGATTCCACCAATAGCACATTGGAGATGCTCAAGTCATTGGATATTGCAATCTTGCCCAAGCCTTTGACCTTGCCTTTCTTGTTGTCACCAAATGTGATAGCATCCGCATGATCATTGCCACTAGTGTTGATTGATTTGAACATTCTTCCATCTTCTGTCATGTGTTGAGTGCACCCACTATCAAGCACCCAATGCCTTCCTCTGGCTTTATAGTTTACCTACAAGAGAGATCAATTCTTCTTAGGTACCCAAATCTTTTTGGGTCCACCAAGGTTAGTCACCAAGCTCTTGGGCACCCAAATTGCCTTCTTCTTTGGGCCAACCATGGGTGCACCAATGTACTTAGCCTTCACGCCATTAGTGCCCTTAGTAAGCATATAACAAGAATCAAAACAAAAAGATGTAACATGAGCATTGTTCTTGTTCTTATTCTTGTTAAAACAATTTTGCTCTAAATGCCCGGATTGCTTGCAACTATAGTAATATCGACCATTGCTCTTCACAAAACGAGTCTTGTGAGTAGCAAAAGCCGCCTTGCCATTCTTGGGGGTATAGCCAAGTCCCTCTTTGTTGAGTGGACACCTTTGGCTACCCAAGCACTTAAGCAAGCGGGCATCTCCACCATAGGCATTGCCTAAGGCATGAGTGAGCTCATTAACCTTGTTCTTAAGGTTCTTATTTTCTACCATTAATGATGAATCACAAGTAGTAAAAGTAGACATTTTAGTTGAGCTAGATGATGATGATGCATTTGTGGGAGTAACAATAATAGGAGCATAAAAAGATTCATCAAGTATATCACATGTAACTCCTACATTGCATGTCTCTACAACATCCTCAATCTTACTTTGATCAAGGAGGGAGGAGTGGGCTTCCTTAAGCCTAGTGTGAGCTTGATCAAGCTTATCATGGGCTTCCTCTAGCCTCTCATGAGTGGACTTGAGCTCATCAAAGGATTGCTCAAGAGCCTTGTTGGCTTTGCGCAATTCTTTGCACTCCTTCCTCTTAGTCTCAATGTAAGAGTGAACATCTTGTAGCATGCTTATGAGGTCCTCCTTTGAGTACTCCTCATCATCATCACTCTCACTCTCACTCTCATCGGATGATACCTTAGCGGCCTTAGCCATGAAGCACGTCGATGGAGCGTTGAAGATAGAAGGCTTGCTTGAGATAGCAAGACTAGCCATAGCCTTCTTCTTGGTGGTCTTCCTCTCATCATCACTAGAATCACCATCATCGCTTGAGGAAGCATCACTATCCCATGTCACAACATAGGATCCACCCTTCTTCTTTTCTTTCTTCTTCTCTTTCTTCTCCTTCTTGTCCTTCTTGCTCTTCTTGCGATCATCTTCATCATCACTAGATTGTGGACAATCCGCAATAAAGTGATCTTTGCTCTTGCATCGATAGCATCTTCTAGTTGAGCTCTTGGTTGTATCTCTTCTCTTTCTTGCTCCAAAGCCCTTTTTCTTCATAAACTTGCCAAACTTCTTGACAAATAGAGCTATTTCTTCATCATCCAACTCATTTTCGCTTGTGCTAGCTTCATCATCGCTTTCCTCCTTCTTTGCTTTTCCCTTGCTCTTGCTCTTGGAGGATGACGCCTTGAACGCCACGGTCTTCTTCTTCTTCTCTTCCTCTTGGGATCCCCCATTCCGTTCCACACAGTATGTGTCTTGAGTGACCACATCACCTAGTACTTGGTTTGGGGTTACCGTATCCAATCCTTCCCTCACAAGAATTGTCACCAAGGTATCAAACCTAGGTGGTAATCATCTCAAGAACTTATGAGAAAAGTCCTTATCCTCAACCTTCTCTCCCAAAGCCTTCAAGTCATTCACAATCACTTGCAACCGGTGGAACATCTCCGGTATGCTTTCTTCTTCTTGCATCTTAAAGGTTGCAAGCTTGTCCTTGAGAATATATAGCTTGGCGCTCTTCACAGCCTTGGTGCCTTCATATGTTTCTTCCAACCTTTCCCATATCTCACTTGCTCTTTCAAGGTCCTTGATTTGCTCAAAGACTTTTGTATCAAATGCTTCATAGAACAAGTTGATGGCCATATCATTCCATTGAAGCTTCTCTTCTTCTCTTGGGGTTGGATCGGCGATGTCAATCACTGCAAAGTCATGCTCAATTACATCCCAAATCTTCCTATTCATGCCTCTTGTGAACGCACACATCTTCCTCTTCCAACAATCAAAGTTGGTGCCATCAAAATGTGGTGGCTTCCCCATATAGTTAATTTGAGCCATTGTAACACCGGAGGTTGCAAATCCTCAAACAAACGGTGACCACGGCTCCGATACCACTTGAAAGGTCCGAATGGCTAGAAGGGGGTGAATAGCCTATTTAAAAAACTAGAATCCTGAAACTCAAAGCTCAAAACGGATATTAGATCACACAGTCGGTACTACCGACTATAGGGGCCGGTACTACCGGGGTCGGTACTACCGGCTCTAGGGGTCCGTACTACCGACAACCTTGGAACAGCTACGAAATCGAGATGAACGAGATGCAAAATTGAATCTAGCTTATACCAAGGTTTTCCTAAGAGATGTAGATGAAGTTTATACCTTGTCCAAGTAGTGGCTCCTCCCCAAAGAGTAGATCGAGCCTTCTCACACCTAGAATGAGAGAGGAGGGAGGAAGAACGTGAAGAACACGAATGCAAACGAAATAACCGAGGAAGCAAATTCAATAAGCACACGGGACACAAGATTTATCCCGAGGTTCGGCCACTTCACTAAGAAGCGCCTACGTCCTCGTTGTTGAGGTGACCACTAAGGTCAGAGTCTCTTTCACCTCCTTGCCTCACTCAATCAACCACAAAGGCTAATCGGGTATCTTCACTAAGAATCACGAGGGTAATACAAACACTTTGGAGTGCCCTCACAAATGAGTCAGTTATGGGCAACAACGGAAGAACACCTAACCGGCTAGGGTTCCAAGAACCCAAGAGTAAAGAACACAAATCAAGCCAGAGAGATGTAGGATCCAAGTGCTCTTGACGTAGATCGATGTGTCTCACTCTCTAATCTCACTTCCCTAGCTCAAAGCTTGCAAGAGATTCACTCTAGAATCAAAGGGGGAGAGATAGGAGGTTAGTCAACACTTGGGAGCTCTCTTTCTTGTGTTTGGGCGCAATGAATCGAAGAGGTAACGGTTAGAAACCGAGAGAACGACTATTTATACAAGTCACCATCTGCACCACAGTCGGTAGTACCGACCCCATAGGTCGGTAGTACCGACTACATCAACAACGACCGTTAGATTGACCTTGCTAACACATCTGAAAGAGGGTCAGTAGTACGGTCGGTAGTAGGGTCGGTAGTACCGGTCGGTACTACCGGTAGGCCAGATCTAGATCTACACAGAACGCCTCCAAACTTCCTCCAAACATCGGTACTACCGACCGGGGGTCGGTACTACCGGCCTTATGGCGGCACTACCTTTAGGCCAAATCTAGATCTACACAAAGAGCCCTCAAAACGACTTCGATCGCCGGTACTATCGACCGGAGGTCGGTACTACCGAGGGTCGGTAGTACCGGCCTTATGGCGGTACTACCTTTAGGCCAAAAATGGCCCAACACAGAGAACATGCGATCTGCTCACAGAGGGGTCGGTACTACCGGCCTCAGGGTCGGTACTACCGACTTCAGCAACCTGACCTCCGCACTAAAACGGCCATAACTTTTAGCTTCGAACTTCGATTTCGATGATCTTGGACATTTTGGAAAGCTTATTCAGAGGGCTACACAACCCATATGAATACAAGATCCAAAACACAAAGGATTAGCACAGAATTCCAATCCAAGACCAATCCTAGAGTTCGGAATGCACCGAAAAGCTTCCTTCTCTTCTCCGAGTTGATTCACTTCAACTCCAACACCTTCTCCTTTGCAAATATGCCAACACCACCAAGTGTATACCACCTTGTGCATGTGTGTTAGCATTTTCATAAACATTTTTCAAAGGATTTTCACTTTCACTCACCACGCCACTCGATCCTAGCAACAACGCAAAGTTAGATCGCTCAAGTGGCACTAGATGTTAGACGTCATGAGCACTTTTCACCACATCTAGCTAGCCTAGTTTGTATCCCTTTTGATAGTCTGGCTTGCCTATACTCAAGATTAAAAGTAAGAAATAATCTACCACTTGAGCAAGACATCTTTTCTCTTCTTCATTTCACCAGTGGTAGAGCACTTGATCACTTGAGTGCTTGTGGCCGTCACCATCCTTCATGGTTGCCACCTTGCTAGCTCCACCACATGGCTTGGTCGTAATCCTTTCTCATTAGCTACACACATGCTTATCAATAGGATTAGACCAAATAGGTTTCATCAATTAACCAAAACCAAACTAGGGCTTTCAACAGGCCATGCGCCTTCTGGACGACATGGTCGCAGATCCACCGCTCCTTCTCCGCCGGGAAGAAAGGCTCCTCATCGATGCATTGCACCAAGGGAGCGACCTCCTCCGCCAGCGACCAAAAGCGGTCATGGTAGCCTTCGATCCCCGCTCCAGATCTGCAAATTGTATTTTGCACATTTTCGTGGTAAGCTGCAAACGCCAAAGCAAGGGGTAAGAACAAACGACCATCTCCGACCACACTTCACCGAGAAGACTTACCGGCGTGCATAGCCTGCCACTTGCGCACCTCCTCGTCGGACTTTGCCTTCTCCTTGGCCAGGAGACGCTTCTCCTCGCCCGCCTGCATCGCCTCTGCAACAACACCCACATGACTTAGTCCTCCGACCAGACGGCCTACCAAGCAAAGGGAAATACAGCAACGACAACTCACGTGCGGCGAACTCGTCGGACTTCTCCGCCCGCAGCAGCAGCTGGAAGTTCTCCTGCTCCCGTTGCTGGATGACCTCCTCAAGCTCCCGGGAACGAGCGTGGGCGTCCTCCAGCCACACCTCCAAGCCAGCGAACTGGCCCTTGACGCGCTTCACCTCCGCCCGGAGCCGCTCGTTCTCCTCAGCCATCGGCGCCATTCGGTCAATGGCGAGCTTACGCTCTTCCCCGACCTTCAATAGGTGCTGCAGGAAAACGGCGACCAGGATAAACAAGACCCATTCGAAGGCAAACATGAAGAGGTGAACGTGCTCACCTAGATCCTCTCCAACAACTTCGATGCGTCTCCAATAACGGCGTCTGTCGCTGCGCTCGCCGCCTCATCGTCAACTTCGACGACCACGTCATCGTCAATGCGAAAACGGCGGACAGGACGCTGATTCGGGTCCTCCTCCGGACGCTCGATCTCCTCGATCTCTGGCGAGGCAGGCGGCGCCAACTTCTTCTTCGTCCCTTGGGCTCGACAGCCCAAGGACCCAGCCACCGGTGCCGCGGCACCTCCCGCCGCTCTGCCTCTCGAGGCTCGGGGACTTCGGACGCCTCCGGCCGCTCCGCCTCTCGAGGCTCGGGGACTTTGGACGCCTCGACGTCCTTTGCCGCCTTCGACGCCTCCTCCGGCGTGGCCGACTTCGCCGACCCGCCGGCATCTGCACCCACCGGAGGACTCGCCTCCCTCCGACCACCGCCCTCGGTGTCCGGCACCTCTTCGGCATCAGCCGAACTACAAAGGCCACGAACATGTCGTCGCTACTCCAATCCGACCAGGTTAAACAATACAAGACGTGCAGGTGATACTTATAGGCCCGACACCTTCTTCTCCCGTGAGAAGCGACGAGAGCGCGGACGCGCGCCACCGCCCGTGGACTCCTCCTGCGGCTTGGGCGCACCGGCCGCCCCACCAGACAGCCTCCGGTGCCTGCTCCGGCATCCGTGTCACCTTCAGCTTCGGCTTTGCCTTCGCCGCTCTGCCTCCGCGCCCCGCCGAGGACCCTTGCCCGAAATAGGCACTCAGCGGGACCTCATCTTCACTGTCAGACGCGTCGTCCGACCAGTCGAAGACCACGCGGCGGCGCTTCGCCGCCTCTTCATCAATGGAGAAGGCACCGCCGGTCTCCAGCGACACCTTCTTCTTCTTCACAGGGGCAGCCACACGCTTCCCTTTCGGGTCTTCACGCGCCCTCCGCCTGCTTGACCAAGGCTCGGGGACTCGGCTCCCTTTGTCCCCGCTGCTCTCGATCTCCTCCACGTCGACCTCCACCGCGCCGCGACCGCCATCGTCGACATCTTGCCGAGGCGGGTAAACGCCCTTCGGCCATGCCTTCGACGGCGCCTGTGACACGAAAGCCTCCCGACCCTGCGCCATAATTTTACGACATTGAGTACCTACTTACGCATTTTAACGAGCACACGCAGGGCGAAAATACTAACCTTCGGCGGAGGGTACTCCAGGGAGTACGACTTCCGCAAGTACTCCAGTTTCTTCCTCTTCTGCAGGTCGAACAACGCCTCGACCCGCAGGAATACCTCCTTCGTTGACAGGGGCTCTGGCGCCTCCCGCGTCCGGTCATCCGCGTCCCCAGCTTACTCGGACGCTGGGTGCGCCCTCTCCTTGCAGGGCTGGCAGCGCCTCTTGATGAAGTTCGACGCCACCACCACCCCGTCGACGCACCGCTTGTCGGCCAGCTTCAGGAGCTCCTCCACCTGCTCCATCGCCGCCGCGCCGGGACGCTCCGACCATGACAACAGCACCTTCGGCTCGAAGGCGGGGTTGCACAGCGGCCTCGGCGCCTCCTGATGGATGTAGAACCAGTTGGGCTTGTACTCCATCGCCTTTGAAGGCAGCGGCATCGCAATGTAGTTCTCCACCATTCTGTCCCGCAGCTGGAGGTACACCGACCCGACGATGTCCGACGCTCCCGTGCCGCTGATCTTCAGGCGGAAGAAGTGGCGGAAGAGGTCGATGTGGGGCGCGATGCCCAGATACGCCTCGCAGTAATGGATGAAGACCGTGATGTGCAACATTGTGTTGGGGGTCAAGTTGCACAAAGCGACCTGGTAGTACTCCAGCAGCCCGTGGAGGAAGGGGTGGACCGGGACGCCGAACCCGCACCTGAAGAATGCTTCGAAGACGACGAACTCCAAAGTGTTCGGCGTTGGCCAGTCCTCCAGATACGCATCCCTCCAACCGCCGGTGATGCTATCCAGAAGCAGGCCGGCGAAGATCAGCTCCTCCAGATTCTCCCGGTGGAGAACACTCCGCGTCCACCCGCGCGCCCAGACCGACACCTCGATGCGGTCGTCGAACCTCGCCTTTGTCGCCTTCTTCGCCTTCGCCGCGGCACCGCGAGTGCGCTTTCCGCCCGCCATCGACAGCGACAAGGTATGGATTTGGATCTAGATCTGTTGCTACAGTGGCCTTGCGCTTGGAGTCGCTCGTGCGCAAGAAGGAAGTGGAGCGGACGAGGGCTACGAGGTGTGAGCAAATGAGCGGGTGGGGAACCGCCGCCGTCCGCCTCTCCCTTTTATACGGTGCGGCCCGACCCTTCGGCTCCAGGGTTCCTAGGAACCCGTGCCCATCACTTCCACGACCGCCACGTCGCTTGTGGCAACCGCACGCGCGCACCCGCCCCCGCATCCGTCTTAATGGGCCGCTGGGCCATTAGTTTGCAAAAACGGCCTATCCGTTCGCCTTCATCATTGATTCGGTTTTAATTATTTTGTGCTGATAAATGCGATACTAATGCACGGGGACTGACCACACCCGTTAGTTCTAATATTCATTTCAGGGGAACAGTAAACTCTATAGTCACTGGTCGGTGCTACAGTAACTCCCGGGGACTGTAGACCTTCAACTTCAACCTCAGGAACTCTCTCCTCAGATCTATACTAATGCATTTTCTTTGGCCCTGCTATAAGAACCATGCTGCTTCTTACAGCAGGCCCGAGGACTACGTGTACACACGTCATTTTTTCATTCGTAAAAATGACTCTGTTTCGTGCAGGAAAATTACAAGCTTGGCACCACGTGCCTACAACACCTACTCCCAAGCTCGGGGACTAAGTGGATACACTTCACCTGGCGGTGAATGTATCGTTTCTTTCTTCCTTTGCAGCTTGATGCGGACTAGCTCGGACTTCAACCGAAACGCCATTGGCTTCTGGGGTCTAGCTAGGCCCTAAGTGGATACACTTCACCAGATGAAAGATCTTCAAATTTTTTTCTTGCAGCACCTTGCATCCTTTTTGCAGGACAACGCAGAATACTCCACACGACTGCACTTTGGCTACAGCTCTGGCTGTTACGCTTGCGACCAGCTTAACCTGGTCGGAAGCCTACCACAAGTGCATCCGCGACCAGGCGACCTGGTCGGAAGACGCCTTCGTCGACACGCGATCAGACCCGACCTGCTCGGAAGACTTCATGACACCCAGCACAATGGATGCAAAGTGCTCGGGGACTAGCTGTGGGAATATTACACCCGTATACCCCCATGGCACGACTTGAGCTCTCCTATAGATACGGTCCAACCAGAAGGCCTTGCGGCCCGCGACCAGGCCGTCGCAGCCGCCAAGGACTCTCCTGATGACTTGCTCGACAAGGAAGATCCGAATAGATAGGCCCGAATTCCTTGCCAAAAGGAACCGATTGTAATCTGTTAGGATTCGGCAAGTTGTAACCCTGCTCCCCGGCTATATAAGGCGAGCAGGGACCCCCTCCAAATACATCTAATCACCCGATCTCATAATACAAACCAGCCACCAGAACACAGGACGTAGGGTATTACGACGACTTGCCGGCCCGAACCTGTCTAAATCGCCGTCTCTCGTCCCTGTGTCTACGCTTTGCAGACGTCTCGCATGCCTCCACCGCTTAATCTACTACCTTAGGCATACTCCTCGGTAGACTGCCGACCATATTTCGTCGACAATACCAGATACTAGAAGAGTGCCACTGTGCAGATCAAAAATTTGGTTCTCACCGACGACCAAATTTTAGCCCAAAAACCGCTTTGAGTATAGATCAATCGTCATTCTATCCTAATTTTAACCATGTCGACTTTGGGAGTATTGTCAAAATCCAAAGTCAGGGCATGGTTCAAATTAGAATAGAATGGCTTTTGATATGTACTCAAAGTGGTTTTGGGGCCAAAATTTATCGTCGGTGATGCTAACAACAGCTAATTTCTTTTCTTAAGTCTTAATTTTTGTTTAGCACAAATATTTAAATTGAAGATAGCTCAATTAAGGTCCTGTTTGGAACGGTTCTCACCTAGAAATGTTTCATGTTCTCGGTATAAATGTTTTATCTGGTGATTGTAGGATGAGAATATGACACTTTTCATGTTTTTCAGAATCATAATCCGGTGAAACATCCTTTTAAGTGATTCTTCCTCTAGTGTTAAAATGAGAAACCTATGGTGACTTCTTCAGCATTTGGTAGTGATTCAGTTGATTCTACCGAGAATATGAAATGTTCACTCATCCAAACGGGGGCTCTAACTAGTTCCTTTGGTGCCCTTTCGGTGGAAGATACCTTACTGCACGAGTGCTCGAGTTATCTTTGATGTGTATTGCACTATTGCTTAGGCTAACCACGTGAAGGATTTTTAGTGTAAAATACAAAATATTAGTAGCCAAATAAAGAAGCCAATATTATTTTTAGTTTGGCTCGATTGATACATAGGGGTGTTTGAGTTGACGAATCAGGTGATGCATCATCTTCTTGCTCCTCCTTTTTTTAGTTTGGTTTGTAGGGTAGAATGAGTTGATCCATCACCACCTTATTTTTCACAAACGAGGGTGTTTGGTTTCAACCTTCTAAACTTTAGTTGTTATCCCATCAAATGTTTGGACATATGCATGGAGTATTAAATACAGACCATTTACAAAACTAAATGCACAATTTGATACTATTTATGAGACAATTTTTAAGCATAATTAATTCATAATTTGATAATATGGTGCTATAGTAAACATGTGCTAACGACAGATTGATTAGCACAAGATCTATAATTGTTTTTATTAATATCCGAACACATCATATGACACCCTATACGATATCCGATATGACATCTCTTAAACTTTAATCTAGGATAGCAGGGTTGGGAGTCATGAAGGATACTGCTGCGGGAGATAGTAGGGTTGGGCAGACCGACCACCCGAGAAACTGTCGCACTGGAGAGGGAGAGGCAGGGACGCGTGAGTCCGGGTGGTGATTTCATACGGAGCACTAGCTCTGAGATCTAGAGCGCTGCGCCTGCAGGACAGGACGAGCCGCCGCCAAACAAAAAAAAGACCGCTGCCGCCGCCGCCGCTCCGAGCGCCGCCGCCGCTGCCCCTCCGTTTGGTCCCCTCTGTTAGATTTATTGTGGGCCAAGCCCATTAATATATTTAATAAATCAATAACTCTATGGTGTGTAATGGTGAAATATTAATTGTACCGGATTGGAAGTTAAAGGGATGTTGACTCAACTTATATGGTGGGAATTATACCACTTAATTTGAGAAGTTGTGAAACGGGCCGAGACGAGGCGAGGCAGGCGAGCGGGCGTGGCGTGGCGTGTTTATTTTTGGCACCCACTCACCATGATGAAGGGAGTTACAACTCTTCATCACTCACCATGATGAAGGGAGTTACAACTCTTCATCACTCACCATGATGAAGGGAGTTACAACTCTTCATCACTCACCATGATGGAGGGAGTTACACCTATTCATTTACCTGTCTCCTCATCTCCTGCGCTCTCCCTGCGCCCGTACGGGAATAAAAGGAGCAGCGCCTCCTCCTGTGCGCAAGGCTGAATTCACTTCCTTCTTTCTCTCCATCCCGAACACATTCCAGAGCTCAGTTCCGCTGCAGGAAAGGCTTTCCCATCTCGTTCATCCGCGCGCACGGAGGAGCGAGAGGGCAGGTGCCTCCGGAGCCAGTGTCGATCGAGACCTTGCACGAGGGATCGGCAATTAGGTTTTTGGGGAGCGACTACGCGACTGTCCGAACGATCTTCGCCGTCATTCTTCTTCTTCAGGAGGATCGCCATCGTCGTCTTCTTCCCGGCGAAGTTGCTGCTACTGTTCATCTTCTTCCCGGTGATTGGACGTTCGTCTTCTTCCCAGTGATTGGCTGTTCGTCTACTTCCCGGTGATTGGTCTTCGTCTTCATCTTCTGCAATATGACCAAGGAAGTTGGTCAAGGATCTGGATCTGCGCTAAGGATGGGCGGGTATGAACTGTTCATCTTCTCTCTGTTTTTCGTAACTCAGTATTTTGTTCCGTCATGCTATTTCAGTAGCATTGTTGAATATGTTGCAGTAGTTGTCTTCTATTGTTTCGTAAGTTATGCAGTGTTGCTGTCAGCTATATTTTCTGGGCTGCTGTTTGTTACATATTTCCTGAATATTGCAGTAGCTCTGATTCGTAGTTTTAGTAGTTGCTGCTTATATGTTTCAGTAAGTCTGTTATGTTGTTTCACATGCTTTCCTGCAGTAGATGATTTATTATGTTTTATCATCATATATATGATTCACATGCTTCTTTCACATATGTGCCGTACTGCTATGGTCATATGTGATATTATGAAATCACTTTTATATTATCTCTGTTATGTCGTCATCATAATGTTAATTTACGGAGTTAAAATGACATGGAAATTGCCTTTATTTCTAACACCCTCTCTCCTCCCTCGGGCATATCGCCGGAGGCGGGAGGGAGTGGAGATCCATCATTTTTAATAATTTTTCCCAATAGATCGAGTTTTTAGGGTTTGAGTTTCTTCATGCCAAGTATTGTGGTATTGAAGATTTATCTCCTCTTTCTCCTCTTCGGCGACGGTGAAGGAGAAGGATGAAATTGTCTTCTCCATGGCGGCTCCGTTGAAGATGAGGGCGACAACTGCGGCATCAGTATCTTCACCGACTTGACGACATGGAGACTTTTATTTCCGGATAGCGGCATCAAGACGGAGATGATCTCGCTGCCATGGAATAATTTTCTCCGGTCCCTTCTTCGTTTTGTTGTGGTTAGATCTAGCCACAATGAAGGACTAGAGAGAATAAGTTTCAGATCAGTCTTCATCACTCTTCGGTGGCAGAAAGAAGAAGAAGGAAGACACGAGAAAGAAGTTTCTCAACTCCACCTGCAGGAATGTTGGCCGTCCGTTGGGCATCTATTGTCTGGCCTAAAACAATTGTTGCCCAGTATTTGTCTGTGCGGTCATCCATATAAAACGTCAAATAGGTTTGAATTTGAGAGTTTGAGCTATTCACAGTATGTATGCAATATAGATGAATATCAATTTCTGGATATATGTTTTTTCTAGAGTACTTGTAATATGATGATGTACCCAACTATATTTTAATATAATTCTTCTTTCGTCTAGAAAAAAGTGGAGGCACACGGCGATTCCATTTTTTGGTTCGCATGGAGATGGACCGACGGGAACCAAAAATTACGGCACGAAAACTTGTCTTTGTTTTACTCTTGTTAGATTTGTCTAAGATGTATAAGATTAAATATCTGGCCCACGGCCCAAACAAAATGATGCTACCACATCCAAACATCGTTGTATCATCTGATCAAATTGGACGGTGAACCCTAGTTCACTTTCTTGCACAAAAGTTACGTGCCGCTAAACCATGAAAGATCTGTTCCTTTTCTACTCTCTCCCCTCTATGTTTTCAAGAAGCTGCGAGGGTGCCGGCTGCGGCATTAAGCCGTGAGCGTGCTAGCGCTGGTACATCGTCGGCCATAGGAGTCAGGTACAACAACCCCGTGGTCAAGCGCGTCGGCCATAGGTACGGCGACATTACCTCTTCCCGCATAACGCTGTTGCCCTGCTTTGGTGCCTCCGTGCACCTCCGTGCCTCGCTCTCGCCCTGTTGGTCATCGTCTTTCGTTGCCCTGCCTCGCCCAGGATGCTCTCTCTGCATACCGCGTTGTGGCTGTCTGTTGCCTAGATCATACGGACCGGCTTTGTTTCGTTGGTTACTACTATTTGGCTTGATTTATGCAATGTTCAATTTGATTTCTATTGGATGTGGAGGCCGATTTAGGGACTGCTAAGCAGGGAGGACTTATTATTATATATTGGAAACAGAGGCAACATCAACTAATCCAAAGGAATTCCTTAGGCTCCTTTTCCGATTTCGATTCGATTTGTAATTCTTCTTTTATTTGACTTGTCAGTTTCTCGTTCCTTCACTTGTTCTTTTTTTTTGCGTGTGCTTATATGAGTTGTATACTCCCTCCGTATAGGAAATAAATGACGTTTTAGACATGATTTCGGTCAAACATTGGGAATATAAATCATGAATAATTTTTAAGTTGTTGAGTTTGAAAATATAAGAACCATATGAATGAATTTGTCTTGAAAAATTCTTTCATAAAAATATACATATAGCACTTTTTGATAAATATTTTTTAATATAAAGAGAGTCAAAGTTATACTTTGAAAACCGTGTCAATATCCAAAACGTCATCTATTTCCTATACGGAGTAGTATGATTTTTGTTTCTAAATCCTCTTTCTGTTTCTGTTGCATTCGAAGCAATGCTTCATGTCATGTGTACCATCTCTGTAAGTAGTCAAATACCAAACAAAAAAAAGAGGCTGAAATTTTACTTTCTTTATTACTAGGGATAGATATTTAAGTTTTCCTCTAGATAGATACAGCTATGGAAATCATAGATGGAGAAAGATAGGTTCTACTCAATATTAATTATTTTTTTCGTTTTAAGAAACTGTCCATTAAAAACTGTGGGTTCGGACTGCCCTTGTGGTCGAGCGAGCCCTCTGGAAACCGGAGACAACTCTATTTGCTCCAACACAAAAACAGTCTCCCCTGTCAAGACTAGACTAGCACTCTAGCAGAGTCCAGGGTCGCTACACAACCCGCCACTCTTGCCGTGCCGAAGCTGTCCCCACACGAGTCGGGCCTGTCAGGCGAGCGCGTGCGTCGTCGTCGCCCCCAGATCTGCGCCCCTCCGCCCTCAGGCTCCGCCGGCGGCGTTTCCACCCCACCCCTCTCCCCCGCCGCCGAACCCCACCCACTGGTCATCGTCCGCCAACCGACCGGCAGCACCACCGCTGCCTCACCTCTCCGTCCTCGATCCGCCACTGCCACCAGCGACCATCTCTGAACGTGCACCTTCTCCAGCTCCGGCGCCGCCACCAAAACAACTAACCCCAACCATCTCCAGACCGCGGCGCCCCTCTTCCATCGTCCTGCGAGTGGATTCGAGAACGTCACGCCAAACTCTCTTTGTTATCTGTACCCGTCACCGCACCGCCTCCCTGTCTCACCCTGCGGCCTCCCTGACCTTCTTGATTAAATTGATTAGCAATGGTAAGTAAGGCGACCCTAGCTTCTTCGCTCGTTTTTGTTGTGTTTCGGCTGGATTGGATCCATGCATCTCTAGCTTTTACGTTGAATCACGGTTCAAAAATCCATTTTTCTCTCTCTTCAGAATCCATGTTGTGTTTCGGCTGGATTGATTCCCTGTTCTCAATTTTTTTTCTTTATGCGATCATTTTGCTAATCCATATATTGATTTTGTACATAGCTTCTTCGTCTCTTTTAATATGACTTAATCAAATTCATCTACGAGATTTAGCTGTTGTCTTAATTTCATTTTTCAAAATCCATGTCCATTGTCCAATCCCCCAAATGCCTTAATCTATATGGTGGCTGTAGTGGTTGAAAATCTGTATGCTAATTGTTAATTCCTCCTGATGAATTGTTTACTGAGTAGATTTGTTAAGGAGAAGCATTCTACACGGTTAATATGTCACTTATGTCATTTTGACTTCAAGAACTTCATAGGTGTTGAAACCCCAAAGCATAGTCAGCTGTATGTTCTACCCCAAAGCATAGTCAGCTGGATGTTCTACTGGTCTCTTTCCTCCTCTTTTGTTTAGATTCTGCCAGCTAGGAATCAGGTATGTCTACTGACCCTCTTTTTATGCTTACTGTGACTCATATATATATATATAATTTATGGCTATATTGCCAAAACGCCTAGGAGCACCTAGGACCGAGTACTCTCGACTAGGCGCTAGGCAATGGGTCAGCGCCTAGCTGAACTTAGTGAGTCACAGTAAGCATAAAAAGAGGATCAGTAGACATACCTGATTCCTAGCTGGCTTACTCTTGCATGTTCCTACTTCCTAGCTCCTGCAACAAATTTCGACAGCTAGTAGTTAGTAAATTAGTCAATAGACAGCTAGCTGTTCATAATAAAAAAAAATAGAAAACACTAAGTTGTGACTTATCTGGATGATTTCAGCAGCCTCCCATCCATGAGCACACCATATCGGCCGCTGGTAATTAGAATACAAGTGGATAGGACAGTAATACAAGTGCACAACACAATTTATAAATAAAGGACAACAGAAGCACATAGTTCTTAGTTCAGGTCTCACAAATCACAAAAGAAGACACAGACACAAAGTGACACAGCTGCAGTTCATAAGACCAGGGCATCACAAAAGACTTCACTACTAGATGGAGATGGTCCAGAACTCCAGATCATATTTCTTCTTCACTGTAGTACACATCCTCATCGTCATACTCTTCTTCTTCAGACTCAAATTCTTCTCCTTCATAGAGCTCCCTCACTCTTGCACTTCTATGCCGCTCAAGCTGTTCATCTGCTCCCACTGCCTCTCCAATGACAGACCAAGGAATCCTTGTACCTTCCATCTCATCTTCCTCCCCATCTCTAAAGTCAACTAATGCACAATCATCCCCACCCTCTTGAAGAAAACCTTGAGCTTCATTTGTATCACTAGAGAAGAGAACATCAGTGATTTTGTTTGACTTGATCTTTTCTCTCTTACTAAGCAGCTTGGAGTTGAATTGGATATACACCAGCTTGTTGAGGCGGGTTGTAGTAAGCCTATTCCTTTTCTTAGTGTGTCTACAATTTAAAAAGAGCATTCTCATCTCAGTTCTACAATTTAATTGTAATACTGCTGAAACTGAAATGTTCATAATAGATAGGTACTAACCCCTTCAAACCCACTCCAATTTCTTTCACAACCAGAAGAGCTTGATGTCAAAGATAGGATCCTTGTAGCCATCTTCTGTAAAGCTGGTGTTTCATATCCATACAGTCTCCACCATGATGTTGAAATTAAAAAAACACCTATATTAATCAAAGTTTAGAAAACAGCAATCAACAAACAGCCATGAGCCACGCAAGTTTACAGGAAGTACCTCTACCTGGGTTGTAATCAAAGTTTTCAAAAGTCCTAGCAAGCTTCTTGCTAAAGGGTCCTTCTCTATTCTGAAACTTCTTTAGTTCAATGTTGGCAGCCTGATGCTGCATGTCCTCATCATGATAATAAAATTTCTCAACACAAGCTATAAACCCTTCTGATATTTTGGGCTCATCAAATATTGATGGATCACTATAGCTATAGTGAGGATTCAGTAAATAGGCTGTCAAATGCAATGGAGAATCAAGTCTTCCATTCATCTTCTTGTCAATAACAGCTATTATATCCTTGAACCGATCCTCAACATTTCCAAAGGCCTCTTTGATCTGTCTCTTTGTCTTTAGACGTTCTCCATAAAGGGAACCCATGGATGGCCTCACATCCCCATCAACCAAATGGAGGACTTTGACCAATGGCTCAAAAACAGTCAATGTTAGCTTCACATCCTTCCAAAAGCTTGGACTCAATATAATTGTTGTTGCCTCTTTTCCTTTCTTTGATTTCACATCCTTCAATGAGTCCCACCTACTATGAACCACCATCTTCCTTAACTGGCCCTTCTTCTCTTGCATGCTAGTCAAAGTGAGAAAGTTTGAAGCAAACCTAGTCACTCCTGGCCTCACTACCTCTTTCCCCTCTGTGAAGTATCTCAGCACTCCAATGTCCTTGTGTGGCCATAGACAAATATGGTAAATGTCTTTGCTTGGTCAACCACTTTCTTAAACCGAAGCATGTTGCCAATTCCTTGGAGCATAAGGTTGATTGTGTGAGCTGCACAAGAGGTCTAAAATATGTCTGGTCTCTTCTCTTCCAATAGCCTCTTTGCTCCCATGTTGTTAAAGGCATTGTATAGATTGGATTTGGATTGGGCCTTGTTTTAGTCGGCCATCCCTGTTATGGTTAGAGAGATATAAGGAGATCTTGTTTGGTCCTGTTTCCATAAGCCACAAGATCTCCTCCACCCTATATATATGTACATAGGCTTCTCTAATCAAACAATCTATTATTCCTGGCAATCTCTATTGCTTTCAATCACGATTAGTCGTCCGATCTGAAAACATTGCTTGCACTTCACCTTGTCCTTGTTGCTAGCATCAACAAGAACACCATATTCCCATCCAACATCATTCGAGTTCCTTTTCAGGAGATTAGTTGCCTCTGTTTCATTCTCAGGTGCAGCTAAACCATCTGTTTGCGACATCCTATATTCAGGCAATCACAAAATAGAAAATACAGAGGCATACATCATACATCCACCATTCCACCACATTCAGATTCAAAGAAACATGTATACAGATTCAGGGCTGCAGTCTGCAGAGCAGAGCAATGCCATGCAGGGGAGAGGAAGTAAGGAACAGGGGGAGGACAGGGAGGCCGGGCCGGAAGTGTAGCACGTAGCAGCCGGTGGAGGAGGGGAGAGGAGCAGGGAGGGAAGGGAACTCACCTTGGGGACTTGGGGTGGCCGGCGGGGAGGGGTTCGCCGTCGGGGATGAGCAGCTTCCAGGCGCAGGACGAGCAGGACCGGCGGCGGCGAGTCAAGGACGAGCAGGACCGGCGACAGAAGTCGGGGACGAGCAGGGGAGGAGCAGGACCGGCGGGGCGGAGCTCGTCTGGGGGATGGACCTCGTCTGCGGCGAGGAAGACCGGCGGCGGAGACGAGCAAATGGCACACGGCCACGCCGGAAACCTTCCTCTGCCTCTAATCCTTCCCGCCTGGCCGCGCAAGACGTGCGGCAATACTTCTCGCGCTCCGAGCCGCCGCGCCAAATTTCTGCGACCTCGCGCGCGTGTCCGTCTCGCGCGCCTCCGCGCCGCTTCTGCGCCCACGTAGCGCGTCTATGCCCCTAGTCGCGGCGACGGGCTTCGCCCAACGACTACTTGCGCGTAGTCGCCGCCTAGCCGAACTTTGACTCTAGTACTAGGCAGTATAGGTATCCATTATGGCTATGCAAAGGCTCTCTTCTCCATGGAAATAGGGTTTCTCACATAAAACCATTGTAGGTAGCATGCTGGGTCACCATATCAGTCGTTTTATATATTTGTACTTTGTTTTTCTTAAGTTTTTGCTGTTATTCAATGTGGCACCATAGTTTTTTTTTCTCGAACTACGCAAGAGGACTGCGTGTCATTTCAATTAAGCAAGAATAAAAGGGGGTGAGTGACAGGGCTTAGGAAAACCCCCACTCAGTACAAACTACAAAAGCACATCAAACTGAAAAAAAACTATGAAAACAAAAAACAAGACCACGACCACCATAGTTATGGTTACAATCCGGTCAAAGACTCTTGCTCCATTCCCTAAGATGAAGCTTGGTTGGATCCATAAGGTTCCCAAATCCCAATACCATGTCACACTGTTTTCCTTGTTCATTTTTTTTTGCTAATTAAAAGGGATGTGTTGCGACACTTATAAACTGATGTATTCCGATGTATCACAATTTTTTATGGGATAAATCTATTATTGATGCAGTGTTTTTTTTGACTGTCCAAACACATGCAGGCTGAGCAATTGGGTTTCAGATGTTTTATGCCTTTGAATGAGCTTTGTGATCTGAGCTCTGGTATCATGAAGGCTGAGGTTGGTGTTCACATATTGGTTGATCACTGTGAATATGACTCGAGATGGGAGATGGATCATGTTTGCACAAGAAATGGACTAGATAGCAGTAGCATGGAGTCACTGGACCTCTCATCATATTTGAGGAATGTTTGCTTGGGACTGCATAACATTGCCAACAAGTTCCAGTATAGTGATAGTAGTTTAGTGACAAAAGATATTCCCGATCCTTTAGGGTGGGTTGCGTATCATTCCTTCCTGCAGCCTGATGTACAAGGGCTTAACAGAGCGATATGTCAGAAATTTGAAGATAAAGCCAAGGTAACAAAACTAGTTTAGAGCTGTTGACTGTTTGCCGTTGTATTTTCCTAAACGTTGTTCAACTGAAAATGTATTTAATTACACTTGGTGGAGACAGTGAGTGGAGACTTAGTTTTATGAGGAGGTCTAGGGGTTGTGATGAGGTGAGCCACATGTCAAGTAGGGGGGTGGTGGCTGGTGCCAGTGGTTGGGGTGAGTTAGGAGGCAGTAGGTGGCTGGAGCTTGACGTTGCCAGAAAACAGAGGGCAGCATTTGGATCTTTAATCTTTATCCAACAGCTGAGATGTGCTGAGTGCAATTTCTTGTTGTTAGTTGCCTGTCAAATATTTGCACCCTTATATTCTTCCGAGTGAGCTGTCATACACAGAAATATTTTCAGAAAATGTTCGTGCTTTAGATAATATATGAATTTCCTTGCTATTCAGAAGACAGCTCACTGGTTTATTAAAATTTTATTAGGTTGTGTCTCAAGGATGATTTATTACATTGTGCTTAAAATTTTAGATGTCTGAAGGAGGATTTATTAAAAACAATCTATTTTGTTGTCGATTGTGTATCGTGTCTTGCTTCTGTTTTACTGCTGGGCTGGCCAGCTTTGGGAGGTATCGAATAAGGCTCACAATGCACCCATGCTCTTTATGGCTGCGAAACATGGACTGGTAATGATTTGTTGGTGCCATATTTGTTTCCTTTTCTGTATGTTAATTTAGCATCTGTTATAATTTCAATATGCAAGGTGTTCAGTCATGCTAAATTATGTTTTTAGGATTTTTGGCATCTCCCTCCTGAGAAGAGCAGAGGAGTTTTCCTTCCTTATGTCAAACTCTACAAGCCCCAAAAGGAAGAACTTTGGTACACATTCTATTTTCAATTAACCTCTTTATCATTCTCTCTGACATATCACTATAAATGATTGATATCTGACATTCTTTCATCATGTAGTTTTGCCGGGGGACTCTTAATAAAGGTCTCACAGAAACCTGCGGAGGCCCTTAGAAAGCTAAATAAAACGGCTGGATTTATGACATATGAACATACAGTACAATTTACTCATGCAGTCTTCTTAAGCCATGAGCCAACCCATGGTGTGTTCCATTCAAATTTGCAGCGTTGCAAGTATTCCTTCAGAAGCAACTCATTTTTCAAGAGTTATGATTTCGCACCAACTGATGCCAGTTGCATAAGCTGGATAATGATCCTATGGAACCTAGCTATATGCCCGAAAAATTTATGCTCTGTCCGAAACGATGGATATCTTCAACCGCCAATGTTGGAAGTTGTGGCTGGCAAATTTGCAGAGCTGCCTCAGGAAATCCTGATGGAGATATTTGCCCTTCTGGAGACACCTGACTTAGTGCGTGCAGGCTCTGTCTGCTGCTCCTGGAACTCAGCATATACCAGCACATGCAGCTTTCAGCGGTACAAATGGCCCCAAACACCTTGCCTCATCTACACCTCTGAGTCTGCTGGTGACAATGTTGCTTTCATCTACAGCCTTGGGGAAAAGAGGACCTACAAATTAACTCTCCCAGAGCCACCAATCCACAAAAGGTATCTGATTGGATCCTCAAATGGGTGGTTGGTCACTGCTGATGAGCGTTCTGAGATGCACCTTGTCAATCCAATCACCAGTGAACAGATCTCCCTCCCATCAGTCATCACCATCGAGCAGGTGACGCCTATTTTTGATGATAACGGTGCAATTTGTAAGTATCACTACTCATGGCGCACAGCAAACTCAGTTGTTGGACGACCTTCAACATATTCTCTAAGCACATTGCGGAATGATCTCTTTCATAAGGCACTTCTATTTTTTACTGCATCTGAAGGAAGTTATATCGTGGTGCTGATCCACGGTCCACTTGGGCAGCTTTCATTTGCTAGATCAGGGGATGAGAAATGGACATGGCTTCCACCACATTCAAACTATGACGACTGCATCTATAAGGACGGTCTATTATATGCAGTGACATTACTTGGTCAAATTATTACCTTTGATCTCAGTGGAACTGTGGTCACAACAAAGATAATTATGGATAGGAAGGATTCGTATGGAGCTGAGAGGATTTACATAGTTCAGGATCCATTGGGCGATTTGCTTCTAGTTCGGAGGCCAGAAGTTTTTTGGATAAAAGAAGCATCCACCGTGCATGGGCATGGGCATAGCGATGCAATATTTGAAAACATTAGTTGGAGGATTGCAATATATAAAGTTTGCATTGCTTCCAGAAAACTAGTGCGGATTTATAGCTTAAATGAGCACGTCTTGTTTCTCGGGCATAGCGAATCACTTTGTGTAAGTGCTGAGGATTATCCACAGGTGAAACCAAATCACGTCTATTTCACAGATGATGCCAAGTCTGTGTCTATAAAATGCAAGTTGCGCCGACGCCTTATTATAGGCATGTTTAATTTAGAAACCAAGATCATGGATGAAATTGTATCTCCTCAGCCGTGGTCCAACTGCATGGCTCCATTGCTGATGATACCAAATCCCAGAAAGATGTCTTTAGCGTTGGTCACTAAGCATTAGGGTGTGTTTTGAAGGCTTGCTTGTGAAGTTGGGATAGATTTTGTTCTAGTTTGTATTAAATGAGTATTTATGCCCCTCCCGTGGTTTCAACAATTGTTTCGTGAGGTCACTTTGTATTGCGAGAACTGATTAGTTGCTTGCTGCATAAATTGCTACTGAATTGAGCAGTAGTTTGTACTAAATCGAAAGTGTTTATACCTCTTTTCTGTTTTTCAGCATTTAGTTGCTGCATGATTGTTTGTTTATAACTTTATATTCTATACATAGATTATAGTGAGTTGCCCAGTTCGAACGGTATGAACGGGAGGGTTGTGCTCACGTTAGTGAGATCTATAAACTCTATAAAGTTAAATCTCATTAGTTATTTCTCTTAACATGCAAGCTATCTAACTAGCCAATGTACTATTACATACAATTAACATCCAGTATCAAAACTTCACTATCTATTTATGTTAACATACTACTCCGTATCGTAAATAGAAGTCGTTTAAGACAGCGACACGGTCTTCAAAACATAACTTTGACCACTTGTTTCTTTAAAAATATTTGTTGTAAAGTGGTGTATATATATTTTTATGAAAGTACTTTTCAAGACAAATTTATCTATATGATTTTTACATCTCTAAACTCAATAATTTAAAAGTTATTCATGATTTATATTCTCAATGTTTGACCGAACCCTTTTCCAAAACGACTTCTAAATAGGATACGGAGGGAGTACATGTTGTCCAACACTCCAACTAGCCATTGAACTATTACATGCAATTAAATTCACTAGCACATGCAGCTGTAATATTCATGTTAGTAGGATATACAAACATTTTATTGTCTATATTATCATATCATGTAATTCACTAATCCACAATTGCTGTTGCAATGCACGGGGTAGTCCACTGGTTTTTATAATCTTCAACGTGGAGATACCAGATACTAGAAGAGTGCCATGCATGCTTGGTTCTCACCGACGACCAAATTTTAGCCCAAAAACCGCTTTGAGTACAGATCAATCGTCATTCTGTCCTAAGTTTAACCATGTCGGACTTTGGGAGTATTGTCAAAATCCAAAGTCAGGCATGGTTCA
The DNA here is from genome assembly GCA_009763385.1 of Coix lacryma-jobi var. lacryma-jobi. Lineage (NCBI taxonomy): Eukaryota > Viridiplantae > Streptophyta > Magnoliopsida > Poales > Poaceae > Coix > Coix lacryma-jobi. The sequence goes on from CM019824.1 coordinate 7,515,194, forward strand.
AATTAGGATAGAATGGCATTTGATCTGTACTCAAAGTGGTTTTGGGGCCAAAATTTATCGTCGATGATGCTAACAACAGCTATTTTTTTTTTGCTTAAGTCCTAATTTTTGTTTAGCACAAATGTTTAAATTGAAGATAGCTCAATTAAGGTCCTGTTTGGAACGGTTCTAGATTCACCTAGAAATGTTTCATGTTCTCGCTATAAATGTTTATCTGGTGATTGTAGGATGAGAGTATGACACTTTTCTTGTTTTTCAGAATCATAATCCGGTGAAACATCCTTTTGAGTGATTCTTCCTCCTAGTGTTAAAATGAGAAACGTATGGTGACTTCTTCAGCATTTGGTAGTGATTCAGGTGATTACCGAGAATATGAAATGTTTCACTCATCCAAACGGGGGCTCTAACTAGTTCCTTTGGTGCCCTTTCGGTGCAATATACCTTACTGCACGAGTGCTCGAGTTATATTTGATGTGTATTGCTTATGCTAACCGCGTGAAGGATTTTTAGTGTAAAATACAAAATATTAGTATCCAAATAAAGAAGCCAATATTATTTTTAGTTTGGTTACATAGGGGTGTTTGAGTTGACGAATGAGGTGATGCATCATCTTTTCGCTTCTCCTTTTTTTTAGTTTGGTTTGTAGGGTAGAATAGGTTGATCCATCACCACCTTATTTTTCACAAACGAGGGTGTTTGGTTTCAACCTTCTAAACTTTAGTCGTTATCCCATTGAATGTTTAGACATATGCATGGAGTACTAAATACAAACCAATTACGAAACTAAATGCATAGTTTGAGACTAATTTATGAGACGATTTTTTAAGCATAATTAGTTCATAATTTGATAATACGGTGCTACAGTAAACATACACTAATGATGGATTAATTAGGACAAAATCTATAAATTGTTTTTATTAATATCTGAACACCTCATACGACACCCTATACGATATCCGATATGACACCCCTTAAACTTTAATCTAGGATCATCCTATCGAATTTTATGAAATGGGGTCATGATGGACCACATCATGAAGGATGAGGTGGTTCCTCAAACTAAATACTCATTCTGTCCCAAAATAGATGTCGCTATGGGATACGTGTCGGTTAAACTTTCTCAACTTTGACTAGATTTATAAAAAATACGCGCAACATTTATACATTCAAACAAGTTTTTTTACCAAAGTATATTCAACAACCTATCTAATGACATTAATTATGTATTATAAATATTAATATTGTTTATATATAATTGTTCAAAGTTTAAAAAGATTGATTTTTCAGGAAGCGAGAATGATATCTATTTTGAAACGGATGAGTACCTCTACAAGGATATGTTCGTTTCATCCCCTATCCATGTGGACTAGAGAGGATTGAAAGAGATTTAGTCCCGTACAAGTCAAAATTCCCTTTGATCCCCTCCAATCCACTTGGATCGGAGATAAACGAACATGGTCGCAAGTGATTGGCAAGCCTAAAGGACTTCCTCTAGATCAGTTATGTGTGATATTTGTACTTATTAGCGTATGTGCTGGTTAACCAGTTTTTAAGTGCAGTTAGCAGCTCCATATATGTGTATCGGCGACATACATGCAGTCAGGCGTTCCATTCTGGTGAAGAGGAAGGGTAGGGAGGGGAGGACGAGGAGGCAGCCATGCGCCCATGCCATGGGAGAGGAGAGCTTTCTGTTTTTTTCCTAGTCCATTCATTAGAGAGGGGGATCGCTTCAGCAATAGCATAATAATCCTATAAATCAGGGTTGATGTAAATTTTCGGATGGTACTTTCTGTCTCATCTATTGATCTAGTACTTCCTCCATGCCAAATTAATGATCACTTTAGCTCTATTATCCAAAGTCAAAATTTTCTGAGTTTGATTAAGTTTCCATAAAAAAGGTACTAAGAGCATCTCCAATAACTCCTCAAATCAAGTTGTTATCCTTATTAATTTGGCAAAATCACAAAATTCCTTCTCCAACAACTCCTCAAACCAACTTGTTATCATAAGGTCTCGCACTCACATATATACAAACTTGTTATCCAACTTGTTATCCTCAAACACGGGAGATGATGCGGTGGGCCAAGGCATGGGGCGAGGCGTGCGCGACCAAGGACAGCCGCGACTGCAAGGGCTGTGGCGGCGCGCGGTTCGTGCCGTGCTGGGAGTGCGGCGGCAGCTGCAAGGTGGCGGCGGCGGACGGAGGGACGGAGAGGTGCGGCAAGTGCAACGAGAATGACCTCATGATGTACCCCATCTGCCACTGATTGCATTACATGTGCTTGCTTATTTGCATGGATGCGCATGCATTGACATATACTACAGTAAGTAGTGTGTGTATATGTGGTGGGCTCTTCTTTTTTCAGTTTTGGCAAGTTAATAGGGAACTGTTGGAGAGAGCTTCTTTTTAACTTGGTATATTATTTTAGCAACTTGCTAAAACACAACATTTAACAAGTTAATTTTATCAAACTGTTGGAGATGACCAAATAAATTGAACCATTGATCTATGAACAATGCCTATTTGTTTATTTTCAGTTTAGATATTTAACGTTTTTCTAAGATAAAGAGATTAAAAATGACCTACACCTACCATCAAAGTCGATAAATTTTTAAGCCGACATCAAGATCTGGCTGTGGTGCCGCATCACCCTATTTCAGTATGATTATAATAAGCAGATTATTGATGGCTGGCCCCGAGAATCACGAACAATCGCACCAAACGGTGTCTATGATGGCGACAATTCTCTTCGTTGCGCGTGATTCAACTACCGTGAGTTATTTCATCTGAGAATTTTTTATGGCGCTTATTGCACCTTCCTTCCAGATATCATCAGTCCATTCTTTCGGTTTGGCCTTAATATCTGATCTCCTGGTGTTGCGTTCTATCCAATCCGTCCTCCTCTCCCAATTGTTAACCAACATTCGGTATGCTGATCGGACCCCACATTTCTCTCAGTGTCACGCACAAAAGTCCTCCTGTCTCCAAGTGCTCGATGATGTTATGTTTGCTATCACTTCCTGATCCATCGGTAAGAAGTGCGTTTGTAGCAGCTGAGCGTCCCAACACCCAGTGACCCAGTTACCCATTATTTTTATTTTTATTTATTATTATTATTATTATTATTTGAGAACTAGTTAACCCATTAGGTCTCCTTTGGATGCTAGGAGGCCAAAGTCACGTGTAATGAAATCACAAAGAGAAAATTATACTCTCTCTGTCCCTGAAAGAAAGTCGTTTTAGCAGTTGAATGTTGTCCCTAAAAAAGTGTCGTTTTAGAGAATGGACCCACCAAAAGTACCCTTGCAACCTTATTCGTTTCCTGCTGCTCTCATTCATTCGCTCGCTCCCTCAGATCTCGTTTTCTCAACTTCTGCATCCTTCGCCTAAGGGGATGTTTGTTCCATCTCACTAAACTTTAGTCACTAAACTTTAGTCACTTTTAGTGGCAAAATGCCAAACATCCCTCACTAAAAGAGACTAAACATGCTTTTTAGTCCCTTTTAGTGGGGGTGTTTGACATTTTAGCCACTTAAAGGGACTAAAGTTTAGTGACTAAGAGCCTGTTTGGTTAGAGTCCCCTAGAGTTTAGCCACTAAAATTAGTCCCTAAAGTACCAAACATCCTACTAAAGTTTAGGTGCCACTAAAATTTAGGGGTCTTTAGTCATGAAGAGGTAGCTAAAAGTGACTAAACTTTAGTCACTATATAACCAAACATGGTCACTAAACTTTAGTGGACACTAGACTTTAGAGGCCCTAACCAAACATGGCCTAAAGTTTAGTGGGTTGGAACCAAACACCCCCTAAATCCTCTGCTTGGGTCTGCATCTCGGCACCACGGCCTGTTCGCGGGGGGGAAGGAGCCGCACCAGCGCCTCCACCTCGTCGCTGCAGTCCGCTTGCCGCCTTCTCGAACCTCCTCGTCCTCAACAGGTCGCCACGCAGAGGCAGATCCAGCGACCGGTGTCGAGGAAGATGCTCCACCGGCAACGGTGTCGGTCGAGGATGAGCGTACCTTCTAGGGAGCGAGGGTGCTGTGCCGGTCAAGGACGGACGCGCCCCCATGGCTGGTTTAGGCTGCCGCGACGAGCAGTTGTCCTCCTCCCTAGTCCTGTCCCGCATCTTCCTCCGTCGAGGCGGACTGGACCAGGCGCGGCGACGGGGACAACCTTCGTTGAGTAGATTCCGTGTGCTTCTCGAGCGGCCGACCGCTTCTTTGCAGGGTAATTTTGGTTATTTGGCTCTAATGTTGATATACGTGTCGGAGTCTAATACGACTCTCTTTTAGGGACGGAGTTGAGTACGTGCAAATGACATTCCAGCAAAACCTGTGGTTATCTATCTTATCGTTTGGGAACAAGCGACACGTGTTTATGAAAAATTGGCTAAGATGATGAGCGACAAGGTCAGCGGTGCAATCTTTAATGAGTTCACTGACGCACAAATAGAATAGTTTGAAGTGGCTGCCATGCCGATTTGGCCCATAACTTAGCATGTCCCCACTATGGGCCGAAAGAACGACGTTTTGGGGCCTGAGTCCGCAAACGTGGGCTCAACGTCTTCTCGTCCCACCTCTGTCTCTAACCTCACACGGCTAGTTCCCCCGACCCAAAAGCTCCCGTCGACCCCAACCACGCCCCACAGCGGGCCCGCAGCCGCGCATTTCGCCTCGCCCTCCATCGCCGCCTCGTCCTCTTCGTCCTTCTCCACCGCCTCACCCTCGTCGTCGTTGGCCTCCACCTATCCCTCCTCGTGGTCGTTCGCCGCCGCCTCTCTCTCCTCGTCGTCTACCTCCGCCTCCGCCTCCGCCTCCGCCTCGTCGTCGTCCGCCTCTCCTCGTCGTCGTCCGCCTCTCCTCGTCGTGGTATTCCTCCACCGCCTCCCCTCATCGTCATCCGCCACCGCCTCTCCCTCTTCGTGAGCTGCCCCGCCTCCCCCTCCTCGTCGTCCGCCGCCGCCTCCCCCTCCTATTCGTTCGCCCCTGCAACTCCCTCTTCGTCGCCCGCCGCCTCGTTTTCGTCATCTACCTCTACTCGCAGCCATCTACACCGGCTCCGAGTCCATCCACACCGGCTCCGAGTACCCGGGTTTGACAGCAGCCATCCACACCGGCTCCGAGTACCCGGGTTTGACAGCAACCATCCACACCGGCTCCGAGTACTCGGGTTTGACAGCAGCCATCCACACCGGCTCCGAGTACCTGGGCTTGTCAGGAGTCAGGTCAATGGCATCTGTAAGGGCTCAATTATCCAACATTCTGGAGATCCATGACAGAGACGAACAACTACGAGAGGCAATTGTCCTGGTCAAGAGTCTGATTCAGAATGGCAAAACCTGTGCCATAGCGTACAATCTAGTTGGTGATCTCTTAATGAAGCAGAGCTTACGCCTAGAGGATCCAGTGAAGGCAAAAACCTCAATCAGGGAAGCGGTGGTCTGTTATGAGCGCGCGGTGAATCTTGCGCCAAAGTGTGTGGAGACAGCAGCAGCTCATGGAGCTGCACTCGTGGCTCTTCAGCTGTTTGATCTGGCTGAGACAGAGTTGAAGAGAGGCAATAATATTGATGATGCCGATGTTGTACATCCATTTATCCATCATATTGGAATTTTAAGGGATGCTGGCACCAAACAACAACTAATCACAGATGCGAAGCTTCGCATAAAGGCTGATTTGTCGTACATCAGTGTTTGCCGTGGAGATGGCCGTTTCGCCAAAGTCCTCAATCTGATAAAGAACTCCCATGCTCAGCTTGGTACCATTGTTGACGCCGCCTCAAAAGTTGGAATTGAGCGGCCGCATTGTACGCGTGCAAGGCTCTTATATCCTCATGTCGTATTGGATTTGTTGCGATCTGGTAGGTTGCTATCCAATCAGCTAAGTGATAATAAGAAAGAATTTGTTATGCAGTCTGCACTCAATAGTATTCTGAAGCTTGCTTCTGATTTCCCGAAATCATTGGTCATCTCACTCTGTTGTGCAAAGTTCAACGCAGCAGTGGGTTCATATGCTGCTGCTGAGAACGAATACCGCAGAGCATTCAACATACTAAATCCAGATGACCCTCGAGACCATGATATCCCTTTGGGGCACACCCTTGGTCTTAGGTACACTGATAGGGTGGTTCAAGCCAAAGTTGAGATTCTTTGTGGATTCATCGCATTCTCAAACGCTGTTGAAAATCATTTCACTAATCTCAGTGAAGAGCAGAAGGCGTCTTTTCTTTCGGTTAGAATTGATAAGATTTTGGAGAACCATGAGAATGCTCAGGAAATGTCTGACATCATCTACGGAGCAGTTGGATATTATAGAGCTAACTTATCTTGGGTCTCTTGGCGGTGTCTATCATCAGACTGTCAGACAATTGTCGCCTCAAATCCTGAAGAGTTGCTTTGGCACATATGTCAGGGACATGTTATTTCTGGAAGCAGTGGGCGCTTGTTCCAGACAGTCGTCGGCAAGCTGGCACCATGCAGCTATGTGCCAAATGATAAATCTCATTGTGGTTTATACCTGACACAAGATGAAGACGGACATGAAGTCATGTGCGTCAAAAGTCTTGAATGTCCATCTGAGGGTATCCTTGATATGCTTACAAGAAGTTTAAATGCAACCACTTCTTCAGATCTTGCACTTGCCAGTTTTGTTCATAACTTGTCTATTCCTGATGCTGAGGTTTATTTCCTTAACTTTGTTTTTTTCCTGTCACCACTTTAATCCTTTTTATTGAATGTATCTTTGCATTAAGAAAAAATCACCACTTTAATCCTTACGTTTTTGCACTGGCAGGAAGCAAAGACCCATGCTGTCTTGGATAAATTGAAGAGAATAGTTGACATACTTACAGGAACTAAAATGGAAATTAACTCTTCAAATTCTACATTTGCTGATTTTGTTGAACAGTTATATATTCTTGACGCCAAGGTTATATCTGTTCAACATTTTTTCCTTAGGCTTTGATTGTATACTGTCACCACTTCAATCCTTGATGTTTGGAGCTTGCAGGATACCAATGACTTTGAAGTATTGGAAGAACTGTGGGTAAAGTTACTTGAAATGTCTGTGATGGATAAGCGTAAAGATCTGATGGACTTGATCGCTATGAAACGATGGGTATGTTTTAAGTCTATGCTTCACTTGTTTTATCTAACTAATCACCTTGGTGCTTGATTTTCTTTATTTAGTAAATGACATGGCAAGTACAACAACTTGCACAGTGAGTGCAACTAGGTCATACTTCTTGTGAATTGCACAAATAGATCACAGATTGTGTTTATGTTGTGCACTTTATATCAAAAAGTGGATAAAGTGGCCGAGACGACTTGACGTGGCATCCACGTCACAGATTCTTCTTCTGTTTCTATGGTGCCTACTAGTCCATAGCCTTCTACAACGGGGTGGCATAGGAAGCCAGTACAATCATGCTAAGTACCGTGCTTTTCTCGACCAGTAGCATGTAACTCAAATTAGAGATGACGTAACATATTTCTACTAAATAGAGTAAAGCTGAAGTCAAATGCAAAATAGTAAAGCATTTATGTCCACCTAAGAAAAAGAGAAAGCAAACACATGTTCAATTCTTGAACGACATCCTCACTGCATAATGAGACTCATTCCTTTAATTTCTTAGACAGTACTTAATCAGTTTCACAAGACTGCTACTTCTTGACATTTTTCTTTTTTTGGTGCTGCCTTCTTCGTCCTCATTGCTGCTCTTCCCTCCCATGTTGCCGTAGTCAAAGGAGGCTGGAAGCCATCTCTCCTAAGCATAGCAATGAAAGCACATTCTGGCAATTCTGGACATGGTAGTCCAGCTCGATCTTGTTGGCTACTGGCAGCCTGACAAAAAATAAATAAATTGCCAAATTTATTAGGTATTAAGGAACAGTTCATGGCAGAAATTTGTGCATGACAGAGGTGCTTTTTTGGCTATAGTGAGGAGGCTGAATATCCTACAATTAGGAAGTACTCCACCTGAGAAATGTTTGGTTCTTCTCCATGAGGACATGTCCTGACCCTGCTTACTGATAGTTTCTCGTCATTTTGATCTGATTTCCTCTTCTCACAACCTCTCTTATTGGGGTCTACACCTCCACAATATTTGTAATGGATTTGCACTTCATGCATTGAAATCTTAGTACTGTCCCCTAGTTTTTTTGGGCCTGCCCACCTTTTCATACAGTGGAGGGTTCACTTGAACTCCATAGAGAGGAGGCAGAAAGCCATGGCCACACAAATCAAAGACAAAAGCACTCACCATAGAGAGGAGACAGTGACCCTGCTGCTGGACGAATAGATGCCATCTGTTGCTGTCGCTGGTTGGAGTGCAGCTGAACCCTCCTGAAGTCGCCGTTGCCTCCATCTTTCCATGCCAAGGACACCGGCATCCCTCCTTCGCCTACCGAAATGATCAGAGTTGAGTGGATCAATAGGAAGGAAACAAATAGGCAGGTTATTGTTTGGAGATAAGTAGTGTTTTGCAAAGATCCATCCACACTAAAGGTGACATGGATGCCATGCCATGTCTTATCAGCCACGTAATTCATCTTTTGACCTCAAGTGTACCACTTAAACACAATCTGTGACCTGTTTGAGAAATTTACAAGTATGACCTAGTTGCCCCACCATGCTAGTTGTTGTACTTGGTATGCCATTTACTCTTCTTTATTAGTATATATATATATATACTCTATTAGTTGGGACTGTTTTGTATACTTAGCCACCTTGGCTAATCTACTAAGATCTCTGCTAACTATTTTTGTAGGAAGAATTGAAAGATATGATAGAAAATCAGATTGTTGAAACTAAGGTTTATATGTTTTTCCTTTTACTTTACAATTTTTTTCTGTTAGTATTTAGTTGGACAGTAGATATATACTATTTTATTATTAACAGGTTCCTTTTAAATGGAATTGCTAACATGCAGATCTCTGGTCCAGACATGACTTCAGAGAATGAAACACTATTGGTTGAAGAAACAAAAGGTGATACCCTCAATCAACTTCTTTTCCTCGAATCTATGCACAACTAAAATTAGCTCCACTTTCATTACTACTCAAGACATGATAAAATGTATTATTGTGAAAGTAGGTCCTGAACAAAAATTTGAAGCATCTCGCGCATGTCGTCATGCATATAAGTATGGACATCGCGCCCTTCACCGTAGGATCTCAGTGGTCAATGCTCTGTCATCACCTACCAATGAGGATAAGGTTTGTTTCCATTTGTTGTTAGGTTTTAAGATTTATAAAAATGAAGTTGTGTGTTAATTCATTATAAGTATGCAATTATGCGGATGGCTCAAAAAGAAGATATATTCAATCCCTATGACAACAAAGGACTTCATATTCAGTATATGAAAGATTTGCCACACATGTTGTCTCATCTTATACTTTGTTCCGCCTGTTATTTTGAAAGAAATTTCAACAGGCGCTGCAGCCAGGTATAAATCTTGTTAAACATTTCAGTTTTGAATTATTGTCTTATCATGTAACTATTTGTTTCATCCGCAGATTTTGCACCATTTTTCAAAACTACATGGTGCAAGTGTGAAATGCAAGATTTGTTCTGTAAGATTCACTACTGCAGATGCGTTGGCATACCACATGAATTATTGCCATAATGCAAATCCAAATAATCAACAGGTAATGTTTTGAAAAATCAAAACCTATCAATAATACATATTACCTCTGTTCCAAAATATGAGATGTTTTTAGCCTTGACCTAAGTTAATTTTCTCTAACTTTGACCAAGTTTACTGAAAAATACTCCAACATCTACAATATAAAGTTAGTTTCATTAAATCCACCAGAAATGTGTTTTGATAGTGCATTTATTTAGTATTGTTTAAAGCCAACGCACCCAGTTAGACTGTGCATCAGCAGAAATTTAAAATGATTAGCTATAGTTTGGCCAGTTCACATAGAGAGAGAGAGAGAGAGAGTCCCCTATGTGTTACATTCAGTTAACTTTATACTCATGAATATTATATGTTTGTTGGTTACAGGTGATTGATAGACCCGATTAGCTCATGCTCCTGGACTCGCTAAAGGTACTTTTTTTTTGCCTCATGAGCTTTATGGTCTGAGATGCATGCGACGTAATTATGTTGAGGTGAAAGCTAGTGATGAGACGTTTTACCATTGAAGTCTTTAAAACTAGTTTTGTAGAGCTGACGATTGGCCAATAATAGTGTCAGTAGTATGGAGGATTTGCGGTTGTTGTGTGTCTGTTGTTTGGTGGTGCTTCCGATGTATGTTTTGTTCGGCCACTGTTAAAACCGAAAACCTGTGAATGTTCCTTAAGAATATAAATGTGTCCTTTGGTTGTTCGTTTGACTTGTACTTCGTTGTTCAGAAACCCAAAAAATGTTACCTCATAACTCATAAGTACAAGAAATTGGTAAATATTATCTGGTATCAAATGTGATCTGTGTACTAATTGCTAAACAGCTTTTGGTCATCTGTTTGTTTATTATATGTGGCTTCTCTAGATTTGGTTATTGACTCCTTTTGGTTTCCACGTATTATTGAACTCAGAGAGATTTGCTCCACCAATCATTATATTGCTGCTGTGCAAGTTCTTATTTTCTTTACTGATGAAGTTAACCTGCAGTGCCAATAGTCTACAAGCTACTCGTTTTTTTCATTATGATTTGCATATAGCAGCTGAAATATTCTTTGGAACAATTTTGTTCGCCTGCTCATCAATATTTGTTCACTGAAATCCAGTTCTAGATAAATCAATAAATCATTTTTTTCTGTTATTCAGTGCTAATAGGCGCTGTTTGACCACTGAAATCCATTAACTAATTTAGAAATATACTACCCCTCCGTTCCAAATTATAAGTCACTTTGACTTTTTTCGTACATCCATTTTGATATGTCATATAATATTATGTCTAGTATATATCAAAATAGATGAAAGTGCATATGTCATATAATATTATGTCTAGATATATATCAAAATAGATGAAAGTGCTTTGTGTGTATTAGATGATGAGCTCCTTGTCATCGCCATATTTATTCATTTTGTGGCTTCTCTAGATTTGGATATGGAACTTTTGCTCGCTTTTACTACTATCATTGAACTTTGAGTGAGATTCGCTTCACCAATAACAATATTGCTGCATTTTGCAGTGCAAGCTCTTATATCTGAAATCTGAGCTAGAAGTGTTTGTTCTTCTGGGGATGGTAACGACCGGCATTTATTGCTGACAGCTGTCCATTGCTAATGGCTGTTCCTGTCCTGAACTAGTTATGCCTTGACGTCTTCGATTTCCTACTTTAGAAAAACCAAAACCTGTGAATGCTTCCTGAGAATATAAATTCGTCCTTTGGTTGTTTGTTTTATATGTAGTTCAGTATTTTGATATGATACACGGTCCTTCTCGTACTTCAGGAGTATGTAAACAAACGCTTGTCGTTGTGACTCTGAGCTGAGAGGGGCTACGGGCGCATTTCAATTCAATTTATGAACACGAACATGAACATGCTTTGTAGCGTTAGCTCTGAGCCGATCTATTCGTCTGCTGAACAGGTTGTGACCTTTCAGTTATGCCACCATGAGACTCGTTCCATTTCTGTGTTTACATGAGCAATTGTGCTGATGATTTTTTTTCTGACATACATGGATGTATGCGTGCTCTGGGAATGGGGAGGAGAATCGATTACCAGGAGCAGGAACGGGGGTGGTGGTGGTGAAGCTGGAGCCTTTGCCATAGAGTTGCCCATAAGGGTGCAAATTAGTGACCTTTAGGTGCATCTCTATTCTTCAAAATAAGATCTTAGTATAAACATTTGAATTAAAGAAGGTGCACCTAAAGGTTAACCATTTGCACCCTTACTCATCGAGCATCGCCGGCGGGGGAACGGGCTTGCGTTGCGTGTGGAGACCCCAGGCGACGCGCAGGGGTTTAGGTGGGTTTTGTGCAGGTTGTTTCGCTCTCGCTCTGGTGGGAGAAGGAGAAGGAAGAAAGGAGTGATTTTGCGGGAACCAGATCCTCCCTCTAACGTACTCTGCTCAAGGCACGTCCAAAGCTGCTGAGCCGTTCCTACAACATCCGACGGCCATCCATCCAATTAAACAAAGCAAATGCAAGCTTGTTCCATCCATCGGCCCATGTTCTGTTCGGCCCACTCACAACCAGCGGGAGTTTTGGGCGATGCCGCGGAAAAAAGACTCTTCTGTCTTTGCACATAAATACATCTCAATCCATATGGGTTAGGTGAAATTGTGATGTAATCTAGTTTAAGTTACACTTCATTCCACTTCAACCTATGTAGATTGAGGTGTATTTGTATTTGTGTGCAGCCAAACAAGACCTCCAGTGAATTTGCGCAGAGAGGCGATCTAAAACGCCGACGAATCTTTGCACTTCCTCGCGTAAGTTCCATGGATTATTAATTCTGTTTTGTGGTCTCATGAATGGATCTTTGAACCTGATTGATCTCCTTTCGTCGGTTTCTCAAGTGCTTACAGAAACATGGCATGGATTATGCACCTTTCACATCATGCAAAATGCAGTCAAACATCTACATGAAGAGAATAATGAAGAGGACCCCAATGACCGTCTGTCTAGGTTCTAGTGATGTTATGAAGAGTTGTTAGTATTTTGAAGCATGGGAACTGTATGCAACATAGGGGATGCTCCCAGGTGTATGGATATAAAATGTTCAGGTTTCTTTTGCCACAAATCAGTTGTCTGGTGCCCCCAAGTGGACAAATTTGGTTTTTTGTTGCCATTTGCCGAGTATCATGAAATAAAAAACGTCAGTTATGTACATATAATTTAGCTTTCTTTTGCTATGTTTCAAATGAGTATTCTAATAGAATTGATACATATTCTGCCCTTCAGAGTTCTCAAATCGAAATCGCTACAACACTGAAGTATCAAATTCAAAATAATTATACTCTCAAATTGGCAAGCATTATTCAATCATCACAAACAAAGTTGAGCGCCAATCTCAACTCACATCAGTTACACAATGACAATTCAACACTACTACTTGTCTACTGCTTTTGGAGTTCGGCTTCTCAAGCTGCTGTTGCTAGTCTGAACTTTGGAGTTCGAAAAACTGAGGAAATGACCATGTCCACAAATAATTTGGCAAAAAAAAAAAAAGAAGCTACCAAGTGTAATCCACATCACAAGCTTGAAAAACTGGCAGCCTACAGAGAGAGCATTTGTGATGTCACATTAGTCGCCAAACATCAAACTGTGTCTCCATGAATACACTTGTGGTTATTTAATGAGCATTTCTTTTCTACGTCATAAGCGGATAAAGAACAGACATCTTTGAGCCAGTTGGAAAAGAGTCCGGTCAAGTATGTTTCTCTGATATCTAGACGAACACACAAAAAAACAATTTTTCTAATCGATTAGTATCAAAAGAAAATTCAAGGTTTTGCAGTGAGGAAGCTGGTAACAAATACCAATATCAATGAGCCTAATTGAAAAGAAACATAAAGTCCCTATAAGCTCATGCATGACTTCGATAAGTAAGCATAAGTTCAAAGAGCTACCTGAATGAAATTATACTGGTTCATTCAGGAAATAGCTTCATGGCGTAATCATGCTTGAATTGAGTACAATGAACCTCTGTCTTAAGCTCAGCTAGATTCTTTGCTTGCCACACATGGAGAAGGCGATCATAAAATGAACAAGTAGCAACAACTGAAGAATTTCCATTCCGCTCCACCTCTTCACTTTTCTGCCAATCTGCACCGTATGCTAAGGACTCATGCTTGCAATATAAAATGAACAAGTAGCAAGTGTGGCCTTATACGATCAAAATAACATGTCCAGACTTCGAACTGATGTGCAGTCCACTGTTCTGATATCTCCAGCCGGTCCTCTCTCACTGAAACCACAGACAGCGAGCCATCTGACAATCCAACGGACAAAGACTCAGCAGTTTGGTTCCAGTCCACATACAAGCACATTGAAGAAGAAATATCTTCAGCAGAGACATCGGTGAAGACAATGCCTGTGCAATTTAGTGACAGAAAGCACTTGAATTAGCCCAGAAGATATGCAATAATACATGTTGGACTACAGCTGTGACAAATATAAAGTGTTTAAACTCTAAACTCTTAGCTAGAGCTGCATGAGTTAGAACCCACTTCTTGCCAGAGACTAATATAATACCAGTTCTGTTTTCGAGCACACATGAAGACAAGTTCTGATCCAGGGAAAAACTATTTATTTAGATAGCTGTGCAATGCACAAGATTGCTTTATCACCAATCAACTGGAAGTTACCAAACTTTTCTATGAGGCAATGACAATTGACAACTACTCCCTCCATCTCAAATTATGAGGCATTCCAAGAATCTTAGAGAGTCAAAAAAAAATTAAGTTTAACCAAATTTATATAATAAGATAATAATATTTATGGTACCAACTAAGTATAGTTAGATTCTTTATTAGTTATATTTTCATAATATACATATTTGATGTTATAAATCTTTGTGTTTCTTTCTATAATTTTGGTTAAAATTGAAAAAAATGACTCTCCAAGATTTTTAGAATGACTTATAATCTGGGATGAAGGGAGTACGGAACTACAAACAGCAGACAGTTGAAACATTAAACAACCCATTCCGCATCTAGATTAATCTTCAGTATGACCACTCGAGTCAAACTGTAATCCAAATTCCAACATCTTAAAATGAAGGGATGCATAGCTCCTGAATTGCAAAATGGTGCAAATATTTCTGCAAGCACCAATCATCATTTAGCTTTGAGCTTCATTGTTATAGCTTATGGCATCTTAGCAAGTGCACACTGGCATCTATCCAACTTTTAACGACCCAACACTTTTGTAGAGGGAAAACAAATTAATGCAGAGACAGAGACAAACATAAGTAACCTGTGTGCTGTGTCCGAGCCGTCCTCCTGCTCCAGGCGCCGGAGCGCGAGGCGGCCGTGGGCATCGGCCTGCGCGAGCAGCGGCGACTTGGGGCTCCACTTCATATCGAAGATGCCGGCGGTCTCCACAGTATGCAGCAGCTGGAGCCTCCGGGACGCGTCCTCCGAGGCAGCG
Source organism: Coix lacryma-jobi var. lacryma-jobi (assembly GCA_009763385.1). Taxonomy (NCBI): domain Eukaryota; kingdom Viridiplantae; phylum Streptophyta; class Magnoliopsida; order Poales; family Poaceae; genus Coix; species Coix lacryma-jobi. Next base: position 7,530,241 of record CM019824.1, read on the forward strand.
TCAACGGAGAAGAGGGATATGGTGCCCGCCCGATCGCGCTCCTGCTCCTGCAGCGTGTAGGTGGCGGAACGGGCGGTGCGGGCAGAACTCCACCGCGTCGGTGTTCCCACCGAGGTAGCACGAGCTCAAATCCATCCCCAAATTTATCGCCGTCCGCGGCGGGCGCGGTGGCGACGGCGGCAAACTCACGCGGCGGAGAAAATTTCAATATACTCATCAGGCCTAGTTGACTTTCTAAAATCTACCAAAAAAAATATTGCACGGTACCAATCACATCGAATCTTTGGACTATGTATCAAACATTAAATGTAGGTAAAAAAATAACTAGTTATACTTTTAACCTGTTTATGTCGAGACGAATCTTTTAAGCCTAGTTAGATTATATTTGGATAAAGTTTGTCAAATAACAATGAAAGTGTTGCAGAAACTTTTCACCACAAATTTCGCGAACTGAACAAGACCCAATTAGGGTTGCCCCTCCACATTATGACCTCCATATTTTGACATCTAATTCGTGTGACTTTTAAAGAGATTTGCTACAACCTTCATATCTTCATCTAATAGTCCAAATCTATTAACACAAATCATAATAAATAAATGACAATTTTTTTATAGAAGAACAAAAGCAAAATTATTCAGGTACTTGAAATATAGAAAATATGACTTTCAAAATATAATATAGGACTGAGCACCAATTCTTTTGATTTGAGAGATTCTTCTCTTTTCCTCTCCTTTCTTATTTCCAGTGTTATTTGCACTGTTTGAGGCAGCTGTGCTCCGTGCACGCACTCTCCCTCCCTGAGATTTCACGCCACCTTCCTAACAGATGTTCCTCTTCCCTGAGTGCACAGATCCAATATATAAATTTGCTATCAGACACTATTGGAAGTTGTCTTTTGCCACAAGCCACTAAAAAAATATGTATTTACTAGAAACCATTAAAATTTTATGTATACTTGCTAAGCCACTAAAAAAATATGTATTTACTAGAAACCATTAAAATTTTATGTATACTTGCTGAGAAATATTAAGTTGCATGTACCGACCAGTTCAACCCAAAAGCTTAAGCTGATGAGGAGAGGCGGACAATTCACTTATACTCCAACACTCTCCCTCACGTAGAGGCTCCCTCAGGCCTCAGACGTGGAATAGGAGCGGACAACAATTATTTTATTTAATTATGCCTACCAAGATTCGAATTCGAACTCATGGGGAGAGATGGACAATTCACTTATACTCCAACACTCTCCCCCATAGAATAGGAGCGGACAACAATTATTTTATTTAATTGTGTCTACCAAGATTCGAATTCGAACTCATGGGAGAGAGGGACAATTCACTTATACTCCAACACTCTCCCTCCCTCGTGGAATAGGAGCGGACAACAATTATTTTATTTAATTGTTGTTGACGCCGAAACGGTTCCGGGTCACACACCAGCTAGGGCTTTGGACGCCCGGGTCGCCACGGACCGAAGAACGCAGTGAGGAGGTCACACTTACATGGTGAAGAACGGCTAGGTTTACAAGCAAACCGACAAAGGATAACTATCGCACTTACGTGGCGAATAACGACTAGTTTTCAGGCAAACTAGCAAAGGAACCGTCGAAGCTCTCGACCGGGAGGGACCCCGTCAGGGCAAGGACGTCGCCGGGTTGCCCTAGGTCGGCTGACGAGCCTTGGGCGCCATCCTTGATCGTCGGATCAAGGGATGAACAGCATGAGGTTGGAGAAGAGGGTAAAAGGGTTGTAATAGATTGATTTGACGATTGGATAGATGGATCTCAATCGTCCGTCACCCTTTATATTTATAGGGCGGTTGGTCTTCCCATAACTGGATAGGACTCTTGACCAAATAAAACTCTAAATAGGACTTGTTTATTTGGTTATGGCATGTACATGCAATTTCCATCTTGTACGTATATGCAGGATCAGTGGAGCTGGTCTCTATTGCCGTCTTGCCGCCTCCGACCAGTTTTACCTGGTCGGAAATCTCTCAAGAGACGTGGTCGGAAGTCTCTCAAGAGGTCTCAGCTATCTTGACGACAAAAACCTGATGGTGGAGTCCATTATACACTTGAGACACTTTTGAGAGTCAACATATGCCCCCCTGTTTTTAGGTGAATGATACATTGAACCTAAAAACACAGTTAAAGCACTAAATAGCAACGATACCCAACTCATCGGTTATCTAGCATCTAAGGACGATGTATACATCGACCACATTTTATACTAAGGACGACACATGTGTCGGCCATTGTTCGGTGAGCACTTGAGCTTCTCGCCAAACACTTGGAAAGTAACTTTTCAAATACCTCCCATTCATCGCTCTTGTGAGACTTTCACCTTGCAACGTCTCCAGCAGATATGAATTTTCAAACACCACTTTGATTACTCCATACAAGACTTTCCAACTTGGTGCTCGTTCAAGATCGCCTCCTTGGATTATCCCAATTTTCTCTCTCGACGAGTTTAATCAAAGTGCATGGATGACTCCCATAGCCAGTCTTGCTTGATCAAATCCTAAACACTTAAGCAATGAATCTTCGGTAGTCCTTTGATAGAGCTATTATTACACATCACATATTTAAATGCACCCTGCCGAACATTGTCATCAACTTCAACGCTTGGATCACGAAAATATTTCAACAAGGGAGTTCTCCGATCTTCCAAATCGGTCTTGCTTTTGTTTAAGAATTAATTCGGGCCGATCTTGGGAGTTCTATGGATGAATCAACTGGGCTAGCCGTACCGGAGCCGACCAAGCCGATTTGGCAAACTGACTGAGTCGGCTCAAAGCCGACCTGGATGATTGGGCAGACCGACTGAGTTGGTTCAGATTCAATCTGGTCGGCCGGACAAGCTGACTAAGTTAGTTCAGATTCAACCTGGTCGGTCGGACAAGCCGACTGAGTTGGTTTAGATTCAACCTGGTCGGTCGGACAAGCTGACTAAGTTGGTTCAGATTCAACCTGGTCGGCCGGACAAGCCGACTGAGTTGGTTCTTTATAATCTGTTCGCAAAATTTGATGCATCGGCTTTTCCTTTATGTAAAAAATTGCGTCTACTAACGCCATAGATAGATGCTTATCATGCTAACATGTTGGCCTTAAAATTATCATGCCTTGTAATATGCCTGAATTTAAAATTCGGCAAAAGTATTAATGATGGCAAGGTATTCGTCAAGATATGCATTATGTGATTCTTTAAAACACCAAAACACACCAGCGACTTGTTGTACCACTAGTAAAGAATCACCACATGCCTCAACATAACATACTCCATGGATCGCAATATGGCTAAACCGAATAAGAAAAGTTCACATTCGGCTTAACTCTTGGTGCAAATATAGTCTTAATCGGCTCGGTGTCTCACATAGAATCGTTATGAGAAATAGTGAGCATGCCAACAACTTAGCCCTTTCTACAAACCGATTAACCATATTGTCACACCCATGAAGTAGAAACACATATATCATGCCCCCCAAGTCTTTAAGCCGTCAAAGTGAATTCCATGGGACTTTTCTAATAGCACAAAGGTTGCAAACATTGATTATTGTTATGCTAAGGGCGATAACAAAGCATCGGCCATATGAACAAATTCATCCAAGTGAGTATGCATAGCCGAAATAAAGCATTTCGGCTCTAGATCATCGGTAAGCAAAATAATTTGGCAACTCTCCATAATATAGACATCTATACCAATGACTGAAATAAGGGGCTAAGGGGTAACCATGCGTACCTTGGGATGAATTCCACATAGACATATGGATGATGCCAAAACCATTGATTTTGATGATTCAGTGCAAATCTCTAGCTTGACAACTGCTTTTTGAATCTTCTTCTCTCCTTTGCCTTCGTTGCACTACTTGCTTGAGCATCATCTTTCTGAACTTGGATACTTCCTTTAGGAACCCACACAAGCCCTTTTCTTTCAACTTCTCTGCACTAAGCTTCTGTAACTTCTTTTCTTGCCACTTTGGTAAACCGATTGAGCATACCAGTTTTATTTTTGTTTTGGACAGCGGCAAATCATTCTTGACTTTAGGCATTCTTACCTTCTTTTGTTCAGATTTGGCACCTAGAATATCAGTAGATGATTCTCCTACTTCTATGCCATCAATAGCCAGATTTTTCAGCACTGTAATCGGCTTTTCAATAGTTGAATTCAGATCTGAACTTTTATCTTTGCGACCATCATATTTCACACGGTAAACCTGTCTTACCACTTTTTTCTTATGTTGAGCTTCAGACCGATTTAGATCAAAACAGTCTTTATAAGATGATGACCTCTCTAATTGTCTAGGAGCTACATATTGTGGCCAACAATATGGTGAAAAATGTGCCTCTTGATCAAACCAGCCCCAAGATGAATAAGGATGAAAATATATGGGTTGCGGTCCATACGACTTATGAATTGGCTGCTCAAAAAGAGAATTTGTTGTTGTTGATTGAGATCTATTCCCTTGCCAATTCCAATCTTGAGATTTGTGCTTTGGAGGCAATCTTGATGTTTGGACCTTCTTTGGCCGATTTGTGACATTGGCTTTTGCTAATTTCTCATACTTAGCTAGAAGCTCCTCGGAGCTAAGCTTCGGTCTTCCACTCTTTATCTTACCACGACCTTTACCTCCAATAGCTTTTTGAGCATCCTCCTTCTTTTCTCCATCTTGAGAGACATTCTCCACAGGAGGATCCTTAGCCGATTCCCCTCGCTCAATGGGATCAATCGACCTTTGCTTTAGCTGGAGAGATTCTACCTGCCCCCAGTGTCTTCTGGAATTGGGATAACTTTGTCGTCCTCTGGAATATCCTCAATTTGCAATTTATGGACAACAACCTTATCTTCACTTGAGGGCTCCACATCTCTCTCTTGGGCATTAGAGCCTTGAGCTTTGAGTGAATTGGCTAGTGCAAGCCGATTTGAATCTTGTTTGCCATCAAGACCAATTGAATCCAATTGGTCCATTTGTTGAGCTTCAAAAAATCTCAATCGTCCTTTATTAATGGCTGATTGGATCACTCGACAAAACACATTGCAATCAGAAGTATTATGATCTAAAGAATTGTGCCACTTGCAATATATAAGCTCTTCTAAGTTTTGAATAGATGGCAAAGCATCATGATCAATGATTTTAATAAAATTATTCTTCAGCAAGATATCAAAGACATGATCACAAAAAGTAAAGTCAAAGGTGTACTTTGATTTCTTCAGCCGATTCTTTTGCGGAGTCGGCTTTAAAGCTAGGCAAACGAAGGGATCAGATTTAATATCAATCCATTTGGTCATACCTTTGTAACTGCTTTTGGGAAGCTTTATCTTTGACAATCTACCACTATCGACCTTGCCACATGGCACAATATGTTGGCCGATAGAATCTGAATTTGTTTTAACATCACCAAATAAAATGCTATTCTCAATCGGTTTCTTACAACTACTAGCAAGGATATTGCCTATGGATGCAGAAATTGAAATAGTATGAACAGATTGAAATTTGAGCAAAATATTCATATTTGGTACCTTATTGATCATGTCAGAGAAGTGTAGGTTCTTGGCTTGAATGACGTTGTTCTTCATCTCCATAGAACGACCAACAATAGGTGTCGAATCACCCAAAAGCGCTTTGTCAGTTGCTGGAACAGAGGAAGTCGGTTTAGCCGATCGGAAGTCGGCTCGACCGACTTGGGCACTAGCAGGCAAGGCAACAACAGGGGGAGTCGGCTTAGCCGACTTAGAAGTCGACCTAGCTGACTCTGGGCAAGTAGTAATCGGCTCAGCCGACTCTAAAGTTGGCTTAGCCAATTTTGGGCAAGCAAGCGGTCCTTCTTTCTCGCTTGTAGGGATTTGATCTCCATCAATGATGCGGTAATCACTGGATAAGCGTATAACCCCTTTAGCCCCTGAAAAATCAAGTCTAGCTATTTTCTGGCGTTTTTCATGCTTTTCTGTAGCAAGACTTGTTTCCTGAGATGTGATTGGTTTGGAATGAATATTACGTTGTTCGGCTTTGGTAGCCGATCTTTCGCTTATATCCGAACCGACTTTTTCTTTCATGCCCACTAGCAACGCCCCTTTAGCCGATGACTCAGTTGTAATCGGTCTTTTGTCATTGGTCTTTCCAAAGTATTCATAGAATAACTCCTCTAATCTAGACCATGACCAAACAGTACATTCGGGTAAAGATGTAAACCATGCAAAGGCAATACCAGTGGGAGATAAAGGAAAATTTCGCACTCTCATATAATCCTCTTTACCGGCAAAAACCAATTGCGATAGATAAATACTAATGTGTTCCACAGCGGTCTTACCATCTTCACCACTAAATTGATAAAAATCAGGTACCCACCAACCATCAGGATCTTCTAAGTAATCATAGAGTAACAGGTATGGTCTATGATAAGCGGGAACCTTCCATTTAGAGGAGCCATAAGGATTTCTAGCATGGGCTAAATCTTCATCGATTCGGCTTGATTTGAGAGTAACATATGAAGCCGAATCATGATTGTTAGCATGCACACTCATTGCTGAATTTTTATTGATTCGGCTATAATTATCGGTATCATGTGGAGCCGAATCAAAAGTTTTTGCACTCGAATACCTTGCTGGAATTTCACTAATTCAGCTATGATTTTGAGTTAAATTAGAAGCCGAATTGTGAGGAGAGATCTTTGCATAAGGTGCTGAATTTTCATTGATTCGGCTATGGTTACTAGTAACACGTGAAGCCGAATCATAAGTACTTGCACCTAAATATTTTGCTAAATTTTCATGCATTCGGCCATAGTTATTACCAACATATGAGGTCTAATTATGGGTAGTAACACTTGCATTTGATGCTGAATTTTGAGAGCAATTGACTAAATAATTATCATTGTCATAGCCAATTCTCTCATTCATCGGCACGTCTTGTGGTGATGCCACGTATTGTGAACTTATAGCCGATGAAGAATTTACATGTTGTATGTTGCTAGTATCATTAAAGCTCAAAGAATTCATAGTTGACAACGGCTCTTGATCATAATATGTATGACTATGATATGCATGATGAGGAGCATTAGCAAAAGTATTAATCGATGCAACATATCTACTATCATTATGACTAGCAACACCAACATAAGAGTTCATAGAACTTGCAAAATAATTATTATAACCATAAGATGTATTTGCAAGTTGTACCTCGGGGTAATTGTTGTAGTTTTGCGAAGTGACACCTTGGTACTCCATGATTTAGGGCTTGACCGCCTTGCTGAATTTTCCAATATAAAGCAGGTCATGTTGCAAAATAGCGAACGATATCACAAGAGGTCAAAACCAGATGTGATCGGCCCTTTGGGCCGAATACAACGGTAATGGCGAGCACAAGATGATAGATTAGTGAAGAATAGGGCTAGGGTAAGAAGATTTGGCTACAAAGTAGAACCGAAGCAAATTCTTCCCTAGCGGAGTCGCCAAAAAGTGTGTTGACGCCGAAACAGTTCCGGGTCACACACCAGCTAGGGCTTTGGACGCCCAGGTCGCCATGGACCGAAGAACGCAGCGAGGAGGTCACACTTACGTGGTGAAGAACGGCTAGGTTTACAAGCAAACCGACAAAGGATAACTATCGCACTTACGTGGCGAAGAACGACTAGTTTTCAGGCAAACTAGCAAAGGAACCGCCGAAGCTCTCGCCCGGGAGGGACCCCGTCAGGGCAAGGACGTCGCCGGGTTGCCCTAGGTCGGCTGACGAGCCTTGGGCGCCATCCTTGATCGTCGGATCAAGGGATGAACAACATGAGGTTGGAGAAGAGGGTAAAAGGGTTGTAGTAGATTGATTTGACGATTGGATAGATGGATCTCAATCGGCCGTCACCCTTTATATTTATAGGGCGGTTGGTCTTCCCGTAACCGGATAGGACTCTTGACCGAATAAAACTCCAAATAGGACTTGTTTATTCGGTTATGGCATGTACATGTAATTTCCATCTTGTACGTATATGCAGGTTCAGTGGAGCTGGTCTCTACCGACCAGTTTTACCTAGTCGAAAATCTCTCAAGAGACCTGGTCGGAAGTCTCTCAAGAGGTCTCAGCTATCTTGACGACAGAAACCTGATGGTGGAGTCCATTATACGCTTGAGACACTTTTGAGTGTCAACAATTGTGCCTACCAAGATTCAAATTCGAACTCATGGGGAGAGATGGACAATTCACTTATACTCCAACACTCTCTCTCACGTGGAGGCTCCCTCAGTCCCCAGACGTGGAATAGGAGCGGACAACAATTATTTTATTTAATTGTGTCTACCAGGATTCGAACTCGAGATCTATGACTTTGATACCATATTAAGTTGCATGCACCAACACTACTGGAGAATGGGCCTTTAGCCCCGGGCCATTTTGGCCTTTAGCCCCGGACATGGAGCCGGGGCTAAGGACTCGGGACTAAAGGCCCGACCTTTAGCCCCGGTTCCGTGGCCCGGGGCTAAAGGGGGGATCTTTAGCCCCGGTTGGTAATACCAACCGGGATTAAAGAGGTCTCCAGCCGGGCCACAGTGGCTGGGCTCTTTAGTCCCGGTTGGTATTACCAACCGGGGCTAAAGATGCCGCCCCTTTTTTCTTTTTTCTTTTTCTTTTCTTTTTAATTGGTTATTGTTTTTGGTTTTACAATTACATTTGGTTTTCTAATACGTATTCTTCGCTGCTAATATATTCCATTAGGGTTTCAAATACGTATTCTTCGCTGCTAATAAATATATATAAACCAATAAAATTTACAATTACACACAAATGAAATATATATATTATAGAGCTAGCTATACACATATGTACATAAAATATACAACATTATCCATCATGCATCCTTAACTTGATATTTACAACACAAATATTGTTCCTGACTTAGAGGTCATACAAGTGTTCGTCTTGGTTTGGCTTCATTGGTTCGTCTTTGTTAAACCAATACTCGGTACCAGACTTAAGGACATGGTCATTAAGGAAGCCCGCTATGGTCTCTTGAATTGCTTTAAGGCGGACCTTATCCATCACCTGGTTCTTCAACCATGTCTCCTTCAATTTGGATTAAAAGAAAAAGAAAGTATTAACATACATAATATTTATGTAAAAGCAATAAAAAATAAAATAAATTTATTTACATGTTACGTACTTGCTGACTCTGTAGAGGAGTTCTTTTTTCATACACCGTCAGGAACTCGCAAACATAGTACGCACATAAATTGTTTCCCGGTGACTGCCGTAGAACCCACTGTACAAGATATAAAAAGTATAATCTCGGTTGAGCGTGCGTCTGCTGAGTGATGCTAATTAAGGTAAAGAGGCGGGGAGGTAGCTAGTACAACTTACATTTAGTCGTAGAGGATCAGGAAGTTGCGCTTTCAGATCCGGACGGTGTTTCTGAACAAACCAAGCACAAACCCTGCATAATATATATAATTGGATCGTTAATTAACTATTGCAGAGTTAAAGAGCAGGAATCAACATTTAAAGATCACATTTACCCTCGGATCATATCTATCATATCTTGGTAATCTTCTTGTGGTTTTCTCAGAGAGTCATAGATTAGCAAACGACTTTCGTGGAGATCGATCATAATTAGTATCCAGTGAAAACTGCATTTATATTTATATAGTCAACACATATATCTTTATGTCAACCTATAATAAAATATGCATATGATAACAAAACTCACCTAAAGTTGTAGGGGAATAGTATATATCTTTTCTCCCTTTGGTTTATGAAGAACCTCCGCAAATTCCTCTCTGTTTGAGTTTTCCATGCATCCGCGGGAGTCATTGTGTCCTTGAATACGATATATGGATCGATGAAACCAATGTCCTTGTCATTTTTACGCCTGAGTTGTCTCATCATGTTTCTGCATATGTTTAGAAACGCTTGCTAGTGTGAGGATAATTACTTATACATATACATAAGCTAAAGTGAGATTATTAAAAGAAACAATCACTTATAGGCAAAAGCAGCCGACGAGAGATTTGTCGAGAGCGTCCATGTGGCAGAGCTGATGTAACTCATTAAACTGAACATATATTATGTCATCACCACGAAAGTAATCATGGTCTCTAATTCTGACGCAAATATAGTCATCAGCTTTTCTGCGACACGCCGTGAGGTACCACTGATTTAGCAAGTGCATTTGCGTACCAAGATCCCTCAGGGTCGCTGGGTTGTATAGACTTTGACCATATACATATGCCCTCTGCCATTTATCAACTTCTGGAGCACTTTTGATGCCTACTTCTCCGAGTATGTTTTCCACATTTAAACCAGTTTCCTCAAAAAATTTGATCAGTTGCTCACGATCAACGTCTCCATATGTTCGTTGTATGATGTCCATGTTTGTACCGTATTTATTCCCAACAACTAGAGGGGGCACCGATTGCTGCGTTTGTTCCCCGAGCTATGGGACACTCTTTCCTGCTCTCTTCTTTGTCTTCTTTGCCTCCTCAATTGATTTGCTGAGCGTCCGATCATAGTCTGATTTTGGCGAAGCCTTACGGGCAGCACGTACCTTTTTCTGGTGAGCGTCCACAGTTTGCCTTAGTTTTTCAGGACGAACAAAAAGGTATGGCTTCTCCGGGTTTCGCTTTGCTCGACTACTAGCAATGGCAGCGTCGAAGAACTTTTTCAAGTCTTTTTGCACTGCAGCTTCAGTCTCCTCATCGGTCATGTCATATGGAAGTTTTGTCATCTTGGGAATGATAGCTTGTTTTCCCACAGAGGCTGTCTTCTTCGGAGGGGGTGGGGCTGACACCTTTGTTTGTGTGACAGACCTCTTCTTTGTTGGCGGTGGCGGTGTTGGAGCCCGTCGTGGAGATGGGGCAGGTGGCGGTGTCGGAGCCCGCTGTGGAGGAGATGGTGGGGCCGGTGGCGGTGTTGGATCACGCCGTGGGGGAGATGGGGCCGGTGGCGGTGTTGGATCCCGTCGTGTTAGATCTTGATCATCATCGCCCACAACATTGTGATCATATGGCGAATGAATAATTGGACTTAGGTTGGGGGATGTCCTGCTGCGAAAACAACATGGTATGAGTATCCATTTATACTATTAGCTCACCAATACTACTAACTTTCATTCACTAATTTCATACACACCTAGGGTTAGGTTGTTGAGGAGGAGGAGGTGATGCGCCAGGAATTATGATATAGCGCTTGCGCCAACATATGAATGTCTTCTCCGCTTCTCCTAATGTCTTCTCGCCATCACCTCCTTTAATGTCAAGTTCAACATTGTTGTAACCTTTCACCACCCTATCCACCGAGACGCTAGCATATCCAGGAGGTATTATTGCCCCATGACATCTTGGTGTCTTCGTAGGATCGATAGGAGATACAACACCTATAGCCACCATGACTGTGGCATTCCCCTGTGGAATGTGCAGTTCGCATGTCGTGAGAGGCTTGGTGATGTCGTCCACGGGATAGTGCAGTCCTATGTCTGGGACCTCTGTGGAAGCGCAACTACTTTTCATTTGATCAGGGGGGCTGACTCCCGGCTCTGATGCAGATTGCCTTTGCATCGAACTTACTGCTAACTGCACTTGCCTTTTTATTTCCTCGCTCATTTTGTCTTCAAGTGCTTTTTCTCGCTCAACTGCTTCACGAGCCGCGGCCTGTGACTGAATAACCATTTCCTCTAACCTTTGCATCCGCTCTGCCTCCTCCTCCTTCTTTCTCACGCGGCTTCTATAGGTCTCTTTGTCCCGAGGGAAGGCATGCTCCCATGACAGCTCCCCATAGCCTCTGGTTCTCCCACCATGTTCAGGATTCTCCAGGGCGTATGTCAGCTCGTCCTTTTCTCTGTTCGGCTGCCACCTGCCACTGTTAGCCATTTCTCTAGCATAAGCAAATCTTTCTGCTGCTCTATGGAGTTTTTCTCTATACTCTATCCTTCCTGTCTGTAGGTCTAGGCTTCCTCCATGACCAAAAAACCAATACTTGGCGCGCTCAGGCCAGTTTATTGATTCTGGTTCAATGCCCTTGGCTAGCATCTCTCGTTCCATTCTTTCCCATTTAGGAATGGCGCTCTTGTAGCCACCTGATCCCAAGTGATGGTGGTATTGTTTTTGTCGGGCATTCTGTTGGTTCCTTCTGACCCGTGCCTCACCCTCTTCTGATTTCTTGAATTCTACAAACTCATCCCAAAATGGCCTCAACTTGACGTAGGCCTTAGTGTTGAAATCCAGAGTTAGGTCCTTCTTGATAAATGTGTTGTACAATTTCTTCTTCCAACCCTGGAATAGTGTTGTCATTTTCTTCATAGCCCAATCCCAAACTCTTGCCTTCAAATTTCTATCTTCTGTTTCAAGCGTGAAATGTTCAAGGACATCTTGCCAAACTAGTTCCTTATCACGATCAGAGACAAAACTTATATGAGGAGCACTTTTCTTTTCCTTCCATTCACGAGCATTGATCGGGATCTTATCCCTTACGAGGTAGCCACTGTGGTTAACAAATTTCTGTGCATGTTCTCCAAGTACTTGGCCTGTTTCCTCGTTGAATTCCGAGATAATGTACCGGCCATCCAACGGCTTCTTCGGACCTCGTACGGTCCTACTCTTCCCGGTAGTCGTTGTCGATCCGGAGGGCTACGTATGTAGGAACAGTAGACTATAAATACATTTATAAATTGTTTAGAATTTCATGTGCACATAGAGATTGTAGGTATATCTCGCCAGTATTTTCTTGCATGATTTCTTCATAATCGGCAAAGTATTGACTCCCGTCATCTACTTCTTGATTATTGTTATCGTCACCTGCTAAATCTTGATTAGCGCCACTGTTGATTAATTCGTACATTTCCTCCTCCACGTTGTCAACTGGGTCGGCCATTTCTGTGAATAACATGGACGATAATAAATACCATATTTCTGCGGATAACATGGAGGGTTTAGGGTTTAGGGTTACAGTTTAGGGTTTAGGGCTTAGGGTTTTGGGTTTCGGGTTTAGGGTTCAGGGTTTCGGGTTTAGGGTTAGGGTTTCGGGTTTAGGGTTCAGGGTTTAAGGTTTAGGGTTTAGGGTTTTGGGGGTTTTGGGTTAGGGTTTAGGGTTACGGTTTCGGGTTTAGGGTTCAGGGTTTAAGGTTTAGGGTTTAGGGTTTCGGGGGTTTAGGGTTACGGTTTAGGGTTATGGTTTAGGGTTTAGGGTTACGGGGTTAGAGTTTCGGGTTTAGGGTTTCGGATTAGGGTTTCGGGTTTAGGGTTTCGGGTTATGGTTTTGGGTTTAGGGTTTGGGTTTTGGGTTTAGGGTTCAGGGTTTAAGGTTTAGGGTTTAGGGTTTCGGGGGTTTAGGGTTAGGGTTTAGGGTTACGGTTTCGGGTTTAGGGTTCAGGGTTTAAGGTTTAGGGTTTAGGGTTTCGGGGGTTTATGGTTAGGGTTTAGGGTTACGGTTTAGGGTTTAGGGTTACGGGTTTAGGGTTACGGGTTAGGGTTTTGGGTTTAGGGTTTGGGTTTCGGGGTTAGGGTTTCGGGTTTAGGGTTTGGGTTTCGGGTTTAGGGTTTAGGGTTAGGGTTTCGGGTTTAGGGTTTGGGGTTTAGGGTTAGGGTTTCGGGTTCAGGGTTTGGGATTTAGGGTTTAGGGGTTAACGTATATTCATAAAGACCATATTCGTAAAAATAACACTGTCGACATACACAAAAAGTCATATTTAAGTGATTATTCCATAAACATATACTGGCAAATGATTATTCCATAAACATATAAATAAATGTTTACATATCATATCTAAGTGAACCAAAATATATATATCTAAGTGATTTTTCGATAAACATATATTTGTAAATATATCTAAGTGAACCAAAATGTAGCCTCCATATATCACAAAGGACACACCGTTGACGAGAGGACGACGACGGACGGCGGCGAGGATGACGTCGCGGTGAGGACGACGACGGACGATGGCGAGGATGACGTCGCGGTGAGGACGGCGATGGACGACGGCGAGGATGGCGTCGCGGTGAGGATGACGGTGGACGGCGGCGAGGTCAACGCAACCAATCTCTTTTTATCTACATGTATAAACATATATTTTGTTAGAGTAAAAACATATATATCACATAATCATTCATTTTCTATAATCATTCATTTTCTATATGTATCATTTTTCTTTTGCTATAAATATATATGTATTTATAATCATTTTCTATAATCATTCATTTTCTATATATATTATTTTTTATTTTTCTATAAATATATATGTATTTATAATCATTTTCTATAATCATTCATTTTCTATATATATATCGTTTTTTCTTTTTCTATAAATATATATGTATTTATAATCATTTTCTATAATCATTCATTTTCTATATATATCATTTTTTCTTTTTCTATAAATATATATGTATTTATAATCATTTTCTATAATCATTCATTTTCTATAGATATCACTTTTGTTTCATTCTTCACACAACACACGTACACACACAGTGCACACACACACGCACTGCACACAACACACACACGCACTGCACGGCCATCACAACGCCCTCCTCACCGGCGGCGCGAGGACGACGAGGCGGCAACGACGGCGAACGGCGAGGACGAGGCGGCAACGCCGGCGAACGGCGAATGGCGAACGGCCGCGGGAGTCTCGGCCGAGGGAGGCTGAGTACGGGGCGAGGGCGAGGACCACGGCGAGGGAGAGTGGACGAGGCCGCGCGAGAGGACGAAGATGGACGGAGGGCGGAGGGCGGCGTGGAAGAGGACGACGGCGAGGCGGACGTCGGCGAGGGAGCTCGAGGACGGCGGCGGCGCGGCACTGGATCAGAGACGGCGAGGGAGGCGGCGGTGCGGGCGGTCTGACGTCGATCTGAGGAAGGAGGAGGGCATTGTGCCCTATATACGCGGGGAGGCTTTAGTCCCGGGCCGTGGCACCACCCGGGACTAAAAGACCTTTAGTCCCGGGGCGTAAGCCTACCCGGGACTAAAGGGTTGGACCTACGCCCCGGAACTAAAGGTTTAGTCCTGGTTCGTGCCACGGCCCGGGACTAAAGGTTCTTTCCTGCCACTATTTTGGGCTTTCTATATTTTGGGTTTTGTATTAGGTATTCACTGTATTAATATGTTGTAATACTTGTTAATTGCATAGTAAATTAAATATTAGGCATAAAATTACTTTAAAATAACAGTTGTATTTCCTTTTACCTTATTGCATAGTAATTTTTTTTCTTATAATAACGAATATAAATGTAAATAACAATTCATATTTTGTTAATGCAAAAATATAATGTTAAATTTAAATATTTTAAACAACTAGTTCCTGATAGGAAAATTGTTTTTGCATTATCTGAACGTTAAATTTTGGGTTGTTCATCTTTTATTGTCCAAATACACGATAGAGAAATTCACTGTTAAATTGCAATATGATTTAAAAAGATAAATTTGTGTAGTTCATATGCTTGCCAAAAATAAATCAAGTCATTTCGACACCGACATCAACGAACCATAACTATGCATAATCATTATTAATTCACAAAAACTGTAATACATAATAGTAGTTAAAGCATAACTATATATCAAGCGGGTACACTGGTGATCTTCTTCTTGACGTATGTCCCTTGGTTATGATCCCGTCGTAACCATGGAGTCTCCTCAGCATTTAGCAGGATGCTTGGATCTTTGGTCACACTGAAGGGCGGTATTCGGTCATCCCTTTCATAATCTTCTGACATGTCTGACTTGTCCTCAATTCCCACGATGTTTCTTCTTCCTGAAAGAACTATGTGGCGTTTTGACGCTTTGGTTGATTTATCGTCATTTTTTTCTCTCTTGGGTTTTGTAGACATGTCTTTCACGTAGAACACCTGATTCACATCAGCAGCAAGGACGAATGGTTCATCTTTGTATCCAATATTGTTGAGATCCACTGTTGTCATTCCATACTCCTTGTCAACTGTTACTCTGGCTCCGGTCGTCTTGACCCATTGGCATCGAAACAAAGGGACTTTAAAATTAGGTGCATAGTCTAGTTCCCAAATCTCCTCTATGCGGCCATAATATGTGTGCCTCTTCCCATTTGGGTCTGTGGCATCTACGCGAACACCACTGTTTTGGTTCGTGCTCCTTTTATCTTGGGCAATGGTGTAAAATGTGTTTCCATTTATCTCATACCCTTTGTACGTGAGGATGTGCCATGATGGTTGTCTAGCCAACAAATATAGTTGCTCATGAATATTGTTATCACCCAGACATTCTTTTCGCAACCAAGTGCTAAAAGTATTCATGTGCTCACGTGTAATCCAAACTTCATTCTTCCCAGGAAATTGGGATCGTAGGAACTCCTTGTGTACCTCGATATATGGCTCCACCACGGATGAGTTTTGAAGAACTGTGTAGTGCGCTTTATTGAAATAATCGTTCCCCGTACCGATATATGTTTTCTTTTCTAGTGTCCCCTTTCCACTCAGCCTCCCATCGTGCCGCGATTCAGGAACACCAATCGAGTCAAGGTCAGGAATAAAGTCAACACAGAACTCAATGACCTCCTCTGTCTCATAGCCCTTGGCGATGCTTCCTTCTGGCCGAGCACGTTGGTGAACATATTTTTTTAGTACTCCCATGAACCTCTCGAAGGGAAACATGTTGTGTAGGAACACAGGACCGAGAATATGAATCTCCTTGACCAGGTGAAATAGGAGGTGTGTCATGATATTAAAGAAGGATGGAGGGAACACCAACTCAAAGCTCACAAGACATTGAACCACATCATTTTGTAGAGTAGCTAGTTCTAGTGGATTAATTGTCTTCTGAGAAATTGCATTGAGGAATGCACATAGCTTCACAGTGGCCAGACGTACATGTGGAGGTAGAATTCCTCTTAAAGCAACCGGAAGCAATTGCGTCATAAGCACGTGGCAGTCATGCGACTTTAAGTTTAGGAATTTCTTCTCTTGAATATTTATTATTCCCTTTATATTGGAGGAGAATCCAGATGGGACCTTGATGCTGTTTAGGCATTCAAACATGATTTCCTTCTCTTCATTGCTAAGAGTATAGCTAGCAGGTCTTAAGTAATGGCGTCCATCATCTGTCTTCTCTGGATGTAGTTTGTCTCGTTCTTTCATGCGCTGCAAGTCTTGTCGTGCTTCAAGTGTATCCTTAGACTTCCCATACACACCCATGAATCCTAGAAGGTTGACACAAAGATTCTTTGTCAGGTGCATCACGTCGATCGCGTGGCGGACCTCTAGTACATGCCAATAGGGTAGCTCCCAAAATATTGACTTCTTCTTCCACATGGGTGCGTGTCCCGTAGCGTCTTTCGGAACAAGTTCACTGCCCGTCCCCTTTCCAAAGACTACTTTCACATCCTTGATCATCTCAAGTACATCTTCTCCAGTTCTGTTGCGAGGCTTGCTCCGGTGGTCTGTCTCACCTTTAAAATGCTTGCCTTTTTTTCTAACCTGGTGATTCACAGAAAGAAATCGACGATAGCCAAGGTACACTACCTTTCTACATTTTTTCAAATATATATTGTCCATGTCATCAAAACAATGTGTGCATGCAGTATATCCCTTGTTTGTGTGTCCTGAAAGATTACTTAGAGCAGACCAATCATTGATTGTTACGAACAACAATGCTCGCAGGTCAAAGTGTTCCTGTTTGTAATCATCCCACATACGTACACCTGATTTACTCCATAAAAGTAGGAGTTCCTCAACTAATGGCCTCAGGTAGACATAGATGTCATTGCCAGGCTGCCTTGGGCCTTGGATGAGCATTGGCATCATAATGAACTTCCGCTTCATGCATAACCATGGAGGAAGGTTGTAGATACATAGAGTAACAGGCCACGTGCTATGACTACTGCTCTGTTCCCCATAAGGATTCATCCCGTCCGTACTTAAACCAAACCTTAAGTTTCTAGCGTCTTTTGCAAATTCCGGGAATTCTCTGTCTATTGCTCTCCACTGGGACCCATCAGCAGGGTGTCTCAACATATTGTCTACCTTACGGTCTTCTTTGTGCCATCACACCAACTTTGCATGGTCTTTGTTTCTGAACAGACGTTTCAGGCGTGGTATTATAGGAGCGTACCACATAACCTTGGCAGGGATTTTCTTCCGGGGACGTTCTTCACCCTCAACATCGCCAGGGTCATCTCGCCTGATCTTATATCGTGACGCTTTACATACAGGGCATTCATCCAAATTCTCGTATTCCTTGCCACGGTACATGATGCAGTCATTAGGACATGCATGTATCTTTTGGATTTCTAAACCCAAAGTACAGACGACTTGTTTTGCTTCGTACGTAGTGGCGGGCAATTCGTTAGGCTTCGAAAGCATCTTTTGTTTTATAATCTTCAATAATTGTCCAAATGCCTTGTCAGATACACCATTCTGTGCCTTCCATTGTAGCAACTCAAGTGTTGTACCCAACTTTTCTTGTCCATCTGCAACAGACGGGTATAGTAATTTCCTGTGATCCTCTAGCATACCGTCAAACTTAGCCTTCTCCTTTTCACTTTCGCAATCTCTTTGTGCATCACGAATGACATCACCAAGAGCATCATCTTCAGCGAGTGTGTCTTCTGCACTTGCCTCTTCTTCACTTTCCCCCATTGCAGTATCACCAAAGTCACCGTATTGAGCAATAATGTCATCGTCAGGGTCCAATTGTTCTTCTTCACCTTCTTCCATCGTAACCCCAGTTTCTCCATGCTTCGTCCAACAACTATAGTTTGGCATGAAACCCGATTTGAACAAGTGTGAGTGAAGACTCCTTGAGCTAGAATATTCGTTCGAATTATTACAAAGGGCACATGGCCAGCACATAAAACCATTCTGCTTGTTTGCCTCAGCCACTCTTAAAAAATAATGCACGCCATCAATGAACTCTTTTGAGCGACAATCGGCATTGTACATCCAGTGACGTGTCATCGTCTGCATTATATGACATATCACATAATTATATCTTTCATTCTTATAAACAAATGAAATTATAAAATAACATATAACATAATTATATCTCTCATTCTTATCAACAAATTTAATTTTCTAGCTCAAATTTATAAACAAGTTCATGACACCCAAATTTAGTAAGCATCACTGGTGGCATATAAGTAGTAGCAGTTGAACTTGTCTAATTAATTATTATATCAAGATAACATTGCAGCCTCATCCACTTGGCCACAACCAAAGCAACTAACAACACCTGCACATTTTTCCCACATCACAGTCCAACAAGATGGACTGCCTGCCACTCCAACCTGATAGGAAGGTAAGGTAGGGGTAGGTGCAGTAGGAATTGAGTTGATTCTTGAGTTGAAAGCCTCTAGAGCTGCAGAAGTTTCCTCAAAAGATTTGTACTTTTTATGCACAGCTCCCTTAACTTTGAGGACATACTGACTGCACTCGGCCCAGCTAGTGTAAATACCTGGCTTGGTGCCCTCGAAAACAACATACCAAGCAGGCATCCTTCTGCATTTGTAGTTGAACAGTAAACTAAAGTATTATATATTTCTAATTTCTGTAAACAAATGATTTAACTGATCTCTATTTCTCAAAAAAATAAAACAATCTAATTGAACTGGTCACATTTTGTAAAGTAAAGCATTATATATTTCTATTTTTTGTAAACAAATTATTTAACTGATCTCTATTTCTCTAAAAAATTAAAATAAACTAATTAAACCGGTCACATTTTGTAAACTAAAGTATTATACATTTCTAATTTCTGTAAACAAATGATTTAACTGATCTTTATTTCTCAAAAAAATAAAATAAACTAATTAAACCGGTCACATTTTGTAAACTAAAGTATTATATATTTCTATTTTCTGTAAACAAATGATTTAATTGATCTCTATTTCTCTAAAAGACTAAGATAAACTAATTAAACGGTCATATTTTGGTTTTAGAGTAATAATTTAAACTATTAAATCAATAAACTCAAAATAGCTATAAAAAAAACTTAAGTAGTAACCTTTCAAGGAGTCAATGACGGCGTAGATGTGATGAAATAAATCAATCGCCGGAGATGTGTTAACAAACAAAAATCACCGGAGAAGAGAGCAAACAAGCAAGCAAGTGACTGAATGAAAAAATAATGAAGACTTGAGCTCGGGCAAGGCTGGAGGTGGAAGAACAGTTCAAATATAGGGAGAGACATTTAGCCCCGGTCCTTATTCCCAGCCGGGGCTAAATGCCAACATTTAGCCCCGGCTGGATACACCAACCGGGGCAAAACATTTTAGTCCCGGTTGGTGTTACCAACCGGGGCTAAAGATGCCAACATTTAGCCCCGGCTGGACACACCAACCGGGGCAAAACCTTTAGTCCTGGTTGGTGTCACCAACCGGGGCTAAAGATTGACCTTTAGCCCCGGTTGGTAACACCAACCGAGACTAAAGGTTCCTCTGACAAATGAGCCGTTGGGCTGGGGAACTTTAGCCCCGGTTGGTGTGACTTTTCTAGTCCCGGGCGCAAAATTTTCCGTGACTAATGCTGATTTTGCAAATCGTCCAAAGGCCTGTTCTCTAGTAGTACAACCAATTTAACCCAAAAGATTAAGCTGATGGGGAGAGGCGACCAATTCACTTGTACTCCAACAAGAAACACTATGGTTCATAAAATATCATTTTTAACTCAAACAAGCACAAAATACATGGATCCAGACAAAAATACCTCTGCCCTTTAGTTTTGTGGGACCCAAGCAAAGCCTCGCCAAGCCTTGCCACACCAGCATCGCCCGCGCCCGGCCATACTCGGTGAGCGCTCGTAGCAGCTGCAGGGCGACCGGCCCACCTGCAAATTACGACGCTTGCTCTGTCCGGGCATGCGCCCGTGCTCGTAGTGATGCCGTGGCACTTGGATATAAACCATGCTCTTCGGTCGATCTCCGCGCTAGTGGCGTTACGACCACACCGATCATACCTCCCAATCATGGCCTTTGCACCACACCACTACACCGTTCCTGACATACGACCCCATGCTCGCAGCGAAGGTCGCGTCTGTCCTCGCCGGTCGCCGCCAAGGTGTACACCTGTGCTCGTCGTACCTCCACAGTTGGCGTATGGCCATGCGCCTGTGTTTGTCGTGCCGCTGCGACGACGCTCGGCCACATGCTCACAGAAGCCCGCATCCGTCCGCGTCGCCGGCCGCCATGCGTACGTGCTCGCTGTGCAGCCGCCTTGTTTGCGTAGCCCAGCCACATGCTCGCTGTGCAGCCCGAGCCCGTACTCGCCGTTGCAATGCAAGATGCCGGAGCCCCGTGCCTCCGGGAGAGAGTGCGGCCGGCCGAATTTTTTATTTTTTATTCCTTTTTTGAAAAATATTCACAAATAGTTCTTTGCGTGTTTGATTTCAGTTTATGGACTCTCACCTCGGCGCCATGACTTTTGGCACCGAAAAAACACATCTCGGCGTCATGACTATTGGCGCCGAGGTCTTGGGAAAGCGTCGAACGTGACGGTGACCTGACGCTGACATGGCGGAGGGCTCGACGCCATGGATCTTGGCGCCGTACATCTTGACGCCGAGCTCATTACCCTAGATCCCGGCGCTGAGCTGTTAACCTTTAGATCTCGGATGTTTAATAGAACAAATACACTAGTCCCCTACTAAATACCACAAACGTTGTGTGGTGCAGACGGTTAGCACTCACGCTCTTTATCCTGGAGACTTTACTTCAAACCAGACTTGAAAATCTATTTTTTCTGCAAATTTCAAATATTAATTTTTTATGATAATAACAATAACGTTGATTTTTCTGCATGCCTGAAAATCTATTTTTTCTGCAAATTTCAAATATTGATTTTTTATGATGGCCATGTCACATTTAATAATATAGGTTAATGTTCTATTAAAATTATAAGAATTAAATATAACCTTTATATATTAATATTTATGGTACATAATTAGTATCATCAGGGACAGTGAGAGTATATCATAACTTTAATTTTTATTTTACTTATATGTTGCTACAGTGAAATATTGAGCTCTGTAAATTATAAATAACAATTAAGGAGTGAAATATCGATCTCCGTAAATAATTAACAAAGATATTTTACTGCGGCTACATATAAGTAAAAATAAAAATCAATTTAAAAAATAAGGTTTGAATATATGTGTCTTTGTTAAAGCAAAACATCCTGGCCAATTATAATAGATGCAAGTTTTTTAAAGTGACAAAAAAAAAGGTTGAAACCAGAGCTTGAACACAGGTCTCCAAGATTAATAACAAGTGCAAGTGCAAACTAACTGCACCACATGATATTTGTTGCAAATAGTAGGGAACTATGGTACTTGTTCTATTAAACATCTGAGATCTAAAGGTTAACAGCTCAACGTCGGGATCTAGGGCAATGATTTCAGCGCCAACCGCCAAGATCTACGGCGCCAAGCTCGGCGCCAAAATCCATGACGCTGAGCCCTCGTCCATGTCAGCGCCAGATCACCGCCACGTTCGACGCTTTCCCAAGACCTCGGCGCCAATGATCATAGCGCCGAGACGTGTTTTCTCAGCGCCAAAAGTCATGGCGCCGAGGTCACTGAAACCAAACCTACGAAGAACTATTTGTGAATATTTTTTAAAAAAGACTAAAAAATAAAAAAAATTAGGATGCGGCCGGCGGGGCACTGGAACGGGCGTTGTTGCAGTGGTCGTGGACGGGCACCACTGTGAACACCGGCGGTGGAGAAGGTTAGCGCCATCGGTAGAGCACCATTCCTCCTGTTCCTTTTCCATTGGAGAAGATGAACGAGTCTCCAGGCCAGTGCCCGGTGACATTGACTCGGGAGTAGCATAGCATAGGAAGGCAAGGATACATTTGTAAATTCTAATAGCTTTTCATTAAAATTAAATATAATATGGATTTAGTGTCCTACAATATATTAGCACTTATTTATGGTGTCTTTTAGCAAAGACACTCTTTTTTAGTGGTCTATAGCAAAAGCCACAATTTAATGGTGTTCCCTGGCCAATTTTGCCTAACCCTAACCGGCTGTAACACCCCAGGTGTTACGCACGGTTTTTAACAATAAAATATGTTGTTATCAATTTGTTAATAATTTGTTTAAGTACTTAAAGTTTTGCCAATATAAAAGTTGTAGTAGAAGTTGAGTACTTTGATACAGTGCTTTTAGTTGCTGATATTGTAATTGTTTGATAGTTTGTTTTGAAGCCTAAAAATCAGATCAGCATTCGATTTCAGCCAAGGACTTAGCCAAATGCTGAGTTATGCAGTCTAACTGTGTTGACCGAGTGGCATACCGCGTTCCCGTTAATCCGTTGATCATACGGCCTCAACCCTTTAATAAAAGTTGTAGTTTTCTTCATGTGCTAGAGCCTATTGGTAGTGGTGTTGAGGTTTGATGCAATCTTGATACCGTTATCGTTGTTTTCCCTAAACCTGGATTAGCGCTGACACTGCAAAATTGGTGCTAATTACCCACTAAACATAACAGTTATAGTCGTGCTCCTTTCATCAAAGTTGTAGATGGAGGCGAGTGCGACAACTTTTCTTTAAGGCTGTTGGACCGATTCCAACTGGAAGATGTCCGAAAGCGTGTTCGTTCACATGCCCGCCAACTGTTCGGCGAAATGACCGAACAAGCTGGCAGCCCACGAGAGTTCTCTGCCATGGCACTGTGGCCGCTGCTGGCCATGTTTTTGTTTGCGACCTTGCTGTGCTCGCTTGTCGCTGCCCTGTGCTCGCCTGCCACCATGTGAACCACGCGTTCCCGGTCCTTAAGGCAGCGCCGAGCTGCTGGTTTCTCTAGCCCTCTCTTCCTCCACCCTGGAACGCGAGCGCCATGGCCATGGCCATAGCTGAACTCGGAGCTCGCCACCTCTGCCGCCACTCTCTGCTGCCTCCCATGGCTGCTGGCTGGTCAGAGATGCCCCGTAGCTGCGCCCTCGCCGTTCCATCCGTGTTGTCCACGCTGCACCACGCTGGCCACGCACCTGCCAGGTCGTACCGGCCGCACAGCTCGCCGTGCTGCAGGCCGAGGCCAAGGCCGAGCCTGGCCAGGGGTCAGCCGTGGCCACCGCCCAGCAGGCCGCTCAGCCACCCCGGCCGACCACCAAGCCGACCGGCCAGCCGCGTCTCTCCCAGCAGCGCCCCTGTCCATCCCAACCGGCCGACCGTCTCCTCTCTACGGTCCTGTACGATGGATGAAGAAGAGAGGGGTAAAAATGAATTTCAATGTCCTTCTTGGTTCACGATGCAAAAGTGCCATGACTCATGGTTTTAATTATATGTCCTTTTTTGTTTCCTGTAAAGTGTAGGGTTCTTTGTGCATAGCTGTTTTTCTTTTTTGTTTTTCCTTTTTGCAGTAAATGGCTGAAACTTGGAAAATGCGTAGTAAATTATAGAAAAATCGTATGACTGTAAATGTGAACTTTTTGGAATCCTTGTGAGTAGATATAAACAATGGTTATTTAATATAATATGCTTTAGTGGAAAGTTTCTGTTGTTTTTATTTATCTTTGTAAATAGGCTTTTCTAGGGATAAATTCATAACTCAAGCTATATAAGTCTAAAATTAGTGAAACCAATTTTGTTAGTTTTTCTTTCTCTGTGATCTACAAGTTTGTTATATAAAGTTATGCTGTTTGAGAACTTTTTGATAGGGTTTTCCTTTTATATGGTAAAAGTGTTCCTAAAACTAGATAAAATCATATCTGTTATTGTATTGCACCACTTGAGGTGAAATGTTTATGGTAGACTACTGATGTCATTTGGATACTATGATAAACATTTCAGATTTAGTTATGCATATAGGACAGAGTTATTGATTTAACTTGCTATGGCTTATTAAATGGAAATAAATAATTGGTGAATAATACTTGTATGTAAAAATAGAAAATATGGTTTCTCTGGTCTTGTATGATGATGTTGTAACCTGAGAAATTTTAATATGGTCATTTATTACAGAAAATATTGATTTTTAGATTTATCTTGCTCTCACATGCATTTTCATAAATAAAACTTGTTTTACCTGTAGTAATTAATTTATAAAACCTGAGCATGAAATATTTTGAAAGTAGTCATGTTTTGTCATTCATTATCACTCATAAAAAATCTGAGCCCCAAACTACATGTTTGCAACACCACCTAAAATAATATGTATATCTTTTAATATATGAGATGTATGGAAAGTTTAATATGAGATACATGTAGATAAGTCTTGTGATGATGCTTTGCTCACAATATCTTGGATAAAGTATGAATAAGTTATTTTGCTGATTGGTTGAACCCTTTAAATGATATGTATGTGTATGTCCATGTTAACCAAACAAAGGAGAAGTACATTTTGCAGAAGAGTTGTTATGGCTGGTAGAGTAGTTCCTGTTGTGGAGTTAACTTCGAAATTAAAATTAAGTTTTCTGTAAGAGTTATGAATACAAAAGTTGTAGATAACTTCCATATCTTGCATGTCCCAAAATTTTATGATTTTAGGCCAAGTGAAGAGTTATAGATTTTACAAGTTCAGTATTAGGTTTTGCATGCTCTCTGAGTAGATCTGAAAGATTGAGTTGTTAGGTTAATATAACTTTAAAATCACCTACTGATGTTAATAAAAGAGTTGAAGTACTTTTTCTAAGCTTTCCAAAATGTCCTATATCATATCTTTTGGTGACCTAGAACTCCAGTTATGAGTGTTTGAAGCTAGTTATCAGAATCTGCCCAAGTCTGGACAGATTTGCTTCTTTGTATTGATTGACCTTAATATCTGTTGAGTCACTTTTAGATGATTATAAGAAAGTTATAGACAACTTAATAAGCTTTCCAAAAATTTAAGAATCATGGGTGTTGGATGCCTAGAACTTCAGATATTCTTCTCTGAACTTATTGTCAGTTTTCTGTCCATTGTTTGTGCAGATCTGCTTGTAGACATGTTTTGGTTTTGTTAACTAGTGAATTATCTCTAGATGATAATAGTAAAGTTGTAGACAATTTTATTAGCTTTCTATAAAGTCTTGGATCACCTTATTTGGATACTTATATCTTCAGTTATGATTAAAACAAGTAACTGCTATGTTGTTGTCCAGATTCTGAGAATTGTTTGTGTCACTTTGCTATACCTATGTGTTTGCTAGTATATATTTTGTAGAAAATTATGTGTGCATTCTTTATATTCATACATATGCATTGCATCTCATTTAGGTACGTTACTGCTGGTCATGAGAACATGAAGGACGTGGTGTTTAGCCAAAAGCTGACGCAATGATGATCGTTGGCATGGAGATGGAATACTAACTTTCTGAATATTTTACCCGGGCAAGCCCCAGTGCATAACCTATATTTTAAATATCTTTAAATGAATATATGTATGTTGTGCATTTATGTTTTCAGATGTTATACAAAACCCACCTGCATATATATATATACATATCCCATGAGTCCTACTAGTACAGATTTGAGTAGCGCTATGCTTAGGATGAACGGTAGCGTGGGCGACCTGTCGTTGCTCACAAAGTAGGTGCTCTACTTTAAACTGATAATGATGGAAAGGAACTGAGACTGGGCAGGGATGTGGTTTGGTTCTGGTGGGTGTGACGAGTTATGTCCTGCGGCCGTTGTGGTGGAACCGTCCAAATTAGAAGAGCTCAAGTACCGTCTTAGCCAAATCCGACTGGCTTCGACCCATACTTGAACCCATATAACTCCGGTAGTCCGGAAATCTCGAAGGATTTCAATAACTTACAACATACAGGATCGCATCGTTCAAGTACCACATTCGCAAGGATACAACAATTGATAACCGAAATCGAAATTAACATCAGAGTGCGAAATCTTTAAAAGTTATTACAATACCGAGTTTAAAAGTGCGGAAGCTTAAATAAGTCTGACACACGACCACCACATACGTGGTCCAAATAAAACATTGTTTGATAACTCACTCCTTTTTTTCAAATAGTGTGCCACCAGTAGTCTAAGTCCAGCAAAAGAAAAGGAGAAGCTTCTGGACGACCCTGCCCTGGGCCTACTCCTCATCACCCTCCACGGGGTAGAGACAGTGCTTACAATAGCCGTAGAAGACCTGGCCATCTGCAACAAAGGGATAAACCCTGAGTATGGGAATGTACTCAGCTAGACTTACCCGTCCAACTGAAAATAAAAGACACCAAGGGTATGCAAGGCTTTTTGGTGGGGCTAGGATCTTTAGTTGCGAAAAGCTCAATTTAAGAGAAGGAATATCTAATGATATTAGTGAGCAGTCAGGTTTTAGGCCTACCTCTTAATCTAGGTTTTGCACCTGAACTATTTCATACATGTTGGGGTGGCACCCAGACGACTGGCACCTCCGGCCCGCAGGTCCGAAAGACGGCGAAGTTTTCGGGCGAAAGGTAGCATTCGCGCGAGAGCTCACGCTTCGGCTCGAGGATCAAAGGGAGGCAGAGCGTTCGCGCGAAAGGTAACATTCGCACGGAAGCACGTCTTTCGGCTCGTGGAAGGTGGAGCGTTCGCGCGAAAGAAAGCATTCGCGCGGAAGCACGCATGCTCCTTCGGCTCGGGGGACCAGAGCGAGACGAGGATTTCGTGCGGAAGGGACCGTTCGTGCGAAAGGAACAACATTTAGACGTTTCCGGCGGGATGTTCCGTCATTCGACTTGGGTTTTTCATATATTTTCGCAGGTCGCCGAAAGCCTGGGTCAAAGGGAGCGGGCCCACTGGTCAGGAGGAGGAGCCGAGGGACGCCGAGCCCGTCAGAGGATGAAGTTACGATGACGCCCCTCGCACCAGAAGAGGCAGTGCGCAGCCACGGGGTAGTTGCGTAGGGCCTCGTTGTAATTGTAACGGAGTGGTTGGAAAGGGCAACTTTGTACTTTCAGGCTGATCTAGATTGATATAAAAAGCTCCCGGCCTCCCGAGGGAGGGGGGAGAACACTGTTCACTTCGCCAGATTTCCTCTTTTTCCACGCTTACTTCCGCTTTCGCTCCGTGCTTTCGCTCGCGCGACAATCCGCTGTTTCAGGATCTCGGTCCAGAAACAACATTGGCGCCCACCGTGGGGCTCGAACCCACGACCACAAGGTTAAGAATGTTGTTTCTGGACCGAGATCCCGAAACAGCGGATTGTCGCGCGAGCGTAAGCACGGAGCGAAAGCGGAAGTAAACGTGGAGAAAGAGGAAATCTGGCAAAGTGAACAGTGTTCTCCCCCCTCCCACGGGAGGCCGGGAGCTTTTTATATCAATCTAGATCAGCCTGAAAGTACAAAGTTGCCATTTCCAACCACTCCGTTACAATTACAATGAGGCCCTACGCAACTACTCCGTGGCTGCACACTGCCTCTTCTGGCGCGAGGGGCGTCACCGTAACTTCATCCCCTGACGGGCCCAGCGTCCCTCGGCCCCCTCCTCCTGACCGGTGGGCCCGCTCCCGTTGACCCAGGCTTTCGGTGACCTGCGAAAATATACGAAAAACCCAAGTCGAATGACGGAACAATCCGCCAGAAACGTCCGAATGTTGTTTCTTTCGCGCAAATGGTTCCTTCCGCACGAAATCCTCGTCTTGCTCTGGTCCCCTGAGCCGAAGATGCATGCGTGCTTCCGCGTGAATGCTTCCTTTCGCGTGAACGCTCCGCCTTCCCTTGGTCCACGAGCCAAAAGGCATGCTTCCATGCGAATGTTACCTTTCGCGCGAACGCTCCGCCTCCCTTTGATCCTCGAGCCGAAACGTGAGCTCTCGCGCGAATGCTACCTTTCGCCCAAAAGCTTCGCCGTCTTTCGGACTTGCGGGCTGGAGGTGCCAGTGGTCTGGGTGCCACCCCAACATTAGCCCTTACGGTCGAATCTGCAAGCTTGCGAGGTTCGACCGTGACCTTTCGCCTGGCGCCTACGCCCGCCCAATAAACTTTGTTTCGTTTCGAAGCCAAGTTTTTTTTTGACGGAGTATTTTGTCACCCTTAAGATCATGTCACGCCCATCAAGCCGTTGCCATGCTCCGTTATTCGTGCTCGGGTGTCTTTTCGTCTTCCTCGAAAACCGTGTACCTTAATGGCGCGCCATTGCGACGCTTCGAATCCCGTGCCCAGGCGTCTTTTCGTTTCCTCGAAAACCGATCCTTGGCTGCTCGTATATAAGCGTGGGGGCTTTGGACGTGGAGGCTACTTGTCCAGTTGACGTATTTCCGTGTCCGTTGCCTCTCTCTCGCGAAGCCTCCCGTCATTCGCCTCACGTCATTCGCTTTTGGCAAAAGCTGCTGGTCTCTGCTTCGACCTTTCGCTGACCGATAGCTTTGGTGCGTAGTTCTCTTCTCTTGTCTTTGTTTCTTTTCGGCTTATGCCCTGCAACCTGGTTGTTTAAGTTTGTTTGAGTCCGCCTCTATGCTTCCCCCTTTTCTTTCTTCCTTTCATGTGCATTGTTTGTTTATTTGTCTTTCGCGCCATGTTAGATGGCGTCTTCCAGCTCGACGTCGACCTCGAGCTCATCTAGCGAAAGTACTGGCGCTTCCGAGTCCTCTCACCGCGAACATAGCGTTGAGGTGTCCATTGGATCTGGAGGTGCTCCGCGAGTTCCAGGTCATAGTGGAAGTTTGTCTAACGACGGGGACTCTGGCTTGATTTTGGTCCCTACCGATTGTTCTTTTTACCTGGGCGCATCGCGAATGACAGCCGCCTGCTTGCAAGCGATGGCCGAAAAGGGGCCTCTAAGGAGAGATCACCTTGCGAATTGCCGCATCCCTGGAGACGAGGAGGTGCCCATTCCGCAGCCTAACGAAGCCGTAGTCTTTCGCGATTACTTCGTTGCCGGGCTGGATTTTCCTCTTGAAGAATTCTTCTCAGACGTCCTTTTGGGGTTCGAGATACAGCTGCATCAGCTAACGCCGAATGCGTTTGTCAGACTCAGTGTTTTCGCTCACGCGATGAAGATGTTAGATTGCACGCCGCGGGCAGACATTTTTGTGCGATTTTATGATATTCACCATCGCCCGACGAAAGTGGACGACCCTTACCTGGGAAGTAAACTACCCAGCGAAATCGGGTGTATCAATTTCGTTCCGCGGAAGACTCGGGGCAGTGTCTCCATTTCGCTCACGTATCGGAACAAGTGGCCGGATTGGAATCGTTTCTGGTTCTACTACCGCGTATGCTCAGACGAAACCATCGCCGCTGAGCTGAGTAAGGGGGAGAAGAAGGGCTCTCCACTTGTATCGGTTTTGGAGAGATGCCCCGGGAGGCACCTTCCTCCCATCGTGCTAAGTGACGAGGAGGCCATTCGCTGTGGGGACGCTTTCGCACTCACTGCACGATTTCAGATCAGCCGAGATCTGGTCGAAGAGTGGATGGCTATCGGGATGAACCCGCTCTGCAGTGCAACTTCTTTCAAAGGTTTTTCTGACAAGGGTGGGTATTGGGGCCCCCTCCTACTACTAGAGAGACTCGCGAATTTCTCTGATGATGATCGCTATGTGAAACACATCGAAGACGAGGCGAAGAAAGTTTGCGGGCCGTACTTGTGAAAAGAAAGCGAGTTCCAACTTGGTAATCTCGGCCGGAGCCGCCGCTTGAATCGAGCTTTCGACGCTATGGGTATCAAGTACGCCGAAAGGCCTTTGGTTGACGAAAGCAGGGAAGAGGCTGAAGTTTCAAAAGCGAAAGGCAAAGGCGTGGTTCAGCGTGGTGGGCGGAGTGGTGTGATCCCTCGGCAGAAAGCCACTGAAGCTGAGGACATTCGCATCGGGCGTCTAATTGCCAAGCCGATGCTTAAGAGCCGAGGGGGAGCGCTGGAGGCGATCCCCGACGTTCATCCTTTCGATCATCCGAGGGTGGTTAGTTTCTTTGCCTCTCTTCTTTTTTTTAGGCTTGTTCGTGGTTTTTGTTATTCCTTTCATGCGAGATGTTCCTTTATAAGATTGATGATGTGCTTGTGACCTGTCTTGTCTTATGGTTTGTTTTGCAGAACACGACTTTCGCTGCTGAGATGGCACCGAAGAAGCCGCACGTGCGTCTATCAACATCGGCTTTCGATGACGATGCCTCCGTGGCCGATCTCCCGACTTTCGCGAAGCCTGGTTCGCGGAAGGCTTCGGGCCTGCTCGAGGCCGTGGAACGCCCGGCCAAAAAGCCGAAAGCACCACGCGTCGAGCCCGCTGCTCGGACCTCCGTCGAGAGGGCGGCTCTGAACAAAAGGAGAGCCGGATCTGAGGGCATACTGGCTCCCGCTGCTGCGGACAAAGGTAAGTTAAAGCTTTCGCCGCGATGCATTGGTCTGTCGCAGGAGATGGTGGAGGGACAGCTTCTTGACTACGGGCGATTGATTATCGACGGGGTGCCTTCGGACTATGAGAACCCGCGTTTTTACACCGGCTCGAGCTCGTCGAGTGAAACTGACGACGCAAGAGAAGAATCTTATCGGATTGCCCATTCTTTGGGTGCAGCTTCCGACGCTCAACTCGCCTGCCGGATTGACTATCGCCGGGCAGGGATCCTCCCTGGCGGGAGCGACGATGCCAGCAAATTCGTGGAGTTTTTGCACAAGGCGTTTGTTGCACCAGAGGTCGAAAGGGACCTTCTGAAGGTCAGCAGCGTGAAGCTGAACGACGCTCTGTCGTTTCACCTGGCCAGCGTAAGTGATTGGGTTTGTTCTAGTTTTGCTGTCTCTCTAGGTTTAGCTTTCGCGTTGACTTTTCCTTTTTGAACGTCGCTATTTGCAGGCCGCCATCCTTGCTCGCAGCCAGAACAATCAGAGCGATTTGCACGTTCGCAAGGTTGAGCGCGAGAAGCAGGAGCTGGATACCCAGGTGAAGAAACTTGCCGCTGATCTCGAAGCTCAAACCAAGAGGGCCGAGGATGAGCACGCATCCCAGAAAGCAAGCCAAAAAGAAGTTGAGAACCTCAAACGGGAGCTTTCGCAGTTGCGGGCTGCCCAGGCTGGCAAGGATGAGGCTCTGATGGCTTCCGCCGAGGAGGCTGTCTCTCGCTTCCGCGAATGCCTTCGCAGCATTGCTGTCAAAGCGGAGGGTCCCTCGGAGCGGAACATTGATGGCCTCATTGGCTGGATTCGTTCCGAGATGGAGTCGCTGGAAGGCCACATGGCCTTGGGCCGAGATTACGCCGCCATCACTGGTATCAAGGCGATCGGTCACAACTTAGTTGACGCCGGCTGCTCCCACATCACGGACCTTTCGGTTAAGGAAGTGGATTATTACTGGCGGACTCCGGAACCGGTGAAATTTCTGGGCAAGAGGTTCTTCGACGAGTTCTGGATGGCGGGAGGGAACGATATGTCGCTCATGCAGTCCGCCGTGGGCCGCGGGAAGGTACCTTTTGACAATTGTTTATGCTTTCGGTTGATATTTGCCTCTCTCTTTCTCTCTTTTTATGGGACGAAAGGTGCCTCTTCTGAGCTATTGCTTCTGAAGCAGACTCCAGAGGATAAAGCGCGCATCCGAAGGGTGTTTTCGGAGTTCATCTCGGAGAAGCGGGCGCGGGAAGCCGAGCCGGAGGATGACACGAGCCCGCCCCCGCCGAATGAGGGGGTGCCCGAGAGCTCGGCCGCTGCTGCTGCCCGCGATGCGAGTGCTCCTCAAGATGCGGTAGATGAATGAATAGGGCCCGCTTTTTATGTATTGTTAGTATTCGCCAAACTTGCTTGCTGTGCAAGACTTTTGAACTTAAACATTAATGTTGTATTGAAACAGGATGCGGATGCAGGAACGCCGGACGTTCTCGACATCTGCCCGTTGATGATTAGATCGGGCAATATTTGTGTCGGTGGTGACTTGTGGAGGAGCTTTCGCTCTAGATTTCCGACGACGTCACTTTCGGCTTATATCAAAAAACGTGCTAAGAAACTTAAGCGCACAGAGGAGCAGTTGCACTCTTTTTATGAAAACTTTGACCGGCGCGAACTTGAGGCGAGGCGAGTGAGGCGCGAGGCCTCGCGTGCGCCGCCAGGCTTCGAAGGTGCCCCATTTGTTAAGGTGGAGCCCGAAGATGCCGTGCCTTCGCCAGATGAGCGGCGATATAGCATTTTCCTTAGAAGTTAATTGTAATGAAACGTGTTCTGGTGGGTTTTGTCTTTTGGTGTTAACGTTATTTGTGAACGCGTGGTTTTCGTTCTTTCGCTTGCTTGACTTGGCGAGCAGTGGCTGCCTGTTGGTTGATCACGTAATTTGCT
Source organism: Coix lacryma-jobi var. lacryma-jobi (assembly GCA_009763385.1). Classification (NCBI taxonomy): domain Eukaryota; kingdom Viridiplantae; phylum Streptophyta; class Magnoliopsida; order Poales; family Poaceae; genus Coix; species Coix lacryma-jobi. The sequence continues at coordinate 7,563,327 of CM019824.1, forward strand.
ACTTCGCAAGGATAGCTGTTCGGTTGTGCCTTCCGTGCGATAGGGGAAGCTGGACCCTTTGGTCGGTAGTTTAGACGCGCCCGTCCTGACACACTTAGACGAGGGACGGTAGCGTTCGCGCGAGGGTGCTTTCGGTGCGAGCCCCTTGGCCGATAGATTAGACGCGTCCGCCCCCACACACTTAGACGAGGGGCGGTAGCATTCGTAGCATTCGCGCGAGGGCGCTTTAGGTGCGAGCCCCTCGGCCGAAAGATTAGACGCGCCCGACCTCACGCACTTAGACGAGGGGCGGTAGCATTCGCGTTAGGGTGCTTTCGGTGCGAGCCCCTCGGCCGATACATTAGACGCGCCCGCCCGCACACACTTAGACGAGGGGCGTTAGCATTCGCGCGAGGGTGCTTTCGGTGCGAGCCCCTCGGCCGATAGATTAGACGCGCCCGCCCCCACACACTTAGACGAGGGGCGGTAGCATTCGTAGCATTCGCGCGAGGGCGCTTTGGGTGCGAGCCCCTCGGCCGAAAGATTAGACGCGCCCGCCCCCACGCACTTAGATGAGGGGCGGTAGCATTCGCGCGAGGGTGCTTTCGGTGCGAGCCCCTCGGCCGATAGATTAGACGCGCCCGCCCCCACACACTTAGACGAGGGGTGGTAGCATTCGCGCGAGGGCGCTTTGGGTGCGAGCCCCTCAGCCGAAAGATTAGACGCGCCCGCCCCCATGCACTTAGACGAGGGGCGGTAGCATTCGTGCGAGGGTGCTTTCGGTGCGAGCCCCTCGGCCGATAGATTAGACGCGCCCGCCCCCATACACTTAGACAAGGGGCGGTAGCATTCGCGCGAGGGCGTTTTCGTTGCGAGCCCCTCGGCTGATAGATTAGATGCGCCCGCCCCCACGCACTTAGACGAGGGGCGGTAGCAATCGCGCGAGGGCGCTTTCGGTGCGAGCCCCTCGGCCGATAGATTAGACGCGCCCACCCCCACACACTTAGACGAGGGGCGGTAGCATTCGCGCGAGGGCGTTTTCGTTGCGAGCCCCTCGGCCGATAGATTAGACGCGCCCGCCCCCACACACTTAGACGAGGGGCGATAGCATTCGCGCGAGGGCGTTTTCGTTGCGAGCCCCTCGGCCGATAGATTAGACGCGCCCGCCCTCACACACTTAGACGAGGGGCGGTAGCATTCGCGCGAGGGCGTTTTCGTTGTGAGCCCCTCGGCCGATAGATTAGACGCGCCCACCCCCACACACTTAGATGAGGGGCGGTAGCATTCGCGCGAGGGCGTTTTCGTTGCAAGCCTCTCGGCCGATAGGTTGTACGCGCCCGCCCCCACAAACTTAGACTAGGGACGGTAGCATTCGCGCGAGGGCGTTTTCGTTGCGAGCCCCTCGGCCGATAGGTTAGACACGCCCGCCCCCACAAACTTAGACGAGGGACGGTAGCATTCGCGCGAGGGTGCTTTCGGTGCGAGCCCCACGGCCGGCGAGCTGCGAGATCTGGTGCTAGCGGAGAACTCGATTAACGAAAGTGTCTTTACATGGTGCAGTGGGGTGGTTTACGACCGGCTATAACTGCGACATTGCCCTTATTGTCATCCGGCGGCGTGCTTGGCTTGGTTCATCTTCTAGCTGTATCTTGAGATTAGGTCGCCGCTCGATGGAACTTTCACCTAAAGTTACTGGATTGGTGACGATAAGTAGGCACGATGCCGATGACACGATCATAAAAGCGAAATTGTGGCTCCTGATGCTTCCTATTCGCAGTTTGCTATTAAGCCAACTGTTTGGGACTGACATTTTAAAAAGACTCGGTAATTTTGGATGGCTGGGAGGCTTGCGTTTTGGTCTCTATTTATATTGCCTTATCCTCACTGAGGTGGGAGTGCATTTACTCCCTTGGCTGTACCTGTGAGCGTTTGGTGGGTGAAGGGGTAGCATGGCATTTATGCATTTTGCGGCTGCTGGGGCCTGCCAGCTGTCCTTCTTGCTGCACCGCGAAGGCTGCTCAACTTGGTCTCTACTACCGTTCTCCCCCTTTGCTCGAGGGGGGGTCGGTTTTTGTATTGCCCGCAGGCTTTCGTTCCGCCCTCCCGTTTTGCCGGAGGGTCGGTTTTTGTAGAGCCCGCAGGCTTTCGTTCCGCCCTCCCGTTTGGCCGGAGGGTCGGTTTTTGTAGAGCCCGCAGGCTTTCGTCCCACCTTCTCGTTTTGTCAGAGGGTCGGTTTTTATATAGCCCGCAGGCTTTCGTCCCGCCCTCTCTCTTTGTCGGAGGGTCGGTTTTTATAGAGCCCACAGGCTTTCGTCCCGCCCTCTCGCTTTGTCGGAAGGTCGGTTTTTATATAGCCCGCAGGCTTTCGTCCCGCCCTCTCGTTTTGTCGGAGGGTCGGTTTTTATATAGCCCGCAGGCTTTCGTCCCGCCCTCTCGCTTTGTCGAAGGGTCAGTTTTTATAGAGCCCGCAGGCTTTCGTCCCGCCCTCTCGCTATGTTGGAAGGTCGGTTTTTATATAGCCCGCAGGCTTTCGTCCCGCCCTCTCGTTTTTCGGAGGGTCGGTTTTTAAATAGCCCGCAGGCTTTCGAGATTGTCGGTGGATGTGAGGGATCTATTTCGCCCACCTCCCCGACATTCTCTTTCATCACATTTTTAACGACGAATGTCTCAACCTTATGCTTGGTTGACTTCGTCCTTTAGCGAGCCGCGCGATGTTTTAGGGGGATTACGGTTACTTTCGCAATGTAGCGATTACATTCGGCTGCCTCGTTAAAAAACCTCGCACCCCAATAAAGGGCTTCCCTAGCGAGGAAAAAGAGTGCAGCCGACCTTTGATTACAGAAATGGTGAAAGAAGAAAAAGGGAATTTACGTCGATGTTCAAAAGGATAAATTACGGGTAAAAACGGCGCAAGTTGCTTGCGTTCGATGTGCGGGCTGATTCTTCGCCCTTATCATTCAGCAACCGAAATACCCCGGGTGCTGCCATGCTTGCCACGATGAATGGACCCTGCCACTGTGACTGCAGCTTACCTTGCTTGTCCGGCTGCCGAATGGTGACCATGTCTCCAGGCTTGATGTCCTTTTGGACTATGGTCTTGTCCCTGTGGTGCTTCGTTTCGGCGTGGTATCTTTCGAGATTGTCTGCAACTTGCAGCCTTACCTCTTCGATGGTGTCAAGTTTGAGGTGCCTTTACTCCTGAGTTACTGGAGCCATTTTGGTCCGGAATGAACCCAGTTTTACCTCTTCCGGAGTGACTGCTTCCTCGCCGTAAAGCAATCGGAACGGAGTGAAGCCGGTAGCTCTAGATCGTGAGATATTGTGTCCCCATAGAGCTGTTGTTAGGGTGTTGGCCCACTTGCCTTTCAGCGAGTCGTACAAGGTTTTTGATATTGCCGAAAAGATTAGGCCATTCGCTCTCTCGACGGCCCCGTTTGCTTGCGGGTAATTTACTAAGGCGAAATTGAGCTTGATGCTGAGTTCATCGTAGAAACTCCTAAATTCGGCGCAGTTGAACTGTTACCCGTTGTCGCAAGTGATGAAGGAGGGAACGCCGAAACGACAAATTATCCTCTGCCAGACAAACTTGGTTAAGGAGGTAGAGGTTATGCTTGCAAGGGCCTTCGCTTCTACCCACTTGGTGAAATACTCGAGAGCGACTGCTGCGAACTGCAGATTGCCCGGAGCTGCCGGTAACGGGCCGACTATGTCAATGCCCCATCTCTGCAAGGGCCAGGTCGGTACTATCGACGTAGTTTCATTTGCTGGGGCTTTCTAGTTTTTGGCGAACATCTGGCAACCTTTGCAACATTTGACCAGCTCCCTGGCGTCTGATGCAGCGGAAGGCCAGTCGAATCCTTGCCGCATTGCTCTGTGCGCTATTTCATGAGGCCCTCTGTGCGCTCTGCACATTCCGGCGTGCATTTCTTCGAGTAGCCGAATGCCCTCGCGCTTGCTTATGCATTTCAGAAGGGGGGCTGTTATCCCGTTTTTGAACAGCTGCTCTCCAATGATTAAGTAACCTTTTGCTCTGCTAGCCATCCTTTTAGCATCTTTCCTAGACTCCGGCTCGTATGTTCCGGCTAGGTACGCGAATATTTGCGACCTCCAGTCATCACTGACGATAGCATGCACCGAACTTGGATGATCTTCCTCTTCTTTCACAGCTTTGGCCGAAAGGATTTGGTAGAACACGTCTGGTGGTAATGGCACATTTTGTGCTGCGGCTTTGGCCAGTTCATCCGCCTCTGTGTTTTCGTCTCTTGGAATGTGGCGAAAGGTGAAGCCCGCGAAATACTTTTCCATTCTTCTGATCGCTGCCAGATACTTGGCTAACTCCGGTTCTCTTGCTGTGAAGTCTTTTTCGGCGTGACCAACGACGACTTGGGAATCTGACTTGACTATGCATCTCCTCGCTCCGATTGCTCGGAGCTTTCTCAATCCCAACAGCATGGCTTCGTATTCGGCGGTGTTGTTGGTTGTGAGGAATTGCAGCCTTGCGGCAAATCTGACCTTCGGTCCTCTTGGTGGGATAAGGATCGCCGAGATTTCGGCCCCGGCCATTCCCCAAGCGCCATCACAATTTACTGTCCATACGGGCTCCTCGAATTCAAGAGTAGTGTCGAAAGCCATGGGAGTCCAGCCACCAGCCGAGGTTTCCAGCTCCAGGGTCAACAACCTTTCGGAGGTGAAAGCACGCCAGATGGGGACGTCCAAGACGAACCCGATGATGAAGATGATGACGACGTCGAAGTTACCAGACACGCCCAAGCAATCAAAATGCTGGCGCAACAGCAACAGGAGATAGAGCAATTGCTACTGCAGCGTGACCGGCTGCGGCAGCAACTCACCGCAAGAGCAAGGGAGGATGAGGCTCGCAATGCCTTCCGGCAAGTGGAGGCCCAGAAAAGGCAGCTCGAGAGGGAAATTCAGGAGTTGCAAAGGGCAGGGGGAGACCCGAACCCAATGGTCCAAGAGAACTTACCCATGCAAAGGCGAGAGCAGCCGCCAGCTTTCGACAGCGCCATTGATGAAACCTCTCCGCTTTCAAGAGAGTTGCAAGCACACCCAAGGCCAATTAATTACAAGCCATGCATTCCAACTTTCGACGGCAAGGCGAATCCGCGTAAATTCCTGGCAAGCTACGAGACAGCTGTCTTTTTGGCAGGCAGAGACAACCAGGCCCTGGCAAAGTCTCTCATTCTAGCAGTCAAAGACGTAGCCCACGATTGGTATACCACACTAAAACCACTATCCATCTATTCGTGGGCTCAGCTGAAGGCCGAATTACTCGCCACTTTCCAAGGATTCCGACCAGACGTCAAGACCACGCGGGACCTTATGAACTGCACCCAGCAAGACGACGAACCTTTGTCTGACTACCTCAAACGCTTCATTCAGCTAAAAGCTCAAGCCCCAAATGTGCCGGAAGCCGCGGTAATTGCAGCAGCCATCGAGGGCTTGGGGACCGGGCAATGCGCCGCTCATTTGTCCAGAGAGCCACCGAAATCAGTCAAGGAATTGTTTGACGTCATGAACGCTTACGCGAGGTCGGACGATGACTTTCGGCGGCGCAAGGCCGCTCGCCTAGTGCAGAGACAAGCGACGAAAGCAAGTCGACCGCCGCCGGTGCCGAATCAAAGGATGGTTAGGCCTTTTCAGTCAGTCAACTCTTTGCAGGAAGAACCGGCGCAGTCGGCGGCGGGCATGGAGAGACAAGACATGACAAGCTTTCAGTCGCAAAGAGGGTTCGACCAACCTTCCCGCGGAGGACGGGGCGGAAGGACAGGACGTGGCGGACGGGATGGTAGAGGCCGCGGAAGAGGAGCTAAGCCCCCATATTGTGTTATTTGCGATGGCAATTTCGGTCATACCACTCGAGAATGCAAATACAGCAAGATGGCTAAAGAGCTAAAAGATAAGGACCAGGCCTCAGCTTTCGCCGAAAGCTCCAAGCACGTTTTCCACAATTCGCAAGACCTGGCAGCAGGAATGGTAGCGAGCAGCAATTACGCAAGCACACCTACGCATCCACCGCAATACATGCCTCCCCAAAATTTTTATTGGTACAATCCGACACATCGGGGCCACCAGCTCCCGGTCCTAGCGCCGCAGTCGGTGGCAGTTTCATCACCCATGCACTATCAGCATCAGCCAACACCGCCACCAGCGCTTCCGGCTCAAGCCTAGCCCAGGGGCAGCAAGCACAGCCCAGTTACCAGCAAGGGCAGGAGATGGAAAACGAGACTAGCGCAGTCAACAACATACTTCTGTCAAAAGGCCACATTTTTGCCATCACAGGCGGATCCAACATGGAGAACGAAAGCAAAAGGGCGAGAAAGGACTATCATCGAAGAGTCCAGACGGTATCACCAAGGTTTCTGCTGAATAGGCCAGCTTGGTCGCTAGCGCCGATATGTTTCGACGAGTCGGATTTCAAAGTTCGTGATTACCCACATTGTGACGCTTTCGTCGCCACGGCCAACGTGGCCGACTTCACCTTGCACAACATCTTGATCGACACTGGAAGCTCAGCAGAAATTTTATTCGTCAAAGCTTTTGAAGCGATGGGATTTGACAGGCGCACTTTGGACCCCGCAGGTAATTCGCTGTACGGGTTCGGAGGAAGAAAGATCGACGCCATCGGCAAGAAGCAAATCCCTGTATCTTTCGCCGAAGGGGAGAGAGTCCGCACCGAAACACTGACATTCGACATAGTAAACATGGACTACCCATACACCGCCATTCTCAGCAGAGGTTTCACCAACAGGTTTAATATCGTCATCAAGCAAAGCTATTTGTGCATGAAAATGCCATCTCCTTTCGGCATTATCACTGTACATGGAGATCAGCAAGCCTCTAGAAGAATTGAGGGAAGACCAACCCCAGGTTACAGTCTTATAAATGAGGTGGCAAACAAAGACGAAATGCAAGCAATCACCGAAGAGCACGCTATCATCAGCCCGTCGGAGTGCAAGGTCGGGGCAGCTGAAGAGACGATAAGGATTCCACTCGCGGTTTCCAGGCCCGAAAGAACCATGCACATTGGGTCAAGCATGCCGAAAGATGAAAGGAACGCTTTGGCATCTTTCCTCGCGAACAACGGCGACATTTTCGCTTGGTCAGCAAGCGACTTGTAAGGAGTTAGCATAGATCTCGCCCAGCACAGTTTGAACGTCGCAAGCGGCGCCAAGCCCAGGAAGCAAAAACTCAGAAAAATGTCAAACGAAAGGGCAGACGTGGCGAAAGCCGAGGTGCAGAGATTACTCGACGCGGGGGTAATCCGACCAGTCCAGTACCCCGAATGGCTGGCGAATGTCGTCTTGGTGAAGAAGAAGAACAGAAAGTGGCGAATGTGCGTCTATTTCACCGACCTCAACAAGTGCTGCCCGAAAGATCCATATCCTTTGCCTCGTATTGACAAGCTAGTCGATATTGCGGCCGGTTGTGAAATAATGAGTTTGCTAGATTGTTTTTCAGGATATCATCAGATATGGCTTCACCCCGACGATGAGGAGAAAACCAGTTTCATCACCCCAACGGGCACATACTGCTATCGACGCATGCTGGAAGGGCTGCGCAACGCAGACCCAACTTTCTCGCGGATGACTGATAAGGTTTTCGAAAGTCAGAAGCAGAAGAACTTATTGGCTTATGTTGACGATATAGTGGTCAAGAGAGACAGGCAAGAGGATCATCAAGCAGACTTACTCGAGACTTTCGGCAACCTCCGAAAAAGCGGCTTGAAGCTCAACCCTGACAAGTGTATTTTCGGCATCAAAAAAGGCAAGCTCCTCGGTTGCCTGGTGTCGGCAAGGGGAATTGAAGCCAATCCTGACAAGATAGCGGCGATCATCAACATGCAACCGCCCTCAAACCAAAAGCAAGTGCAAAAGCTGACAGGGAGGCCCGCTTCTCTGAAAAGATTCATCGCAAGGTCCGCTGAAAAAGGGCTGCCATTTTTCAGAACTTTGCGTAGCTCCGATCCTTTCGATTGGGGAGAAGAGCAGCGGCAGGCTTTCCAGCAGCTAAAGGAGTACCTGACAAAGCTAACCACATTATCCAAACAGTCGTCGGAAGTGACGCTTTTGTTGTATCTCACATCATCTCACACCACCGTAAGCGCAGTACTGGTGGAAGAGAGGGAACACAAAAACAAGATGACGCAGTTCCCGATCTACTTCGTCTCTGAGGCCCTTTTGGGAGCAAAACTGAACTACTCAAAGCTCGAGAAGATAGCATATACGGTGGTAATGGCTTCTAGGAAACTAAAGCACTACTTTCAGTCTCACCACATCATAGTCCTATCAGCTCAGCCTTTGGAAGCTTTGTTCCGCAACAACGAAGCTATCGGCCGAATTGGCAAGTGGGCGGCGGAGCTAAACGAATACGTGATCGATTTCCAACACTGATCCGCAATCAAGTCGCAGGCGTTGGCGGACTTCATAGCAGACTGGACTCCCGTGGCTTTCGACACTACTCTTGAATTCGAGGAGCCCGTATGGACAGTAAATTGTGATGGCGTTTGGGGAATGGTCGGGGCCGGAATCTCGGCGATCCTTATCCGACCAAGAGGACCGAAGGTCAGATTTGCCGCAAGGCTACAATTCCTCACAACCAACAACACCGCCGAATATGAAGCTGTGCTGTTGGGATTGCGAAAGCTCCGAGCAATCAGAGCGAGGAGATGCATAGTCAAGTCAGATTCCCAAGTCGTCGTTGGTCACGCCGAAAAAGACTTCACAACAAGAGAACCGGAGTTAGCTAAGTATCTGGCAGCGATCAGAAGAATGGAAAAGTATTTCGCGGGCTTCACCTTTTGCCACATTCCAAGAGCCGAAAACACAGAGGCGGATGAACTGGCCAAAGCTGCAGCACAAAATCTGCCATTACCACCAGACGTGTTCTACCAAATCCTTTCGGCTAAAGCTGTGAAAGAAGAGGAAGATCATCCAAGTTCGGTGCATGCTATTGTCAGTGATGACTGGAGATCGTAGATATTCGCGTACCTAGCCGGAACATACGAGCCAGAATCTAGGAAAGACGCCGAAAGGACGGCTAGCAGAGCGAAAGGTTACTCAATCATTGGAGAGCAGCTGTTCAAAAACGGGATAACAACCCCCCTTCTGAAATGCATAAGCAAGCGTGAGGGCATTCAGCTGCTCAAAGAAATGCACGCCGGAATGTGCGGAGCACACAGAGGGCCTCATGAAATAGCGCACAGAGCAATGAGGCAAGGATTCTACTGGCCTTCCGCCGCATCAGACGCCAGGGAGCTGGTCAAATGTTGCAAAGGTTGCCAGATGTTCGCCAAAAACTAGAAAGCCCCAGCAAATGAAACTACGTCGATAGTACCGACCTGGCCCTTGCAGAGATGGGGCATTGACATAGTCGGCCCGTTACCGGCAGCTCCGGGCAATCTGCGGTTCGCAGCGGTCGCTCTCGAGTATTTCACCAAGTGGGTAGAAGCGAAGGCCCTTGCAAGCATAACCTCTACCTCCTTAACCAAGTTTGTCTGGCAGAGGATAATTTGTCGTTTCGGCGTTCCCTCCTTCATCACTTGCGACAACGGGTAACAGTTCGACTGCGCCGAATTTAGGAGTTTCTACGATGAACTCAGCATCAAGCTCAATTTCGCCTCAGTAAATTACCCGCAAGCAAACGGGGCCATCGAGAGAGCGAATGGCCTAATCTTTTCGGCAATATCAAAAACCTTGTACGACTCGCCGAAAGTCAAGTGGGCCAACACCCTAACAACAGCTCTATGGGGACACAATATCTCACGATCCAGAGCTACCGGCTTCACCCCGTTCCGATTGCTCTACGGCGAGGAAGCAGTCACTCTGAAAGAGGTAAAACTGGGTTCATTCCGGACCGAAATGGCTCCAGTAACTCTGGAGCAAAGGCACCTCGAACTTGACACCATCGAAGAGGTAAGGCTGCAAGCCGCAGACAATCTTGAAAGATACCACGCCAAAACAAAACACCACAGGGATAAGACCATAGTCCGAAAGGACATCAAGCCTGGAGACATGGTCACCATTCGGTAGCCGGACAAGCAAGGTAAGCTGCAGTCATAGTGGAAGGGTCCATTCATCGTGGCAAGCATGGCAGTGCCCAGGGTATTTCGGTTGCTAAACGATAAGGGCAAAGAATCAGCCCACACATGGAACGCAAGCAACTTGCGCCGTTTTTACCCGTAATTTACCCTTTCGAACATTGACGTGAATTCCCTTTCTCTTCTTTCAACATTTTTGTAATCAAAGGTCGGCTGCACTCTTTTTCCTCGCCGGGGAAGCCCTTCAGTGGGGTGCAAGGTTTTTTAACGAGGCAGCCGAATGTAATCGCTACATTGCGAAAATAACCGTAATCCCCCTCAAAAAACATCGCGCGGCTTGCTAAAGGACGAAGTCAACCAAGCTTAATGTTGAGACATTCGTCGTTAAAATCTGATGAAAGAGAATGTCGGGGAGGTGGGCGAAATAGATCCCTCACATCCACCGACAATCTCGAAAGCCTGTGGGCTATATAAAAACCGGCCTTCCGACAAGGCAAGAGGGCGGATCGAAAGCCTACGGGCTCTACAAAAACCGACCTTCCGACAAAGCGAGAAGGCGGCGCGAAAGCCTGCGGGCTATACAAAAACAGACCCTCCGACAAAACGGGAGGGCGGATCGAAAGCCTACGGGCTCTACAAAAACTGACCTTTCTGACAAAGCGAGAAGGCCGAACGAAAGCCTGCGGGCTCCATGAAAACCGACCTTCCGACAAAGCGAGAAGGCAAGACGAAAGCCTGCGGGCTATACAAAAACCGACCCTCCGACAAAACGGGAGGGCGGCTCGAAAGCCTGCGGGCTCTACAAAAACTGACCTTCCAACAAAGCGAGAAGGCGGAACGAAAGCCTGCGGGCTATATACAAAAACCGACCTTCTGACAAAACGGGAGCGCGGAACGAAAGCCTGCGGGCAATACAAAAACCGACCCCCCCCCCTCGAGCGAAGGGGGAGAACGGTAGCAGAAACCAAGTTGAGTAGCTCCCGCGGTGCAGCAAGAAGGACAACCGACAGGCCCTAGCAAGCCGTAAGAAGCATAAATGCCATGCTACCCCTTCACCTACCAAAAGCTCAAAAGTACAGCCAGGGCAATAAATGCAGTTCGCCCACAACAATATAAAAAGGCACCAAGGTGCAGGCACCCCAATCATCCAAATCTACCAAACCTTTCCAAGCGTTAGTCCTGAAAAAGCCCACAGAAAATCAGACTGCGAATGGGAAGCATCAGGAATCCCAGTCCCACTTTTATGATTGTGTCATTGACCTCGTGTTTAGATAGTATCACCAATCCAATAACTGTAGGCAAGAGTCTGGCCAGGTGGCATGTCTCGCGAAAACTGCACCTAGGAGGCGAGCCAATGCAAGCTCACTGCCATGCGGCTCCAAGAGCAATATCGTAATCATAGTCGTTTGTAAGCCGCACACGTCGCATTTGCAAAGGCAATTTCGTCAACGGGCACATCTTTACTACCGAGCGAGGGGCTCGCAACGAAAGCACCCTCGCGCGAATGCTAACGCCCCTCGCTTAAATAAGTGGGGGCGGGCGCATCTTTACAACTGGCCAAGGGGCTCGCAACGAAAGCACCCTCGCGCGAATGCTAACGCCCCTCGCTTAAATAAGTGGGGGCGGGCACATCTTTACAACCGGCCGAGGGGCTCGCAACGAAAGCACCCTCGCGCGAATGCTAACGCCCCTCGCCTAAATAAGTGGGGGTGGGCGCATCTTTACTACCGGCCGAGGGGCTCGCAACGAAAGCACCCTCGCGCGAATGCTAACGCCCATCGCCTAAATAAGTGGGGGTGGGCGCATCCTTACTACCGGCCGAGGGGCTCGCAACGAAAGGATCCTCGTGCGAATGCTAACGCCCCTCGCCTAAATAAGTGGGGGCGGGCACATTTTTACTACCGGCCGAGGGGCTCGCAACGAAAGCACCCTCGCGCGAATGCTAACGCCCCTCGCCTAAATAAGTGGGGGCGGGCGCATCTTTACTACCGGCCGAGGGGCTCGCAACGAAAGCACCCTCGCGCGAATGCTAACGCCCCTCGCCTAAATAAGTGGGGGCGGGCGCATCTTTACTACCGTAGAGGGGCTCGCAACGAAAGCACCCTCGCGCGAATGCTAACGCCCCTCGCCTAAATAAGTGGGGGCGGGCGCGTCCTTACTACCGGCCGAGGGGCTCGCAATGAAAGCACCCTCGCGCGAATGTTAACGCCCCTCGCCTAAATAAGTGGGGGCGGGCGCGTCCTCACCACTGGCCGAGGGGCTTGAAACAACAGCACCCTCGCGCGAATGCTACCGCCAAACGACTGCATGCCTGGTGAACGCTTAAAAGTTCAAAGTTCGCTTTTCCAAAAAATATGCGCACATGCAAACATTGACATCAGCGAAAGTGCAAAAAGTCATAATAGTCACCTTCTTTACATCCAGCTTTTAAACAAGTTTTTACAACGCACGCATACTCGCGAATTACTTCAGCGAGGGAAGTAAAATACTGTAACGCCGTGTATCCAGCGAAACCACGGCCTCTTCGGGCTCCACCTTAACGGGTGGGGCACCTTCGGATCCCGTCGGCGCACGCGTTGCCTCGCGCCGTCTCTGCCTCACCTCAAGCTCACGCCGATCAAAGTTTTCATAAAAAGCACGCAAACGCTCCTCCGTGCGCCTAAGCTTCTTAGCGCGCTTGTTCATGTAAGACGAAAGTGATGCCATTGGAAACCTAGAGCGAAAGCTCCTCCACAAATCACCCCCAACACAAAAATCACCCGACCTAATCATTAACGGGCAGATGTCGAGAACGTCTGGTGTTCCCGCATCGGCACACTGTTCAATACAATAGTCCAGTTTAAGTTCCAAGGTCATGCGAACCAACAATCACCGACAATTACAATCGACGCATAAAAAACAAGCCCTATTTAATCAGCTACCACGTCTTGGGGAGCACTCGCGTCGTGGGAAGCAGCGGCGGTCGAGCTCCCGGGGACCTCCTCATTCGGCTGGGACGGGCTCGCCTCATCCTCTGGCTCTGCTTCACGCGCTCGCTTCTCCGCGATGTAGTCCGAAAACACCTTTCGGATGTGCGCCTTCTCTTCCGGAGTTTGCACCAAGAGCAATAGTTAAGAAGAAAAATCATAAACAAAAGCAAAAAAGATAAGAAGCGATAGCAAAGAGAAGAGTCAATCGAAAGCAAAAACAATCGTCCAAAGGTACCTTCCCGCGGCCCATGGCGGATTGCATGAGCGACATATCGTTCCCCCCCGCCATCCAAAATTCGTCAAAAAACTTCTTGCCCAGAACTTTCGCCGGCCCAGGAGTCCGCCAGTAGTAGTCCACTTCCTTAACCGGAAGGTCCGCAATATGCGAACACCCGGCGTCGACAAGGCTATGACCTATCGCCTTGATGCCAGTGATAGCGGCGTAGTCTCGGCCAAGGGACATGTGACCCTCCAGCGACTCCATCTCGGAGCGAATCCAACCAATGAGGTCCTCAACGTTGCGCTCTGAGGGACCTTCCGCCTCGACGCCAATGCTGTGAAGGCATTAGCGGAAGCGGGACACAGCCTCCCCAGCGGAAGCAAGGAGAGCTTCATCCTTGCTAGCCTGATCAGCCCGTAGCTGCGAAAGCTCCGGCTTGAGGTTTTCAACTTCTTTTTGGCTCGCCTTCCGAGACGCACGCTCGTCCTCGGCCCTCTTGGTCTGTGCTTCGACGTCAGCGACAAGTTTCTTCAGCTGAGTGTCCAGCTCCTACTTCTCGCGCTCAACCTTACGAATGTACAAGTCACTTTGGTTGCTGTGGCTGCGAGCGAGGATGGCAGCCTGCGAATGTAGGTTAAACCAAATGAGGGTCAAAACGAAAGCAAGACCGGGACATACGCGAAACTTTGAGCAAAAGCAATCACTTACACTGGCCAGGTGAAACGATAGAGCGTCGTTCAGTTTCGCACTGCTGACCTTCAGAAGGTCCCTCTCGATCTCTAGTGCAACGAACGCTTTTTGTGAAAACTCCACAAACTTGTTGGCCTCGTCGCTTCTGCCAGGAAGGATCCCCGCCCGCCGGTAGTCAACTCGGCAGGCGAGTTGAGCATCTGAAGCTGCACCCAAAGAACATGCAACGCGATAAGATTCCTCTCTCGCGTCGTCAGTTTCGCTCGACGAGCTCAGGCCGGTGTAAAAACGCGGATTCTGGTAGTCCGAAGGCACCCCGTCGATAATCAGTCGCCCGTAGCCGAGAAGTTGTCCCTCCACCATCTCTTGCGACAGGCGAATGCATCGCGGCAGAAGCTGTGACTTACCTCTATCTGCAGCAGTTGGAGCCGGCATGCTCCCAGATCCGGTCCTCCTTTCGCCCGGGGCCGCCGGTTCGACGACGGTCCGAGCAGCCGGCTCGGCGCATGTCGCTTTTGGCCTCTTGGCTTGACGTTCCGACGCCTCCGGCTGACCCGAAGCTTTCCGCGAGCCAGGCTTCGCAAAAGTTGGAAGGTCAGCCACGGAAGCGTCATTGTCGAAAGCCGAGGTCGAAAGACGCACATTCAGCCTTTTCGGAGCCATCTCAGCGGTGGAAGATGCGCTCTAGAGAAAAAGGAAAAAAACAAGAGGATTACATGCAAATCGTGAGTCTAGGAAAGGAAAAGCGTGGGCGAAAGAAAGAACAAAACCCAAAAACAAGCCAAAAAGCAAAAAGGCAGAGAGACTAACCACCCTCGGATGATCAAAAGGATCAACGTCGGGAATCGACTCCAACGCTCCCCCTCGGCTCTTAAGCATCGGTTTCGCGATTAGGCTCCCGATGCGAATGTCTTCAAGTTTAGCACTTTTTCGCCGCGGGATCACACCGCTCCGCCCTCCTTGCCGAGCCACGGCCTTGCCTTTCGCTTTCGCATTCTCGACCTCTTCCTTGCTTTCATCAACCAAAGGTCTTTCGGCATAATTGACGCCCATCGCATCGAAAGCTCGGTTCAAGCGACGACTGCGGCCGAGGTTACCGAGCTGAAACTCGCTCTCCTTTCGCAAGTATGGCCCACAAATCTTACTCGCTTCACTTTCAATATGCTTCACATAAAGATCATGTTCAGCATAGTTCACGGGCATCTCAAGCAGCAGAAGGGGGCCTCGATACCCGTCCTTGTCCGAAAAGACCTCGAAGGAAGTCCCGCTGCATAACGGGTTCATCCCGATCGCCATCCACTCCTCGACCAGATCACGGCTAATCTAAAATCACGCAGTGAGCGCGAAAGCATCCCCGCACCGAACAGCTTCTTCGTCGTTAAGCACGACGGGAGGAAGGTGTCTTCCGAGGCATCTCTCCAAAAGCGAAACAAGCGGGGAGCCCTTCTTCTCCCCCTTGCTCATCTCAGCAACGACAGTTTCTTCTAAGCAAACGCGATAGTAGAACCAGAAGCGATTCCAATCTGGCCATTTATTCCGATAGGTGAGCGAAATGGAAACACTGCCCCGGGTCTTCCGCGGAACAAAGTTGACGCATCCGATTTCGCTAGGCAGTTTGCCCCCAGGAAAGGGTCGTCCACTTTTGTCGGTCGACGATGAATGTCATAAAACCGCACGAAAACGTCCGCCTGCGGCTTGCAATCAAGCATCTTCATAGCGTGCGCAAAAACGCTGAGTCTGACGAAAGCGTTGGGCGTGAGCTGGTGGAGCTGTATTTCAAACCCCGAAAGGACGTCCGAGACAAATTCTTCAAGAGGGAAGTCCAAACCAGCGACGAAATAGTCCCGAAAGACAATAGCTTTGTTGGGCCGCGGGATGGGCACCTCTTCGTCCCCAGGGATACGATAATTCGCTACAAGGTCTGCCCTAACAAGCCCTTTGCCGGCCATCGCTTGCAAACCGGCGGTCGTCATTCGCGAAATACCATGATAGAAAGAGCAGTCCGTGGGCACAGAAACCAGGCCAGAGTCACCGTCGTCAGACAAGCTCCCACTGTGACCTGGAACTCGCGGAGCACCTCCAGATCCAATGGACACTTCAATGCTATGTTCGTGGTGAGAGGACTCGAAAGCGCTAGTACTTTCGCTAGATGAGCGCGAGGTCGACGTCGAGCTGGAAGACGCCATCTAACATGGCGCGAAAGACAAATAAACAAACAATGCATGCGAAAGGAAGAAAGAAAAGGGGAAGCATAGAGGCGGACTCAAACAAACTTAAACAACCGGGTTGCAGGGCATAAGCCGAAAAGAAACAGAGACAAGAGAAGAGAACTACGCACCAAAGCTATCACCCAGCGAAAGGTCGAAGCAGAGACCAGCAGCTTTCGCCAAAAGCGAACGACGTGAGGCGAATGACGTCAGGCTTCGCGAGAGAGAGGCAACGGGTACGGAAATGCGTCAACTGGACAAGTAGCCTCCATGCCCGAAGCCCCCACGCTTATATACGAGCAGCCAGGGGTCGGTTTTCGAGGACACGAAAAAACGCCTGGGCACGGGACTCGAAGCGTCGCAATGGCGCGCCATTAAGGTACACGGTTTTCGAGGAAAACGAAAAGACACCCGAGCACGGATAACGGAGCACGGCAACAGCTCGACGGGCATGACACGATTTTAAGGGTGACAAAATACTCCATTTTTTTAAAAAAAACTTGGCTTCGAAACGAAACAAAGTTTATTGGGCGGGCGTAGGCGCCAGGCGAAAGGTCACGATCGAACTTCGCGAGCTTGTAGATTCGACCATAAGGGGCTAATGTTGGGGTGGCACCTAGACGACTGGCACCTCCGGCCCGCTGGTCCGAAAGACGGCGAAGTTTTCGGGCGAAAGGTAGCATTCGCGCGAGAGCTCACGCTTTGGCTCGAGGATCAAAGGGAGGCAGAGCGTTCACGCAAAAGGTAACATTCGCACAGAAGCACGCCTTTCGGCTCGTGGAAGGTGGAGCGTTCGCGCGAAAGAAAGCATTCGCGCGGAAGCACGCATGTTCCTTCGGCTCGGGGGACCAGAGCGAGACGAGGATTTCGTGCTGAAGGGACCGTTCGTGCGAAAGGAACAACATTCAGACGTTTCCGGCGGGATGTTCCGTCATTCGACTTGGGTTTTTCGTATATTTTCACAGGTCGCCGAAAGCCTGGGTCAAAGGGAGCAGGCCCACTGGTCAGGAGGAGGAGCCGAGGGACGCCGGGCCCGTCAGAGGATGAAGTTACGATGACGCCCCTCGCACCAGAAGAGGCAGTGCGCAGCCACGGGGTAGTTGCGTAGGGCCTCATTGTAATTGTAACGGAGTGGTTGGAAAGGGCAACTTTATACTTTCAGGCTGATCTAGATTGATATAAAAAGCTCCCCGCCTCCCGAGGGAGGGGGGGAGAACACTGTTCACTTTGCCAGATTTTCTCTTTTTCCACGCTTACTTCCGCTTTCGCTCCGTGCTTTCGCTCACGCGACAATCCGCTGTTTCAGGATCTCAGTCCAGAAACAACAATACACTTGGGTCTAACAATCAATAATATAACCATATCCAGTTGACTTATCCATATTTTAGTTGAACCTTAAACATCACATGGAGTTGCATTGTGGTGAAGCTCGACATAGTTTCCCACTAACCGGGGGAGACGGTGACTCGAATCGAATTACAAACCAGCTAGCGAGAAACCTTTAATACAAACCCACACTTTTCCCATCGGGTCCATGCATTGGTTCACCGCTCGATACTGTTCGTGGTGGTAATCATCATGGTTCAAGCACGGACCACCCAATTAGAACTATACGATGGCCATTCCAAGGCAGATCGTGTTTCCATACTAGAGGGTGCGACACGGGTTGAGACCGGCCCGAACAGCGTCTAACCGGCTTCGGGGTCGGAGATTACAGCACTGACAACCCTAAGTAAAAGGGCGCTTTCAGAAATGAGCGAGGGCCAACATCGATACAAACCTACACGATCCAACGGACGAACTGCCCCCAAGTTCTAACTTGGTGCCTTGCCTTCTAGTTGACCGTATTTCATTACTACTCAGGTTCTTTTTCACGATAGCAAATATAGCCAACCGTGATCCGGTAGATACCCACAAGGGGTATTACGAAAACATCCTTAACTACTTCTTTTATTAAGTAGGCTAAGCAATTCTATATGGTAATAACTAACAGGATAACAAGGCAGGTATGATCAATAATCAAGGAATGGTAATGCAACAAGTAGGATTCAATCAACTCCTATACCTAATGCTGCACAATATAAAATACTCAATTAAATTAATTATAAATACTGGGAGACTTAGAATGCTCCGGGGCTTGCCTTGGGTGAAGACCCATGCCTTGTGGGAGGGGCACTCGGGAAAGTTAGTCTCTACTGCGGGCTCGGCTTCCTCGTTCCTGGGCACTTCCGGAATCTCCTGCTCGACGTTTGTCTCCGGCTCTTGCTCGGTTTCCGGGGCTGTCGATCCTATTGCAATGTGGTATATAAATAAATAATGCGGCGTGCAATTATGGTGGTATGAACTGAAAGCATTTCTTGCAAACCAACAAACCCAACTTGTTGAACCACTTTTTACATTGAGGAAAACAATTAATTACCACATTAAACAAAATCATTATTTTTACTATTTATTCCTATTATTAATTCAAGAGATCTAGGTTTGAACAACAAGTACATTTTTCTGAACTCAAAAAAATCCACAAAAATTCCAGTATGCAACTTACACTTACTGGACCTTACTGCACAAATTTCACTGAGATATAAATTGCCGAACATCAGATACAAAAAGATGAAATAAACTGTCCAAAAGGTGCTTTGAACTAACTTTTCTTACGAAAAGTGTCAAACAGCAGATTTCATATTTTTCCTAGCTTCATCTACCTATAACCACTCTACTGCAGAAAAAAATTACTACCAAAGCATGAACACATAACTCTACACAAAATAAACAAGTTTATTTCAAAATAAACCCTTTGAACTGCAACCCTGCTGAAAAAGGGTGCAATCCTTATTTTCATATTTTTCCCAGATTGTACTCCACATTTCCTATTTATCAAAAAAGTTCTATGAACAGAAACATTATATTCTTTTCCGCATGAATTTTCTAAAGAAAACACAGAAAAACATATTTGTACTGTAACTCCTTATTTTCCCATACAATGACCTATGCCTAGCATTTTTCTCATCTTGAACATAATACACAGAGACTACATAAATTTTCCCATATTTTATCTTCACATATATTTCAGTTTAACAATTATTTTTAGAAAAATAGCTAAAAAGGAATTTAAATCTAAACAGATACTTTTTTAACAGAAACAAGCCCTCATGTATTTTTCACAGATACATAATCTGATAAGAATCCTACACAGTTTTGCCATGAATTAATTCAACCAAAACATATAAAACTATTTATTTAACATAAAGCACATAAACTGAATTAAATAAGAACGGTGCAATAAACTTTCACCAAAAATACTTTTACATTTTTCCCTGGTAGATCTACTCATGAACAAGTTTACAAAACTAAAAGCACCTTATTTGGATCATTAAAACGTGCTACACAAAATAAACAAGCTTTTCTAGAAAATAAAAGGAAAAAGAAAAACATTTGAAAACTCCCGACCCAACTTGCGTAGACTCGGCCCATGGACCACGAGCGGCTGACGTGCAGGGCCAGATGGGTCAATGGACCCACTTGTCGGTCAGAGCAGAATAGAAGAGGGGTTTGACCGCGCGGTTCTCGCCGACGGCGAGGTCGCGCGGCGGTGAGGTGGTGCTTGGCGAGCTCGTCTCGACGAGGCGGATTGAGTGGTGGGGTTGGTTTGGCCAGAGGACGGCCGTAGCTCGTCGGCGGTGAGCCATGGTGGGTGGCAGCAGCGGTGTGGCTTGGCCGCGCCATTTCCGGCGATCGCCAGCCAAATTGGCGGGTACTAAAGCTCAAGCGAACCCTAGAAAGAAAGGCTAGGGGGTTGGTTTGGCTGGTGAAGCTCCAGAGGAGCCTGGTTACGTGTGAGGGCCATGGCGGCGCCCATGGCACTCGGCCGGGGAGAAGAGGGAGTTAGGGAGCGGTAGAGACCAGGTAGGAGCGTGTTCTCACCTTGCCTTTGCTCGGTGAGGCTGGTCGGTGAAGGAGGGAGGCGGAGAAGCTCTGGTCGGAGGAGAACGGCCTCGAGCTCTTGGCGGCGTCAATGGCGGAATGGTGGATGGGAGAGAGGAGAAGAGCACGGGAGCTGGGCGATAGGGAGAGTGGACGTGCGAAATGGCGGATGGGGAAGAGGAGAAGAGCGCGGGCGGCTCTTGCTTCGACCGGTGGCGACCAGAGGTCGTGGCGGGGGCCACGGCGACGGCGTCGTGTGGCAGAGCGGCGGGAGCAGCGAGGCGGCGCGGCAGGCGAGGCGAGCGGTGACTGGCGGGCGAGGATCGTGGCGTGATCGAGTGGAGAAGATCGGGCGAGGAGTGGCCGACATGGATTCGGAACAGAGGAAGGCCGCCACGCGGCAATCCGGCCGGCGTACGGCGCGGCCGCGTGGTCGGGCGCTGGCGCGTCGCGCGCGAGAGCAGGCGAGGCAGGGGCGAGCGGGCCGGCGCGGGTGCGGGGCCGGCCGAAAGGCCAGATGGGCCGAAAGTGAAGCGCGGAAGAAAAGAAACTCTTTTTCTTTTTCAAATCTTTTTCCAAACTTTGACCATTTCAAAATAGTTTCAAAAACTCAAAACTAGACTTTGACCCAAAAATAAAAGTTGCTCAAAATAATTTTCTCTACAACTTTCATATAAGACACTTTTTCTGAAAATTATTTCCTCAGCCTTCACATAAATAAAGCCAATTTTGAGCCATAACTCATTTTTGTTCCCACATTTTTTATTATTAAACTATACTGAACTAGATCAAAGCATCAACATAGAAAGTGTTATACTCAATATTATCTATTTTATAAAATTATTTGCCAAGACAGAAATTTATTTAAATAATCAAGTCTTATTGAAACTAAATTTCAAATAAACAAGAAAAAGGCAAAATACTTCCATGCACATGGAATGATGCAATGCATTGCTTATGGAAATTTAGTAGCTAATGTGATTCCTAATGCAGTGCTTGACACTAGGGTGTCACAGCCCTTCCCCCCTTAAAGAAATCTTATCCCGAGATTTAGGTTACGTACCATTTTTTAAAGAAAGCGGGGTAATTCACGCGCAAGTACTCTTCGGTTTCCCAGATTGCATCATTGGGTCCATGATTACTCCAGAGAATCTTGTAAGTCTTTACTTCATGGTTATGAGTTACTCTGGTCTTGGTATCCAGTATCTCTTGAGGTTGTTCATAGTATTCCAGATCTGATCGGATGGCAACATCTGGAATTTGAACCTCTTCTCGTTCGGGTACCCGAAGACACTTCTTTAGCTGTGATACATGGAACATGGGAAAGATCGCACTCATTTTCGTGGGTAACTGCACTTCGTAGGCTACTTCTCCCTTTCTGGCTATGATCTGATATGGTCCCACATATCGGGGTGCTAGCTTTTTCTTAATTCCAAAACATTGAACCTTTCTCATGGGCGAGACCTTAAGGTAAACGTAATCTCCTACTTGGAATTCCAAAGGTCTTCTTCGTGTATCAGCATAACTTTTCTGTCGAGACTGCGCTGCCTTGATATGTTGCTGCACAGTTTGCACAATCTCCTCTGCATCCTTTACATAATCTGACCCATAAAATCCTCGATCTCCAGATTAGACCCAATTTACCGAGGTTCTGCATTTTCGTCCGTACAAAACTTCAAACGGTGCCATCTTTATACTTTCTTGATAGCTATTGTTATATGAGAACTCGGCTAGAGGTAACCATTTCTCTCATGATTCTCCTGAGGAAAGTACACAGGCTCTGAGGATATCTTCCAAAATTTGATTCACTCTTTCCGTTTGTCCTGCGGTTTGAGGGTGGTAAGCGGAACTTTGTACCAACTTGGTTCCTATCTCCTTGTGCAACTGTTCCCAAAAACGAGCTATGAACTGGGGTCCTCTGTCAGAAACAATCCTTTTGGGAATTCCATGTAACCTTAAAATGTTCTGAATGTACAAATTTGTATATTGGTGTGGTCGATATGTAGTCTTGACTGGTATGAAATGAGCCACTTTGGATAACCGATCCACGATAACCCAGATAGAATCATGTCTTCTTTGGGTGGTTGGGAGACCTGTGATGAAATCCATACTAATCTCTTCCCATTTCCATTCTGGGATTGATAGCGGTTGTAACAGTCCGGCGGGTTTCAAGTGTATTGCCTTAATCCTGCAACAAGTATCGCACTTCGCGACATAAGCTGCAACCTCTTTCTTCATCTTTGGCCACCAATACCTCGTTCTCAGATCTTGGTACATCTTACTACTTCCTGGATGGATAGACAATTTTGAATTGTGAGCTTCATTCAAAATTCTTTCTTTCAGTTCCGTATCCTTGGGAACAACCAACCTTTGATTATACCACAAAATCCCTTGCTCATCTACTCGGAAGTTCAACGAACTACTGGTTTCCAGTCTCTTCTTGATCTGACAGATTTCTTTATCGATCTTTTGCCCTTCAATGATATCACTTTCTAGGGTGCACTGTATGGTGATATTATTCAGCATAACGGGGTGTATAAGATTAAATCCATCTTCCAACAATGGTTGTAGGGAGTTGCAATGAGTTTTGCGACTCAAGGCATCTGCTACAACGTTCGCTTTTCCAGGGTGGTAATGCACTTCTAGGTTATAATCCTTGATCAACTCTAACCATCTTCTCTGCCTCATATTCAACTCTGGCTGAGTGAAGATGTATTTCAAGCTTTTGTGGTCTGTATATACATGACAAAGGTTGCCCATAAGATAATGCCTCCAAATTTTGAGTGCATGAACTACGGCTGCCAATTCCAAATCATGAGTTGGGTAATTCTCTTCATGTGGTCGTAACTGACGTGAAGCATAGGCTATGACTCTTCCATTCTGCATAAGCACACATCCAAGTCCAATCTTGGACGCGTCACAAAACACATCAAAAGGTTCCTCCAAATTTGGTTGAGCCAAAACGGGCGCAGAAGTCAACAAAGTTCGCAGAGTGCGAAATGTTGTTTCACATTCTGGAGTCCATTCAAACTTCTTGTTTTTCTGAGTCAGACGGGTCATAGGCTTTGCTATCCTGGAAAAGTCCACAATGAACCAACGGTAATATCCGACCAAACCCAAAAAGCTATGGACCTCAAAAACATTAGTGGGAGCTTCCCAATCCAAGACTTCCTGTACCTTAGAAGGGTCCACAGAGATTCCCTCTTCTGAAAGGATGTGTCCGAGAAAAGGTACCTTCTTTAACCAAAACTCACACTTGCTAAACTTAGCATATAACTTGTGCTCTCAAAGTCGGGTTAAGACGACTCGTAAGTGCTCAGCATGGTCTTGCTCATTCTCAGAGTATACCAAGATGTCATCAATGAACACCATAACAAACTTATCCAACTCAGGCATAAAGACGGAATTCATCAGATACATGAAATGTGCCGGGGCATTGGTTAGTCCGAAAGACATAACTATATACTCATAGAGTCCATATCTGGTGGAGAAATTTGTCTTTGGTATATCCTCTCTTCTGATCTTGATCTGATGGTATCCTGACCTCAAGTCAATCTTGGAGAACACTTTTGCCTTTGATAACTGATCAAACAAGACGTGGATTCGGGGTAAGGGATACTTGTTCTTTATAGTTACTGCATTCAGAGGTCTATAATCCACACACATCTTCAACGTTTTGTCCTTCTTTTTCACGAAGATGGCGGGACATCCCCAAGGTGATGAACTAGGACGTATCAAACCTTTTTTCAAAAGCTCTTGCAGCTGGGTTTTGAGCTCGGCTAGCTCGTTAGCTGGCATCCTATACGGCCTCCGAGAAATAGGTGTCGTTCCAGGAATTAACTCTATAGTAAAATCCACATCCCTATCCGGTGGTAGTCCTGGCAACTCATCAGGGAAGACATCTGGAAACTCACACACTATCGGGATCTCAGCTATCTGCTATGCCATGATATTGAACAACACTCCTATCTCATGGGGGTTTCTGGGTAACTTGAACCGGAAAGAAGACCCGTTCCGAGGACTAACCATGGAAACTACTCACTCTGTGATGTCAAGATTGACCTTCCAGAGTTTCATCCAACTCATACCCAAGATTACATCCAAACCTAGACCAGGGATTACTATGGGATCCACTATGGCCTTTTATCCCCAAAAGTCATTTCCACTCCTTTAGCCATTTTACGGGCAGAGAGAATAGCTCCGGCGGAACTTATTTGGTATCCCCGATCCAACTCTACTAGCTCGAGATTACTTCTTATAGCAAAATTCTCACTTACGAAAGAATGCGATGCTCCAGAATCAAACAACACGACTGCGGGGTATTGATTAACAAGAAACGTACCAGCGGTGACAGGCTCTCCTTCTGGCACTTCCTCAACGGTGGTGAAATGCACATTGTCTGTGCGAGGTCGAGGTTGGTTGTACTGCTTCTTCGGCTGGGGGCATTGACGTGACAGGTGTCCGGTCTGACCACAGTTGTAGCATGGCCGAATCACATACGGGGTCTTGGGACCTCCCAAACCTCCTGCTTTGGCTTTGTTCTGCATCAGGGGAGCAGTGTAGGGCTTCTGGAAGCTTGGACGAGGGCGGTTGGTAGTTATCTTCCTCTGCGGGGGACGGAACCTTGCTCCTGCAACTGGCGGGTGATACGGGGTACGTGCTCCAAAAGGGGTCCTCTGCTGAGACGAACATCCTTCGTTTGCACGATGATGGGTCTCTGTCACCAGCCTGCTGTCATTGGCCTCTTGGTTCAAGCAGTCACTGACAAAGTCACTGAAGGTGGTGCGGTGACTGTTGCCCATCTTGGAGAGCATGGTGGCATTCATGCCATGCTTGAAGCTTGCAATCTTCTTGGCTTCAGTGTTCACGAAATCCGGGGCATAGCGAGATAGGTTGTTGAAGCTATGGAGATATTCTGACATGGACCTGGTTCCCCGGGATAGCCTCATGAACTCTGTAACCTTCATTTCCATCAAACCACTAGGAATGTAGTGGTTGCGCATTGCGGTCGAGAACTGATCCCAAGTGACAGGTGCGTTGGCTGGTAGAGATGCACGGTACTGAGACCGCCATAAGCCTGCAGGTCCTTCCAACATGTGGGCGGCATACTCCGCCTTGAGCTCTTCGGTCAAGCGAAGTAGGCGAAACTTCTGAGTAATGGAGTTGAGCCATTCATCTGCCTCGAGTGTTTCGGTGGCTTCCTTGAACACAGGGGGGCGAGTGTCCAAGAAGTCACGGTATGAGCTGTACTGGTTGGGTTCTGGTCCTTGACGCTGCTGATGCTGTTGCGCTGTGTTGTTGGCGATATTACGGAGGGTGGCCTCCATATGCCTCTGCATCTCCTCCATGTTCCTTTGGCTGCCCAAAAACTGCCCGAAGAACGCTTCCGGCGTCATCGGCGGCGGTGGGGGTGGTGGCAGATTCTCCTCCTGCCCTGACCCTTGTCCGCGCTGGCTGCGGGTGTGTGCCGGTATCTGCATTTCCCATTAATGTGCAATAATTAGGTGATGTCATATTGATTATGAATAAATAATGTGCTGCACGAAATTCGAAAATTTAGCACACGACCAAGTATAATTACTCAATTCCATAAAACATCACAGAATAATTGCTCGAAAAATAAGACACAAACAATAGATTTCCATAAAAGGTGCCAGATCGAAATCTGGACTTTGTCCAAACGCCGTACATGCCATCATACAACTTAAACATAAAACTAACACATGTCTGGGTTACATCAAAAGCGATCAAGCTCAAGCGATACAAAAGAAAGAGACTCCTAGTAACTAGCGCTCAAGCGTCTCCGGCGGCGGATACGGCATCCTCCACATCAGCTCGATCATCGGCTCGTCAGCATGAGCCTCCTCCTCCGGGGGAACGTCGGGACTAAGGACTACTCCGTCCTGAGGCTCCTGGGCCTCGTCTGCAGGGGCCTCGTTAGCTGCTGGGGCGGCGACCTCCTGTGCCTGATGGTGCATCTGGTGGATCGCCTCGTGGAGCTGGTCGATGTAAGCCTGCTGGTCGTGCACCTGCTATATCAAGTGATGGGCACCCTCCCGAAGCTGGTCAAGCGCCGTGCGGGCTTCATCTCGCTGAAAGGCTGTCGTCAGGTACATCTGCTCAGCGACGGTCCTGGCGGTGCTCTCTGCTCCTGCTGTGGCACGGGCATCGTCACGTTCTAGAGTGACCTGGGGCAACCTCTCCTGTAGGCGGGCTACCTCGGAGTCAAACTCTTCCTGTAGCTTCCTCTTGCTCTGGTAGGTGGCGGTGAGGGTGAAGGACACGCTCTCCAGGCTGCGCTCCAAACTCTCACATACACCCACCAGGGCTCCGGTGGCGCTCATCGCAGACGTCTCCCAGTAGAACCTCTCCTCACTCCCTGTCAGAACTGACTCCAAAGTCTGCCTCCGGTGCAATGGAAAAGGTGATCCACGAGGGAACACTACTGCCATAACACTAGCAAGGTCAGCGGGGAAATAGGCGATGATGTCCTTCAGCACTAGGTAAGCTGCCATGTTGGCTCCATCCTTGGCACAACTACCTCTAGTGATCTCTGTCCATCCTGACCAATGGGGCTTGGCAGCCAAGGCCTTGACCTTGATCTGCACCATGACCAACGAGTCCTGCCCATAGATCTCCTTCTGCCAAGAGTGTGACACGCTAAGTGTCAAGCACTGTATTAGGAACTACATTTAGCTACTAAAATTCATGAGCAATGCATTGCATCATTTCATGTGCATGGAAGTGCTTTTTGCCTTTTGTTGTTTATTTGAATTTTTGGTTTCTATTAGACTTGGTTGTTCAAATGGATTTCTATCTTGACAATTAATTTCATAAAATAGAGAATATTGAGTATAACACTTTTCTTATTGATACCTTGACCTAATTCTATATAGTTTAATAATTAAAAATATGGGAACAAAATGATTTATGGCTCAAAAAATTGGCTTTATTTTTGTGGAGGTTGAGAAAATGATTTTTGGAAAATATGTCTTATATGAAAGTTGTAGAGAAAATTATTTTGAGCAACTTTTATTTTTGGGTCAAACCTAGTTTGAGTTTTTGAAACTGCTTTTGAGTGGTCAAAGTTAGAAAAAGAGTTAGAAAAAGAAAAAGGAAAAATGTTTTTCCCGGAGCTTCCCACCGGCCCAGTTGGCCTTTCGGCCCGCCTAGCGCCCGCGCCGGCCCCGCTCGCGCCGCGCTGCTCCCGCGCACGCTCGCCGCGCACGACGCGCCGGTCAGCCCGACACGGTCGCGCCGTACGCCGGCCGAGCCACCGCATGGCCGCTCCTCCCTGCCGCGTATCCGCGCCTGCCTATCATCGCCCGATCCTTCTCCACTCGATCACGCCACAATCGTGCGCGGCCACTCCCGGCTCGCCTCGCTCACTGCGCCCACGCCATCGCCGGTGCTCGCCCGCCCGCCGCGACGCCGTGGCCCCTGCCCCGCCACCGCGCCGCCGCCAAACCCGCAAGCAAAACCCCGAGCACCTCTCGCGCTCACCCCTCACTAGCCCACACACACACTCGCCACCCCGTTCGCTTTCCTCCCTCTCCCTTCCCTGCTCTCTCGTGAACGCTCGCGACGAACACCGAGCGCCCGCCGAGACAGCCCCTGCAACCCATCGCCGTTCCGACCCCTTCCGTTCACCACCGTCCAATCCGCCTCGCACCAAGCTCCGCCTTCGCCTCGCACACGCGGTGCGCGCGAAGAGAGCACCGGCCGAGCTCCACCACGCAGACACCAACACTTCCCCCTTTCGGTCGCCGTTGCCGCCGAAGGAGGGCAAGTGTCCGTTCTTCGTCAACTGAGCCTCCCGAGCCTTTCTTCTTCCTCGTCGAGCCCCGTCACACCAAAGCAAGGTGAGAACACCCTCCCGTCTCAACGCTACCATTCCCTACCTTCCGCGCTAACCCGGCCGAGCGCCATGGGCGCCGCCGTGGCCCGCACCCGTGACCGAGCTTCTCTGGAGCCTTTCGAGCCAATCCAACCTACTAGCTTTTCTCCCTAGGGTTCACTAGGCACGGCGCATCCGCCAATTTCACCGGCGACCGCCAGAGATGGCCTAGCCGAGCACCACCGCCACCACCGCCCGCCATAGCTCGCCGCCGACGAGCTACGACCATGCGTTGGCCAAACCAACACCCCCATCTGATCCGCCTCGTCGAGACGAGCTCACCAAGCACCACCCCACCGCCGGCGACCTCGCCGTCGGCAAAGAAACCCCGGTCAAACGTCGCCCCTGCTCTGCTCTCTCTGACCGTTGGGACCCGTTGACCGACTGGTCCCACGCGTCAGCCACCCATTGTCCATGGACTGAGTCTGTGTAGTATGGGCCGGGAAAGTTCAAATGTCTTTTCTTTTTGTTTTATTTCCCAGAAAAGCTTGTTATTTTTGTGTAGCACGTTTTAATGATCCAAGTTTTGTTAGCTTGTTCATGAGTAGATCTGTCATGGAAAAATATGAAAGTATTTTTGGTAAAAGTTTATATTACTGTTTTTATTTAATCCAGTTTATGAGCTTTTGTTTAGATAAATAGATTTATGCATTTTCTGGTTGAGATAATTCATGGAAAAATTTGTGTAGGTTTTTTATCATGTTATGTATCTGTGAAAAATGTATGAGACATTGTTTATATAGAAAAAGTATCTATTTAGGTTAAAGTCCTTTTTAGCAGTTTTCTTGGAATAATTATCAAAATGATTTGCATGTAAAAATAAAATATGGGAAAATTTGTGTAAACTCTGTATGTTATGAGTAAGTTGAGAAAATGCTAAGCATAGGTTGTTATATGAAAAATGAGAAGTTTCTGTACAAATGTACTTTTCTGTGTTTTTCTTAGAAAATTCATATAGAAAAGAAAATAATGTTTCTGATTCATGGAACTTTCTGAATAAATATGAAATGTGAAGGAGAATCCGGGAAAAATATGAAAAGGAGTTTGTCACCCTTTTCCAATAGGGTTGTAGTTCAAATGGGTTACTTTGGAATAAACATGTTTATTTTGTGTAGGTTGATATGTTCATGCTTAGGCAGTGAGTTTTCTACAGTAGACTGGTTATGAGTAGGTGAAGCTAGAAAAATATGAAAACTGCTGTTTGACACTTTTTATGTAAAAATCTAGTTCAAGGCACTTTTTGAGCAGTTTATTTCATCTTTTTGTATCTGCTGTTCTGTAATTTATTTCTTGCTGAAAATTGTTCAGTGAAGTCCAATTGATGTAAGTTACCTTCTAGAATTTTTGTGGATTTTTCTGAGTTCAGAAAATGTACTTGCAATTCAAACCTGGATTCTTTTGGATTAGTAAATAGAAAATAGATAAAATAATGATTTTGTTTTATGTGGTAAATAAGTGTTTTTCCCCCAATGTCAAAAGTGGTTCAACAAGATGGTTTTGTTGGTTTGCAAGAAATGCTTACATCTCATACCACCACATCTCGCACTCCGCATCAATTATTTAATTCACCGCATCAATAGGATCGACAGTTCCGGAGCCCAGCCAGGAGCCAGAGGCGAGCGTCGAGCAGGAAATCCCGGAGCTATCCCAGGCCGAAGAAGTCGACCCCGGACAAGAGACTAACCTGCCTGAGTGCCCCGCTCACGAGGCCTCAGTCTTTTCCCAAGGCAAGCCCCAGAGCATTCTAAGTCTCCTATTATTTACAATTAATTCAATTGAGTACTTTTATATTTGTGATGCATTAGGTATAGGAGTTGATTGAATCCTACTTACTGCATTACCATTCCTTGATTATTGATTAATATATGCCTTGTTATCCTGTTATCTATATATAATGTAGAATTGCTTAGTCTGCTAATCAAAGTAGTAATTAAGGATGTTTCCGTAATACCCCTGGCGGTATTTACCGGATCACGGTTGGCTATATTTGCTATCGTGGAAAAGAACCTGAGTAGTAATGAAATATGGTTAACTGGAAGGCAAAGTACAAGTTTGGAAACTTGGGGCAGTCCGTCCGTTGGATCGTGTAGGTTTGTATCGATGTTGGCCCTCGTTCATTTTTGAATGCGCCCTTTTACTTAGGGATATGTCGGTGCTGTAATCATCGACCCCAAAGCCGTTTAGACGCTATTCGGGATGGTCTCAACCCGTGTCGCACCCTCTAGTATGGAAACACGATCTGCCTCGGAATGGCCATCGTATAGTTCTAATTGGGTGGTCCGTGCTGTGAGCCGCGACGATTACCACCACGAACAAGCATCAAGCGGTTATCCAATGCATGGACCCGACGGGGAAAGTGTGGGTTGGTATTAAAGGTCTTTCACCAGCTGGTTTGGAATTCGATTCGAGTCGCCGTCTCCCCCGGTTAGTGGGAAACTATGGCGAGCTTCACCACGATACAACTCCATGTGATGTTTAAAGGTTCAACTAAAATGTGAATAAGTCAACTGGATATGGTTATATTATTGATTGTTAGACTCAAGTGTATGTAATAGTCCAGGTGCAAACCTAGTTAAGAGGTAGGTTTTAATTTGACTGCTCACTAAATATCATTAAATATTCCTTCTCTTAATTTGAGCTTTTCGCAACTAAAAGGTCCCAGCTCCACCAAAAGCCTTGCATACCCTTGGCGTCATTTATTTTCAGTTGGACGGGTAAGTCTAGCTGAGTACATTCCCGTACTCAGGGTTTATCCCATTGTTGCAGATGGCCAGGTCTACTACGGCTATTCTAGCTTGTCTCTTCTCCTCTACCCCCGTGAGGGTGACGAGGAGTAGGCCCAGGGCAGGGTCGTCCAGAAACTTCTTCTTTTCTTTTGCTGAACTGAGACTACTGGTGGCACATTATTTAAAAAGGGAGGAGTGAGTTATCAAACAATGTTTTATTTGGACCACATGTGTGGTGGTCGTGTTTCAAACTTATTTCAAGTTTCCGCACTTTTAAAAAACTCCGTATTGTAATAACTCTTTTATAATTCCGCACTCTGATGTTTAAATTCGGTTTCAATAATCGATGTTGTATCCTTACGAATGTGGTACTTGAACAATGTGATCCTGTATGTTGTATGATGTTTGAAATCCTTCGAGATTTCCGGACTACCGGGGTATATGGGTTCAAGTATGAGTCGATGTCAGACAGATTTGGCTAAGACGGTACTTGAGCTCTTATAATCAGGACGGTTCCGCCACAGCTGGTATCGGAGCATGGTTCATGTTATTGCATCCGAAAGGAGCTTTTTTCAAATAAAAAGGGGTATTTCAAAACTATTTTCAAAATTATTTTTATTAAGTGTGCCCAGTCTTGTCCTTAAGCCCTATACTAGGATTCAGGTGGCTTAACTGTTAATAAGGTTCAGGGAGATTGCTTCATGCTGGATCTTTATTTGCTGGTCCATTCTCTAGGGAAAGAGAATGCGTCGATTGCGAAAACATGCATAAAATGATTTTGTGAGATATGAGAGCATGACCGTCCAACCGTCGGTCTAGGGTGAGAGTTGTGTACTAGTATGTGCGAGCGTATGCAAGCACATACGAGAGTATCAAATGATGGGTATTTTTTCTGTTTGGTGCATGGTTTTTAGTGTTGGCTTCTATGCATTGTGTGCATATGGGCCAATATTCCGTGTTTTATCATTGGGATTTTGCTTGGGCTGAAATGAATCTTCTGCGGGTACACTAACTATGCGATCGAGTAGAACGTGTAGATAACGCATGAGAGATCGTTTTTGCCACCGACTAGAACGTTAGGACTTACGAGTCATTGTTAGTGAGTGAGAACGTAAGTACGATCATGCATCATGTTTATATTCTTGCACTTGCATTACCTCCCCTTAATTAAAAGTTGTCTCTTTTTCTATAAAAATTTGCTAACTAAATTATATACGTCTCACGAGAGTTCGAAACCCTTTTGTTTCTACAGATGGCTCGGACTAAGTTGACTGCTCGCAAGGCCACCGGAGGAAGAGGAGTCCCACGTCACCGTTTGGCCACCAAGTTGACCAAGAATACGTTCTTGTCATACTTCGGGTAGCCAACTATCCTTTGGAGGATTCTGCAGGCAGTGGGGTATGGTGCTGGACAGGAGCCCAGGTACTCATGGCAGAAGGAGATCTATGGGCAATATTCATTGGTCATGGTGCAGATCAAGGTCAAAGCCTTGCCTGCCAAGCCCCACTGGACAGGATGGACAGAGATCACCAGAGGCAGTTGTGCCAAAGATGGAGCTAATAGGGCAGCGTATCTAGTGTTGAAGGACATCATCGCCCGTTTCCTCGCCGATCTTGCTAGTGTGATGGCGGGAGTGTTCCCTCGTGGATCACCTTTTTTGTTTGTCGGGGGAACGCCAAAGGGGTACCCCCAATCAACGCAAACAAATAGGTTAAACCTAGAACACCAATTAATAAACCCAGCTAAGCTAACCTCCCAAGAAACCAGCCCCTCGGAGCCTGCAACGCTGGCACGCCACCAAGGAGCTTAGACTTGTCGAGACCTTACCGGCCACCTCCTGGTAGCCCACCCCTCGAACCCGCAACAGCTGTGCATCGCTCCTCGGGACCTCGCGTGGGGACCTCGAGCCCCTCCAGCATGATAGCCTATCCCTCGGGGCTCGTCTCGATCTAGGCCTCGAGCTGGATCCCAACCTCCACTCACCCGAGCCCTCAGCGCACGGGCTTGAGAGAGTGCGCCACTACCCTTCGAAGCCCTCCACGAGGAGGAAGCTTCCTGCTCCCTAACCCCATACCGCGCATTTAATGCACTCACCTACCCCCGTCACGTCCTCTGAGACGCAGCATGCGCCACAGTGAACCAGAGTCTGAGTCAAACCTCCTTTTCACCATAAGCATGGGTGAAAAGGCACCAGTACAGCACTGTTCAACCATACCCTGCACTGTGGCACGTCCCGGTCGCATCTCGAGACCTGGATTTCCGCTGTACGACAAGGTTCCCCGGAACTCGCCCATACTTGCGGGGCTCGAGCCCCCCGTAGGTGCCACCTCGAGGCCGGCTCCGCGCGCCCCTCGAGCCCTAACCGTTTTCACGCTATTGGAGGACAGGTACCCCAAGACCCGGAAGAGCCCCGCCGTGTCCTGTACATGTCGGAATGGGCGTTGTACGACCCCCACGCCGCCACGTCTCCACGCCCAGGATGGAGGCCACGCTCCAAGGATGCCTCAACAGCAACGCCCACGTCGGCTCCAGTGGCCCCGACAAGACAGGATTCCTACCCTACGCCATATCGAGCGCTGTACATATCTATCCTGTGTAAACCCTGGCCTCCTCTTATTCTATAAAAGGGGACGCCAGGGCCCTTCGTGCGAGAGAGAGGACAGACGCAGTCCAGTCCACGGCTACACAACTCCAACAGACACGTTAGAACGCACATACCCCACACACCCCTCACACGCGAGTCCGGACCCCAGTCTACGCTCGCCAAGCTTGTATTCGCCCCTGTACAAGCACTTAGGTGCAAGTAATACAAGAACCTCCTCCCCCGCTGGACGTAGGGCCTTCTTTGCCCGAATCAGGATAAATCCTTGTGTCATATTGCATCACCATCCAGGAAGAGAGCACGCGATCATATTATTCGTTGATGTCACACCCCCCTTTCCGAAACACCGACAGTTGGCGCGCCAGGTAGGGGCCTTCGCGTGTCGAGACGGTTTCTCACTGTTTCCTGGATGGCTGCTTTGACTCCTTCGTTCTCTGCCAGTGCTGTCATCTGGTTCGGGAGCCTCGAGTTCCGGCCACCGACAACGACAACAAGCTAACCTTGCTCTCCACGGAGGGCCCGAGTGGAAGGCGTGTCACACCACCCCGTGCGAGGAGCGTGGCACGTCGCCCACACCACCACGCGTCGCCACCCCTGACCTGAGCGCGCCGTCGTCGCCATCGTCGCCAGGCACACAGGCGGTGCCAGCGCGTACACCCACTTCCCCATGGCCGGCGCGGAGTTCCGAGGAGGAGCCTGCCCGACGCATGGCCGGAGACTTCCAGGGCGCGCTCGCGCCCACCCAGCGACTTCGCGTACCTCATTCGCACGGACCAGGGGCCAGGCCAGAGGCCTCCAAGCCGTGCACCGTTGACGCCACCCAGCCTCCTCCCGCACGGGGTGTACCGCGCTCAACGCCGGCGGTTCCCGTTCGGCCTCGACAACTCCGCCAGCCTACGCCCGCCAGCTCAACGAGCGCCGTCGGGACCGACCGCCGGCAGAGCAGGAGGAGCGCCCGGGCGTGCTACTGCAGGCCATGGCCAACCTAGAGATCGTCCGCCCCGCGCACGTCGACCGCGGCTTCTCGCGAGCCATCGAGCCACCCCGGCGAGCCACCGTCGGAGAATGGTACCGCGAGCTGCGGTCCTAGCATCTGCCAAGGCGGCACGCCGTCAACAGCTCTGACTCCGACGAATACGACTACCATGACCCCGACCTCTGGGATCCCACCAGGGAGTGCTTCCAACTCGAGGGGGTCATATGCGATACCGAGGACGAGGGCGACGACGGCAGGCCGGCGCTCGATCTAGAGGGCCCCAGCGACGTGGCCGCGGCAGGCGGATCACGTGTTCATGGGAGGAACGAACCTCCAGCACCGGCGCACCCGCCTCAGCACGACGACGACCGGGCGGCGCAACTCGCGCAGGTGCAGGAGGCAATCACCAAAGCCGAGGAAGAACGGTGACACCTGCTGTAGCTCCGGCAAACTCTGATGCAGGACCACCCCCCAGCCCGAGGAGCCGGAGCTCGAGGTCGGGCTCGAGAGGTCCACCGGCGGATCCTCGAGGACGGGGCACCAGCACAGCACCCCGAGGTATGCTTCCCTCCCGCGAGCAGCAGAACGTGGTGGCGGCGGCGATGATGCTCCGTGATCTACCCGCCGTCTCCAACCCTGACGCCAGGCGCATGCTTGGGGAAATGAAGAACCTCCTCGAGACAGCCGCTGTGCAGCAGGCCGAGAGCTCGGCGTCACGCCGGCGTGGGGCAGCCTCGGGGAAGCCAGCGGACACGCCCCGCAACGAGCGCGAGGCATCCGTCCACCAGCCGGACGCCTCTCGAGCTAGGCCAGTCCGCGAACGGATCATCGACAACCGGCGACCTCGAGACCCCAATGACGCCCGCAACGACATCAACCGACGGCGCAAGGACAAGGGGGCCCAAGAGCGTGGCTATAGCGCCCATCGAGGGGGGCGCTATGACAGTGACGAGGACCGGCAAGTCCTCGAGCCCCCGGGCCCCAGAGTCTTCAGCCGGGCCATCCGCAGCTCAACCCTCCCCGACTGCTTCCGACCGCCGACCAACATCGTGAAGTATGACGGGGAGGTCGAGCCCAAGCTCTGGCTCTCGGACTTCCGCCTAGGCTGCCAACTGGGCGGAGCGAAGAACGACGACCGTGTGATCATACGCCAACTCCCACTTTACCTCTCGGACACCGCCCGCCGGTGGCTCGAGGGGCTCCCGCCGGATCGGATCGATGACTGGGCCGACCTAGTCAGGGTCTTCGACGGGAATTTCAAGGGGACTTGCGTGTGCCCAGGCAACCCCTGGGACCTACGGCGTTGCAGGCAGGCGGCGGACGAGCCCCTCCGCGACTTTGCTCGGCGGTTCTCGAAGCAGCGCCTCGAGCTCCCCCACGTGCCTGATGAGGATGTCATCTCAGCGTTCCTCGCGGGCACGACATGCCAAGAGCTAGTTCATGAGCTAGGACGCTACCGTCCCAGGACGGTCGAGGACCTGATGGATCGCGTCACCAGCTTTGCCTCAGGCGACGAGGCAGTGGGGGCCTTCTTTGGCCGTTCCACGGACAAAGGTAAGGCGGTGACCGCGCCGGAGGGCTCAAACAAGGGCAACGACGCCAAGAACGACAACAATAACAGCAACAAAAGAAGAAGAAAAACGCAAAGGTCAGAAGGCGAAGCGCGACGCCAATGACGACGACGACGAAGAGGTGCTCGCAGGCGCCTTCGAGCCTAAGAAGCCCCGAGGCCCCTCTGACGGGGCTGTTTTCGACCAATGCTCGAGGACCCCTGCACTTATCACAGGGGCCCCGTAAATCACAAGTTAAAGGACTGCCGACTGTTGAAAGGCTACTACTCCAAGCTCGGCGATAAGAAAGAAGACGCGCCTAAGGGCAAGGATAACAATCGGCGCGGCGGTGGGGACGCGGACGGCAACTTCCCCTCGGTGCGCGACTGCTACATGATCTACGGGGGGCCGACCGTGGGCTCTCAGCTCGAGAAAGAAAGAAGGAGCGCCGGGAGATCTTTGCACTCGGCCACGACGCCCCCGGTATCTTGACTGGTCTGATGCGCCCGATCACGTTCGACCGTGACGACCATCCGACCGTGTCATAAACCCAGGGGCGTACCCCCTCGTCGTCTACCCCATCATCGACGTACGGTTCTCTCCAAGGTGTTGATGGATGGGGGCTCGAGCCTCAACATCATATACCTCGAGACCCTCGACCTCCTGGGGATTTCAGAGGGTCAGCTCCGACCCAGCGTCGGGGGGTTCCACGGAGTCGTACCAGGGAAGAAGGCCCACCCCCTCGGGCGCATCGACCTGCCGGTTTGCTTTGGCACGCCGGCTAACTTCCGCCAGGAGACGCTCACCTTCGAGGTGGTTGGATTCCAAGGGACCTACCACGCCATCATCGGTCGGCCAGGCTACGCCAAGTTCATGGCGGTTCCCAACTACACGTACTTGAAGCTCAAAATGCCGGGGCCAAAAGGGGTCATCACCGTCGACACATCCTACGAGCACGCGTACCACTGCGACGTGGAGTGCGTCGAGCGTGGGGAGGCAAACGTCCAGCTCGACTCGCTCGAGGCCCTAGCCGCCCTGGCCACCGAGGAGGCCCCTGAAGCGAAGCGCCACGCTGGCACCTTCGAGCCCGGAGCACACCAAGCTGATACCCGTCGACCCGACCTCGACCGATGGCAAGACGCTGGCCGTCAGCGCCAGCCTCGAGCCTAAATAGGAAGCAGTGCTCGTCGACTTTCTCCGCGCGAACATCGACATGTTTGCGTGGGGCCCCTCGGACATGCCGGGCATACCGAGGGAAGTCGCCGAGCACGCCTTGGAAATCCAGGCCGGGTCCAGACCGGTGAAGCAACGCCTGCGCCGCTTCGACGAGGAGAAGCGCAGGATCATCGGCGAGGAGGTGCACAAGCTTTTGGCGGCCGGGTTCATCAAGGAGGTATTTCACCCAGAGTGGCTAGCTAACCATGTACTAGTTAGGAAAAAGAATGGAAAATGCGGATGTGTGTAGACTACACTGGTCTGAATAAAGCATGTCCAAAAGTTCCATTTCCTTTACCTAGAATTGATCAGATTGTCGATTCCACTGCGGGGTGTGAAGTACTTTCATTTCTCGATGCGTATCCCGGCTACCATCAGATTAAGATGAAAGAATCCGACGAACTCGCTACCTCTTTTGTTACGCCTTTTGGTATGTATTGCTACGTTACAATGCCCTTCGGTCTTCGAAACGCCGGGGCAACGTACCAACGTTGCATGCAGCATATCTTTGGCGAACACATAGGCAAAACCGTCGAGGCCTACGTCGATGACATCGTGGTTAAAACCAAGAAAGTCGGGAACCTCATCAGCAATCTCGAGACCACGTTCGAGTGCCTCCGGGCCAAGAATGTGAAGCTCAACCCCGAGAAATGTGTCTTTGGTGTGCCTCGGGGCATGCTACTAGGCTACATTGTCTCACAACGGGGGATCGAGGCCAACCCCAAAAAATCTCAGCAGTCACGAGGATGGGCCCAATTCGAGACCTCAAGGGTGTACAGAAAGTGACAGGCTGCCTAGCCGCTCTCAGCAGATTCATCTCGAGGCTAGGGGAAAAAGCACTACCTCTCTCTGCCTGCTGAAGAAGACGGAACGCTTTACGTGGACTGTCGAAGCCGAGGATGCCTTAACCAAGTTGAAGGGGTTGCTGACTTCCGCGCCAATTCTCGTACCTCCGCGACCAGCCAAGGCGCCACGGGCGACGATCCCCCCGAGCCCTCCTCCTCTATGTGGCTGCAACCACTCAGGTGGTCAGCGCGGTCATAGTCGTCGAGAGGCACGAGGAGGGTCATGCGTTGCTGATCCAACGACCGGTGTACTTCACAGTGAGGTGCTCTCCAAGGCAAGGTCCGGTACCCGCACATCCAGAAGCTGCTCTACGGCATCATCATCACGAGGCGCAAGCTCCAGCACTACTTCCTCGCTCATCCCGTAACGATGGTGTCGTCCTTCCCCCTCGGTGAGATCATCAACAATCGGGAGGCCACGGGGCGTATCGCCAAGTGGTCCACCGAGCTAATGGGGGAGGCCATCACCTACGCCCGCGAAAAGCCATCAAGTCGCAAGCATTGGCGGACTTCGTCGCTGAGTGGGCCGACACCCAGCTCCCGCCAGCACAAATCCAAGCCGAGCTCTGGACTATGTACTTTGACGGGTCCCTCATGAAGACAGGGGCAGGGGCAGGCCTGCTCTTTATCACCCCTCGGAGTCCACGTGTGCTACCTGCTGCGCTTGCACTTCCCCGCCTCCAACAACGTCGCTGAGTATGAGGCCCCGTCAATGGGCTGCGCATAGCCCTCGAGCTTGGGGTCTGATGCCTCGACGTTCGAGGGGACTCGCAATCATCGTCAACAGGTCATGAAGGCCTCGAGCTGCATCGATCCCAGGATGGAAGCATACTGCGGGGAGGTGCGCAAGCTAGAAGATAAGTTCCACGGCCTCGAGCTCAACCACATAGCTCGAAAGTACAACGAGGCCGCGGACGAGCTGGCTAAGTTAAGTTAGCATCCACGCGCGGCACTGTCCCCCAGAGTGTCTCGAGGAATATCTTCGAGCCATCCGTCAAAATTGGCCCGGGGCTGGCTCCTCGACGCCACCCTCGAACCAGACATGGGGCTCGACCTTCAATGCCACCCCTCGAGAACGACCCCTCGACATCCACTGAGGTGATGCAGATCGACGCACCCGCCTCTTCTTCATCACGACCCCTCGACTGGCGGACGCCCTTCCTCGACTACCTGACGCAAGGGTTGCTACCAGAAGACAAGACGGAGGCCCGACGCATCGCTCGAAGGGCCAAGACCTACGTCATCTACGGCGACGAAACGGGAGCTATACCGTCGAAGCCCATCAGGAATCCTTCAACGTTGCATCCCCCTCGAGGAGGGACGTAGGCTCCTCGACGACATGCACTCGGGGGCCTGCGGCCATCACGCAGCGCAGAGGACCTTGGTAGGGAACGCCCTCCGACAAGGCTTCTACTGGCCAACCGCCATCGGAGACGCCAAGCGCCTGGTCCAAGCTTGCCAAGGGTGTCAGTTTACGCTAAGCAAACGCATCACCCGCGCACGCCTGCAGATGATCCCCATTACTTGGCCGTTCTGCCGTCTGGGGGCTCAACCTTTTGGGTCCCCTCAAGATGACAACCGGAAAGTACACGCATGTGCTCGTGGCCATCGACAAATTCACCAAGTGGATCGAGGCCAAGCCCATAGGCAACCCCACCTCCGAGAGCTTCGAGTTCATCGCAGACACTCATGTACCGGTTTGGGGTGCCCAACTCATCATCACCGACAACGGCACCCAATTCATGGGCAAAAAGTTTCACCAACTTCTGCGACGACAACACATTCGCGTAACCTGGGCCTCGGTCGCATACCCTCAATGCAATGGCAGGTCGAGCGCGCCAACGATGATACTCCATGGGCTGAAGCCGAGGCTGTTCAAAACCCTCAAAAATTTCGGAAGGGGTGGGCTGCAAGAGCTCCCCTCGGTGCTGTGGGGCCTCAGGACTACGCCGAGTCGAGCCACCGGGTTCACTCCGTTTTTCCTAACTTACGGCGCCGAGGCCGTCTTGCCTACGACCTCGAGTATGGCTCACCTCGACTTCGAGCCTACAATGATCAAACCAACGATGAAAAGCTCGCCAACGCCAAGGACCGGCTCGAGGAGGCCCTAGACGTAGCGCTCATCAATTCCGCGCGCTACCAGCAAACACTTCGACGCTACCACGACAAGCACGTGCGCAAGAGGGAACCTGGCGGTGGGGGACCTCGTGCTTCGATGACTGCAAGACAATCGAGGGCGCCATAAGCTCACCCTCCATGGGAGGGCCCATACCCCTGTAGCTGAGGTGCTCAAGCCAGGAACATAAAAGCTCTACGACGACCAAGGGAGAATCCTGGCAAACGCGGGAATATATCTCAGCTACGTCGCTTCTACCCTTAAGGCCTCGAGGCCTCATTCATTTTGTTGCTTTGTACAAACACGCCCAAAATGAATGAACAACTCGTGCATCGTCTTTCTTTTGCTTAGCAACTTAAGGTAGCCTCGACCCTGCCATGCTCAGGGTCGAGCCTCCCGGGGCTGACGGGGGACCTCCCCCCAGACTCCGGAAAAAACGCGTTTTCTTTCAAAAATTCGACCCCTCATCTCGACTCGTGCCTCGAGTGAACTAGCGATGTCTAAATCCTAAAATACCTCGAGCCCCAAGGTCGGGAGGCATCGACGTAGACGGCCACCTTGCCCCCGGGCTACGGTACCCTACCTACGCCTCCCCTCGAGGGGCTCGCGACGTATCAAAGGAACACAGACTAAGCTAGCAGAAACTCGAGCTTGCAACAAAGAGAAGTGGTCAAATAATTTGAAAGAAAACAACTCCTTTAAATAACAAGTCATATATACATACGGGTCTCGACGGACCCTCATCAATCTGTCATAAATTCTACAAGGGCCTCGACGCCCTAATTTGGCACGCAGCCCTAATCCTCGTCGGTACGTACTCATCCCCGAGGTCTTCCACGCAGGCTCAGCCTCGACACCCGAGCTACAGGGAGGAGGGTCCTCGACACCAGCTGCTGGCGTTAGGAGGCAGCACGTCCTCCTCGAGATCTTCGCGAGTGACATCCCCGGCCTCTCCATCTTCTCCAAGATTTTGTCCGACACGGCGGTTGTTCCACTCCTCGTCCTTCCCCTCGATCTCGATGAAGCCATTGGCGACAACGTGGACCGGAAGCGGAGCCGGAACGGACGACCGCGAGCGTCTGCTTGACGCCATGATGGAGAGCTTGCCGGACACGGTCCCGCGCCGCTACGTCGAAGAAGCACAAGGCGTCGACCAAGGCGTCGCCTCGGCCACCGCACCTTCTGCCGCGCCACCGGAGGAACCCCACATGGAGCCGAGCCGGTCGAGGGAAGTGCGAGCCCGCTCCGCCACCTCGTCTCGTCTTGGAGTTGGTCCAAGAGAGCCTGGTTCGTCCACGGAGCTCCTCGACCGTCTTCTCGACCCCTGCGCAACGAACGAGGAAGAGTGAGACTGCAGCGTAACAAAAAACTTCGAGGCCCAAACAAGGACAAGGTGCAAGCCTCACCATCGCAATGTTGCCCCAGCGGCGAGGTCGCTGGGTAAGGCCCTCAGCGCGTTGCTCGAGCCCTGTGCTTCTCGGCCAGCATGAGGAGCTTCTCGGACCTAAGCTCC
The DNA here is from genome assembly GCA_009763385.1 of Coix lacryma-jobi var. lacryma-jobi. Lineage (NCBI taxonomy): Eukaryota > Viridiplantae > Streptophyta > Magnoliopsida > Poales > Poaceae > Coix > Coix lacryma-jobi. The sequence continues at coordinate 7,604,810 of CM019824.1, forward strand.
TCGACCAACTTGCCCGCCTCCGCGAGGGCCAGATCCTTTCGGATCACCTCCTGCCGCGCTGCACCCTCGGCAGCTCGAGCGGTGGCGACACCGCTCTCAGCGTCTTCAGCCTCCCTCTTCATCGCCTTCGCTGCGAACCGAGCGGCGGCGGCATCGCGTTGAGCATCTTCAGTCTCTTTTCTCGCCGCCTCCGCTGCGGTTCGGGCGGTGGCAGCCTCGCCTCGGGCGTCAGCGGCCTCCTTCTTCGCCGCCTCAGCTTCAGCCCGGGCGGAGGTGGCCTCGCTTCGGGCGTCCGCGGCCTCCTTCCTCGATGCCTCGAGAGCGCGCGGCGGCCACCTCCTTGGATCGAGCGACCTCACCTCGAGCCACCCGAACCTCCGCCTCCGCCTCGTTGAGCCGGCTTGCCATTTGGCGTTTCTGACTCAGCTCAACGCGGAGATCTTGAAGCTCCGCCTCAGCCCTCGCGAGGGCGGCCGACACCTGTGCGGACCGGCCCGCCTCCTAGAGCAGGACCGCTCCGCCTCCGCCATGAGCTCGGCCACCTCCCGGAAGATGGACTGCACCTCGCGTGAGGCCCCCCTGGGCCGGTTGCTCGACGGGGACCATGGCAAGGGGCGGGCTTGGCGCGTCGGGAAACGGCCATACTGGTCGGTCAAGCTCGATTTCGGGTAGATCCTCCTCCGGCCCGAGCTGCCCTAGCTGCGGACACCCGCCCGACGGCACGAGCCCCGCTCCCTCCGTCCCTCCGGCGCCTTGTCAGCGCTAGCCGGTGCCTCGGGCGCCTCCACCAACATCGAGCCTGCGGCGAGGAGCGGCCCCTGCTCCAGCTCGTTCAGGAGGTCCTCCACCATCGGCTCCTTCTCCGCCAATGCCTCTCCCCCCTTTCCCTCCTCCACAGCCTGGCTCGTGTCGGTCGGGGCCTCGAGGGGCGCAGTCTCCTCGGGCCTGGGCCCCGACACGGCAGGGTCATCTCGCCCAGCGCTTCCCCCGGAACAGCCGTCGTGATGGGGGGAAGGGTGGCGCTCCCAACTGGCCATCGCAGGAGGAGGAGAGGGGGAGGAGGCAGCGCCTCAATGGGCGTGGTAGTGGCGGGCTCGATGCCGTGAGCTGTGGCCCCTGCAATACGAGATGACAGTGATATCAGAACCAGGAAGAATGCCTCGACCCTGCGGTCGATGGCGACGGCCTCACCAAAATTCGCGACGATCATCTGGCCTCCTCGAGCCATGGCAGCTCGAGCCTTCTCCAGCCAAGCGGCTTCTCTAGCGGAGGAAGGTGCCATACTCGAGGTGCTTGTGCCTCGACGGGGCTCGAGGTCTTAGCCCGCTTGGACGCAGCGAGCTCCACCTCCTGGTAGGAGCGCTTCCCCCTGAGAAACCAGAGATGGCACGCATCATCAAAAGTAAAGAGGTAAAGCCTCACTACCGACGAGATCCAAGAAATTACTCACCCAAAGCGGCGGCTGGGTTTCTTCCCGAATCGCCGGACCCACTCGGGGGCTTCGAGCCCACCCCACGGCTCGAGCCCTGCGCCTGGGCCGTCTCTGCAGGGCTGGGATGGGGGGAGGGCTCCTGACGCCTCCCATGGCTCGACCTCGAGGGAGAGCCCTCCTTCCGCCCCACATCGTGGGAGGGCGACCGTACCTCCCTCGTGCTGTCGTCGTGGCGCCTGCCCCGGCGCGGGCTCCGAGACCTGCTCCGGCGCTCGCACTGGCGGTCGCGCCCTCCCGCGTCCGCTTCTGTGTCCCGGCGGCGGTGCGGCGATGGACTCCGGGACGCTCACGCCCTGGTCACGAGACGCCCGGGGCTCCCTCCCCCGACGCTCGTGATGGTGCGGGCTCGACGCCTCCTCCTGACGCCCGTTCCTCCGCGGGCTCGACCCCAACCTCGATGGCTCGCGGCGGTCGGACCCGGAGCCCTCCTGATTGTGGTCACTGCCCCTCGAGGCTCGGCCCTTCTCGAGACCTCCTGCCTGAGCTGAGCGGGGGCGGCCTCCGTTGGTGCTATGGCGGAGGCGCTCCGGGTTCGGGGCTTCCTCACGACCGGGGCACATCCGGCACAGAGCTCGACGGACCTCGGGCCCCCGACGAGGCAGGATCGGCGCCGCCTTCCGCGACTGCGTCCCACGCGACCCTTCGCCGGGGGGACCTCCAGTATACCCTTCTGCACAGAGGAGCGGTCAGCCCTGACGTCGATGACCCCCGCGCGCCTCAGACGCGCATCCATCCCCTCGTCGTCACTCTCCTCGTCGTCGTCACTCTCCTCCTCCGAGCTCGAGGAGCTCAGCTCGGGGGACCCATCTCTAGGCTGCCGGTTGCGACGAGCCTTCGCCAGCCTCTGTTCCCGAGCCGAGCGACGCAAGTTTTTGTTTTTCTCTTTCTTCTTTTGGCATCCTTGCTCTCCTTGTCTTTCTGAGCAGAGAGGCGCCTCACCTGGGTATCCGCGGCGTCCTCCGTCACCGGGGGCCTCGACGCACGACAAGTAAACGCCCCCTGCAAAAAGAAGAAGCGTGATGAGACAAACCATAAGAAGAATGCACAAGGTTCGGAGAAAGAGAAAGGGGGAGGAGGCTCGGGACAGCTTAGCTCGAGGGGGGCTTACCAGGTCGAGACACCCCTCGTCGGGTGCCATGGTGACCAGCTCGGTGTATTCAGGGATGAACGACCCTTGGATCGTGATTGACACCCGGGAGACGCCCTCGTTCTGAGACAGCCTCTCCTCGGCCATCCTCGATCGATTTAGCGCCTCGAGCTGGGCCTTCGGCCCCATCTCGTGCATAAGAAGGGGGCGGTCCGCTAGCGGGAGAACTCTTCGCTGGTGGAACGCCCAGATGACTGCTTGCACGGTCAACTTCCTCTCGTCCACCAGCGTCCTCATCATCTTCATCAGCGGTGCAAGGTGGCGTTGCCTGTCCGCCGCGACGCCTCAGGTCCACTTCTCCGGGCGTTGGGTGAGGACACTGCCGTGTACTGCGGAAGGAGACCGCCTTCATTCCGCAGATAGAACCAGTGATCGTCCCACCCAGCCTGGTTGGTGGAAAGCTTGTACCGCAGGTATTCGCGGGGGACATTGGCCGACGAGGTCCCGGTCCTCGCGGTGACGGCAAGGGAGCCCATGCACACGAGCCGCCTCCTGCTGGGCTTTAAGGCCTTGATGAAGAGCTCGCCCCGGAAGAGATGAACGAACATCTCCCAGTGTGGCTCCATCTTTAGGTACCCCTCGCACACCACGGCGAAGATGGCAGCGTGCGAGATTGAATTGGGGGAGAAGTGTTGCAGCTCCACCTCGTAGTGATGGGTCAGCGCCCGCATGAAGGGGCTCGGCGGAACACCGAGCCCCATGCGGTGGTAGCGCGTGAAGCTCACCACGTACCCCTCTGGCGGGTGCGGCTCTCGATGCTCCGCCGACGGGATGACCCACCACGCGGGTCCCTCCTCCGGGTTGGGGCGCAGAAGCCCCTGGGCCACCAACGAGTCCATCTCGCACTGCGTCACCTTCGTCGGGCTCCAGTCTTCGGCCGACAGCGCTTGTGTCTGGGCGGCCATGGCGGTGGCGCGGCGCGGACCTGAGCGGGACGGACGGCCGGAAAATTCCCAATTGACTAGCTCGAGGAAGAGGGCGCGTGAAGGCTACGGCGGCGGTGAAGGCAAAGGCAAAGTAAAGGGTTCCTTTTCCCCTCTTTCGATATTTATAAGGGGAAACCCCAACGGGCGGGGTCTCCCACGACGTAAAAAGGTAACCGCATGCATTTAATGCGCCCACCTAACCACGTCTCGAGCCGGTTGACAGGTACACGCACAACATCCCATCCGCTCGACTACCGGGGCCCGCGGCCGCCGCTCCAACTTCACGTCCGCCGCCCTGGCGCCACGATCTCCACTCCCTGACGGTTTCCGCCTAAAAAGGCGCGCCCAACGGGCGGAAGGATTCCAAGCGACGAAGGCTTCTTCAGGAAGGTAAAAACGGGCCCCGGCCCTAAGTCTCGAAGCAGCGAAGGCTGGCCCTCGAAGAGGGTTCGACAGCCGGCTTCGAGCACCCGAGTCAGGGGCACCAAGGGGCAACCACCGCAGCATCGCTCGAGGGCCAAGCCTCGAGCCCCTCACGTGTATCCAAGGCGGGGAGCTCGACATGCAGTGAGATCCCCTCGAAGGGAAGCATCGAGCCACCGGGTCCTATCGAATGGACCCGACACTCTTGCAGACTGAGCACCCATGCTTTATGAGATCGCCTCCGGCTACAGTCAACCCTATCGAACGGGGCACGAGGTCTCACTTGGATTCCCCGTTACCAGCTCACCGGGAACCTCGATACTCGCCCGCTCGTGGTAGTACGAGGCATCCCACCTCACATCCGATCGAAAGGACTTGCGGGATGACAAGCCAGGGCAACCGGCGTGCCGGACAGCTCGAAAGCCGCCGGCCGTTCAGCTTGGCACCCCTCGACGAAAGAGGGTCTAAAAAACTCGGGGGCACGACACTCCCGAACCTAAAAAGCATAATTAACGCTCACACTCAAAGCCCACGAGGGAGTCCTAACTACTCCCCCGTGGCCTCGGGGGCTACACCCGCGGGTGTCGCTCGCACGACACCCACGGAATCAACACAGCCGAACCCTCGAGATCCAGTTAGCCAGAACCCTCGAAATCCAAAGTCGAGAGCCCCTGCTCAAGTGCAAGCACTCAAACAAGGGCTCGGGGGCTACTGTCGGGGGAACGCCAAAGGGGTACCCCCAATCAATGCAAACAAATAGGTTAAACCTAGAACACCAATTAATAAACCCAGCTAAGCTAACCTCCCAAGAAACCAGCCCCTCGGAGCCTGCAACGCTGCCACGCCACCAGGGAGCTTAGACTTGTCGAGACCTTACCGGCCACCTCCTGGTAGCCCACCCTCGAACCCGCAACAGCTGTGCATCGCTCCTCGGGCCTCGCGCGGGACCTCGAGCCCCTCTAGCACGATAGCCTATCCCTCGGTGCTCGTCTCGATCTAGCCTCGAGCTGGATCCCAACCTCCACTCACCGAGCCCTCAGCGAAGGGCTTGAGCGGTGCGCCACTACCCTTCGAAGCCCTCCACGGAGGAAGCTTCCGCTCCCTAACCCATACCACCCATTTAATCACTCACCTACCCCCGCACGTCCTCAGGATGCGCATGCGCCACAGTGAACCAATGAAGGTCCAAATTGGCTAGAGGGGGGGTGAATAGCCTAATTAAAAATCTACAAAATTTTCTTAGGCAAACACTATTAGTAAGACAAACGGCGAAGCTTTTTGCGCTAGCCTAATAGTGTGTTGCAAGCCACCTATCCAATAGTTCTACCTAATATTTCTATGGCACACAATCAACTAGAGCTAGTAACAATGCGGAATAAAAATACTATAGCTCTAGCACAAGAATGATGTACAATGAGTATACAAGACAAGTGTGTACAAGGAACTAGGTAAGCTAACTACCACTACCTACACAAGATATATGACTAAAGATGTGCAACAAGAAATGATATCAAAACAAGAGATATAGATCAATATAAATACACAAGGTAAATGAACTAGATAAGGAGGATTTCACCGAGCCTTGAGGATCGCCAAGTAGAGAGCCAATCACCGGTGAAAACCACTTGTGATGCCAATCACCAAGAATATGAAGATGGAGACCAATCACCAAGAATGGGACACAACCACAAATAGCACTCGGGAGACAAAGATTTATCCAGGTTCACGTGCTTGCCGGCACGCTACTCCCCGTTGTGTCGACCAACACTAGGTGATCCGGCGGCTAATCGGCGCTAAGCCAAGCTCACGAAGAGCGCCACAAGAATCTACCGCTAGTGAGGTAGCTCAATGACACGAGCAATCCACTAAGGATGCCTCTTGCCGCTCCGGCGAGGTGAGGCTCCAAAACCTCTCACAATCTCAATCGGTGGTGGCCAAGAACAATCTCCACTCTTGCCAATCAACCACCTCAACGCCTCCAAGCCGTCTAGGCACCGGCAAATGCCAAGAGTAACAAGAATACCCAATGCCGATGCGAAGAACTAGTGCCACTAGATTGAACTTTATCAAGAACGCGCACTAGATCACTCAATCTCACTTGGCTTGATCAATTCAACTTGGGAGATGAGTGGGGAGGCTTGTCAATGCTCACTAGAAGGCTTAGGAATCAAAATGTGCAAGAGAGCACACTAGCAAGCCGGCCAACTCATATTTATAAGCCCCTCAAACAAATAGAGCCGTTACCTGTTCACTGCGCGAAAATCGCGACGACCGGACGCACGGTCAAGTGATCACCGGACGCTCCCACTGCGTCCGGTCGCTGGATGACAGCCACGTGTCCACGCGAATTCAACGTCGTTCGTTTGATCGTCCAACGGCTACTGCTCAAAAGCTCCAAACGAGAGCACCGGACGCTCCGATCACCACCGGACGCGTCCGGTCGTCCAACGGTTAATTTGGACGAAAAACTTCGCGATCACCGGACTCTACGTCATTAGCACCGGACGCGTCCGGTCAAGAAATTCGCTCAGCGTCCGGTCAGAACCAGAGAGGTTCCAGAGAGGTTTTTTATCGACCGGACGCGTCCGGTCACCAGTGACCGGACTCACTCAGCGTCCGATCAAACTGTTTGAACCTGATGCCTCTCGTGAACAGTGGTACAGGCGAGTCCGGTCGTTTTTCTTCACAACTGACCGGACGCGTCCGATCGCAGCGTCCGGTCGCTGTTCAGCGTCCGGTCAAGCCTGAAAACCACGTTTTCAACTCCGGTTTCTTCTCCTTTGCAAATGTGCCAACACCACCAAGTGTATACCATCTTGTGCAAGTGTGTTAGCATTTTCAAAACATTTTTCAAAGGATTTATTAGTCACTCACTAGGTCTATAGCATCGATATGTTAGAGAACACCTAGTGGCACTTGAACACCGCATAAGCCGTGAATAATCTCCTCTTAATAGTACGGCTATCTATCCTAAATGTGATCACACTCGCTAAGTGTCTTGATCACCAAAACAAAGAGCCCTATATGTTATACCTTTGCCTTCGGGCCTCTTTGCTCCATCTCTTCTCTTCTTCTTGCATTTCACAAAAGGTGGAGCACTTGATCTCTTGAGTGCTTGCGGCCAACACCATACTCCATGGTTGCCATCTTGCTAGCTCCACCACTTGGCTTGGTCATAATCCTTTCTTATAAGCTACACACATGCTTAGCAATAGGATTAGACCAAATAGGTTTCATCAATTAACCAAAACCAAACTAGGGCTTTCAATCTCCCCCTTTTTGGTAATTGATGACAACCTCTACAAAGATATGTGATTTAAAATTGAGTAACCACATTGATAGTATTAGCTCCCCCTACATATGTGCTATAGAGTTTGGTACTAGATTTGGCACATATGTATGGATATGAAATGTGGGTGAGCAATACTATCAATGATGATGCTAAGGCATAAGAATGGACCTTTGAAGCGTGATACCAATCGGAGTGCACATATTAAACCATCCTTAGCATCATTTCGTCACTAGACATACATCAAAACTCAAGAACCCCGTGAGATCAACATTATAGTAAGGTTCTTGAACCACTTGAAAAATAAGTATGTCTAGTTGCTATTATGTACATGCTAGTTAATCAATTCATCAAACATAATCTATCACTCACTAGCATTCACCACATAAGCATGGATATCAAATTAAAAGCTTATGCATTGCTAACAATCATATGAATATGCACATTTCAAATGCAACAATCATGTTTATGAGCTTGCTCCCCCTATTTGTATGTTCCAATCCCATTTGAACTTAATTTGAGCTTAGCAACATAGCATGTCTTTTTATCTTTGTTGCATTATTTTCTCCCCCTTTGTCAACAATTATCATAAAGGTGGGGCATATGTGGGAAACAAATCAAACCAAGTTGTGGCTTAATCTAGCTTATGAGCATAGGATGTTTAACACGGTTTGCTCTAGAGTAAGCTTCTTCACACATCTTTCAATGGTTATCTTACTCACGTTGGTTAAACACCTATTGTTCACTTACTAGATCAAACACTAGAGTTACAAGCTCACAAACAAGTTATATGCTACCACTAGGTCAAGTCAAACATAGAAGCAATAGTGGTACCATATATACTTCAAATTCATTTGATTTACCATGAATGATCCTAACTAATGCAAAGTGATGATTGACTAGATCACAACCTAATAAGAATGAATGCACATGCCAAACAATTTTACCTTTGCTTTGTTGGAGGAGAGGCATGTCATAAGTGGGGGTGCATTCAACTCATATTGGAGAAGTCTAGGATATTCAATTCATTCCTTAGCTTGCAAAACCTTCTCTCATCTAGTGGCTTGGTGAAGATATCGGCAAGTTGATCATCGGTGCACACTCTCAATAGATATGTCTTTCTTTGCTTGATGATCTCTAATGAAGTGATGCCTTATGTCAATGTGCTTTGTTCTTGAATGTTGAACCGGGTTGGTGGCTATTTTGACGGCGCTCTCATTATCACATAGCAAAGGGACTTGTCCAAACTTGACTCCATAATCTTGCAATGTTGCTTTCATCCATAGCAATTGTGCGCAACAACTACCCGCGGATATGTATTCGGCTTCGGCGGTAGAGAGTGCAACACTATTTTGCTTCTTTGATGACCATGAGACAAGTGATCTTCCAAGCAATTGACAAGTGCCCGAAGTGCTCTTCCTATCCACCTTGCATCCCGCGTAATCGGAATCCGAGTATCCAATTAATTCAAATTGAGAGCCCTTGGGATACCATAGTCCAACATTTGGAGTGTGCTTCAATATCTCAATACTCTTTTGGTTGCCTTCAAATGACTTTCTCTTGGTGAAGCTTGGAACCTTGCACACATGCACACACTAAACATGACATCCGGTCTTGATGCGGTCACATAGAGTAAACTCCCAATCATTGACCGATATAACTTTTGATCCACCATGTCACCACTAGAGTCACTATCCAAATGTCCATTTGTGCCCATTGGAGTGGTTATTGCTTTTGCTTCTTCTAATCCAAACTTCTTGAGCATGTCCTTGATGTACTTGCCTTGACTAACAAATGTGCCTTTCTTCATTTGCTTGATTTGTAGACCAAGGAAGTAACTAAGCTCTCCAATCATAGACATCTCAAACTCCTTAGCCATCATCTCTCCAAACTCTTCACAAAAGTCTTGGTTGGTTGATCCAAATATGATGTCATCCACATAAATTTGCAACACAAACAAGTCACTTCCAATCTTCTTGGTGAAGAGAGTGGTGTCAACCTTCCCCATCTTGAAACCCTTTGATAGCAAGAAATCCCTCAATCTTTCATACCATGCTCTAGGTGCTTGCTTCAACCCATATAATGCTTTCTTGAGCTTGTACACATGGTTGGGCTTCTTCAAATCTTCAAACCCGGGAGGTTGCTCAACATACACTAGCTCATTTATGAATCCATTGAGAAATGCACTCTTGACATCCATTTGATAGAGCTTGATGTTGTGAGAACAAGCATATGCAAGTAGGATTCTAATGGCTTCCAATCTAGCAACCGGTGCATAGGTTTCTCAAAGTCAATTCCTTCCAATTGAGTGTACCCTTGTGCAACCAATCTTGCTTTGTTTCTAACAACAATGCCATCTTCATCTTGCTTGTTCCGGAAGACCCATCTTGTACCAATCACATTTGTGTTCTTTGGTCTTTCCACTAACTCCCAAACATCATTGCGGGTAAAGTTGTTTAACTCTTCATGCATTGCATTTACCCAATCAACATCCATCAAAGCTTCATCAATCTTGGTTGGCTCAATAGATGATACAAATGAGTAGTGTTCACAAAACGATGCCAATCTTGATCTTGTTTGCACACCTCTTCTTATGTCACCAACAATTTGATCCAAAGGATGATCTCTTGCAATGTGTGTTGGTTGGAGCACTTGTTGCGGTTGGGCACTTGTACTAGCACTTGGATGAGCCACTTGAGAGCTACTAGCATCTTGTTGATCATGAGAACCACTAGAGCTTGCAACATCATTGCCATGCATGGTTGGAGGAGAGAGCACTTGATCTTTGTCATCTTCTATGTCAATCACTTGCTTTGGCCTTATATCACCAATATCCATGTTCTTCATTGCTTCCACTAATTGTGTTCCTCTCACATCTTCTAGGTTGTCTTGTTCTTCATGTGAGCCATTGGTTTCATCAAACTCAACATCATGGACTTCTTCAACTATTTTTGTTGTGTTGTTCCACACTCTATATGCTTTGCTTGTAGTGGAGTAACCAAGTAGGAACCCTTCATCACACTTCTTCTCAAATTTGCCAAGTCTTGTGCCCTTCTTCAATATGTAGCATTTGCACCCAAAGACCCGAAATATGCAATGTTGGGCTTTCTATCATTGAGGAGCTCATATGGTGTCTTCTTCAATAGAGGGTGACAATAGAGCCGGTTGCTATAATAGCATGCCGTGTTGATTGCTTCGGCCCAAAAAGAATCACTCACATTGTATTCACTAAGCATGGATCTTGACATGTCAATGAGTGTCCTATTCTTTCTTTCAACTATCCCATTAGATTGAGGTGTATACTTGGCCGAGAATTGATGTTTGATTCCAAATTCATCACATAGCTCGTCAACTCTTGTGTTCTTAAACTCACTTCCATTGTCACTTCTCACTTTCTTGATTCTTCTATCAAACTCATTTTGGCTTCTCTTGACAAAGGTTTTGAATATGCCAAACACTTCACTCTTGTCAACGAGAAAGAAGACCCATGTATATCTCGTATAGTCATCCACTATCACAAAGCCATACTTGTTTCCCCCAATACTTGTATATGTAGTTGGTCCAAACAAGTCCATGTGCAACAACTCAAGTGCATGTGTAGTGCTCATCATTCCTTTGTTGGGATGAGTGTTTCCAACTTGCTTTCCCATTTGGCATGCACTACAAAGCTTGTAGTCCTTCTCAAAATGAACTCTTTTAGTCCTCTCACCATATCATGCTTCACTAGCCTCTTTTAGTTGCTTCATTCCAACATGTCCCAGCGCCTATGCCATAGCCAACCCATACTTGATCTTGTGAACAAACATGTTGTCAAATGAGCTTCACTTGCATCAAAGTCCACCAATAGAGATTCTCATATCTAAATCCTTTGAACACCAAGTCCACTTCCATCAACACAACTATCTCCACATCATCCACACCAAATATGCATTTGAATCCCAAATCACACAATTGTGCTACGGACATGATTATGAAGTTGAGAGATTCCACTAATAGCACATTGGAGATGCTCAAGTCATTGGAGATTGCAATCTTGCCACAAACCTTTGACCTTGCCTTTCTTGTTGTCACCAAATGTGATAGCATCCGCATGATCATTGCCACTAGTGTTGATTGACTTGAAACTTCTTTCCATCTCCGGTCATGTGTTGAGTGCACCCACTATCAAGCACCCATGCCTTCCTCCCGCTTTAATAGTTTACCTACAAGATATCAATTCTTTTTAGGTACCCAAACCTTTTTGGGTCCTACAGGTTAGTCACCAAGCTCTTGGCACCCAAATTGACTTCTTCTTTGGCCCACCATGGGTGCACCAATGTACTTAGCCTTCACACCATTATTCCCCTTTTGTAGCATAACAAGAATCAAGTCTAATATATGAAACTGTGCAAAGTTTCTGTGTTCTTGTTCTTTTTAAATAAAGCAATTTTGCCTCTATGTGCCCGGATTGCTTGCAATTGTAGCAATACCGACCATTGCTCTTCACAAAACTAGTCTTGTGAGGAGCAAAGGCCGCCTTGCCCTTCTTGGGGATATAGCCAAGTCCCTCCTTGTTGAGTGGAACCTTTGGCTACCAAGCACTTAAGCAAGCGGGCATCTCCACCATAGGCATTGCCTAAAGCATGAGTGAGCTCACAACCTTGTTTTTAATAAGGTTTTTATTTTCTACAACTAATGATGAATCACAAGTAGTAGAAGTAGGCATTTAGTTGAGCTAGATGATGATGATGCATTGATGATGGAGCAACAATAATAGGAGCATAAAATGATTCATCAAGTATATCACAGTTACTCCTACATTGCATGTTTCTACAACATCCTCAATCTTACTTTGATCAAGGAGGAGGAGTGGGCTTCCTTGAGCCTAGTGTGAGCTTGATCAAGCTTCTCATGGGCTTCCTTTAGCCTCTCATGAGTAGACTTGAGCTCATCAAAGGATTGCTCAAGAGCCTTGTTGGCCTTGCGCAATTCTTTGCACTCCTTCCTCTTAGTCTCAATGTAAGAATGAGCATCTTGTAGCATGCTATGAGGTCCTCCTTTGAGTACTCCTCATCATCATCACTATCACTCTCACTATCACTCTCATCGGATGATACCTTAGTGGCCTTAGCCATGAAGCATGACGATGGAGTGTTGAAGATAGAAGGCTTGCTTGAGATAGCAAGACTAGCCATAGCCTTCTTCTTGGTGGTCTTCCTCTCATCATTGCTTGATCATCATCATCGCTTGAGGAAGCATCACTATCCCATGTGACAACATAGGATCCACCCTTCTTCTTGCTCATCTTCTTCTCCTTCTTTTCTTTCTTCTCCTTCTTGTCCTTCTTCTTGCTCTTCTTGCGGTCATCATCATCTCTTCATCACTAGAGTATGGACAATCCGCAATGAAGTGATCCTTGCTCTTGCATCTATAGCACCTCTTGCTTGTGCTCTTGTTTGCATCTCTTCTCTTTCTAGCTCCATAGCCTTTCTTCTTCATGAACTTGCCAAATCTTTTCACAAATAGGGCCATCTCTTCATCATCCATTTCACTTGAGCTTGTGTCTTCATCATCACTTTCTTCCTTCTTAGCTTTGCCCTTGCTCTTGCTCTTGGAGGATGAAGCCTTGAATGCCACGGTCTTCTTCTTCTTCTCTTCCTCTTGGGCTCCCCCATCCCGTTCCACACGGTATGTGTCTTGTGTGACCACATCACCTAGTACTTGGTTTGGGGTCACCGTATCCAATCCTTCTCTCACTAGGATGGTCACCAAAGTGTCAAACCTTGGTGGTAAGCATCTCAAGAACTTGTGAGAAAAGTCCTTGTCCTCCACCTTCTCTCCCAAAGCCTTCAAGTCATTTATGATCACTTGCAACCGGTGAAACATCTCCGGTATGCTCTCATCATCTTGCATCTTGAAGGTAGCAAGTTTGTCCTTGAGAATATAGCTTGGCTCCCTTGACCGCCTTGGTGCCTTCATATGTTTCTTCCAATCTTTCCCATATCTCATTTGCTCTTTCAAGGTCCTTGATTTGCTCAAAGACTTTTGTATCAAAAGCTTCATAGAATAGATTGATTGCTATATCATTCCATTGGAGCTTCTCTTCTTCTCTTGGAGTGAGACTTGTGGGATCAATTATTGCAAAATCATGTTCTATATCACATCCCAAATCTTCCTATTCATTCCTCTTGTGAATGCACACATCTTCCTCTTCCAACAATCAAAGTTGGTGCCGTCAAAATGTGGTGGCTTTCCCCATATAGTTGATTTGAGCCATTTTAACACCGGAGGATGTTAAGCCTCAAACAATCGGTGACCACGGCTCTGATACCACTTGAAAGGTCCAAATGGCTAGAGGGGGGTGAATAGCCTAATTAAAAATCTACAAATTTTCTTAGGCAAACACTATTAGTAAGACAAACGGCGAAGCTTTTGCGCTAGCCTAATAGTGTGTTGCAAGCCACCTATCCAATAGTTCTACCTAATATTTCTATGGCACACAATCACTAGAGCTAGTAACAAATGCGGAATAAAATACTATAGCTCTAGCACAAGAATGATGTACAATGAGTATACAAGACAAGTGTGTACAAGGAACTAGGTAGCTAACTACCACTACCTACACAAGATATATGACTAAAGATGTGCAACAAGAAATGATATCAAAACAAGAGATATAGATCAATATAAATACACAAGGTAAATGAACTAGATAAGGAGGATTTCACCGAGCCTTGAGGATCGCCAAGTAGAGAGCCAATCACCGGTGAAAACCACTTGTGATGCCAATCACCAAGAATATGAAGATGGAGACCAATCACCAAGAATGGGACACAACCACAAATAGCACTCGGGAGACAAAGATTTATCCCGAGGTTCACGTGCTTGCCGGCACGCTACTCCCCGTTGTGTCGACCAACACTAGGTGATCCGGCGGCTAATCGGCGCTAAGCCAAGCTCACGAAGAGCGCCACAAGAATCTACCGCTAGTGAGGTAGCTCAATGACACGAGCAATCCACTAAGGATGCCTCTTGCCGCTCCGGCGAGGTGAGGCTCCAAAACCTCTCACAATCTCAATCGGTGGTGGCCAAGAACAATCTCCACTCTTGCCAATCAACCACCTCAACGCCTCCAAGCCGTCTAGGCACCGGCAAATGCCAAGAGTAACAAGAATACCCAATGCCGATGCGAAGAACTAGTGCCACTAGATTGAACTTTATCAAGAACGCGCACTAGATCACTCAATCTCACTTGGCTTGATCAATTCAACTTGGGAGATGAGTGGGGAGGCTTGTCAATGCTCACTAGAGGCTTAGGAATCAAAATGTGCAAGAGAGCCCACTAGCAAGCCGGCCAACTCATATTTATAAGCCCCTCAAACAAATAGAGCCGTTACCTGTTCACTGCGCGAAAATCGCGACGACCGGACGCACGGTCAAGTGATCACCGGACGCTCCCACTGCGTCCGTCGCTGGATGACAGCCACGTGTCCACGCGAATTCAACGTCGTTCGTTTGATCGTCCAACGGCTACTGCTCAAAAAGCGCCAAACGAGAGCACCGGACGCTCCGATCACCACCCGACGCGTCCGGTCGTCCAACGGTTAATTTGGACGAAAAACTTCGCGATCACCGGACTCTACATCATTAGCACCGGACGCGTCCGGTCAAGAAATTCGCTCAGCGTCCGGTCAGATCCAGAGAGAGGGTTCCAGAGAGGTTTTTTTCGACCGGACGCGTCCGGTCGTCACCAGTGACCGGACTCACTCAGCGTCCGATCAAACTATTTGAACCTGATGCTCTCGTGAACAGTGGTAATGCGAGTCCGGTCGTTTTTCTTCACAATGACCGGACGCGTCCGATCGCAGCGTCCGGTCGCTGTTCAGCGTCCGTCAAGCCTGAAACCACGTTTTCAACTCCGGTTTCTTCTCCTTTGCAAATGTGCAACACCACCAGTGTATACCATCTTGTGCAAGTGTGTTAGCATTTTCAAAACATTTTTCAAAGGATTTATTAGTCACTCACTAGGTCTATAGCATCGATATGTTAGAGAACACTAGTGGCACTTGAACACCGCATAAGCCGTGAATAATCTCCTCTTAATAGTACGGCTATCTATCCTAAATGTGATCACACTCGCTAAGTGTCTTGATCACCAAAACAAAGAGCCCTATATGTTATACCTTTGCCTTCGGGCCTCTTTGCTCCATCTCTTCTCTTCTTCTTGCATTTCACAAAAGGTGGAGTACTTGATCTCTTGAGTGCTTGCGGCCAACACCTACTCCATGGTTGCCATCTTGCTAGCTCCACCACTTGGCTTGGTCATAATCCTTTCTTATAAGCTACACACATGCTTAGCAATAGGATTAGACCAAATAGGTTTCATCAATTAACCAAAACCAAACTAGGGCTTTCACCAGAGTCTGAGTCAAACCTCCTTTTCACCATAAGCATGGGTGAAAAGGCACCAGTACAGCACTGTTCGACCATACCCTGCACTGTGGCACGTCCCGTCGCATCTCGAGACCCGGATTTCTGCTATACGACCAGGTTCCCCGGAACTCGCCCATACTTGCGGGGGCTCGAGCCCCCCGTAGGCGCCACCTCGAGGCCGGCTCCCGCCCCTCGAGCCCAACTGTTTCACGCTATTGGAGGACAGGTACCCAAGACCCGGAAGAGCCCCGCCGCGTCCTGTACATGCGGAATGGGCGTTGTACGGCCCCCACGCCGCCACGTCTCCGCGTCCACGCCCAGGATGGAGGCCACGCTCCAAGGACGCCTCAACAGCAACGCCCACGTCGGCTCCAGTGGCCCCGACAAGACAGGATTCCTACCCTACGCCATATCGAGTGTTGTACATATCTATCCTGTGTAAACCCTGGCCTCCTCTTGTTCTATAAAAGGGGACGCCAGGGCCCTTCGCGCGAGAGAGAGGACAAGACGCGAGTCCACGGCTACACAACTCCAACAGACACGTTAGAACGCACATACGCCCCACACACCCTCACACGCGAGTCCGGACCCCGGTCTATGCTCGCCAAGCTTGTATTCTCCCCTGTACAAGCACTTAGGTGCAAGTAATACAAGAACCTCCTCCCCCGCTGGACATAGGGCCTTCTTTGCCCGAACCAGGATAAATCCTTGTGTCATATTGCATCACCATCCAGGAAGAGAGCGTGATCATATTACTCGTTGGTGTCACACCCCCTGGTCCGAAACACCGACACCGTTGCACTGGAGGCAGACCTTGGAGTCAGTGCTGACACGGGGTCCAGAGGAGAGGTTCCACTGCGAGACGTCCGCGATGAGCGCCACGGAGCCTTGGTGTGTGTGTGTGTGAGAGTTTGGAGTGCACTCTCGAGAGTGTGTCCTTTACCCTCACCGCCACCTACCAGAGCAAGAGGAGACTATAGGAGGAGTTCGATGCCGAGGTAGCCCGTCTTCAGGATAGGTTGCAGCAGGTCACTCTTGAGCGCGACGACGCCCGTGCCACAGCAGGAGCAGAGAGCACCGCCAGGACCATCGCTGAGCAGATGTACCTTACGACAGCTTTCCAGCGGGATGAGGCCCGCACCGCGCTTGACCAGCTCAGAGAGGGTGCCCATCTCTTGATATAGCAGGTGCACGATCAGCAGGCCTGCATCGATCAGCTTCATGAGGCGATCCACTAGATACACCACCAGGCACAGGAGGCCGCCGCCCCAGCAGCTGCCGAGGCCCCTGCAGACGAGGTCTAGGAGCCCCAGGACGGAGTAGTCCTTTGACCCGACGTCCCACCGGATGAGGCTCACGATGATTAGCCAATGATTTACGCTGATGTAGAGGACGCCGCATCCGCCGCTGGAGACGCCTGAGCGTTAGTTTCGCTAGAAGTCATTTTCTTTTGTATAGCTTGAGCGTGCTCACTGATGATGTAACCCTCAGACATGTGTTGGTTTTATGTTTAAGTTGAATCATGGCATGTATGTCTTTTGGACAAAGTCCAGACTTCGATCTGGCACCTTTTATGGAAATCCGTCGTTTGCATGCCTAATTTTGAGCGATTATTCTGTGATGTTGTATGGAAATGAGTAATTATACTTGGTCGTGTGCTAAATTTTAAATTATGTGCAGCACAGTATTTATTCATAATCATTATGACACCACCTAATGATTGCTCATTAATGGATATGCAGATGTCGGCACACACTCGCAGCCAACGTGGACAGGGGTCGGGGCAGGAGGAGAATCTGCCACCCCCCCCAGCGCCGCCAATGACGCCGGAAGCGTTTTTCGGGCAGTTTTTGGGCAGCCAGAGGAACATGGAGGAGATGCAGAGGCACATGGAGGCCACCCTCCGCAACATCGCTAACAACACTGCGCAGCAGCATCAGCAGCGCCAAGGCCCAGAGCCCAACCAGTACAGCTCCTACCGTGACTTCTTGGGCACTCGTCTCCTTGTGTTCAAGGAAGCCACCGAACCGCTTGAAGCAGATGAATGGCTCCACCCCATCACTCAGAAGTTTCGCCTGCTTCGCTTGACTGAGGAGCTTAAGGCAGAATATGCCGCCCACATGTTGGAAGGACCCGCAGGATTATGGTGGGCCCAGTACCGTGCATCACTACCCGCGAATGCACCGATCACTTGGGACCAGTTTTCTACTGCTATGAGCAACCACATAATTCCCAATGGTTTGATGGAAATGAAGGTTACAGAGTTCATGCGACTATCCCAAGGAACCAGGTCCATGTCAGAGTATCTCCATAGCTTCAACAACCTATCTTGCTACGCCCCCGACTTTGTCACAACCGAAGCCAAGAAGATCGCTAGCTTCAAACGTGGCATGAATGCCACCATGCTCTCCAAGATGGGAAACAGTCATCGCACCACCTTCAGTGACTTTGTCAGTGACTGTCTGAACCAAGAGGCCAATGACAGCAGGCTGGCGACAGAGACCCGTCATCATGCAAACGAGGAGGTTCGTCTCAACAGAGGACCCCTTTCGGAGCACGCACCTTGTATCGCCCGCCAGTTGCAGGAGTAAGATTCCGTCCCCACAGAGGAAGATAACCACCAACCGTCCCCGTTCGAGTTTCCAGAAGCCCTACACTGCTCCCCTGATGCAGAATAAAGCAAAGGCAGGAAGTTCAGGAGGTCCCAAGGCCCCGTATGTGATTGGACCGTGCTACAACTGTGGTCAGACCGGACACTTGTCACGTCAGTGCCCCCAGCCAAAGAAGCAGTATACCCAGCCCCGACCTCGCACCGACAATGTGCATTTCACCACTGTTGAGGAAGTGCCAGAAGGAGAACCTGTCACCGCTGGTACGTTTCTTGTTAATCAATACCCTGCAGTTGTGTTGTTTGATTCTGGAGCATCGCATTCTTTCATAAGTGAGAATTTGATATAAGAAGTGTTGACACTATTTTTGGCTCTACCCAAAATGTGTGAAAAAAAATCGAGACCACACTAAATAAAGTATTATAGTGGTCAAATACCATCTAAATATGAAAAACGTAAATAATAAAATAATATGGCTAAAAATAAAATGAAATTACTATAGTGTAATATCGGTTTTGAAATTTAGTGCATTTAACGGTGTGTGCATATGTATAAATTAAATACCATGTGTTCATGTGGGGTTAACTCGCAAGTTATGCAAAGTCCACATATGAAGATAAAATCTTTATTGATTGAATAAAGTAATTAATCATTTTCCTATAAAAAAGTAATGATGGGATGAGTATTAAAAAAGAGGAAGAAGAAAAGCAAGACGAGAGTATATATACATGAACATGACTACATCTTAGCAGACACGCATGATCAATTGATAAAAAAATAGTGATGCAACGTGCTTGTGTGGTGCGTGTACACGTATATATGTACATGCAAGCCGGCCAGAAAACAAGTTATTATTTCCTTTTCCCCCTTAAATCACAGTAATTAAAAGATAAACAAATTAATCCACAGGCAAAAGGAATAGCGAACTGCAGGTCAATGCTTCCAAGAATAGTCGAGTCCAAGTCCAAGCGAGAGATGTAAAACTTCCACGACCTCCATGCTCATCGGGTCACGTCCAGCGGATGCGCGCTGGATTATTTAAATCACAACGCGTCAGATGATTACGAAAATTGAATTAGAAGAGCGCCAAACTTCGCGTGGTAACCACTGCCGCCGGCCGCTGCAGTTGGACGAAGTTCAAAGCACACGAACTACCTGATGGCCTGCTCTATAAATAGCAGGTACGAGCTTTCAAAGCGGCTCCCGATTGATAGTACCGTCAGGCTGCTTCGGTTCTTCTCTGATCGCGTAGTGCCGCTGCCAGGCTGCTGCTCGTCCACGATAAACTGCTGTCAGGCTGCCGCCCTCATTTTCTCTCCGTCGATCAAAGCAAAGTCCCCAGTCGGCTCTGCTCACCTACAGAAGGCCACCAGGAGCTCCGAAGGTGAGAAGCCCAGCGAGGATTCTCGTTTATTTCTGCTTCAACGTCCAGCCAGTTCATCTTCACGGCTTTAAGGCGATCGGCAACAACTGCAACGACAAATCCACCATCATCTTCATGATCAAGACCTCATGTGTGGGTTTGTTCTCTCGAGCAAGTCCCCATGAGATGTATCAAGACCTCATGGTCGTTCTGGTCGGTTGATACAGATCACCATGGGAAGAGCTTTGTTCTTCGACTCGGTCCGTTGATACGAGATCAAGAACAAGCGCTAAAGTTACCATCATGCTAAAGTTATACTCCTCGCCGTACTCCGCGCATGGGTTCAAATCAACACAAGAACTCTTACCGGAACTGCTGCGTGGCATATATCTAAATTCCATCCTCATATAAGTGTTGTCCTCGCCTACGCTGCACATGCGGGTTCAATCCAACAGGAATACTGGTGTGATGGTGGAGCAGGCCTTGGCGCTATAAAATGTAATTAAAAAAAAAAGCAGTCATATACATGCATGATGTCTAGGAATAATACTGACATGTTGCATATTCCGTACATGCATATGTCCTAGCTTCGCAAGTCGCTGGATTTGACTTAGCTAGCACCCTGCATGCCAAAAAAAACTAAAATTAAAGCTAATAGACAAAATAGCAGTGTTTTCTTGCATCCTGCACTGCATGTGTGTATCATATCCGATACATGTTCAACCTCTGCACGCTGGATCTTAACATGTGTCAGCATATATATTAAATATTGTTAATAATCCAAACAGTCTCGGCACCTAATTCAGCTTGATGAAAGTAAAGATTGATTACAGATTTCCTTGTATATATCAGGTTCTATTTAATCCAAATAAACCAAGGTAAATAAAGATTGTCTATTCTGCAGCATCAGATCATTTTAGGACGTGCACGTTGATGGTAAAAAAAAATAGGCTAGCATAAGCGCGAGCTTTGCATCTCAATTATGTTGCATCCGTCCCAAACCATATCGGATTAAATCACACTAGTAAAGGCTAAACAAAATTAGTCTCTCAATAATAAATTATATGTCTGTGCGGCACCATATAGTCAAATAACCGAAATGTTACAATAATATTACTCAAAACAAAGCTAAGGGAGATAAGCCTGGTTACATTCATTATCATAATTTCCAATTAATTTGGACAGATATTTCCATTATGCCTAGCACGGCCTTTTAAGCGTCACACATCCTGGGTAAATTAAATATTACATCTTTGCTAGATTATGTCCATGAAATGCTATGTCAAAATTCAGCATCAAATTAAATTTAATACTATGTTGTGAGCATGAATAAATGAGTTATGCATGCTCTAACGCATAGTAG
This sequence comes from Coix lacryma-jobi var. lacryma-jobi, assembly GCA_009763385.1. Taxonomy (NCBI): domain Eukaryota; kingdom Viridiplantae; phylum Streptophyta; class Magnoliopsida; order Poales; family Poaceae; genus Coix; species Coix lacryma-jobi. The sequence goes on from CM019824.1 coordinate 7,625,834, forward strand.
CGCTGCAGCACATCTCTTCAAATGAGATAAGCATCTTGTCTTAACTTAAACAAAATGAATATTGCACCACCTGCCGAGTGCATCGGTACCTATCAAATGTATAAAATAATTCATGATCTGATCAAGCCATATGAAGCTTAGTCCTCAAAGTATAAATTATGTGCATGCGACAGAATGCATCGAATAATAACTGCATATCAGAACGTGTTGATCCACGATCTCATATGATATAGCGAAACTGCTAAGTAAAATAAACTAGGTGCTTTAATTAAACAAATGATTGCCCCTCTATCGGTGTGCAGGTATACCATAGAGATATATATGCCCCTAAAAATGAAAGAGTATTTCCGTGCTGGGTCAATAAAAAGGCTTGGCGCACTATATCATGGTGCTGACAAACCAAAAAGGCTTTGACGCCACATTATGGTTCAAATAAATAACAAAATATTCATATGTATGATTAAATACATGCATATCACGGGTGGCTAATAAGCTAAATCAGCTAGCAACCAATCATATATATCAGAAGGATATATTCACTCCCCAATAAATTTATGCCATGTTGAAAAGAAATGATAAATATCAAATCCAATCTCATGTCCGAATGCATATGCGCCCATCGGCAACTACAAGACTGAAGATTTTATTTTCTTTTGTAGTTTGTAAAGGAAGTCATATGATGTAATCTTATTTTTCATGTACTCATGTTGGAACTCTTAATCAGGGGTGTTCTCTACGGAGATGTAATTAACATAATTTTTATGCAAATATAAGAATTATGGAAGTATGGACTCGCAATACCTGTTCTTTTACTTTTGTCCCATTTAAACTTAATCAAAACTAAATTTGTCTCTGCTGACGCGGAGGCGGGTCGTAGCCGCCCGTTTTCCCGTTATCAAGAAGTAATCTCGGGTAGTAGAGTTGGATCAGGGATACCAGATAAGTTCTACCGGAGCTGTTCTCTCCGCCCGTAAAATGGCTAAGGGAGTGGAAATGACTTTTGGGAATAAAAAGGCCATAGTGGACCCCATAGTAATCCCTGGTCTAGGTTTGGATGTAATCTTGGGTATGGGTTGGATGAAACTCTGGAAGGTAAATCTTGACATCGCAGAGCGAGTAGTTTCCATGGTTAGTCCCCGGAGTGGGTCTTCTTTCCGGTTCAAGTTACCCCACAACCCCCATGAAATAGGAGTGTTGTTCAATATCACGGCAAAGCAGATAGCTGAGATTCCCGTAGTGTGTGAGTTTCAGATTTCCAGATGTTTTTCCTGATGAGTTGCCAGGACTACCACCAGATAGGGATGTGGAGTTTGCTATAGAGTTGATCCCTGGAACGGCACCTATTTCTCGGAGGCCGTATAGGATGCCCGCTAATGAGCTAGCAGAGCTCAAACCCAGTTGCAAGAGCTTTTGGATAAAGGTTTGATACGCCCTAGTTCATCACCTTGGGGATGTCCCGCCATCTTTGTGAAGAAGAAGGACAAAACTTTGAGGATGTGGTGGACTACAGACTGCTAAACGCAGTAACTATAAAGAACAAGTATCCCTTACCCCGAATTGACGTCTTGTTTGATCAGTTGTTAAAGGCAAAAGTGTTCTCCAAGATTGATTTGAGATCAGGCTACCATCAGATCAAGATCAGAAGAGAGGATATACCAAAGACAGCTTTCTCCACCAGATATGGACTCTATGAGTATTTAGTTATGTCTTTTGGATTAACCAATGCACCGGCACATTTCATGTATCTGATGAATTCCGTCTTTATGCCTGAGTTGGATAAGTTTGTTGTGGTGTTTATTGATGACATCTTGGTATACTCTGAAAATGAGAAGGATCATGCTGAGCACTTACAAGTTGTCTTAACCCGGCTTCGAGAGCACAAGTTATATGCTAAGTTTAGTAAGTGTGAATTTGGTTAAAGAAGGTACCTTTTCTCGGACACATCCTTTCAGAGGAAGGAATCTCTCTACCCTTCTAAGGTACAAGAAGTTATGGATTGGAAAGCTCCCACAAGTGTTTTTGAGGTTCATAGCTTTTTGGGTTTGGCCGGATATTACCGTCGTTTATTCTAGATTTTTCAAGGATAGCAAAGCCTATGACTCGCTTCACACAGAAAAATAAGAAGTTCGAATGGACTCCAGAGTGTGAAGCTGCATTCCGCACTCTGCGAATGTTGTTGACTTCTGCACCCGTTTTGGCTCAACCGAACTTGGAGGAACCTTTGATGTGTTTTGTGATGCATCAAGATTGGGCTTGGATGTGTGCTTATGCAGAATGGAAGAGTCATCGCCTATGCTTCACGTCAGTTGCGACCACATGAGGAGAATTACCCTACTCATGATTTGGAATTGGCAGCCGTGGTTCATGCACTCAAGATCTGGAGGCATTATCTTATGGGCAACCTATGTCATGTGTATACAGATCACAAAAGTCTGAAGTATATCTTCACCCAGCCAGAGTTGAATATAAGGCAGAGAAGATGGTTAGAGTTGATTAAGGATTACAACCTAGAAGTGTATTTACCCCGGAAAAGCGAATGTTGTAGCGGATGCCTTGAGTCGCAAAGCTCACTGCAATTCCCTACAACCACTGTTGGAAGATGGATTCAACCTTATGCACCCCGTTATGCTAAACAACATCACCATACAGTGCACCCTAGAAAGTGATATCATCGAAGGACAAAAGATCGATGAAGAAATATGTCAGATCAAGAAGAGGTTGGAAACCAGTAGTTCGTTGAACTTCAGAACGGATGAACAGGGATTTTGTGGTATAATCAGAGGTTGGTTGTTCCTAAGGATATGGAGCTGAAAGAAAGAATTCTGAATGAAGCTCACAATTCGAAGTTGTCTATCCACCCAGGAAGTAGCAAGATGTACCAAGATCTGAGAACAAGGTATTGGTGGTCAGAGATGAAGAAAGAGGTTGCAGCGTATGTCGCGAAGTGCGATACTTGCTGCAGGATAAAGCTATACACCTAAAACCTGCCGGATTGTTACAACCATTATCAATCCCAGAATGGAAATGGGAGGAGATTAGTATGGATTTCATCACAGGTCTTCCCACCACTCCAAAAGGACATGATTCTATTTGGGTTATCGTGGATCGGTTATCCAAAGTGGCTCACTTCATACCAGTCAAGACTACACTCGACCCCGCCAGTATGCAGATTTGTATATTCAGAACATCTTGAGGTTACATGGAATTCCCAAAAGAATTGTTTCTGATAGAGGACCTCAATTCATAGCACGTTTTTGGGAACAGCTACACAAGGAGTTAGAACCAAGTTGGTACGAAGTTCTGCTTATCACCCTCAAACCGCAGGACAACAGAAAGAGTGAATCAAATCTTGGAAGATATCCTCAGAGCTTGTGTGCTTTCCTCGGGAGAATCATGGGAGAAGTGGTTACTCCTCGCAGAGTTCTCATATAACAACAATTATCAAGAGAGTATAAGGATGGCGCCGTTTGAAGTTTTGTATGGACGAAGGTGCAGAACCCCGATAAGTTGGGTGAATCAGGAGATCGAGGATTTTATGGGTTAGATTACGTAAAGAATGTCGAAGAGATCGTGCAAACGGTACAACAACATATCAAGGCAGCACAGTCCCGACAGAAAAGTTATGTTGATACACGAAGGAGACCCTTGGAGTTCCAAGTAGGAGATTATGTTTATCTCAAGGTCTCACCCATGAGAAAGGTCCAACGTTTTGGAATTAAGAAAAAGTTAGCACCCCGATATGTGGGACCATATCAGATCATAGCCAAAAAGGGAGAAGTAGCCTATGAAGTGCAGTTACCCCCCGGAGATGAGTGCAGTTTTTACCGTGTTTCATGTATCTCAGTTAAAGAAGTGTCTTCGAGTTCCTGAACTAGAAGAGGTTCGAATTCCAGATGTTGCTATGAGGTCAGATCTGGAGTACTATGAACAACCTTAGGAGATACTGGATACCAAGACTCGAGAGACACGTAACTGAGAAGTGAAGACTTACAAGATTCTCTGGAGCAATCACGGACCCAACGATGCAACTTGGGAAACCGAGGAGTACTTGCGCGTAAACTACCCCGCTTTCTTTAAAAAGTGGTACGTAACCCAAATCTCAGGACGAGATTCTTTAAGGGGGGAAGGGCTGTGACACTCTAAGTGTCAAGCACTGTATTAGGAACTACATTTAGCTACTAAATTCATGAGCAATGCATTGCATCATTTCATGTGCATGGAAGTGCCTTTTGCCTTTTGCCTTTTGTTGTTTATTTGAATTTTTGGTTTCTATTAGACTTGGTGTTCAAGTGGATTTCTGTCTTGATAATTAATTTCATAAAATAGAGAATATTGAGTATAATACTTTTCTTATTGATACCTTGACCTAATTCTATATAGTTTAATAATTAAAAAATATGGGAACAAAATGATTTATGACTCAAAAAATTGGCTTTATTTCTGTGGAGGTTGAGAAAATAATTTTTGAAAAATATGTCTTATATGAAAGTTGTAGAGAAAATTATTTTGAGCAACTTTTATTTTTGGGTCAAAACCTAGTTTGAGTTTTTGAAACTGTTTTTGAGTGGTCAAAGTTTGAAAAAGAGTTAGAAAAAGAAAAAGGAAAAATATTTTTCCCGGAGCTTCCCAACCGGCCCAGTTGGCCTTTCGGCCCGCCTAGCGCCCGCGCCGGCCCGCTCGCGCCGCGATGCTCCCGCGCGCGCTCACCGCGCACGACGCGCCGGTCAGCCCAACACGGCCGCGTCGTACGCCGGCCGAGCCGCCGCGTGGCCGCTCCTCCCTGTCGCGTATCCGCGCCTGCCTATCATCGCTCGATCCTTCTCCACTCGATCACGCCACAATCGTGCGTGGCCACTCCCCGCTCGCCTCGCTCACTGCGCCCATGCCATCGCCGGTGCTCGCCTCGCCCGCCGCGACGCCGTGGCCCTCGCCACGACCGCCGGCGGCCAAACCCGCAAGCAAAACCCCGAGCACCTCTCGCGCTCACCCCTCACTCGCCCACACACACACACTCGCCACCCCGTTCGCTCCTGCTCCCTTCCCTGCTCTATCGTGAACGCTCGCGACGAACACCGAGCGCCCGCCGAGACAGCCCCTGCAACCCTCGCCGTTCCGACCCCTTCCGTTCACCACCGTCCAATCCGCCTCGCACCAAGCTCCGCCTTCGCCTCGCACATGCGGTGCGCGCGAAGAGAGCGCCGGAGAGCCACCACGCCGACACCACCACTTCCCCTTTCGGTCGCCGTTGCCGCCGAAGGAGAGCAAGTGTTCGTTCTTCGTCAATTGAGCCTCTTGAGCCTTTCTTCTTCCTCGTCGAGCCCCGTCACACCAAAGCAAGGTGAGAACACCCTCCCGTCTCAACGCTACCATTCCCTACCTTCCGCGCTAACTCGGCCGAGCGCCATGGGCGCCGCCGTGGCCCGCACCCGTGACCGAGCTTCTCTGGAGCCTTTCGAGTCAATCCAACCTACTAGCTTTTCTCCCTAGGGTTCACTAGGCATGGCGCATCTGCCAATTTCACCGGCGACCGCCGGAGATGGCCTAGCCAAGCACCGCACACCACCACCGCCCGCCATAGCTCGCCGCCGACGAGCTACGGCCATGCGCTGGCCAAACCAACACCCCCATCTGATCCGCCTCGTCGAGACGAGCTCACCAAGCACCACCCCACCGCCGGCGACCTCGCCGTCGGCAAGAAACCCCCGGTCAAACGTCGCCCCTGCTCTGCTCTCTCTGACTGTTGGGCCCCGTTGACCGGTGGTCCCACGCGTCAGCCACCCATTGTCCATGGACCGAGTCTGTGTAGTATGGGCGGGAAAGTTCAAATGTCTTTTCTTTTTGTTTTATTTCCCAGAAAAGCTGTTATTTTTGTGTAGCACATTTTAATGATCAAGTTTTGTTAGCTTGTTCATGAGTAGATCTGTCATGGAAAAATATGAAAGTATTTTTGGTAAAAGTTTATATTACTGTTTTATTTAATCCAGTTTATGAGCTTTTGTTTAGATAAATGGATTTATGCATTTTCTGGTTGAGATAATTCATGGAAAAATTTGTGTAGGTTTCTTATCATGTTATGTATCTGTGAAAAATGTATGAGGCACTGTTTATGTAGAAAAAGTATCTATTTAGGTTAAAGTCCTTTTTAGCAGTTTTCTTGGAATAATTATCAAAATGATTTGCATGTAAAAATAAAATATGGGAAAATTTGTGTAAACTCTGTATGTTATGAGTAAGCTGAAAAAATGCTAAGCATAGGTTGTTATATGAAAAAATGAGAAGTTTCTGTACAAATGTACTTTTCTGTGTTTTTCTTAGAAAATTCATATAGAAAAGAAAATATGTTTCTGATTCATGGAACTTTCTAAATAAATATGAAATGTGAAGGAAAATCCGGGAAAAATATGAAAAAGGAGTTGGTCACCCTTTCCAATAGGGTTGTAGTTCAAATGGGTTATTTTGGAATAAACATGTTTATTTTGTGCAGGTTGATATGTTCATGCTTAGGCAGTGAGTTTTCTACAGTAGACTGGTTATGAGTAGGTGAAGCTAGGAAAAAATATGAAAACTGTTGTTTGACACTTTTTATGTAAAAATCTAGTTCAAGGCACTTTTTGAGCAGTTTATTTCATCTTTTGTATCTGCTGTTCTGTAATTTATTTCTGCTGAAAATTGTTCAGTGAAGTCCAATTGATGTAAGTTACCTTCTGAAATTTTGTGGATTTTTCTGAGTTCAAAAAATGTACTTACAATTCAAAACTGGATTCTTTTGGATAAGTAAATAGAAAATAGATAAAATAATGATTTTGTTTTATGTGGTAAATAAGTGTTTTTCCCCAATGTCAAAAGTGGTTCAACAAGTTGGTTTTGTTGGTTTGCAAGAAATGCTTACATCTCATACCACCACATCTCGCACTCCGCATCAATTATTTAATTCACCGCATGCAATAGGATCGACAGTTCCGGAGCCCAGCCAGGAGCCAGAGGCCAGCGTCGAGAGGAAATCCCGGAGCTATCCCAGGCCGAAGAAGTCGACCTCAGACAAGAGACTAACCTGCCTGAGTGCCCCGCTCACGAGGCCTCAGTTTTCCCAAGGCAAGCCCCGGAGCATTCTAAGTCTCCTATTATTTACAATTATTCAATTGAGTACTTTTATATTTGTGATGCATTAGGTATAGGAGTTGATTGAATCCTACTTACTGCATTACCATTCCTTGATTATTGATTAATATCTGCCTTATTATCCTGTTATCTATATATAATGTAGAATTGCTTAGTCTGCTAATCAAAGTAGTAATTAAGGATGTTTCCGTAATACCCCTGGCGGTATTTACCGGATCATGGTTGGCTATATTTGCTATCGTGGAAAAGAACCTGAGTAGTAATGAAATACGGTTAACTGGAAGGCAAAGCACAAGTTTGGAAACTGGGGCAGTCCGTCCGTTGGATCGTGTAGGTTTGTATCGATGTTGGCCCTCGTTCATTTTTGAACGCGCCCTTTTACTTAGGGATATGTCGGTGTTGTTATCATCGACCCCAAAGCCGGTTAGACGCTGTTCGGGACGGTCTCAACCCGTGTGCACCCTCTAGTATGGAAACACGATCTGCCTCAGAATGGCCATCGTATAGTTCTAATTGGGTGGTCCGTGCTGTGAGCCACGACGATTACCACCAGGAACAAGCATCGAGCGGTTACCCAATGCATGGACCCGACGGGGAAAGTGTGGATTGGTATTAAAGGTCTTTCACCAGCTGGTTTGGAATTCGATTCGAGTCGCCGTCTCCCCCGGTTAGTGGAAACTATGGCGAGCTTCACCACGATACACTCCATGTGATGTTTAAAGGTTCAACTAAAATGTGAATAAGTCAACTGGATATGGTTATATTATTGATTGTTAGACTCAAGTGTATGTAATAGTCCAGGTGCAACCTAGTTAAGAGGTAGGTTTTAATTTGACTGCTCACTAAATATCATTAAATATTCCTTCTCTTAATTTGAGCTTTTCGCAACTAAAAGGTCCCAGCTCCACCAAAAGCCTTGCATACCCTTGGCGTCATTTATTTTCAGTTGGACGGGTAAGTCTAGCTGAGTACATTCTCGTACTCAGGGTTTATCCATTGTTGCAGATGGCCAGGTCTACTACAGCTATTCTAAGCATTGTCTCTACCCGTGGAGGGTGATGAGGAGTAGGCCCAGGGCACGGTCGTCCAGAAACTTCTCCTTTTCTTTTGCTGAACTGAGACTACTGGTGGCACATTATTTAAAAAGGGAGGAGTGAGTTATCAAACAATGTTTTATTTGGACCACATGTGTGGTGGTCGTGTTTCAAACATATTTCAAGCTCCGCACTTTTAAAAACTCTGTATTGTAATAACTCTTTTATAATTCTGCACTCTGATGTTTAAATTCGGTTTCAATATCGATGTTGTATCCTTACAAATGTGGTACTTGAACAATGCGATCTTGTATGTTGTATGATGTTTGAAATCCTTCGATATTTCGGACTACCGGGGTTATATGGGTTCAAGTATGAGTCGATGTCAGACAGATTTGGCTAAGACGGTACTTGAGCTCTTATAATCAGGACGGTTCTGCCAAAGAGTACCTGGGCTCCTGTCCTTCCCTATATCCCATGCCTGCAGAATCCTCCAAAGTGCAATGGCCCCCCTAATGTGGGTTTTGGTATTGATGACACTCAAATTAGGGTCTAATATGTTCAATGAGGATGACTTGCAGCTTTAGTCTCTTGAAAGTATTAGAAAGATAAAGTAAGGCAAAGGGAGTCCCTCAATTCGATCATCGACAAGCGGAAACTAAACTTAAAGAAGAGCATCGATCGTTTTCTATTTGCTTTGAGTTTAGGAATGTCGTACTATAAAGAGGGTTGCAAAGTTAGGTGGTCTGAAGAGGATAGAGTGCTCAAGTATAAAAATAAAATCAAAAGAGGGACACAAAATCACTTCACGAGCACTCGGAGTAGCTGCTGTCAACTTCCAGTGTTGGAAGTTCCGACCTTAATGTCGGAAGTTCCAACCCTGGGGGTTCCAGCAGGTTTCTGCCCTGGTTTCCCTCGTTGAAAGTTCCGACGTTATGTCAGAAGTTCCGACATGACCGGAAGTCCGGGCGGACTTCCGGCTGTGCCCTGCTGGATCTGTGATCGTCGGAAGTTCTGACATTATGTTAGAAGTTCCGACATGACCGGAAGTCCGAGCGGACTTCCGGCTCTGCCCTGCTGGATCTGAGTATGCCGGAACTTCCGAGATCTACGTCGGAAGTTTCGACAGTACTAAAAAGTGACCATTGACAGTGCTATGAACAGTGTTTCTTGTTGACGTCGGAAGTTCCGAGATCTGAACCGGAAGTTCCGACGTCACTTTTTCAGCAGCTCGTGGGTTGACCTATAAATACCCCACTTCACTATTCCAACCGTTACCCAACTCATTTATTTCAACCTAACTCTGTCCAAACTCACCTCCAAGAATTCAAGGCTTCTCCCAACTCTCCCCTTCCTTCCCTACTTCAATTCTTGCAAGGATTTGAGTGGAGAGCTAGTGGATTGAGTGGGATTCACACCTAGCAAGCTTGAGCACTTGAGTTCTTCGTCACGCTAGTTGATTTTGCATTCTTTACTCTTGGGTTCTTGGAACCCTAGCCGGCTAGGCGTTCTTTGGGAGAGCCTTGCTCTTTGTGTTGGTTTCTCTGAAGTGTTTGTATTTACCCTTGTGATTCTAGTGGAGAAGCTCAAGAAGCCTTTGTGGTTTCTTTGAGAGAGGCTAAGGAGGTGAAATAGACTCCGACCTTTGTGGTCACCTCAACAACGAGGAAGTAGGAGCTCCTTTGTGGAGTGGACGAACCTCGGGATAAGTCCTTGTGTCTCGTGTGCTTCTTGTTGTTGAGATTATTGCATATATCACTTGTATTGTTTCACTCTCTCTCTCTCTCTCAAAGTTACTAACTAGGTGGTGGACAAGTTCATCGGTTGGAAGGCGCTACAACATCAAGGAAGGGTCTCTACGCCCTCACCCTTTCACTAGGTTGTGGGGTTGTAAGAAAGCTCTAGCTCAAAGTTCATTTCTGCACTTGTTGTAGTTTTCCCGTAGGTGTCGGAACTTCCGACAGTTAGCGCCGGAACTTCCGACTCCCGGAAGTTCCAACCCTAACTGCCGGAACTTCCGACAGGCTACTGACTGTTTGACTTTTAGTGTGTGTAGAATTTTTCAATAGCCTATTCACCCCCCCTCTAGGCACTGTTTGATCCTTTCAATTGGTATCGGAGCCTAACCCTCGTGTTAGCGCTTCACCGCGTGAGGGAAAAACAATGTCTACTCTAAGTGAGCAAGAGCTCAACTCGATTGCCGAGAAGATTGCGAAGCAAATTATGGAAAATCAAGCAAAGCAATTTGAGGACCAATTGAGCAAGTTGCAAAAAGAGATAGAAAGCTTGAAGGAAGCCTTGAGCAACAAGAATGATGCATCCGTTGGTGGGTCAACTCCTCAAGGTGGTGGAAATGAGGATGGTGCAGAAGGTAGTGGAAATGAAGATGATGGAAAAGGTGGAGAAGACTTCACTCGTACATCGTTTGACTACAAACAAATGAGCAAGGTCCTTCAAATGCCTAGTGTCAATCTTGGCAAACCACCATCATTTGATGGCATCAACTATAACGATTGGTCGCTGAAGGACCGAAAATGCTATAGCAAGGCGACCAGAGGGGGGGGTGAATGGGAGCCTAAAAATTTCCTTTCGGAAACTATGGCCTCTGTCCCAATAAAATCAACCCCAAAAGCTTCAGACTCAAATGCGATGCCCACGACCCTAGAAAGAGGGTGGATGATCCTGAGGATCACAGCGAGGCACCGCACAAGGGAGCAAAACAAAACTCCCAAAACTCCGAGTCAAGTTCGTGCCTAAAAGACCACTCCCAAACGTAGATAGACGGCTACGTCGGGATTCCTCCAAATACCTATGCTAACACGTAGCAAGGATATGTAGAGAGGTTCCTAGGTGAACTCTAGGAGCAAACGAGAAGTCCGGAAGCGAAGCGGAAAAGCCGGGAGAGCAAACGCACTAAAACTGCACAAGCAGCAGGATCCCGGACAGTCCGCCGTCAGGCTACCGGACTGTCCGGTAAAAGCCAGACTGTCTGCCGCTAGGGGGCCGGACTGTCCGCCGGCAAAAGACCCAAAAACGAACTGTTTGGAACAGCTGCTGGACGGGTCCCGGACAGTCCGCGGTTTGCACGCCGGACTGTCCGCGGTTCACGTGAACAGTGAACGGGGAGCGTCCGATGCCTGCCCGATGCCGCGTCCGATGAGGACCCCGGACTGTCCGCGAGTCCTGGCGGACTGTCCGCCAGCTAAACGAGAAAAACAGCAACGCTGCTGCAAAGTCCCTGCTCGGGCCCGGACTGTCCGCGCCCAACACTGGCGGACTGTCCGCCGGTCACCCGAGGGGAAAACGCCGAGGCAAACAGCCACTGGTCCGGCTGAAACCCCGACCCGCGGACTGTCCGCGGCTGGAGGGGCGGACAGTCCGCCACCACCCAGAACGCCCAAAAACGCCTCGGGTCAAAACCAAAATCGATTGGATCTCAACCAAATCGAATGGGGCTGCGACCAAACTTCACCCAAGTGTTCTTCTACGTGTTGGGAAGCTATTCCTTGGAAATCATCGCTTCAATCCAACTCAATCATGAGAAATCCGAAGAACACCGTAAAAGGGGAAAAACGAAGAACGAAAACGATTTCGGCTCGATCTACTTGTTCGTGAGGGTAGAGATGAATTCCTTCGGTGGAAATGTACTCCTCACTTCAAAGAACAAGTTGATTCAAACGGAATCGCAAAAGACGCAGCGTAGAGGGAGATCGGGGGAGGAGAAAATCGTGGAGAAAAAGGAAACCGCGAAGAATCACGAAGAACAAAATCAAAGCGCGAATTCCACCACGAAATTGACCCTTGGATTCAGCAAGATGAATTGTATTAAGCACTCGGTGTACGGGCTACAAGCCACTCCAGCAGATCAAAGCTTGGATGGCAAAAAGCTCAAGAACAAGAGCCAACTCTCTAACCCTAGCCTACTCTCACAGGAACAAAATGAGAGAGACACCACCTCCTCTCAAGGGTGCGGCTGCCCTAGCAGCCCCCTCCATATATATAGGCGCACGTCCTAATGACAAAACGCCCTTACATTAAGCACTCGACCCAAATACCCCCCAGGGGTAAAACCGTCCAGTCCTGACAGTTTCGATCCGACGGCCACGCCCGCACATCCGGTAGCTTCGCCTCGACGCGACCTCCCTGATGCCGCCACGTGCCGCCACCGTCGACCGCCGCGCCTTCTCACCGATAGCTTCGCCGCAACGCAAGCCTCTCGGTGCCGCCACGCGTCGACCGTCCTTACGGACCACCACCTGGTTTTGAGGCCCAAACCAGGAAACCGGCCACCCCGAGTTTTGAGGCCCAAACTCGGAAACCCGCCACCCCAGGTTTTGAGGCCCAAACCTGGAAACCGTCGATGGTAGCTTTTTGAGGCTCAGCTACCGAACCCGCACCGTAGACGGGATGTGGTTCTCACACCCCGACCACCGGCACCGATGCCGATGCATGTCCAGCCTCCACGCCGGGCACAACGCCTTCGCCTTCCTTCTTGACTCGGCCGACGGCACTTGCGCCGCACGCAAGCCCGTGTCCGACCTCCCGCCAAGCGACCCGACTCCAGCGCCTTCCTCCCGACTCGGCCGATGCACCGCACATCCCCATGTGCTCTCGCTCGTCGATGCCACGTGCCAGCTACCACAGCTGGTCCTCCGGCCTCCTGGTCCCTCAGTCCAAGCCTCCCGTCCGCCCTTCGCTGTCCGATACATCGGCATGGCACGTCCGCCGCACGGCACGCCCATCCTTCATCGCGCCCAGTCCATCGGCACGGCACGGCTCAACTTGACCTTCACCTTGCCATAGACCACTGTCTCCGAGCTCCACACCTGCACATCAACACAGCCAAGAGACACATGTCGCACACACACACACCAACACAGAAACACAAAAACACAACACAACTCACGCCACCGGTTAGTCATAACATTAAGCGCATAGCGAGATAATGACTTAACCGGGTAAAAGCCTCAAACCTTCCTCAACACAGTCAATCATTCATCATCTGTATTCTCAATCTCCCCCTTGATGAATGCATTGACTGACAATAAAATCAAAAAGGAAGGGTTTGAAGGCCAGCCTCACTCAAGTGCCCAAAAGCCAGGTAAAAGCAAACACAAGGCCACTTGAGAGAGGGAGGATCATGAAAACTCCAAATAAAAACTCTCGGTCCCAAAAGAAATGGGAAAAGCGGGCAAAGCCTCCACACAACCGAAGAGTCAAGAGAAACAAGAGTTTCATGAATCCCAAAAGGCACTCAAAAACCAATCTCAAAAATTGTCAAACAATCATCACAAAAAGAAACCAAGGTACTTATCCACTTGGATTCACTTGGGTTACTCCCCCTTACTTGGGTTTCTAAATTTCTCCCCTTACTTGGGTTTCTGAATTTCTCCCCCTTGATGATTGATTTGACAAAAACTAGGCACAAGAGATGGTCTGAGATACCAAAGCCGAAAACTTGGTCCCCAAAGACATGGGCAACGGCTCAACGCAACCAAGCGAAGGATCGGAGCAACAACTCAACGAAGAGCAAAAGACTTGGTTCCCAAAGACATGGGCAACGGCTCGACGCAACCAAGTCAAAAATGAGCTAGTCCTCAAGAAGAGGCAGAAAAAGGGGCTCAACACCGCTAGCTCAAGGCTCGACACCAAATGAGGCTGAAATGGCGCATAAGAAGCAAAACTGCTAGTCCCTCAAGATAGAGGCACAGAGGCTCAACACAACTAGCAGAAGATTTGATACCAATCAAAATCAGCCACAAATTGGTGAAAACAGCTAGTTCCTCAAGACAGAGGCAAAACGGCTCAACACAACTAGCTGAAGGCTCCAATCCAATCAAAAATACCAAGCAAAAACTGCTAGTCCCTCAAGAGAGAGGCAAAACGGCTCAACACGACTAGCAGGCTCGATACCAATGCCTTACGGCCAAACATGCTCCGCACCAATGGAAAACCAATCGAAGCGTACCAAAAGAAGGAACACAAGAAAGGTTCAATTCCAATTGAAAAAGCCCAAAGAAAAGGCTCAAGGCGAAATGGAGCACAATCACTCGGAGTAAGCGGGGAAGCAGCAAGACAAAAGCGACTCCCCCTGAAAGCAAGCCTATATACACAAGCTATGCAATACAGCTCATAACATCAATTGCATTCCATACCGAAAGATGGATACCAATTGGAACACATAAAAGAGCTATACCGAGTGAAGATACCAATTGAAGAAGAAACCAAAAGAGCTAAACTCCCCCTCGCTCAAAGCTCTCCCCAAAATGCATGACTCTCCCCTTTGTGCCAACACTCAAGCTCCCCCTTGAAAACAGCTTCTCCCCCTTGACAAAAGGGAACATGCTGAGGGGTTTTGAAATTTTTCCACAAAAGTTGACACATACACAAGACAAGTCATCAAAAGCATATGGGGGCTATAAAAAGCACTGAAAGTGGCCCGAAACCAATTGAGGGTGACCACAAAGAATATCAGAGCTGGGGGTATGCACACTAAGCTAAAATGCATGAAATGCACAATGCAACAGCTTCAAGTGTATAGCAATCAGAATAAAAAGATGCTCAAAAAGGTGCTGCCCTGAAAGTGTAGTAATCACTACAAATGCTAGCAAAGGCTCAAACTGATCAAGTGAATACGAAATATGAATAATTAAGCATATGAGCAGTTTTAAGCCATTTGAAAAAGGAGTTCACCACTAAAATAGCACTTAGCATGGATAGACAGGAAATCAACCAAGTGCTAACTCAAGTATAAAAGGTGAACTACCCCTAGCAAAGTTCAATCATCATGCAATAGAGTGAAACATAGACTTGTGTTATTTTCAAATTTTTATCGGATATTGCAGCGGTATTAACACAAGTTCATATTTTAAAAGCATGTGATTGCGAGAGGTTGAAAGCATGGTCATTGCCTAACTTTTCAACCGGGCTAAGCCTATGCAAGAAAAGCAATCGGAAGCTTAAAGCACCGGTTTCGGTCTTACACTACACGGCTCAAGTTTAACTCAAATGTGCAATGAGAAACAGTCTCGATACCGTGATGTGCTGACACATGCAATCCCATCTCGATCTTTTCATTTCACTAATACTTGGATCAAATTTTAAGCACAAGGTAAATATGAACAATCCAAGCAAGTAAATGACTCAGTGCAAGAGACATAGCAACCTAGCATACAAAAGATAGCAAACGTGATCTCAACATATCCTACCCATGCTAGTTGCCAATCTCACTGGTGAACAAATTAAAGATTTCATAGTTGATTAGTCAAATTCACCATTTGCAAAAATAGCTTAGCTCATAACATGTATCAAGTGATCAAAAAGAGCCTAAGCTACAAGCATCATCATGAATAAGCAGGGCATACCAAAAAGAGCATAATCTCATTCTCATTGTTATATACATGAAGCTCTAAAATGCAAGATACACATGATGAAATGCATGCAAAAGCTAGCCTATAACGAAAAATGCAAAAGCTAGCCTAAAAGGAACACCCAAAACAAAAAGGGTATCGGAGAAGACCAACTAAGATGCACTAAGCAAAATGCTTCTCCAACTAAAAGGGAAACACACATCCAGCTCACAAACGAAGAGCCAGGAAACGCTCAAGCGACAGCCAGCAAAATCCACATCGGAAAGACCACACAGCAGAAAGGGGTCGAAGAAGGAGTGTACCAAAAACCGAACTCAGAAGTGTGTCGGAGGTACCTCATGAAGCGCATGACCGCCTGCTGGTGTGATGCCCGAGGGGACGCCTAAACTTGCTGAAATCTTCGGGGCATCTGCCTCGCCGAAGTCGTCTCCCCCTCGCCTGATGCTGTCGCTCGCCCAGGTGCTGCTAGTGCTCACTGGAGAGCTGCTCGAACGGAACCCCAAGTCGTGGAAGAAGTGCGATCGGGTCCGTGAGCCGAAAAGCTCTCTCCAGGCTCCTGTTCTCCTGCACACTCAAAAGCAGAAGAAACACAAGGCGTTGTCTCATCCAGTGTGACCTCAAGGTCTCCACGAAAACGGTTAGTCAAATAAGCATAAGGTAAGCTCTCAACAAAAAGAGGTCTACCTATGAATGATACCGCAAGGAGATCTGAACTCAACCTAGACACGACTACCATGCAACAGGATAAAGCACGGTATAGCAAAATGCAGCCTAAAAACATGATCAACTCAAACATAGCCTAAGCCTCAACACATGCTACAATGCAAGGTAATGATAACAATAGATCCAAAAGCATGTAACATGATAAAATCGAGGAAAGACTAGTGCTCAAACTAATCATATCAACAGGGTACATCTAGCTAACAAAACTAGCACCTGAAAAGTGATTCCTAATGAACATCATACCACTACAAATAAAGCTCATGTAGAAGTATGGTAAAACATGGCATAATGTTCATGAGGATCACAGACTAGCATGAAAAGTGGCTCCTCCACAAAAGCTATACATAAAGCTAGCATGACATGATATACAAGATAGCACATGCTAGACTAAAGCAAAAACATGATACACAGGAAAAATGTACATGTAAGAACTATACAAGTGAGCACATGAAGAACCATCTCATACCATAAGACATAAAACATGGATGTACAGGGTATGAGTGTATAAGAAAGCTCACCAGATACCAAAAGCCTCTTTGGAGGCAAATCTAGGCAGGGTGTGGAGAAACATCAACACTTGATCACTTCTAAAAGATCAAGCTCCATCAGGCGCATGTTCTCCACCCCGCGTCCTCATATCTACACACAAGAGGACAAAGTAACCCGAGCCTTGGATCCCGAAGGGTTAGCAAGCATGTACTTGGGGATCCAGGACTTGGTCACAAATCTCAACTTCTCATGTGGGTTAGCATGATGCAAATGCTGGTTCAAAAGCGATTTTGAAACACCCTTGGAAGCATTCCTCAAAAGGACAACTCGAGGAGAAGAACGAGTCGAACCACGAGAAAAGAGGCAAAAATCTTCCAAGGTCTTTGAAGAAGAACCAATAGATGCACCATGAGAAGCATGACGTGGACCACGAGAAGAAGCAATAAAAGCATGTCCACGACCATGACCTATCCCACTAGAAAAGGAGTCATAAAACCCATCAACAAAAATGGGCTTCTTACTAGGAACACAAGCGTTCATGCCATGAGAAGGGCTATGAACCACCAACTTCCTAGAAGAGCGAGCTTGGCGCAAGCGTTTGGCACGCCGATAGCAAAAGCTTTCTTGATGCCCATCTTTCTCACAAAAAGAGCAATGGTACAAAGGCCTACTGGAAGGCACACCATTCTCCGACAAGTGAGAAGTCCCTTGGGACTTAGAACAAGAAGCATCAACAACCACCTTGGTGCCAACGCTAGGAGCACACGTGCCATGGGAAAGGCTACGCGGCTTCCTAAAAGCCTTAGCTCGAATTCGCCGCTCGTGCTTGACACGGCGAAAACAAAAATCGAGCGAATGTCCCTCCTTCTTGCAAAAGGTGCAATGGAAAACCGGATTGGGAGGACGAGTCCCAAAAATATGAGAAGCACCCTTGTCAAGAGAAGTCCCTTGGACATCACTCGAAGAACTAGCAAGGTTGGGAGTAGCTATGAAAGAGCTATCCGAAACCTTGACACTAGTGCTATCGTCAAAAGATTCACGCGCAACACAAGAACTCAACTCCGGTCGCAAAGAAGCAACTTTAGAAGCATCAACATCGGAGTTGCAGAAAATGCGTGACTCAAAAGACTCAGCACAAAGGCTCTTGCATCTTGTGGCCAAAACCTCATTTTCAAACTTGAGGCGGTCACAAGTACCACAAGGAGTGTTTCTTAGGTTTTCCATCTCCTCTTTTATGCACCCGGCATATGTGGTACGCAAGAGCTCTATCTCCCTCTCAAGGTTGGCACTCATATCATTGTGCTCAACCAACTTAGCGCTCATATCATCGCGCAAAAGCTTCAAAGCCAATACTTCCTTTTCCAAATCAATGCATGATGTGCAAATAAAGTCGGTGGAAGAAACATCACCAGAAACATCAAGCAAGGAATCATGAATAGCATTAGAAGTATGGCAAGCATCTTTATTCAAAGAACATGAGCTACAAGGCTTAGAATTTAATTCAACAATTTTAGCCCTAGCATGCTCAAGTTCATCTACACATGTGGAGTGAGTCAATTTTAAGTTATTGATTTCAGCAAGCAAAGACTCACATGAAACACATGGTAACAAAGCATCAGACTTCAGCAAGGCTATTTCAGTTCTAGCACAATCAAGGTCCTTGCTTCAGTCAGTGCAAACTAAACATGGTTCGGAAGCATTAGATATCAACATTTCATTCACAGACTTTAAGCTAGCAAGGGAAAAGCTTAGCTCATCATTCTTCCTAACCATGTCACTACAACCGGTGCAAGGCAAAGAGGCACTAGACTTCAAACTAGCAATGGAGCATTTCAACTTTTCGACCTTTCTACGCAAGGTACTACACTGCTCAACAAAACTAGAACGAGCCTCATAGAGGTTGTGCAAGGTCACAAGGCCTTGAGCAAGTGTACCTCTCTTGGCCTTGCCAAGTTGATGTAGGAGATCCTCCGGTGAAAGCTCATCATGTCGCAGAAGGTTCAGCAGGTCGTTCACCTCGCGATCCCTCTCATCAACTGCACTCCTCCTTCTTCCCAAGATGTCATCCATGGAACCGTTCAAGCTGAAAGACAAAGACATACTTGAAGAAGAACTTGGTGCACTCCAAAAGCACCGTTAGTGTTAGCAAAGCAAAAGCTCAACACCTCGACAAGAAAAGTCGGAAACCAAAACCGCTCTCAAAAGGTCGCCTTCGCGGATCCGGAACCGGTTAAGGTAGAGAGATCCCTAACTGGCTCCGATACCAATTGAAGGACCGAAAATGCTATAGCAAGGCGACCAGAGGGGGGGGTGAATGGGAGCCTAAAAATTTCCTTTCGGAAACTATGGCCTCTGTCCCAATAAAATCAACCCCAAAAGCTTCGGACTCAAATGCGATGCCCACGACCCTAGAAAGAGGGTGGATGATCCTGAGGATCACAGCAAGGCACCGCACAAGGGAGCAAAACAAAACTCCCAAAACTCCGAGTCAAGTTCGTGCCTAAAAGACCACTCCCAAACGTAGATAGACGGCTACGTCGGGATTCCTCCAAATACCTATGCTAACACGTAGCAAGGATATGTAGAGAGGTTCCTATGTGAACTCTAGGAGCAAACGAGAAGTCCGGAAGCGAAGCGGAAAAGCCGGGAGAGCAAACGCACTAAAACTGCACAAGCAGCAGGATCCCGGACAGTCCACCATCAGGCTACCGGACTGTCCGGTAAAAGCCGGGCTGTCTGCCGCTAGGGGGCCGGACTGTCCGCCGGCAAAAGACCCAAAAACGAACTGTTTGGAACAGCTGCTGGACGGGTCCCGGACAGTCCGCGGTTTGCACGCCGGACTGTCCGCGGTTCACGTGAACAGTGAACGGGGAGCGTCCGATGCCTGCCCGATGCCGCGTCCGATGAGGACCCCGGACTGTCCGCGAGTCCTGGCGGACTGTCCGCCAGCTAAACGAGAAAAACAGCAACGCTGCTGCAAAGTCCCTGCTCGGGCCCGGACTGTCCGCGCCCAACACTGGCGGACTGTCCGCCGGTCACCCGAGGGGAAAACGCCGAGGCAAACAGCCACTGGTTCGGCTGAAACCCCGACCCGCGGACTGTCCGCGGCTGGAGGGGCGGACAGTCCGCCACCACCCAGAACGCCCAAAAACGCCTCGGGTCAAAACCAAAATCGATTGGATCTCAACCAAATCGAATGGGGTTGCGACCAAACTTCACCCAAGTGTTCTTCTACGTGTTGGGAAGCTATTCCTTGGAAATCATCGCTTCAATCCAACTCAATCATGAGAAATCCGAAGAACACCGTAAAAGGGGAAAAACGAAGAACGAAAACGATTTCGGCTCGATCTACTTGTTCGTGAGGGTAGAGATGAATTCCTTCGGTGGAAATGTACTCCTCACTTCAAAGAACAAGTTGATTCAAACGGAATCGCAAAAGACGCAGCGTAGAGGGAGATCGGGGGAGGAGAAAATCGTGGAGAAAAAGGAAACCGCGAAGAATCACGAAGAACAAAATCAAAGCGCGAATTCCACCACGAAATTGACCCTTGGATTCAGCAAGATGAATTGTATTAAGCACTAGGTGTACGGGCTACAAGCCACTCCAGCAGATCAAAGCTTGGATGGCAAAAAGCTCAAGAACAAGAGCCAACTCTCTAACCCTAGCCTACTCTCACAGGAACAAAATGAGAGAGACACCACCTCCTCTCAAGGGTGCGGCTGCCCTAGCAGCCCCCTCCATATATATAGGCGCACGTCCTAATGACAAAACGCCCTTACATTAAGCACTCGACCCAAATACCCCCCAGGGGTAAAACCGTCCAGTCCTGACAGTTTCGATCCGACGGCCACGCCCGCACATCCGGTAGCTTCGCCTCAACGCGACCTCCCTGATGCCGCCACGTGCCGCCACCGTCGACCGCCGCGCCTTCTCACCGATAGCTTCGCCGCAACGCAAGCCTCTCGGTGCCGCCACGCGTCGACCGTCCTTACGGACCACCACCTGGTTTTGAGGCCCAAACCAGGAAACCGGCCACCCCGAGTTTTGAGGCCCAAACTCGGAAACCCGCCACCCCAGGTTTTGAGGCCCAAACCTGGAAACCGTCGATGGTAGCTTTTTGAGGCTCAGCTACCGAACCCGCACCGTAGACGGGATGTGGTTCTCACACCCCGACCACCGGCACCGATGCCGATGCATGTCCAGCCTCCACGCCGGGCACAACGCCTTCGCCTTCCTTCTTGACTCGGCCGACGGCACTTGCGCCGCACGCAAGCCCGTGTCCGACCTCCCGCCAAGCGACCCGACTCCAGCGCCTTCCTCCCGACTCGGCCGATGCACCGCACATCCCCATGTGCTCTCGCTCGTCGATGCCACGTGCCAGCTACCACAGCTGGTCCTCCGGCCTCCTGGTCCCTCAGTCCAAGCCTCCCGTCCGCCCTTCGCTGTCCGATACATCGGCATGGCACGTCCGCCGCACGGCACGCCCATCCTTCATCGCGCCCAGTCCATCGGCACGGCACGGCTCAACTTGACCTTCACCTTGCCATAGACCACTGTCTCCGAGCTCCACACCTGCACATCAACACAGCCAAGAGACACATGTCGCACACACACACACCAACACAGAAACACAAAAACACAACACAACTCACGCCACCGGTTAGTCATAACATTAAGCGCATAGCGAGATAATGACTTAACCGGGTAAAAGCCTCAAACCTTCCTCAACACAGTCAATCATTCATCATCTGTATTCTCAGTCGCACAAGATGAAGCTACATCTCATTGCGGCAAGAGCTTGGGAGATTGTTGAGATTGGACCTAGTCACATCGAAGGAGAAGAGTTCACCGCCCAAGATGCTATAGAGATTCAACAAAATGCTCAAGTCGCCTCCTTGATCCTATCATGCCTCAAGCCCGAAGAAAGCGCCAAGGTGCATGGCATGGAGGTTGCCAAACAAATTTGGGACACTCTCAAGATATCATTTGAGGGTGATGCTAGTGTAAGAAAGTGCAACATTGAGCTACTTCAAGGAAAGATTGAGAACTTCACAATCAAGAGTGGAGAAACAACTCAACAAATGTTTGATAGATACATGACCTTGATCAACAAGATAAGAGCTAAAGAGGGTAGCGGGGCGGGTCTGGACCCGAAACCCGCGGGTTTCAGACCCGGTGGAGCCGGGGGCGGATTTAGATTTGCCCCCGTGGGTTTACGGGTTCAGGGACCCGAAACGGGGTGGGTCAGGTGCGGGTTTTAGATTTCCCCTGCGGGTGCCCGTCAGGGACCCGAAATTGTGAATCGTATAAGAAAAGCCCAACAAGCAGTCTGGCCCATCTATCCATACCCTAGGTATATTAACAGAAATCCTCCACTCCCACTCCTCGGTCCCTCACATCTAGGCGCAGGCCGCACCCCACCGCCCCATCCTTCCCACATCGCACGCTCGCACTCGGCTGGAATCTGGATCGGCGACGGCGTTCGGTGATTCGGCGGCTCAGCGCTCGCGGCTCGCTCCTGGGCACTGGCACAGGAGCACGGCACAGCGCCGCCCCGCCCCCACCCGGCACGGGCGCGCGGTCGGCGGTCCTCTGTCGGCCCGCCACAGCTGGCGCGCGGTGCTCCCCCGGCTCGCGACCGCAGACGCTTAGCCCTCCACCGGCGCACCGCCCTGGTCCTCGGTTCCCCTGCTTGGATAGCTTGGTGGCCGCCGGTGCACCCTCCACCGACACCTCCTGGACGGCGAACGACTGGACGGCGAAGCCTCCTCTGCGACACTGCCATCTCTCGAAGCCTCCTCTGAAACCCGGGGTTCAGGTCTCCCGTCGGGTTTCGGGTCCCCGTTGAGTTCGGGGGCGAGGGCAGATTCTGACCCGGATCGGGGTTCAGGTGCGGGGCGGGTTTTCTTGGCGGGTTTTGGGGGCGGGTCCGCGGCTGCTCGACCCGCCCCGAACCCGACCCGTTGCCATCTTTAATAAGAGCCCTTGGAGATAAAAAAATGGGATGACAACTCGGTGGCAAGAAAGCTATTGAGAGCTTATAGGGCAAAGAACAAAACACTTGCATCCATCATTATGGAGAGACCAAACTATGAGAGTATGGGACCTCATGAGATGCTTGCTAAGATAAAGCATCATGAAGTGCTTGATGATGAGGCGATAGAAGATCAAGAAGCAAGCAACAAGAAAGTAGTGGCTTTCAAGGCAAATCAAGAAGGAAAAAAAATCTCAAAATGATCATTCAAGTGAAGAAGATGATGATTCCGATGAAGAGACCGCACTTCTTGTCAAGAACTTTAGAAGAATCATGAGAAGAAAGATGTTCAAGAAAGGTAGTGGAGGTGACTACAAGAAAGCAAATAAGAGATTTTGCTATGGATGTGATGCGGATGATCACTTCATAGCCGATTGTACAAGTGACAAGAAGAAGAACAAGTACAACAAGGATGATGACAAGAAGCAAAGAAGAGGAAGAAGAGGTGAAGCTCATATTGGGCAAGAGTGGTACTCAGATGATGACTCAAGTGATGATGAGAAGAGCAAAGGGAAGGACATGGAGAAGGGAGCCGCCAACATTGCTATTCACAAGACTTCTTCTCCAAGCCTCTTCACCAACAATGGTTCAACAACTTCTTCATCATGCCTCTTTGAGTGCCTCTCCGATGATGACTTCACTCATTCTTGCTTCATGGCTAAGGATGAGAAGGTACCACCTAACTCTCCTATTTTCTCTAGTGATGAATATAGTGATGATGATGAAGTTGAATATGAGCAAAACATGATAAAGAAATTTGGAAAGAAAGGTGGACCTAAAATAATAAAATTGCTAAGATAGAGAGTCGGAATGCGAGTCTTTCTATGCAAGGGGACATTATCTCTCAAGAGAGAGAAAAGAACCTTGCATTGGAAGCCTCTCTTGCCGAGGAGAAGTTGAAGGTTGAGAAATTGACCTTGGAACTATCATTAGTCAATGATTCCTACAAGAGATTGACTAAGGAGTGTTCCAAGGACAATGACTTAATTGCTAATCTAAAGAATAAAGAAAACTTGATTCAAGAAAGCCTCACAAGCTTGCAAGAGAAATATCAAACTCTTGAATTAAGTTACAATACTCTTTGGAATAGCACCTCTTCAACTACTCCTAAGGATTCTGATAGCTCTAATGCCTCAACTAGTCAAGGTTGCAAAAGATGTTACAAAATTGATATAAATGCTTGTGCAACTAACCTTGTTGAGTTAGAGAAGAAGGACAAGGAGATCCATAGGTTGAACATGATCTTGAAGAATGGTTGCAAATGTAAGTTGCAACAACCTAAGGGCATCCTCAAGACCGCAAGGCATCCTTCCATCAAGGAAGGCATTGGCTATAGTAAGTATGATGGAAAAGCCAATGGAAGGAAGATGGTCAATGGAGTACCCTTTGTTAACTTTAGCAAAGGGGCCTCTCTCTTTGACCTCATGAACAAGGCCAACAAGGTTGTCGTTCCAAAGGCAACACTTGCAAGTGACAAGAACAACAAGAAGAAGCAAGTGGAGACCCCCAAGCAACAAGTGCCCATCTCTCGCAACTATGCTAGTGATTATATGTGTTGTTGGGGCAAGGATGGCAAGATAGTTGTAAAATATGTTGGTGCACTCAAGAGAAGAGAGATCATGAAGAGTGTTTGGGTGCCCAAGACTTATGTGGCTAACCCCCTAGGACCCAAATCTATTTGGGTACCTAAATCAAGAACTTGATTTTGTTTTGTAGGAATATGCCTCCGGTGGAACAAGTTGGGTGTTAGATAGTGGATGCACCAATCATATGACCGGGGCAAAGGATATGTTCACTTCTTTCCAACCAAACCACAACTCATGTGACAACATTGTGTTTGGTGACAATGGGAAAGGAGAAGTGCTCCGTTTGGGTAAAATTGCTATCTCAACCGATAATTCCATATCTAATGTTTTACTTGTGCATTCGTTAAGCTATAATTTATTATCCGTTTCTCAACTTTGTGAAATGGGTTATGATTGTCTATTTACGGATAAGGGTGTGACCGTCTCTAGAAGAAGGGATTCCTCTATTGCATTCACGGGTGTGTTGAAGGGAAAACTTTACTTAGTTGACTTTTCAACTAGTAAAGTGGAACCTAAGACATGCTTAATGGCAAAATCTAGCATGGGTTGGCTATGGCATCGCCGACTAGCTCATGTTGGGATGAGGAACTTGGCCCAACTTCAAAAGGGTGGGCACATTCTTGGACTAACGAATGTCTCTTTTGAGAAAGATAGAATTTGTAGTGCATGCCAAGCCGGGAAGCAAGTTGGAGCCAAGCATCCAACAAAGAACATCGTGACAACCACAAGACCGTTGGAGCTACTACATATGGACCTCATCGGACCCGTTGCTTACCAAAGCATTGGTGGCAATAAGTATGACTTTGTTATTGTTGATGATTATTCTCGCTTCACTTGGGTGTTCTTTTTAGTAGATAAAAGTGAGACCCAAGGCGTCTTCAAGAAGTTTGCAAGAAGAGCTCAAAATCAAGAAAGTGAGAAGTGATAACGGGACCGAGTTTAGGAACACCAACATAGAAGAGTATCTTGATGATGAAGGAATCAAACATGAGTTTTCGGTTCCATACACTCCACAACAAAACGGTGTTGTGGAGAGGAAGAACTGAACTCTTGTTGAAGCCGCAAGATCTATGTTGGATGAGTACAAGACCTCTCATGACTTTTGGGCAGAGGCAATGAACACCGCATGTCATGCAATCAACCACCTCTACCTTCACAAGCTAAGAGAGAAGACTCCATATGAGCTACTAACCGGTAACAAACCGAAGGTGCATTACTTTAGAGTCTTTGGTAGTAAATGTTTCATACTTAACAAGAAAACCAAAAGCTCAAAGTTTGCACCCAAGGTACATGAAGGCTTTCTACTTGGTTATGGTACTAACGAACATGGCTACCGTGTGTTCAATAATGTCACCGGCACTATTGAACTAACGGTAGACGTGACATTTGATGAATCCGACGGCTCTCAAAAGTATCAAGTCAATGATGAGCTTGTAGGTAATGACATGCCTCCATCCCAAGCTATCAAGAAGCTCGGCACCAGTGATGTGAGGCCCATTGAAATTCAAGATGATGAAGATGAGCTTGTGCATGTTCCCCAAGATTCCTCTACTCATCATGTGCACTCAAATGTGCATGGTGAAGCTTCCGCATCAAGCACTCCGATTGGTGGAAATGCAAATGAAGCTCAAGTACCACATCAAGATGATGATCAAGTTCGACAGGGTGATCAACAAGCGAATGGAGACAATTCCACACATGGTCATGATCTTGATCCTCTCAATGATCAAGGACAAGATGATGATGAAGACGATGAATATGGACCTATTCAAAGGAGGTCACTAGTACCCCATCCTCGGGTGCATCATAGTGTTCAACAGGACCATCCCGTTGACAATATATTGGGAAGCATTCGACGTGGGGTAGTCACTCGCTCTCGTTTAGCTTCTTTTTGTGAGCATTACTTGTTTGTGTCTTCTCTTGAACCTCTCAAGGTAGAAGATGCTCTCAATGATCCAGATTGGATGATGACGATGCAAGAAGAGCTAAACAACTTCACTCGGAATGAAGTCTGGTCCTTAGTGGAAAGGCCAAATCAAAATGTGATTGGAACCAAATGGGTCTTCCGCAACAAGCAAGATGAGTATGGCGCGGTTACAAGAAACAAGGCAAGATTGGTGGCTCAAGGTTTCACTCAAGTCGAAGGTTTGGATTTTGGTGAAACTTAGGCACCCGTAGCTAGGCTTGAGTCAATTCATATATTACTTGCCTATACTACTCACCATGATTTCAAGCTATATCAAATGGACGTGAAAAGTGCATTCCTCAATGCCCCCTATCCGAGTTGGTGTATGTTGAACAACCACCGGGTTTTGAAGATCCAAAGTTTCCCAACCACGTCTACAAGCTTGCCAAAGCACTCTATGGGCTCAAGCAAGCCCCTAGATCTTGGTACGATTGTCTAAAAGATTTTATTCTCCAACAAGGGTTTGAGATAGGAAAGGCCGATCCCACTTTATTTACTCGCAAAGTCAAAAATGATATATTTGTGTGCCAAATATATGTCGATGACATAATATTTGGTAGTACTAATGAAGTTTATTGTGAGGAGTTTAGTAGGATCATGACAAATAGGTTTGAGATGTCTATGATGGGCGAGTTGACGTACTTCCTCGGATTTCAAATCAAGCAACTCAAGGAAGGGACGTTCATATGCCAATCTAAGTACACAAGAGACATGTTGAAGAAATTTGACATGGACAAGGCCAAGCCTATGAAGACACCAATGCCAACAACCGTGCACAATGATCTTCTCAAAGAAGGTAAACCCGTCGATCAAAAGGTATATCGTTCCATGATTGGATCCCTCCTTTACCTTTATGCATCTAGGCCCGATATCATGCTTAGTGTTGGTATGTGTGCAAGATATCAATCTAATCCGAAAGAATGTCATTTGATGGCGGTTAAGAGAATCTTTAGGTATTTAGTCTTCACTCCTAATCTTGGCCTATGGTATCCTAGGGGCTCCACATTCGATTTAATCGGTTACTCTGACTCGGATTACGGTGGTTGTAGAATTAATCGAATGAGTACCTCCGGGACTTGCCAATTTCTTGGTCGGTCCTTGGTGTCATGGAGTTCCAAAAAGCAAACGAGTGTTACCATGTCCACCGCCGAAGCCGAGTATGTTGCGGCCGGTGCTTGTTGTGCCCAACTACTTTGGATGAAGCAAACCTTAAAAGACTTCGGTTGTGAGGTAACCAAGATTCCCCTTTTGTGTGACAATGAGGGTGCCATTAATTTGGCAAACAATCCCATAAACCACTCTCGTACAAAGCACATAGACATCCGGCATCACTTCTTGAGAGACCATGAAGCCAAAGGGGATATCGCACTTACACATGTGAGAACCGATGATCAACTAGCCGATATCCTTACAAAGCCCCTAGATGAGTCAAGATTTTGTGCTTTGAGGAGTGAACTAAATATCATTGATTCTAGTAACCTAGGTTGATATGTTGCACATGTATTTGCTTGCAAAACTTTTGTGAAAATTCTTGTGCAAGTTTCAAAATCTATATTCCATATTCTTCTCAAAAGTGACTATTGCTATGTGATGCTTGCTTGACATCTAGTCACATTTGAGAAGTTGTGTCCATCCTAGTGCACCTCATTCATCTCTTGAGCCTGCTGATTTTACCAGAGTCAAAAGTTCCGACTTTATAGTCGGAAGTTCCGACCCTGTGCCAGCCACAGCCTGTTTTTTTCAGCGTCGGAAGTTCCGACGTTATCGTCGGAAGTTCCGACACTGGTGCCAGCCAAAGAAATTTTCTCAGAGTCGGAAGTTCCAACGTTTTCGTCGGAAGTTTCGACCCTGGAGTTCATAGAAACTGTTTTTCCCAGCATCGGATGTTCTGAGATCCAAGCCGGAACTTTCGACACCGGTTCGACCAACCGTTTTGGGGTAAAAAGTCCTTGACCGCTCTCCTTCCAGTCATTCTTTTTCACCCCCAGTCAAACCCGCCCCCCCTCCCCATTCCCCCTCCCGTCGCCTCTCCTCTGTTGCCTTCTCTCTGGTGGGAGCTCCGGCCGACCTCACGCCCCCCCTCCCTTTCCCCCCCTCCCCACCACCCCCCTCCTCCATCCCATCCATCCCTTTCTCTCCTTGGTGAAGGTCTTGAAGCCCTAAGTGGACGCCATGGTGGTTTTGTGAACTTCTTCCGTGCTCTTCGCGTTTGGTGCTTGGTGGAGCCGTAGTAGTGGTGGATCTACTCTGGGAGAAGGCTTGGCTTGTGGATTTCTTCAGCTTTCTACGCTTCTCCCTCCTCCCCAAGGCATATAGTGGTGCTCGCGCTCCTCTTATAAATGTACCTTGTGGTGGCTTATTTTTCCACCCTTCTAAGTGTCTTTTCCTAGTTTGTGTGATGTTTGTGTGCTAAGATTTGGAGATTCTTGTGGTAGTTCGGCCTGGTCCATTTTGGCAGGGTCGAAAGTTCCGAGATTCATGCCGGAACTTTCGACCGTCGGAAATACCGATGTTATCGTCGAAGTTCCGACCCTGACTGAACAGCCGAACCATCCCAGCCTCTCCATCTCTTTGCTCACTTTCTCCACAACTTTGAATCGGCTCTCAGCCTTTGCTTTATCGTTTCAGTGCCTCCCATGGATGCTGGTGGTAGTAGTGGTGGTCATCGTCGTCCGAAGCGTGCCTCCAGTGGCGCCCCTCGCGAAACGCGTGCTAAGCAGCGCCAGGATGCCCCTCCTCGAGCCTCTCGGGCCAGGGGTTCTGCTGCTGCTACTAGTGGTCCTTTGGATGAGGAGCGTCTTGATCATGAAGGCTGCTCCATGGTTGTGGTGATCCCCGGCACACCTCTTGGCCCTGCCTCGTTCGCTGACGTGGTGCCATTTGATGGCCCCATGCCGGTGCTTCGTCGTCCGGAGCTTGCTCCTAACTCGGACAATGCGTGGCAGCCCCACATGAGGATCAACTACCGGTAAAGAGTTCGCGATATTGAGCATTGGAGGGCAACCAAAGTTTTTGCAGCCAATGCTAAGGATGTCAGGCTGGAAGCGAGGTTCTATCATCATTTTCACTTTGACTTTTATGATAGACTCATTTTCAGCAAGTTTCAGGCAAAAGGAAAGGCCCTCGTCCTCCCTATGAAGTGCACTGACACTCAAGCCCTTCGGCAGTTCCCCGAGCCCGAGCTTCAGTAGATGTATCGGGATCTGGAGATGCTTAAGCTTGATCAGCTCATTGCCTTCAAGAAGGACTGGAACAATGAGATCATCTGTCAGTTTTATGCTTCATATTATCATGAGATCGTTGATGATATTCCTATCATGCATTGGACCACTGAGGGCAAGCACTACAAGAGTGATCTTCCTACCTTTGGTCGGCTGCTTGGCTTTGGGCGCGGTGACCATTCGGCCGCTGATATTCATGATCTCCCAGAATTGGCTATCAATGTGCTTCAACATATGTATCTCTGTGGCTTTCGTGCTGATGGTCAGACTACATATCTGAAGCCCTCGTTCTTTGTGCTCAACTTGATTTTTCGGCAGACCCTTTATCCCAAGATTGGTGACTTGACTTGGCTCCGCGATGATACCCCCACAGTTTTGAACTGTTTTGGGGAAGATTTCACCATGTTTTCAGTCACCGGCTTCATTTGGACAAAGATTAGGATTGCTAGCACCGACACTGTCAGGCATTATCCATATGCCCCGTACCTCATGCATATTATTGAGCAAGTGTCCGGTCTCAGCTTTCCATGTGATGCTAAGCACTCCACTCTAGTCATCACAAACAAGATGTCCAAGACAGCAGTTAAGGCTCTAAAGAAGGACAAAGGTCCAGCTGTTGGTGGGACCTCCGGTGCTCGCTCCCGAAGGGAAACTTCTCATTGTTCCTTCAGTGAGCGTCCCACTTCTTCTCCTGCTCCTCACCGTGCCAAGAAGCCTTCGCGCTTCAAACATGCTATTAGCAAGATCTTTGAGATGCTTTGCTATTCTATGGAGAGTGAGGACAAGCGGCTTCGCCGTTTGGAGGAGAAGGCTGGTCTTTCTCCCCCTTCCCCTCTTCGTGGTTTTCGCGATCCAAATGAACTTTATGATGAAGAGTATGGCTCTTCTTCTCGCCCCCATGGCAAGGATGTGGCTCATGATGATTCCTCCGAGGAGGAAGAGGAGGAGGAGGAGGAGGAGGAAGAGGAGGAGGCAACCCCACCTTATCGCCGTCGCCGCAAGGATGATTCTTCAGATGATGGTGATGAGGACTATGATGGCGAGGAGTAGCCTATGATGGTTTTCTTATGCAGCCTGCCCTTTTTGGCAATTGATGTCAAAGGGGGAGTGTCAAGCTTTATCTCTATGTAATAGGCTAGTTGGTTTCTTCAAAACTTTTAATCTATGGGCTTGTAATAACTTCTTATGTGGTGCTACTAAGTGATGGACAAATATGTATTAATGTGTGATGGATGTGTGTAGGAGAGATTTATGTTTAATTATCTATATACATGTTTGTGTTTTAATCTCTCTTTACGATGATGAAATGTTATTTGTATATGGTCATTTGCTTTATATTGATTTATCTTGTTTTAGCCATATTTTCTCTTTTGATTATGGATATAACATGTCATATTGCATCACATCTTTTATACTTGTCACACTCACTCCTCAGGCACCCCATGAATTGCAAGATTTAGGGGGAGCTATCCTTTTCAACATATGCAAATGATTGATGTATGTCAAGTTTATGGAATTCAAATACCATGCATATGTTAAGGGGGAGCTTTTTGTAAATGTTGGAATTCAAAAGCTAAATTTACTTATTCTTTTATCAAAGCCTAAGTTGGTTGTCATCAAGTACCAAAAAGGGGGAGATTGAAAGTGCAATGGCCCCCCTAATGTGGGTTTTGGTATTGATGACACTCAAATTAGGGACTAATATGTTTCAATGAGGATGACTTGCAGCTTTAGTCTCTTGAAAGTATTAGAAAGATAAAGTAAGGCAAAGGGAGTCCCTCAATTCGATCATCGACAGGCGGAAACTAAACTTAAAGAAGAGCATCGATCGTTTTCTATTTGCTTTGAGTTTAGGAATGTCATACTATAAAGAGGGTTGCAAAGTTAGGTGGTCTGAAGAGGATAGAGTGCTCAAGTATAAAAATAAAATCAAAAGAGGGACACAAAATCACTTCACGAGCACTCGGAGTAGCTGCTGTCAACTTCCAGTGTCGGAAGTTCTGACCTTAATGTTGGAAGTTCTGACCCTGGGGGTTCCAGCGGGTTTCTGCCCTGGTTTCCCTCGTCGAAAGTTCTGACGTTATGTCGGAAGTTCCGACATGACCGGAAGTCCGGGCGGACTTCCGGCTGTGCCCTGCTGGATCTGTGATCGTCGGAAATTCTGACGTTATGTCAGAAGTTCTGACATGACCGGAAGTCCAGGCGGACTTCCAGCTGTGCCCTGCTGGATCTGAGTATGCCGGAACTTCCGAGATCTGCGTCGGAAGTTCTGACAGTACTAAAAAGTGACCGTTGACCCTGCTATGAACAGTGTTTCTAGTTGACGTTGGAAGTTCCAAGATCTGGACCGGAAGTTCCGACGTCACTTTTTCAGCAGCTCGTGGGTTGACCTATAAATACCCCTCTTCACTATTCCAACCATTACCCAACTCATTTATTTCAACCTAACTCTATCCAAACTCACCTCCAAGCATTCAAGGCTTCTCCCAACTCTCCCCTTCCTTCCCTACTTCAATTCTTGCAAGGATTTGAGTAGAGAGCTAGTGGATTGAGTGGGATTCACACCTAGCAAGCTTGAGCACTTGAGTTCTTCGTCATGCCGGTTGATTTTGCATTCTTTACTCTTGGGTTCTTGGAACCCTAGCCGGCTAGGCGTTCTTCGGGAGAGCCTTGCTCTTTGTGTTGGTTTCCCCGAAGTGTTTGTATTTACCCTTGTGATTCTAGTGGAGAAGCTCAAGAAGCCTTTGTGGTTTCTTTGAGAGAGGCTAAGGATGTGAAATAGACTCCGACCTTTGTGGTCACCTCAACAACGAGGAAGTAGGAGCTCCTTTGTGGAGTGGACGAACCTCGGGATAAATCCTTGTGTCTTGTGTGCTTCTTGTTGAGATTATTGCATATATCACTTGTATTGTTTCACTCTCTCTCTCAAAGTTACTAACTAGGTGGTGGACAAGTTCATCGGTTGGAAGGCGCTACAACATCAAGGAAGGGTCTCTACGCCCTCACCCTTTCACTAGGTTGTGGGGTTGTAAGAAAGCTCTAGCGAAAAGTTCATTTCTGCACTTGTTGTAGTTTTCCCGTAGGTGTCGGAACTTCCGACAGTTAGCGCCGGAACTTCCGACTCCCGGAAGTTCCGACCCTAACTGCCGGAACTTCTGACAGGCTACTGACTGTTTGACTTTTAGTGTGTGTAGAATTTTTCAATAGCCTATTCACCCCCCTCTAGGCACTGTTTGATCCTTTCACCTCCAAAGGATGGTCGGCAACCCGAAGTAAGACAAGAACGTGTTCTTGGTCAACTTTGTGGCCAAGCGGTGACATGGGACTCCTCTGCCTCCGGTGGCCTTGCGAGCAGTCAACTTAGTCCGGGCCATCTGTAGAAACAAAAAGGGTTTCGAACTCTCGTGAGACGCATATTTAAGTTGGCAAATTTTATAGAAAAAGAGACAACTTTTAATTAAGGGGAGGTAATACAAGTGCAAGAATATAAACATGATGCATGATCGTACTTACGTTCTCACTCACTAATAATGACTCGTAAGTCCTAACATTCTAGTCAGTGGCAAGAACGATCTCTCATACATTATCTACACGTTCTACTCGATCGCATAGTGAGTGTACCTGCAGAAGATTCATTTCAGCCCAAGCAAAATCCCAATGATAAAATAATGGAGTATTGGCCCATATGTACAAAAATATATAGAAGCCAATATTAAACACCATGCACCAATCCAGAAAACATACCCAACATTTGATACCCTTGTATATGCTTGCGTAAAGCTCGCACATATTAGTATAGTAACACTCACCCTAGACCGACGATTGGACGGTCATGCTCTCATATCTCACAAATAATTTTATACAAGTTTTCGCAATCGACGCATTCTCTTTCCCTCGAGAATGGACCAGCAAATAAAGATCCAGCATGAAGCAAAATCCCTGAACCCTGTTAGCAGTTAAGCCACCTGAATTCTAGTATAGGGCTTAAGGACAAGACTGGGCACACTTAGTATTTTAAATTAGTTTTGAAAATAATTTTAAAATACCCATTTTGGTTCGAAAATAGCTCCTTACGGATGCAATAACTTGAACCATGCTCTGATACCAGCTGTGGCGGAACCGTCCAAATTATAAGAGCTCAAGTACCATCTTAGCCAAATCTGACTGGCTTCGACCCATACTTGAACCCATATAACTCCGGTAGTCCGGAAATCTCGAAGGATTTCAATAACTTACAACATACAGGATCGCATCGTTCAAGTACCACATTCGTAAGATACAACAATGGATAACCGAAATTGAAATTAACATCAGAGTGCAAAATCTTTAAAAGTTATTACAATACCGAGTTTAAAAGTGCGGAAGCTTAAATAAGTGTGACACACGACCACCACATACGTGGTCCAAATAAAACATTTGTTGACACCGGATTTTCGCACGTATAAGGAGATGACAGATGGGCCAGTATGCGGAGATTCAGCAAGTATCCATGAGGTCAGCTAGTTTCCAAGAATTCGGCAACTGCTTATGCGGTCAGCTATTCTGAGAAAAGGGGGGTTTTCGTTGAAGCGACGGAAGCAAGAGCCGATCGGGCAACGAAATTGCGATAATTAAGGCAATGAAGATTCCGAAGGGAGTCGAAGGCCAAAAACATTGTATTTTCCTTTAACGTTTCATAGTCGTGTCCTCTTAGGACTTGTATTGCGTTCAGGGTATAAATATAAACCCTTGGCTATTGTAAAAAGGGTTCACAACCAAAAAATCAATACAAACCGGCCACGTGCCATCTTCGAGTTCTTTGTCGTGTCATCGAGTTCTTCGAGAGGAATCATCGATTCGTCGACCTCCGTAAGTTTCGACAACCTTGTTATCATGTCTAGTATCATGCGGTGGATTTAGATGTGATGCAAGCAGTCTTGTTTGTTTTCGATGGTCGTGCGGCGGATCTCTGTTAACAATCAAGAAGTCTTTGCTTATGAGTAAATACCGTGCGGCAGACGTTTACTTGATATGTTTAGCAAAAGCGAGATAGTTATCGGCTCTATTAGATTCGGCAAAATCTAGTAGATTCATTAAGTTACTATGTGTTGCAAGATTTAATTAATTTTGTAACACTCTTTTGCCCCATCTAGATTGACTTTGTTCGGCCTTTCTTTACCAGTTTATTTGTGTTCCAATAATTGTTGTTTTCATGATATCCCTTATAAATTGCATGATCATGATGGCCGAATTAATTTCTAATCTAGATTGTTACGTGTTGTGGGTTCATACATGTCAATCACGCTTGAACTTTGATAAAACTAGGTATCGTGAGGCAGATGCAGGTTTTAGATTGGTTTGATCGTGTTTGTTTGCATATTCCTTCTTCATGGATCCCAATTCGGCTAGTTTGCCGAGCTTGGTTATACGTTGATTTATAATTTATTTTCACTTGTTCAAACATGTCTTTCTCATACACGTGCATTCGGCAATCAGCGGTTTACGTATGTTTATATTTAGAGTTAGCCAACTGACCTTTAAACTTGTTGGCAGACAGCTTCTATAGTTGTATGTCGTCATAAGTGGCTTCAGGGCCGTAAATATGGAACTGTCCGATTTCGCCCAGCATGTTCCAGCTTTGTATTTGACTACTTTTTCCTTGTTAGTTTTCAGGTCAAACTGACTGGCACGCTTTTGGATCTCCAAACACCCGTGCACCCGATTGAAGCTACGCTTTTCAGCTTGCTGTGTGTCAGGCGCGGAGCGTCATCTTTTGCGTCAACACACTTTTTGGCACGCCCAGTGGGACACCACATTCCAAGATGCCTGAATTCGACAACAATCAAGTTCTGGACGTGACCATGGATGAGTTGCCAGGAGACTTGAGAAATTTAGTTCAACAAGCATGCGATGAGTTTCAGCGCAAATGCTTGATGTCCTTCTCTAAGAATAAGAGTAACAAGGTTTTCCAGAAGCAGTCACTCCCAAGAACTCTCCTTCCTCATCAATCCGATTGCACCGATGAGGAAGATGCTCAAAAATTATCTGAACTGGTGTACAAGGCTATAGCAGAGGCCTTGACAAATCATCAATCAACTTTCTTAAATACTTTTCGTGCCATCATGGTTAGTACTTTCGGCCCGGCAGTTGTTAAACGTTTTGAGGAAGCCGCTGGCCCGATACAGGGGCCAATGTTATTCCCCATGCCCCAAGATTAGAAAAAGATTGCCGAAGACGGCGGAGTTGGTACAAGCAGAGATGGGATGGTCCCTCATGAGAAGCAGCAACTTCCCACGACTCATGGCCAACTCGCTTTCGGCACGATGGGAAACGTCCCACAATCTGCCTTCAGGGTGTCTCCAACAACAAATAGGTTGCAAAAGAACATGTATGGAGATGGATATCAGGAGTTCGTTGATTACAGTGAGATTGATGCTTTCCCAAATCTGGGCTATAAAAATTCAGCAGGGGCATTTCTTGGAGGTCAAACACATGTGGCTCCAAATTCAAATATTGACATCATCATGCACAAGATGGCTGACATGATGCAGAATCAATTCGGTTTGAAACCGAAGAATCAGTCCTACGCATACAAATCCCCTTATCTAGAGTGGTATAACCGAGTGGCACTTCCTCCAAGGGTGAAACCTCCCACTGATCTTACTAAGTTTTCAGGCCAAGATGACACCAGTACTATAGAACACATCAGCCATTATTTGATGCAACTTGGAGAGGTGTCTACAGATGAAGCTTGGAGGATCCAGTATTTCTCACTATCATTAACAGGACCAGCTTTCTCATGGTTCACATCTCTGCCGGCAAATTCTATTGGTACATGGGCAGAGCTAGAACAGAAGTTTCATGCGTATTTCTTTACGGGAACCAACGAGAAGTAATTAGTCGATCTTATGAGTCTGAGGATGAGAGCTAATGAAACGCCGCAGGAATATTTGCGCAGATTCAGGGAGACTAAAAATCTCTGCTATTCCCTGAATTTACCAGATGATCAATTGCCAGGGATAGCTATAGCTGGCATGTTGCCGAATATCAGGGAAAAGCTATTCGGCATGGAGTTTGATGATCTTGGGCAATTATCACAACGATTGGCAATGATGAGTAATCAGGCTCAGGGGTTTAGAAGAAACAACCAGTTCTAGAAAGGCGATGTGGCTAACGAAATGTATCAGGGTTTCTTAGAGGAAGCAATGGAGTATGATGACGAAGATGAGATAGCTGCAGCTGAGTTAGTCTGGGCGAAAGAGCCAACTCAAGTCAATCAACGATGGATGAGGCAGCAAAAGGGTACCTACGACTTTGATGTTTCCAAGTCGGATAAGCTATTCGAATTGTTGGTGAAAGAGGGACGCATCAAGCTACCCGAAGGTCATCCCATGCTGCACCCTGAAGGAGTTAAAGACAAGAAGTATTGTGGTTTCCATAACACCAAATCTCATTTTATAAATGATTGCCGAGTGTTCAGGGTGCGGATCTAGAAGGCTATCCAGGAAGGGCATTTGAAGTTCGACGGAAAAATGAAGATTGATGCTAACCCTTTTGCACAAAATACCGTATCTTTCTCCATTAACATGGTCAATGTAGATGACCCCAAGAGCAAAAGCGAGATGAGGGTATTGACCTCTGATAAAGCAAGAAAGACCGGCGCAGTTGACCTCGATCGGCAGATCACAAATGAAGAATTTCATCAACAAATTCGTTTCCAGAATAGCCGAACCGAGAGGGGAGAAGCTTCCAGGCCCAAGGTCACGACACGTATTCTATTGAACAAATGGCGACGGGAGCGGGAACAGCGTCAGAAGCAAAAGTTTTATGAAGAACAAAAGTTCATAAAGGAGCAACGGAGGTACGAAGAGAAAATGTACCGAGAGCAACAAGAATATATAAGAGAGCAAGAGCAATCTCATTGGGGGTGCTCATTCTTCAAATATTGTTGGAATGAAGGCTTGAAGTTGCCTGCTAAGAA
Organism: Coix lacryma-jobi var. lacryma-jobi; assembly: GCA_009763385.1. NCBI lineage: Eukaryota > Viridiplantae > Streptophyta > Magnoliopsida > Poales > Poaceae > Coix > Coix lacryma-jobi. Next base: position 7,663,337 of record CM019824.1, read on the forward strand.
CAATTGCCCTGAATGCAGTGATCAATATTCTGAATACAGGCAGTCTCGGGTCAGCCACCGTTCGGTCCATGAAAGGCTTGGGATGTAGTTCCCTAAGGACGATCGACGCTTAAAAATGGGTAATTCCGAAAATCGGCAAGGGAAAAGATTTGCCGATCGAGATTGGGCTCGCGCTGAGGAAGAAGAATACTGTGAATATGTTTGGCAGAAAGGATAGTGGTGTCCACCAGGATTGAGAAAGAGCCAGAAAAGAAGAGTGCAACGCCTAAGGAACAGAGAATTGGCACAAGCAGGCGCCAAAACAAAGCAAATTTGGTGTCCTAAAGAAAAACCTGATGAAGGTGATCGTTCGGCTAATGCATGCATGGCTTTCTTCCTCCCATCGGAATTCATGGCTCCCGGAGATCAAGATGTCCAAGAAGAGGTGTATTCGGATTTTGACGAAGACGAATACCAAGATCTGATGGCTCAGCTCGTTCTGACTCAGCGGGCAATTTTTGATAAACCAGCTAAGCATCAACACTTGAAGCCACTTTATGTGAAGGGGTACGTTAATGGCAAACCGTTAACCAAGATGTTTATCGATGGGGAGCTGCCATAAATATCATGTCATATACTACCTTCAGGAAACTTGGGATGGCTAGTGAGGAACTATTAAAAACTGACATGGTGTTGAGAGACTTTGCTGGTAATCCTTATGATACTCGAGGAGTGGTTCATGTTGAGTTGATGATCGGGTCAAAAACTTTGATTACTACCTTCTTTGTCATTGATGGCAAGGGGGCATATAGTTTGCTCTTAGGAAGGGACTGGATACATGCAAACTGTTGTGTTCCGTCAACTATGCATCAAATCCTCATCCAGTGGATTGGAGATGACGTCGAAGTTGTCCATGCCGATGATTCGGTGAGTGTTGCTACTACAGAACCCATTTACTGGGAATATGATGGTGTCGAGTGCTTCTCTGGAAGGGTTTGGAAAGAAGGTCCTATAAATGTTTTCGACAAGGACCAACAGCCGATCCAAGCAGTCGGCTCTCAAAGCAATTTTTAAATGGATAATCCAATTGATGGTAACGAAGGAAAGTTGGGACGAGGTTTTATGTCGGCTGATAAATTAGAAGAAATAAATGTTGGTAATGAAGCCGAACCAAGACCAATATATGTCAGTACAAATTTGGATCCAGAGTATAGATTGGAATTGATAAACCTTCTGAAAGAGTTCAAGGATTCTTTTGCTTGGGATTACACAGAGATGCCCGAACTAGACCGTTCTATTATTGAGCATCAATTACCAATCAAACCTGGGTATCGCCCCTATAAACAACCTCCTCGGAAGATTTTTAAAGAGGAAGTACTGGCCGACGTGAAAAAAGAAGTTGAGAGATTATTGAAAGCAAATTTCATTCGGCCGTGTAGATATGCAGAGTGGATTTCAAGCATAGTTCCAGTATATAAGAAGAATGGAAAGATGAGGGTTTGCATTGATTTTAGAGATCTCAATAAAGCTACTCCAATGGACAATTACCTGATGCCGGTTGCCGAATTGCTTGTTGATGCAGCGGCTGGTTACGAAGTCATTAGCTTTATGGATGGCAATGTTGGATATAATCAAATCTTTATGGCAATGGAAGATATTTCAAAGACATCTTTTAGATGCCCTGGTCATATTGGTTTGTTTGAATGGGTTGTTATGACGTTTGGATTAAAGAATGTCAGCGCAACTTATCAAAGAGCTATGAATTATATCTTCCATGAGTTGATCGACAAAATTGTAGAAATCTATATTGATGATGTGGTTGTGAAGTCTAGGGATCATGAAGAACATTTGGCTAATTTGAGGAAGACTTTGGAATGCACAAGGAAGCATGGTTTGAGGATGAATCCAACCAAATGTGCTTTTGGAGTTTCGGCAGGTGAGTTTTTGGGGTTTCTGATCCATAAAGGAGGGATTGAAGTCAGAAAGAAAAGCATGGAAGCAATAGACAAAGTTGTCCCTCCAACCAACCTCACGGAGTTGCAGTCGCTGCTTGGCAAGATTAATTTTGTAAGAAGATTTATATCTAACTTATCGAAAAGAATTTTGCCTTTTTCTCCGTTGCTGAAGCTTAAGAAGGATCAAAAATTCGTGTGGGGTGACGTACAACAGAAAGCTTTTGATGAAATTAAAGAATACATGAAGGCACCACCGGTGTTGGTACCTCCGCAGCTTGGTAAATCTTTCAAGTTGTACGTGGCGGCCGATAGCCTAACAATAGGATCGGCCCTTATACAAGAATTTGAGGGAAAAGAGAGAGTAATAGCTTACCTTAGACGAAAGCTGTTAGACCCAGAGACGAGGTATTCGGCTACAGAGAAACTTTGTTTATGTGTGTATTACTCGTGTACCAAGCTTCGGCACTACTTATTAAATGCCGAATGCGTGATAGTTTCTGAATTTGATGTGATAAAGCATATGTTGTCAATGCCTATTTTAAATGGAAGGATCGGCAAGTGGATTTTAGCACTGTCGGAATTTGATTTAAGGTATGAATCGGGAAAAGCAGTAAAAGGTCAAGTTATTGCCGATTTTGTTACTCATCATCGTGATCCTTCTGCTAACATGGTAAATATTGCACCTTGGACTTTGTTTTTCGATGGCTCGTCTTGTAGTAAAGGCGGTGGTGCTGGTATTCTCTTGATTTCTCTATGAGGGTTGATTTTTAAGTATGTTGTCCCCATTGAGTTTTATGTTACTAATAACCAAGCAGAGTATGCAGCATTGCTCAGAGGGCTTCGGCTTCTTGTGGAGATAAAAGTTGTTGCTGTCGAAATTTTTGGGGATTCTGAGTTGGTTATCAACCAATTAACCGGTCAATATGAATGTAGAAGTGATATATTGAGAGAATATTATGAAGAATGTCAAGAGCTTTTGAAATATTTGCAGATGGCAATTTTACATCATATCCCTAGGGGGCACAATGAAGAAGCAAATAGATTAGCTCAGGCTGCTTCTGGATATCGGGAAGATAAAGAAGTTCTTGCTTTAGACGAAGATCGTATGATTAATGATTGGAGAAAAGAAATTGCCGATTATTTGAAAAAACCCATCACAAAAGGTTTCCCGAAAGCTCAGGTATAAGGCTCTCAAGTTTACACTTCTTGATGATCAGTTGTACTATAAATCTATAGATGGAGTACTCCTCAAGTGTTTAAGTCAAGAAGAAGCCAAAAAGCTGATGTACGAAGTGCATGAAGGGTTATGTGGTGCACATCAATCGGCTTACCGAATGAAATGGATAATAAGAAGGACTGGGTATTTTTGGCCAACTATGCTCGAAGATTGTTTTGAATATTATAAAGGATGTCAAGATTGTCAAAGATTCAGCAATATTCAAAGAGTTCCGGCATCGGCTATGAATCCAATAATCAAGCCGTGGCCGTTTAGGGGATGGGCCATAGATTTGATTGGTCAAATTCATCCTCCCTCTAGCAAAGGACATAAGTTCATACTATTGGCTACATATTACTTTGCCAAATGGGTTGAGGCTATACCTTTGAAGAAGGTTTCATCAGAAAACATGATCAGTTTTGTTAAGGAACATATAGTTCATAGATTCAGGATCCCTCAAACTATAACAACGGATCAAGGGACCCAGTTTACATCATCCGAATTTTGTGACTTTGCTGAAGAAATGGGGATCAAGTTATATAATTCTTCTCCTTATTACGCACAAGCCAATGGTCAAGCTGAAGCATCAAATAAGATTATGATTAAGATTATCTAGAAAAAGATTGATAAAAAGCCAAAGAAGTGGCATTTGGTTCTTAATGAGGCATTGCGGGCTTACCGAATGGCGTGTCATGGGTCTACTCAAGCGTCTCCCTACGAGTTGGTTTATGGGCATTGTGTTGTGTTACCATGGGAGTTACAATCGAGTTCAAGACGAGTTACATTGCATAATGATTTAAAGAAAGAAGATTATAAAAGTTTAATGATGGACGAACTAGAAGATTTGCACTTGGTTCATCTTAAGGCATTGGAGAATATAGAGAAGAACAAATTGCGTGTTGCCAAGTATTACAACAGAAAGGTCAGAGAAAAACACTTTGTGGAAGGAGATTTAGTTTGGAAGGTTGTATTGCCGATCAGGATGAAGGACAAAGCGTTCGGTAAATGGTCTCCAAATTGGGAAGGTCCTTTTCGGATAGTAAGACATGTGCCTGGCAATGCATATATTTTGAAGACTTTATTGGGAGAAGAATTTTCTAGAGCTATTAATGGGAGATTTCTCAAGAAATTCCATCCCAGTGTGGAAGTTGGCGCGTAAGCAGATTCAAAGATTTTTCGTGTGCAAAAAATAGTCGATGTAAGACATCGCCTTTAGCAGAAAAATATTCTGTAAGTTTGAGAATAGCCGATACAACATGTGTCGCCTTTAGAGCAAAATGATTTAACCGAATAAAGGTGATATCATATGAGAAATCTGTTTTTGGTCATTCAGAGAAGGAAAAACAGGAAATCACAAACAAATATTTCACAAATGCAAGTGTTTCACAAAAGACAGCAGTTTTATTACACAAACTCCTAAGTACAGACTATTCATCAAACAATCTGTTCAAGACAGATTGGGCGTCAGTGGCCTGGGCGAGTACGGTCGCATGATCCTCGTAGCTTTCCAGAAGATCTTCGATGTCTTTTGGAAGCTCATCGCCGCGGAAGCCGGTTGGCATGACGGAGAAGTCCTCACGCACCTGGGTGGACATCGCCGCCAGCCCTAAGGCGACGCCGTGGTGTACGCCGTGAATGACGGCTTGATCGACACGGCTATTCGCATCGTCAAGGCACGCCTCCACGGTTTTCCCCTGGGCATTCACCTTGTTGGCCACCCTGGTTGCCGCAATCTTCAGGCGGTCGACCTCTGCGGACAATGCTGGCAAGGGAAAGGATGCGTCAGGCAAGCAAGTTCAATTAGAAGAAGGGGAATCGGGCGAGAATTTCACTGACCTGTGATAGCATCGCAGAGTTGCTTCCGTTGATCCTCCCATTCAAGCTGGTCGATGCCGTATTGCTTGGAAGCTTCGCCCAGTTCCTCTCGGGCCTTGTCCCTCTCCTCCTTGAAGCGGCAGGCGTCACGGTGACTCCACCAATTGGAGTAGTAGGAGTCCGAGGAAGAATCTGGGGAATCAGAGGGGCTGGAGGAACCGAAAGATGGCATTCCTGGTTGAGGATGAGGATGGCTTTGGCTGGTGGAGATGAATCTTATCCTAGTAAGTAAGAAGAAAATCGAAATCCAGACGGAAGACGGACAAGAAAGTAGAATTGCAAGGGGGCAAAGGAACTGATTCTCACCCACGGCGCCGGCGTTGCGGTGCTCTGCTTCCCTCTGTTTCCCCTTCGGCGGGACACTTGCCGCGATCATCGCCATTCGCCATAGAGGTTAGGGTTTTCTTCTGGATTGAATCGAGCAAAAAATATGAAGAGGCGGAGGCAAGAACGCTTAACTGTAGGTGGCAATCGAGACTAATGAAAGGGGGTTTATTTATAAGCCGAAAAAAGGAGTCGTGGCGAGTTCCACGGAGTAGTGGGGCAAGGATGCCAAGCGACGAAATAGGGTTTTTCCCTCTCGGCTGGGCCGTTACTGGACTGGGCCAGGCTCGGTTAAATCGAATGTCGTTCGGCTATATCCTTGGTTCTTTGAGTCAGGGTTCGTTCAGCTATCAGAAAATGAGGACGATCGACTACATCTTAATAGGAGAAATTTGAGGGGAAAAGGCCGATTGCTTTCTCAGACAAATAGAGGCATGGAAGCACAAAGATAGTTTTGCGGAGACAGAGTATATTACACTTAGTTTATTACAAGTTCAATGTCTACTCATTCAGAAGCTGATTAATTGCCTTTATAGCCTCGGCCCTGATTTGGCTGACATTGTCTAGTACTTTCTGGTCTTCATCTTCAGAGCTCTGGATCTTAGATAGCTTGGTTTTGATTTGTCGATCTTCTTTGAGGGCTGAAGTCATCCTTAGTGAAGCTGTTTCTATGTCCTTCGGCAAATCAGCTATATGAGCCCTGTGAGACTGAATTTTGGCGTTCAGTTCGGCTAGCTGAACTTCTAGCCTGCCCTTTTCCTCCTCCATGGCTTTCAACTCGGGCTCCTGGGTTGCCAGGGAATTTCTTGTAGTTTGAATGTAAGAATGCAAATCTTTAAGCTCCAGCTTCTTTGAAGACCTATCATTCTGCAAGATAGCCCTAGATGATATGTTCTTGATTGCCCTTCTCACCATACCAACAAAGTTGTCAAGGCAGGCTGCAGACTCTAGGGGGGTCAAAAGAGCAGGGGGAATATCTTCATCAATAAGTTCAAGAATGTTTCTTATCTGATCTGCGTCCTAAACCAAATTGATGGTATCTTTATTCAACAGAATGGTCACCTCCCTCAGCCGAGCTTGATTTTCCATTGATAGAGTACGTTGAGAAGTATTTTCTTCACCCTTCTCAGTGATATAATCTTCAGCAGGGAAGGAATAACTCGTGGTTGGCTCGGTGGTATTCTTTTTTAAACCTAGAAGAGGGAAGAAGCTTGCGGACAATTTTGAAATAAAATGACTTTTATCCCAAAATTGAGGGGGCACACCAGATTTTCGCACGTATAAGGAGATGACAGATGGGCCAGTATGCGGAGATTCAGCAAGTATCCATGAGGTCGGCTAGTTTCCAAGGATTCGACAACTGCTTATGCGGTCGGCTATTCTGAGAAAAGGGGGGTTTTCATTGAAGCGACGGAAGCAAGAGTCGATCGGGCAACGAAATTACGATAATTAAGGCAATGAAGATTCCGAAGGGAGTCGAAGGCCAAAAACGTTGTATTTTCCTTTAACGTTTCATAGTCGTGTCCTCTTAGGACTTGTATTGCGTCCAGGGTATAAATATAAACCCTTGGCTATTGTAAAAAGGGTTCACAACCAAAAAATCAATACAAACCGGCCCCGTGCCATCTTTGAGTCCTTTGTCGTGTCGTCGAGTTCTTTGAGAGGAATCATCGATCTGTCGACCTCCGTAAGTTTCGACAACCTTGTTATCATGTCTAGTATCATGCGGTGGATTTAGATGTGATGCAAGCAGTCTTGTTTGTTTTCAATGGTCGTGCGGCGGATTTCTGTTAACAATCAAGAAGTCTTTGCTTATGCTTTGCTTATGAGTAAATACCGTGCGGCAGGCGTTTACTTGATATGTTTAGCAAAAGCGAGATAGTTATCGGCTCTATTAGATTCGGCAAAATCTAGTAGATTCATTAAGTTACTATGTGTTGCATGATTTAATTAATTTTGTAACACTCTTTTGCCCAATCTAGATTGACTTTGTTCGGCCTTTCTTTACCAGTTTATTTGCGTTCCAATAATTATTGTTTTCATGATATCCCTTATAAATTGCATGATCATGATGGCCAAATTAATTTCTAATCTAGATTGTTACGTGTTGTGGGTTCATACATATCAATCACGCTTGAACCTCGATAAAACTAGGTATCGTGCGGCAGATGCAGGTTTTAGATTGGTTTGATCGTGTTTGTTTGCATGTTCCTTCTTCATGGATCCCAAATCGGCTAGTTTGCCGAGCTTAGTTATATGTTGATTTATAATTTATTTTCACTTGTTCAAACATGTCTTTCTCATACACGTGCATTTGGTAATCGACGGTTTATGTATGTTTATGTTTAGAGTTAGCCGAATGACCTTTAAACTTGTTGGCAGACAGCTTCCATAGCTGTATGCCGTCATAAGTGGCTTCAGGGCCGTAAATATGGAACTGTCCGGTTTCGCCCGTCATGTTCCAGCTTTGTATTTGACTACTTTTTCCTTGTTAGTTTTCAGATCAAACTGACTGGCACACTTTTGGATCTCCAAACACCCGTGCACCCGATTGAAGCTACGCTTTTCAGGTTGCTGTGTGTCAGGCGCGGAACGTCATCTTTAACGTCAACAACATTGTTTGATAACTCACTCCTCCTTTTTCAAATAGTGTGTCATCAGTAGTCTAAGTCCAGCAAAAGAAAAGGAGAAGCTTCTGGACGACCCTGCCCTGGGCCTACTCCTCATCACCCTCCACGGGGTAGAGACAGTGCTTATAATAGCCGTAGAAGACCTGACCATCTGCAACAATGGGATAAACCCTGAGTACGGGAATGTACTCAGCTAGACTTGTCCGTCCAACTGAAAATAAAAGACACCAAGGCTATGCAAGGCTTTTTGGTGGGGCTGGGATATTTAGTTGCGAAAAGTTCAATTTAAGAGAAGGAATATCTAATGATATTAGTGAGCAGTCAGATTTTAGGCCTACCTCTTAATCTACGTTTTGCACCTAAACTATTTCATACACTTGGGTCTAACAATCAATAATATAACCATATCCAGTTGACTTATCCATATTTTAGTTGAACCTTAAACATCACATGGAGTTGCATCGTGGTGAAGCTCGACATAGTTTCCCACTAACCGGGGGAGACGACGACTCGAATCGAATTACAAACCAGCTGGCGAGAAACCTTTAATACAAACTCACACTTTCCCCGTCGAGTCTATGCATTGGGTCACCGCTCGATACTGTTCGTGGTGGTAATCGTCGCGGTTCAAGCACGGACCACCCAATTAGAACTATACGATGGCCATTCTGAGGCAGATCGTGTTTCCATACTAGAGGGTGCGACACGGGTTGATACCGGCACGAACAGCGTCTACCGACAACCCTAAGTAAAAGGGCGCTTTCAAAAATGAGCGAGGGCCAACATCGATACAAACCTACACGGTCCAACGGACGAACTGCCCTCAAGTTCTAACTTGGTGCCTTGCCTTCCAGTTGACCATATTTCATTTCTACTCAGGTTCTTTTCCACGATAGCAAATATAGCAAACCGTGATTCGGTAGATACCCACCAGGGGTATTACGGAAATATCCTTAACTATTACTTTTATTAAGCAGGCTAAGTAATTCTATATGGTAATAACTAACAGGATAACAAGACAGGTATGATTAATAATCAAGGAATGGTAATGCAACAAGTAGGATTCAATCAACTCCTATACCTAATGCTGCACAATATAAAATACTCAATTAAATTAATTATAAATACTGGGAGACTTAGAATGCACCGGGGCTTGCCTTGGGTGAAGATTGATGTCTCGTGGGAGGGGCACTCGGGCAAGTTAGTCTCTGCTGCGGGCTCGGCTTCCTCGTTCCTGGGCACTTCCGGAATCTCCTGCTCGACGTTTGTCTCCGGCTCTTGCTCGGTTTCCGGGGCTGTCGATCCTATTGCAATGCGGTATATAAATAAATAATGCGGGGTGCAATTATGGTGGTATGAACTGAAAGCATTTCTTGCAAACCAACAAACCCAACTTGTTGATCCACTTTTGACATTGAGGAAAACACTTAATTACCACATCAAACAAAATCATTATTTTAACTATTTCCTATTTATTAATTCAAAAGAGATCTATGTTTGAACAGCAAGTACATTTTTCTGAACTCAGAAAAATCCACAAAAATTTCAGTATGCAACTTACACTAACTGGACCTTACTGCACAAATTTCATCGAGATATACATTACTAAACAGCAGATACAAAAAGATGAAATAAACTGCCAAAAAGATGTTTTGAACTAACTTTTCTTATAAAAAGTGTCAAACAGCAGATTTCATATTTTTTCTAGCTTTATCTATCTATAACCACTCTACTACAGAAAAAAATTATTGTTAAAGCATGAACACATAACTCCACACAAAATAAACAAATTTATTTCAAAATAAACCCTTTGAACTGCAACCCTACTGGAAAAGGGTGCAATCCTCATTTTCATATTTTTCCCAGATTCTACTCCACATTTCCTATTAATCAATAAAGTTCCATGAACAGAAACATTATATTCTTTTCCGCATGAATTTTTTAAGGAAAACACAGAAAAAACACATTTGTAGTGCAACTCCTTATTTTTCCATACAATGATCTATGCCTAGCATTTTTCTCAGCTTGAACATAATACACAGAGACTACATAAACTTTCCCATATTTTATCTCCACATATATTTCACTTTAACAATTATTTTCAAAAAACAACTAAAAAGGAATTTAAATCTAAACAGATACTTTTTCTACAGAAACAAGCCTTCATATATTTTTCATAGATACATAACCTGATAAGAATCGTACACAATTTTTGCCATGAATTAATTCAACCAAAAAACATATAAACCTATTTATTTAATATAAAGCACATAAACTAAATTAAATAAGAACAGTGCAATAAACTTTCACCAAAAATACTTTTATATTTTTCCCAGGTAGATCTACTCATGAACAAGTTTACAAAACTGAAAGCACCTCATTTGGGTCATTAAAACGTGCTACACAAAATAAATAAGCTTTTCTGGAAAATAAAAGGAAAAAGAAAAACATTTGAAAACTCCCGGCCCAACTTGCGTAGACTCGGCCCATGGACCACGAGCGGCTGACATGCGGGGCCAGCTGGGTCAATGGACCCACTTGTCAGTCAGAGTAGAACAGAGGAGGGGTTTGACCACGCGGTTCTCGCCGACGACGAGGTCGCCGGCGGTGAGGTGGTGCTTGGCGAGCTCGTCTCGACGAGGCAGATCGAGTGGTGGGGTTGGTTTGGCCAGAGGACGGCCGTAGCTCGCCGGCGGCGAGCCATGGCGGGTGGCAGCGGTGGTGTGGCTTGGCTGTGCCATTTCCAGCAGTCGCCGGCCAAATTGGCGGGTGCTAAAGCTCAAGCGAACCCTAGAAAGAAAGGCTAGGAGGTTGGTTTGGCTGGTGAAGCTCCAGAGGAGCCTGGTCACGTGCGAGGGTCATGGCGGCGCCCATGGTGCTCGGCCGGGGAGAAGAGGGAGCTAGGGAGCGGTAGAGACCAGGTAGGAGCGTGTTCTCACCTTGCCTTTGCTCGGTGAGGCTGGTCGGTGAAGGAGGGAGGCGGAGAAGCTCTGGTCGGAGGAGAACGGTCTCGAGCTCTGGGCGGCGTCAATGGCAACCGCGGCAGGGCTCCTCGGGTTCCGGTGTCGTCGAGGCTCGGCTGGGGGTGCGGGTGCGAGCACCGTGTGTTCGAGATGAAGGCGAGGTGGTGTGCCCGAGGGATTGAGCCGAGGGGCTCTGGTGAGGCCGGAACGGCGAAGGGGAAGCTTGCGGCGGCGGTCGCGGCGAGGGTGGTGCTCGGGCTCGCGTTCACGTGCAGGCGAGAGAGAGCGGGAGCTGGGCGAGAGGGAGAGTGGACGTGCGAAATGGCGGATGGGGAAGAGGAGAAGAGCGCGGGCGGCTCTTGCTTCGACCGGTGGCGACCAGAGGTCGTGGCGGGGGCCACGGCGAAGGCGTCGTGCGGCAGAGCGGCGGGAGCAGCGAGGCAGCGCAGTAGGCGAGGCGAGCGGCGACTGGCGGGCGAGGATCGTGGCATGATCGAGTGGGAGAAGATCGGGCGAGGAGTGGCCGGCATGGATTCTGAGCAAAGGAAGGCCGCCACGCGGCAATCCGGACGGCGTACGGTGCGACCGCGCGGTCGGGCGCTGGCGCGGTGCGGCGCGTCGCGCGCGGGAGCAAGCCAGGCAGGGGCGAGCGGGCCGGCGCGGGTGCGGGGCGGGCCGAAAGGCCAGATGGGCCGAAAGTGAAGCGCGGAAGAAAAGAAAACTCTTTTACTTTTTCAAATCTTTTTTCAAACTTTGACCATTTCAAAACAGTTTCAAAAACTCAAAACTAGACTTTGACCCAAAAACAAAAGTTGCTCAAAATAATTTTCTCTACAACTTTCATATAGGACACTTTTTCTAAAAATCATTTCCTCAGCCTCCACATAAATAAATCTAATTTTGAGCCATAACTTATTTTTATTCCCACATTTTTAATTATTAAACTATACTGAACTAGGTCAAAGCATCAACATAGAGAGTGTTATACTCAATATTATTTATTTTATAAAATTATTTGCCAAAACAGAAATTTATTTAAATAATCAAGTCTTATTGAAACTAAATTTCAAATAAACAAGAAAAAGGCAAAAACACTTCCATGCACATGGAATGATGCAATGCATTGCTTATTGAAATTTAGTAGCTAATGTGATTCCTAATGCAGTGCTTGACACTAGGGTGTCACAGCCACAGGATTAGCTTCGGTTGCACTGTTTCCCTGTTTGTGTCGCTTAGGGACCGTTCGTTGTTGTGGGTGATGGCCACGTCACAGATCCTCTTATCCCGAACACATACTTGCTTATGGGAGCGGGAAGGCTAGCTGACTTTTGCCTCGGTTTTCGGCTCTATGTGATCCGACTGTTAGATTTTGGTAGGAGGAGGTCCTTGCACCACTCACGGCCGGGCCGGTGAGTGGGGGCTTGGAGTCCCGGTCCTGGACGCGGATACTGGACCCCTTGGCAGGAGTTTAGCAAGTTGATCTCGGTTGTGCCTTGGTACAAACGAGGCGTGTGTTTTGGGGTACCCAGCTGGGCTACATTGATTCACGAATCGCCGTTGTTTAAACGGTACTGGTATGGCTATCGCTCGACAGCGTAATTTAACAAACTGGAACTAAGGATGGAGAACTATACTGTATTGCTTACCTCTTGCTTGGAAATAGAATAGGTGCTTACATAGAAATAATGTTTAATTCTTGTTGCATATTAAACTGTTGTAGTAATTCTGATGATGTAATCTTGTAATAAAAGAAATGTTTTCGAGTTTGGATGCTTGGTCCTCAATTGTGATTCTGGAAGAAATATAGATTTTCGAGTTCTCCCGTTGAGTGTGCTCGACAGACTACCAGATTTGACTTGGTCTTAAGTACGCTTAATGTCAAATGGTTGACGAGTGTACTTGGAATTAAGTTAAATTGAGCGGTTCTACCACACCGGCGAAGTAGACGACGCCGGTGGGACAAAAAGGGCTAAAACCTAAACCTATATAGATCCTCCCACCAAGGAGCCGGGAACCCCTCTCATCCCCGTTGCCAGCAAGGACGCCGGCGGATCGATGGAGGAAAAACGAATCGCCCTCCAAGTCGCCTTTTTTCACTGTAGAGAGGGGAAAGACGGTTCGAACCCCCACCCCACTCCAAATTAATCTATGGCTCTGTTCCACGTGTGCTTGCATTGCTGCAGCATGCGTGAGTGACGGAGACGTGCGCATCGGATTGACCAAGGAAAAAAATTGGGTGTGCGATGCGTTCATTGAACCGGCTGTGCGCCCCTATGCTCGATTTCTGATGCGTGGCGTCACGCATCAGAAATCGAGCATAGGGGCGCACAGCCGGTAAAATGAGAGTATCGCGCACCTGATTTTTTTCCTTGACCAGACGAGACGCCCAGCTGTGGCCCGTGGCCGAGCAGCTGGCGCATGGGGGAATCGATCGCCCCGGATGCCCCTGATGCGCGGTCCGCCGGACGCGGCGAGGATGTAACAATCCAGTTTGATCCACCCGATCAAAATCTAAGAATATCTCCAATAGCCTTTCTAAAATATATTGTCTAAATTATCATTATGAGAGTCATTTCTGAGTGAAAAATCGTTTTCTATACTACCGTACAATATTAGATAGTTTATGCGATTGAAAAATAATGTTTCGGCTGACTTTTGTAAGAGAAAAATATTATTCCACGGCTGAAAAGTAGAGGTTGATTCTAGCGGATAAGCTCGAGTGAACTGTCTCGATAAACAGTGACTACGTGAGATCCGTCGGATATTGACGCAACGGTGGAAATTCGTCGCCCGAAAGGAAGTCGGATTTCAATCGTCTGTTAAATAGCAATTCCCTTAATTATAATCTTATTATTATTACTTATAAGTTTGGTTTTAGTTGTTGGGAGCGATGATATTATTATTTTTTTCATCATGTGAAGACGTTGGATATCTACCGGAATCGACCGGAGAAGGAGGCTGGAATTAAATGGGCTAAGAGGTACATTATGGCCCATTAGTCTCCTGGGCCGTGCTCTCCAAAGTCTCACCCGGTTCGCTAACTGGTAACAGCGTCGTGCTCTCCGAGCCCTCTCGTGCCGTGCAGCGTGCAGCTGGAGAACAGAGCAGAGCAGCGGTTAATCATGTTGTCTCGTCGTTTTTACGGTTGATTTTGACAGTGTCAATAGTGTTCTGTGAGAGAAGATAAACCGAAGTACGACTGATAAGTACTCCCTCCATTCCAAATTACAAGACATTCCAAGAATCCTGGAGAGTCAAAGTTTTTCAACTTTGACCAAATTTATATAATAATATAATAATATTTATGATACCAACTAAGTACAATGAGATTCTTTATTAGTTATATTTTCATAACATATATACTAGATGTCATAAATCTTTATGTTTCTTTCTAAAATTTTGGTCAAAGTTAAAAAACTTTGATTCTTGGAATGTCTTATAATTTGGGATGGAGGGAGCAGGTGATAAGGCAAATGAACAAGGCGTGATCGTAATCCTAATCGTCTCGAGGATAGCGAAACACAGGCCAGCGAGGCAGCGACGCTGTCTCGGGGTCTGAACACAGATGACGCCTGACGGACAGATCGTCTGGATTCGGATTATTTTTTCCACGCAATTGCAACGCAACGCAACGCACGACCCCCGAAGCGGGATAGGGAGCACGCGCTGCTGTCTTTGCCGGCGGCCTTCATCCGCACAGCTCTGGCTTGCGTTGGCGTTGGCCAGAGCACACCGGCTGCTACTGATCAGGAGACAATTTTGACAGCGACGAAACGTCGTCACCGGCCGGTGTGCTCAACTTGCTGCTGCTGCTCGATGCTTCGACAGCAACAACCTCGTTTAGGCTATCTGCAGTGGAAAACGCTATACGCCCCTGCAGTGTCGGATAGAGGATTTTTCTCTGCAGCGGCATCCGGTAAGCGTGCGCTAATATACGAGACGGATCCTTTCTCCGCCAAATCCAGCGAGGTAGTGAAGGTATAGCGGATGTTCGCCCAGCAGAAACACAGCACATGTACAGGAGGATTAGTGGCGGGCCCCACTATTTCAACAAACAAAAAATGTTATAACTCACAAACCAAAAAACTAAATTAAATTTTAATTGCACCATTAAATTCGTTTCAATAAATCCTTCAAAATAATATCTCACACGAATATATTTAGGTAAAATTTATAGAGGATGACAAGTGAGACCGTTGTTGATAGTTGGTATAGAGTATGAGATATAGAGGATGATGGGTGTAGAAGAAAGTGGTATAGAGAAGAGAAACTTGATGACCAGGATACAATATCCCTTTCAGAGGTTGAATATAGAGGATCATGAGTTCGGGCACTACCGATCCGGATTCAGAGGACAGTCGCACCAGGAACACGAAGACGGCCTTGTTTAGATTGCATCAAACTTCTAACTTTTTTCACTCTTCCTTCATCACATCAATGTTTGGACGCATGCATGGAGCATTAAATGTTGGTAAAATGAATAACTAATTATACAGATTAGTTGTAAATCACGAGACAATTTTTTTAAACCTAGTTAGCACATGATTAAACAAGTCCTACATGATTAAACAAGTCCTACAGTTAAAAAAAATTCAGCATCTAAACAAGTGCGTCTACACGCCCACACGGAAACCGGCGCGCCATCGCGGCACCGCAGGATTAAACAATGGCAACATGCGTAGTGTAGTCACCGAAGGATCGAATCAGCAGCACCAGCGCACACATGGCGACGTCGGGGTAGAAGAATCCGAGAAGCCGGCGCGCGCACAGAATAATGCACAGCTGCTGTCGGCCCTCCGCGACCGCGCGGTGGGTGTGGAGGGGACAGCTCATCAGGATCGCCATGCAACTGTCACGCTCATAGCACCGGCTCCCATCTGAACAGCTCAGCCCGCAGTCGCAGCCGGGTGACCCCCAGCCCAGCCTCGTCTCGTCGGGTTGGCGCACACGGGATCGATCGCCCCGGATGCCCCCCCCCCCCCCCCCCCCCCCCCCCACCCCCTGATGCGCGATCCGCCGGACGCGGCGAGGATGCCGCTGCCAACGTGCCGTCGCCGCGGCCGGCAGGGGAGACAGCGTGCTGCGAATCCATGGCGCAGCGCAGCAACAAGGCCGGGTTTGTTTTTTCAAGGCGCAGCTCGATGTGCTACGTCTGCCGCTACACGCACTGTCACAACTCAAGAGACTTGTTGTTGCGTGCGCTCGTGTCGTGTGTGTACTCCAGCTCAGTGGCAATCATCAGATTATTAGTTAATGATGATACTCAGTGGCGTGGCAGGGCCAGCAGGGGCGGATCGGATCAACGTGCTGCAAATGGCACTAGACAAAGGAAAGCCACGAGTGCGAGAGGCAGGCAGGCACGAAGGCTACAGCTCGGCCGTGATCTGGCACCATCGGCTTACAGCTCACGCGCCGGGCGCGTGCATCGGCCAGCATCTGGAGCAGAGGAGTAGAGTACCAAAAAGAATCTTTATATACTCTACAGTAGGATAATTTTCAAGAACGGAATCAACCTAAGAATCTGGAGTTCGTGGCTTCGTGCGTGCACCGTGCCGGTTCGACGCACCAGCGACTGTGCAGAGATTTTCGATTGGGACGCGTTGGAGTTTTGACAGATCCGAGAAGAGCCTTCAATGATTTGTTATGGCCTATGGGCCAATGGGGCCGGCCAGACGAGGCGCGACGGTCACTACGGGCCTCTTTGGTTCCCGGATGAGGTCAGCCTGGCTCGCATGGAGGGAGCCTGGTTCTAGATAGCTAGACTCAATGCATACAAGAATATGGTGTTTGGTTGTGTGTATGTACGAGACAGGCTGTGATGAGAACTTGTTTGGTTGCTCGTATGAGAACGAGTTGCATGAGATAAAAATATATAAATAATCATCATCATGACATTTATTACGGGCAACTATTATCTTAAACACTTAGTTTACCTTATTTCTCCTTAATGTAATTTAAAATATATGAATATCATTTAATATATGCTAATAATATATTAATAACGTCATTAGATGACTAATTACTTGCACCATGCGAGCCTGGTCCGGCAAAAACGGCCGATTTCTGCGTTCCTCCAGAGCCAGGCTGCGGAAGAAATCTTGCACGAGCAGAACCTGGCCAGACAGATACACGAACCAAACAAACGATTGTTCTCGCATCTATAGAGTCTGGCTGAGGGGTGGTTCAGCCAACCAAACACACGGTACGCCTCATGCGCGTGCACTGAACAGGGGCCAAACGGGACGGCGAGCGAGACCGCGGACCGCTAGCTCGGTTCATGCATCTCTGTCAGATCAGACAACATCGACTGTCTCCCCTGCCGTGCCCGGCTGCCCGACTTTTGATGACGCCGCCCGCGGTGGGCGTAGGTTTCGACCCCTAGGCCCCAGTCACGTCGGTTTCAGCCCAGCCGGCGGCCGGCGCGGACGAGGACGAGGACGCGGTCGCGGACGCGGACGCGGCAGAGAGTGGACGAGGGAAAAGAGTCAGCCCGGGAAATTGGGTGCGAATTGAAGCTCAGCTCAGCTCAGTCCGGAAGGACGGAGCCAACAACATGTTGATGTTGGTGGGCGCGTGCGTAGGATAGGCGATCGGGCACGGCAGTGGACCAGAGGTCGCTGCATGCCGCCGACGCCGACGGCGACGCCATCCATGGTCCAGACTCCACACGGGCTAGATCGGGCGAATCGCAGCGGTGACGTCACTGACGTGGAGAGCCGGAGGGTTGGAGCCTGCCTGACGCTGACCTGGAACCGAAGAGGAGGGCGGGAGGAGTGGAAAGGGAAAGAGAGTGTAGCTTTTGAAGCTTCCGGCCACCTTTCCGGAAGCTCCCGCTCCAGCTTACAACAGTTACGTACGTGTAGTGGAGTACTGTACATTACCTTACCTGCGACTCCTCCCGTCACACACACGAAAAAGGCAGACGAAAAGCGGCTCCGACCTCCGACGCGGGGGGAGCTGAGCTTGGAGTTGCTGTCAAACAAAAGGGCGACGACGCAACGAAACCGGGGCCGGCCGCCGGCCGCCGGCCAGCTTCCGCTCCGTTTCGTGACGAGGACGTCGTCCGTGCGGACCGAGTAAACAACGCCACACTGAGAAAGTGAGAAGCACTCACGCTCACGCCCCTGCTTGTTTTCGCCGTGTTGAACTGGGGATTTGGGGTTCCTTCCGTTTCCGTGCGCCTGTGGCGAATTGCTCGCTCGTGTTTCTTTGCTTTCCCCTTCCTTCCTCATCAAACGCCCTCCTCCATCCAAGCACTCGATCGGCTGCGCGGTCCCGCTCGCTGACGCTGACCTGATCTAGGCAGCACTGGCTGCTGGCTGCTAAGGCTTTGACCAAACAAGTGCCTCTGTACAATGTACGTGCCGCCTCCATTTCCTTTTGGCTGTTCGCATCAGGCCACAAAAGGTCAACCGAAACTGCCGCTACGTACTGTTCAAGAATGACTTCGGGGTCGTAACTCGTAACTGAGTTCAAAGATCGATCATACGTACAGCAGCGTCATACCGATCCCGTGATCCATATCCATCTCGACGACTCGATCCAATAATCTGATTCGTTGTGCAAAACAAAATCTTTTTCCCCCTTGTTTTCCTAAGAAGCAGGAGTATGTGTAGGAGTAGGAGTCAGCAGCATTCACAGCCGTGTTGCCTTTGTCATCCGGAGAATTGAATTTCATCTGTAGTGTCATGTACCCGATCGATGCTAGCTACTAGGCTCGCTCGATTGTGGAAGCAGCAGCGAAGCAATGCGGTCCGTGTGGAGTGTGATCGATGGTCACAAGGGGAAGCATGCTTAATTAGTAAGAGTAATTCAGACTCAATTGGGAAATGGGAAGGAAGGAACAGCAGATCGGTGATGAGTACACATCACACATGGATGGGAAATCCATCGACCAATCAGCAGTCCGTCCATCCCTGCCCCTGACGATCCAGCTATGAACAACGGCAAGAAGAACAAGGGAAAAAAAAGAAAAGAAAAGAAAACGACGTCGACCGGTTCCTATCCATCTCAATGCTCATCTAGCTCGACCAGGGGCGCTCGCTCAGCTGGTGAAGAGGAACCGCGACGCCTGGTCGACGGCGTCGTCGAGCCACCTCCGGGGCTCGTCCATGAGCTCGGGGCTGAGTCGCACCATGAGGACGCAGAACTCCATCTCGCTGAGCGCGCCGTCGCCGTCGAAGTCGCCCTCGGCGAGCATCCCGCGGAGGTCGTCGTCGGACATGCCGCCCAGGCCCAGCAGCGGCGCGTTGCGGCGGAGGCTGTCGAAGGTGATGAGCCCGCGCGCCGGGTCCATGAGCAGGCGGAACCCGCTCGCCAGCTCCCGCATCAGCCCGTCCTCGCCCAGCCGCTCCGCCATCACCGGCAGGTAGTCCTCGAAGTCGTCCACGGCGGCGGCCGCGGAGGAGGACGCCGCTCCCGCCCGCTGCTGGTGCCTCTGCTGTGACGCCATGTGCGTGTAATTAAGGAAGGCTGATGGTGGTGGATGGCCGGCGTTGCACTGACTACTCAAGGGGCGGCTGCTGCTGCTGATTGTGAGCTCTTTGTTCTTTCTCGGTGTGGAAAAGGAGAGGAGCGAGGAGGACGACGAGCGGATGAAGCGACGATGGATCGAGGGGATGGGAAGGGGGGAGAACAAATAGGCGGGCGGGTTGGAGGACGGCTGGCGTCTGGCGGGCACCGGGCTGGGGGCTGGGGCTTCAGGGAAGGTGCGTGCCTCTGCGCTGCCGCCGTGGCCACGCGGGACGCGGGGGCGTGGGCCGCTGGATGGGGGTCACGTGTGCGCGGAGAGCCCTGCGGATCGAGCGATTGATTTGGTACCCCAGCGCGGGGCGGTTGGTTGGTTCGCGCGGAGTGACGAGGGGGGCGGGGGCGGGGGCAGGCGGACACGCACCGACCGGGACAGGTTGGCCGGGCGCTGGCTTGGCTTGGCTGGCCCTGGGCTGGAGGCCTGGAGCTGGACGGACCGCGCGCGCCTTCCTGCGCGCTTCGGCATCCCATCCGCGCGGGGCGGCGGGCGCCCGCGTGTGTGCGGTGGTGTGACGGATGCTACGCCTCGCGGAAAACGGGTACTTTTGCGCGCGTCGTCATGCTACTCTGTCTGTCATGGCGTGCGTGGCCGTATCTGCCGGGGCCGTCCACGGGACTACGGGAGACCTCGATCCAGAGCGTCCAGATGATTAGTATGCGTACGTACAAGAGGTAACTGTCACGGTGATATCTTGGTATCCTTTTTCCCGAGTTAGGGTTCCGTGTTGATGTCCCAATCCAACCGGCCAGAGTTGGATGAGGTTGTTTTGCTCGGTCTAAGCTTCATCTGCTTTTTAATAGGTTTCAAAACAAATATATATCTTGCTCTCCTGTTCCAGTGACGCTGCTCCAGCTCCATATGCATGCCTCCATGGTATCGTAGCACCAAAGCGTGTAACTGTGTATATATATAATAAAAAAAAGGTGAAGCGCGCACGGGATTCGGTGCGTATCTGATTTGATTGGTTTTGTGCTTCGGATGTTATATACCGTATACTTCCTCCGTCTCAAAATAAATACACTTTTAGAGTTCAAAATTTGTCCTAAAATATAAGTGCACATTCACATACTGTAAAAGATAAACTAGTCCTATTTGTCCTTTTCTACTTACTCATTTTTCGAGGTATAATAATTACATTTTTCTAATGATTAGATGTAATTTTGCACTAACCTTAGCGTCTTAAATCAAACTCTAAAAGTACACTTATTTTGGGACGGAGAGAGTACGTAAGTACGAAGATGAGCTGTTGTGCTTCCTAGTTATCCATTTCTTATATAACAGAATGTATACGGTATACTCCCTCCGTATAGGAAATAGAAGTCCTTTAGGACAAGGACACGGTCTCCAAAGCATAACTTTGACCACTTGTTTCTTTAAAAATATTTATTGTAAAGTGGTATATGTATATTTTTATGAAAGTACTTTTCAAGACAAATTTATTTATATGATTTTTACATCTCTAAACTCAATAATTTAAAAGTTATTCATGATTTATATTCTCAATGTTTGACCCAAACCTTTTCCAAAAGGACTTCTATTTCCGATACGGAGGGAGTACAGACTAGCAAGCAACCCCCTCTGTCCAACTTTTAACGCGAGATATTTGGTAGTGATTGTATGTTGTACAGTATGTGATTCGAGATGTATATATAGCTCCACGAAAATCTGGATCAGATCGAGCAAGTGAGCAGGAACCTTACCGGCCCCGATCCACACTGCTCAACGTCATCGTCATGGATTATCTTAACGTCTCGCGAACCGTACCTGTCTTATGGCATGTTTAGATTCCAAATTTTTACAAGATTTCCTATCACATTGAATTTTTAGACGCATGCATGGAGTATTAAATATAGGTAAAAAGTATAATTAATTGCACAGTTTGTCTGTAAATGTCGAGATAAATCTTTTGAGTCTAGTTGGTCCATGTTTAGACAAAATTTGTCAAATAACAACGAAAGTGCTATAGGAACTTTACACCAAAATTCCTATCAACTAAACACCCCCTTAATTAATTATCCATAAGAAGTTTCCTGCCCAACTTTTGGGTGCCGCGCGTGGCAGCCGTGCTGTCGCAGGAGTGAGTTACAGTACAGCAGCACCATGCCAGCATCCGCTGCTGACTTTCAGACACAAAATTTCCGTCGAAGCTTCAGTCAGAACTCAAGAACCCCCCGAAGAGCCGTATTGTACAGAAATCCCGGCCGGCACCGTCTGAAACTCTGAACCGCTTTGTTCCCGGTCCAGCTCGCTACTGTACGAAAGAGGAGTAAGCAACCAGAGCTTTCCGCACGAGGATCTCGTACTCGTACGTATGGGGCTCCTCCCCAAAATAGCTTTGGATTCCGGCTTCGAAGCTTGGACGCTCCCTGCCTTTTTTGGGGTTTTCCACCGCCTCTTTTGCTCGCAAAGCTGTTTTGGCAAACAGCATGGCATGGTCCATGCCGACGGGACGGACAATCAGCTTACCCGTACCTACCTGTCCGTCCGGCCACCCTTTTCTTTTCCCCATCTCTTGCCGCCTCGGTCTCCACATTTTCCATGCCTTCTTCCTGTGCAGTTGCCCCTTCCGTCGAGTGGTTGTTTGTGGTTTGGTTGGGTGCTTGGTGGGTGGGGTCGACACCTGCAGCAGACTGGCACTGGGAAAGCAACGCAACGGAGATGCAGTGCCATGCTTACTGTTGCTGGGAAAAGATAGAGAGGTTCGGCGTCTTGGCGTGAAATTGCGATGGGTTTTACACGTTGCCTGCCTCGAGCCGCCTCGGCATTTTACTTTCAGACACAAAGAGGGGGAAGGTCAGACAGACCAGTTGGTGCAGGGAGTTTCAGGGGAGGGACCATTTCTGACTTGGATGCCCCCCGCCCCCCCGGAGGCTGCAAAGCCTTTGCTCAGGATTCTTTGCACCATTTCACTGTCAACACTGGTGGTACCATGAACATACTCCAGGATGTGACACTGTAATCTCATTCTCGGTGCTTTCTGTAGCATCAATCAATCAAGGGTCATTTGCAACACTGCCCTTGTTTTAAAGTCCAATTGCATGTTTGCTCCTGTTTTTTTTAACTTTGCATGTTTGCCCTTGTTTTTTTGTCTTCCAATTACATAGATGCCCTGAAAACGTGAAAAACAGGGATAGTTTTGCAATAAAACAGGAGCAACCATGCAAATTCGAAGACTAAAAATAGGGGCAAACATGCAAAGTTAAAAAAACAAGGGCAAACATGCAATTGGAGTTTAAAACAAGAGCAGTGTTGCAATTTTTCCATCAATCAATGTACAACAAGCATAAGTAACGACACATTCAACTGTGCGGTTGAAGGTCGTCCAAATGATGGGCTATGTATATACATCGAGAATAATCACAATCTAATCCAAAGGTATGTACGCATGTACAGATGGTAGTTACATATATCTTATATACACTTTAACTACTGGCTAGTGGCTACTGTCGAACCGCTGTACTCCAAATTAGCCGTCTTCTGGGCCAGGACTTGCCTGAACCATTCCACTGACGCCTTGGGTATCCTTGTCAGGTTGTTGTTGTAGTCAATGTAGTAGAGTCCAAACCGCACCGTGTACCCGGAGTTCCACTCCCAGTTATCCAGCAGTGACCAAACGAAGTAGCCGTGGACGTTGCAGCCTTCCTTCCTGCAGTGATTTCAGATTGAACAGCCGTTGAGGGGCAATAACATACCGCTGAATGCGCCTGACGGACAGTGTTGGCTTTGGCTATTCCAGTCAGATGCATGGGCATGGAAGTGGGGAACCTCACCTTATTGCATCTAGGAGGTTAGACATGTAGTCCTTGTGGTACTGTATCCGTTTCTCATCCTGCAGATCATTCTCTAATCTCGAAAACCGATTGTTCGCGTCATCCATGCCTGCCATTTAAACACCTCTTATGCCACTGAATTTTTTTAGGCAGAATTTTTTATCAGCTATTAATAGTAGAATCTCTTTTAGCCACTCACCGTTTTCAGTGATGATCACAGGCGGATTTCCATACTTTTCTTTGATGTGTTTCATCAGCTTGAACATGCCCCAGGGTACTATGTGCAGCCATCCTGACGCTGCCTGGAAGTTGGCAAACACAGCTGTCAATCTAACATTTGATGACTAGAGGATGGAAACTAGAAGTAGAACAAGCCAGCTGAGGAAATTGTACCGTGTCTCCTATTTTCTTTCCATGTCTATAAGCTGTACAGTGAAGACAAAGGAGAGTTCAGTAGCTGAAAATAGGGGGGAAAACAGGGGTAGACTCACTTGTTTAACAAGACTAACCAGTAGGTATGATCCCAGCATCGGTTGAAGCATCATTCATTACAAGTTTCCTGATCCGCATTCTGTCGTTCCTAACATACAATGTGGTATAATGGTTTATGCCCACAAAATCGAGCGAGCCTGATACTAACTTCGAAGCCTGAGTTGAAAACTGAGGCAGCCTATCGCCCGCAAGTTTCTGCATAGAAGGAGGATAGTGGCCAAACATTAAGGGATCCAGGAACCTGTAATTCACACTTGGAAAATTTCATAATTAATATTATGAGCAACAGATATGTACTGCAACTACAGAGGAATTGAATTGATGTGGTTATATCAAAATTGTGGTAGATGTATCACCATCCAAGCTCAAAGTCCATTGCTCGAGCTGCTGCCTCTGTGTCCTCATCAACATTCGACAATGGTTCATACCACTTTGAATCAAGTGCAATGCCAATGATACCTCCTTGTTCTTTCTGCAATGAATACATAAAACCATCCATGTTTTTTTAACCTTTTTATATATCTCGTGGATGTGTTTATAGTAAATTACCTTGAAATGTTGCTTATAAGTATGAAAAGCACCAGCATGCGCTAAGAGTATGTTGTGAGCTACAACATACGGTTCAGTAGACGATTTGCCCTCCCTACAGAATATATGAGACAGGATAGAACACCTCCCAGGTGCCTGGATGCCAAGGTCATAGCCTTCAATCGCAAAATTGTGGGGCTCATTGAAAGTGATCCAGTGTTTCACTCTATCTCCAAATTCCTTGAAGCAAGTAGATGCATAGTGAACGAAATCATCCCTGCATAATTCAGCTGCCAAACATCAATAAAACTGCTACTCCTCAATCCTGTTTTATGCTATATAGATAGTGTAAGCGATGGTTTCCTAAAAAAGAAAATATAATAGTTGCATACACGATTTGGGCATTTAACCATCCACCATATCTGTCTTCTAGTGCTTGCGGAAGGTCCCAGTGAAAGAGTGTTACATATGGTTGTATACCTGGCCCCATAAATATAGAGGAAACCAAAGAAAGATAATCACAAACTCAGAGTTGGTAACAATTTAGATTTGAGGCACTGAAATTTAGAAGATGAAATACCTTTGTCTAATAGAGTATCTATGAGGCTGTTATAGTAATTCAATCCTTCTTCATTAAGTTCACCAGTTCCATCTAGCAAGAAAAATCATAAACTACGTAGTACCTAGTGCTAAAAGGGAAAAAAATTACAAAGAATTTTTTTTTATTACATACTTGGAAAGATACGTGACCATGAGATGGAGAACCGGTATGCATCCATGCCAATGTTCTTAATCAAGTCCACATCTTCCTGCCAGTCAAATGTTAGGCTTGTCGTTTCTGGATAGTTTTCAGTGCAACCAATATTCTAATGCAATTAAGAAACTTAGTCATAGAAGTTAAGCAAATTTGAGAAAATAGTAAAATAATAAAATATTGATGTCTGAAAACCTTATTGTTGATACAAATGACGATTCATATTAAGGAAAACCTCTGTTCACAATCCTACTTATGGCAGCAGCATGCCAGAGAAGTGGACTAGAAGTTTTTTTTTTTTTTTTTGATTGGTCGGTTTGGTAACTAAAATGTCAAAGCATTAGAAAAAGGAGGAAATTACAAGAAGAAGATGAAGGTAGTATAGTTATATCAAAAAATAAATAGAGTGATTCTTACAGACATGAAAGGAACAATAAAATGCACACGTGATTTCAACTTTTTATACATATTTAAAATTGCCAGAGGATGGCCACACGAAAGGTAGGCAACTTTTCAAACAAATGTCAAGAATGCATATATGGAGGGATTTCATGCTTTCAAAAACAGAAATTTCCAGCTTTAGTAGAACAATTGAATGAATTAAATCAAACAGAAGATAACAGAGGCATATATGAATCGTTGACAGCTTACCTTATAACGATGGTAGTGATCAACAGCAACATCTGCATTGCTGAAATCTATCACCCGACCTGCAAAATAAATGCTAATTGAGTCACAATTCTGGACAGATCAGCATCTCATTACTGCACTTTTTGCAACAAAATCCTCATTATCTCACCAGGTCGTCTTGTGAGAGTATCCCAAATTGTAGGTCCACGTTGACCCTCGTTGACAGCGCCTTCATACTGATAACATATTGACCAGAATCAGACATCAAACTAAGAGCACATCGGTTGAAATTAAAGAGGTCACACCTGGTAAGCTGAAGAAGCAGTGCCGAAGACAAAACCTTGAGGGAAGTCTGCTCTCCTTAGAGCTTCAGCACAAGCAGCGAAGCTGATAAGGATATGAACCAGTGTCAGAACACCCATGGCATATCCTTCAGTTGGTTGCACTGACTAATAGTTTTCTTATTCTAAGAATAAGTACAAGGTAGGATCATATGATATATATAAACCTTGTTCAGTTGGTGAAGCGTGGGAAGCAACTGAAGGCTGAGGTAGTGAGCTTCACTTGTCTTGGAAGCCCTTTCAAAGTGCATCTCTACTAATTAACTCTTGTGGAGGCCATAGGGTGCAAAATCTCTATCACAGTGGGCAATTAATCAACAAGGGAAGGAAACTACTTGACATGCCCAGCTCCGAAACCTGTAAAAAAAATGGTCCACTCTGAGGTGTCACAGGAAAGTACAAAGTAGAGCTTTGCTTGGGTGCAACAATTTCAGACAGATTGGGTTTGCCCAGCACTCCAGCATTCATGGATACTATATGCATCCTTACTTACTTAGTATCTTTAAGGGCTACAGTTAGAGAGGAAGAAGAGTGCTAAGCCCCTACTAGTTAACCACTTAAAGGCCTTAATATTAGATTATGCTTTCTTTTCTCACAAAAGTATCAAAGTGCAAAGCATTACTATGGTCATGAGGAACGTATAGCTACGATAATGAAACTATCGCAATTATCCTGGAACAAAGCCACACCTTTCCTTATCCATTTCGTTTGGTAGCGCCACATAAAAACAAAACATTGTGTCACGATTTGTACAGTGATCTCAACATGTGCGGTGAACAGAAAAGGAGAAAGAGAAAATAAACACAAGATTCTTAACCGTGATAAGATACAATTCAATTTGTGTCGGGCATTTGCATAGTCACATGCTTATCCCATGGGGGACGTTAATTGTTTGCTTGCACGGCTGGATCATTCCCCAGATGGTAGTTAGATGACAATGATAGGAGCGATTTGGAAATAGTGATCCTGGCTGCAGCTTGGACATGCCCCCAACTGCCCAGTGATGTCTTGCGCGTGTTGTTTATGTGATCTGTCATGGATATTATTCTACTTTGATTCAATGATTAAGGATATGCACATAAATTAGAAAAATAATTTGACTACGAGGGGGAGAAATGTAGTCCACTTTGTGAAAAGATACCCAATGTCTCTGAAGAAATCTTAGGTAAAAACACCGAACTTGCAACCATGATTCGCACTAGAGAAATCCGATTGACATCCCACCCTTTCCCGGTGTAGAATGGGTCCTAGCAACAAAAGCGCAAAGCTTCGATGTCACCGCTATCCACCTACCCTCCACCGCCCAAACTGTCGCTGTAACGCGATTTTTTTTTTACACAACAGGAAAGTGAAAAAAACTATGCTGTAGGCGCAGCAGCAGTGGCATGGCATCAGCAGTAAGTAAACTCAGCAGCTTCACAAGAATACAAGATACAGGTGCAGTGGAGTAGGAGGTTCGCTTGCCTCAGCAACCGTCGCGTGGCTTGCGCGCCTCGGCGCTCGAACGGGGGGATCTGGAGGCGGGCACGCATCTCCCGGGTAAGCAATCTCGCGTGGCCTCGCGTGGCGTGCGGGGAGACACGCAGAGAGAGACCCTTGACCCCGGCACCCCGCCGCCGTCCTCGTCCTGAGTGAGGCTGATGCAGAGATGCTGACGCTGGCTGATGCGTGCGGCGTGAGGCCGTGAGCTCGCTCGACGGAGACGAGGCCCCTCAGCCTGGCAGCCTCTCAAGACGAGCAGCCCATGGGCCTCATTGGATAACCTAGGCGTCTTTCAGGCCCATCTTCGCCTCACCTGAGGCCTGGCCCATCTGTGAAACAAACAACCCACCAGCGGCAGAAGAAAGAAGAGCGCGTTAATGCCGTTATCCATATCCTCTTCCGGAGAACTCGACGAAGGCGTGTGCGTCTATCCTGTGTCCTCCGAGCAGTTTGGGGGTGACTGGGTGAGCGAGCCCAGTGAGAGAGGGAGAGGAGGACGGCGAGAGGATGGCTGGGATGGCGGCGCTGCAGGGCGCCATGGCGTCGCTCTCCGTCTCCGCGCCCGGCGCGGCGAGCACCAGCAGCTTCTGGGGCAGCCGGCTCGCCACCTACTCGGCGCCGCAGCCTGCGGTCTGTTCCTGCTTCCCCCCCAATTCTGTTCCGTTCTGCTGCTCTGATGGTTTGGTAGATAATAGTAGCTGTTCAGGTGTAGTATTCTGGTCTGGAGTATCTGGATAGCGTTGCAAAGCGCGCTTGGATGGAATTGTTCTTGGGACATTCCAGCTTGCATTGTTATTTGCTCCACCACACACCACACACCAAATTTAGACCATGGCTGTATTGAATTTCCTCTACCTTCATTTTTATCTTGTATGGAAGCTTAAATGGTAAGATTTGAGTAGACCAAACAGATTAACCGATTGATATTAATTTAAGTAAGAGTACCTGTTTGCATATACAATTACGTGGAGTACCTGTTTGCTTTTTAGTGCTAATATAGAGTATGCTGTGTTTGATGGGGTTAAAGTTGTTCAAATACTCATTATTTAGTATGTTAACTGAGGAAATTGTGTTGTTTTAGAAGACATCGAAATGTCAAGTGAGGAAATTATGTTGTCCCCGATGGGCCACTGTTTTAGTTTATATATATTTATGCCTGAATTATTTTGTTGTGCCAAAATGGCAGTAATTTTGATGTTTACTCTTATTTTCTTGGAGAGGTTTTTTTCCTCACATACCACCCCATGTCACATTACACATATGACTAACTGATAACTATAAACAAATTTGGCGCCAAAAAGTGTATTATGAGCATAATGTTTTTTGCTTGAGCGGTGCCTTCTTTTCTGTGTTATCTTCATTATGTCTTACCTCTATGTACTTGTGCTTGGAAAATTCCCAACTGATAAGAATTGGAAGAGGATAAACCATTCTGTTAAGCAGCAAAAGCAAGTGAAGATTAGACAGTGCAGTTAAGTAATCAGTGTTAAGGAAGTAATAGAACTACTGTATTTGAAGGGATAGATTATACTCAAAAATATATGTAAAGAGCAGCCCTGAATCGTGCAGTGTCTTGATCAGAACACCGTAAATCACGACCACTATGTTGAGTCATGCCATATCTCAAAAGCATATGATTAATTATTTAATTTGAAAAAGGAATCTTATGTCTTTAGCATGTGAAGCTCTGACAAACTGTTTAATGTGTTCAATATGCAGGTAAGGTTTATGGTCAAGATATGTCCAATCGAAATGAAAGTGAGTAAAAAATCTTAGTCCAAGTATTTGATCCCATTTTATCCAATAATGTTAAGTGACCTAAAATTTCACTTTCCACTGCAGCTTAAGAGATGGGAGAGAAAGAAGTGTAAACCAAACAGTCTTCCTGTGCTGCACAAGATGCATGTTAGGATTGGGGACACAGTACAGGTCATTGCAGGTCGTGAGAAAGGAAAGGTTGGAGAAGTAACACGCCTTTTCAAGCACAACAGCACAGTGACTGTGAAGGACCTGAACTTGAAGTCGAAGCACAAGAAAGGCACAGATGATGAACCTGGTGAAATCGTCATGGTCAGCTAAACTTCTATTGAACTTGTTTTTGGGCCTCTCATGATGCTTTGCATACATTGATGTCAAGGGCATATGTAGGTGCCTAATCAGACTTAAGTTTCCTTTGACCAGATTGAAGGCCCCATTCATAGCTCAAACGTGATGCTCTACTCGAAGGAGAAGAGTGTGGCAAGCAGGGTTGGCCACAAATTCCTCGAGGACGGGACCAAGGTCCGATACCTGGTCAAGACCGGTGAAGTAATCGACAGTGTTGAGAACTGGGTAAAGGTGTTTAAGGAAGGGAATTCGGAGTAACCATTTTAGCATGAAGAACCTGCAAAAATGCTCTAAACCCTGACTGCGTCTTGCATTGAGTCTGTTTTGTTGTTTATTATGCCAGCTTGTTTGCCCTGTAAATTATACAGTTGTTACCAAATTTTGCAACGCAAGTCAGCATATGCTTATCTTGTTTCACCGGTCAGAATTGGAATGAAAGAAAACATATCAGCAGGCTTGCATGTGTGGACAGCCCGTGTTCATTTGCAGGCCTAATCTAGGCTCACTACTCTCCGTCTCCTCGTCATAGATCCGAGGCCCTCATCAAAATTAAGGATGTTATGTTCATCATAATCTCTGATTGACGAAAAAAAAAGTTTTTTAGTGGTCAAGTGCATTAGTTTCAGTATCCATACCGAACTCGAGTATCCATACTACTACTTTATGACAACTGTGGGTGTATTACCTTCTGAAGTGCAGGATGGTAGACAATCGAGAGTTCGGTTTTATGTTGGATGAGTATTTTTTGGAAAAAGACATAATTTTCAAGTGGGTTCATCAAACATGGACATTAAGTTTCTCTGCACATTTGAGCCAAAATAAATTCAGTTAATAGGGAAAAAAATCATAGTTTGCTAATGGTTCATAATCTGGTGGACCCATATGTCATTTTTCTCTGATGGATGGACGATCTTCACCATCTGCTGTCAATTTTTTTCTTTGAGAGAACCATCTGCTGTCAATTTTTTTCTTTGACAGAAACACCTGCTGTCATTTGATTTTGATACGATGCCAAATAGACTCTTGGAAGCACCTGAAATCTATGTCTGACGATGTGGGTGTTTCACATTCCCTATTGGTAGCAGTGCTTCCTCTGCATAGTCATCACTGGCATAAAACCTCCCTGTTATTTTATTCATTATAAAAAAATTCATATGTTCTCATCTGTTACTTCTAACCAGTTAGGTGAAAATTAAATCTGGAGGGAGTACCGCTCCACCATTCCTGACGAGATGAAGCATGGGTGGATCTGAATATGGCACTTCTGTTTGTTGCTGGAGTCTGTTGCCCTTGACAACTTTAGCATAAGATTGGGTGAAAGCCCGTATGTTGTACATTGGCCGTAAAATGTTTTAATGATTTGTTTTTTTTTTTCTAAACATCCTTGCTATGCTAAGATGGAGATATGTTTTAGCGAGTAAAGTTTGATTTTGCCTCCTTGAACTTGTTGCAAAACTTAAAGAACAATATCGAACTCAAATACCAGATTGATAACCTACCTCTTAACTGCGAACTGAGCATAGCTCAGCTGGTTGGGTTTCTTGTGGTGGAACCTACCCACCCGGGTTCAAGTCCTCGACTTGACACGGGTGTTCGCATTTTCCTGGATTTATTCCAAGATTTAATGACGCTATTCTTTCAGTGGTAGGCGACGTGTCCGTCGACAGCAAGGCGTCTGTGGTGACTTCATTTATCTCCCATAAATTAGTGTACAGTGCTTTACGAGTGTTTATCCAATGTTTCAGTGGTTAGGGTGTTCGTATTTTTCTGGATTTATTCTAAGATTTAATGGCGTTATTCTTTCAGTGGTAGGCGACGTGCCCGTCGACAGCAAGGCGT
The DNA here is from genome assembly GCA_009763385.1 of Coix lacryma-jobi var. lacryma-jobi. Taxonomy (NCBI): domain Eukaryota; kingdom Viridiplantae; phylum Streptophyta; class Magnoliopsida; order Poales; family Poaceae; genus Coix; species Coix lacryma-jobi. The sequence continues at coordinate 7,694,751 of CM019824.1, forward strand.
CTGTGGTGACTTCATTAATCTCCCATAAATTAGTGTACAGTGCTTTACGAGTGTTTATCCAATGTTTCAGTGGTTAGGGTTAGGGGTGTTTTCTTCCTCTTGCATTATTAGTGACCAATACTATAAAAACCGGGTTCGAGCCTTCTAGGGATGGGCTTATCACAGCCAAGACTGTACGAAATTATGTTTGGAAATATACCAAGTTTGTTTCCAAAAATAGGCCACCTAATTCTATCATATTTTGAAAAGAGCATTTGTGGAATAGCATCAAGCTGTCTGGCTCAATCTTTTTTCAAAGGTGACTGGCGGTTTGTTTGGATCCATATAACTAATAGTTGGCTGCTAAAAATTTAAAACATGTTTGTTGTTTGGATCCTCAGTTAATAAGTCAAGCTAATGCTTTATCTACAACCTAGCTAGTATTAGCTATTAGCTATATCTTTTTCTACCGAACACATCTAATAGTTAGTTGGGTCGATCCAAACAAGGTCTTAACTTTCCAAGACAAATTCGTCGACGTAATATCCACACAGGCTTGTGCCAGTAGGTACTACTTGTGGCACTGCATGATGAAATATATAAAAGGGAACGTATCCTATGCAAACGAGACTCCTGTGCAAACTATGCAAACTCTAATTAAGACCACAAGAATCTAATCTGATGGCTGGTAATTTTAGCACTTAAACCCCTCCACTCATGGGGGTGTTTTGCAACAACCGGATAGGATGAGTGGAGGGTTTGAGTGCTAAAATTACCAGTCATCGGATTAGATTCTTATGGTCTTGATTAGAGTTTGCATAGTTTGCACAGGAGTTAGTTTGCATAGGATACGTTCCCATATATAAATTAATTACGATGAGCCAACAATGTGTTTATTGCCATTTCTAGAGGTGGGCCACTTGTAGATTAATGTGTTTGTTGCCTGTGACAGACATGTGCAGGAGTTGTTCAATTAATTAAGTTGCATATGACAACCATGCTAAATACTCTGATTAGCATACTAATCGTATGAACTGAGGATAAAATCAAAGTAGTATACTGTGAAGCGGGACTAATAATGCTGAAGGCGCCGGCGGCGCGCTGTGGCTTTTGGATCAGTTAGCCGACCAAAATTAAAGCTGTAATGCAACAAGGAAGTCATGTAGATGTAATGTTGCCCAGACCCCACACACACCCTGTACTAGAACATCAAGATTCAAGAAGTAGTTATTCTGGAATACGCTGCCAGGAAGTAGGCGATCACCAGGAAAAAGGAGCAGAACAGCCGTGCGAGGATGTGCGGGCCCAAAAGCATGACCATTCGTCTATCTGTACTGATGTCAGAGCCAGACATGGTTTCCCAAAAAAAAATGTGTACAGTTCCCGTTACATCAAATCTTTAGGCGCATGCATTAAGTATTAAATATAAATAAAAAAATAATTAATTGCATATTTTATCTATAAATGTCGAGACAAATCTTTTGAGTCTAATTAGTCCATGTTTAGACAAAGTTTGTCAAATAACAACGAAAGTGCTACGAAAACTTTTCACCACAAATTTCAGGAACTGAACAAGACTTCAGCACCTCATCAATGTAAAAATAAAAAGAAGAAAATAAATAAAGAAAAGAAGGAAAAAAATAAAGAAATAGAAGAAGAAGAGACTAGCCTCATTGTGTTCTGCATCTGCCGCCACTGGTTAAATTTTTTATATTATCATCAGAAATATTTTACTAATAATTTTTTTATTTATATAAAAATTTAAATAAGATAATCAGTCAAACAAAAAATTTCAATATGAAAAATGGCACTTTTAATGAGAGAGTGAGCAGGCCATAGCCGATAGGCCATAGGCCTGCTCTCCTAACTGCCTAGCTGGTGCATGCAGGAGCCCATCTCGGTTTGGCCGCGAGAGAGTATTCATTATCGCATTTCCATTCTATCTCTCTCTTTTTTTTAAAAAAAAAAATATCGCGTTTCCATCTAATAGAAGGTCTTCACAAATGGTCTTGTTCTGGCAGTTCAGCTAGCGGTGCGTCGTGGTCCTATTGAAAAGGGCTACCTCCAACCTGTAGGTATACTTGTATTGTATGGTTGTCCCATGCACACAATAAAGCATTCAGGTTCCATTTCCATCGGCCACCGCAGATAGATGGTGTTCGTTCGATCTAGTAGTTGTTGGATTCATACAGGTATAATTGTCCGGCCCAACGATCCATATTTCCAATGTGATTGCACTGGTGTAGTGGTGTGGACGTCTATGGTACACAAGATATATTATATATATGGACAAGGCTAATTTATGGCCGGCCGTACTATTGTCGATCCGAACGGCCTTGCCTTTTATAGTAAATCATAAAATTTGATTTCCATTTTAGGCAACAATGTTTTTGCGCTCTCAGAAAGACTAACGGCTATCGTGGCCCAGGCCCAGCAACAACTATAGGTTTTGGCAAAAAAAAAAAGCAAATGTATCCTTTTCCCTAGGACAATCGCAGCCGGAGACGATCGTAAAAACACATATTCTAACCACTCCCCCACTCCCCCTCAGGACGATCGCCGCCGCCGCCGCTGGGGTTCCTGGGTGCCGCCAGGCTTCCCTGGACGGCACCTCCAAAACACCAAGAAGCGCAGAACAAAAAAAAGGCAGAAAAAAGGCAAACCAGGTATGTAGAATTGATTTGCCTATTCCCAAAAAGTATTCATAACACTTGGTCTGCAGATCCATCCTTTGGGCTTATTGTTTTGACATTGCTCTCAGAACAAAAACTACTTGTTCCTGCTGCAGTTTGTATAGGAAGAACTATAGTTTTAGGTACTAGTAGCAGTAAGCTTGTCCATAACACCTACTAATCGATATTCTGATTGTCATCCCAACACTAAATTCACTTTTGCATCTGCAGTTCCCCCTGGAGCATAGAACTGTACAAAATGATCCCCCTAGCAAAAAAAAGATAAACTAGAATCTAACATTTAGGTTTGCCATGTGAAGATAACATTCCCTGCATCTTTTGCTTCCCTGTGTTTGACCTGCATGTATAAAAAAATGGTTAACTGGTGTCACAAGTTTGTTCGCTGGGAAAAAATGTAATAAGCATGGTATGTTGCTTAGGTAAGAAAGCATTATTGTCTGAAACAAGTAATATTATTGCTTTATCTGAGAAACTGTTATGCAGTAAGTATTTGCATGTCACTGAAATGGGCAAAACATATAGTAGACTCATTATCCAGAGAAACACATTTGCGTGTACAGTTTCCTAGGGCAGAAAAAGACATGTTTTGTGCATTAAAAACATCTGCATCTACAGTTCCCTAGAGCAGAACACATGTTTGTGCATTTACCAGCGTAGTTTGATTGGGTTTTGTTGCTTCTCTGCACATGACCTGCAGGTTAAAAAAACAGATGCATGTTAGCAATAACAAACAAAAAATAGAAACCTTGTCTTGCCTATGAGTGAAGACATAATTGCTTGATAGTAGTAACATTATTGCTTGTAATAGATTTGCTTGTGTTGTCTAAAAATCAGTATTTGTTGTTAAAGCCTTGTGTTTATAACACTGCAGTAACGCGTTGCCTTTTTTATAATAGGAGACAGATTAACACAAGCAATATGAACTTGAATTTGCCTCCACTGGAAATTGACTATGACTTCCTAGATGCATTGTTCCAAGATCCTACAGATGCATGTGGTCCAACATTTTGCACTCAAGAACTGCCGAAACAGCGGGATGTGCCTACCGTGTCTGAAATCAGGCTCTCACTTGAAGAAGCAAGAATAGAGGAAGTTCCCGCTGCTTCTAATGGTGATCAACAGCTTGTTGATGGTGATGGTACAGTGCAAAATATTTGTGATGAAAATGGTGAAGGAGTCATGTCAACACCTCAAATGCCCTTCAATGGGCAGACATTTGGTAGCAAAGTTGAAGCAAGGGGCTACTACAATGCATATGCTAAAAAAGTAGGTTTCTCCATCCGCACAGGCACATCCCGTAGAGCTGCATTGACAAGGGAAATGTCCAAAGTTCATTTTGTTTGTAACAAAGAAGGTTATGATAGAAAAAGGAAAGATGAGAAGGCAATTGAGGGGCTTGCTGATGGTACCGAGAATGGTGATTCTAGTCAAGAAGATACCGAAGAAGAAAAAGATAGTGGTGAGGAAGATGTTGAAAAGAAGAAGAAACTTGATGGAGCCAAGAAAAGAAAAAGGGAGAAGATGCAATACACAAACTGCAAAGCAAGAATGATTGTGAAGCTAATAGATTCAAGGTGGAGAGTAATTGACTTCATTGCAGATCACAACCATGATCTTGTTTTGAAGCCTTCACTGAAAAAGTTTCTAAGGTCTCACAAAGGGATCCCAACAGAGGAAAAAGAATTTATTAGGTTGCTTCATGGGTGCAACTTAAGCACTGGACGCATAATGCAGCTTATGTCGGAGTTCTATGGATCTGCACAGCTTACCCCATATGAAGGTAAAGATGTGAGCAACTTCTGCTCCACTATTAGAAAAACAGAAAAGTACAAGGACATGCAGGAAGCATTAGATCACTTTAGGGTGCTGCAAGAAGAAGATCCTGGTTTTTTCTACAAATTCAAGTTGGATAAAGAACACAAAGTTGAAAGCTTGTTCTGGGTTGATAGTGCATCGAGGCATGCTTATATTGAGTCCTACCATGATTGTGTATCATTTGATGCAACATACATGACGAATATGTATGATATGCCATTTGCACCATTCATTGGGATCAATAGACATGGGCAGACATTCCAGTTAGGGTGTGCCTTCCTAAGGGATGAAAAAAATACCAAGCTACAAATAGTTGTTCGAGACATTTCTGCATGCCATGGAAGGCAAGGCGCCGTTGAACATCATGACAGATCAAGATGCTGCTATGAGAAATGCTATCATGCTTGTATTCCCAAATGCAACACATCGAAATTGTCGCTGGCACATTATGGACAAGTTTTCAGGCACGATTGGACCATGTCTTGCGGGAAACCAAAAGCTAGAAGAAGATTTCATAGAGTGTATAAACTACACAATGACTCCACAGGAGTTTGAGACAAAATGGTGTGACATGATAAGTAACCATGAACTGCATGACAATGAACATTTTAGGCATCTATATGACCTTAGGCAGTGTTTTGTCCCAGCATATTATATGCATTGTTTCTTCCCATTCATGCAATCTACTCAGAGAAGTGAGGGATTCAATGCACTTTTGAAGAAATATGTGAACCCCAACATGTCTATCCTACACTTTGTTGAGCAATACCAAAAAATTCAGGACAAATGCCTTGTTGCTCAAGATGGACAAGACTTTAGGACAGATGAAAAAGAGCGAAGGAGGTGGTCTAGGTATCCCATAGAGAAACATGCTGCAACTGTGTACACTAAGAATCTATTCTATAAATTCTCAAAGGAATTTGAAAAGACAGCCGAGTATGATGTGAAACCTGATGGGCAACACCAGTTTTGGCTGTTGCCTAACAATAATTTTGTGTTTGGCTACAGGAAGAGGACCTATCTTGTGACTGCGGTTGAAGAGCATGAAAGTTACATTTGTGAATGCAATAAATTTGAGAGAGATGGAATGCTTTGCTGCCACATTATGAAGATTATGACCAGGCTGGGTGTCAAAACTATACCTGAACGGTACATTCTTAAAAGGTGGACGCAACAAGCTGTTTTGGGTGATGGGAATGCTAATCCTAGTACTCATATGGCAGCTGATTTTGTGGCTCGTGGTATGCCAATGAGAAACAAAAAGACAATGAGATTCACTAATATATCTAGTGCATTTTCAGAGTTAGCAATTGATGGGTCAGTTTCAGATGAAACCTATGCTGTTGTACAAGGCCATATTAGCATGATGCGTTCTGAACTTCTTGAAATTAAGAAAAGGAAGACACAACAAGGGGAAGACCCGGTGGAGGCACCAGCATCTGCTCTACATGATGTGACTAATCATGCAGTTATCCATACAGGTAACTTGCATCGAGTGTTCTTAAAAACTATAGTACCTACTTATACAGGTAACTTATCACTTTGTGTGCTTCCTAAATGCAGTAGCTACAGGTGAATCAAGTGGTGCAGCAGATGTGTCTATTGAACCAGTTGTTGATGCCTCAGAGGATGTAAGGAACCCACCAAGATCTAAAACTAAAGGAAGAAAGAAAGAAAAAGGACATAAAAAGGGAAAGGAGGCTAAGCCAAAAAGGAAGAACAAGTGTAGCATTTGCAAGCTATCAACTCATAATGCTGCTACATGCCCAAACAAAGGACCAAGTGAAGTTGCAGCAAAGGAACTGCCATTGTTCAATTGATTGTGTGGGTGAACAAACTTTTTTTATTTTTCTTGGGCTTAAAACATGAATGTGGTCACAAAACTTTGTTTTGTTATGTTTAGAAGACATTGATCTAGCAAAAAAACTGAAAAAATGCAAAAAAGAGGGGATGGCCAGAAAAAAAAAGAGGAAGACATACCTAGCAAATTTTGAGGATGCATTTCCATGCAATTCCATTTTCTGGATGGCTGAGCCATTTGTATGTCAATGACTTGCGAATCGTTGGTATGTCTTTTTCCTTAAATGCTGGCAATTTGGAACCATTCCAGTGTTCGCAGTGCACTAACATATGGAAGCCACAGTCATGGCTGCAAATATACTACTTACTTTATGCATGTCTAATACATTTATTACGCAAATCTATTGATTTGAACTAAGCAATTACAGTAATTGAAAAGGATCTATTTGTTGTAACAAACCTTAGCCTTTCCATTCTTGACTTCTGATACCCCTTTGTGCTTTGATTCAACTGTGATGGAACAACTTCTAGTGGAATTGGCTCCACTGATCCAACTGCTGGTAGAGTAGCGACCTCCTTTAATTGACCAGATCTACTTAAACCGTAACAAATAGTATTAGTGTTTGTCGCTTATTAGGAAAAAATATTGATTATATGCAAAATGTGCAACAAAAAATACCTTAGGCTTTTCGTTTTTGACTCCTCGAATCTTTTACCTTTATTGTTTGCATCTTTGTCACCATTCAGCTTGTTACTTTCATTGTTTGCATCTTTGTTACCATTCAGCTTGTTCCTCCCTGATTCAGTATTGCTAGTCATTGTATCAACTTTGTCAGTTCGATCACCCTTGCCCTCTATCTCCACTTCTTCATCCTTTGCTACATCATCATCCTCCTCCATCATTTCATCCCAAAGAACATCATCATCCTCATCCTCATCCTCATCCTCTTCATCAACATTATAGTCAGCATCATTTTCATCATCATTAATGAAGTTAACCTGATCATGACTATTGTTAGTTCTTCTCCGTGTGGATCTCCTATAACTTGGCTCTCCTTCATCCTCAGGATCATCACTGATTGCAGATATCTCACTTATAAAAGTCCCCATTATCTCTGTAAAGCCAATGCAAGCTTTCATGACAACTTTAGAAAACCTCCTCTTCTTCTGTAATTGAAAAAACATGTGTAATAAAAATGTTAGATCATGTTAGAATGCAACACCACTGCATTTTGATTATAGGAAATTCCAAAAAATGACCAAAACAAAAGAATCCCCCAAAAAATAACAAAAAAGGTGTGTACAAATTTGTTCTGTACTTATGATCTAGTTGGTTTCCCATATTAATACAAACTGAAAACACATACCGAAAAGACTTATGAAAGAAAAATGTCAGTTTCATGCCTTTCCTCCCCATGTTAAGCAATAATAGCACTAAATATTAGGCAGTAATAGGTTCTAAATTAACCAAAATAGTGTAATTGATTAGGCAAATGAATATGGTGAGTTGCTAGGTATTGTGACTTAGAATGGTAAAAGCTAACAGCCCGTTTGGATGTAGATATTCAGGCCCAGACATTGGCATTGGTATTGAATACCCCCATTTCTGTTGTTTGGATGGCCTTGGTATTGGGAAGTGGAAATGAGCTCCACCTGCCATGGCCACCGCCGCCAAGATCAGCTCGCCTCCTCACCCTCTTCTTCCTCAGCTCTGAACCCCCTCCTCAGCCTCACCATCTTCTTCCTTAGCGTCAAGCAGAAGATGAGGGCCGACGGGAGGTACCAGGGCAGTCGTTGGGTGGTGGGTGCGGTCATGGCAGCACAGTGGATAGGAAAGAGAAGATGCGTCAATTCCGGTTTACTCAGATCCAAACAAAATTTGGTATTTGCCATCTGATTGGATTCCAGCTAGTAATTCCATGACATCCAAACAACAGATTTGGCATTGTAACCCAATGCCAAAAGCATGCTTGATTTGGTATTGTAACAAATTCAATTCCAACCCCCTCTATATCTACATCCAAACAGACCCTAACTGATATTAATGCAACATTGTACATATTAATGGAAGTAGGTTTTTTCCCTATGAATAATACACAACTATACATACCTTTGACGACATTGGTGCAGATACCCTATGTGAAATAAAATTCTCTATGTCATGCAAATCCCCTAGTAATGATGTCTCGGTGACTGAACCACCTAATTTCTTGAGCTGTCACAAAAAAGAAAGAAAAAACAGAGATTTGACGGGTCCCAAACGCTTAAATCATTAAAAGAAAAAATATAAATAAAAATAAAAGAAGACATGAACAGCATACCCTGAGCTTCCCAAATGTCCCATTTATGCTAGTGTCCAACTTTATAACTTTGTTGATAAGCTTCATATCCCACGCCTCGACTCTTGGCTGTTTTTCAGGAACTTGTATGTTTTGTACCTCTAGTGAATCCAAGTACAATATCTAGAAATAAAAGTACATATGGGAAAACATAAAAAATAAAAAATGGGTGAACATAAAAAATTAGTTTGCACAAAAAAAGATGGATAAAAAAACTCATGGTAAGGAAGTAAAGACAGCCTAACACAACATTCTTTTTATCCATCTTGGTCACGGAGCTTCTAAGAGTATCCACAACAAATTGGCACCAATTAAGTTTCTGTACTTTTGATAAATCAACCAGTGAGGGATAACACTTTGGACTGATGCACAACGCCGTGCTCCCGCATAGAAATGTTGAAATTGCAACCATTAACCAACATCTGAGATAGTCATCATTCGCTTCTTTGTTTGCTTTCAGTCTTTCTGTTATTGCTGTAATTGATGGAGCTCTTCCATTTTTGAAGTTGCACTTATCATTTATGAAGTTGATTGCACTGCCATTGAACTCATGTTTGACCTCATATTGACCCATAGGTAATCCTAATATCCTCTGAACAGAAGATGCATTTACTTTGATCTTCCCCCTTCTAGGAATGACAAGCTCACTTGATTCAGCATTAAAGTTCTTCACAAGCCACTTGCTTATGGCCGATGGCAATCGACCACTTCGTATTTTCAGCAAACCTCCAAAACCAGCACCAGTAACAAGCTTGCGCTGGCTTGCTGACATTGACTGGTACAATTTGAACAGTCTAGCAGGTGTTGCCCTATTTCTTGCAACCTGAAAAAAGGAGAAAAAACAAATTGGTAGAATGCAAAATTGAAAGTGCATGTTGCACTTAAGTGTGATTTTGGATGATTTGATGACAATGTTGATTAAAGATCTAATATGTTTGCTAAGTGTGACACAGGGAAATGATTATCTCACTATGTACTTGAAATGTAATGCAAAGCCAAAATGATGGATTGTTGTATGAAGATCATGTCACAAGCACAAAACAACAATGAGAATGATATTGATATAAAGGGTTATCATATTGTGGGATAATCATAGTGCATTTATGTTTGCTAAGAAACGATTCAAAATGAAGCATGGTTGAATGGCTTGAAATGGTGAAGATAGCAAGGAAAGAGTCTTTGAGGTACTAAGCAAGGGTGAAGGGCAAGCGACGGCTTGGCGGCCGAAGAACCTAGCTAGAGTGAAGAAGAAAGTACTTGCATTTAGTCGAAGGATCAATCAAGCTTGAAGATCGCATCTAGTGGAGAATCGACATTCCTAGCAACAATATTGTTTGGAGTGACTTGGCACATTTGGAACTTCATTATGTCACTTGCATGGAGTCAAGTCACATGTTCAAGATGGCTATGCTCGAGGAATATCTACTTCTAAACTTGACAACCATTCCTCTCGATATGGAAAATGAAGTCAAGCGGCTTTGGTTCAAATGGGAATCAACTCAAGAGGTTTAAAATTCGTATTTCAATTTATCTTGAGTAAATAGGAAAGCCGTACTATTAAGAGGGATGCAACATAGAGTAGATGATTCTTCATAAGTGCTCAAACCAACCTAAGTGAGACATGAGAGAGCTAGAGCTAACTTTCAGCTGTTTGCTGCACTGTCTGTCCATACCGGACATGTCCGGTATGCATACCGGACATGTCCGGTATGAGCCCACAGCAGTGCGGCCATCCGTCTCGCCCGAGCCTTTGCGCCAGGCCTCGGCCTCGGCGCTCAAGCTCCGTCCCGCCCGAGCCAGCCTCGGCCTCGGGCGCTCAAGCTCCGTCTCGCCCGAGCCTCTGAGCCAGGCCTCGGCCTCGGGCGCTCTTGTGGAGTCCATACCGGACATGTCCGGTATGCATACCGGACATGTCCGGTATTAGCGGAGTTCTGTCTCGCAGCTTGTGTTTGGGCGGTTCAACCGACTCTTGCGTCGGTACTATCGACCGGTGCTACCGGAGTAATGGCGGTACTACCGGTAGGCCAAATTTTGGCCCAACACAGAGAGGTTGCAAAACCCCCTTTTAACTGTCGGTACCACCGACCTGGTGGTCGGTACTACCGAGATCCTATTCGGGGTTTGAAAGATGGTTGGTTAAGAGTGCTTCTCGCGCAGTCAAGTCATACCGGACATGTCCGGTATGCATACCGGACATGTCCGGTATTTGCGGATTTGTGGCTAACAGTATCTTTGTGATAGGCGGTTCTACCGACGCTTGGGTCGGTACCACCGAGAGGTACCACCGGGGTTATAGCGGTACTACCGGTAGGTCAAAAATTGGCTACTTCCAGAGAGGTTGTGAAAACCCCCTCTATAACTAGCGGTACCACCGACCAAGTTGTCGGTACTACCGAGATCTGTTGGGAAGTTTGAAAGTTGGTCTGTTCAGTGTGTTCCTCACGCAGTAAAGTCATACCGGACATGTCCGGTATGCATACCGGACATGTCCGGTATGAGCTGACTCAGCCAACGGCTAGAAAACGGCTAGTTTCGAATGTGGGCTTATAAATACCCCCAATCCTCCACCTTTGGAGGCTGCTGATTCTACTGGTTCCCACACTCATTCTAAGCCTTTCAAAACACTTTCCAACCCTCTCTTAGTGAGTGATTGTCCTCTAATTGCCAAATCCATTTGTGGGTTGAGAGAGATTCAAAATTAGAGAGCAAGCCATCTCTTGAGCACTTGTGCAAATCGTCGATCTTGTTGTGCGCATTCGTTACTCTTGGACTCTACGGTCCTAGACGGTTAGGCGTCGCCGTTGAGCACCCAAGAGATTTGTGGAGTGCCTCGGAAAGTTTGTGAAGGTTCGATCTCTCCTCAAAAGAGATCAACTAGTGGAAGGAGCATAGCGGGTGAAATAGACCGCGGCTAGAGTGACCCGTGGTGTCCTCTAGAGCCCACCTTTGTGGTAGCTCGCAGCCGGCTCAACGGAGAGTAGGACCCGAGGGGGTGCCGAACTTCGGTGAAACAAATACCGTGTCATTCCTTTGTGCTTTACATTCGGCTATTTGTTATTCTTCGTTGTGCTAGTTGTTTTGCAAGCAATCAGTTTTATATATACATCATACATAGTGATTGCAGGTTGTGTGAGAAATTGGAGAAGAAAAGGAGCAGTCCCGCACAACCCGTGCATACCGGACTTGTCCGGTATTGATACCGGACATGTCCGGTATTTACTGATTGTGCCCAATTTGTTTAATCCTTGAGCTAATCTTTGTGGTGCAGGGTATTGCCTTCTAGGTGATTAATTTCTCGTCATATACTTTGTGTTTGTCTCTTGAGGGGTTGTTTATACTCCGATTGGGAGTTTCCAAGTAATTGGAAACTCGCATACTAATTGCTTTCGCATTATAAGTTGTAAATTTTCAGAAAAGCCTATTCACCCCCCTCTAGGCGACACCTTAGGTCCTTTCAATTGGTATCGGAGCTTGGACTCACGTTTGAGCTTCACCGCTTGTGAGAACCGATGGATTCGCCTATGGAGACAAACGTGGTGCTTCTCCAAAATGATGGTTCAAACTTTCTATCTTGGTCATCTTATGTACTCAATGCATTTCGGGCTATTAGCCCCATTATTGAGCATATTGTGGATGCAAGCATATCTCTTTCTATAGTTGATTGGAGCAACTATAAGAACTTGACAAAAGAGGAAGAGATATGTGTGCAACTCAATGCTCATGCGTGTTTGATCATGTTGAACTCATTGAGTGCAGAGGTTCTTAAGGAGGCTATCTACAACGGAGAATCTCCGCCGGAGAGTGCTCATGTCATTTGGACTAGACTTGCCCACTTGTATGGGAAGTCCAAATGTGATGAAGCATATGATTGTGATTCAATGGAAATGAAGTCCATTGAGTCATCATCATGTGAGGAAGCCTCAAGAAGCCTCAAGGAAGACGAGCCTGATCGAGGGCTGCCAGCTGCTGCTGCTCTGGACCCTGTCTGTCCATACCGGACATGTCCGGTATGGGTACCGGACATGTCCGGTATCAGCCCAGCAGACAGGGAGCTAGCAGCAGACAACAACGACTTTCATGCTCGGTGGCGACCAAGTGATGAGTCAACCTCAGTAGCTCATGATACTCATCACTTGTGTCTCATGGCCAAGAAGAACAAGAAGAAAGCAACCAAGAAAGATCAAGAGAAGATTCTTGGTGAGATCAAGGAGAAGGCATCAAGAGATAATCAAGTAGAGAGCGATGAGGATGATGAAGATGATGAATCGCTTGATTATCTCAAGTATGAAGACAAGCTCTTGTTCGTCAACTTGCTGAAGAAAAATGATGAGCTAGAAAAGGAGGTGGATGAACAAGAGCAATCCCTTCAAAATCAAGAAGAGTTCCTCATCTCCAAATTAGAAGAGCTAAAGGCATTAGAAGAAAGGTATGAAAAATTGTCAATTGAGCATGCCTTAGCTACTAACTCTCTATCTAATGTGGAAAGGCTAGAGAAGGAGAACTACATGCTTAAGGCAAAAATGAGTGATCTCTCATATGAGCACAAGTTCCTACAAGAGGACTTCACTTATCTCAAGTGCTCACATGAGAAGCTAGTGGAATCAAATGCAATGCTTGAGATTGCACATGAGGTTGTTATTGCTATGGTAAAATCCTCTCAACCTCACACTACTACACTCACTAGTGCACCATCTCAATTAAATGTTATTTGTGCTAATGAGTGTGCTTCTCAAGCAAGCCAATCTTCGATTGAGCAAACGCTTAAAGAAAATGCTAGGCTCATCGAAGAAGTGGGAAATCTAAAGAAGGATGTGATTAGATTGAAGGATGAGGAGAAAGCACAACCTTCTCAAGATAACCGTGATATCATGGTGAAGAAGCTTGAGAAGGGTTCAAACCTTGCTTCCTCCAAAATCCAACAATCTAGTCACTCCTCAAGTCATGAGAAAGCAACCAAGGGCAAGAAACAAAAGAAGAGATTATGCTATGGTTGCGGATTGTATGGACATGAGTGGGCTAAGTGTCCACACAAGACTTGGGCCGACAAATGTGAAGCGGCCGAACAAAAGGCATCAACCAAATTGTCCAAGCAAATGAAGAATGATGCACCAAGTCCTTGCCTCAAATGCAACAAGTTGGGTCACCTCACCAAGAGTTGCCCCACATACCAAGAGGCAAGGAAGATGGCTCAAGTTGCAATAAGAAGATGCTATGCATGCAATGAGCCGGGACACATGGTTGATGCATGTCCCAACAAGCAAGACAAGAGAAGAGCAAACAATGGGCGTATTTGCTATGCTTGTAGGAGAAAGGGGCATCTAAGCTATGATTGCCCAAATGGTATGTTTCCTAAGCCGAACACATTTGCAAATGATAAGGTGCTTAGGAAGGTCACAAAGGGACTTAGCACTAGTAAGGTGATGTGTTCACCTCATACTAGCTCTAAGGCCACTTGGGTGCCTAAGCACTTGATGACTAACTTTCAAGGACCCAACAAAAGTTGGGTACCAAAATGTGCTTAGGATGTTGATGTAGGTTCCAATGGTGAGATGAAGGCTTTCGGGGTGTTTGAGCAAGCAAAATGACATCTCAACTCAAACTATCAACCTATGTTGTCAATATTACCCTATATGGTTGACCCGAACACTGTGTGATGATCGATTCCTTTTTACTCATCTCCACCATTGTTGATAAGTGCCTAAAACTTAGTAATCAAATGAATTTAATTTAACCTTACGACATTTGTCATTCGATGCTCTTAATGGCTCTCTAGTAGAGCATTATCTTTGATGAAGTGCAGGGAAGTGAAATGAACTAGAGCCAAAAGGAAATCTCAGAAGTGGCTGTTTACTGGTTCTGATTTGCAAATACCGGACTTGTCCGGTATCGTACCAGACATGTCCGGTATGAGTTACTCACTCTGTTAAGACCAGTGACTCCATATGCAGATTTGGACAAAGTCACTTCATACCGGACTTGTCCGGTATCCATACCGGACATGTCCGGTATGGGCAGAGAAAGGATGAGATTTCTGGTTTTAGAAGAATTGCTAGATCTTTGTGGACTAGTCTTTTGCTCTAACTAAATACCTGCACATTAATCTATACTGAGTGTTTGTAAGTAGTACTTGAACTTAATTCAGGATTTGGCAAATCTATGTGTCTTGGTCAAGGTAGAAAAACATTCCCTTTTCCTTAAAAGAAAACCAAAGTGCTTTCACAAGTAATTCAAAATGACTTGAGCACCTATTAAAGGGAAGTTTAGTTTCTACCTTGAACCATTGTGATCTAACAATTTCCTCTAAAGTGATGTGATAGTTCTTTAAATGAAAAGGAGATCACTTTGACAAAGGCATGATCACCTGACAAGTCAAGTCAACACGAAGATGATTATGTCATGGTTACTCTTAGTGGAACATATGCGAGCTCAAGGCCAAGGTATGTGGTTACATACATGCTATGTAAGTGCATATAGGATTCATAATGCTAGAATGTGCTTTCGGGGTGGTTGAGCAAGACAATTTGAAATTCTAACTCAACCTATCAACCTATTTTCATCATACTTGCTTTATGTGGTTGACCCGTTGGTAATCTATGTTTATCTTATCTTTTGCTTTATCTTCACCATGACATAGAGTGCCTAAACTTGCTACCTATCCTTGCCTACATGAGATTTGAGCTTATTTCTACTTGTGCTATGCTTATTGTCTTAACTTAGATCTCACATGTCGTTGTGTCTCAAGTGATTTGTGCTTAGAATTTACTCTCTTATCACATATGGAAAATTACATTGTGTTGGCCAAAGTTGAACTTTGACTCTCACATTCCTAATGGAATGAAAGTGCTTGGAAAGGAATTCAAATACTTGAAGCACTAATTGAGGGGGAGCTCAATTTCAACTTTGTGCCCTTTATGAGCTAATAAGGTTTATCTAGCATATGTTGTAGTTCATCTTGATCAAGTTGACTTCTTGATGAAGACATGACTATTTGGCAAGAAAGGTCAACAAAATCATCACCATGTCATGATTATGCTAGGTGGAACTTGTGGGCACAAGGCAAAGGTATGTTTTTAATATGTGCATTGAAAGTGCATAATAGGCCTATAATATGCTAGCGTGTGCACTTATGTGTGATAGGATAGATATTTCCAAATTCCTTACTAGCATGAGTAGGAAGTGTGTTTTGGGAAAATATTTGACACTTGGTCTTTGTGACCTATCCATGACACTTGTAATTATTGTTCCCCTTGATTGTTTGATTGGCTAATTACAAGTGGCATGGACCTCTCTCAAGTCCTATATCTCTAAAGTAAATTATATTCCTTGATAATCCTCTTGTCAAAACGATTCATGGACATAAGGTTTCTCTATAATCTTTAGTGTGTTGAAAACCTTGGATTAAACATAGAGAAAAGAAAACTTGAGATTTGGACACAAGTACTCTTTGTGAAATCATATGAAGAGAAGAGAATAAAATATGATGGATTACATGTTCGAGGAAAGAAAGGGGTTTTGGATGAAAAAGAAGCAAATCTGGAGCTGTTGGACATAATCTGCTAATACCGGACTTGTCCGGTATCCATACCGGACATGTCCGGTATAAGCAGAGTAGCTCTGGAGAAAACCCGCCAATACCGGACTTGTCCGGTATCCATACCGGACATGTCCGGTATGAGCGGGGGACATAAGGACAGCGTACCCCTTCGGGCTCCCTTTCTCTCCCTCACTTCTGTTCTTCCCAAACCGGCCAAGCAAGGAGCCGACCGTCTCCACCCACGGCGACCTAGTGCTCCCTCCATAGAAAAGTGAGAGAGGGAGAAGGATTTGGAGAAGGATTCCATCAAAAGCAAGTGCCGGTGTTGGATTTGAAGTTTTCCCTCGTTCCCTCTCATCCCAAGGTATTTCAAATCCCGGACTTGTCCGATCTATTCATCGCTAAATCATTCTCAAATTCCTTCGGTCAAGATGTTGGATTCATGGTCTAGAAGCAATGTATCAAGTTTGAGATGGATTGGGTTTGAATTGGTGGTGAACCGAGGAACCCTAGGAAGGGGGGTGCTGTGAACGTCCATACCGGACATGTCCGGTATGAGACCGGACATGTCCGGTTTTTCCCAGCAGAACAGAAAACTTTCTGTTTTTCTCGGTTCAGGCCCTCCATAGTTGATGTTAGGGATTGTATTGGATGTCTATAAGTGTGTTGTAAACCTAGTGATCAAGTTTGGCCTAGGTGCTTGCAATCCATGAGGCATTTAATCGTATCTCTATTAATTCAACTAGTTTTGACAAATCCTATAAATATGCTTCTGAGACATCTTTGTGGATTGTTTGGTCACAGGGCAGCAGCTATGAGTGACAGAGTCGAGCCTCGAACCAAGACGAGACATGATCCAGCTAGGGAAAGGCATAAGAAGAGGAGGCAAGATTCTCACTCCGGCTTGTCAATAGGAGGCAGCAGTGGCAGTGGGAGTGGTAGTGGTCGTGGCACTACTAGACCTCCAAGGGGAGGTGCCTCTAGAGCTCCTTATCCGTTTGCAGCTCATGATGACATAGAGGAAGAAGAGGAAGAGGAAGAAGTGGAAGAAGAAATTGAAGAAGAAGAAGAAGAAGAAGAGGAAGAGGAAGAAGATGCACCTCAGCAGCAGCAGGAGGGTTTACACTTTGGGGCTCTTGCGATACGCCCTGCTGCCCTGATTCCTGCTTGGGTGGCTCGTGTGGACTATCGGGAGTCCGGTGGTACACAGAAGGCTAGGAGAGAGCGGAGGAGAGACCCCAGGGGACAGGAGAGGAACATCTATGACTACAGGTTTCACACCTTGTTTCACATTGACTATTATGAGAAGGTGCTTCTGACCAGAAACCCTGTGATCATTAGAGCTCAGTACGTTGATTGGCAGCATGCTAGAGATCATCACCGTCCTTCAGTTTAGCATGCTATTGCTATTTGCCAGCAGACAGGCCTCTACCGCATTCTGGAGTTTCAGCATGATTGGTGTGATGAGGTGATAGCCCAGTTCTATGCCACCCTATATGTTGAGGAGTCTGACGAGATTGATGAGAAGCGCATGAACTGGATGACTGAGGGTGTCTGGTACTCCGTGTCTTACAGGGAGTTTGCAGGGTATCTTGGCTTTGACGAGGAGGATCTTCAGAGAGCTTGTATTCACGATGAGGTTGTGCTTCCTCCAGAGCAGCTTGGGTACATGTACCCACCACCTCTACCTGCTGGGGCAGTTGTAGGGAAGGTGAGAGGCATTCACCCTACCTATGGCTATCTCAACAGGATGCTCAGGGCTACTATTGATTGCAAGTCAGGAGACAGAGGGACACTTGCAGATTACACGAGGAACCTCCTGCACAGGTTAGCACCAGGAGCACAGCCTTTCAGTGTCTTTGATTTTATCTGGTATGAGATCAAGAGAGTGGGTGAGAGGCCACTCAAGGGATGTGGATTTGCACCATACATTCAGCATATGATTGAGCAGCAGATTGGTGCCACTTTCACCTATGACCACTCACACAGGCCCTTGAGGTTCCAGGCAGATCTTCTTGAGTCTCCTATACCTCCACCTGGACCAGGGGCAGTTCCAGCAGCAGCAGAGCCACAGCCAGAGGACCCAGTTGCAGGAGCAGCAGGAGGAGCAGCCGTGGCAGGCTCGCCACAGCCACTCACTCGTTCACACTCCACCTCTCAGGGACGTGGCAGGCAGCGCTCTCTCTTGCGCAAGGTTCTTAGCAGTATTCTCGGCGTGTGCAAGGATGTCAATGTGATCAAGGCTCAGCAGCACCGTGAGAGGCAGGCTAGGAGAGAGGACTCGAGGACGCTGAAGATGCTTCACGAGCACTACAGGTTTCAGCCCCCGAGATCCCCACCGTCAGATGACGAGACTGAGCAGCCTGAGACGTTTGAGCAGCAGCAGCAGAGGTATGAGAGGGAGTTTGACGACCTTTCAGTGCGTCAGAGACAGGGAGCAGAGTCAGAGCAGCAGAGTCAGAGGCAGGGAGTAGAGGCTGGGCAGCAGCCCCACGACACTCCTCCTTCAGCTCCCAGGTTCTCCACAGACCCCCTACTTCGTCCTAGCTCAGCTGAGGAGTTTGCTTCAGACGTGTGGGACAGCTTCCTTGGTGGTACCTACGGCTACCCTGACCCAGGACAGAGCTCTCGGCAGCCTGGGGACGACGACGAGTGACAGTTTCGCCTGCGGCCCTCCTGGTGTCATCCTTGAGCGACACCTTTACCTTTTTGGAGATGGATGACAAAGGGGGAGAGATAGTTGATTAGAGCTTCCAGACTTCATGTTATCAGTTATGTATCTTGTATCTGGAGTTTTGTTCTGCAGGTGGTTTAGTTCTCAGAGTTTGAGCTTTATTGTAATATCATGAGTCATGTATGAGTTCTTTAGTGTATCCGATATCAGAGATATCTTTGTGATGAGACATGATCCTTATCTTGTAATATAATCTATCTTAGTGGTTGTGGACTTGAGAAATCTTTGTGTGAGTGCTATGTGTGTGATATGAGTAGCAATTTATTCTTCATAAGATCTTTACTTACTAGTGTGTTGCATATGTCTTGGTGTATTGTTTTTCATTTATTGACTTGTGTGATATATCTTGTCATATGCATCATGATCTATATTGCTCACACACTTGCATTTCTCGGATGCAATGATTTAGGGGGAGTTTCCAACTCACCTTAGTATGTGCAAATTGACATTTTGAGGTCCTTTATGAATTCAATTCATATTGCACATATTAAGGGGGAGCTCTTCATAAATCATTGAACCCATAAGCTTAATTGTTTATCCTTTGGTAAAATTTAATCAAGGTTGTCATCAATCACCAAAAAGGGGGAGTTTGAAAGTGCATGTTGCACTTAAGTGTGATTTTGGATGATTTGATGACAATGTTGATTAAAGATCTAATATGTTTGCTAAGTGTGACACAGGGAAATGATTATCTCACTATGTACTTGAAATGTAATGCAAAGCCAAAATGATGGATTGTTGTATGAAGATCATGTCACAAGCACAAAACAACAATGAGAATGATATTGATATAAAGGGTTATCATATTGTGGGATAATCATAGTGCATTTATGTTTGCTAAGAAACGATTCAAAATGAAGCATGGTTGAATGGCTTGAAATGGTGAAGATAGCAAGGAAAGAGTCTTTGAGGTACTAAGCAAGGGTGAAGGGCAAGCGACGGCTTGGCGGCCGAAGAACCTAGCTAGAGTGAAGAAGAAAGTACTTGCATTTAGTCGAAGGATCAATCAAGCTTGAAGATCGCATCTAGTGGAGAATCGACATTCCTAGCAACAATATTGTTTGGAGTGACTTGGCACATTTGGAACTTCATTATGTCACTTGCATGGAGTCAAGTCACATGTTCAAGATGGCTATGCTCGAGGAATATCTACTTCTAAACTTGACAACCATTCCTCTCGATATGGAAAATGAAGTCAAGCGGCTTTGGTTCAAATGGGAATCAACTCAAGAGGTTTAAAATTCGTATTTCAATTTATCTTGAGTAAATAGGAAAGCCGTACTATTAAGAGGGATGCAACATAGAGTAGATGATTCTTCATAAGTGCTCAAACCAACCTAAGTGAGACATGAGAGAGCTAGAGCTAACTTTCAGCTGTTTGCTGCACTGTCTGTCCATACCGGACATGTCCGGTATGCATACCGGACATGTCCGGTATGAGCCCACAGCAGTGCGGCCATCCGTCTCGCCCGAGCCTTTGCGCCAGGCCTCGGCCTCGGCGCTCAAGCTCCGTCCCGCCCGAGCCAGCCTCGGCCTCGGGCGCTCAAGCTCCGTCTCGCCCGAGCCTCTGAGCCAGGCCTCGGCCTCGGGCGCTCTTGTGGAGTCCATACCGGACATGTCCGGTATGCATACCGGACATGTCCGGTATTAGCGGAGTTCTGTCTCGCAGCTTGTGTTTGGGCGGTTCAACCGACTCTTGCGTCGGTACTATCGACCGGTGCTACCGGAGTAATGGCGGTACTACCGGTAGGCCAAATTTTGGCCCAACACAGAGAGGTTGCAAAACCCCCTTTTAACTGTCGGTACCACCGACCTGGTGGTCGGTACTACCGAGATCCTATTCGGGGTTTGAAAGATGGTTGGTTAAGAGTGCTTCTCGCGCAGTCAAGTCATACCGGACATGTCCGGTATGCATACCGGACATGTCCGGTATTTGCGGATTTGTGGCTAACAGTATCTTTGTGATAGGCGGTTCTACCGACGCTTGGGTCGGTACCACCGAGAGGTACCACCGGGGTTATAGCGGTACTACCGGTAGGTCAAAAATTGGCTACTTCCAGAGAGGTTGTGAAAACCCCCTCTATAACTAGCGGTACCACCGACCAAGTTGTCGGTACTACCGAGATCTGTTGGGAAGTTTGAAAGTTGGTCTGTTCAGTGTGTTCCTCACGCAGTAAAGTCATACCGGACATGTCCGGTATGCATACCGGACATGTCCGGTATGAGCTGACTCAGCCAACGGCTAGAAAACGGCTAGTTTCGAATGTGGGCTTATAAATACCCCCAATCCTCCACCTTTGGAGGCTGCTGATTCTACTGGTTCCCACACTCATTCTAAGCCTTTCAAAACACTTTCCAACCCTCTCTTAGTGAGTGATTGTCCTCTAATTGCCAAATCCATTTGTGGGTTGAGAGAGATTCAAAATTAGAGAGCAAGCCATCTCTTGAGCACTTGTGCAAATCGTCGATCTTGTTGTGCGCATTCGTTACTCTTGGACTCTACGGTCCTAGACGGTTAGGCGTCGCCGTTGAGCACCCAAGAGATTTGTGGAGTGCCTCGGAAAGTTTGTGAAGGTTCGATCTCTCCTCAAAAGAGATCAACTAGTGGAAGGAGCATAGCGGGTGAAATAGACCGCGGCTAGAGTGACCCGTGGTGTCCTCTAGAGCCCACCTTTGTGGTAGCTCGCAGCCGGCTCAACGGAGAGTAGGACCCGAGGGGGTGCCGAACTTCGGTGAAACAAATACCGTGTCATTCCTTTGTGCTTTACATTCGGCTATTTGTTATTCTTCGTTGTGCTAGTTGTTTTGCAAGCAATCAGTTTTATATATACATCATACATAGTGATTGCAGGTTGTGTGAGAAATTGGAGAAGAAAAGGAGCAGTCCCGCACAACCCGTGCATACCGGACTTGTCCGGTATTGATACCGGACATGTCCGGTATTTACTGATTGTGCCCAATTTGTTTAATCCTTGAGCTAATCTTTGTGGTGCAGGGTATTGCCTTCTAGGTGATTAATTTCTCGTCATATACTTTGTGTTTGTCTCTTGAGGGGTTGTTTATACTCCGATTGGGAGTTTCCAAGTAATTGGAAACTCGCATACTAATTGCTTTCGCATTATAAGTTGTAAATTTTCAGAAAAGCCTATTCACCCCCCCTCTAGGCGACACCTTAGGTCCTTTCAAAAATATAAATAGGCAATTTATATTCCTTACATAGGCAACAATGTCGTTCTAAAATAGACAATTTATATATTCTAAAAAAGCAAAGTACTGGTGTGTAAATACCTTATATAGTACGCATGGAAAATTATGTAAAACGCATAAGTTATGATAAACAAAGTGACAATGCAAATTCTGAAATTTAGTAGGGAACATCTTAATTAGTTTACAGAGTTGTTGTGTTACATGTAGGAAGCTAATAACAGCATTGCCAGCAGTACACTAGTTGGGTCCTTTTTTATGCTAAAAAATGCTAATGGTACCTGTAATACATACTTTAGAGGTTTGAAAAATGTTCCAAATGCATGAATAAAAAAAATATTAAACAAAAAGAAAAAGAAATTATGCTTCAGCCTACCCCATGTGCACTGGCAGTAGAAGGACCAGCAGAGCCCCTCTTTGCACGAGCCATTATCTGTAGGTAAAAAAAAATCAGAAAAAATCATATTGGTTCAGAAAAAAGTATGCACAAAATATAAGACAGTAAAAAAAAAAGCAACATATATAACTAACTTTATGCAAATCTAATATGCTGATCGGGCGAATCTATTGGTTTCAACTGAGCAATAACACTAATTCAGACTAGGGGAGTGCTCCACTGCACAAAAAAAAGGCTGGTGCCGGGATTTACAAAATAGTGGAGTATCGAGTCGTGGAGTCAGCATGCGACGCCTGCAGATGTGAGAGCAACCGAGGACAGGTTAGGGTTGGAGTCGCAGGGCGTAGCTAGGTTTTTTTTGAGAACCTGTTCCTAGTGTTGGGAGCTGCTATGCTCCGGGGGGCGGGGGGGGGGGGGGGGGGGGGTGCAGCCCCGACAACCACCACCCCCGTTGCCCCCGCATATCCACCACTGGCCACACCGAGAGCTTGAAAAGGGTGTATGATATACTATAGCAGCTAGCAGCAACCTGTAGCTCTGTTTCTAACCATCATGATTAATTTAGTTAGCAGCCACACGACTCCTCCTAGAACCACCCCCTATATATGGGGCTAAAAAAAGGTCTGCACTATCTACTACCGCCTGTTGACTCGCATCTACATAAAGAGAGGGAGTCAAAAAAAATGTCACCCCTAAAAAAGAGAATAGCAGGGAACAAATAAGTATAACCTAACAGCTAGTTTAGTACAGTAGATGAGCTACAATCAGCCAAGAATTTGGTGACTGATACAGGATAGTAGCGGTGGTGGTGTCCCTCTAAAGAAAGGTAAATATATAACTTACTTTATACAAATCTAATATGATGATTAGGCAAATCTATTGGTTTGAACTGAGCAATTATAAAATCTATTGGTTTCAACGGGGATTCATCTGAGTATAATTCAAGCTTGTTTTGTGTGAATAGTCCGTAACCAACTCTAGATGTCAGTATACATGCTTATAACAATAAAAAAGTGCAGTCAATTAGAACTAATTTTGCCAAACGCATTTAGCAGACACCCCCTCAAAACAAAAAAGGGGACCAAAAAAGACTAGTACAACATGCTGTCCTGTCCTCCCAGTGCTAGACTATGAATTATCCCTAAACCATGTGTCACAAACACATTCAAATTTACAGCCAGAGGTATCAAAAATCCCTGCACATTGTACTGCACTAAGAACATCTAAAAAACTACTCTAGAACTTCATAAACCATGGGCACCAGGCCAAAAAAAAGTGTTGTTATATGCTACCCTTAGACCGGACAGGCATCCAAGCTCAAGCGCATCACGAGATCGGGGGCGAAATCCTACACTCAATCCTAGGGGAACGACGCGAGGGGGACAACAAAAAATAGTGAAAACTAACCTGAATCTAGGGGAAACGACGGGGATACACTGTTGCCGTGGCACAAGGGCGCCGCCGTGATGTATGCGATAGGAGGATACGATGCAGAAGATGGTCGGGGTAACGTGCGACACGGCAGTCGCCGGAGATCCTGCAAAAAAGTGAAACAAACCAAAAATCCATCGAGATCAGCATCTGCTTGACCTAAAAAAATCACACAAAAAATGGAAAAATCCCGTAGCTGGGGACTGGGCGTTTCACCTTCCTGCTTGCACCCTAACCGCCTAATCAGGACCTCATCGCCACTAGAACAGATCATAGAGCAGAGACGACCTCTGTTCCCCCTAGATCCGGAAGAGCTTCGCGTTGGATGGGAACAAATGCATATCCAAAATAATTGCCACAGACGGATCAACTTAACGGTGAGCGCGGCGACCCCTGAGCCAGCGCATCGGCGGAGGGAATCCCTAAGGGCGCCGTGGGGAATTAAAGTCGCCACAGCCGGAGAAGAAGCTCAGTCGCCGTTGGTGGTGACGGAGCGAGCTCCTCGGAAGCGGCCCCTGTACCTGGACGCCAGCGGGAGGATCCTCGGGTCGCCGCGTGGGATTGGAGTCGCCGCGGCGGGGGAAGATGTGGCACGGGTCGCCGCGGGCGGAGAAGAACCGAGCGTGCTCCTCAGAAATGAATTGGGAGGCGCGCGTCCCAGTGTTTGAACAGTTACTCCTCTCCCTTTCTATGAGACTCTGACTAGTGGGCCAGGTTGCGAGAAGGTGGTGGAAAACGGCAAAAGAACGCCGCGCCTTGGATACGGATCGACGGTGGATGAGCATCCGTGCGCGATGACAATCGCACGGACGGGAGGAAAGAAGTCTTTACCTATATATATATATAATGAAATCTTATATGGATAACGTGATAACTCCGGTGTTTAATAATTTAGCAACAGGACCTCTCATAAAATCTCAACAGCTTCTACCTAGACCACAATTCCTTATATATTCATATTCATTTACATAAAAAAGTGCTAGGAGTATAATTTAGTTTATAATTACTTTATTTTTAATAGACTAAATTATTTCTCAATAGCTCTATTTGATCTCTCTCCTTGATAGCCAATAAGTATGCTACTTTTGTAGGTTGTCTCATCAAAATAGTATTTATTTATATGTCTTGTCTAGCTAGCTATTTGTAAGTTATCATTGAGAGCCAATAGCATTCTTCCTAGAGACTAAATAGCTAGCGATTTGAACACCATTGCGGACGCCCTTAGCAAAAGGAGTGCAAATAGTGAGCGTTGATTGTTGACGCACTTGTTATCCAACTCTCAATCCACGAAGAAACAAAACCTCGGAAGATACAGATTGCGTAGAATGAAGGATATGATGGAGCCTAGGACTAGGACGGCGCTCTGGCTATAAACTGCTAGCTACCAATTCATGCTTAGGGTTAGGCAGAGAAAATGAGTACACACCCACAAAATATAAGTACAGTTAAGCGCCTCAAAATTAGATGAAGAACTGAAGGCAGAGGCCGGGCTAGAAATCTAGAATAGCTCCGCTCAGCTCTCACTCTCGGTGGCGTTATCTTGCTATTCAAGCAGGTCAAATCATACTTGCGGACGTTTAATAAGCCAACAAGACTGCATCACCACCGTACCTGCAACTGCAAATATTAATGAACAAACGCTCTTCTCTTCCTGCGCGATTGATACAGGCAACGCCCAACGGGCAACAGCACACTATTTAAAGTTTCAGCGTGCGCGCGCGCCCTCGCCGCCGTAGTAGAGCTAGCTAGCGAGCAACCACCACCCCGGCCGGCCACCACGTACGGCAAATAACAACATGCCGCTGCCGCCGCTGCCGCCGCCGCCTCAAAGCCGCGGCCGCCTGCAGTGCTGGCTGCTGGTTCTCATCGTCCTCCATTTCTCTCCCGGCAGGGCCGCCGCTGCCGCCGCCGGCGGCGGCAAGGTGCCGGCGCTGATCGTGTTCGGGGACTCGACGGTGGACGCGGGCAACAACAACTTCATCCCCACCGTCGCCAGGGGCAACTTCCCGCCGTACGGGCGCGACTTCGACCGGGGCGTCGCCACCGGCAGGTTCTCCAACGGCCGCCTCGTCACCGACTTCCTCTCGGAGGCGTTCGGCTTGCCGCCGTCGGTGCCGGCGTACCTGGACCCCAGCTACACCATCGACCAGCTCGCCATGGGCGTCAGCTTTGCCTCTGCAGGCACCGGCCTCGATGATTTTACAGCCAAAATCCCGGTAAGGCAACTTCTGTTCTGTTTTTTCTTTATTTTTACTGACTGGTGGCCCATGCTGCTGCTTTTCACCAAACTGGGCCATGTTCAAATTCTCAAATACCTCCAAATATTTTGCATAGTAACTATCACATCGAATCTTTAGACGCATGCATTAAGTATTAAATGTACTAATTGTACTTATAGTCTGTTCGTGTCGAAACGAATCTTTTGAGTTTAGTTAGTTTATATTTAGACAAAGTTTGTCAAATAACAATAAAAGTGTTACAATAACTTTTCACCATAAATTTCGCGAACTGAACAAGGCCTGACTCGTCAACGGACAACGGATGATGTGATAATAAAGCCCAACGCCTTTTGCTCTCTCATCAAGAGTGATGGTTCTCTGTCACTTCTATTTCGATCGATTTTGGTTCACTTGATTCGATAAAACAAAACGAGACAAGATTTAGCCATGACAAAATGTTGGTAAAGGACTGTTTAGTTGCTCCCAAAATTTTAAAAGATTTTGATTTTGGATTATTTTTTGGAAGTTTAAATCTAAACAGAGGTCTGTAAAGTATGAAAAAAAAATCCACAAAGATTTGAAATTTGGAACCCTTAAGGTCCAAAAGCTTTATAATTTTGTATTGGAGCTCATACAGACCAGTTATACAGTCTTGTTTGCAACAACCTACTTATAAAGTTTACAGCCAACTAATAAACAACTACTCCCTCCGTCCCAAAATGTTAGTCA
The DNA here is from genome assembly GCA_009763385.1 of Coix lacryma-jobi var. lacryma-jobi. Lineage (NCBI taxonomy): Eukaryota > Viridiplantae > Streptophyta > Magnoliopsida > Poales > Poaceae > Coix > Coix lacryma-jobi. The sequence continues at coordinate 7,721,625 of CM019824.1, forward strand.
TCCGGAAAGCGTGTCTGTGAGGAAAACACGGATTTCTAGAGACAGACATTTTAGGACGGAGGGAGTACTTATAAAGATTTAGAATCTAAATAGAGTAATAGACCGAGAGTATTCGACAACTTACTTTGTTGTTTGGAACCCGTTGGAATGTATCCCACAGTCAGTTATCCCCCTGAGGCAGCAGCTGGAGTACTTCAAGGAGTACAAGGCGAGACTGCAGCTCGCAAGGGGGGAATCGGCGGCGGACGAGATCATCGCCGAGGCGCTCTACATCTTCAGCATCGGCACCAACGACTTCATCGAGAACTACTTCACGGTGCCGCTCCGGCGAGCCCAGTACACGCCGCCGGAGTACGCCGACTACCTCGTCGGCCTCGCCGAGGCGGCCGTCCGCGACGTGCACGGCCTCGGCGCGCGCAAGGTGGAGTTCACCGGCCTCTCGCCGTTCGGGTGCATCCCCGCGGCGCGGACGCTGAACCAGGACTGGCCCGGCGAGTGCGACGACGAGTACAACCGGCTGGCCGCGAGGTTCAACGCCGGCCTGCAGGAGGCTCTGAGGAGGCTCAACGGCGAGCTCGCCGGCGCGCGCGTCGTCTACGCGGAGACGTACGCCGTCGTGTCTGACATCGTCGCCAATCCGTCGGAATACGGTCAGTGATCTTCAGTCTTCACAACATGAATGGCTCGTGCACAGTCTGAAAAAAAAAATTCACACTGTGGGGTTTTTTTTGGCGATCGATGGTGATCTGCTGCAGGATTCGAGAACGTCGAGCAAGGCTGCTGCGGCACAGGACTCGTCGAGACAGCCGTGCTTTGCGGCCTGGACGAAACGGTGACGTGCCAGGACGCGGATAAGTACGTGTTCTTCGATTCAGTTCACCCGTCGGAACAGACGTACAGGATATTAGCTGACCATATTCTCAACACTGCATTACGAGTGTTCATGTGACGACATTTTTCATTTGCACCTCTTGAGAATTTTTTGTTTCTTTCTTTGTTTGTTTAGACAAGAGAGTCATGTATCTGTTTTTGTTGAAAGCATATATACAAAGGTCTTATAGAAAAAAAAAAAAAAAGCTGGACACCTACAGGTACGTGTTATATATCAGCGAAAGGACATATAGAGCTGAGCTTCGGTATAACACCACAGGTCCTGAGTTTGACTCTGCGTGAGAGTTTACGGAGTCCTATAGATGGTATAGATGGTAAGCGCGATGCAGTTGTTATACTGCTCATGAACGTGTGGAAGTAATAAAGCCATTTTAAGTCGGTTATTTTAGCCTCGGTTGACAAGAAAAGTAGAAGAAAAACAGAGTAAAAGGAAAAAAATACTTACATTTTAGGAAGGAAGGAGTAATCATAAAAGAGAGTCATATCATGTACTCCCTCCATCCCAAATTATAAGACATTCCAAGAATCTTGGAGAGTCAAAGTTTTTCAACTTTGACCAAATTTATATAATAAGATAATAATATTTATGATATCAACTAAGTGCAATTAGATTCTCCATTAGTTATATTTCCATAATATGTATATTTGATGGTATAAATCTTTATATTTTTCTCTATAATTTTGGTCAAAGTTGAAAAACTTTGACTCTCCAAGATTCTTGGAACGTCTTATAATTTGGAATGGAGGGAGTATCTGTTTTTGTTGAAAGCATATATACAAAGGTCTTATAGAAACAACAAATAAAAGAAAGCTTCAGGACACCTATAGCTTCAGGTACGTGTTATTTATCAGCGAAAGGACGTATATAGAGCTGAGCTTCGGTAACACCACAGGTCCTGAGTTTCACTCTGCGTGAGAGCGAACAGATAAAAAAAAAAAGTACGTACCCATTATCTACAAAAAAAAAAAAAAAAGCTGGGACACAGAGAGCTATAGATGGTAAGCGCGATGCAGTTGTTATACTGCTCATGAACGTGTGGAAGTGATAAAGCCATTTTAAGTCGGTTATTTTAGGGAAAAAAAAGCGGAAGAAAAACAGAGTACAAGGAAAAAATACTTATATTTTAGGAAGGAAGGAGTAATAATAATATTGATAGATGCGAAAAGGTTCCAAAACCATGTAAACCATACTATACAATTGTGCAACATGATAGTAATTCATGGTACACTCTTTTTTTAACGTTGTTCGATCATCTTGGATATCGTCCCTACTACTTAGCTCTTATTTGGCTACACTTCGGTACACCCTAATCCACGTTTATTAGGGTGGATTGAGACTTTGTTTGTTTGACTGAACATATATAAATATACATTCTAATCCATATAATAAGTTGGAGTGAATCGGAGTGAAACTTAAACTAAATTACATCTTAATCCCTCTAACTACGTGAATTGAAGTGTATTTGTGTGCAGCCAAACAAAACCTAAGATGTGCTCAAATACATGGGGAATAAAGTAGCTTTGAGTGCATTCAAACAAGACCGGTACGAGTAGAATTGATGCCGCTGTTCTTCCTGCTTCCTAGAATTCACGCTGCACGGTCCCTGCGGCTGCGGGTGCAGCTACCCCTGCCGACTCCACTTATGGATGGCGTACAGGTACAGCTCTCACAGTAAGCACTGAACAATACTGCCACGGAGCTTATGGCTGGTCTTATACTGTCCCAATGCTGAACAATATATGTCACGACCATTCGTAGGCTTTCGGTTACCCAAAGAAAAAAAAAGCAAGCTTTATTTGGCTCATTGCTCTGACCACAACAAAATGGAAACATCATCAGATCTACTCCATATATTATCACCTGTTCAGCTCACCTCATTCCAGACAGGTAATCTGATGTTTAGCCAAGAAACCCGGCTGAAGTGTGGTGAACTGAACCAAACAGGCGCGCGGCCAATGAATTCATTCAGGCCGTAGCAAGCCGGGATCGAGATGCAAGGAAACCTTTTGCCGAGCATCTATAGGTGCTTCTTTGTTGGTCATATCCGAACAATAAACCTGCCCATTAGTATTCTATATATATCTTCACTATTGTTCCTCTGTCCATTTGCATTTCATGAAAGAAATTATTACCAAAATCAATAGCATTCTCTCTCTCTCTCTCTCGTCTGCTTTTGGCTGCCTACGTTGCATGAACCTGTCATAGATAGCCATTGTTGTGGTTCAAAGCTCCATTCTTCCCGTGCCCTTATTTAGAGGAGTCAGTTGTGCCGGTTCAGTACACTAGCTGGCTTGAGCAACTCCAACAGCCAGGCTATTCTGGCTTTGGATGCTATTTTGATATTTGTATAGCAAAAAAAACAAGCTCCAACAGATGTGCTATGTGGTTTTGTAAAATAAGAAATTAGCTATTCCTTAAATTTAGGTGGCCATATATAGCCAACCACAGACGCTAGCTATCTAAAGTTGAGAAATAGCAAGACTGTTGGAAATCTTTTCTTTTTTAAGGACCTTTCTATTTTACAAACTGGCTAAACCATGTAATATGGCTACTAACTTTAGCTAAGTCGTCATCATTCATGAATTGGGACATTTATTCTCCATTAATTTAACAATAGATGTTATGATTCACGCAATCGATCCTCAACTTTGATTTGGAGTGCTAAGGGTAGATTGTATTAAAGGTAGTCGTCTACTATTTGGCTATTTGGTTATGGTTTGTAGATATAACAAGCAGAATTATTATTTGAGTTCATGCTTTGGATTGATTGACGACTAAGCACTACTCCGATCCCTAGTATTATTCAAGTTAGGCACATGAATTAAATAGTTGTACTTAGAAGTTGTATTTATGTTAGCTATTAAATCCTCTATGAAAAAAACTAAATTAAGGATGAAATTATAAAGGAAGTAGGAGTGCAAGGCCTGACATTGACGACATAATGAAGTTGTATTTATGTTAGCTATTAAATCCTCTATGAAAAAAAACCTAAATTAAGGATGAAATTATAAAGGAAGTAGGAGTGCAAGGTCTGACATTGACGACATAATGTTGAATGGCAGACGCCGATGACAACTTTCTTCCTAGTAAAATTACTGTATTACCCCTCCAGTCACAGATATAAATGGCCCTTCGAGAACCTTCTCAAGGTGTATATATAAATAAAAGCATAAAAAATCTCTAGTCTCCACCACCATTGTAGTAGGATCCGTTAATCACCACCATCTATGTAACAGGAGATGTGGTGTTGGCTAGTTTGCCAATTTGGGCATGAGAGGTGTTGGGATGTGAAGAGCTATAGCGCAAGAGACTAGCTGTACACATGGCTACTGTAGAGCTACCGGTAGGTAGCATACTACTGCAGTGGAGTGGTGTAGCTCCACTTTCAAAGCTACAACTCGTATATGATGTCCTTCTCGTCTCTGTCTTCTGCATAGTTGGGAACACCATGGGTGATCCATCCCTGTACCCGCAAATGACCCATCACCAACGGGTACGTGATGTCCAACAAGACGTGTGGATGATCCATGGATAACAGGATAAGAGAGGGAGAGGGACTCTGTGGACAATTAGACAAAGTACATCCGTAGTAGACTCATTGCCGCCTCCACCTCGATCTATAGCCTGTGATACTGTTAAGTGTTACCAAACATGAAGTCCAGAGGAACATGGACGCAAATAAATGGGCCGTGTCGGGAGGCAAAGCTCAAAATTATTTGGGCGGGAGTCGAACAGTGTGTTGGCAACGAAGTACCTAGCTAGTGAAGCCCCCAACCCACATGACACTACCGTCTGTGCATGTGCGTAGCGTGTGTCGTGGCTCCGTGAACGAAAACGAATCCTCATTTGAGGGTATCTCAGTTTAAACTTTACTATGAACTCCAACTTCTCTAAACATTTCAGTTCGGAACCCCAAATTCCTCCGTTCTATAATATTCTTCAGTTCCTAGTCCGTGCTGCGCGCTAACAGATCGATGCCGCGATGGAGACTGTGCGTGGAGCCTGCTGCTTGCCCCCGTGCTCCGGTCGGCGCACCAGCCGCCGGCACGAGCACGAGCATGGGCGCATGGTCGATGGCTCCGCGGACGATGCGCTCTTCGGCAGTATTTGGGTACTGTACATTGTATTAAAGGTAGTCATGTACGTATATTATATAGTTTATAGATAATAACAACAAGCAGGATTATATTTTTCAGTTTATGCTTTCGGATTGCATCGTATAAAGCAGTACTCAATTATATTCAAGCTAGGCTTCAAGTTAGGCATTGGAATTGAAGATGTGTACCTGGAAATCAATCAGAATGTAACTATCCTATCCCAGATAATTTATGTTAGTTATTAAGATATCAGACATGTATGTAAAAGAAACTAAATTAAGGATGAAATTAAGATGCAGGCAGTAGGAGTGCAGGGCCCAGCGCATTGACGGCATAATAAGGTGTTGAACGGCAGGCGCCAATGATACTTGTCTACTTCCCTCCAGCAAAGTGACTGTATTATCCCTTCAATCAACGCGATAAGGTCTAAGAACAACCCGTTGGCAGGGGTAAGTTTGTCTTTAGGAACTTTCTCATGCGTATAAATACCCAAACCCTGGAAAAGATGAACTCATTCTACTTGCATACTTATATTTCTTCTCTTCACCACCAATGCAGTAGGCTTCATTAGTAACTACCATCTACATAAGAATGTGTTGTTGGCTAGTTTGCCAGGTTAGGCATGAGAGGTGTTGGGACACGTAGATCTACACAGGATATGTGTTATTCTGCCATTAAGGGCTACTTTGGAAGCACCAAATCCCCCTGAGTTCCCTGTTAAATCCCTGGGCCAGAAAACCTTAGAACAAGCTCCCCTGGGACAATCCCTGGCGCTCTTTGGAAGTCCACTGGATGCGGGATTACAACCCACATCCCGTTGTTTTCCACAGGGCAGGAAGCCACGAGTCATGTGGCCGGGAGCGCTTCCCTTCCCCGTCGGGCGCATCGTGTCGCACATCTCTTCCTCGCTGACTCCGCCTCGAGTGAGACCGTCCCTTCCGCTGTCGCCACCATGGATGCCCCTCCTTTTGTCCTCGCCTCCGTTGGCAGTAGGCGCCCCCCAGGACGCCGACTCCGCCCAACGGCGACTACAAGGCGTCGCTCCCCAGACAGCCTCCGCATGGTGAATCCCGCATCTCCCAGCCTCTGCTAGGGTTTCTTCTCTCTGCTCCTCTCACTGATCCTTGTAGATCTTGGTGAAGAAGAAGATTTGTGTCTGCCCAGGATTCTCCTTGTAGATCTTAGGTGAAGAAGAAGAAGAGTTGGTCCTATCAAGGTCAAAAAATAATTTGGATTTAGAGATATCAACAATTCAAGTAGGACAAGCTTAATTAGCTGGATGAGAAATTTAATTCCATGTAAACTAACAAGTGCACAAATGCATAGGAACTAATAAGGTGCTTGTCGATTTGAGGCAACAAGAAAAGATAGATAGCGAATGAAGAAGAACAAAATGTGATTATGTGATAAAGAACCTCTGCTAACGTGATATCAAGTTTATGATTCATTCTTAAGTTCTACTAAGGAACTAATCAGGTGCATAAATTCAGCTGAGGTATCACTCTTCAGTTCATTGGGGAGCTATTTAATTGTTATGCACGTTTGTGCCTTACAGAATGTATGGAGTTTGATTATTAAGGAAATATATTTTAAAGTAATAGCATTTTATTTGTTTCTTTATTTTCTCTTCAGAATATTTTTGTGAACTGTGTTGAATATTTATTTGAAGCTCAATTACAGGCTTAGAATAAGAATGCTCATAGTCAATGGCCATAATAAACATACAAGTTGTATGCATTGATTAACATTATGGCTTACGGCAGGTCATCCCAACCACAAGTTTATACCTTGTCAAGCTTAAACCTGCAATTGTACCCCAACCTACCTGCACCTTACTTCCAAACAACGACATGAATTAGGGGAAGAACGGGGAATGGCTCCTAGAAAAACGATCGTCCAATTATTTTCGCGTACGAGATTCCATGCCCACAGCAAATCGGCCCCTGCTCCCAAACTAGCCCTAAGGGGGCTAACTCTACTCGGGAGAGATGGTGTACAACAACGGATAGCATGTGTGTTCCTCCACTCACAAAGTTACAACTGGGGAGATTTAGGGAGAGAATAAGGCGACACACACGACAGTGATGGACTGCGATAGTAAAAGTGGGCATTGCTACGCGAGCACAGAGACTGAGAAACAGTTGTCGTATGCTATGTACAACGAGCTATGGCAGCAGCGACCGTGTGACCACATGTGGAGGAAGGTAAGGAGTATTTTAAGGGCCTGTTTGGAACGCGGGATTTTTTTCCTGTTCCTGCGTTTTTCCTGTAAAATTGAACTGATTCCTGTGAAATTCATGCGTCATTCCTGTGAAATTCATGCGTTCCAAACAGACCCTAATAGTTTGGACTAGAATAGCACAGCTAAACAAGTTTGAGATCGTAAAAAGATCCGATGGAACTATAGTGAGAACGTAAGAGTGTCTAGGTAACTAGATAAACATTTTCTAAATTTAGAGATTGAGATGACACAACAGCACAAGTTTAGACACCGACAGTGGGCTTTGCTCTTTCTCATTTCATGCTCCGAAAACGCATACATTTTCAACTCAAATTTAGTGCATGCAACTGCCATATTCAGGTCCACCTTTGGTTCATCTCTCCATAAATGGTGCTACCTCCAGACTTTATTTGCCTCAATAACTGGTAAAAAGCAACAAATGAGAATATATACAAAAAATACTCCCTTCATCCCAAATTATAAGACATTTCAAGAATTTTGGAGAGTCAAAATTTTTCAACTTTGACCAATATTATATAATAAGATAATAATATTTATGATACCAACTAAGTATAATTAGATTCTTTATTAGTTATATTTTCATAATATACATATTTGATGTCATAAAATTTTACATTTCTCTCTGTAATTTTGGTTAAAGTTGAAAAAACTTTGACTCTCCAACATTTTTGGAATGCCTTATAATTTGGGATGAAGGGAGTATGCAATAAATAAATTATCAGGAAGGTATTATGTCATTGATAACAATGCAGAGCAAGCACTGGCGACGCTAGCAAGGCTATTTGGCTTTGGCATCATGTCAAATGAGATTGTTCCCTCTGAAAAATTTGAGATCGTCCATCACAGGAAAATAGCGAATGTGAGTACACCGATCATCAACCATTACCACAGTATGTTTTTGCTTTCCTTTTTCCTCTTCAGCTAAACTTATTTCGGTCTAGATGCAGAGATACTTAAAGTCCATTTTGATAAACCTACTTGGAAAATATGTTTTTTTTTCCTGTATTAGAGACCAATTAATCATAAAAACCAACTCTCCTGATGGATAGTCTTCCGTGCCATACTTCACTCAGTAATGAGTAGAATCACTCAATTATGATTTATGAAGTGGCTAGACACAACGAGTTCTGATAAAACCATGAATATGCAAGTACCATCAGTAGTAATAAGAATGAATTCCTAGGTTAATCATATCCAGAGGTTAATAAAAATCACCACATACTTGTGGTCTAACTATAGAATACTGTATAATCAGCTAACGTTACCTACCACAACAACATGTAAAAAATACTTTCTTTTACCCAACGAAGTAGCAATAGTAATAAAAAAAAAAATCTGAAGATGCTTTACCTGGAAACCGCTCCACCTCGGCCATCCCTCCCTTCTTCCACCGGCGGAAGGACTACCTGCTGGTGCTGGTCTACCAATCCGTCGTCTTCTAATTCGCAGGGTGGCCCTGAGTTAAGCTCCTCGTCGGTCATGTCGCCGAAGATGTTGAGGACGGGGCCGCGGCGGCGGAAGTTTTCCTTGAACACCGCGTACCGGTGCTCCTCCTCGCCGGCGGAGTTGTAGGTCTTGTTGCAGTCGGCCTTCCACTTCATGAACACCCGGCGGATCTCCTCCTCCTCGCTCCTCTCCCAGTACGACATGATCGACGGGTACGCCGCCGCCAGCGCGAGCAGCACCAGCAGCGCCGCCGCCGCCTTGAGAGCCGTGGGCCTCCTCATCTCCGCAACGACGCGACGCGACGGAGTGGAAGTGGAAGTAGATCTGGAGCCCGCGTGGGTCACCACCGTCCGAGGAAAGAAGAGGAGAGTAGTGACGAGATGGGTGGGGAAGTGGGCCCAGAACCCGACGCCTGAGTCTTCCGATTTCCCGTTGATCCGTTTCCACTTTCCACTTCGGTTCCGTCCAAAAGAAAAAAAAAAGGTTCTCACAGTCAATGTCTCCGAGAACATTGCGAGAACATCATTCCTACGCTGTTCCGGTCCGCTGGCAGCTGCCATCTGCAACAGCCGTTCGTTCACCTGTAGGGCTCGTTCGGCAGCACTGTTTTGGTTCCGGGCCAAGTTTTGATTCTGGCCAGGATCGAGTCGTTCCAGGTCTCTCACTCAAACCATCCTACCGCCACATCGTCTCCCGTGCTTGGTGCTCGCGTTGTCGCCTCTCTCGTGCTCGGTGTGCTCGCTTCGTTTCCAAGAGGCAAGAGCCGTCACCGATCCGGAGGGTAAGAGACGGGGCTCCGATCCGAGCCGTGGACAGGGGAAGAAGACCAAAACCGGGTCTGTTTTATTTCTAGGTCAGCCCTAAACGAACGAGCAATCCAATTCAAGTCTGGCTTCAAAACAAGCCACAACGATCCACCTGGGACAGGCCCTGAAACGGGCCAATCCGGAAAAACCGAACGAGGCCCTAGTGTTCCAGCGGAAAGCCGTCCTCGGTGCGTCAGTGGTGGTGAAGATGGCCTCCTCGTCGGTGTCTTCGAGGCACCAGGTCACCATCAACCTCCGGTACACGTCGTCGTTCATAGTTTGAATGTTGATTGATCAGCATTAGAAATTTAGAACAGATTCGAGTGTGTGAGAGAGAGAACAAAAAGAGCCTCTTGGTCGTGGAGCTGTGCCCCATACCAAACCAAGCACCAGCCAGGTCTTGGCTGGACGCTGGAGCCTGAACACGTCGGCTGCACCTGCATTTGTCGTTGCCCAAGTCCATGCCACCTCTGTAGTTTGTATCTGTGATCCCACTCTTTGATTGCAGTTCATGCCCTGAGGTAAATACCCATTATGTTCGCTTAAACTTATTAGCACGGCTTATTAGTTATGGTACAGTGCTTAATTTTCTCTCACAACAAAATAGCCTCAGTTCGCTTATCAGTCATAGAAATCATGAGTCAAATAGCCCCATCAATTTATGACGTTGCGTCTTCATCTGATGATGTTTGAGTTGATCTAGGGTACTTATCTGTTCTCTGCTTTTGTGATCTAATTAGGACCTCATGCTTGGAGTAGTAGTTGTCACTTGGTCTTCTCTGGTATTTTCTTGTCCCAAATTATAAGAACGTTTTTATATTTCTAGAATCATATCTTTTATTATGTATTTGGACATCACATATATCTAGTTGTGTAGCAAAAGTTATGAATCTAAAAAGTCAAAATATTTTATAATTTGGGACGGAGGGACATGTGTTGCCTTCAATAGTTCAACATTCACCGCAATTTGTTTCTTGCCTTTTGTGAAGCCTAGGTGAATATTCTAGTTAGTCGCGACAAATGTCATCGGTCTCCATTTGGCCACAGTGAATCCATGTATCTCTATCATGGAAGCAAAGGTGTGTTTTTCCCCTGTTCACCCTGAAATTTATCATGTTCTGTAGTAGATGTCATGCCTGAATGTTGAATTGGTTGGATTCAGCTACTATATCGATCCATAGTTAATGTCATTGATGGCGGGAAAACGGGCGGCTATGACCCGCCTCCGCGTCAGCAGAGACAAATTTAGTTTTGGTTAAATTTAAATGGGACAAAAGTAAAAGAACAGGTATTGCGAGTCCATACTTCCATAATTCTTATATTTGCATAAAAATTATGTTAATTACATCTCCGTAGAGAACACCCCTGATTAAGAGTTCCAACGTGAGTACATGAAAAAGAAGATTACATCATATGGCTTTCTGTCATGAAAAAGAAAATTACATCATATGGCTGGCTATTGCAAACTACAAAAGAAAATAAGGTCTTCATTCTTGTAGTTGTCGATGGGCGCATATGCATGCCTGACATAAACTTGAACTTGATAATTATCATTTATTTTCATCATGACATGAATTCATTGAAGAGTAAACATATACTCTTGATATATATATGATTGGTTGCTAGCTGATTTAGCTTTTTAGCAACCCCTGGTATGCATGCAGGTATGCATGTATTTAATCCATGCATGTTTTCTGAATATTTTATCATTTGTTTAGATCATGACATGATGTCACATTTTACTAACTCAACTCATGGCTTCTACTACATGTTTCGCGGGCATGTATATCACCATATGCGGTAGGGCGTATATGCATATCGACCAAGAGGCAATAGTTGATTTAATCAATGTTTATTTAGACGGTACATAATACTCACGTATATGCATCTAGCTTAATTTGAAGACTAAACTTGACAGTCCTGTTATGTCATGTGAGATCATGGATCAACATGTTTTCGCTATATACGAAGCACTTACTATTTGGTGTAATATTTTATTTGTGTTACAGTGACGCCAGATTTTGACCATGAGGCGCACAATTAACCTGTTTTATTTAGGTTAGCATATATACCCACAACATGATACTTTGCTGTGATCTAATGTGTGCCGTGTCATTTGATTTGATTTAATTTGACTTTTGTTATGAAGGACTTAGCTAAGCATGAATACTTATGGATGCAATCAGCTAAGACACAATATTTGATGTATTTATGATGCACGATACTCGGAAGGCTCATGCTGAACATAGATGCCGTGTTCTGAAATTATGATGGAAATAACAAATCCTGTATATTTTAGCTCAGTTCACATGTTATTGATATTTATCGTTTTTATTTTACAAAGGGCCACGACAGGCTAAATATCATTAACGACCAAGACACGCTATATGACATTTGGAAACTAATTTTGCTTAACTTATTATATAATTTCATTTGGCATGATTTCAGGTCAATGCAACGTGATTAGGATGCAAAGTTCACTTTTATGCTAGTCTTTAATTATTTTTACTAGCAACATGCACGCCATTAAATGATTTGATGCTGTAAAATAGGCAAATTCTATTTACTTTGGTATGTTTGGACTAAGTGAAACAAGGTGTATGCGAAGCTGCGAAGACACTTTGAATTATTTGCATTATTCAATACATATACCGCTACTCATGCAAGGATCCAGAATGCAGGAGTTAAACATGTATATGATGCGCATATGCAGGATACAACGGCTATTTTGTCTATCAGCTTTAATTAAGACTTTGATTTCTGGCACGTAGAACCTTTGAGTTCGAAGCATACAAATTTTGTTTGTTTTCAGCTACATGGATAAGGAGCCAATTCACATCCATATTAATTTTACCATGAACCGAGTGGAGCCAAAACGCGTCCATCAATTTTTATATCATAAACCGGATAGAGCCAAAGCGCGTCCACCAATTTTTTATACCATGAACCAAAACCGGGGTGGAGTCAAAGCGCGTCCAACCCAATTTCACCATGCACCTTTACCGGGGTGGAGCCAAAATCGCGTCCGACCCAAATTTCAACCGCGCGAAGGAGTCAACACGCGTCCAAACCCGAATTTCACCGAGGCACATATGCTGGTCTTTTGCACCTTTACCGGGGCTCGCAGCCCATGCGCAAAGCACAACCATCACCAATCATTTTACCTTTTACCGGGGTAAGATCTACGTGCACCGCTTATCCGCAGTGACAGGCCAGCCGTTTACCGATGCCAAAGGTAGCAGACGAAACTCATGGGCAAATCAGCCGAAGATGAGAACCAGGTGGAAGCAGGGATCAGAGAAGCGTCGTGTAGCCTCTCACCTCCTCCTGGAACTTGACTGGATGCAGCGATGGAATCGTAGGCTTTTGGTATCCGACGATGCGGCAGCAGCAGTTCCCTCGATCGATCTCTCCAGCGACAGCCACACAACGGTTGGCTTCTTTGCGGCGGCCGCGTGACGGCGATGTGCTTTGGACAGACGCTAGCAGCAACCGGCAGCCTTGCGTTTGGTGATGCTGATTACTGGACGATGCAAAAGCGGCAGCCTGACGGCAGTGTAATGGCGAGCGGGGGCCGAGAGTTTGGAGCAGCCTGCTATTTATAGAGCAGTAAGTCAGGTGGTTCGCATATTTGAAATCTCAAAGCTCCTGCGGCCGGCGGGAGTAGTTACCACGAGTTTGGCGCTCTTCTAATTCAATTTCCCTAATCCTTTGGCGCGTTGTAATTTAAATAGCCTGGCGCGTGACCACTGGACGTGACGATGAGCGTGAAGGTCGTGGAAGTTTACATCCCTCACCTGGACTTGGACTCGGCTATTCTTAGAAGCATTGACCTGCACGCTGCAGCTGCAGTTCGCTATTCCCTTCGCATGTGGACCAATTTGTTTATTTTTTAATTACTGCGATTTAAAGGAAAAAGGGAAATAATAACTTTGTTTCCTGGCCGACTTGCATGTACATACGTACACACGCACCACACAGGTACGTTGCATCATTATTTTTTTATCAATTGACGCGTGTCTGCTAAGATGTAGTCATGTTCATGTATATATACGACACGGGCGGCGGCGCCGTCGCCTCATCCCCGGGCTCCTCCTCCGTGCCCCTCCCGTTCTGGTCGCTGCCCGAGCTCGCCGCGGGGAATCCGGTGGAGGGCAAGGACGGCAGCGGTCGGGCGTCCTCCTCCCTCTCCATGTCCCCGTCGTTCTCTCCTCCTCCACCCTCTCCTTCGGCGCCGGTGACCGCCGAGCGGCGTGGGGGTCAATCCGGCTCCTCCGTGGCCGGATCCGGCATCCCCACGGCCAGATCGGGCTTCCCCACGGTGGGGGCGGCCGGATCGGCCAGCGGCGGACCAACCTAGGGTTGGTGCGGCCATTCGCCCGGCAGTGCTGCGAGGTAGCGGCCTACTCGACGGTGGCGGCCGATCTGGCTCGCCCCCCGGTGGGCTCGGCGTCGCGGACGGCGGCACCGTTCATCGGCGGTCGGCGTACCCGCACCGGTGAAGGGGTCTTGCGGCGGCGGGCGCATCTGGGTATCTTAGACCTAGATCCGTCGGCTGCTGCCCCGTGCTGCCCACTTCTCTGTGCGGGTGGTGCTCCGGTGATGCGGACTCGGGCGGGCGTTGCCTCAGGTCGGGGACACTTTCCCCATCGGCGGCCAGGGGGTCAATTTGGACTTCCGGGCACTGGGTGGGGATGGCGGTGTTGGCACCGGCCATCTACAAGCCGTCCAACCCGCCCTCCCACGAGGTCGAGGCCTGGATCAATCCTGCACCAGGCACTCGGCTCGATACCACATCACTCTCAGGCGGCCCGCAAATCGACTCCGACATCCACATCAAAGGACACTGTCGCCCCCTGTTTTTTTGCTCCCTCGCTGCATTTGGTGAATACTCTGCCGACCATCTCCGGTATCTCATCGTTTGGAGGTTTGGCTTGGATGTGCCTTTGCAGGATTTTGGAATACAGGTGAAAACCCTGCCTGGAGGTGCTGGGCCGGCGGCGATGACGCAATTGACGTCATATTCCTCCTTGGAGGCGTCGCTGTAATTTCCTCTTCCTATCGTTGATGATGGCGCCTGCGGACGTCATTTATCTTCTTGAAGGCATCAACATAAGCACACCTGCTCCTAGCCATACCCTGCATTGCGGCATTTGAGACCCAACTGCGGCGTCGAGAGCAAGCCAAGGACACTCTCTTGTTGATCAAATAGAGGGTCGAAGCATTTATCATTTGCTGTAATGTCCTGGTCTATGTATTATGTATAAGACTATGGCTTTTCTGTCTTTTTTCTGTCTCTTTTTGTAATAATTGGCTGTGTACATCCCTGGATGTAGAGGCCGGATTTAATTATCCTTTATCGAAAAAAAATCTTGCTTTTCTCCTTCTTTTCTATTATATTAATCACCCCACATTAATTTTTTTTACATGAAAGATGATTAATTATTTTAGTTAATCAATAAAGATCTTATTTTTATATATGGACTTTGGATAACTTGCTAGCCGGCCTCACGTGAACACATGGTATTTGATTTATGCATATAAAATACATATGCATACACCATTTGTTTATCGCGCATATTTAAATGCACTAAATTTCAAAACCAATATTACACTATAGTAATTTTATTTTCTTTTTGGCCATATTAGTCATACTATTATATTACTTGCATATTTCATATTTAGATAACATTTTCCTATTTATATTATTTTATTTAATATGGTCTCAAATTTCTCACATATTTTGGATAGCCAAAAATCATGTCAACAGTCATGGCTTGAAATTGCAACAATTTGTGTGTATGTTCAAGTGATGGGCAAATTTGCATGTGTTTTTGTGCAGACACAATAGGTGAATTCGCTATGGGAGCTTGCTATATCTTGGTGGGCAATGTGATTATGTGACCATTGTCCCCCCACCCATTTTGCGAGTTCTTCAATTCAGGATTCGTAGTGTCTTCCACTTTTTTTTTTGCCCAGAGGGGCATGTGCTCCCCTTTGCATAGTCATTGTCCAACGATTGTGGAGATGGAAGCACATGCCCTTTATTCTGTTATCGCGTACCAGACGACGTTTGGAGAAGCGCGACCATGGGTTGCTTGAACACAACCCTGCACAACTCAAGCTCCCAATTCAAGGTGACTCGAAGGAGACCATCGATGGAGATGAGGCGGCCTGCCTTCGTCGGATAAGTTGTGTCCAAGGACTGCCTTGAGTTATGGACATAGAAGACGAACTTGAACGACGAGCAACCTTTTGTAGCCATAGTTGTTGGGGACACAATCGAGAATCTGTTGAGCTGACACTGAGACGAGAGATTGTCTGTGCACGTCACGTTGGTTCCCTCAACCGCCGCGTGGCAGCAAAAGCCTAGTGGGCCCTGCAGTTCGGGCCCTAGTCCTTGACGGGAGTGACGAGCGAGTGAGCGGTGGAGGTAGTTAAATATGCCTTTTAGGGCATGTGCTCCTATCTCCATAGTCGTTGGATGTGGAGCGCAACAACATGTACATGTGCCACTTCAATGTTTTTATGAAAAATGTGTGCCACACTCTCCCCCTATACGACAACAATACCCATCATTTCAGTTGTCTATCAAGTTCTTTGGGGATCTCACCCAGAAGGAGCTAGGGGAGCCTACACTTGCGCCAACGTCCCAAATACCGCCACATTTGGCGGCATCAACGTGAAGCCACGAGTCGTCGCCACAGAAGACCTTCCTAAGGCGGTGGATTGACGACAAATGCGGGTTTTTTGCCCTTAGGGGCATGTGCTCCCATCCCCACAGTCATTGGATATGAATGAGATAGGTGCACTATATTAATTGTATATTATCTCTCCCCTATAGTGCACCAATCCCCTTGACTATCTCTAACAACCAACACTCAAATACAAGACTCATTTAAGATTTAGATAGTGCTACAGTCAAAAGGTTCGATACTCATTCAACGTCTTCTCCAACAACAGATCTAAAAGTGAAACATTTCTACAAATGGGTTTCCAGGAGAGAGGAAACTCATATTTGGATTGTGCCTCTCAGACAACCTAAAATGAGTCTTCTGTATAGCTGTTGGAGATTGATTTTAGGTATTCTATTACTTATTTTGCGTTTGGGTATCCATATGCATCTCTTGTTGGAGATAGTCAGTGCACCAATCACCAATAGAATTTTATATATCCATGGATGATGTTTGAAGTTCTGATTGTGAAGCCACACTGCCTTGCTTCGTAAGAAATTTCATTGTATAGCTCATCTAGCAACATAAGAGTGCTACCACAATTCTGTGTTATTTTAATTTAACATGTACTAAGCACATCATCTTGAGCACTAAAGAAATTTTCAAAAATATCTTACATACATACTGACATTTTGAATGATGTTGAAATATAGAATATTGATAATCTGATACGTTTTTTATATGATTCGTATGTGTCTATATGCTCACATAATTTTTTATGCTAGTATATCAAGCTGCTCTTTTTAACATCATGTAAGATAGCGGTTTTAAAAGGCTATTAGAGAGATATCCTCACATGAACCTGCTCCACATATGTGTGTGCAAATGGTGCATTGCACGTCTCCCTCTGCTTCTATTTATATATTGAATCTCCCCTCCATGTATACTCCCTTTGTTACTAATTATAAGTCACTTTAATTTTTTTGGTATATCGAAATTCATTATGTATCTAGATATAATATATGTTTAGATAGATATGCAACAAATTCAATATATCAAAAAAAAAGTTAAAGCGACGAGGAGAGTATATAGCTTGATACATATACTCCATGTAACAACAAGTATACTTTGTAGTTAGCTACAAAATAAGTTATTATGTAGCTACCTCTATTTACGATAATTTCTATACTAATTTAATTCCGATAAAGTATATATATTTATAATAGTTGTGTTACTATAACATAAAAGGATATTTACCATAATATTATAGTAAATCACATAAGTAACCACTTACTATAATCTTGTGAGGAGGAGGAGGTCTACCTAGTCGATGCCCATGAGCTCGGCTATCGCCACCGCCTCAATCGGAGGGGACGAGGAAAGCCCCGCGAACTCGCCATCTCGGGCAGACACCCGTCGCTGCCTTGTGCGGATCAGACGGCAAAGAAATTTTGCGTCCGCGGGTCTAAAACACCCGATTGGTGTGTATCATTTTCGTAGTTTTTTCACTGAAGTCTCTCTGACATACGGTTTCTTTCTTTCCTTTTTTTTTCGTTGAAATTCAAGTGTGAAATTCCTGCTGCGCGTTCCAGACCTAGAAATGCAAAAAGAAAGCTCGTATTTTTGGCTTATTGCCTTCGTTCCACAGCTGTATGGCCATTTTTGTTCGTTGACCAGTCAATGTTACCGCGGTAATAAAACTGTGAACTATAAACGCAGGTTCATATGAGGTATTATATGCGGTATTGATAATCATGAATATATTAGATTGTTACTATGGAACGGGTCACTTATATCATCCGATACCAAGACTTTTTTTAATAATCCCCCAAAAAAGCAAACAAACCGGAACAGCTGCCGAAATGGTATCATTTAGCAACAGCAACAAGTTTTGCCTAATGCTTGACAGGGTACGTCGGTTTTGTGAGGATGCCGCAGATCCCCTGCCTCGAGGGCGCGTTGCGGCTGATGCGGACGTACCCGCCCTCGCCCCACCCGGTCCCCCATGAATTCTTGACGATCCAGAACGGGCCGCCGGCGGCGTCGGCGCCGTACCCGACCACCGCCGCCGCGTGACCCAGCTTGCCCCCGCAGTTCCCATTGAAGACGCCACCTCGGTAGTGCCTGAACTCCCACGCGCCGGCCTCGATCGCCACGGCCACAGGCTGCGCCGCGACCGCGGACATCAGCGCGTTGGCGTCGAACGGCGGCACCTCCCGGTGCCCGTCGATGGTCGCCCGCGGGGCCATGGCGGGCCGGCACCGGCCCTGCCTGCCCATGTACGGGTACGCGCTTTCCGACGCGACGCCGCGGTTGCCCACGACGAAGTCAAAGGCCGTGGTTATCCAGCCGCCGCGGCAGCCATCGTCCACCGTGTCGCAGTCCACCAGCTGCTGCTCCGACAGCGGCACCACGCTCCTCGTCCGGATGGCGTTGATGCCCTCCACCGCCGCGATCGCCGAGAACGCCCAACAGCTCCCGCAGCTCAGCCCCTGGTCCTTCACGTGCGTCACCGCCCTCCCGCGCCAGTCCACTCCCGCCGGGAGGCCGAGCGCGCCGGTGGCACCGCCGCCGCCGCCGCCGCCGTGCGTGAGGTTGAACGACCCGCCGTCCTCCTGCCGGTGGATCCCCTCGCTCTCGCCGTCGGGCATGCGCTGGACCGGGGCAGTCAACAAGCAATGTCCGTACGGGGAGCGGCTGAACTCGTCGTCGGTCATGTCGCTGAACTGGTTGAGGCCCAGCGTGTACGTCGCGTTGCCTCGGTTGTTGTGCTCGTAGATGCGGCGCGCGTTCTCCTTGAACAGGCCGAACCGCCGGGTCTTGTCGCCGACGTCGCGCGCCATCTTGTAGTGCGTGCACCAGCGCTCGTACAGTGCCCACAGCGACGCCTCCGACTCCAGGTCGTGCTCGGTGTAGTCAATGGCGCTTGCAGTGGACAGCGCCATGGCAACGACTAGCGCCGCCGCCATGGTCGCTGCGACCTCAGCAGCACTCACCATTGTAGCTTCAAGTGATATGCCGCAGTGTTAGCAACTGGGCTGGATGCTGATGATTATGGGAAGTGAGCGCGAAGATTAGGCAAAAGAACTATTGGCAGAGGAATGATTGATTAAGGTATAGGTTTAACTCACTACCGGAGACGGGCTCTTTGCCGAGCGTCCGGTTCTTTGCCGAGGACTAAAACACGGGCGCTCGGCAAAGAGCTCTTTGCCGAGAGCCAACTCTCGGCACAATAAGAAACTCGGCAAAGATTCCTATGCCGAGGGCCCGACTCTCGGCAAAGTCTGGCTCTCGGCAAAGAGCACCTATGCCGAGAGCCGAGCCCTCGGCATAGAATACACCCCGGCAAACGAAACCCTCGCGAACGGCTTCCCCTGCGCCATTACCTTTGCCGAGAGCCCTAGCCTAAGGCCTGTATTTTTTTTAAAAAAAATTCTTTGCCGAGAGCCGTGGCCCTGGCCCTCGGCATAGGTGCTCTGTGCCGAGGGCTTTAGGAAGCTCTCGACAAAGAATATATATATTTTTTTATTTTTTTGCTCCCAATTTTTTCTGTAGCCTTGATACAGTACCACAAGCCAAGATTTCAAATTTGGAGTGTTTTCCATACTTCTTGCTATATTTTGCGTGTTTTCTTTAATTTGTTGATTTTTTCTGCGGGACGCACCTTTGAACTACAGGTGCATGAAATAATGAAACTCAGCGCTTCGAAAAATGGTATTCATTCTTCCGAGGCTATTTCGACGCTGTATCCAGGGACAGGCGCGGAAACTCGACCGTCTCGAGCACGAGACACGGCGACCAAGTTGCGTAAGATTGGATTTAAAATTATTAAAAATACAAACAAAGTCGGAAAATCATGAAAATGGACGGGTGACCTTGACATGGCATGTAGAGGTTATGAAAAAAATTTGGGAATATTTGGAGCAAGTGGTGGCGTAAGATGGTTGAAACCCTAAGATCTCCGCATATCATCGCATGTGAGGCTATGCGGAGATCTCAGGGTTTCAACCATCTTGCGCCACCACTTGCTCCAAATATTCCCAAATTTTTTTCATAGCCTCTACATGCCATGTCAAGGTCACCCGTCCATTTTCATGATTTTCCAACTTCGTTTGTATTTTTAATAATTTTAAATCCAATCTCACGCAACTTGGTCGCCGTGTCTCGTGCTCGAGACGGTCGAGTTTCCGCGCCTGTCCCTGGATACAGCGTCGAAATAGCCTCGGAAGAATGAATACCATTTTTCGAAGCGCTGAGTTTCATTCTTTCATGCACCTGCAGTTCAAAGGTGCGTCCCGCGGAAAAAATCAACAAATTAAAGAAAACACGCAAAATATAGCAAGAAGTATGGAAAACACTCCAAATTTAAAATCTTGGCTTGTGGTACTGTATCAAGGCCACAGAAAAAATTGGGAGCAAAAAAATAATAAAAAATATATATTCTTTGCCGAGAGCTTCCTAAAGCCCTCGGCACAGAGCACCTATGCCGAGGGCCAGGGCCACGGCTCTCGGCAAAGAATTTTTTTTAAAAAAAATACAGGCCTTTGCCGAGAGCCAGATCAGGGGGCTCTCGGCAAAGGGCCGGTATATGCCGAGAGCCGGATCGCGGGCCCTCGACAAAGAAGGCAAATGAAAAAAAAACGGCCGCGCACCCGAACGCACACGCACAACACACGCACACGCACGCCCGGCCGCCCTGCCGCCGCCGCCTCCGCCGCCGCCGCGCCAGCCTGGCCGCCCGCGCCCGCCCGCCCGGTTGCCCGCCTCCGCCCGCCCGCCTCCGCCGCCGCCGCCGCGCCCGGCCGCCCTCGCCAGCCCCGGCCGCACGCGCCCGCCCGCCCGACCGCC
Source organism: Coix lacryma-jobi var. lacryma-jobi (assembly GCA_009763385.1). NCBI lineage: Eukaryota > Viridiplantae > Streptophyta > Magnoliopsida > Poales > Poaceae > Coix > Coix lacryma-jobi. Next base: position 7,742,630 of record CM019824.1, read on the forward strand.
TGCCTCCGCCGCCGCCGTGCCCGGCCGCCCGCGCCAGCCCCGGCCGCGCGCGCGCACCCGCCCAGCCGCCCGCTCGCCCCGCTCGCTCCGGCCGGCCGCCCGGCCTGCCGCCCGGCCTGCCCATCCGCAGGAGAGGAGGAGGAGGAGGAGGAAGAGGAAGAGGAGGAGGAGGAGGAGGAGGAGAAAGAGGAGGAGAAGGAGGTGGAGGAGACGAGAGGAGAGGAGGAGGAGGAGGAGGAGAAAGAGGAGGAGAGGAGGAGGAGGAAGAGGAGAGGAGTTGGAGGAAGAGGAGGAGGAGCCGTCCCGCTAGGCCCGGTCGCTCCGCTCGGTCGTAGAGAAGCAAGAAGAGGACGTCCCCGCTGTGCCCCCGAGTTCGTTCCCTCGGTCATTGTCGATCGGTCTGCCCGTAAGTCTTCCTCGATTGCCCCGTCGTCATTGCACATGTGTCACCCAGTTGTAGTAAGTAGTAGTGTAGTGGTATGTATGTGGATGTCGGCCATCGTGTCGTATATATGTGGATGTCGGCCATCGTGCCGTATATATGTGGATGTCGGCCATCGTGCCGTTGTTTCTTGCAGGTTTCGAAACCTCACCGTGCAGGGGAGGTTGTGCCGAAATTTCTAATTGATACTATCTTTTTTGTCTTTTCTGTACGAGGAGGACCTGTCGGGGCCAAGCCGGAGATCCTCGGTGACCCCGATCGTCTTTGTCGCCGTCGCGGGTCTGCCTGCACTGCACCGACGGGCCACTGCACCAACTCGCCACTGCGCCGCTAGCCTGACTCCACCGGCACCCTAGGTATAAATAACGTCTCCTCCCAGATAAGGGTCGTAGGTCATTGAACCCAGTTAGGCGTCTCCCGTCCGAAAGAGATATGGCTAGAGGTATGCAGATCTCTGCATATCGATAACCGTATCTGTTTCGGATTGTCCACGTTACTTGGACAACCCGCAGATGCGTCGATGAGGCTAGTTCCCATGGTCTGCCCCGATTCGAGATGGAGTTTCTGCATCACCTCCCTGTTGTTCTCCGGATACACACTCTCCCTACAGGGACGTGTATCTTGAGAACATCGGGGAGGTGCTGCCGAAATTCTGTCTCGGCTCGGGGCAGACAATGGGAACTGGCCTCATCGACGCATCTGCGGGTGGGATTAGGACCTATCCTCACCTATTAGATGATAGTAGGATGGAAGTACTCGGAGGTAGATATGTAAGTACTCGGATGGATGACAGTAGGATGGATGACCGTCAGTGGATGTACTCGGGCCGTAGAAGCAGAAGTGATTTCACCGATGAATGGTTGCGCAAGACAGATGCTTTCGTGAACAATGCATTTGGCGCAGCTCGGCGAGGAGAGATCAAAGTGTTGTGCCCATGTAGCAAATGTGGGAACCGGAGAAGGCAAGACAAGGAGAACATGGCTAAACATCTTGTGAACAATGGATTCACGCCGGACTACACCCGGTGGATCTACCATGGTGAAGCACATCGTTTGAGAGCGAAGGCAGTGCGACCACGTCTGGAGGACTTTGATGCTGATGCGGGGGTAGCAGACATGTTAGATGACTTCCAAGAAGCATAGTACGCTGAAGGACGTACGGAGGAGGAGATGGAGAAGACCGCAAAGGCGTTTTACGAGATGATGTCTTCGGCACAGAAACCCCTTCACGATCGGACAACGGTTTCTCAACTGGATGCCATTGGCCGTGTGATGGGGTTCAAGTCCCAGTTCAACCTGAGTCGAGATGCGTTCGATGGTATGTTGGCCCTATTTGGTAGCATGCTTCCGGACGGCCACATATTGCCAAAGAGCCTGTACGAGTCACAGAAACTGCTTCGTGCACTGAAGATGCCGTATGAGCAGATACATGCTTGTCCAAATGGGTGCGTCCTCTTCAGGAAAGATCTCACGGATGCAGGTTACTGTCTGAAGTGTAAAGCGTCGAGATACATGGAGGTAGACGATGGTGAAGGCCCGAAGAGGCAGCTTTCTATCCCCATGAAAGTCCTGCGTTACCTGTCGTTCACATCGAGGATCCAACGTCTCTACATGACTGAGGAATCCGCGAAACAGATGACATGGCACAAACAGGGTACCCGATACAATCCTGAGAAGTTGGTACATCCCGCCGATGGTGAAGCATGGGCCCACTTCGACCGCATCCATCATGACAAAGCTAGAGAGGCTCGTAATGTTCGTGTTGCGTTTGCAACGGACGGTTTCAATCCCTATGGACTCATGGCTGTCCCGTACACCTGTTGGCCCGTCTTCATTATCCCCCTCAATCTCCCCCCCGGCGTCCTATTTCAACGTCATACTGTCTTCTTGTCGTTGATAATTCCTGGACACCCGGGGAATAACATGGGTGTGTACATGGAGCCTCTGATTGATGAATTGGAAACTGCTTGGAATGAAGGGGTATTGACATACGACCGAGCTTCAAGGTCGAACTTCACAATGCACATCTGGTACCAGCACTCACTGCATGACTACCTGGCATATGGGATATTCTGTGCCTGGTGTGTCCATGGCAAGTTCTCATGCCCGGTTTGTAAGACAGCTACGAGATTTATCTGGTTGAAGAAGGGTGGCAAGTATTCGGCGTTCGACCAACATCGACAATTCCTGCCTCTTGACCATCCTTTCAGACGGGACACCAAGAACTTTACCAAAGGTGTCGTGGTGAGAGATCCTCCACCTCGGATGCTGACCGGTGCCGAGGTTCATGCTCAGATAGATGCTCTCCAGTTCAACGAAACAGACGGTCGTTTTGCGGGGTATGGTCAGGAGCATATGTGGACTCATAAGTCAGGCTTGGAAAGACTCCCTTATTATGACGATCTTCTTCTGCCACATAATATTGATGTAATGCACACTGAAAAGAACATCGCTGAGTCGCTTTGGGGAACACTCATGGACACTGAAAAGTCCAAGGACAACCCTAAGGCTAGACTAGACCTGGCACTGTTGTGCGATAGACCAAAGCAAGAGATGCTGCCTCCTCAGCCCGGCAGGAGATGGACACGACCCAAGGTCGATTTCGTCTTGGGCAGGCCACAAAGGAAAGAAATACTTCAGTGGATCCAGACATTGACATTCCCTGATGGATATGTAGCGAATCTAACGAGAGGAGTCAACTTATCTACTCTGCGAGTCCTAGGGATGAAGAGTCATGACTTCCACGTATGGATCAAACGGCTTCTTCCGGCGATGGTTCGAGGCTATGTTCCTGAGCCTATGTGGGTTGTCCTGGCAGAGTTGAGCTATTTCTTCCGCCAGCTATGTGCCAAGGAGATATCTCGGTCCGTCATTGATGACTTGGAGAAAGCTGCACCTGTGTTGCTCTGTAAGCTGGAGAAAATCTTTCCACCAGGCTTCTTCACTCCGATGCTTTATTTGATCGTACACCTCCCAAATGAGGTTCGAATGGGAGGGCCTGTGCAATGGCATTGGTGCTTTCCAGTCGAGAGAAATATGAAGACTCTTCGCAAGAAATGTAGAAACAAAGCCAAAATTGAGGCTTCCATTGCAGAGGCATCCATTCTGGAGGAGGTGTCCAACTTCACTAAAGAATACTACTCTAAGAACCTTCCTAGCGTGCATAATCCACCCCCTCGTTACAATGCTGGAGAAAATGAATCGAGTCTTAGCCTTTTTCGAGGCCAACTCGGCACGGCAAGTGGATCCACAGTTAAGCAGTTGAACTATGAAGAGTGGCGAAAGATCATGCTATACGTGCTTACCAACCTTGATGAGCTGGACCCGTACATGGGGTAAGTTGTTATCTATCTTCATCCAATTCATCGTCACTTTCCAACACCATTCTTTTTGTTTCGTATAGTGAATTTCTTCATTTGTTCTCGAATGGACCAAGGCCTCTTTCTGATGCGGCAGCTGAAACCCTAATTGCAAATGGTGCGGGGCAAGGGAGGCCTGATTTCATTTCTTGGTTCCGACAAAAGGTACCGTCCTACCAAGGTCGTACTTAGTCTGACGTTCCAACTTGCTCTTACGTTCTGACCGTATAACGATATATCTTGCATCGCCTTGCAGGCTCAAACCGATGCATCTATGAGCCAAGAGCTGAGACAGGTTGCAAAAGGCTTTGACCGTAGGGTCAAGTCATTTAACGGTTATGACGTGAATGAATTTCGCTTCCACACATCAAGCTACGAGCAGAGTCGGCCCAATCGAAAAACCACAAATAGCGGTGTTTGTACTCCAGGCAATGACAACCGTGACTACTATGGAAGAATTGAAGAAATATACGAACTTTCATTTCACGGTGAAAAGCCTTTGAATCCTGTCATGTTCAAATGTCATTGGTTCGATCCTGGAAGAACGAGGCTGACACCTAATCTTGGGCTAGCTGAAATTCGACAGGATTCTATCTATCCAGGCTCCGATGTGTATATTGTGGCTCAACAGGCCACGCAGGTTTATTACACGCCATACGCGTGCAAAAGCAAACAACATCTCTTGGGTTGGTATATTGTGCACAAGATATCACCACATGCTAAACTACCTCTCCCCAATGATGAGGATTATAACTTCAACACAAACACGTATGACGGTGAGTTCTTTCAAGAATCTGGGTTGCAAGGGACGTTCACGATAGACTTAACCGAAGCGATGGAAATAGAAGTAGAGAATGATGACGAGGACGCTGGGGATGAGGTGGTAAATGAGAAGGACATAGAAATGCTAGAACGATTCCGTTTAGGCCAAGCAAATGAAGACGACGACCTGTCTTCGGATACTGAGGAGTACTTAGACATGGTTGACAGTGATGAAGAGACTCATGCTCCGGCTAATCCGGATGATCCAGATTATTTCTAATACATGTAATATTATGTTATATTTTTAGGATCTATTGTTTTATTTATATTGCATATATTTGGTTATGTTATTTCTAATACAACATTGTTTGTTCTTTTTAAATGCAGGAGGTTGAGGCAAGATGCCGGGAGGACGTCAGAGGCGGTTGAGTTGGTTGTACCGCAGCTCGCAGGCCGACGGGCCCTCGACGAGGAGTGGCCGCCGCCGGAGGGAGCCGTCTCCACAGGAGGAGGAGGAGGAGGAGGAGGAGGTCGAGGAGGAGGTGCCAGCCACGCCCGAGGCCCAGCGGCAGGAGGAGGCACCATTGGCCGAGGAGGCAGAGGAGGAGGACGAGCAGGAGGAGGACGAGGCGGACGGGTGTTCGGGTGCCTCAGGGGTGTCCACGCCCTACTTGAGAGGTCCCGCCAGCCTCCCGGCGTTGCCGCCATGTGCCCGACGCCCAGTGATCACGCCCATCGGACAAAAGTACATGTTCTAACTACCTGTTCGTACGATGAGACTCAAAATAGAAATAGAAGCTAATAATCTTTTTTAATCACTTGTGCAGGGGATGGGACTTTGTGGGGCCTAAAGGCCGCAAACCCAACGGCATCCTGGGTCTCCTGTGCCGCGAGCACTACCCCGGCATAGTACAGTATGCAGGGAGGCACGAGCCGGCCTACACCTTTGACCACTACAGCGTTGCCCCAGACCCAGACTTCCCCAACAAGGCGGCGCGGGTTAGAGCGGAGCTGTGGGTAAGTCTTCGTCAAACAATATCAAATTCATCATATTTTTTCTGTAATTACTGTCTTGCCTCGTATTGTGTCTGTATGCAGAACTACTTCAAGTGTGAGCCGGGGAAGGAGGCAGTGGCGGAGGTGACGGCTACCCGGGCTTGTAGGAAGCTCGTCACCAACATGATCCACGAGGCGAGACTGCAGGCCATCATTACCTACAACGCCACGGTCTTGGCCACGAGGGTGACGAAGACCCAGGCGAGAGGCATGACGCTGGGCTGGGCGCAGTTCTTGCAGGTAAGTGATTTCTTTTGAGATTAAGCTTTTGGTACTTTTCATCTGACGCTTAGACATGAAATACTTGATGATGTGCAGATGATCCCCCAATGGTGCCAGTCGTTTCCCGAGTGCTGGGAGATGATCGTGGACCGGTGGCTATCCGAAGAGTGGGCAGCCCACCACGCCGAGGCCCGGGAGGCGCGTCTGCAAATGCCAGGTGTACCACACCACCAGGGCAACCGCAACCTCGCCGAGTACGCACAAGCTTGGGTACGTGAAAGACTTTATCAATTCCTCGATCAAATGTTGCCTGATTGCTAATCATCTTGTTGTCTTCCTCGCAGTCGGAGGCACACGGTGGCCAGCCTTGCGGCACGGTGGTGGCATACGCCATGTCCCACAAGGGCAAGGCCACGACAGCGGAGACCTCCTACAACCCCGACGATCCCGCCGACGCGTACACCAACTCCAGCGTCCACTCCCGCCTCACTGACTACTCAGAGGCGGCAAGGGCGGTCCATGGGGACACCTTTGATTCCGCCACTGCGGACCTGGACGGGAGCATCGTCATGAGGATAGGAGGAGGGAAGAAGCACGGGCGGTTCTGGCTTGGCGACGGCGTCATCGACACGGCCTCCACTCCCACTCTGTCCTAGCTCCGAGCACAGAGCACAAGCGGGAGCGTCCCCATACGCCCACGCCCGTCGCCTGCGCAGTCGCGGGTCGCCGAGCTCGAGGTTATTTCTATTTAACTCATCGTACATTGATCTTTAAATGTTTGCATTGTTCTAACATTCACTTTCTATTATCGCAGGCCCGCCTGGAAAGAGAAAGGCAGGAGCGCCAGGTGTCCGAGACCCAGATGCGGTCACAGATGTCGGCCCAGATGGAGGCTCAAGCTAAGCAGATGGCGGAGCTCATCGCCTTCATGGCCTCCCAGGGCATGGCTGTGCCCCAGACGCTCATGGCTCCTCCACCGCCGTCTCTGGACCCCGGAGCTGCTCCTGTGAGTATCAATACTTCAGTGCTTCATTTTTTTCATTTCCTTGTCTGACATTACCTTTTGCAGCCTCCTCCGTCAGAAGGTTCGAACAACCACCGATGGAACCAGACCGGGGGTCAAGCAGGCGGCAGTTCTCAGGGGTGGCCCGGTTGGCCGGGGGTGTAGTAGATTGAACTTTGGACTATCCTCGTGTGTCACTGAAGTCTCATGTTGTTGAACTATGTGATGTGAACTATGTGATTTAAGGACATATATGTTATTGAACTATGTGATGTGATGTGATGTGAACTATCATGATATATATATGTTCTGTGACGTGAAATGTGAAATGTGATGAATGTGATATATATATGTTTGATAGTGTCGGAGAAAAGGAAAAACAGAAATAAAAAAACAAAAATTAGCGTGTTTGCCGAGGGTTGCTCTCGGCAAAGAGGCCCTTTGCCGAGGGCTATGACCATAACCCTCGGCAAAGCTGAACCAGAAAGCCATTTCCCCAGCTTTGCCGAGGGCTTTGGTCATAGCCCTCGGCAACGCTGGGGAGAATGAAAGGAATTTCCAAGGGTTTGCCGAGAGCCGGCTGAGCTAGCCCTCGGCGAAGAGGTCCCAAAAAAAATATTCGAAATTTCTTTGCCGAGAGCCGACCCCGGATAACCCTCGGCATAGGAAAATAATAATAAAAAAATTTACAGCTTTGCCGAGAGTCCGGCTCTCGGCAAACGTGATGCCTTTGCCGAGAGTCCGGTTAGCCCTCGGCAAACCTACCGTCAATAGGGACCGCCGTTAACGGCCACTTTTCTTTGCCGAGAGCCGGTCGGGACCCTCGGTAAAAGGTTTGCCGAGAGCCCGATAAATGGCCCTCGGCAAAGGATCCTTTACCGTGAGGTTTTTTGCCGAGAGCTCTATGCCGAGGGCTGCTCTCGTCATAGGCTTCGCCGAGTGCCAGATGGTCCGTTTCCAGTAGTGACTTGTTCATACAACATCAGGCATGCCTCTGTTCTTATTATATACTCCACCATATCAAGCAGTATGGGATAGAAGCAGGATCCATAAAGATTTGCATTTATAGTAAGGTAGTGTTTAGTTGGAAGAATTTTGGATGTAAAGTTCCTGTAGCACTTTCGTTGTTATTTGACAAATTTTGTCCAAATATGGACCAACTAGACTCAAAAGATTCATTTCGACATTTACAAACAAACTGTGCAATTAGTTATTTTTTTACCTACATATAATACTCCATGCATTCGTCTAAAGATTCGATGTGATGAGGAATCTTGTAAATATTTGGGATCTAAACATGTCTTAAATCTATGTATTTATTGTAACTATACATGTATCTTAGTAATTATCATAGATAGATTTTGAAGTACGGTGTAGGTAATTCAACAATACAATACAACAAGAAGACCAACAACAACAATAATGATAATGATGGCACAATATATATCCCTCTTTTAAAATTTTAGTATGAATGATGAAGATGCCACTTCATTAATCAATTCAATTCTATTCATCTGATTCATGAGTTAGATATAGGGATGGATCCGGATGGCTAAACATCCTAACGATTTGATATTTGTATCTATTTTAGTATCAGCATGGATACTAATATTCATATCAATTTTAATTTGGACCAGAGGAATTCTAGCAATAAAACAACAACACCAACAACAATAACGATAATGATGGCACAATACTTCTTTTAAAAATGTAGCATGAATCATGAATGAGCAAATTCTTTAATCAATTCAACTAATACTCATTTGACTTATGGGTTAGATCCAGGGATGGGTTAGAACGTCTAGACATCCGAAAGATCTGATTTTTCATATATGTATATGTTCTAGCATCAATATGGATATTCTTATTTGTATCAATTTTAGTATGGACTAGATGAATTCTAGTAAAACAACAACACTAACAACAATAATGGTAATGATAATGATGACATAGTACTCCTCTTTTAAAATTTAATGAAATCTTGAAGAAGCCATTTAATTAATCAATTCATTAATATTCATTTGACCAATGGGTTAGCTCTAGGAATGGATCCCAATGTCTAAATATCCAGAAGATGTGACATTTGTATATGTTTTAGTGTCTCTGTATTTGTATCAAATTCAATATGGACCTGAGAAATTCTAATAAAACAACAACATCAACAACAATAATGATAATGATAGCATGACACTCCTCTCTTAAAATTTAGCATGAATCCTAAAGAGGCCACTTCATTAATCTATTCAATTAATATTTATTTGACTCACGAGTTAAATATAGGGATGGATCTAGATGTCTAAACGTCTGAAAGATTTGATATTTGTATATGTTTTAGCATCAATATGGATATTTGTATTTGTATAAATTTTAGTATAGACATCAACAACAATTTGGGCAATGTGAAGCCCTTGGTCAACTTTCTATATGTTTCAGGTATCATATGGTAGCATGTGTAGATATGTGTTTTATCATTATCGTTATCTTTGAGTTAGTACTACTATGTCAGCCATTTGACTTTCTTTTGTCAGCCATTCAACTTTCTTTGAGTTAGTGCTACTATGGCAATGAAAAAATATTATCTTTTGGTCAACTTTGAGGTAGCAATGGAAAGCCCTGGGTCAACTTTCTATATGTCAGCCATTCAACTTTCTTTGAGTTATTACTACTATGGTAGCATGTGTAGATATGTGTTTTATGAGGTTATTTATTGAGATCCTTCTCCATATCTTTTCAATTGTTAGCATAACATCTATGATCAATCACATGACAAAAAGAGAGGAAGTTATAGGTAACTTTTATTATAAGAAATGTGGGCTTTTATGATGAATACTAATATATCCAATGTCTATTATTCACAATTACGATTAGAGACTACTAAATTGATGACAAAAATATTTTTTTAAAAAATTGTCGGGATTGATCTGTTTTAGCATAGCATGGTTCGTTACGGTTAAGGTAGAGGCTTTATAGGGATCTCTAGTTAGAATTTAGGGCCCATATGGATCCTTAGAATTGAATTTATTTTAAGAATCATAATTTACACACATATTAATTAAGCTAATATGGTAGTATATGTATTATATTTGTATATTATTGTTGGATACGAGATACTCCCTGCGTATCGCTTTTAGATGTCGTTTTGGACAATGGTTGAGTCAAACATTGGGAATATAAATCATGAATAACTTTTAAATTATTGAGTTTAGAGATGTAAAAATCATATAAATAAATTTGTCTTGAAAAATACTTTCATAAAAATATACATATACCACTTTACAATAAATATTTTTACAAAAATAAGTGGTCAAAGTTGTACTTTGGAGACCGTGTCGCTGTCCTAAACGATATCTAAAAGCGATACGGAGGGAGTATATACTCATATATTGCATTTCTACTTTAGGGGAGTGAATTGAAGAGAGTGTTATAAATTGCAAAGAAGAAATATAGCATGGTGATCTATAGAATTCATTTCTCTCTCACACCCTGTAAATTTGAGATATAGACTTATATATCAACTTTGGAAAGTGGTGAAATATAAAATTCCAAAACAAATAGTCTAGTTTATTGAGTGGATTCCAATTCCTCCAAATGAAGGGATCCAAACGGTCCCTTATAGAATTTATCTCTTTTCCTAGCGTGGCATGTATATTGATGAAACCTCAGTGAAAATTATATAAACTCTAGTTGCATCCCCCTTGATGTGACATTATGAATCCATATTTTAGCTTTCAATTTTTAATCTTATTAGTTGTTGCAATATTTTATCCAAGTGTTAAGTTAAAACTCTGGTCCTTATTATATCATTCATTAAAATTCATTATTTTAAATTTAAAATATTCTAAATCCTATGCTATGTTGTTGGTTACTGCTTCCTCCATTCCAAATTATAAACTCATGGTAATTTTTTCGAGAGTCATAACATCTCAAGTTTATATCTATATAGAAACCACAAAGAGAAGTTATGTGGTTTTTCTCCAATCATCCGCTTGCCCTACACCAACACACTTGAAGGGTTACAAGGATGCTACGCTAGCCGAAAAACAAAATTTTTCAACCCCATAAACTAGGAACTACTGCTAGTTATAGATCACGGGATTACCACTGGATGCGTAGATGCAGCGGAAGACGTCTCGGTGTAGACGTGCGCGTCGCAGTGATGTCGTGTAGATGTTCACGTCTGACCTTCACGTCTCCACGTGGGTTCGTCCTTGTGCTCCAGATGCAGCACCTCCGAGGTATCCCACACGTACAGGGAGGAAGCGTCACGCCTCCAGACTGCTAGGTCTGCGAGGAGCAATTAGGCGCGGGTGTGGGTGGGCGACGACTGTCAAAAATTGACGTCGTAAAACCCTGGTCGCCCCACCCCTCTTTATATAGGCGTCCCTAATGAGCCCACCGACCTGGAGGCCCATTAGCAAACCCTAATCCCAGTCTGACTCGAGTCAAACTCGAATCAGGCTTCCAGCCCCTTAAGCGTGCGACCCTATGGGTTCACGCACACATAGACACGGCCCGAGTACTCCTACTCTCCCGATAGTTGACAGCGGCCTCCAGCAAGACGTGTCAACTCCTATGTATACGCAAAGATCATATCTGACGAACCACCACAATCACATATACGTAATTCCCTTGCCACACAATATTTGGTCCAACTCATAGGTTAACACTTAACCTAAGCACGACCATGCATTTTATGATCCAATCATTTGAGTGGTCCAGTGATATCTCTCTCGCATGGAGAGGGGCAAATCCCATCTTGATCGTCTATGTCTCACAGCATACTTCCTGACAAACCCGAAGACTATCTTTATAACTACCCTGTTACGAAGTAGCGTTTGATAGTCCCTAAGTAAGCCGATTCATATCTTGAGTACATACCACAATCTCAGATCTAAGGACATAACGTACATGATGTGTAAAGAGATAATAAGAACATCTCACGTTGGGTCAGTCCAGCCCCATGTCATACACGTGCCCACATTATTAGTTTGACATCTCCATGTCTATGACTTGTGAAACATAGTCATCAACTAATACATGTGCTGATCTAATATTCAAGTGTGTCCTCACATGAACTCCGATCAGGGACAACTATCAAATAACCATACAAGTAAAAGAGTCTCACAGACAATTCACATAATTGTCAATCAATACAAGTTGTCTTTAATGGATATTCAATGAACATATAATAAATCATGGATACAATAGAAATATCATCATCTCTATGATTACCTCTAGGGCATATTTCCAACAGTCTCCCACTTGCACTAGAGTTAATCTTTTAGATATCTAATACCCATAGACCTCACGTGCGCCTCATGCTTAGGCTGTGGAAGAGCCTTTGTCAAAGGATCTGCTATATTCAAATCCGTATGTATTTTGCACATCTTAATCTCATCTCTTCCAATGAACTCTCGAATGAGGTGAAATTTCCGCAGTACATGTTTGTTCTTCTGGTGATTCCTTGGCTCCTTAGCCTGCGCAATCGCCCCATTGCTATCACAATGTAAAGACAATGGGCCGGACGCATTTGGAAACACACCAAGATCAATGAGGAACCTCCTCATCCAAACACCTTCCTTTGCAGCTCCACTAGCTGCAATGTACTCGGCTTCTGCTGTAGAATAAGACACGGTCTCCTGCTTGGAACTTTTCCAACTGACTGCACCACCATTTATTGTGAACACAAAACCTGATTGAGATTGTGAATCATTTGTGTCAGTTTGGAAGCTAGCATCGGTGTAACCATTTACAACGAGCTCCTCCTCACCTCCATAGATTAGGAACACATCTTTAGTCCTTCTCAAGTACTTAAGAATGTTTTTAACAAGTGTCCAGTGACTCTCACCTGGATTAGCTTGATATCTGCTCACAACACTTAGAGCATATGAGACATCCGGGCGTGTACATATCATGGCATACATGATGGAACCAATAGCCGAAGCATATGGAACCTTACTCATGCGCTCTCGCTCATCAGATGTCGAAGGACACTGTTTCTCGCTAAAGCGCATGCCATGTGACATAGGCAAGAACCCTTTCTTGGACTGTTCTATATTGAACCGCTTCAACACCTTGTCAATGTACGTTTCTTGGCTTAATCCTATTAGCCTCTTTAACCTATCTCTATAGATCTTAATGCCCAGAATATATGTTGCTTCTCCTAAATCCTTCATAGAAAAACTATTATTCAGTGAAGTCTTTACGGTTTGCAACATCAGAATGTCATTCCCAATCAATAGTATGTCATCTACATACAAGATTAGAAACACAACAGCGCTCCCACTTTCCTTCTTGTAAACACAAGGTTCTTCTTCACTTTGACAGAAGCCAAACCCTTTGACCACCTCATCAAAACGAATATTCCAACTCCGAGATGCTTGCTTTAATCCATAAATAGATTTCTTAAGCTTGCATATTTTTCCAGCATTGCTAGGATCAACAAAACCTTCGGGATGTATCATATACATGTCCTCTTCCAAATTTCCATTTAGAAAGGCTGTTTTAACATCCATCTGCCATATCTCATAGTCATAATAGGCAACAATTGCTAGAATGATCCGGATAGATTTAAGCATCGCTACCGGCGAGAAAGTCTCGTCGTAGTCAACTCCTTGAACTTGCCGAAAACCTTTTGCGACAAGTCGAGCTTTATAAACTTGGACGTTTCCATCCATATCTTTTTTACTTTTATAGATCCATTTGTACTCTATGGGTCTTACCCCATCAGGCGGGTCAACCAAGTTCCAAACTTGATTGGCTCCCATGGAATCTATCTCGGATCTCATGGCACTATGCCATTTCTCGGAATCAGGGTCCATCATTGCCTCGGCATAAGTTGCAGGTTCATCATCGTCTAACAATAACACATCCCCACTGTTGATGCAAAACGTGACACCTCACGCCAAGCACACAGCAAGCCAAAAAGCTAGCTTCAATCGGGTGCCCGGAACGTGCTGAATCCAGAGACGTGCCAGTCGGTTTGACCTGAAAACCAACAAGGGAAAAAACTGTGAGAATACCTTTGGAACATGCCGGATAAAACCAGACAGTTCCATATGTACGGCTTTGAAAGCCAATCATAGCGGCACACAGCTATAGAAGCTGTCTATCAGAGCATGTTTATAAAGTCATTCGACTAGTATGAGGACAGAGTATATAAAGCATATTGACTACCGAATGTGTATGTAAAGAAAGACATGCTTGAACAAATTAAAGATATTATAAACAGGTAACTTGCAAATATAGATCTATTCAAATAACACATGCATAGGCTAATCCAACTAATCTGCCGCACGTTTAGTCTTCATAAACCGGTCAGGCATAAACTCAAGCAAAGCTAATCCACCGCATGATACCACTTGCTATAAGCTTACACCACTTCCTATAATTAGATTAATCCACCGCATGATACAATCTAATTATAACAAGCTAAAAGCATGCATATATTTGAACAGATCTATAAAGGCTCATTACTCGTGTAAGCTTAACCAAGATCGGCAAACCAGCCGAATTGGGGTCCATGAAGAAGGAACAAACAAGCAAGCACGATTAAACTGATCTAAAACCTGCACCTGCCGCACGATACCCAGTTTCATCAAAGCCTAACCATGATTGACGTGCATGAACCCACAACATGTGACAATCTAGATCAAAAGTTGATTCAGCCATCATGATCTTATGATTAAAAGAGAGCACAAGCAAACTCGTGCGACAAGGCCGAACAAAGATCAATCTAGATTGGGCAAAAGAGTGTTACAAGAATTAAATAAATAAAACATATAACACATGATAACTTAATGAATCTATTAGATCTGCCAAATCTAATAGAGCCGATAACTATTTTTACTCATGACTTAATCCGCCGCACGATACAAGGCATAAGCAAAAACTTCCCGTCATAAGCTTAAATCCGCCGCACGATACTAAGCTTAACATACGAGACTACTTGCATCATATCTAAATCCACCGCATGATACTAGACATGATAACAAGGTTGTCGGTACTTACGGAGGTCGACGGATCAATGATTCCTCTCGAAGAACTCGACGACACGACTAAGGACTCGAATGTGGCACGGGGCCGGTTTGTATTGATATGGTTGTGAACAATTTTACAATGGTCGAGGGTTTATATTTATACCCTGGACGAAACACGAGTCCTAAACGATTACGATTTGCATAATAAAATATGGAAAGATACAAATTCTACTCCCAAATTCTTCGGCATCCTCCATCGTCACGTGTCTTCTTATGCAAGTCGGTTTTATTTTGCAACTTCCATCTCACGAATGGAGCTACCGTCTTGTAAAATAGCTGACCGCACAAGCATGCACCGAAACCCTGAGGACCAAATAGCCATCTGATTGCTTGCCGAATCCTTCCTTCTCTGCTGGCTGGGTCCACCTGTCATACTCTTGCGCGTGCAAGAATTTGGTGTCAACACATGCCCCCTAATTTTGGGACAAATATTTGTTTCAAAATTCCTTTTCCATATACACACGTGGAATCCCCGAAAGCATCTACCTTTTGTAGAAACCTCGCATGTCATAATTACTTCACCTACCGATTCATCTCCCGATGCACCTCTTGGGATCCTTTAAAATCTCCCTTCACTTTGTTCTGACTCGTGCACCCTAAACTCCCCTGCTTCGTTCTCGAACCAGAAAAACCCACTTTTCTCCTGTTATTCCCCAATCAACCAGAAGATGTCTTCCGAGGCGAGCCGCCATAGCTCCGAGTTCGAAGCTTCTAGCACATCTAAGAGGAGGTTGCTCCTTTCTCCCTTCTCTTGATTGTTCCAAAAATGAAGTAGTAATTCTTACTTCGTTGTTTCCTTCAGGAGAATCAATGACGACCTCCCCGAGGATCTGACTCGGAAGCTTGCGGATCTTCAATTTGATCTGGAGGGAAAGGATTGGGAGATCACCCGAATCTCTCGAGAGCGTGACGCTGCTCGGGAACGAGCCACCGGTAAGTATTTTCTTCATTTCTTTCCTTATTCTCTTCTTTCACCTTTATTCACTCTTCCTCTTTTTAGCTCTAGCAGCCAAACTCCACGCCCTTGAAGCTGCCATCACCAAACTCGCCGTTACGGCCGATGTAGCAGGTACGACACCCCTGAAGCGGGTGAATGAAGTTAACCGAATCCTCCCCATCATCTCTAGGGCCGGCATGGGGTACGGCGCGGCGCTCGCCTTCTCCGCCGTGAGGATTCATTCTAGCGCTGATTACCGCAGATTTGATGTCTGCGAGCAAGAACTGGAGGATAGAGTAGAACATTCCGTAGAAGATATGAAGGAAGCCGAGACAGATCTGGCCGACGCCTTTGATCACTTTCTCCCGATTAGGCGTAGGATGGAGTGGACGAACTGATCCTCCCTATTATAACCTTGCATTTTTCCTTTGTAAATAAAAATCCTTTGTTCGTCCTCTTGAATCCAATCTATGACTGATCCTTCGAGATCAACATATGTTTTGTTTCGTGCACCAGCTACCAATTTTCTCTTTACCTTAACGGCGATGTACATTACATCGGCTATCGTTGATAATCATGTTGATTGTCACTTCCCGTAAGTAACCATTAGTCACCAAAGTTGTCAGCCTCTTGATCCATGATGACATTAGGATAAAATTCTTCACGGGACTCTTCCGTTTTCAGCTTCCTGCCCTTAGTGTCAATCGGCAATATGAATCCTTAAATAATCAGCCGAAACTGAACACTCCATATAGCAACCATTTTCAGCCGAATTCTATCGGTTCCATGAGCTCCCCAGGTCAGCAAGACTTGGTACGGTCCAATAACGGCCTATAGACTATGAGAACCCTAGCCCGATGTGTGACTTAACAGTGCGCAAGCTATGGCTTTTAGAAATATGACCTCAGACAGGTCATCCCCCTTGACTCTAATTGATCAATTTGACTTGCAAACTTTCTACTTCTCGGCTTTTAAGCTCAAGCCAGGGAAAAAATCTTTCGCATGCGTTTCCAATAATGGCAGGCAATAGCAATCATTGCAGACACCCTATCGGGAGCGGGGCAGGAGGAAGCCAGGCATCAACTCACTGGTGTTATGGGTAAAAACTGATTTCTTGCCCCCTTGCGGTAGCTTCTATTGTTCATCCATCCTTGACTTACTGCTTTCTTTCTAGTGGAAACAAATCTGCAACGCTACCAGAGGTTAACGAAACCCTCACTTTGACCCCCTTCTTTCGATTGAGCTCATGCCTGCCTGACACATTTTCCCTCCTTCGTCGGCTCTTCCTGCGAAGAATGACTGTCTTGATGCTACGGATGGTCGCACAGATCGGGCCGTCATCGAAGGTATGCATCTTGATGCTGAAAATGGCTACATAGATTAGGCCATCATCCAAGGTGTGCACACTGAGATCCCCCTCGTACCAGCGGTAATGAATTCATGGTTTAAGGGAAATATCCTTTTCCACCAATCGACTCTTCAGATGAGCCCCTGGACGACTTCGAAGATGATGATCACGCTGCTGCCCTTCGCTGAAATCACTGGTCTTCAGTCTGTTCTGAACAAATCACTCCAAAAGTAGTTTGTACTAGGACAGATTTGTAATTGAATAAATGAAGCTTGTTCTTCTCTGAGCAATGTTTATTTGCATCTCTCGACTCCAATGATCCCTTTTGATTGCAACATTCCCTCAGAAGAACATTTGCCGAACGTATGACTTCATTTTAGTCGACTGGATCCCGTTTTTAATGTGTCATGTCACTCGGCATTTCATTTACTGCACTTCACCTTTCTCTTCCCCCAATAAACCTACCATTTGAAAAACACCAGGATTATCGGGTCATGAACACTCTTGCACTAAAGTCGATATAAATAATATCGGCTATAACTTAAACTTCTTGGAATATTTTTCTGCTAAAGGCGATGCTCTTTCACATCGGCTATATATAAGTATCCTTGAATCCGCTCCAGATACAATTTCCACGCATTTGGCTTTTAACAAATAGTGCCGAAGCTTTAGTTCACGGGTGACGCATATATGAACAAAATTTCTCTACAGCCGAATACCCTTCTCCGGGTTTAACATTTTCGGCAAAAGCTAGCTGCTACCTATCTTTTCCTTTAAACTTAAAATAAGAGCCGATCCTGCTGTAAGGCTATCGGCCGCCACGTACAACTTGAAATGATCACCAAGTTGAGGAAATGCCTTCATATGCTTCTTAATTTCACCAAGACCCTTCGTTGTACGTCACTTCTCACGAATTCTTGATTTCCTTTGAGCTTCAGTAATGGAGAAATAAACAGAACTTTTAAACACCCGAGACCCAAACTTGGTATACATCGGTGTTGACGCAAAACGTGACACCTCACGCCAAGCACACAGCAAGCCGAAAAGCTGGCTTCAATCAGGTGCCCGGAATGTGCTGAATCCGGAGACGTGCCCGTCGGTTTGACCTGAAAACCAACAAGGGAAAAAACTGTGAGAATAGCTTTGGAACATGCCGGATAAAACCAGACAGTTCCATATGTACGTCTTTGAAAGCCAATCACGACGGCACACAGCTATAGAAGTTGTCTGTCAGAGCATGTTTATAAAGTCATTCGGCTAGTATGAGAACAGAGTATGTAAAGCATGTTAACTACCGAATGCATATGTGAAGAAAAACATGCTCGAACAAATTAAAGATATTTGTCGGTGTTTCGACCCCGGGGGTATGACACCAACTAGTAATATGATCGCGTGCTCTCTTCCTGGATGGTGATGCAAGATGACACAAGGGTTTATCCTGGTTTGGGCAAAGAAGGCCCTACGTCCAGTGGGGGGAGGAGGTTCTTGTATTACTTGCACCTAAGTGCTCGTATAGGGGCAATACAAGCTCAACGAGCGTGGACGAGAGTCTGGACTCGTGTGTGTGTCGTGTGCACTCGTGTGCGTGGAGGGCCCTGGTGTCCTCTTTTATAGAACAAGAGGAGACCAGGGTTACACAGGAGTGACATGTACAACGCCCAATACGGCGAAGGGTTGGAATTCTGTCTTGTCGAAGTCACTGGAGCCGGCGTGGGGGTTGCTGTTGAGGCGTCCTTGAAGCGTGGCTTCCATCCTGGGCGCGGACGTGGAGGCGTGGCGACGTGGAGGCCGTGCAGCGCCCATTCCGGCACGTACAGGACGTGACAGGGTCCCTCCGGGTCTTGGGGTACCTGTCCTCCAATAGCATGAAAACAGTCAGGGCTCGAGGGGCACAGGGCCGGCCTCGAGGTGGCGCCTACGGGGGGCTCGATCCCCCGCAGGTATGGGCAAGTCCCGGAAAACCCGGCCATACAGCGGGAATCCAGGTCTCGAGATGTGGCTCGAGTGTGCTACAGTGCAGGGTATGGCCTAACAGTGCTATACTTGTGCCTTTTTGCCCATGCTTGTGGTGAAAACGAGGTTTGACTCTGGCCCCGGTTCACTATGGCACACGTCGTGTACCAGAGGATGTGACCGGAGTAGGTGGACGCATTAAATGCGCAGTACGGGGCTGGTATCCGATGTCTGGCGCTGCTCGAGGGAGGTATGATGTGTCTCGAGGGATAGGTTACCGTGTTAGAGAGGCTCGAGGTCCCCACGTGGGGTCTCGAGGAACGGTGTACGACTGTAGTGGGCTCGAGGCCTATGTGCCGGGGCTCGAGAGGTAGGCTACCATGAGGCGGTCGGTAAGGCTTTGGCGGACCTGGGCTTCCTGGCGGTGGGCTGGCGTTGTAGGCCTCGAGGGGTTGGTTTTTTAGGGGGTTAGACTAGTTAGGTCTCTTATTAATTGGTGCTCTAGGTTTAACTTATTTGTTTTGCGTTGATTGGGGGTACCCCTTTTGTGGTCCCCCGACAGTAGCCCCCGAGCCCTTGTTCGAGTGCTAGCACTCGAGCAGGGGCTCCCCACCGGGATCTCGAGTGTTAGCTAACTGGTTCTCGAGGGTTTGGTTGTTTTGATTCCGTGGGTGTCGCGCGAGCGACACCCGCGGGTGTAGCCCCTGAGGCCACTAGGGAGTGGTTAGGACTCCCTCGTGGGCTTTTTCACGAGTGTGAGCGTTAGTTACGTTTTTTTGGTTCGGGAGTGTCGAGCCCCCGAGTTCTTCGACCCTCTTTCGTCGAGGGGTGCCAGGCTGAACCGACCGACCGGCTCTTCGAGCTGTCCGGCACGCCAGTTGCCCTGGCTTGTCATCCTGCGAGTCATTTCGATCGGATGCGAGGGGGGATGCCTCGTACTACCACGAGCGGGCGAGTATCGAGGTTCCCGGTGAGCTGGTAACGGGGGAATCCAAGTGAGACCTCGTGCCCCGTTCGATAGGGTCGACTGAAGCCCGGAGGCGATCTCATAAAGCATGGGCGCTCTGTCTGCAGGAATGCCAGGTCCATTCGATAGGACCTGGTGGCTCGATGCCTCCCTCCGACGGGATCTCACTGCATGTCGTGCGCCCTGCCTTGGATACACGTGAGGGGCCTCGAGGGCTTGGCCCTCGAGCGATGCTGCGAGTGGCGCCCCTTGGTGTCCCTAACTCGGGTGCTCGAAGCCGGCTGTCGAACCCTCTTCGAGGGCCAGCCTTCGCTGCCTCGAGACTTGGAAGGGCCGGGGCCCGTTTTTACCTTCTTGAAGTAGCCTCCGTCGTTTGGAATCCTTCTGCCCGTTGGGCGCGCCTTTTTATGCGGAAACTGTCAGGGAGTGGAGATCGTGGCGCCAGGGCGACGAACATGAAGTCAGAGCGGCGGTCGTGGTGGGCCCTGGTAGTGGAGCGGAGGGGCAGTTGCCTCGTGTACCTGTCAACCGGCTCGAGACGTGGTTAGGTGGGCGCATTAAATGCGTGCGGTTACCTTTCCTCTGCCGTGGGAGACCCCGCCCATAGGGGTTTTCTTTTATAAATATCGAGTGAGGGGTGAGGGATTCTTTACTTTGCCTTTGCCTTCACAACCGCCGCAGCTCCCACACGCTTTCTCCCCAAGCTAGCGATTGGTAATCGTCCCGGCCGTCCGTCCGCCGCTCAGATCCGCGCCGTCGCCGCCATGGCCGCCCAGACCCACGTGCTGCCGCCCGAAGACTGGCGCCCGACGAAGACGTCGCGGCCTGAGCTGGAGTCGCTGGTGGACCAGGGGCTTCTCCGCCCCAACCCGCGGGAGGGGCCCGCGTGGTGGATTCTCCCGTCGGCGGACCACCAGGAGCCGCACCCGCCGGAGGGGTATGTGGTGAGCTTCACGCGCTACCACCGCATGGGGCTTGGCGTTCCGCCAAGCCACTTTATGCGGGGGCTGGCTCACCACTTCGAGGTGGAATTGCAGCACTTCTCCCCCAACTCAATCTCGCACGCCGCCATCTACGCCGCGGTGTGCGAGGGGTACCTGAAGATCGAGCCGCATTGGGAGATGTTCGTCCACCTCTTCCGGGGCGAGCTCTTCCGTAAGGACGTGAAGCCGAGCGGAAGGAGGCTCGCGCGCGGGCTCCCTCACCATCGCCGCGAGGACCGGCCCCTCGTCGGCCAACGTCCCCCGCCACTACCTTCGCTACAAGCTTTCCACCAACCAGGCGGGGTGGGACGACCACTGGTTCTACCTGCGGAACAAGGACGGGCTCCTTCCGCAGTACACCGGTAGGGTCATCGCCACGCGCCCTGAGAAGTGGAGCTGGGGCGTTGTGGCGGATAGGCAGCGCCACCTGATGCCGCTGATGAATACGATGTGGTCGCTGGTGGAGAAGAAGGGACTGACCGTCTAGGCGGTCATCTGGGCGTTCCATCAACGGAGGGTCCTTCCTCTGGTGGACCACCCTCTTCTCATGTACGAGATGGGGCCAAATGCCCCGCTCGAGGAGCTGAACAGGTTGAGGATGGCCGAGGAGAGGCTGCCTCGGAACGAGGGTGCCTCCCAGGTGACGGTCACGATCCACGGGTCGTTCCGCCCTGAGGAGACCAGCCTGATCGCCATGGCACCCGACGCGGGGTGTCTCGACCTGGTAAGCCTTCCTCAAGCTAGGCTGTTTCGAGCCTCCCCTCCTTTCTCTTTCTTCGAATCTTGTTTACTCTCCTTGTGGTTTTTCTCATCAAGTTTCTTTTTGCAGGGGGCGTTCACACATCACGCGTCGAGGCCCCCGATGAAGGAGGACGCCGCGGAAAGACAGGTGAGGCGCCTCTCTGCTCAGAAAGATAAGGAGAGTAAGGATGCAAAGAAGAAGAAATAGAAAGAGAAGAACTTGTGTCGGGTGGACCGGGATCAGAGGCTAGCGAAGGCTCGTCGTAATCGGCAGCCTGGAGAGGAGTCCCCCGAGCTCAACTACACGAGCTCGGAGGAGGAGGATGACAATGAGGAGGAGAGCGATGATGAAGGGATGGATGCGCGTCTGAGGCGCGCGGGGGTTGTCGACGTCAGGGCTGACTGCTCTTCTGTGCAGGAGAATATCCTGGGGATCCCCCCGGTGAAGGGATCGCGCGGGACGCAGCAGTGGAAGGCCATGCCAGGCCCTGCCTCGTCGGAGGCTCAGGGCATGTCGAGCTCCGTGCCGGACGTGTCCCCTGACCTGAAGAGGCCTCGAACTCGGGGCGCCATCGCCGCGGCGCAGAAGGAGGCCACGACCACGTCGACCCAAGCGGGGGGTCTCGAGAAGGGCCAAACCTCGAGAAGCGGTCAACACGCCGAGAGGGACTCCGAGCCCGACCGCCGCAAGTTGTCGAGGACGACATCGAACCCGCGGAAGAGCTGGCAACATGAGGGGGCGTCGAGCCCCCGCCACCATGACCGTGGAGGGGGGAGCTCCCGATCGTCTCGTGACGGGAGTCGCGAGCGATCCCGGAGCCTATCGCCGCACCATCGCCGGGAGAAGGAGGCAGACGCGGGGGCGGCGCGATCACCGGCACGAGCGCCGGAGCAGGTCCTGGAGCTTGCGCAAGGAAAGGCGCCAAGAGGACCGCTTGAAGGAGACGCGGTCGTCCCCCCGGGACAAGAGACAGAAGGAGAGCTCCCCGCCGGGGTCGAGCCACGGGAAGCACCGGGAGCCTTCCCCCCATCCGAGCCACACGGAGACGGCTCGGGGGCATGGCTCGAGCCATGGGGCTGGCTTGAGGCCCCCGAGCGGGTCCGGCGACTCGGGGAAGAAGTCCCGCCGTCGCTTTGGGTAAGTAACGTTTCTCAATTCCGTTGGTAGTGAAGCTTTACCTTTTTACCTTTGGTGATGTGTGCCGTTTCTGGTTTTTCAGGGAAAAGCGCTCCCGGCAGGAGGCGGACCCCGCGGTGTCCAAGCGGGTCAAGACCTCGAGCTCTGCTGAGGACCGAGCACCTCGAGGTATGGCTCCTTCTTCCGCTGAAATGGCCGCTTGGCTGGTGAAGGCTCGAGCAACTATGGCTCGGGGAAGTCAGATGGCCGCCGCGGATCTTGGTGAGGCCGACGCCGTCGACCACGGAGGTCGAGGCTTTTTCCTGATTCTGACGACGTTGTTCTCTTTTTTAGCAGGGACCGCGGCTCCTGGCGCCAAGCCCGCTGCCACTGCGTCCATTGCAGCACCACCTCCTCCTCCTCCGGTGGCGCCTACCGAGAGGGCCACTCATCCCCCCGTCACGACGACCATCTCGGGGGGAGCACCCAAGACAGGCGCGGCTCCGTCGGCATCTGGGGCTGAGGGGACAGCGGCCCTCGAGACCCCAGACGACACGAGCCGGCCCGCTGGACAGGATCCCCTACCGACTGAGCCTCGTGCGCCCGCGGAGAAGGAGAAGGAGGGGGAGGCGTCGGTGGAGAAGATACCGATGGTGGAGGGGCTCCTGGACGAGCTGGAGAAGGAGCCGTCCCCGGTCAAGGGCTCAGCGCTGGAGGGGGCGCTCGAGGCATTGGCCGGGGATGACAAGACGCCGAAAGACCCAGTGAGGGAGGAGAGGCTCGAGGGGCCGGCCGGGAACGAGGCGGAGGGGACGACCGGTCCCTCGGCCAGGGCGGAGGAGAGCTTGGAGACGAGCCCCCGCCTCTACGTGATGCCGCACCGTCGCCTCGGGAGGGGACGGAGCAGCAGGAGGAGATGGCTGAGGCGCCGCACCAGGAGGCGCGGTCGATCTTCAAGGAGGTGACCGAGCTCGTGGCGCAGGCAGAGAGGGCCTTCGTGGAGGAGGCGGACAAGTCCGCGCGGGTGGCGGCTGCCCTCGTGAGGGCGGAGGGGGAGCTCCAGGAGCTCCGCGCTGAGCTGGGCCGGAACGCGCAGATGGCGGGCTGGCTCAACGACGCTCTGGCGGAGACCCAGGCGGCTCGAGACGAGGCCGCCCAAGCTAAGAGGGAGACCACCACCGCTCTGTTCGCGGTGGAGGCGTCGAGGAAGGAGGCTGCCGATGCCCGAAGCGAGGCCGCCACCGCCCGGTCTGCAGCGGAGGTGGCGAGGAAGGAGGCTGCCGACGCCCGAAGCGAGGCCGCCACCGCCCGGTCTGCAGCGAAGGCGGCGAGGAAGGAGGGCGAGGAGGCCAAGAGCAAGGCCGCCACCGCCCTGGCTGCGGCGGAGGCAACGTGGAAGGATGCCCAGGAGGCCTTAACTGCCGCGCGCTCGAGGATCCAAGGCCTCGAGATTGACATGGATCAGGCTCTCAACAGAGCTAATGGCCTGTCGCTCAAGCTCGAGGCCGCTCGGCAGGAGGTGATCAAGAAGGATCTGGCCCTTGCGCAGACGGGCAAGCTGGTCGAGGAGCTTAAGGGCCAAAAACTTGATGTGCTGTCCCAAAAGCATACGCTCGAGCAGCGCGTCAGGGTCCTTACCAGCGACTTTGACGCTCTGGGCGTGCGCTGCCAAGGTACCGTCGTAATCTTCAGGCTTTGTCTTGCTTTGATTTCGAGATTCTTGCCACGTCGCGGACTTACTCTTTTCTGTTTGTTGCACAGATCTGAAAAAGACTGCCGAGGAGCTCCGCGAGACGAATCAGACTCTCGTGGAGCAACTCCAGGGTGAGACCATGGTGGCGGAGCGGGCGCGCGGCACCCTCAACAGGCTCTGCTCCACGTGGGGTGCCGACCCGGTGGCCACGACAGAGGGCGCGGTGGCTCGAGGTGACGCCCTGGTCGATGCCCTGTGCTTCCTTGACGTGGCCGCGCGGGACCACATCAAGAGCGCTCTCCACCACGGCGTAAAGCAGGCGCTCGCGGCCGTCCGCTCCGGCTTCCGCTACCCGGTCAACATCGTCGCCAAGGGCTTCGTCGAGATCGAGGGGAAGGACGAAGAGTGGAACGATCGCCGCGTTGACAAGATCCTGGAGAAGGTGGAGAGGCCGGGGGCGGCGCTCGCAAAGCTCTTCGAGGAGGACGTGCTTCCTCCCGTTGCAGTCAGTGGTGTAGATGGCTCCCCTCCTCCTGGCCCGGACGTCGAGGCTGAGCCCGCAGCGGAAGATCTTGAGGAGGAGTTCCAGACTGATGAAGAATGAGGCCTGCGTGCCAAATTTGGGCGTCGAGGCCTTTGTAAAAATTCATGTCATGACTTATGGCCCGTTGAGGCCAACATATGCGTATGACTTATTTGTTTAAAGAAGCTGTTTTCTTTTCAAATTTATTCGATCATTTCTCTTTGTCGCTAGCTCTTGTTTCTACCGGCTTGGTCTATGTTCTTTCGATACGCGTCACGAGTTCCTCGAGGGGAGGCGTAGGTAGGGTACCGTAGCCCGGGGGCGTGGGTGGCCGTCTACGTCGACGCCCCCACCTCTTGGAGGCTCGAGGTATCTATGGACTTAGACGTTGCTAGTACGCTCGAGATACAAATCGAGATAAGGGTCGAATTTTTGAAAAGAAAAGCGTGTTTTTTCCAGAGTCTGGGTTGGGTCCCCCCTATCAGCCCCCGAGGGAGGCTCGACCCTGAGCAAGGCAGGGTCGAGGCTACCTTAAGTTGCTAAGTAAAATGAAAGACAGTGCACGAGTTTGTTCATTCATATTTGACGTGTTTGTACAAAGCAATAAAATGTGCAAGGCCTCGAGGCCCTTAAGGGTAGAAGCGACGTAGCTGAGATATGTTCCACGCATTCGCTAGGATCCTGCCTTGACCGTCGTAGAGCTTTTATGTTCCTGGCTTGGGCACCTCAGCTATGGTGTATGGGCCCTCCCATGGAGGGGTGAGCTTGTGGCGCCCTCGATTATCTTGCAGCCGTCGAAGCACGAGGTCCCCCACCGCCAGGTCCCTTTTGCGCACGTGCTTGTCGTGGTAGCGTCGAAGTGTTTGCTGGTAGCGCGCGGAGTTGATGAGCGCCACGTCTCGAGCCTCCTCGAGCTGGTTCCTTGGCGTTGGCGAGCCTCTCGTCGTTGGTTTGCTCGTTGTAGGCTCGAAGTCGAGGGGAGCCGTACTCGAGGTCCGTAGGCAAGACAGCCTCGGCGCCGTAGGTTAGGAAGAACGGAGTGAACCCGGTGGCTCGACTCGGCGTAGTCCTGAGGCCCCACAGCACCGAGGGGAGCTCTGCAGCCCATGTAACACCTCTGGTGTTTAGCATGTAATTAACTTGACATACCATCATTATCATCATTAAGCATCTTAATCATGATTTCATGTGTATGCATTTTGCTAAGTGTATCATTTTATGTGAATTACCTCTATTTCAAAAAAACCCTAATCAGCCCACTTCTCTCTACTAGGGCAAAATGGTAATTTCATCTCTGTGATTAGCTTTGTGTAATTCTTATTCCTTGGGTGTCTTGAAGTGTTGTTGTGTTGGCCAAAGTTCAAAAAATCAGAATTTGATTTCAAAACTCTTTGCAAAACCCTGATTTCCAAATCCTGGATTTTATCCCTCTTGTTGTGATTCAAAAATTATTCAAAATTTGGGATTGGTCCAAAAAGCAAAGTTGTAGATCTGTCAAAGAGAAACAACTTTGGTATTTACAAATTTTCAAGTTACAGTACAAAGTTTTGAGTTATTTCAAATTCTATCAAACTCCAGTTTTTGTCCCCTTTTCAGTTTTCAAAATGAGTTCAAAAACTAATGAGTTTCAGGAAAAGTGTATAATAGCAAAGTTGTAGGTTTTGATAAAAGGAACAACTTTCATGTTTACAGATTTTCAAGTTTCAGTTTGAAATCCAGAGTAATTTTGATTTGAATCAAGTTTGAAAAAGTGTCCCCTTTACTGTTTTCAAATTTGTTCAAAAACTATTTGGAATTTGAAAATGTTCATTTTGACAAAGTTGTAGATCTCCTTTTTCTGAACAACTTTGGTATTTTGAGTTTTTGGCTGCACAGTTCAATTTTTGAGAGTAATTTGCAAAATACAGAAAGTCAAACCCTACCCTAGCTACTGTTCTTCTTCTCCGGTAGGGGGGGGGGGGGGGGACCCGGCCGCGCGCCCTCGCCGGAGTTGGCGTTTGCCGCGTGTCCGAAGCTCTTTCGCCCGAACCAACTCCACGCCGATGCTCAGCGCATCATTGCGCACGCGAACCGTCCCCAGTTGACAATGCTACCGGCCCCTACCGCCCGCAGCACCTTGCCGCCGCGTGTTCGCCGCCGGCGAGCACAGCGCCCGGTCCCTGCAAGCCAAACCAGCTGACTTCTGGCCTCGCACTCGATTGCGCACGCTCCGTGTGATCTTATCCGCGCCAGAATACGCTCCGCCAGCCTCTTGCCGCGGCTATAAAAGGCCCGACGAGGTCGCCGGAGTAGAACTCATCTCCGCCACCGTCGCCAAAGCAAGCCAGTGCCTCCGCTTCCCTCCCAGCTAGCCCTAAAGCTCCGCCGTGGTCTCACGCAGCTTCACCGCCCCTCAATTTGGTCACTACCGTCCCCAATCGCCCGGTGTAACCCCGACTTCCCCAACGCCGGCGAAGCACCGTTGAGCTCGGGTCCGAGAAATTCTCTCTCCCCGGCCATGATCACCCCTCCCCGACCTCTGTTTCTTCTTCCTCGCATCATTGCGATTCTAACCATGCCTTGATGACCCCGTGTGGTGCTCAGGATCGCCGGAACGCCGTCGCGACGCTATTCTGCCCGCCGACGACCCCCGCTCCGTCGACCTCCTAGCTCCGACCACCCCCTCGCCTCGCCACCGCGCGTCATCGACTGCCGGTGAGCTCCTGAACCTCTCCATGCCCTTGGATTCGGCCGCGAGCCCCTGCCGTGGCCGGAACACCATCTCGCCGCCGTCGGGTGACCGCCGGCGGGAGGAAGACGAAGCACAGTGTCGTTTTTCAATTTTCTCATACATGTGAATAGTGTTCAGATTTCATATTTTTGTGTGATTTTCTGTGTTGATCCATAAATTCTGAAATTTTTGTGGTAGACTATTTATGCTCTGAAGTATTTTATAAAAATATGAAACCTGAGTTTTGTGCAAAAATTTGAAAATGAAAAATTCCCCTTTTAATTGAAAAATGAAGGCTTTGGTATTTTTAGAGAGTGTTCTGTAGCTCCAAAAATCTTGAGATAAATTTTGCAAGCTAGTTGTGCCATGATGAGTCTCTGGTAAAATTTTGAAGTCATTTGGAGCAAGTTGATTTTTGAGCTTTATTTTAATTAAGGAATAGTGCCTTTTGTTAATTAAATGTCTAGATTTAATTGAGCACCTTAATGACCTCCAAAAATTATGAAATTTGTTTTGCCATATACTTGTACCCTAATTAACTTGTGTGATTAATTTGGTAATTTTTGGAGCACCTTCATAAAATGACCTTTTTAAATAATTAAGAAAATAGAAAAGGTGAGTAGAGTTAGCGTTGATTGACCTGTGATGTGACTTTTGGGATTGCTTGATGTTCATAGACCCCTACCCTTTGGTCTATGATGTTTGTGATGCTATGTTGGTTGATGCTTAGGATAGTTATGATAAAGTCTAGTTTAATCAAATTTTGCTTAAGGAAGAAATGGTTACTTTTATGCTCAACCTAGATTTCGTTTATGCCTTGCCTTAGAGTAATCAAGTATCAGTGGTTTGTCTTGCACCTTAAGTCCATATCATCATTCTCATGAGCATTCATCATTGCATCCGTATAGTTGACGAAGAAGGCCCTGAAGTCGAGGTAGCCACCGAAGGATCTGTCCCCGAGGCAACCCCGAGCTCCGACACCTATACCTACCCCGAGTCTACTCTTTTTGCCGTCCAAGGCAAGCCCCGGTGCATTTAACCCTACCTTGCTTTTATAAATGTTTTCTTTAAATATTTTGAGTTAAATTATTGCATTAGGTTGATAGGAGTTGAGTGAAATCCTATCTGATGCATTATCTACCTTGACCAATGATACACCCGATACCTGCTTTTCAAAAACTAGTTGCGAAAATGCTTAGCAATGCTATATGATAGATTTGCAATAAAAATGCCAATTTCAAAGGTGTGATCACTTTAAGAATATTTATGGGAATTTCTGGTTTACTCCCACCATTGGCTAAGTATCTGATCCGTACCTAGTCAATGGGAAGGAGAGGTTGTCCTTGCGTACGGTGCCGTCATGTTGTAGTCCGGGACTCAACAGTTGACACCGACCGGGACAGGGTTGAAAAACTGACAGGACCTGTACTCTTGGGTTAGAGTCCCGAGGTGCTTGTCGCTGGCTGGAAAATTTAGGGACCACCTGTATGGGGGCCTGATTGACTAAGACTTGCAACTATTCACATACTACGGAAAGCTTCGGCTCCGAGGAATCCTTGATTGGACCGACAACCGCGCACTGGGAGTGGAGAGATGGCGGAAGTAGCATGTACCCACGTGGGTTAGAGGCCCGGATTGGAGTGGTGTACTGTACTTCCGGGTGGCGTAGGACCGGGCCCAATCTTGGAGGAATCGTGGTAGACGAGTTGGCATATGCAAGCTTGGGTGCTACATATGCAGTGTGGATAGGGATCCTCAGCTGAGTATTATTTATCCGGATTAACGCTGCTCCTCGGTTATGGAGACTTAGTCACTGACTGTCAACAGGGAGTGGTTCTCAACTAGGTCTGTTTTGGAAAGTAAAATGAATCAAGGATTATGATGGAACAAGGAATACCGAATCTTTCAAAATTAAAATAAGGTTTACCAAAAATGTTTTTCTGCAAAATACTTGAACTTGCTTAAGCCTTACCTTGACTACCCTAAGCCTGCATTCCTGAGTCTTCTCCCTTTCCTTTAGTCGGGTAAGTCTTGTTGAGTACCTTTGTACTCAGGGTTCTTTTACCCATGTTGCAGGTATGGCAGACTCCTCAGTATGCCTCGGACCCTGCTGTGTGACTGTTGTTCAGGAAGAGGCCGACGAGGCCGATGAGTGATTATTCACCCTCGGGCTGGGTGATGTATCTTTATCTTTTAGTTGTTGTCATCTGCTACCCTGCCAACTCTATTTGAACTATGGTCTGTAATAATTTCACTTTAAGTTTATGTTGAACACTGGTTTGTAAAACTATTGTTATTTAAGTCTTCCGCTATTTACTCCGATGTTATTTGTCAAAAGGTTCAAGAGATTGTAACTGAATTGTGAGCTGATCCTGCGGACATCGGGCACTGATGTAGCCCAGTGGCGAACCCGGTCTTAATCTCTTGGCTGTACGGATCGACTGTCAGTGGTTGATAGTGATCAGTGGGCCATGGGATTAGGGTCGTTACGTCACAGAGTGGTATCAGAGCATCTCACTATGACGTCGCAATCTTTTTGCGAAAACTTCAAAATGTTTTTAACAAAAACTAAACTTGACTATTTTGAGTCCAAATTGCTTCTCTCATCTCATCTTGTCTTTGGCAACTAGTAGCGAGACAACTTGTATAAGCCCTATGTACCTTACCTTAGTAGTTGCATTGCCTTGTTCCGTAGGAACGGATCATGCATCATGTCATTATCACTTAAGTTAACTTCCTCTCTAAGTCGGTTGAGTTAGTATGCCTTTACCTTTTTCTTGCTAGCCTTTCTCACCTATAATCTCTTGTCCAGATATGGTCATCCTCAAGCGGACTGCTCGCAAGTCGACTGGACCGCATGGTGTGCCGCGTCACCAGCTGGCGCCACGCACCGGAGAAGAGACTGGAGAATCCTCCAACGGACGTCGCTCGTCCCGCCGCAACCGCAAGCAGCTGAAGGAGGAAATCAAGAACCTGAAGGCGGAAATGGAGAACATGGAGCATGACTTCTATCTTTCTCGCATGGAGTTTTATGAGGCACGAGCTTCCCTGGAGCAGGCCAATCGGAACACAGTTCGCGCTATCGAGCAGCGCAACGATGCTTGGACCCGCGAAGATGTCACCAGAGCCCAACTCCATGGACTGCAGCAATACACCGCCCAGATCGAGCAGTACAATGATATGCTTCATGAGGAAGTGCATCAGCTGCATGATCAACTCCATCCCTTGGTACCCCCGGTTATGGAAGACCCCGAAGACGGAGTCGTGGAGGAACCTGAAGTGGAACACGAGCCCGATCAGAATGAGGAAGTGGAACCTGCTGAAGATGTCCACGTTGAAGATGAAGATGAGGAGGAAGAGCCTGAGCTTATCATCGAGGATGATGATGATGACGAAGAGATGATCATCATCGATGACGACTAGATTCGTTGTATCCATGCCATCTGCTCACCTAAAGCCTTAAGTCTAGGTTTGGGGCGTTAGTTGGTCTTCAGTCTAGTCAAGTCTGTATCTTGTCTTGTACCTTTCCTTTGTCAGTTAGTGGCTATCTATCGAACCTCTGTATCAGTTATCTACCCTTACATCAATAAATCTTATCAGTCAGTTTCGTTCAAAATCAATCTTTGGATGCTAAGTTCCCAAATTCTTAACAGATGCCTGTGAACACCCGCACTGGAGCCGGAAGTTCCGGAGGTGCCAACCTTCCAAACTCCTTCTCCAACTTCCTATGCCTCAAAAACCAGCAACCACCCAGTTGAATACCGCCTGTGTTTCGGAAGTCAGGGGTATTCCCGTGGTCAGTGAGTTCCCTGATGTCTTTCCAGAAGATCTACCCGGTCTGCCTCCTGACCGTGATGTTGAGTTTGCCATAGAGCTAAAGCCCGGGACTGCTCCTATATCCCGCAGAGCTTATCGAATGCCTCCCAGAGAGTTGGCAGAGCTGAAGATCCAATTGCAAGAGCTATTGGACAAGGGTCTCATTCGCCCAAGTTCATCTCCTTGGGGCTGTCCTGCTATTTTTGTGAAGAAGAAGGACAAAAGTCTTCGTCTGTGCGTTGACTATCGCCCACTCAACGAGGTCACCATCAAAAATAAATATCCCTTGCCCCGTATTGACCTCCTTTTTGACCAGTTATCTGGAGCCAGAGTGTTCTCCAAAATTGATCTCAGATCTGGCTACCACCAGATAAAAATCCGTCCAGAAGACATTCCTAAAACAGCTTTCACCACCAGATACGGCCTCTATGAGTATTTGGTCATGTCCTTTGGCTTGACCAATGCCCCCGCTCATTTCATGTATCTCATGAACTCTGTGTTCATGCCAGAGCTCGATAAATTTGTAGTCGTGTTCATTGACGACATCCTTGTCTATTCAAGAACTCCTGAAGATCACGCCAAGCATCTTCGAATCGTTCTCTCTCGTCTCAGAGATCACCAGCTGTATGCCAAGTTCAGTAAATGTGAATTCTGGCTAGATCGAATTCAATTCCTTGGTCATGTCCTGTCCGCTGAAGGTGTGTCAGTTGACCCTGAAAAAGTGGCAGATATCTTGGATTGGAAGCCACCTACCACTGTCCGCGAAGTTCGCAGCTTCATGGGAATGGCTGGATACTATCGTCGTTTCATCCCAGATTTCTCCAGAGTCGCCAAGCCTATCACAGAGTTGTTGAAGAATTCCGTGGATTTCGTTTGGTCACCAGCCTGTGAGCAAGCCTTTCAAGCCTTGAAGAAACTGCTAACTACCTCACCAGTCCTAGCTCAACCAGATATCGAGAAACCCTTTGATGTATACTGTGATGCATCTGGTACTGGTTTGGGCTGTGTTTTGATGCAAGAAGGACGAGTAATTGCTTATGCCTCACGACAGCTTAAGCGACATGAGGAAAACTACCCAACCCATGATCTTGAGCTAGCAGCAGTCGTGCATGCCTTGAAGATTTGGCGTCACTATCTGTTAGGCAGTACCTGCAATATGTATACGGATCACAAGAGCCTAAAGTATATCTTCACTCAAGAAGAATTGAATATGAGGCAGAGAAGATGGCTTGAGTTGATTAAAGATTATGATCTCAAAATACATTACCATCCTGGTAAGGCAAATGTAGTTGCCGATGCCCTCAGTCGCAAGTCACACTGCAACTGTCTGACGACGAAGCCCTATGATCTTTCCTTGTGCCATGAACTTGAAAGGATGGGTATCGAAATGATCCCGCAAGGAAGCCTGAACAATGTCAGCATAGAAACATCCATCAAGGATCAAGTCACTGCTGCTCAAAAGGATAACCCTGGAATCAAGCACATCATCAAAAAGGTCCAGACCGGAAAGACTGATTGTTTCAGGATCGATGATGTAGGAGTTGTTTGGTTCAAGAACCGCCTAGTAGTTCCCAAGGTGCCTGAATTGAGACAGTTAATCCTTGATGAAGCACACTTGACCAGATTCTCTATTCACCCCGGCAGCAACAAGATGTACCAAGACTTAAAGCAGAGATTCTGGTGGACTAAAATGAAGGTTGAGATTGCCCGGTATGTCGCTCAGTGTGATACCTGCCAAAGAGTCAAGGCAGTACACATGAAGCCTGGAGGAGAATTGCAACCTTTGTCAGTACCCGCTTGGAAATGGGACGACATTAGTATGGATTTTGTCAATGGACTACCCAAGACCCAGAAAGGTTTTGATTCCATTTGGGTAATCGTGGACCGACTCACTAAGCAAGCTCACTTTTTGCTAGTCAAGACCAGTTACACTGTCCCCATGTATGCCACCTTGTACAAGAACAACATAGTGAAGCTTCATGGCATACCCAAGAGCATTGTCTCTGACCGTGGTACCCAGTTTGTCGCTAAGTTTTGGAAAGCGTTCCATACCTCACTTGGAACCAAGCTCTTGCATAGTACAGCTTATCATCCTCAAACTGATGGACAAACAGAGCGAGTCAACCAAGTGCTGGAAGACATGTTGAGAGCCTGTGTTCTTACCTTCGCAGATACTTGGGATGACTGTTTGCCTTTGGCAGAGTTCTCTTATAATAACAGTTACCAAGAGAGCATCAAAATGGCACCCTTTGAAGCACTGTACGGTCGTCGTTGTCGTACACCTCTCAGTTGGTCTGAGCCTGGAGAAAGAGAATTCTTTGGAGTTGACCTGGTCAAGGATATGGAAGAGAAGGTCAAGCAGATACAAGAGAATATGAAGATTGCCCAATCTCGACAGAAGAGCTACGCAGACAAGAGACGTCGACCTCTGAAGTTTCAAGTTGGAGATTATGTATATCTCAAGGTCTCGCCAACCAAAGGAGTCACTCGTTTTGGAGTCAAAGGAAAGTTAGCACCCCGCTACATTGGTCCGTTTGAGATTTTGGAATGTTGTGGCAAGGTAGCTTACAAGCTGAAGTTGCCCGATCATCTCTCCGCTGTCCACAATGTTTTCCATGTCTCCCAACTCAAGAAGTGTCTCAGAGTACCAGAACATGTCGTGGAAGTTGAAGGTGTCGAGCTAGAGCCTGATCTGTCCTACTCAGAATATCCAGTTCGCGTGTTGGACCACAAGGATCGCGTTACTCGAAGAACTACCACGAGATGGTACAAAATACAGTGGAACCAGCACTCTGAAGAAGAAGCCACCTGGGAATCCGAAGACTTCTTAGCAAAGAACTACCCCGACTTTCTCGAATCTCTGTCAATGTAAGGTTTTGCCTTTATCCCCTCTTTGTCCTTCCTTAAGACGCAGAATCTCGGGGCGAGATTTCTTTTAGGGGGGGAGGCTGTAACACCTCTGGTGTTTAGCATGTAATTAACTTGACATACCATCATTATCATCATTAAGCATCTTAATCATGATTTCATGTGTATGCATTTTGCTAAGTGTATCATTTTATGTGAATTACCTCTATTTCAAAAAAACCCTAATCAGCCCACTTCTCTCTACTAGGGCAAAATGGTAATTTCATCTCTGTGATTAGCTTTGTGTAATTCTTATTCCTTGGGTGTCTTGAAGTGTTGTTGTGTTGGCCAAAGTTCAAAAAATCAGAATTTGATTTCAAAACTCTTTGCAAAACCCTGATTTCCAAATCCTGGATTTTATCCCTCTTGTTGTGATTCAAAAATTATTCAAAATTTGGGATTGGTCCAAAAAGCAAAGTTGTAGATCTGTCAAAGAGAAACAACTTTGGTATTTACAAATTTTCAAGTTACAGTACAAAGTTTTGAGTTATTTCAAATTCTATCAAACTCCAGTTTTTGTCCCCTTTTCAGTTTTCAAAATGAGTTCAAAAACTAATGAGTTTCAGGAAAAGTGTATAATAGCAAAGTTGTAGGTTTTGATAAAAGGAACAACTTTCATGTTTACAGATTTTCAAGTTTCAGTTTGAAATCCAGAGTAATTTTGATTTGAATCAAGTTTGAAAAAGTGTCCCCTTTACTGTTTTCAAATTTGTTCAAAAACTATTTGGAATTTGAAAATGTTCATTTTGACAAAGTTGTAGATCTCCTTTTTCTGAACAACTTTGGTATTTTGAGTTTTTGGCTGCACAGTTCAATTTTTGAGAGTAATTTGCAAAATACAGAAAGTCAAACCCTACCCTAGCTACTGTTCTTCTTCTCCGGTAGGAGGGGGGGGACCCGGCCGCGCGCCCTCGCCGGAGTTGGCGTTTGCCGCGTGTCCGAAGCTCTTTCGCCCGAACCAACTCCACGCCGATGCTCAGCGCATCATTGCGCACGCGAACCGTCCCCAGTTGACAATGCTACCGGCCCCTACCGCCCGCAGCACCTTGCCGCCGCGTGTTCGCCGCCGGCGAGCACAGCGCCCGGTCCCTGCAAGCCAAACCAGCTGACTTCTGGCCTCGCACTCGATTGCGCACGCTCCGTGTGATCTTATCCGCGCCAGAATACGCTCCGCCAGCCTCTTGCCGCGGCTATAAAAGGCCCGACGAGGTCGCCGGAGTAGAACTCATCTCCGCCACCGTCGCCAAAGCAAGCCAGTGCCTCCGCTTCCCTCCCAGCTAGCCCTAAAGCTCCGCCGTGGTCTCACGCAGCTTCACCGCCCCTCAATTTGGTCACTACCGTCCCCAATCGCCCGGTGTAACCCCGACTTCCCCAACGCCGGCGAAGCACCGTTGAGCTCGGGTCCGAGAAATTCTCTCTCCCCGGCCATGATCACCCCTCCCCGACCTCTGTTTCTTCTTCCTCGCATCATTGCGATTCTAACCATGCCTTGATGACCCCGTGTGGTGCTCAGGATCGCCGGAACGCCGTCGCGACGCTATTCTGCCCGCCGACGACCCCCGCTCCGTCGACCTCCTAGCTCCGACCACCCCCTCGCCTCGCCACCGCGCGTCATCGACTGCCGGTGAGCTCCTGAACCTCTCCATGCCCTTGGATTCGGCCGCGAGCCCCTGCCGTGGCCGGAACACCATCTCGCCGCCGTCGGGTGACCGCCGGCGGGAGGAAGACGAAGCACAGTGTCGTTTTTCAATTTTCTCATACATGTGAATAGTGTTCAGATTTCATATTTTTGTGTGATTTTCTGTGTTGATCTATAAATTCTGAAATTTTTGTGGTAGACTATTTATGCTCTGAAGTATTTTATAAAAATATGAAACCTGAGTTTTGTGCAAAAATTTGAAAATGAAAAATTCCCCTTTTAATTGAAAAATGAAGGCTTTGGTATTTTTAGAGAGTGTTCTGTAGCTCCAAAAATCTTGAGATAAATTTTGCAAGCTAGTTGTGCCATGATGAGTCTCTGGTAAAATTTTGAAGTCATTTGGAGCAAGTTGATTTTTGAGCTTTATTTTAATTAAGGAATAGTGCCTTTTGTTAATTAAATGTCTAGATTTAATTGAGCACCTTAATGACCTCCAAAAATTATGAAATTTGTTTTGCCATATACTTGTACCCTAATTAACTTGTGTGATTAATTTGGTAATTTTTGGAGCACCTTCATAAAATGACCTTTTTAAATAATTAAGAAAATAGAAAAGGTGAGTAGAGTTAGCGTTGATTGACCTGTGATGTGACTTTTGGGATTGCTTGATGTTCATAGACCCCTACCCTTTGGTCTATGATGTTTGTGATGCTATGTTGGTTGATGCTTAGGATAGTTATGATAAAGTCTAGTTTAATCAAATTTTGCTTAAGGAAGAAATGGTTACTTTTATGCTCAACCTAGATTTCGTTTATGCCTTGCCTTAGAGTAATCAAGTATCAGTGGTTTGTCTTGCACCTTAAGTCCATATCATCATTCTCATGAGCATTCATCATTGCATCCGTATAGTTGACGAAGAAGGCCCTGAAGTCGAGGTAGCCACCGAAGGATCTGTCCCCGAGGCAACCCCGAGCTCCGACACCTATACCTACCCCGAGTCTACTCTTTTTGCCGTCCAAGGCAAGCCCCGGTGCATTTAACCCTACCTTGCTTTTATAAATGTTTTCTTTAAATATTTTGAGTTAAATTATTGCATTAGGTTGATAGGAGTTGAGTGAAATCCTATCTGATGCATTATCTACCTTGACCAATGATACACCCGATACCTGCTTTTCAAAAACTAGTTGCGAAAATGCTTAGCAATGCTATATGATAGATTTGCAATAAAAATGCCAATTTCAAAGGTGTGATCACTTTAAGAATATTTATGGGAATTTCTGGTTTACTCCCACCATTGGCTAAGTATCTGATCCGTACCTAGTCAATGGGAAGGAGAGGTTGTCCTTGCGTACGGTGCCGTCATGTTGTAGTCCGGGACTCAACAGTTGACACCGACCGGGACAGGGTTGAAAAACTGACAGGACCTGTACTCTTGGGTTAGAGTCCCGAGGTGCTTGTCGCTGGCTGGAAAATTTAGGGACCACCTGTATGGGGGCCTGATTGACTAAGACTTGCAACTATTCACATACTACGGAAAGCTTCGGCTCCGAGGAATCCTTGATTGGACCGACAACCGCGCACTGGGAGTGGAGAGATGGCGGAAGTAGCATGTACCCACGTGGGTTAGAGGCCCGGATTGGAGTGGTGTACTGTACTTCCGGGTGGCGTAGGACCGGGCCCAATCTTGGAGGAATCGTGGTAGACGAGTTGGCATATGCAAGCTTGGGTGCTACATATGCAGTGTGGATAGGGATCCTCAGCTGAGTATTATTTATCCGGATTAACGCTGCTCCTCGGTTATGGAGACTTAGTCACTGACTGTCAACAGGGAGTGGTTCTCAACTAGGTCTGTTTTGGAAAGTAAAATGAATCAAGGATTATGATGGAACAAGGAATACCGAATCTTTCAAAATTAAAATAAGGTTTACCAAAAATGTTTTTCTGCAAAATACTTGAACTTGCTTAAGCCTTACCTTGACTACCCTAAGCCTGCATTCCTGAGTCTTCTCCCTTTCCTTTAGTCGGGTAAGTCTTGTTGAGTACCTTTGTACTCAGGGTTCTTTTACCCATGTTGCAGGTATGGCAGACTCCTCAGTATGCCTCGGACCCTGCTGTGTGACTGTTGTTCAGGAAGAGGCCGACGAGGCCGATGAGTGATTATTCACCCTCGGGCTGGGTGATGTATCTTTATCTTTTAGTTGTTGTCATCTGCTACCCTGCCAACTCTATTTGAACTATGGTCTGTAATAATTTCACTTTAAGTTTATGTTGAACACTGGTTTGTAAAACTATTGTTATTTAAGTCTTCCGCTATTTACTCCGATGTTATTTGTCAAAAGGTTCAAGAGATTGTAACTGAATTGTGAGCTGATCCTGCGGACATCGGGCACTGATGTAGCCCAGTGGCGAACCCGGTCTTAATCTCTTGGCTGTACGGATCGACTGTCAGTGGTTGATAGTGATCAGTGGGCCATGGGATTAGGGTCGTTACGTCACAGCCCACCTCTTTCCAAAATTCTTGAGGGTCTTGAACATCCTCGGCTTCAGCCCATGGAGTATCATGCCGTTGGCGCGCTCGACCTGCCCGTTTCATTGAGGGTATGCGACCGAGGCCCAGTTCACGCGGATGTTGTTGTCGTCGCAGAAGTTGGTGAACTTTTTGCCCGTGAATTGTGTGCCATTGTCGGTGATGATGACGTTAGGCACCCCAAACCGGTACATGATGTCGGAGATGAACTCGACGGCCTTCTCGGAGGGTTGCCTATAGGCTTAGCCTCGATCCACTTGGTGAATTTATCGACGGCCATGAGCACATGCGTGTACTTTCCATTTGTCATCTTGAGGGGCCCCACGAGGTCAAGCCCCCAGATGGCAAACGGCCAAGTGATGGGGATCATCTGCAGGGCGTGCGCGGGCTGGTGCGTTTGCTTGGCGTAGAACTGACACCCTTGGCAGGCTCGAACCAGGCGCTTGGCGTCTCCAATGGCGGTTGGCCAGTAGAAGCCTTGGCGGAAGGCGTTCCCCACCAAGGTCCTTGGCGCTGCGTGATGGCCACAAGCCCCCGAGTGCATGTTGTCGAGGAGCCTGCGTCCTTCCTCAAGGGGGATGCAGCGCTGAAGGATTCCTGATGGGCTTCGACGGTACAGCTCTCGTTCGTCGTCGTAGATGGCGTAGGTCTTGGCCCTTCGAGCGATGCGTCGGGCCTCCGTCTTGTCTTCTGGTAGCACGCCTTGCGTCAGGTAGTCGAGGAAGGGCGTCCGCCAGTCGAGGGGTCGTGGTGAAGAAGAGGCGGGTGCGTCGATCTGTATCGCCTCAGCGGATGTCGAGGGGTCGTTCTCGAGGGGTGGAGTTGAAGGTCAAGCCCTCGTGTCCGGCTCGAGGGGTGGCGTTGAGGGGCCAGCCCCCGCGTTGATTTTGACGGATGGCTCGAAAATGTCCCTCGAGAAGACATCTGGTGGGACGGTGCCGCGCGTGGATGCTAACTTAGCCAGCTCGTCTGCGGCCTCGTTGTACTTTCGAGCGATGTGGTTGAGCTCGAGGCCGTAGAACTTGTCTTCTAGCTTGCGCACTTCTCCGCAGTATGCTTTCATCTTGGGATCGATGCAACTCGAGGCCTTCATGACCCGGTTGATGACG
Organism: Coix lacryma-jobi var. lacryma-jobi; assembly: GCA_009763385.1. Taxonomy (NCBI): domain Eukaryota; kingdom Viridiplantae; phylum Streptophyta; class Magnoliopsida; order Poales; family Poaceae; genus Coix; species Coix lacryma-jobi. Next base: position 7,782,482 of record CM019824.1, read on the forward strand.
AGCTGCGAGTCCCCTCGAACATCGAGGCGTCGGACCCCAAGCTCGAGGGCGATGCGCAGCCCGTTGATGAGGGCCTCATACTCAGCGACGTTGTTGGAGGCGGGGAAGTGCAAGCGCAACAGGTAGCGCATGTGGACTCCGAGGGGTGAGATGAAGAGCAGGCCTACGCCTGCCCCTATCTTCATGAGGGACCTGTCGAAGTACATAGTCTAGAGCTCGGCTTGGATTTGTGCCAGCGGGAGCTGGGTGCCGGTCCACTCAGCAACGAAGTCCGCCAACGCTTGCGACTTGATGGCTTTTCGTGGAGCGTAGGTGATGGCCTCCCCCAGCAGCTCGGCAGACCACTTGGCGATGTGCCCCGTGCCCTCCTGGTTGTTGATGATCTCTCCGAGGGGGAAGGACGATACCTCCGTCACGGGATGAGCGAGGAAATAATGCTGGAGCTTGCGCCTCGTGATGACGATGCCGTAGAGCAGCTTTTGGATGTGTGGGTACCGGACCTTGGCCTCGGAGAGCACCTCACTGATGAAGTACACCGGCCGTTGGATTGGTAGCGCGTGACCCTCCTCGTGTCTCTCGACGACTATGACCGCGCTGACCACCTTGGTGGTTGCGGCCACGTAGAGGAGGAGAGGCTCGGGGGGATCGTCACCCTGGGCTGGTCGTGGTGGTACGAGAATTGGAGCGGAAGTCAGCAACCCCTTCAACTTGGTTAGGGCCTCCTCGACTTCGACGGTCCACGCAAAGCATTCCGTTTTCTTCAGCAGGCGGTAGAGGGGTAGCGCCTTTTCCCCTAGCCTCGAGATGAACCTGCTGAGAGCGGCTAGACAGCCTATCACTTTCTGTACGCCCTTGAGGTCTCGAATTGGGCCCATCCTCGTGGCTGCTGAGATCTTTTCGGGGTTGGCCTCGATCCCCCGTTGTGAGACAATGTAACCAAGTAGCATGCCTCGAGGCACACCAAAGACACATTTCTCGAGGTTGAGTTTCACATTCTTGGCCCGGAGGCACTCGAACGTGGTCTCGAGATCGCTGATGAGGTCCCCGACTTTCTTGGTCTTAACCACGATGTCATCGACGTAGGCCTCGACGGTTTTGCCTATGTGTTCGCCAAAGACATCCTGCATACAACGCTGATATGTTGCCCCGGCGTTTCGAAGGCCGAAGGGCATTGTAACATAGCAATATATACCAAAAGGCGTAATAAAAGAGGTAGCGAGCTCGTCGGATTCTTTTGTCTTAATCTGGTGGTAGCCGGAATACGCATCGAGAAATGAAAGTACTTCACACCCCGCAGTGGAATCGACAATCTGATCAATTCTAGGTAAAGGAAATGGAACTTTTGGACATGCTTTATTCAAACCAGTGTAGTCTACACACATCCGCATCTTTCCATTCTTTTTCCTAACTAGTACAGGGTTAGCTAGCCACTCCGGGTGAAATACCTCCTTGATGAATCCAGCCGCCAAAAGTTTATGCACCACCTCGCCGATGATCCTACGCTTCTCCTCGTCGAAGCGGCGCAGGCGTTGCTTCACCGGTCCGGACCCGGCCTGGATCTCCAAGGCGTGCTCGGCGACTCCCCTCGGTATGCCTGGCATGTCCGAGGGGCTCCACGCAAACATGTCGATGTTCGCGCGGAGAAAGTTGACGAGCACTGCTTCCTATTTAGGCTCGAGGCTGGCACTGATGGCCAGCGTCTTGCCGTCGGACGAGGTCGGGTCGACGGGTATCTGCTTGGTGTGCTCTGCCGGCTCGAAGGTGCCGGCGTGGCGCTTTGCTTCAGGGGCCTCGGTGGCCAGGGTAGCCAGGGCCTCGAGCGAGTCGACTTGGACGTTGGCCTCCCCACGCTCGACGCACTCCACGTCGCAGTGGTACGCGTGTTCGTAGTAGGTGTCGACGGTGATGACCCCTTTTGGCCCCGGCATCTTGAGCTTCAAGTATGTGTAGTTGGGGACTGCCATGAACTTGGCGTAGCCAGGCCTGCCGACGATGGCGTGGTAGGTCCCTTGGAACCCAACCACCTCGAAGGTGAGCGTCTCCCGGCGGAAGTTGGCTGGTGTGCCAAAGCAAACAGGTAGGTCAATGCGCCCGAGGGGATGGGCCTTCTTCCCTGGTACGACTCCGTGGAACACCCCGACGCTGGGTCGGAGCTGGTCCCTCAAAATCCCCAGGAGGTCGAGGGTCTCGAGGTATATGATGTTGAGGCTCGAGCCCCCATCCATCAACACCTTGGAGAACCGTACGTCGACGATGGCGGGGTCGACGACGAGGGGGTACACACCCGGATTTATGACATGGTCCGGATGGACATCACGGTCGAACGTGATCGGCGCATCAGACCAGTCAAGATACCGGGGGCGTCGTGGCAGAGTGCAAAGACCTCCCGGCGCTCCTTCTTTCTCTCTCGAGCTGAGAGCCCGACGGTTGGGCCCCCGTAGATCATGAAGCAGTCGCACACCGGGGGGGAAGTTGCCATTCGCGTCTCCGTCGTCGTGTCGATTGTTGTCCTTGCCCTTAGGCGCGTCTTCCTTCTTGTCGCCAAGCTTGGAGTAGAAGCCCTTCATCATTCGGCAGTCCTTCAACTTGTGATTCGTGGGACCCTTGTGATAAGGTGTCGATGTTTCGACCCCGGGGGTATGACACCAACTAGTAATATGATCGCGTGCTCTCTTCCTGGATGGTGATGCAAGATGACATAAGGGTTTATCCTGGTTCGGGCAAAGAAGGCCCTACGTCCAGCGGGGGGAGGAGGTTCTTGTATTACTTGCACCTAAGTGCTTGTACAGGGGCAATACAAGCTCAATGAGCGTAGACCTGAGTCTGGACGCGTGTGTGTACCCGTCTAGACCTGTGTAGACCTATCTCCTCCTCTGCGCGAAGGGCCCTGGTGTCCTCTTTTATAGACCAAGAGGAGGCCAGGGTTACACAGGAGTGGCATGTACAACGCCCAATACGGCGAAGGGTAGGAAGTCTGTCTTGTCGGGGTCACTGGAGCCAACGTGGGTGTTGCTGTTGAGGCATCCTTGAAGCGTGGCCTCCATTCCGGGCGTGGACGTGGAGGCATGGCGACGTGGAGGCCGTGCAGCGCCCATTCTGGCACGTACAGGACGTGTCAGGGTCCCTCCGGGTCTTGGGGCACCTGTTCTCCAATATCATGAAAGAAGTCAGGGCTCAAGGGCGCAGGGCCGACCTCGAGGCAGCCCCTTCGGGGGGGGGGCTCGAGCCCCCGCAGGTATGGGCAAGTCCCGGAAAACCCAGCTGTGCAGCGGGAATCCAGGTCTCGAGATGTGGCTCGAGCGCGCTACAGTGCGGGACATGGCGTAACAGCGCTGTACTTGTGCCCTTTTGCCCATGCTTGCGGTGAAAAAGGAGGCTTGACTCTGGCTCCGGCTCACTGTGGCACGCGTTGTGTACCAGTGGATGTGACCGGAGTAGGTGGACGCATTAATTGCGCAGTATGGGGTTGGTATCCAATGTCTGGCGCTGCCCGAGGGGGGTACGACGCGTCTCGAGGGATAGGTTACCGCGTTAGAGAGGCTCGAGGTCCCCACGTTGGGTCTCGAGGAACGGTGCAGGGCTATAGCGGGCTCGAGGCCTATGTGCCAGGGCTCGAGAGGTAATCTACCATGAGGCGGTTGGTAAGGCTTTGGCGGGCCCGGGCTTCTCGGCGGCGGGCCAACGTTGTAGGCCTCGAGGGGTTGGACTAGTTAGGTCTCTTATTAATTGGTGCTCTAGGTTTAATTTATTTGTTTTGCGTTGATTGGGGGTACCCCTTTTGTGGTCCCCCGACAGTAGCCCCCGAGATCACGGGGGAGTGGTTAGGACTCCCTCGTGGGCTTTTTTATGAGTGTGAGTGTTAATTACGTTATTTAGGTTCGGGAGTGTCGAGCCCCCGAGTTCTTCGACCCTCTTTCATCGAGGGGTGCCAGGCTGAACCGACCGGCCGACCCTTCGAGTTGTCCGGCACGCCGCTTGCCCTGGCTTATCATCCCGCGAGTCCATTCGATTGGATGCGAGGGGGGATGCCTCGTACTACCACGAGCGGGCGAGTATCGAGGTTCCCGGTGAGCTGGTAACGGGGGAATCCAAGTGAGACCTCGTGCCCCGTTCGATAGGGTCGACTGAAGCCCGAAGGCGATCTCATAAAGCATGGGCGCTCGGTCTGCAGGAGTGTCGGGTCCATTCGATAGGACCTGGTGGCTCGATGCCTCCCTCCGAGGGGATCTCACTGCATGTTGTGCGCCCTGCCTTGGATACACGTGAGGAGCCTCGAGGGCTTGGCCCTCGAGCGATGCTGCGGGGGGCGCCCCTTGGTGTCCCTGACTTGGGTGCTCGAAGCCGGCTGTCGAACCCTCTTCGAGGCCAGCCTTCGCTGCCTCGAGACTTGGAAGGGCCGGGGCCCGTTTTTACCTTCTTGAAGAAGCCTCCGTTCTTTGGAATCCTTCTGCCCGTTGGGCGCGCCTTTTTAGGCGGAAACCGTCAGGGGGTGGAGATCATGGCGCCAGGGCGACGGATAGGAAGTCAGAGCGGCGGTCGTGGTGGGCCCCGGTAGTGGAGCGAATGGGGAATTGCCGCGTGTACCTGTCAACCGGCTCGAGACGTGGTTAGGTGGGCGCATTAAATGTATGCGGTTACCTTTCCTCTGTCGTGGGAGATCCCGCCCGTTGGGGTTTTCTCTTATAAATATCGAGTGAGGGGTGAGGGACCCTTTACTTTGCCTTTGCCTTCACAGCCGCCGCAGCTCCCACACGCCTTCTCCCCAAGCTAGCCATTGGGAACCTTCTCGGCCGCCCGTCCGCCGCCCAGATCCACGCCGTCGTCGCCATGGCCGCCCAGCCCCAGGTGATGCCGCCCGAAGACTGGCGCCCGACGAAGACGACGCAGCGTGAGCTGGAGTCGCTGGTGGACCAGGGGCTTCTCCGCCCCGACCCGCAGGAGGGGCCCGCGTGGTGGATTCTCCCGTCGGCGGACCACCAGGAGCCGCACCCGCCGGAGGGGTATGTGGTGAGCTTCACGCGCTACCACCGCATGGGGCTTGGCGTTCCGCCGAGCCGCTTTATGTGGGGGCTGGCTCACCACTTCGAGGTGGAATTGCAGCACTTCTGCCCCAACTCAATCTTGCACGCCGCCATCTACGCCGCGGTGTGCGAGGGGTACCTGAAGATCGAGCCGCATTGGGAGATGTTCGTCCACCTCTTCCGGGGCGAGCTCTTCCGTAAGGCCGTGAAGCCGAGCGGAAGGAGGCTCGCGCGCGCGGGCTCCCTCACCATCGCCGCGAGGACCGGCCCCTTGTCGGCCAACGTCCCCCGCCACTACCTTCGCTACAAGCTTTCCACCAACCAGGCGGGGTGGGACGACCACTGGTTCTACCTGCGGAACAAGGACGGGCTCCTTCCGCAGTACACCGGTAGGGTCATCGCCACGCGCCCTGAGAAGTGGAGCTGGGGCGTTGTGGCGGACAGGCAGCGCCACCTGATGCCGCTGATGAATACGATGTGGTCGCTGGTGGAGGAGAAGGGACTGACCGTCCAGGCGGTCATCTGGGCGTTCCATCAGCGGAGGGTCCTTCCTCTGGCGGATCGCCCCCTTCTCATGTACGAGATGGGGCCAAACGCCCCGCTCGAGGCGCTGAACGGGTCGAGGATGGCCGGGGAGAGGCTGCCCCGGAACGAGGGTGTTTCCCGGGTGTCGGTCACGGTCCACGGGCTGTTCCGCCCTGAGGAGACCAACCTGATCGCCATGGCACCCGACGCGGGGTGTCTCGGCCCGGTAAGTCTTCCTCGAGCTGGGCCGTTTCGAGGCTCCCCTCCTTTCTCTTTCTTCGAACCTTGTTTACTCTCCTTGTGGTTTTTCTCACCAAGTTTCCTTTTGCAGGGGGCATTCACATATCACGCGTCGAGGCCCCCGGTGAGGGAGGACGCTGCGGAAAGTTAGGTGAGGTGCCTCTCTGCTCAGAAAGATAAGGAGAGTAAGGACGCAAAGAAGAAGAAAGAGAAAGAGAGGAACTTGCGTCGGGTGGATCGGGATCAGAGGCTAGCGAAGGCTCGTCGTAACCGGCAGCCTGGAGAGGAGTCCCCCGAGCTCAGCTCCACGAGCTCCGAGGAGGAGGATAACGATGAGGAGGAGAGCGATGACAAAGGGATGGATGCGCGTCTGAGGCGCACGGGGGTCGTCGACATCAGGGCTGACCGCTCTTCTATGTAGGAGAATATCCTGGAGATCCCCCCGGCGAAGGGATCGCGCGGGACGCAGCAGCGGAAGGCCACGCCGGGCCCCGCCTCTTCGGAGGCTCAGGGCACGTCGAGCTCCGCGCCGGACGTGCCCCCTGATGCGAAGAGGCCTCGAACTCGGGGCGCCACCGCCGCGACGCAGAAGGAGGCTACGACCACGTCGACCCAGGCGAGGGGTCTCGAGAAGGGCCGGACCTCGGGAAGTGGTCAACACGCCGAGAGGGACTCCGGGCCCGACCATCGTAAGGCGTCGAGGACGACATCGAGCCCGCGGACGAGCGGGCAACACGAGGGGGCATCAAGCCCCCACCACCATGACCGTCGAGGGGGGAGCTCCCGGTCGTCTCGTGACGGGAGTCGCGAGCGATCCCGGAGCCCATCGCCACACCGTCGCCGGGAGAAAGAGGCAGACGCGGGGGGCGCGACCGTCGGCACGAGCGCCGGAGCAGGTCCCGGTGCCCGCGCAAGGAAAAGCGCCAAGAGGACCGCTCGAAGGAGACGCGGTCGTCCCCCCGGGACAAGAGACAGAAGGAGAGCTCCCCGCCAGGGTCGAGCCACAGGAAGCACAGGGAGCCTTCCCCCCATCCGAGCCACGCGGAGACAGCTCAGGGGCATGGCTCGGGCCATGAGGCGGGCTCGAAGCCTCTGAGCGGGTCCGGCAACTCGGGGAAGAAGTCCCGCCGTCGCTTCGGGTGAGTAACGTTCCTCAATTTCGTTGGTAGTGAGGCTTTACCTTTTTACCTTTGGTGATGCGTGCCGTTTCTGGTTTTTTCACGGAAAAGCGCTCCCGGCAGGAGGCGGACCCGCGGTGTCCAAGCGGGCCAAGACCTCGAGCTCTGCTGAGGACCAAGCACCTCGAGGTATGGCTCCTTTTTCTGCTGAAATGGCCGCTTGGCTGGTGAAGGCCCGAGCAGCCATGGCTCGGGGAAGTCAAATGGCCGCCGCGGATCTTGGTGAGGCCGACGCCGTCAACCATGGGGGTTGAGGTTTTTTCCTGATTCTGATTCTGACGGCGTTGTTCTCTTTTTCAGCAGAGACCGCGACTCCTAGGGCCAAGCCCGCTGCAGCATCGCCTCCTCCTCCTCCTCCTCCTCCGGTGGCGCCTACCGAGGGGGCCACTCCTCCCCCCATCACGACGACCATCTCGGGGGGCGTACCCGAGATAGGCGCGGCTCTGTCAGTGTTTGGGGCTGAGGAGACAGCGGCTCTCGAGGCCCCAGACGACGCGAGCCGGCCTGCTAGACAGGATCCCCTACCGACGAAGCCTCGCGCGCCCGCGGAGAAGGAGAGGGAGGGGGAGGCGTCGGTGGAGAAGATGCCGACGGGGGAGGAGCTCTTGGACGAGCTGGAGAAGATGCCGTCCCCGGTCAAGGGCTCAGCGCTGGAGGGGGCGCTCGAGGCACCGACCGGGGACGACAAGATGCCGGAAGACCCAGCGAGGGAGGAGAGGCTCGAGGGGCCGGCTGGGAACGAGGCGGAGGGGACGACCGGTCCCTCGGCCAGTGCGGAGGAGAGCTTGGAGACGAGCCACCCTTCGAGCGATCTGCTACCGCTCGAGCCCCCGCCTCCATGCGATGCCGTTATCCCCGCCGAGCGGTCGACTCAGCAGGGGGTTCTGCGGGAGGTGCGGTCGCTCTTCAAGGATGTGACCGAGCTCGTGGCGCGGGCGGAGAGGGCCTTCGTGGAGGAGGTGGACAAGTCCGCACGGGTGGCGGCTGCCCTCGTGAAGGCGGAGGGGGAGCTCCAGGAGCTCCAGGCTGAGCTGGGCCGGAACGCGCAGATGGCGGGCCGGCTTAGCGACGCTCAGGCGGAGACCCAGGCGGCTCGAGACGAGGCTGCCCAGGCTAAGAGGGAGACCACCACTGCTCTGTCCGCGGTGGAGGCAGCCAGGAAGGAGGCCGAGGAGACCAAGAGCGAGGCCACCACCGCCCTGGCTGCGGCGGAGGCAGCGAAAGGAGGCCCAGGAGGCCCTAACCGCCGCGCGCTCGAGGATCCAAGGCCTTGAGACCGACAAGGATCAGGCTCTTAACAGAACTAATGACCTGTCGCTTAAGCTCGAGGCCGCTCGGCAGGAGGTGATCAACAAGGATCTGGCCCTTGCGCAGACGGGCAAGCTGGTTGAGGCGCTTAGGGGCCAAAAGCTTGACGTGCTGTCCCAAAAGCATATACTCGAGCAGCGCGTCGGGGTCCTTACCAGCGACTTCGACGCTTTGGGCGTGCACTGCCAAGGTACTGTCGTAATCTTCGGGCTTTGTCTTGCTTTGATTTCGAGATTCTTGCCGCGCTGTGGACTTACTCTTTTATGTTTGTTGCACAGATCTGGAGAAGACCACCGAGGAGCTCCGCGAGACGAATCAGGCTCTCGTGGAGCAACTCCAGGGTGAGACCATGGTGGCGGAGTGGGCGCGCGGCACCCTCGACAGGCTCTGCTCCATGTGGGGTGCCGACCCGGTGGCCACGGCGCAGGGCGCGGTGGCTCGAGGCGACGCCCTGGTCTATGCCCTGTGCTTCTTCGACATGGCCGCGCGGGACCGTGTCAGGAGCGCTCTCCACCATGGCGTAAAGCAGGCGCTTGCGGCCGTCCGCTCCGGCTTTCGCTACCCGGTCAACGTCGTCGCCAAGGGCTTCGTCGAGATCGAGGGGAAGGACGAAGAGTGGAACGATCGTCGCGTCGACAAGATCCTGGAGAAGGTGGTGAAGCCGGGGGCGGCGCTCGCGAAGCTCTTCGAGGAGGACGTGTTGCCTCCCGATGCAGACAGTGGCGTAGATGGCCCCCCTCCTCCTGGCCCGGACGTCGAGGCTGAGCCCGCGGCAGAAGGTCTTGAAGAGGTGTTTCAAACTGATGAGCAATGAGGCCTGCATGCCAAATTTGGGCGTCGAGGCCCTTGTAAAAAATTTATGTGATGACTTATGGCCCGTCGAGGCCAATCATATGCGTATGACTTATTTGTTTTAAGAAGCTGTTTTCTTTTCAAATTTATTCGATCATTTCTCTCTGTCGCTAGCTCGAGTTTCTACCGGCTTGGTCTATGTTCTTTCGACACGCGTCACGAGTTCCTCGAGGGGAGGCGTAGGTAGGGTACCGTAGCCCGGGGGCGTGGGTGGCCGTCTACGTCGACGCCCCCCGCCTCTTGGAGGCTCGAGGTATCTACGGACTTAGACGTTGCTAGTACGCTCGAGATATGACTCGAGATAAGGATCGAATTTTTGAAAAGAAAAGCACATTTTTTCCGGAGTCTGGGGGGGAGGAGTCCCACCTGTCAGCCCCCGAGGGAGGCTCGACCCTGAGCAAAGCAGGGTCGAGGCTACCTTAAGTTGCGAAGTAAAATGAAAGACAATGCACGAGTTTGTTCATTCATTTTTGACGTGTTTGTACAAAGCACAAAATGTATGAGGCCTTGAGGCCCTTAAGGGTAGAAGCGACGTAGCTGAGATATGTTCCACGCATTCGCGAGGATCCTGCCTTGACCGTCGTAGAGCTTGTATGTTCCTGGCTTGAGCACCTCAGCTACGGTGTATGGGCCCTCCCATGGAGGGGTGAGCTTGTCGCGCCCTCGATTATCTTGCAGCCGTCGAAGCACGAGGTCCCCCACCGCCAGGTCCCTTTTGCGCACGTGTTGGTCATGGTAGCGTCGAAGTGTTTGCTGGTAGCGCGCGGAGTTGATGAGTGCCACGTCTCGAGTCTCTTCGAGCTGGTCCTTGGCGTTGGCGAGCCTTTCGTCGTTGGTTTGCTCGTTGTAGGCTCGAAGTCGAGGGGAGCCGTACTCGAGGTCCGTAGGCAAGACGGCCTCGGCGCCGTAGGTTAGGAAGAACAGAGTGAACCCGGTGGCTCGACTCGGCGTAGTCCTGAGGCCCCATAGCACCGAGGGCAGCTCTGCAGCCCTCCTCTTTCCAAAATTCTTGAGGGTTTTAAATAGTCTCGGCTTCAGCCCATGGAGTATCATGCCGTTGGCATGCTTAACCTGCCCGTTTCATTGAGGGTATGCGACCGAGGCCCAGTTCACGCGGATGTTGTTGTCGTCGCAGAAGTTGGTGAACTTTTTGCCCGTGAATTGTGTGCCATTGTCGGTGATGATGACGTTAGGCACCCCAAACCGGTACATGATGTCGGAGATGAACTCGACGGCCTTCTCGGAGGTGGGGTTGCCTATAGGCTTAGCCTCGATCCACTTGGTGAATTTGTCGACAGCCACGAGCACATGCATGTACTTCCCATTTGTCGTCTTGAGGGGACCCACGAGGTCGAGACCCCAGACGGCAAACGGCCAAGTGATGGGGATTATCTGCAGGGTGTGCGCGGGCTGGTGCATTTGCTTGGCGTAGAACTAACACCCTTGGCATGCTCGAACCAGGCGTTTGGCGTCTCCAATGGCGGTTGGCCAGTAGAAGCCTTGGCGGAAGGCGTTCCCCACCAAGGTCCTTGGCGCTGCGTGATGGCCGCAAGCCCCCGAGTGCATGTCGTCGAGGAGCCTGCGTCCTTCTTCGAGGGGGATGCAACACTGAAGGATTCCTGATGGGCTTCGACGATATAGCTCTTGTTCGTCGCCGTAGATGACATAGGTCTTGGCCCTTCGAGCGACGCGTCGGGACTCCGTCTTGTCTTCTGGTAGCATGCCTTGCGTCAGGTAGTCGAGGAAGGGTGTCCTCCAGTCGAGGGGTCGTGATGAGGAAGAGGCGGGTGCGTCGATTTGCATCACCTCAGCGGATGTCGAGGGGTCGTTCTCGAGGGATGTCGTTGAAGGTCGAGCCCCCGTGTCCGGCTTGAGGGGTGGCATCGAGGGGCCAGCCCCCGGGCCGATTTTGACGGATGGCTCGAAAATGTCCCTCGGGAAGACATCAGGTGGGATCGTGCCGCGCGTGGATGCTAACTTAGCCAGCTCGTCTGCGGCCTCGTTGTACTTTCGAGCGATGTGGTTGAGCTCGAGGCCGTAGAACTTGTCTTCTAGCTTGCGCACTTCTCCGCAGTAAGCTTCCATCTTGGGATCGATGCAGCTTGAGGCCTTCATGACCTGGTTGACGACAAGCTGTGAGTCTCCTCGAACATCGAGGCGTCGGACCCCAAGCTCGAGGGCGATGCGCAGCCCATTGACGAGGGCCTCGTACTCAGCGACGTTGTTGGAGGCGGGGAAGTGCAAGTGCAGCAGGTAGCGTATGTGAACTCCGAGGGGTGAGATGAAGAGCAGGCCCGCGTCTGCCCCTGTCTTCATGAGGGACCCGTCGAAGTACATAGTCCAGAGCTCGGCTTGGATTTGTACCAGCGGGAGCTGGGTGTCGGTCCATTCAGCAACGAAGTCCGCCAGCGCTTGCGACTTGATGGCTTTTCGCGGAGCGTACGTGATGGCCTCCCCCATCAGCTCGGCAGACCACTTGTGTCGGGGGACCATAAAAGGGGTACCCCCAATCAACGCGAAACAAATCAGTTAAACCTAGAGCACCAATTAATAAGAGACCAAACTAGTCTAACCCCCTAAAAAACCAACCCCTCGAGGCATACGACGCTGGCCCACCAAGGCGAAGCCCGAGAGCCCATTAAGCGGAAGTAGGCTGCGTCAGCCCTCCAAGCCAGGCCTCGGCGAATGCTCATTCTCCGTCTCGCCCGAGACCTCCGAGCCAGGCCTCGGGTGAACGCTCGTTCTCCGAGCCCTCCAAGCCAGGCCTCGGGCGAACGCTCGTTCTCCGTCTCGCCCGAGCCCTCCGAGCCAGGCCTCGGGCGAATGCTTGTTCTCCGTCTCGCCCGAGCCCTCCAAGCCAGGCCTCGGGCTGGCACTCGTTTTCCGTCTCACCTGAGCCCTCCGCGTCAGGCCTCGGGCGAGCGCTCCACTACCCTTCAAGACTCCCGCAAGAAGGAAGCTCCCTGCTTCTCAGCTCTGACAACCGTACCAGCCCCATACTACGCATTCAATGCGTCCACCTACTCCGGTCACGTCCTCTGGTACACGACGTGCGCCACAGTGAACCACGGCAGAGTCAAATCTCCTTTTTCACCACAAGCATGGGCAAAAAGGCACCAGTACAGCACTGTTCGGCCATACCCTGCACTGTTGCACACTCGAATCACGACTCGAGGCCTGGCAACCCGCTGTACGGCTGGGTTTTCTGAGACTTGCCCATACCTGCGGGGGCTCGAGCCCCCCGTAGGCGCCACCTTGAGGCCGGCTCCGCGCCCCTCGAGCCCTAACCGCTTTCATGCTATTGGAAGACAGGTGCCCCAAGACCCAGAGGGACCCTGACACGTCCTGTACGTGCCGAAATGGGCGCAACACGACCTCCACGACGCCGCGCCTCCACGTCCGCGCCCGGAATGGAGACCACGCTTCAAGGACGCCTCAACAGCAACACCCACGTCGGCTCCAGTGACCCTGACAAGACAGACTTCCTACCCTCCGTCGTATTGGGCATTGTGCATCCCGACTCCTGTATCATTCCTGTGTAACCCTGGCCTCCTCTTGCTCTATAAAAGAGGACACCAGGGGTCTTCACGCACCCGGTTACACACGGGCTTGCGCGACACGAGTCCACACACACACACACGAGTCCGAACTCCGGTCCACGCTCATTGAGCTTGTATTGCCCCTGTATAAGCACTTAGGTGCAAGTAATACAAGAACCTCCTCCCCCCGCTGGACGTAGGGCCTTCTTCGCCCGAACCAGGATAAATCCTTGTGTCATCTCGCATCACCATCCAAGAAGAGAGCACGCGATCATATTACTAGTTGGTGTCATACCCCCGGGATCGAAACACCGATAGTTGTCATACCCCCGAGATTAGACAGAGTCGATTTCTCGTTGTTTCCTGGATGGCTTCTTCCACTCCTTCGTTCTCTGCTGGTGCCGTCATCTGGTTCGGGAGCCTCGAGTTCCTGGCCACCGGCAGCGGCAACGAGCTGACCCTGCTCTCCACGGAGGGCTCGAGCGGAGGACGTGTCACGCCACCCCGCGCGGGAGGCGTGGCGCGTTGCCCGCATCACCACGCGTCGCCACCTCGTGAGCGGCGCCGTCGTCACCATCGTCGCCAGGCACAGGCGGTGCCCGCGGCGTACACCCACTTCCCCGCGGCCGGCGCGGGGTCCCCGAGGGGAAGCCTGCCCGACGCGCGGCCGACGACTTCTAGGGCGCGCGCGCACTCCCCCGGCGAGTTCGTGTTCGTCATGCGCACGGACCAGGAGCCTGGCCAGAGGCCCCCCGAGCCGTGCACCGTTGACATCACCTGGCTTCTTCCCGCATGGGGTGCACCGCGCTCGACGCCAGCGGCCCCCGTTCGTCCTCAACAACTCCATAGCTGTCTACGCCCGCCACCTCGACGAGCGCCGTCAGGACCGGGCGGCGGCAGAGCGGGAGGAACGTCCGGGCGTGATCCGACGAGCTACCGCCGACCTGTCCGGGGACGTTGCTCCCTTCCCCACCGTCCGGGGACGTCGCGCCACGTACCGACAAATCTCCTCGAGGCCCCACGACGCCGCCAATGATTGCGCAAGAAGGCGCCAACGGGCCTTCCTCGAGGCCTAGCCTCGAGGCCCCACGACGCCGCCAACGACTGCGCAAGAGGGCGCCAACGGGCCTTCCTCGAGGCCTAGCCTCGAGGCCCCACGACGCCGCCAATGACTGCGCAAGAGGGCGCCAACGGGCCTTCCTCGAGACCTAGCCTCGAGGCCCCACGACGCCACCACCAGCACCAACGCCGGGGAGCTCTCCCCTCCCCGACATCAGGACGATAAACGCAGGACCGTTTCGAACAAGGAGGAACATCATCCCTCTTCGTGATCAAAAAGCTACGTTCCTCTTTCTAACGTTTGGTTTTCCGTTCTGTTTCTTAAAAACGCCAACGTTTGCGAAAACAATGATTAAAATGCCCGCGTCCGCGTTTGCTTCATCCCGAATAAGAACCAGAGGAGCAAGGGACGCGGGTCGGGTCTTCGAGAAAGCGGACCGGGTCCCGGCCGCCTGACGCCTCTGACGGCTAACGACACCGGCCCATCCGTAGAACCGAGACACGGCCTGTAAATCGAGCTCCTCAGGTTCAAGTAAAGGAAGAAACAAACGCAGGCACGCTAAGAAAAAACACAAGCCTACTGCACTGTCGCTCCGTTTTCCAAAGTCATGACAAACCTCGAGGGACGGCTGACCCTCAGGGGTCATGCCAAAGCAGGCAAGGAGCGAACCTATCGCCTGCGAAAGGCTACGGTCTCCTTTGCCGACCGCACCAAAGAGCATGACGTGACAATGGGACGGAAACACGGGGCAGAGGCTAAGGAGAAGTTTTCGTAAAATCAACAAGAAGGACGCAGTGTTCTTTCCTTGATTAAACTTCAAATAATCTAATACAGAATGTGCAGGAAGCCTCGGCCACCCTGGGCCAACTCGACGGGGCCCGGGACGTGGCACTGTTACATTTCGTCGAGTACCCGCGAGACCTCCAACGGGACCTCGACGGTACTACGTCTGATGCCAAACAACCAAGGGCGTCACCAGCAAACAACCCCGCGACGGTTAGCGCATCGACCAGTGACCTCGATGGAAGCTCCAACTTCGCCCTTGCCATGCGCACAACCGGGGAGTCCGGTCAATCTCCACCGATGATCCCGAGCCCGACTCCAGCTCGGAACATCAAACAGCTACGTCGTTTTCTATCCCTAAAGTCTTGAGGCTTTGTACATTTCTCGTATTTTGTACAAACATCGCATCATGAATGAATAAAAGTCTGATTCCAAGTTCTTTATTTCGTTCAAAACAGAGGTAGCCTCGACTCTGTCTAATCAGAGTCAAGACTCCCTCGGGGGCTTGTGACATTCTAGTGTCAAGCACTGCATTAAGGCACTGCATTTAGCTACTAAAGAAACATGAGCAATGCATTGCATCATTTTCATGTGCATGAGAGTGTTTTGCCTTTGTTTATTTATTTGGATTTGGATTTCTTTTGACTTGATGATTTAAATGGATTTCTGTTTTGGCAAAGAGTTTTATAAAATAGAGAATATTGAGTAGAGTGCTTTTCATGTTGGAGTTTTGACCTAGTTCAATATAGTGTGTTAAATAAGAATAAGTCAAACGAAATGGTTTATGTTTCAAAATTGGCTTCGTTTATGTGGAGGATTTAAAAATGGTTTTCAAAAAAAGTGTCTTATATGAAAGTTGTAGAGAAAATTATTTTGAGCAACTTTCATATTTGGGTCAAAACCTAGTTTGGAGTTTTTGAAACTGTTTTGAATGGTCAAAGTTTGAAAAGAATTTGGAAAAAGAAAAAGGAAAACGATTTCTCCCGCGCCAACCCTTCCGGCCCATCCGGCCTTTCGGCCCAACCCGCTCGCCCGCGCGCCCCGCTCGCCGCGCCAGCGCCGGCCCAGCTCCGCTCGCCCGCGCGCGTGCCCGCCCGCGCACGGCGCACCGGCCGCCTGACACGGCCGCGCCGTACGCCGGCCAAATCGCCGCGTGGCGGCTTGCCCTGCCGCATGGCGCCCCAAACCCTGCGCCAAATCCGCCTCCGCCACTCCCCGCTCGATCCTCGCCTCCCCGATCACGCAAGCGATCGCGCTTGCCCACTCCCGCGCGGTCTTGCCTGTCGCACCGCCTCGCCGACCGCGCCGCGCTGCCGCGACGTCCCGTCGCCGGCCCCGCCACCACCACTGGCCGGCCAAGGCCCCCGGCTAAGACCCCGGGCACCCTTCGCCCTCTCTCCCAACCGCACACACTCTTCCACTCTCGCTCACACTCTCCTCACCCACGAACGCGAGCCGAGAGCACTGCTCGCTCTCGTCGCGACCACCGCCGCAACCACCCCTCTCCGTTCCGACCACCACCCTCCATCGCCGACCGATTCCTTCCGCACGCCGCTCCGCCTACGCCGTGCACACGCCGTGCGCACGTCGTCATCCCTGACCAAGCCCCGACGCCGCCGGAGGACGTAGCGCCTCCTTCGGTCCGCCAGTCGCCACCGCCGAGCCGCAACACCGTTCTTCCCCAACCCGAGCTTCACCGACTCCTCTTCTTCCTCCTCGAGCCTCACCGAGCCAAGGCAAGGTGAGAACGCCAACTAGCCCTAATGCTACCGCCCTCTCCCACCTCTTCTTCCCCAGCCGAACACCGCCACCGCCCGCCATGGCCGCTCACGTGACCGAGCTTTCTCGGAGCTTCCCGAGCCAAACCAACCCCGTAGTCTTGCTCCCTAGGGTTCGTAGAAGCTTATGCCTCCACCTATTTCATCGGCGGCGCGATGCCGCCGCCTCCGTGCGCCGCCGCTCGCCGCCGGCATGCTCCGGCCGTGCGCTAGCCAAACCACCTACACCTCTCAGTGCGCCTCGTCGAGGCGAGTTCACAAGCCTAGCTTCCCCGCCGGCGACCTCACCGTCGGCGAGGAATCGACGGTCAAACCTCTCCCCTGTTTTCCGTCTCGCCCGAGCCTTCGAGCCAGGCCTCGGACGGGCGAGTGTTTTCCGTCTCGCCCGAGCCTCCGAGCCAGGCCTCGGACGGGCGAGTGTTTTCCGTCTCGCCCGAGCCTTCGATCCAGGCCTCGGACGGGCGAGTGTTTTCCGTCTCGCCCGAGCCTTCGAGCCAGGCCTCGGACGGGCGAGTGTTTTCCGTCTCGCCCGAGCCTCCGAGCCAGGCCTCCGACGGGCGATTATTTTCCGTCTCGCCCGAGCCTCGAGCCAGGCCTCGGCCTCGGACGGGCGATTGTTTTTCCGTCTCGCCCGAGCTAGGCCTCGAGCGAACCCTCGGCCACTGTCTCGTTCGAGCCGGGCCTCGAGCGAACACACACCTACCGCCGTGCGCTCGAGCCAGGTTGGATCGAGTTGGACTGGGCCGAAAGCCCCGTTTGGGCTAGAATAAAGTTTTTCTTTTTCTGCTAAGTAACTAAGTTTGTTAATTTTGCTATAATTAATCTGTAGCTCTGTAATTATGAAATTTCAGTTTTGCTAGTTGTTTATGAGTAGATCTATCATGGAAAAATATGAAAGTATTTTTGGCAGAAGTTTATTTTACTGTTTTCATTTATTCCATTTTATATGCTTTTGCTAAAATAAATGGTTATATATGTTTTCTGGTTGAGTTAATTCCTGGAAAATTTGGTGTAAGTTTATTATTATGTTTTACACCTGTGAAAAATATATGATGCACTGTTTATGTGGAAAAAGTTTCTATTATGGTTTAAAGTCCTTTTTGGCTGATTTCTTAGAATAAATGTTAAGGTGTTTTATATGCTGAAATAAAATATGGGAAAATTTGTGTAGTCTCTGTTCATGAGGTTCAAGCTAAGAAAAATGTAAGCATGATCTGTTATGTGAAGAAATCTGGAGATGCTTTACAAATGTGCTTTTCTGTGTTTTCCTTTGAAAGTTCATGTAAGAAATAGTATAATGTTTCTGTTCATGGAACTTTCTTGATAAGCATAAAATGTGAAGTAGAATCTGGAAAAAATATGAAGTCTGCTGTTTAACACTTTTTGGATGGAGAGCTAGTTCAAAGCACCTTTTTGGGCAGTTTGCTTGTCATTTTTATATCTGCAGTTCTGTATTTTATTTTTGGCTGAAATTTGTTCAGTGAAGCCCAGCAACTATTGTTTGCCTTCTGGAATTTTTGTGGATTTTTCTGAGTCTAGAAAAGTGCACTTGCAGTTCAAACCTAAGTTTCTTTTGAATTATTTATTAATCGTCGCATGCAATAGGATCGACCCCGCCGGAGCCCGACCAGGAGCAGAAGATAAGCGCCGAGCAGCAGATTCCGGAGCTTCAGCAAGCCGAGGAAGCCGACCCCGTCCCCGTCACTAACTTACCCGAGTGCCCCTCTCACGAGGCCTCGGTCTTCACCCAAGGCAAGCCCCGGAGCATTCTAAGCCTCCCAGTATTTACAATTAAATTACTTGAGTCCTTTTATATTGTGATGCATTAGGTTTAGGAGTTGAATGAATCCTATTTGCTGCATTACCATTCCTTGATGATTGATTAATATCTACCTTGTTATCCTGTTATTTATTTGCAATGTAGAATTGCTTAGCCTGCTTAATAAAAGTAGTAGTTAAGGATGTCTCCGTAATACCCTGATGGATACTTACCGGATCACGGTTGGCTATACTTGCTATCGTGGAAAAGAACCTGAGTAGTAATGAAATACGGTCAACTGGAAGGCAAGGCACAAGTTTGGAAACTTGGGGCAGTCCGTCCGTTGGATCGTGTAGGTTTGTATCGATGTTGGCCCTCGTTCATTTTTGAACGCGCCCTTTTACTTAGGGATATGTCGGTGCCGTAATCATCGACCCCAAAGCCGGTTAGAAGCTGTTCGGGCCGGTCTCAACCCGTGTCGTGCCCTCTAGTATGGAAATTGTGATCTGCCGCGTGAGGCCATCGCCAGGTTCCAATTGGGCGGTCCGTGCTTGAACCGCGGCGATTACCACCACGAACAAGCGTCGAGCGGTTGCCCAATGCATGGACCCGACGGGGAAAGTGTGGGCTGGTATTAAAGCTCTTTCACCAGCTGGTTTGGAATTCGATTTGAGTCGCCGTCTCCCCCGGTTAGTGGGAAACTATGGCGAGCTTCACCACGATACAACTCCATGTGATATCTAAAGGTTCAACTAAAATGTGGACAAGTCAACTGGATATGGTTATATTATTTGTCTGCTAGACTCAAGTGTGTGCAATAGTTCAGGTGCAAACCTAGAAGAAGGAATAGGTATAAAAGATGGCAGCTCATCATTATCATTAATTATTTCTTATCTTAAATTGAGCTTTTCGCAAATTCAAGATCCCAGCTCCACCCAAAAAGGCCTTGCATGTCCTTGGTGTCTTTATTTTCAGTTGGACGGGTAAGTCTAGCTGAGTACATTCCAGTACTCAGGGTTTATCCCGTTTGTTGCTGATGGCCAGGTCTATTTCGGCTATTGTAAGCACTGCCTCTACCCAGTGGTAGGTGATGAGGAGTAGGCCCAGGGCAGGGTCGTCCAGAAGCTTTTCCCTTTTCTTTTGCTGGACTGAGACTACTAGTGGCACATTATCTTAAAAAGGGAGGAGTGAGTTGTGTCGAGTGGATTTATCAAAACAATGTTTTATTTGGACCACGTGTGTGGTGGTCGTGTGTTAAAAACTTATTTAAGCTTTCGCACTTTTAAAATTCAGTATTGTAATAACTCCGTTTTAAATTCCGCACTCTGATATTTTAAATTCGGTTTCATTTTCGCTATGTTGTATCTTTACGAATGTAATCCTTGAACGATGCGATCCTGTATGATGTATGGTGTTAGAAATCCTTCGAGATTTCCGGACTACCGGGGTTATATGGGTTCAAGTATGAGTCAAGGTCAGACGGATTTGACTAAGATAATACTTGAGCTCTTATAATCAGGACGGTTCCGCCACAGCCTGGTATCAGAGCATGGTTCAAGTGATTACCTCCGTGAAGAGCTATTTTCGAACTAAAATGGGTATTTCAAGACTATTTTCAAAATTATTTTCGATTACTAAGTGTGCCCAGTCTCGTTCTTAAGCCCTATACTAGGAATCAGGTGGTTTCACTGCTAACAGGGTTCAGAGTTTTGCTTCATGCTGGATCTTTATTTGCTGATCCATTCTCGGGAAAAAGAGAATGCGTCGATCGCGAAAACATGCATAAAATGATTTTGTGAGATATGAGAGCATGACCGTCCAACCGTCGGTCTAGGTGAGAGTTCTTATACCAAGTATGTGCGAGCTCCACGCAGACACATACGAGGGTATCAATGTTTTCAAGGGTATTTTCTATATTGGTGCATGGTGTTTAGTGTTGGCTTCTATGTGTTGCGCATATTAGTCAATACTCAGTTGCTTTATCATTGGGAATTTCTTTGGGCTGAAATGGATCTTTTGCAGGTACACTAACTATGCGAACGAGTAGAACGTGTAGATAACGCATGAGAGATCGTTCTTACCATCGACTAAAACGTTAGGACTTGCGAGTCATGTTAGTGAGTGAGAACGTAAGTACGATCATGCATCATGTTTATATTCTTGCATTTACATTACCTCCCCTTAAATTAAAAGTTGTCTCTTTTCTATAAAATATACCAACTTAATATCCGTCTCACGAGAGTTCGAAACCCTTTTTGTTCCTACAGATGGCCCGGACTAAGTTGACTGCTCGCAAGGCCACCGGAGGCAGAGGAGTTCCGCGTCATCGCTTGGCCACCAAGCTGACCCGGAGGACGTTCTTGACCTACTTCGGGCTGCCGACTATCCTTTGGAGGATTTTGCAGGCAGTGGGCTATGAGGAAGGACAGGAGCCCAGGTACTCATGGCAGAAGGAGATCTACGGGCAGGATTCCTTGGTCATGGTGGAGATCAAGGTCAAAGCCTTGCCTGCCAAGCCTCACTGGACAGGGTGGAGAGAGATCACTAGGGGTACTTGTGCCAAGGATGGAGCCAACAGGGCAGCGTACATTGTGCTGAAGGACATCATCTCCCGCTTTCCTGCCAACCTAGCTAGCGCTATGGCAGGAGTGTTTCCCCGTGGATCACTTTTTCCATTACGCTGGAAGCAGACTTCGGAGTCAGTCTTGACAGGGAGCCCAGAGGAGAGGTTCTACTGTGAGACACCTGCGATGAGCACCACTGGAGCTTTGCTAGATGTATGTGAGAGTTTGGAGCGCACTCTTGGGAGCGTGTCCTTCACCCTCACAGCCACCTACCAGAGCAAGAGGAAGCTTCAGGAGGACTTCGACGCTGAGGTTGCTCGTCTGCAGGAGAGGATTCAGCAGCTCACTCTTGAGCGTGACGACGCCCGCACCACAGCAGCAGCACAGTCCACTGCCAGGACAGTTGCAGAGCAGATGTACCTGACTACCGCTCTTCAGAGGGATGAGGCCCGCACCGCGCTCGACCAGCTTAGAGAGGGAGCCCACCTCCTGATACAGCAGATCCATGGACAGTAGGCCTACATCGACCAACTCCACGAGGCCGTCCATCAGATGCACCACGCCGCGCAGGAGGCCGCCGCCCCAGCAGCTGAGGTCCCGGATCCCCAGGACGGAGAGGTCCTTGGTCCCGACGCCCCACCAGAGGACGCTGTATCCGCCGCTGGAGACCCCTGAGCGCTAGTTTGTTAGAGATCGTTTTCTTTTGTATAGCTTGAGCTTGCTCGCTAAGTGATGTAACGCCCTAAACATGTGTTGGTTTTATGCTTAACCGCTTGATGGTATGTAAAGCTTTTGGACAAAGTCCGGACTCCGATCCGACATCTTTTATGGAAATCCGTCGTTTGCATGTCTAATTTCGAGCGATTGTTTTGTGATGTTGTATGGAAATGAGTAACTATACTTGGTCGTGTGCTAAATTTTCGAATTATGTACAGCGCAGTATTTATTCATGATCGATGTAATATCACCTAATGATTGCTTATTAATGGGATATGTAGATGCCGGCACACACTCGCAGCCAGCGTGGGCAGGGGGCAGGACAGGAGGAGAATCTGCCACCTCCCCCACCGCCGCCGATAACGCCGGAAGCATTCTTTGGCCAGTTCTTGGGTAGCCAACGGAACATGGAGGAGATGCAGAGGCACATGGAGGCCACCCTCCGTAACATCGCTAACAACACTGCGCAGCAGCACCATCAGCGCCAAGGCCCGGAGCCTAACCAATACAGCTCCTACCATGACTTCTTGGACACTCGCCCTCTTGTGTTCAAGGAAGCCACCGAGCCGCTTGAAGCTGATGAGTGGCTCAACTCCATCACCCAGAAGTTCCGTCTGCTTCGTCTGACAGAAGAGCTCAAAGCGGAGTACGCCGCACACATGTTGGAAGGACCCGCAGGGTTATGGTGGGCCCAGTACCGTGCATCCTTACCCGCAAATGCGCGTGTCACTTGGGAGCAGTTCTCAACTGCTATGCGCAACCACTACATCCCTAGTGGTCTGATGGAAATGAAAACTACAGAGTTCATGAGGCTATCCCAGGGAACCAGGTCTATGTCTGAGTACTTGCACAGCTTCAACAACCTCGCTCGTTATGCCCCAGACTTTGTTGATACTGAGGCCAAGAAGATCGCAAGCTTCAAACGTGGCATGAGTGTTGCTATGCTTTCCAAGATGGGCAACAGTCACCGCACCACCTTCAGTGACTTCGTCAGTGACTGTCTCAATCAAGAGGCCAATGACAGCCGGCTAGCGACAGAGACGCGTCGTCGTGCAAATGAAGGAGGTTCATCCCAGCAGAGGACCCCTTTCGGACCACGCGCCCCGTACCGCCCGCCGGTCACAGGAGCAAGATTCCGTCCCCCACAGAGAAAGATCACTACCAGTCGTTCCCGTCCCAGCTTTCAGAAGCCCTACACCGCCCCTATGATGCAGAACAAGAACAAGGCAGGAAGTGCCGGAGGTCCCAAGACTCCTTATGTGATTGGCCCATGCTACAACTGTGGTCAGACTGGACACCTGTCACGTCAGTGCCCTCGCCCCAAGAAGCAGTACACTCAGCCCCCACCTCGCACCGGTCATGTGCATCACACCACCGTGGAAGAAGTGCCAGAGGGAGAGCCTGTCACCGCTGGTACGTTTCTTGTTAATCAATGCCCTGCAGTTGTGCTGTTTGATTCTGGAGCATCACATTCTTTCATAAGTGAGAATTTTGTTATAAGAAGTCATTTGAAGTTGATAGAGTTAGACCGGGGATATCAGATAAGTTCCGCCGGAGCTGTTCTCTCCGCGCGTAAAATGGCTAAATGAGTGGAAATGACCTTTGGGGATAAACAGGCCGTAGTGGACCTCATAGTCATTCCTGGTCTAGGTTTGGATGTAATCTTGGGTATGAGTTGGATGAAACTCTGGAAGGTTAATCTAGACACCGCAGAAAGAGTAGTGTCCATGGTTAGTCCCAGGAATGGATCTTCTTTTCGAATCCAGTTACCCCGAAACCCCCACGAGATCGGAGTATTGCTTAATATCACGGCAAAGCGGATAGCTGAGATTCCGGTAGTATGTGAGTTTCCGGATGTTTTCCCTGATTAGTTGCCTGGACTACCGCCAGACAGAGATGTGGAGTTTGCTATAGAGTTAGTCCCTGGAACAGCACCCATATCTCGGAGACCGTATAGAATGCACTCTAAAGAACTCGCAGAGCTTAAAGTTCAGTTGCAAGAGCTGTTAGATAAGGGTTTGATACGCCCGAGTTCGTCACCTTGGGGATGTCCTGCTATCTTTGTGAAGAAGAAGGATAAAACTTTAAGGATGTGTGTGGACTACAGACCGCTTAACGCAGTAACTATAAAGAATAAATATCCCTTACCCCGAATCGATGTCTTGTTCGATCAGTTGTCGAAGGCGAAAGTGTTCTCTAAGATCGACCTGAGGTCAGGATACCATCAGATTAAGATCAGAAGGGAAGATATACCGAAAACAGTTTTCTCCACCAGATATGGACTCTATGAGTATCTTGTTATGTCCTTTGGATTGACCAATGCACCGGCACATTTCATGTACCTGATGAATTCAGTTTTCATGCCTGAGTTAGATAAGTTTGTTGTGGTATTCATTGATGATATCTTGGTCTACTCGGAAAACAAGGAGGTTCATGCCAAACATCTTCGAGTTGTTTTAGCTCAACTTAGGGAACATAAGTTGTATGCTAAGTTCAGCAAGTGTGAGTTTTGGTTGAAGAAAGTACCTTTTCTTGGTCATGTTCTATCCGAAGAAGGAATTTCTGTGGATCCCACGAAAGTACAAGAAGTTATGGATTGGGAAGCACTGTGGCGGAACCGTCCTGATTATAAGAGCTCAAGTATTATCTTAGCCAAATCCGTGTGACTTCGACTGATACTTGAACCCATACAACCCCGGTAGTCCGAGGTGTAGACGGAGTGGTGTGCGAGACGAATCGGGTGGTGGTGCTCCGGTGAGGCCGGAACACGGCGGGGCTTTTGCGGCGATGGTCGCGGCGAGCGGGGAGGTGTTCGGCGCGTTCGTGGGAGAGTGAGGGAGAGAGCGAGAGTGAGAGCGGGTGAGTGAAATGGCAGTGGGGAGAGGGGAGTGCGATGCGCTCG
Organism: Coix lacryma-jobi var. lacryma-jobi; assembly: GCA_009763385.1. Taxonomy (NCBI): domain Eukaryota; kingdom Viridiplantae; phylum Streptophyta; class Magnoliopsida; order Poales; family Poaceae; genus Coix; species Coix lacryma-jobi. The sequence goes on from CM019824.1 coordinate 7,806,708, forward strand.
GGGTTTTGATCGGCTTGACCGGCCGGTGGTCGTGGCGGGGCCGGCGACGGGACGTCGCGGCAGCAGCGGCGCGGTCGGCGAGGCGAGCGCGGAGCGGGCGAGGCGGATTGTGGCATGATCGGGTGAGCAAAGATCTCGCGGGGAGTGGGCGAGGAGGATTCGCGGCAGAGGCGTGCCGCCACGCGGCGGTTGCGGCCGGCGTACGGCGCGGCCGTCAGCAGCGTCAGCGCGCGGCGCGCGCGGCGAGGCCGGCGCAGCAGGCGAGGCGGAGCGGGAGAGGGCAAGCAAGATAGCTTGCGTGCTTGGGCGGAGGAGATCAGGCGACGATAGGCGGACGCGGATCCTCGGCAGGGAAAAACGGCCACGTGGCCGCGTCTCCGGCGTACGGCGCGGCCGCGGGTCGGCGAGCGGCGTGCAGCGCGCGCGGGCGAGCGCGGGCGAGGCTGGGCCGAAAGGCCAGATGGGCCGAAAGGGGTGGCACTGGAAAAAAACGTTTTCCTTTTTCTTTTTCCAAATTCTTTCAAACTTTGACCACTCAAAAACAGTTTCAAAAACTCCAAACTAGGTTTTGACCAAAATACAAAAGTTGCTCAAAACATTTTTCTCTACAACCTTCATATAAGACACTTTTTCTGAAAACCATTTTTAAATCCTCTACATAAAGAAAGCCAAATAACTAAACAAAAGGCAACAAGCACTCATGCACATGCAATGATGCAATGCATTGCTTATGCTCCTTTAGTAGCTAATGAAGTTCCTAATGCAGTGCTTGACACTAGGGTGTCACAGCCCTTCCCCCCTTAAAGGAATCTCGTCCCGAGATTTGAGTTACGTACCATTTCTTAACAAAAGCGGGATAGCTTACGCGTAGGTACTCCTCGGTTTCCCATGTCGCATCATTGGGTCCGTGCTTGCTCCAGAGAATCTTGTAAGTCTTCACTGTTCGGTTACGAGTCTCTTGGGTCTTGGTATCCAAAATCTCCTTGGGCTGCTCGTAGTACTCCAGATCCGATCTGATGGTGATGTCTGGAATCCGAACTTCCTCTTGTTCGGGAACTCGAAGACACTTCTTTAACTGTGATACGTGGAATACCGGGAAAACTGTGCTCATTTCTGGGGGTAACTGTACTTCGTATGCCACTTGTCCCTTCTTTGCTATGATCGGGTATGGTCCCACATATCGAGGTGCTAGCTTCTTCTTGATTCCAAAACGTTGGACCTTCCTCATAGGTGAAACCTTGAGATACACATAGTCTCCAACTTGAAATTCCAAAGGTCTCCTTCGGGTGTCAGCATAACTCTTTTGTCGAGACTGTGCTACCTTGATATGTTGTTGTACGGTCTGCACGATTTCCTCGGCATCTTTTACATAATCTGATCCATAGAATCCTCGATCTCTAGACTCAACCCAATTTACTGGGGTTCTGCATCTTCGTCCATATAAAACTTCAAAAGGTGCCATCTTTATACTCTCTTGATAGCTGTTGTTGTATGAAAACTCAGCAAGGGGTAACCATTTCTCCCATGACTCTCCTGAAGATAAGACACAAGCTCTTAGGATATCCTCCAAAATTTGATTCACTCTTTCTGTCTGTCCTGCAGTTTGAGGGTGATAGGCTGAACTTCTTACCAACTTGGTTCCTAACTCCTTGTGCAACTGTTCCCAAAAACGTGCTATGAACTGGGGTCCTCTATCAGAAACTATCCGCTTTGGAATTCCATGCAACCTCAAGATATTCTGAATATACAGGTCTGCATACTGATGGGGGCGGTGAGTAGTCTTGACTGGTATGAAGTGAGCCACTTTAGATAACCGATCCACGATAACCCAAATCGAATCATTCCCTTTCTGAGTAGTGGGAAGTCCGGTGATAAAGTCCATACTGATCTCTTCCCACTTCCACTCTGGGATTGACAACGGTTGTAACTGTCCGGCGGGTTTCAGATGTATTGCCTTTATCCTGCAACAAGTATCACATCTGGCGACATAGGCTGCGACTTCTTTCTTCATCTTTGACCACCAAAATCTGGTTTTCAAATCCTGATACATCTTACTGCTTCCTGGGTGGATAGACAACTTTGAATTGTGAGCCTCGTTCAGAATCCTCTCTTTCAGCTCTGAATCCTTAGGAACAACTATCCTTCGTTTATACCATAGAATTCCCTGTTCATCTGTTCTAAAGTTCAACGAACTACTGGTTTCCAACCTCTTCTTTATCTGACAGATTTCTTCATCGGTCTTCTGTCTCTCGATGATGTCACTTTCCAAGGTGCACTGAAGAGTGATATTGTTTAGCATGACGGGGTGCATAAGATTAAATCCATCTTCGAACAGTGGTTGTAGAGAGTTGCAATGAGTCTTGCGACTCAAGGCATCAGCTACAACATTCGCTTTTCCAGGGTGGTAATGCACTTCTAGGTTATAATCCTTAATCAATTCTAGCCATCTTCTTTGCCTCATGTTCAACTCTGGCTGGGTGAAGATATATTTCAGACTTTTATGATCTGTGTACACATGACATAGGTTTCCCATAAGATAATGTCTCCATATCTTGAGTGCATGCATGACGGCTGCTAGTTCCAGATCATGAGTGGGATAGTTCTCTTCGTGCGGTTTCAACTGGCGAGAAGCATAGGCGATAACTCTTCCATTTTGCATGAGTACACATCCAAGTCCAATCTTGGATGCGTCGCAAAACACATCAACAGGTTCCTCCAAGTTTGGCTGAGCCAAAACAGGTGCAGATGTCAACAACGTTCGCAGAGTGCGGAAAGCTGCTTCACACTCTGGAGTCCATTCGAACTTCTTGTTTTTCTGCGTTAAACGAGTCATAGGCTTGGCTATTCTTGAAAAATCCGGAATAAACCGACGGTAGTATCCTACCAAACCCAAAAAGCTGCGAACCTAAAAAACACTCGTGGGTGCTTCCCAATCCATAACCTCTTGTACTTTAGAAGGGTCTACAGAGATCCCTTCCTCTGAAAGGACGTGACCAAGGAAAGGTACCTTCTTCAACCAAAACTCACACTTGCTGAACTTAGCATACAACTTATGCTCTCTAAGCCGGGTCAAAACAACTCGTAGATGCTCAGCATGGTCCTTCTCATTCTCAGAGTATACCAAGATGTCATCGATGAACACTACAACAAACTTATCCAACTCTGGCATGAAAACTGAATTCATCAGGTACATGAAATGTGCCGGTGCATTGGTCAATCCAAAGGACATAACTAAATATTCATAGAGTCTGTATCTGGTAGAGAAAGCTGTTTTTGGCACGTCTTCTCTTCTGATCTTAATCTGATGGTATCCTGACCTCAGGTCGATCTTGGAGAACACTTTTGCTTTTGACAACTGATCAAACAAGACATCAATTCGAGGTAAGGGGTACTTATTCTTTATGGTTACTGCATTAAGCGGCCTATAATCCACGCACATCCTCAGAGTTTTATCTTTCTTTTTCACAAAGATAGCGGGACATCCCCAAGGTGACGAACTAGGACGTATCAAACCCTTATCTAACAGCTCTTGCAACTGAACTTTAAGCTCTGCGAGTTCTTTAGAGTGCATTCTATACGGTCTTCGGGATATAGGTGCTGTTCCCGGGATTAACTCTATAGCAAACTCCGCATCTCTATCAGGCGGTAAACCAGGCAACTCATCAGGAAAGACATCCAGAAACTCACATACTACCGGAATTTCAGCTATCTGCTTTGCCGTGATATTGAACAACACTCCAATCTCATGGGGGTTTCGGGGTAACTTGAACCCGAAAGAAGATCCATTCCTGGGACTAACCATGGACACTATTCTCTCTGCGGTGTCTAGATTAACCTTCCATAGTTTCATCCAACTCATACCCAAAATTACATCCAAACCTAGACCAGGAATGACTATGGGGTCCACTACGGCCTGTTTATCCCCAAAGGTCATTTCCACTCCTTTAGCCATTTTACGCGCGGAGAGAACAGCTCCGGCGGAACTTATCTGATATCCCCGGTCTAACTCTATCAACTCAAGATTACTTCTTATAACAAAGTTCTCACTTATAAAAGAATGCGATGCTCCAGAATCAAACAGCACAACTGCGGGGCATTGATTAACAAGAAACGTACCAGCGGTGACAGGCTCTCCTTCTGGCACTTCTTCCACGGTGGTGTGATGCACATGACCGGTACGAGGTGGGGGCTGAGTGTACTGTTTCTTTGGGCGAGGGCACTGACGTGACAAGTGTCCAGTTTGGCCACAGTTATAGCATGGACCAATCACATATGGGGTCTTGGATCCTGCTGCACTTCCTGCCTTATTCTTGTTCTGCATCATGGGGGCGGTGTACGGCTTCTGGAAGCTGGGACGGGGACGGTTGGTGGTGATCTTCCTCTGTGGGGGACGGTATCGTGCTCCTGTGACAGGCGGGCGATAAGGGGCGCATGCTCCAAAAGGGGTCCTCTGCTGGGACGAACCTCCTTCATTTGCACGGCGGCGTGTTTCTGCTGCTAGCCGGTTGTCATTGGCCTCTTGATTCAGGCAGTCACTGACGAAGTCACTGAAAGTGGTGCGGTGACTGTTACCCATCTTTGATAGCATGGTGGCACTCATGCCACGCTTGAAACTTGCAATCTTTTTGGCCTCAGTGTCCACAAAATCTGGGGCATAGCGGGCCAGATTGTTGAAGCTGTGGAGGTACTCGGACATAGACCTAGTCCCCTGGGATAACCTCATGAACTCTGCAACCTTCATTTCCATCAGACCACTAGGGATGTAGTGGTTGCGCATAGCGGTGGAGAACTGATCCCAAGTGGTACGTGCATTTACTGGCAAGGATGCACGGTACTGGGCCCACCACAAACCGGCGGGTCCTTCCAACATGTGGGCGGCGTACTCTGCCTTGAGCTCTTCCGTCAGACGAAGCAGACGAAACTTCTGGGTGATGGAGTTGAGCCATTCATCAGCTTCGAGCGGTTCGGTGGCTTCCTTGAACACAAGAGGGCGAGTGTCCAAGAAGTCACGGTAAGAGCTGTACTGGTTGGGCTCCGGACCTTGACGTTGATGATGCTGCTGTGCAGTGTTGTTAGCGATATTGCGAAGGGTGGCCTCCATGTGCCTCTGCATTTCCTCCATATTCCTTTGGCTGCCCAAGAACTGGCCAAAGAACGCTTCCGGCGTCATCGGCGGCGGTGGGGGAGGTGGCAGATTCTCCTCCTGTCCTGCCCCTTGCCCACGTTGGCTGCGAGTGTGTGCCGGCATCTGCATATCCCATTATTAAGCAATCATTAGGCGATGTTACATCGATCATGAATAAAATACTGCGCTGTACATAATTCGAAAATTTAGCACACGACCAAGTATAATTACTCATTTCCATACAACGTCACAGAATAATCGCTCAAAAATTAGACACGCAAACGACGGATTTCCATAAAAGGTGCCGGATCGAAGTCCGGACTTTGTCCAAAAGCTTACATGCCATCAACCATTTAAACATAACACTAGCACATGTGTAGGGTGTTACATCACTTAGCGAGCAAGCTCAAGCTATACAAAAGAAAAACGTCTCCTAGCTAAACTAGCGCTCAGACGTCTCCAGCGGCGGATGCAGCGTCCTATGCGTCGACGTCGATCATCGGCTCGTCAGCATGATCCTCCTCTGGTGGGGCGTCGGGACCAAGGACTTCTCCGTCCTGGGGATCCGGGACCTCAGCTGCTGGGGCGGCGGCCTCCTGCGCGGCGTGGTGCATCTGATGGACGGCCTCGTGGAGCTGGTCGATATAGGCCTGCTGTCCGTGTATCTGCTGTATCAACAGGTGGGCTCCCTCTCTGAGCTGGTCGAGCGCGGTGCGGGCCTCATCCCTCTGAAGAGCGGTAGTCAGGTACATCTGCTCTGCAACTGTCCTGGTAGTGGACTGTGCTGCTGCTGTGGTGCGGGCGTCGTCACGCTCCAGAGTGAGCTGCTGAATCCTCTCCTGCAGACGAGCAACCTCAGCGTCGAAGTCCTCCTGAAGCTTCCTCTTGCTCTGGTAGGTGGCGGTGAGGGTGAAGGACACGCTCTCGAGAGTGTGCTCCAAACTCTCACATACACCCAACAAAGCTCCGGTGGCGCTCATCGCAGGCGTCTCACAGTAGAACCTCTCCTCTGGGCTCCCTGTCAAGACTGACTCTGAAGTCTGCTTCCAGCGCAATGGGAAAAGTGATCCACGGGGAAACACTCCTGCCATCGCACTTGCCAGGTCGGCGGGGAAGCGGGCGATGATATCCTTCAGCACTAGGTATGCTGCCCTGTTGGCTCCATCCTTGGCACAAGTGCCTCTGGTGATCTCAGTCCATCCTGTCCAGTGCGGCTTGGCAGGCAAGGCTTTGACCTTGATCTCTACCATAACCAGGGAATCCTGCCCGTAGATCTCCTTCTGCCAGGAGTACTTGGGCTCCTGTCCTTCCTCATAACCCACTGCCTGCAAAATCCTCCAAAGGATCGTCGGCAACCCAAAGTAGGTCAGGAACGTCCTCCGGGTCAGCTTGGTGGCCAAGCGATGACGCGGAACTCCTCTGCCTCCGGTGGCCTTGCGAGCAGTCAACTTGGTCTGGGCCATCTGTAGAAACAAAGGGTTTCGAACTCTCGTGAGACGGATATTAAGTTGGCAAATTTTATAACAAAAGAGACAACTTTTAAATTAAGGGGAGGTAATGTAAATGCATGAATATAAACATGATGTATGATCGTAGTTACGTTCTCACTCACTAATAATGACTCGTAAGTCCTAACATTCTAGTCGGTGGCAAGAACGATCTCTCATGCGTTAACTACACGTTCTACTCGATCGCATAGTTAGCGTACCTGCAGAAGATTCATTTCAGCCCAAAGAAATTCCCAATGATAAAACAATTCAGTATTGACCAGTATGCGCAAAATACATAAAGGTCAACACAAACACCATGCACCAATAGAAATCACCCTTAAATCATTGATACCTTCATATGTGTCCGCGTAAAGCTCGCACATACTTGGTATAAGAATCCCTTGCCTAGACCGACGGTTGGACGGTCATGCTCTCATATCTCACAAAATCATTTTATGCATGTTTTCGCAATAGACACATTCTCTTTTCCCTCGAGAATGGACCAGCAAATAAAGATCCAGCATGAACAAATCCCTGAACCCTGTTAGCAGTTAAGCCACCTGAATCCTAGTATAGGGCTTAAGGACGAGACTGGGCACACTTAGTAATTGAAAATAGTTTCAAAATAGTTTTGAAATACCCATTTTAGTTCGAAAATAACTCTTTACTAGGGTAATCCCTTGAACCATGCTCCGATACCAAGCTGTGGCGGAACCGTCCTGATTATAAGAGCTCAAGTATTATCTTAGCCAAATCCGTCTGACTTCGACTGATACTTGAACCCATACAACCCTGGTAGTCCGAGGTGTAGACGGAGTGGTGTGCGAGACGAATCGGGTGGTGGTGCTCCGGTGAGGCCGGAACACGGCGGGGCTTTTGCGGCGATGGTCGCGGCGAGCGGGGAGGTGTTCGGCGCGTTCGTGGGAGAGTGAGGGAGAGAGCGAGAGTGAGAGCGGGCGAGTGAAATGGCAGTGGGGAGAGGGGAGTGCGGTGCGCTCGGGGTTTTGATCGGCTTGACCGGCCGGTGGTCGTGGCGGGGCCGGCGACGGGACATCGCGGCAGCCGCGGCGCGGTCGGCGAGGCGAGCGCGGAGCGGGCGAGGCGGATTGTGGCGTGATCGGGTGAGCAAAGATCTCGCGGGGAGTGGGCGAGGAGGATTCGCGGCAGAGGCGTGCCGCCACGCGGCGGTTGCGGCCGGCGTACGGCGCGGCCGTCAGCGGCGTCAGCGCGCGGCGCGCGCGGCGAGGCCGGCGCAGCAGGCGAGGCGGAGCGGGAGAGGGCAAGCAAGATAGCTTGCGTGCTTGGGCGGAGGAGATCAGGCGACGATAGGCGGACGCGGATCCTCGGCAGGGAAAAACGGCCACGTGGCCGCGTCGCCGGCGTACGGCGCGGCCGCGGGTCGGCGAGCGGCGTGCAGCGCGCGCGGGCGAGGCTGGGCCGAAAGGCCAGATGGGCCGAAAGGGGTGGCACTGGAAAAAAAACGTTTTCCTTTTTCTTTTTCCAAATTCTTTCAAACTTTGACCACTCAAAAACAGTTTCAAAAACTCCAAACTAGGTTTTGACCAAAATACAAAAGTTGCTCAAAACATTTTTCTCTACAACCTTCATATAAGACACTTTTTCTGAAAACCATTTTTAAATCCTCTACATAAAGAAAGCCAAATAACTAAACAAAAGGCAACAAGCACTCATGCACATGCAATGATGCAATGCATTGCTTATGCTCCTTTAGTAGCTAATGAAGTTCCTAATGCAGTGCTTGACACTAGGGTGTCACAAGCACCCACGAGTGTTTTTGAGGTTCGCAGCTTTTTGGGTTTGGCAGGATACTACCGTCGGTTTATTCCGGATTTTTCGAGAATAGCCAAGCCTATGACCCGTTTAACGCAGAAAAACAAGAAGTTCGAATGGACCACAGAGTGTGAAGCAGCTTTTCGCACTCTGCGAATGTTGTTGACATCCGCACCTGTTCTGGCTCAGCCAAACTTGGAGGAACCTTTTGATGTGTTTTGTGACGCATCCAAGATCGGACTTGGATGTGTACTCATGCAGAACGGGAGAGTTATTGCCTATGCTTCTCGCCAGTTGAGACTGCACGAAGAGAATTATCCCACTCATGATTTGGAATTAGCAGCCGTCGTGCATGCACTCAAGATTTGGAGGCATTATCTTATGGGTAACCTGTGTCATATATACACCGATCATAAAAGCCTGAAGTATATTTTCACCCAGCCAGAGTTGAACATGAGGCAGAGAAGATGGCTAGAGTTGATTAAGGATTACAACCTAGAAGTGCATTATCACCCCGGAAAAGCAAACGTTGTAGCCGATGCCTTGAGTCGCAAGACTCATTGCAACTCCCTACAACCACTGTTGGAAGATGGATTTAACCTTATGCACCCTGTTATGCTGAACAATATCACTCTTCAGTGCACCTTGGAAAGTGACATCATCGAGAGACAAAAGACCGATGAAGAGATCTGTCAGATTAAGAAGAGGTTGGAAGTCAGTAGTTCGTTGAACTTCAGAACAGACAAACAAGGAATACTGTGGTATAATCAGCGTTTAGTTGTTCCTAAAGATACAGAGCTAAAAGAAAGAATTCTGAATGAAGCTCATAATTCAAAGTTATCTATCCATCCAGGAAGCAGTAAGATGTACCAGGATTTGGGAACAAGGTATTGGTGGTCAAAGATGAAGAAAGAGGTCGCAGCCTACGTGGCCAGATGTGATACATGTTGTAGGATAAAAGCTGTACACCTGAGACCTGCAGGACTGTTGCAACCGTTGTCAATTCCAGAGTGGAAATGGGAAGAAATCAGCATGGATTTCATCACTGGTCTTCCCACTACTAAAAAAGGGAAATGATTCTATCTGGGTTATTGTGGATCGATTGTCTAAAGTAGCTCACTTCATACCAGTTAAGACTACACACCGCCTCCATCAGTATGCAGACTTGTATATTCAGAATATCTTGAGGTTACATGGAGTTCCAAAAAGGATTGTTTCTGATAGAGGACCTCAGTTCATTGCACGTTTTTGGGAACAGTTGCACAAGGAACTAGGAACTAAGTTGGTAAGGAGTTCTGCCTATCACCCCCAGACCGCAGGACAAACTGAAAGAGTAAATCAGATTTTGGAAGACATCCTGAGAGCTTGTGTTTAATCTTCAGGAGAATCATGGGAGAAATGGTTGCCCCTTGCTGAGTTTTCGTATAACAACAGCTACCAGGAAAGTATAAAGATGGCACCTTTTGAAGTTCTATATGGACGAAGATGCAGAACCCCGGTTAATTGGGTTGAATCCGGAGATCGAGAATTTTATGGGTCAGATTACGTAAAGGATGCTGAAGAGATTGTGCAAACAGTACAGCAACATATTAAGGTAGCACAATCCCGGCAAAAGAGCTATGCCGACACACGAAGAAGACCCTTGGAATTTCAAGTAGGAGATTATGTTTACCTCAAAGTCTCACCCATGAGAAAGGTCCAACGTTTTGGAATTAAGAAGAAGTTAGCACCTCGATATGTGGGACCGTACCAGATCATAGCAAGGAAGGGAGAAGTAGCATATGAAGTGCAGTTACCCCCAGAGATGAGCGCAGTCTTTCCAGTGTTTCACGTCTCACAATTGAAGAAGTGTCTTCGAGTTCCAGAACATGAAGAAGTTCAAATCCCGGATGTCACGATCAGATCAGACCTGGAATACTACGAACAACCCAAGGAGATTTTAGATACCAAGACCCGAGAGACGCGTCACCGAACAGTGAAGACTCACAAGATTCTTTGGAGCAATCACGGACCCAATGATGCGACTTGGGAAACCGAGGAGTACTTACGCGTAAACTACCCCGCTTTTTATAAAGATTGGTACATAACTCAAATCTCGGGACGAGATTTCTTTTAAGGGGGGAAGGGCTGTGACACTCTAGTGTCAAGCACTGCATTAAGGCACTGCATTTAGCTACTAAAGAAACATGAGCAATGCATTGCATCATTTTCATGTGCATGAGAGTGTTTTGCCTTTGTTTATTTATTTGGATTTGGATTTCTTTTGACTTGATGATTTAAATGGATTTCTGTTTTGGCAAAGAGTTTTATAAAATAGAGAATATTGAGTAGAGTGCTTTTCATGTTGGAGTTTTGACCTAGTTCAATATAGTGTGTTAAATAAGAATAAGTCAAACGAAATGGTTTATGTTTCAAAATTGGCTTTGTTTATGTGGAGGATTTAAAAATGGTTTTCAAAAAAAGTGTCTTATATGAAAGTTGTAGAGAAAATTATTTTGAGCAACTTTCATATTTGGGTCAAAACCTAGTTTGGAGTTTTTGAAACTGTTTTGAATGGTCAAAGTTTGAAAAGAATTTGGAAAAAGAAAAAGGAAAACGATTTCTCCCGCGCCAACCCTTCCGGCCCATCCGGCCTTTCGGCCCAACCCGCTCGCCCGCGCGCCCCGCTCGCCGCGCCAGCGCCGGCCCAGCTCCGCTCGCCCGCGCGCGCGCCCGCCCGCGCACGGCGCACCGGCCGCCTGACACGGCCGCGCCGTACGCCGGCCAAATCGCCGCGTGGCGGCTTGCCCTGCCGCATGGCGCCCCAAACCCTGCGCCAAATCTGCCTCCGCCACTCCCCGCTCGATCCTCGCCTCCCCGATCACGCAAGCGATCGCGCTTGCCCACTCCCGCGCGGTCTTGCCTGTCGCACCGCCTCGCCGACCGCGCCGCGCTGCCGCGACGTCCCGTCGCCGGCCCCGCCACCACCACTGGCCGGCCAAGGCCCCCGGCTAAGACCCCGGGCACCCTTCGCCCTCTCTCCCAACCGCACACACTCTTCCACTCTCGCTCACACTCTCCTCACCCACGAACGCGAGCCGAGAGCACTGCTCGCTCTCGTCGCGACCACCGCCGCAACCACCCCTCTCCGTTCCGACCACCACCCTCCATCGCCGACCGATTCCTTCCGCACGCCGCTCCGCCTACGCCGTGCACACGCCGTGCGCACGTCGTCATCCCTGACCAAGCCCCGACGCCGCCGGAGGACGTAGCGCCTCCTTCGGTCCGCCAGTCGCCACCGCCGAGCCGCAACGCCGTTCTTCCCCAACCCGAGCTTCACCGACTCCTCTTCTTCCTCCTCGAGCCTCACCGAGCCAAGGCAAGGTGAGAACGCCAACTAGCCCTAATGCTACCGCCCTCTCCCACCTCTTCTTCCCCAGCCGAACACCGCCACCGCCCGCCATGGCCGCTCACGTGACCGAGCTTTCTCGGAGCTTCCCGAGCCAAACCAACCCCGTAGTCTTGCTCCCTAGGGTTCGTAGAAGCTTATGCCTCCACCTATTTCATCGGTGGCGCGATGCCGCCGCCTCCGTGCGCCGCCGCTCGCCGCCGGCATGCTCCGGCCGTGCGCTAGCCAAACCACCTACACCTCTCAGTGCGCCTCGTCGAGGCGAGTTCACAAGCCTAGCTTCCCCGCCGGCGACCTCACCGTCGGCGAGGAATCGACGGTCAAACCTCTCCCCTGTTTTCCGTCTCGCCCGAGCCTTCGAGCCAGGCCTCGAACGGGCGAGTGTTTTCCGTATCGCCCGAGCCTCCGAGCCAGGCCTCGGACGGGCGAGTGTTTTCCGTCTCGCCCGAGCCTTCGAGCCAGGCCTCGGACGGGCGAGTGTTTTCCGTCTCGCCCGAGCCTTCGAGCCAGGCCTCGGACGGGCGAGTGTTTTCCGTCTCGCCCGAGCCTCCGAGCCAGGCCTCCGACGGGCGATTATTTTCCGTCTCGCCCGAGCCTCGAGCCAGGCCTCGGCCTCGGACGGGCGATTGTTTTTTCCGTCTCGCCCGAGCTAGGCCTCGAGCGAACCCTCAGCCACTGTCTCGTTCGAGCCGGGCCTCGAGCGAACACACACCTACCGCCGTGCGCTCGAGCCAGGTTGGATCGAGTTGGACTGGGCCGAAAGCCCCGTTTGGGCTAGAATAAAGTTTTTCTTTTTCTGCTCAGTAACTAAGTTTGTTAATTTTGCTATAATTAATCTGTAGCTCTATAATTATGAAATTTCAGTTTTGCTAGTTATTTATGAGTAGATCTATCATGGAAAAATATGAAAGTATTTTTGGCAGAAGTTTATTTTACTGTTTTTATTTATTCCATTTTATATGCTTTTGCTAAAATAAATGGTTATATATGTTTTCTGGTTGAGTTAATTTCTGGAAAATTTGGTGTAAGTTTATTATCATGTTTTACATCTGTGAAAAATATATGATGCACTGTTTATGTGGAAAAAGTTTCTATTATGGTTTAAAGTCCTTTTTGGCTGATTTCTTAGAATAAATGTTAAGGTGTTTTATATGCTGAAATAAAATATGGGAAAATTTGTGTAGTCTCTGTTCATGAGGTTCAAGCTAAGAAAAATGTAAGCATGATCTGTTATGTGAAGAAATCTGGAGATGCTTTACAAATGTGCTTTTCTGTGTTTTCCTTTGAAAGTTCATGTAAGAAATAGTATAATGTTTCTGTTCATGGAACTTTCTTGATAAGCATAAAATGTGAAGTAGAATCTGGAAAAAATATGAAGTCTGCTGTTTAACACTTTTTGGATGGAGAGCTAGTTCAAAGCACCTTTTTGGGCAGTTTGCTTGTCATTTTTATATCTGCAGTTCTGTATTTTATTTTTGGCTGAAATTTGTTCAGTGAAGCCCAGCAACTATTGTTTGCCTTCTGGAATTTTTGTGGATTTTTCTAAGTCCAGAAAAGTGCACTTGCAGTTCAAACCTAAGTTTCTTTTGAATTATTTATTAATCGTCGCATGCAATAGGATCGACCCCGCCGGAGCCCGACCAGGAGCAGGAGATAAGTGCCGAGCAGCAGATTCCGGAGCTCCAGCAAGCCGAGGAAGCCGACCCCGTCCCCGTCACTAACTTACCCGAGTGCCCCTCTCACGAGGCCTCGGTCTTCACCCAAGGCAAGCCCCGGAGCATTCTAAGCCTCCCAGTATTTACAATTAAATTACTTGAGTCCTTTTATATTGTGATGCATTAGGTTTAGGAGTTGAATGAATCCTATTTGCTGCATTACCATTCCTTGATGATTGATTAATATCTACCTTGTTATCCTGTTATTTATTTGCAATGTAGAATTGCTTAGCCTGCTTAATAAAAGTAGTAGTTAAGGATGTCTCCGTAATACCCTGATGGGTACTTACCGGATCACGGTTGGCTATACTTGCTATCGTGGAAAAGAACCTGAGTAGTAATGAAATACGGTCAACTGGAAGGCAAGGCACAAGTTTGGAAACTTGGGGCAGTCCGTCCGTTGGATCGTGTAGGTTTGTATCGATGTTGGCCCTCGTTCATTTTTGAACGCGCCCTTTTACTTAGGGATATGTCGGTGCCGTAATCATCGACCCCAAAGCCGGTTAGAAGCTGTTCGGGCCGGTCTCAACCCGTGTCGTGCCCTCTAGTATGGAAATTGCGATCTGCCGCGTGAGGCCATCGCCAGGTTCCAATTGGGCGGTCCGTGCTTGAACCGCGGCGATTACCACCACGAACAAGCGTCGAGCGGTTGCCCAATGCATGGACCCGACGGGGAAAGTGTGGGCTGGTATTAAAGGTCTTTCACCAGCTAGTTTGGAATTCGATTCGAGTCGCCGTCTCCCCCGGTTAGTGGGAAACTATGGCGAGCTTCACCACGATACAACTCCATGTGATATCTAAAGGTTCAACTAAAATGTGGACAAGTCAACTGGATATGGTTATATTATTTGTCTGCTAGACCCAAGTGTGTGCAATAGTTCAGGTGCAAACCTAGAAGAAGGAATAGGTATAAAAGATGGCAGCTCATCATTATCATTAATTATTTCTTATCTTAAATTGAGCTTTTCGCAAATTCAAGATCCCAGCTCCACCCAAAAAGGCCTTGCATGTCCTTGGTGTCTTTATTTTCAGTTGGACGGGTAAGTCTAGCTGAGTACATTCCAGTACTCAGGGTTTATCCCATTTGTTGCAGATGGTCAGGTCTATTTCGGCTATTGTAAGCACTGCCTCTACCTAGTGGAAGGTGATGAGGAGTAGGCCCAGGGCAGGGTCGTCCAGAAGCTTTTCCCTTTTCTTTTGCTGGACTGAGACTACTAGTGGCACATTATCTTAAAAAGGGAGGAGTGAGTTGTGTCGAGTGGATTTATCAAAACAATGTTTTATTTGGACCACGTGTGTGGTGGTCGTGTGTTAAAAACTTATTTAAGCTTCCGCACTTTTAAAATTCAGTATTGTAATAACTCCATTTTAAATTCCGCACTCTGATATTTTAAATTCGGTTTCATTTTCGCTATGTTGTATCTTTACGAATGTAATCCTTGAACGATGCGATCCTGTATGATGTATGGTGTTAGAAATCCTTCGAGATTTCTGGACTACCGGGGTTATATGGGTTCAAGTATGAGTCAAGGTCAGACGGATTTGACTAAGATAATACTTGAGCTCTTATAATCAGGACGGTTCCGCCACAGGGCTAACCAGGGGATCCCCCCTAAGTTCCTAAAAACCTCGCACGTTTTTTACTAAACTCGACGTTATTTTATTTATCTATGCCTCGAAGACGCCTCACGACTAAGAAGAAAACACCTTGAGCTCCCTAAGGGTCAAGGGTGTCGAGACGTGAGCTCGCCTATGCCCCCGGGCTACGGTACCTCCACTCGCTCCCACCCTCGAAGGACTCAAGTCTGTGTCGAAAACTTAGTCGAAGCAAAACTCAGGCAAAGAAAAATAAGAAAACTCGAGCACAAAGATGTTTCAATATCATCTCGGGCCCTCACCCCAAAGCCCTCGAAGGATTCTTTCCCACTCCTCCGAGGCCTGGGAGGCTATCAGGAGAAGGGTCTCTCCGACCCGATGTCCGACGCCCCCGAGACTTACGTTTTTTATCGCTTTTCAAAATCTTCCTAGTCTCGCCTCTTTTTTCTTCCTAGTAAAAAAAGAGGCAACAAGGAATGAAATGCGAAAATGTCTTTACATTAGGCCTCGAAGGCCGCGAGCATGTTCTTTCTTACAAAAATATCCTCCCACGGAGGACACAACACAAGGGCTCGGTGGCCCAAACTAACTTTGTCTCTCCTCTTGAGGCTCGTCCGCAGGAGCAATCACCGAGGGGTCTTCAGGAACCGAGGACGCTGCTGGAGGAAGCCCCACATCCTCTTCAAAGAACCAAGCCAAGGCCTCCCCAGGGGCCTTGATAGCCCGGGCGAATTCCGCGATCTCCCGCTCGGCTTCGTCTTCATCGTCCGGCAGGATATATCCTTGGCTGACGGCGTCAAAGTTGAGGCTGTCGTAGTGGCTGGAAATCACGGCGAAGGCCCGCTTCACCCCAAGATGCAGGGCACCGCGCACCTGGTCATCCACCTGACCCCTCAGGGCGGCCAGACGGCTGGTCGGGGAGCTCCCCGACTGACCACCTACGGTCCCGAGGGACGCGCAGGCCTCGGCGGCAGCATCTTGCAGAGCCTGGTGATCCGAAGCCTCAGCCTGGTAAACCGACTGCAGGGTGGCCGAGGCCTCGTCTGCCTCAGCAAGCTTCCCCTTCAGCTCTGCAGAGGATCGACACAACTCGTCAAAAGAAAAAGAAGACGCGATGAGGAAATCATAAGGCCTACGGAACAAAAGGTCACCTTTCGCTACACCCTCCCACTTCTGGGCGTCAGTGGCCGACGCCTCAGCAGACTTCCGAGCCTGCTCGAGGTCCGTGCTCAAGGCCCGCACTTTGGACGCCTCCTCGGCAGCCTGAGCACGAAGGGCCTCGGCCACCTTCTCGGACTCCTCCAGCCGCGACGCCAAGCTCTTAACCTTCTCCACCTCTCGGGCGGCGTACTCTTGGGCCTCGGCAACCGCGGCGATCAGGTCTAAGCAGCGGACGCTCAGCCCGCCCGCCTCGGTGCTCTTCTCGGCGAGCTGCTTCTGGGTGCGGGCGAGCTCAGCGCTCGACGTCTGAAGCTGCTCCCAGACGCGGCTCTCCCGACGGAGGAAATCTGACTTAGCCCGAGAGGTCTCCATGAGCTCCTAAGATGGATAATCAACCAAACATTAACCCCCCTTTACAACAAAACGGGAAGAAGAGGATCGCCCTAACAAGGGTCCTCACCTGGACGGCCCGAGGGAGGTCCCTTTCCACTAACGTCAGGGACGTCTTCAACGACCGCGTGAGGAGCGAGCCGAGCTGCCCGAGGACGTTCCAGTTTCCGCCCTCGGGGGCATCATCGAGGACAAACACCGGCTCGGCCTCGGGATCAGCTGGATCCCTCCACTCCACTCGAGGACCGCCCCAGGTGGGAGAACGACCTCCCAAGCGGGCAAGGGCTGAGCTTTCGCCCCCTCCTCCGACCTCTGGCACCGGCAGCCTTGGTGGCACGCCGGTAACCTCGCCCTCCGCCTCTGCTTTCCCACCTTTTGGGGAAGTCTCGTCAGAAGAGATGTTATGGATCTCCTCCGGCAAGCGCAACCCATGAGGCAGGACGTCAGCCCCAGCCTCGGGCGCAACGGCCTGAGACGGCTCAGCCTCAGCCGCCTTGGCGGCCTCGACTTCAGCGGTCGAGGCCCCCGGGGCGCCTTCATCCCTCGACGCCCCAGAAGCAGGGTCCTCCTCTGGCGCCCCACCAGAGACCGGGGCCCCCTGTGGGAACTTGATGATTTCAGGCGTGACGTCCAGCCCGCCGGACCCCGGCAGTGGTGGCGTCACAGACGATACCACCACAGCGCCGGCGGAGGAGGCCGCACCCACTTTCAGCGCCTTCCGAGGGCGGAGGGATAAGGCCTCCACGGACCGCTTCCCACTGAGACAAGAGAAGAAAGATACGCATCATGAAGAAAAAATCCCCACACGAGCAAACATGGGATGGGCAAGCGACGAGTGCTCACCCAGCCCTTGGTGCCCTCCTCGCAGAGGGCACGGGTGAGGTTTGCAGCCGCAGTGTCCCTGCAGGGGGAACCCCGCTCGGGGGAGGCGGGAGCTCCGTCTCGAGGGTCTCCGTCAAAACCCCCACCGACGGCGGCGTCGACAGGCCCTGAGTGGACCCGTCGCCCCCCCGGGGCGCAGAAGCCTCGCCACCCGCGCCCAGGGTAGGAACAGGGCTCTTCCCCACCGCCTGCGCCCCGGGCGCGCCCCTCACGGGGCTCGCCAACCGGACCGGCGAATGGTCCATGTCTGGGAACCCCGCCTGGGGCTCGGAGTCCCCCTCCGAGCCCTCCTCGTCTTCATCATCGGAATCCTCCTCCATAGGGGAGGACTCTTCCGGCTCACCATGGAGCTTCTGTTGCCGCCAACGCCTCTCCAGGTCGTCACGGTCCTTCCGACGCTTAGCCCGCCTGGTGTTCCTGTCGTCCTTTCTCTTCTTCCTCTCCTCGGCCAGGCGCCGCCTCTCCTCCCTTTCCTCAGGAAGGGGAGGTTTCGGGCGCTGACCCCCTGTAAACCCTGCAAAAAGAAGGAAGTAAGGATCGAACATGAAAAAAGAAAGCTCCGCAGCAACACACCCACAGGATCGATCCCCTTACCAAGCTAATGTACCCGCGGAACGGGCGCATCGGAATACTGAGCAGTTTGTTCGCGTCCTTCACCTCCTTTACTGCATCCCTCGCCCGGCGAACGAGCTCGGGATAGGCGACCGGGGACGCCCTCATCTGGCACTCCTGCAGGAGAGGCGTGTCGTCCCTCATCTTCGCCATGATCAGGGGCCGGTTCATCAGCGGCAGCACGCACCGCTGGTGGAACCAGGCCACGACCATCCCGGCCGTAAGACCCGCCTTCCGCAGCCTCGACAAGGTCTCAAGTAGCGGGTCGAGTCGACTCTGCCTCTTGTCGACGACACCATAGTTCCAAGAGTCCGGCCGCGACTCGATGACGCGACCGGTGTATGCTGGCAGCAGCCCGTCGTCGTTGCGAAGGTAGAACCAGCCCATGCGCCAGTCCTTGTTCGAGGTGGCCGCCTGGGACGGGATGTACAGGCCCGACCTCTGCTGGCAAACGGAGAGCACGCAGCTCCCCGACCTCATCAGTCTCCGCCGACCCTCCGAAACCGCCTTCGTGAAGAGCTCGACTCGGAAGAGGTGGATCCAGAGCTCCCAGTGGGGCTCGATCCCCAGGAAGCCTTCGCAGACGGTCGCGAAGATGGCCGCCTGTGAAATAGAGTTGGGGGCAAGGTGATGCAGCTCGAGCTCGTAGTAGAAAAGAAGCGCCCGGAGGAACCTGCTTGCCGGTACCCCGAACCCACGCTCGTGGAAAGCGATGAAGCTGACCACGTAGCCGTTCGGGGGCCTTGGCTCCTCCTCCTCCGGACCGGGGGCGATCCACTCTGGCCTATCAGAGCCGGAAAGGCCCCGAAGAAGTCCTCTCTGCACCAGCTCCGCTAGCTTCTCCGGGGTGGCGGCAGAAGCGCCCCACGGCTCAGCGGCGTCGGCCATCCCGAACGACAGAAGGCGGAGGCGCAGATGTCGCAAAGAGGAAAGGTCGCTCGATCTCTCTCTCTCTCTCTCTCTCTATCTATCTATCTCTATCTCTCTCTCTCTCTCTCTTCTTTGCCCCTCAACCCTCTACTCCGCCGCTGGCCCGGTCTCTCCCTCCCCACCTCAGCTTTTGTGTGGCTGGACGGAGGAGGAAGACGAAAGAGTAAGGGGTACGGGCGAATGAGGAAAGGAACCGCTCCGAAATCCCCAAGGGGCGTATTTATAGGGTGAAAACCAACGGCCAGATCCCGGTCGGTCACTATTCACCCGCATTTAATGCGTTGCACGCTAGGAGATCTCATGATTGCGAGAATCCCCTCGATACGAGTGCGCACGCAAGCATTAAATGCCTGGTCGTGGGCCCTTGCACACGTCCGCAACGAGCGCCGCCCACGACCCCAGAAAGCCGCCTAAAAAGGCGCGCCCGCCACTCCGACGGAAGAGGTAACCTGCCTCTGACTCCTTCCTAGCGAAGGAACCCAGGGCATCGAGCCCGTTACGTTCCAGGGGTTCGAAGGCCAACCCCTCCAAGGGTTCGACAGCCGCCCCAGGATAACAGAGTCAGGAATGGCCACGGATGCGCCTATCGCATGACCCGAGCCGGGCCTGAGCACGACCGCTTAGGGCATCCAGAGTCGTATCCGAGGCTAGCAGGGCGGTCTCAAAACGGGATCCCAACGAAGGGAGGCAACGAGCCCTCGGAACCAATCGAACGGTTCCGGGCCCTGGTGACTGTCCTCTGGTTCCATGTGTGTGCCTCCGGGCCCCTAGTCGACCCCTATCAAACGGGGCACGGGCATGCACTTGGAATTACCCGTTAACAGCTCATCGTTCTCCGTCTCGCCCGAGCCCTCCAAGCCAGGCCTCGGGCGAACGCTCGTTCTCCGTTTCTCCCGAGCCCTCCAAGCCAGGCCTCGGGCGAACGCTCGTTCTCCGTCTCGCCCGAGCCCTGCAAGCCAGGCCTCGGGCGAACGCTCGTTCTCCGTTTCGCCCGGGCCCTCCAAGCCGGGCCTCGGGCGAACGCTCGTTCTCCGTCTCGCCCGAGCCCTCCAAATCAGGCCTCGGCAAGAAAGCGTGAGGGAGCTGCGGCGGCTGTGAAGGCAAAGGCAAAGTAAAGGGTCCCTCACCCCTCACTCGATATTTATAAAAGAAAACCCCGACGGGCAGGATCTCCCACGACAAAGGAAAGGTAACCGCAAACATTTAATGCACCCACCTAACCGCATCTCGAGCCGGTTGACAGGTACACGCGGCAATCCCCCATTCGCTCCACTTCCGGGGCCCACCGCGGCCGCCGCTCCGACTTCCTGTCCGTCGCCCTGGCGCCTTGATCTCCACTCCCTGAAGGTTTTCGCCTAAAAAGGCACGCCCAATGGGCAGAAGGATTCCAAACGACGGAGGCTTCTTCAAGAAGGTAAAAACGGGCCCCAGCCCTTCCAAGTCTCGAGGCAGCGAAGGCTGGCCCTCGAAGAGGGTTCGACAGCCGGCCTCGAGCACCCGAGTCAGGGAGACCAAGGGGTGCCACTCGCAGCATCGCTCGAGGGCCAAGCCCTCGAGGCCCCTCACGTGTATCCAAGGCGGGGCGCACAACGTGCAGTGAGATCCCCTCGGAGGGAGCCATCGAGCCACCGGGTCCTATCGAATGGACCCGGCACTCCTGCAGACCGAGCGCCCATGCTTTATGAGATCGCCTCCAGGCTTCAGTCGACCCTATCGAACGGGGCACGAGGTCTCACTTGGATTTCCCCGTTACCAGCTCACCGGGAACCTCGATACTCGCCCGCTCGTGGTAGTACGAGGCATCCCTCCTCGCATCTGATCGAAAGGACTCGCGGGATGACAAGCCAGGGTAATTGGCGTGCCGGACAGCTCGAAGAGCCGGCCGGTCAGTTCAGCTTGGCACCCCTCGACGAAAGAGTGTTAAAAAACTCAGGGGCTCGACACTCCCGAACCTAAAAAATGTAACTAACACTCACACTCGCGAAAATCCCACAAGGGAGTTCTAACCACTCCCCCGTGGCCTCGGGGGCTACACCCGCGGGTGGCGTTCGCACGACACCCCCGGAATCAAAACAACCAAACCCTCGAGACCAGTAGTTAACCCTCAGGATCCCGGTTAGGAGCCCCTACTCGAGTGCCAGCACTCGAACAAAGGCTCGGGGGCTACTGTCGGGGGACCACAAAAGGGGTACCCCCAATCAACGCGAAACAAATCAGTTAAACCTAGAGCACCAATTAATAAGAGACCAAACTAGTCTAACCCCCTAAAAAACCAACCCCTCGAGGCATACGACGCTGGCCCACCAAGCCAAAGGCGAGAGCCCATTAAGCAGAAGTAGGCTGTGTTAGCCCTCCAAGCCAGGCCTCGGCGAATGCTCATTCTCCGTCTCGCCCAAGACCTCCGAGCTAGGCCTCGGGGGAACGCTCGTTCTCCGAGCCCTCCAAGCCAGGCCTCGGGCGAACGCTCGTTCTCCGTCTCGCCCGAGCCCTCCGAGCCAGGCCTCGGGCGAATGCTTGTTCTCCATCTCGCCCGAGCCCTCCAAGCCAGGCCTCGGGCTGGCACTCGTTCTCCGTCTCACCCGAGCCCTCCGCGTCAGGCCTCGGGCGAGCGCTCCACTACCCTTCAAGACTCCCGCAAGAAGGAAGCTCCCTGCTTCTCAGCGCTGACAACCGTACCAGCCCCATACTACGCATTCAATGCGTCCACCTACTCCGGTCACGTCCTCTGGTACACGACGTGCGCCACAGTGAACCACGGCAGAGTCAAATCTCCTTTTTCACCACAAGCATGGGCAAAAAGGCACCAGTACAGCACTGTTCGGCCATACCCTGCACTGTTGCACACTCGAATCACGACTCGAGGCCTGGCAACCCGCTGTACGGTCGGGTTTTCCGAGACTTGCCCATACCTGCGGGGGCTCGAGCCCCCCGTAGGCGCCACCTCGAGGCCGGCTCCGCGCCCCTCGAGCCCTAACCGCTTTCATGGTATTGGAAGACAGGTGCCCCAAGACCTAGAGGGACCCTGACACGTCATGTACGTGCCGAAATGGGCGCAGCACGACCTCCACGATGCCACGCCTCCACGTCCGCGCCCGGAATGGAGGCCACGCTTCAAGGACGCCTCAACAGCAACACCCACGTCGGCTCCAGTGACCCCGACAAGGCAGACTTCCTACCCTCCGTCGTATTGGGCATTGTACATCCCGACTCCTGTATCATTCCTGTGTAACCCTGGCCTCCTCTTGCTCTATAAAAGAGGACACCAGGGGTCTTCACGCACCCGGTTACACACGGGCTTGCGCGACACGAGTCCACACACACACACACACACACGAGTCCGGACTCCGGTCCACGCTCATTGAGCTTGTATTGCCCCTGTACAAGCACTTAGGTGCAAGTAATACAAGAACCTCCTCCCCCCGCTGGACGTAGGGCCTTCTTCGCCCGAACCAGGATAAATCCTTGTGTCATCTTGCATCACCATCCAGGAAGAGAGCACGCGATCATATTACTAGTTGGTGTCATACCCCCGGGATCGAAACACCGACAACTTGGCGATGCGCCCTGTGGACTCCCGGTTGTTGATGATCTCTCCGAGGGGGAAGGACGATACCACCATCACGGGATGAGCGAGGAAATAATGCTGGAGCTTGCGCCTTGTGATGACGATGCCGTAGAGCAACTTCTGGATGTGTGGGTCCGGACCTTGGCCTCGGAGAGCACCTCACTGATGAAGTACACCGCTCGTTGGACGGGTAACGTGTGACCTTCCTCGTGTCTCTCGACGATTACGACCGCGCTGACCACCTGGGTGGTTGCGGCCACGTAGAGGAGGAGAGGCTCGGGGGGATCGTCACCCAGGGCTGGTTGTGGTGGCACGAGAATTGGTGTGGAAGTCAGCAACCCCTTCAACTTGGTTAGGGCTTCCTCGGCTTCGACGGTCCTCGCAAAGCGTTCCGTTTTCTTCAGCAGGCGTAGAGGGGTAGCGCCTTTTCCCCTAGCCTCGAGATGAACCTGTTGAGAGCGGCTAGGCAGCCTGTCACTTTCTGTACGCCCCTAAGGTCTCGAATTGGGCCCATCTTCGTGACTGCTGAGATCTTTTCGGGGTTGGCCTCGATCCCCCGCTGTGAGACAATGTAGCCAAGTAGCATGCCTCGAGGCACACCAAAGACACATTTCTCGGGGTTGAGTTTCACATTCTTGGCCTGGAGGCACTCGAACGTGGTCTCGAGATCACTGATGAGGTCCCCGACTTTCTTGGTCTTAACCACGATGTCATCGACGTAGGCCTCGACGGTTTTGCCTATGTGTTCACCAAAGACATGCTGCATGCAACGCTGATATGTTGCCCCGGCGTTTCGAAGGCCGAAGGGCATTGTAACATAGAAATACATACCAAAAGGCGTAATAAAGGAGGTAGCGAGCTTGTCGGATTCTTTCATTTTAATATGGTGGTAGCCGGAATACGCATCGAGAAATGAAAGTACTTCGCACCCCGCAGTGGAATCGACAATCTGATCCATTCTAGGTAAAGGAAATGGAACTTTTGGACATGCTTTATTCAGACCAGTGTAATCTACACACATCCGCATTTTTCCATTCTTTTTCCTAACTAGTACAGGGTTAGCTAGCCACTCCGGGTGAAATACCTCCTTGATGAATCCAGCCGCCAAAAGCTTGTGCACCTCCTCGCCGATGATCCTACGCTTCTCCTTGTCGAAGCGGCGCAGGCGTTGCTTCACCGGTCTGGACCCGGCCTGGATCTCCAAGGTGTGCTCGGCGACTCCCCTCGGTACGCCTGGCATGTCCGAGGGGCTCCACGCAAACATGTCGATGTTGGCGCGAAGAAAATCGACGAGCACTGCTTCCTATTTAGGCTCGAGGCTAGCACTTATGGCCAGCGTCTTGTCGTTGGTCGAGGTCGGGTCGACGGGTATCTGCTTGGTGTGCTCTGCCGGCTCGAAGGTGCCGGCGTGGCGCTTTGCCTCAGGGGCCTCGGTGGCCAGGGCAGCCAGGGCCTCGAGCGAGTCGACTTGGACGTTGGCCTCCCCACGCTCGACGCACTCCACGTCGCAGTGGTACGCGTGTTCGTAGGAGGTGTCGACGGTGATGACCCCTTTCGGCCCCGACATCTTGAGCTTCAAGTATGTGTAGTTGGGGACCGCCATGAACTTGGCGTAGCCAGGCCTGCCGATGATGGCGTGGTAGGTCCCTTGGAACCCAACCACCTCGAAGGTGAGCGTCTCCCGGCGGAAGTTGGCCAGCGTGCCAAAGCAAACAGGTAGGTCGATGCGCCCGAGGGGGTGGGCCTTCTTCCCTGGTACGACTCCGTGGAACCCCCCGACGCTGGGTCGGAGCTGGTCCCTCGAAATCCCTAGGAGGTCGAGGGTCTCGAGGTATATGATGTTGAGGCTCGAGCCCCCATCCATCAACACCTTGGAGAACCGTACGTCGACGATGACGGGGTCGACGACGAGGGGGTACACCCCCGGATTTACGACATGGTCCGGATGGTCGTCACGGTCGAACGTGATCGGCGCATCAGACCAGTCAAGATACCGGGGGGCGTCATGGCAGAGTGCAAAGACCTCCCGGCGCTCCTTCTTACTCTCTCGAGCTGAGAGCCCGACGGTTGGGCCCCCGTAGATCGTGAAGCAGTCGCGCACCGGGGGAAGTTGTCGTCCGCGTCCCCGTCGTCGTGTCGATTGTTGTCCTTGCCCTTAGGCGCGTCTTCCTTCTTGTCGCCGAGCTTGGAGTAGAAGCCCTTCATCATTCGGCAGTCCTTCAACTTGTGATTCGTGGGACCCTTGTGATAAGGGCAGGGGTCCTCGAGCATTTTGTCAAAGACAGCCCCGTCAGGGGGACCTCGAGGCTTCTTATGCTCGAGGGCGCCCACGAATACTTCTTCATCGTCGTCGTCATCGGCGTCGCGCTTCACCTTCTAACCTTTTCCTTTATTCTTCTTCTTTTTGTTGTCGTTGTTGCGGTTCTTGACGTTGTTGCCCTTGGTCAAGCCCTCCGGCGTGGCCACCGCCTTGCCTTTGTCTGTGGAGCGGCCAAAGAAGGGCCCCACTGCCTCGTCGCCTGAGGCGAAGCTAGTGACACGATCCATTAGATCCTCGACCGTCCTGGGATGGTAGCGCCCTAGCTCATGGACTAGCTCTTGGCATGTCGTGCCCGCGAGGAACGCTAAGATGACATCCTCATCAGGCATGTGGGGGAGCTCGAGGCGCTGCTTCGAGAATCGCTGAGCGAAGTCGCGGAGGGGCTCGTTCGCAGTCTGTCTGCAACATCGTAGATCCCAGGGGTTTCTTGGGCGCACGCAAGTCCCCTTGAAATTCCCATCGAAGACCCTGACTAGGTCGGCCCAGTCGTGGATCTCGTCCGGCGGGAGCCCCTCGAGCCACTGACGGGTGGTGTCTGAGAGGTAGAGTGGGAGCTGGCGTATGATCACGTGGTCGTCGCTCTTCGCCCCGCCCAGTTGGCAGCCTAGGCGGAAGTCGGAGAGCCATAGCTTGGGCTCGACCTCCCTGTCGTACTTCACGATATTGGTCGGTGGTCGAAAGCGATCGGGGACGGTCGAGCTGCGGATGGCCCGGCTGAAGACCCTGGGGCCCGGGGGCTCGAGGGCTTGCCGGTCCTCGTCACTGTCGTAGCACCCTCCTCGATGGGCGTTATAGCCACGCTCCTCGGCCCCTTTGTCCTTGCGCCGGTGGTTGATGTTGTTGCGGGCGTCATTGGGGTCTCGAGGTGGCCGGTTGTCGACGATCCGCTCCCGGACTGGCCTGGCTCGAGAGGCGTCCGGCTGGTGGACGGACGTCTCACGCTCGTTGCGGGGCATGTGTGTTGGCTTCCCCGAGGCCGCTCCGCGCCGACGCGAGGCTGAGCTCTCGGCTTGCTGCAGGGCGGCTGTCTCGAGGAGGTTCTTCATTTCCCCGAGCATGCGCCTGGCGTCAGGGTTGGAGATGGCGGGTAGATCGCGGAGCAGCATCGCGGCCGCCACCACGTTCTGCCCGGCTCGCGGGAAGCGAACCACAGGGTGTGCTGGTGCCCCGTCCTCGTGGATCTGCCGGTGGATCTCTCGTGCGCGGCCACGTGCGCCGGCGCCTCGAGGTTGGGCTTGTTCCTGCACAAGAGCTTGCTCAAGCTGTAGCAGGCGTTGTCGGTCCTCCTCAGCCTTGTTGATCGCCTCCCGCAGCTGCGCGAGCTGCGCCGCCCGGTCGTCGTTGTGCTGAGGTGGTGCATTCGGTGCCAGAGGTTCGTTCCTCCCCCGAACGTGTGGTCCGCCTGCCGCAGCCACGTCTCCCGGCTCTTCGAGGTTGAGCGCCGGCCTGGTGTCGTCGTCGCCATCGTCCTCGACGTCGTCCTTGACCCCCTCGAGCTGGAAGCACTCCCTGGTGGGATCCCAGAGGTCGGGGTCGTGGTAGTCGTACTCGTCGGACTCGGAGCTGTTGATGTCGCGCCACCTTGGCTCATGCTGGGACTGCAGTTCGCAGTACCACTCTCCGACGGTGGCTCGTCGGGGTGGCTCGACGACATGTGAGATGTCGCGGTCGACGTGCATGGGGTAGATGATCTCCAGGTCGGCGGTGGCTCGTAGGATTACGCCCGGACGTTCCTCCCGCTCTGCCGCCGCCCGGTCCTGACGGCGCTTGTCGAGGTGGTGGGCGTAGACAGCTGTGAAGTTGTTGAGGCCGAACGGGTGCCGCTGGCGTCGAGCGCGGTACACCCCGTGCGGGAGGAGGCCATGTGGTGTCGACAGAGCACGGCTCGGGGGCCTCTGGCCAGGCTCCCGGTCTGTGCGCATGACGAACGCGAACTCGCTGGGAGAGTGCGCGCGCGCCCTAGAAGTCTCTGGCCGTGCGCCGGGCAGGTTCCTCCTCGGGGACTCTGTGCCGGCCGCGGGGAAGTGGGCGTATGCCGCGGGCGCCGCCTGTGCCTGGCGACGGTGGTGACGACGGCGCCGCTCACGAGGTGGCGACGCGTGGTGGTGCGGGCGACGCGCCACACCCCCAGCGCGGGGTGGCGTGACACGCCCTCCAATCGGGCTCTCCATGGAGAGCAGGGTCAGCTCAATGCCGCTGCCGGTGGCCAGGAACTCGAGGCTCCCGAACCAGATGATGGCACCAGCAGAGAACGAAGGAGTGGGGGAAGCCATCCAGAAAACAACGAGAAATCGACTTCCGACACGCAAAGGCCCCTACCTGGCGCGCCAACTGTCGGTGTTTCGACCCCAGGGGTATGACACCAACTAGTAATATGATCGCGTGCTCTCTTCCTGGATGGTGATGCAAGATGACACAAGGGTTTATCCTGGTTCGGGCAAAGAAGGCCCTACGTCCAGCGGGGGGAAGAGGTTCTTGTATTACTTGCACCTAAGTGCTTGTACAGGGGCAATACAAGCTCAATGAGCGTAGACCTGAGTCTGGACGCGTGTGTGTGTGTACCCGTCTAGACCTGTGTAGACCTGTCTCTTCCTCTGCGCGAAGGGCCCTGGTGTCCTCTTTTATAGACCAAGAGGAGGCCAGGGTTACACAGGAGTGGCATGTACAACGCCCAATACGGCGAAGGGTAGGAAGTCTGTCTTGTCGGGGTCACTGGAGCCGACGTGGGTGTTGCTGTTGAGGCGTCCTTGAAGCGTGGCCTCCATTTCGGGCGCGGACGTGGAGGCGTGGCGACGTGGAGGCCGTGCAGCGCCCATTTCGGCACGTACAGGACGTGTTAGGGTCCCTCCGGGTCTTGGGGCACCTGTTCTCCAATATCATGAAAGAAGTCAGGGCTCGAGGGGCGCAGGGCCGACCTCGAGGCGGCCCCTTTGGGGGGGGCTCGAGCCCCCACAGGTATGGGCAAGTCCCAGAAAACTCGGCTGTGCAGCGGGAATCCAGGTCTCGAGATGTGGCTCGAGCGCGCTATAGTGCGGAACATGGCGTAACAGCGCTGTACTTGTGCCCTTTTGCCCATGCTTGCGGTGAAAAAGGAGGCTTGACTCTGGCTCCGGTCACTGTGGCACACGTTGTGTACCAGAGGATGTGACTGGAGTAGGTGGACGCATTAATTGCGCAGTATGGGGTTGGTATCCAATGTCTAGCGCTGCTCGAGGGGGGTACAACGCGTCTCGAGGGATAGGTTACCGCGTTAGAGAGGCTCGAGGTCCCCATGTTGGGTCTCGAGGAACGGTGCACGGCTATAGCGGGCTCGAGGCCTATGTGCCAGGGCTCGAGAGGTAAGCTACCATGAGGCGGTTGGTAAGGCTTTGGCGGGCCCGGGCTTCTCGGCGGCGGGCCAGCGTTGTAGGCCTCGAGGGGTTGGACTAGTTAGGTCTCTTATTAATTGGTGCTCTAGGTTTAATTTATTTGTTTTGCGTTGATTGGAGGTACCCCTTTTGTGGTCCCCCGACATAAGGGCAGGGGTCCTCGAGCATTTTGTCGAAGACAGCCCCGTCAGGGGGGCCTCGAGGCTTCTTACGCTCGAGGGCGCTCACGAGCACTTCTTCATCGTCGTCGTCATCGGCGTTGCGCTTCGCCTTCTAACCTTTGCCTTTGTTCTTCTTCCTTTTGTTGTTGTTGTTGCGGTTCTTGTCGTTGTTGCCCTTGCTAGAGCCCTCCGGCATGGCCACCGCCTTGCCTTTGTCCATGGAGCGGCCAAAGAAGGCCCCCACTGCCTCGTCGCCTGAGGCAAAGCTGGTGACACGATCCATCAGATCCTCGACCGTCCTGGGACGGTAGCGCCCAAGCTCGTGGACTAGCTCTTGGCACGTCGTGCCCGCGAGGAACGCTGAGATGACATCCTCATCAGGCACGTGGGGGAGCTCGAGGCGCTGCTTCGAGAATCGCCGAGCGAAGTCGCGGAGGGGCTCGTCCGCTGTCTGCCTGCAACATTGTAGATCCCAGGGGTTGCCTGGGCGCACGCAAGTCCCCTTGAAATTCCCATCGAAGACCCTGACTAGGTCGGCCCAGTCGTGGATCTGATCTGGCGGGAGCTCCTCGAGCCACCGACGGGCGGTGTCCGAGAGGTAGAGTGGGAGCTGGCGTATGATCACGCGGTCGTCGCTCTTCGCCCCGCCCAGTTGGCAGCCCAGGCGGAAGTCGGAGAGCCATAGCTTGGGCTCGACCTCCCCGTCATACTTCACGATGTTGGTCAGTGGTCGAAAGCGGTCGGGGAGGGTTGAGCTGCGGATGTCCCGGCTGAAGACCCTGGGGCCTGGGGGCTCGAGGGCTTGCTGGTCCTCGTCACTGTCGTAGTGCCCCCCTCGATGATCATTATAGCCACGCTCCTCGGCCCCTTTGTCCTTGCACCGGCGGTTGATGTTATTGCAGGCGTCATTGGGGTCTCGAGGTGGCCGGTTGTCGATGATCCGCTCCCGGACTGGCCTGGCTCGAGAGGCGTTCGGCTGGTGGATGGATGTCTCACGCTCGTTGCGGGGCGTGTCTGCTGGCTTCCCCGAGGCCGCTCCGCGCCGGCGCGAGGCTGAGCTCTCGGCCTACTGCAGAGCGGCTGTCTCGAGGAGGTTCTTCATTTCCCCGAGCATGCGCCTGGTGTCAGGGTTGGAGATGGCGGGTAGATCGCGGAGCAGCATCGCGGCCGCCACCACATTCTGCCCGGCTCGCGGGAAGCGCACCTCGGGGCGTGCTGGTGCCCCACCCTCGAGGATCTGCCGGTGGACCTCTCGAGCGCGGCCACGAGCGCCGGCGCCTTGAGGCTGGGCTTGTTCCTGCACAAGAGTTTGCTCGAGCTGCAGCAGGCGTTGTCGGTCCTCCTCAGCCTTGGTGATCGCCTCCCGCAGCTGCGCGAGCTGCGCCGCCCGGTCGTCGTTGTGCTGAGGTGGTGCATCCAGTGCCGGGGGTTCGTTCCTCCCCTGAACATGTGGTCCGCCCGCTGCAGCCATGTCGATGGGCTCTTCGAGGTTGAGCGCCGGCCTGGAGTCGTCGTCGTCCTCGGCATCGTCCACGACCCCCTCGAGCTGGAAGCACTCCCTGGTGGGATCCCAGAGGTCAGGGTCGTGGTAGTCGTACTCGTCGGAGTCAGAGCTGTTGATGTCGCGCCGCCCTGGCTCGTGCTAGGACTGCAGCTCGCGGTACCACTCTCCGATGGTGGCTCGCCGGGGTGGCTCGATGACTCGCGAGAAGCCGCGGTCGACGTGCGCGGGGTAGACGATCTCCAGGTCGGTGATGGCTCGTAGGATCACGCCCGGACGTTCCTCCCGCTCTGCCGCCGCCCGGTCCTGACGGCGCTCGTCGAGGTGGTGGGCGTAGACAGCTGCGGAGTTGTTGAGGCCGAACAGGGGCCGCTGGTGTCGAGCGCGGTACACCCCGTGCGGGAGGAAGCCAGGTGGTGTCGACGAAGCACGGCTCGGGGACCTCTGTTCAGGCTCCCGGTCCGTGCGCATGACGAACGCGAACTCGCTGAGAGAGTGCGCGCGCGCCCTAGAAGTCTCCGGCCGCGTGCTGGGCAGGTTTCTCCTCGGGGACTCTGCGCCGGTCGCGGGGAAGTGGGTGTACGCCGCGGGCACCGCCTGTGCCTGGCGACGATGGTGACGACGGCGCCGCTCACGAGGTGGCGACGCGTGGTGGTGCGGGCGACGCGCCACGCCCCCCGCGCGGGGTGGCATGACATGCCCTCCGCTCGGGCTCTCCGTGGAGAGCAGGGTCAGCTCGTTGCCACTGCCGGTGGCCAGGAACTCGAGGCTCCCGAACCAGATGACGACACCAGCAGAGAACGAAGGAGTGGAAGAAACCATCCAGAAAACAACGAGAAATCGGCTCCGACACGCGAAGGCCCCTACCTGGCGCACCAACTGTCGGTGTTTCGACCCCAGGGGTATGACACCAACTAGTAATATGATCGCGTGCTCTCTTCCTGGATGGTGATGCAAGATGACACAAGGGTTTATCCTGGTTCGGGCAAAGAAGGCCCTACGTCTAGCGGGGGGAGGAGGTTCTTGTATTACTTGCACCTAAGTGCTCGTACAGGGGCAATACAAGCTCAACGAGCGTGGACGAGAGTCTGGACTCGTGTGTGTGTCGTGTGGACTCGTGTGCGTGGAGGGCCCTGGTGTCCTCTTTTATAGAACAAGAGGAGACCAGGGTTACACAGGAGTGACATGTACAACGCCCAATACGGCGAAGGGTTGGAATTCTGTCTTGTCGAAGTCACTGGAGCCGGCATGGGGGTTGCTGTTGAGGCGTCCTTGAAGCGTGGCTTCCATCCTGGGCGCGGACGTGGAGGCGTGGCGACGTGGAGGCCGTGCAGCGCCCATTCCGGCACGTACAGGACGTGGCAGGGTCCCTCCGGGTCCAATAGCATGAAAACAGTCAGGGCTCGAGGGGCGCAGGGCCGGCCTCGAGGTGGCGCCTACGGGGGGCTCGAGCCCCCGCAGGTATGGGCAAGTCCCAGAAAACCCGGCCGTACAGCGGGAATCCAGGTCTCGAGATGTGGCTCGAGTGTGCTACAGTGCAGGGTATGGCCTAACACTGTTGTACTTGTGCCTTTTTGCCCATGCTTGTGGTGAAAACGAGGTTTGACTCTGGCCCCGGTTCACTGTGGCACACGTCGTGTACCAGAGGATGTGACCGGAGTAGGTGGATGCATTAAATGCGCAGTACGGGGCTGGTATCCGATGTCTGGCGCTGCTCGAGGGAGGTATGATGTGTCTCGAGGGATAGGTTACCGTGTTAGAGAGGCTCGAGGTCCCCACGTTGGGTCTCGAGGAACGGTGTACGGCTGTAGTGGGCTCGAGGCCTATGTGCCGGGGCTCGAGAGGTAGGCTACCATGAGGCGGTCGGTAAGGCTTTGGCGGACCCGGGCTTCCTGGCGGTGGGCCGGCGTTGTAGGCCTCGAGGGGTTGGTTTTTTAGGGGGTTAGACTAGTTAGGTCTCTTATTAATTGGTGCTTTAGGTTTAACTTATTTGTTTTGCGTTGATTGGGGGTACCCCTTTTGTGGTCCCCCGACAATATTATAAATAGGTAACTTGCAAATATAGATTTGTTCAAATAACACATGCATAGGCTAATCCAACTAATCTGCCGCACGTTTAGTCTTCATAAACCGGTCAGGTGTAAACTCAAGCGAAGCTAATCCACCGCATGATACCACTTGCTATAAGTTTACACCACTTCTCATAATTAGATTAATCCACCGCATGATACAATCTAATTATAACAAGCTAAAAGCATGCATATATTTGAACAGATCTATAAAGGCTCATTACTCGTGTAAGCTTAACCAAGATCAGCAAACCAGCCGAATTGGGGTCCATGAAGAAGGAACAAACAAGCAAGCACGATTAAACTAATCTAAAACCTGCACCTGCCGCACGATACCCAGTTTCATCAAAGCCTAACCATGATTGACGTGCATGAACCCACAACATGTGACAATCTAGATCGAAAGTTGATTCAGCCATCATGATCTTATGATTAAAAGAGAGCACAAGCAAACTCGTGCGACAAGGCCGAACAAAGATCAATCTAGATTGGGCAAAAGAGTGTTACAAGAATTAAATAAATAAAACATATAACACATGATAACTTAATGAATCTATTGGATCTGCCAAATCTAATAGAGCCGATAACTATTTTTACTACTAAGCTTAACATACGAGACTACTTGCATCATATCTAAATCCACCGCATGATACTAGACATGATAACAAGGTTGCCGGTACTTACGGAGGTCGACGGATCGATGATTCCTCTCGAAGAACTCGACGACACGACTAAGGACTCAAAGGTGGCACGGGGCCGGTTTGTATTGATATGGTTGTGAACAATTTTACAATGGTCGAGGGTTTATATTCATACCTTGGACAAAGCATGAATCCTAGACGATTATGACTTACATAATAAAATACGGAAAGACATAAATTCTATTCCTAATCCTCTTGGCGTCCTTTACCACCACGTGTTCTCTTGTGTAAGCCAGCTTTATCATATCCATTTCCCGAATGAAACCATCATTCTACAAAACAGCCGACCGCATAGACATTTGCCGAAAACCCCGAAGGCTAACCATCCTTGGTTGCTCACCGAATCTTCAAGGACCAGCCGATTGTTCGATCGTCTGCCAAATCTTTCCCTCACTGCTGGCTGGGCCTACTCGTCACACCCTCATTCGTGCGAAAATTTGGTGTTAACAATCGGTCCTATTTCGGCTTCATCATCAATGCTTTATTCCTTGTCAGCCGACATGAAACTTGATCTCAACTCTTCTCCATTACCATCAGCTAGACTATTTAAAAATTACTCTGAGAGCCGATTGTCTGAATCGGTTGTTGGTCCTTGTCGAAAACATTCACAGGACCTACTTCCCAAGCTCTTCCAGAGAAGCACTCGACACCATCATATTCCCAGTAGATGGGCTCCGTATTAGCAACACTCACCGAATCATCAACATGGACAATTTTGATATCATCTCCGATCCACTGGATAAGGAATTGATGCATAGTTGATGGCACACAACAGTTTGCATGTATCCAATCTCTTCCTAATAGCAAACTGTATGCCCCCTTGCCATCAATGACGAAGAAAGTAGTGACCAAGGTTTTAGTTCCGATTGTCAACTCAACATGAACTGCCCCCCGAGTATCAGAGGAATTACCAGCAAAGTCTGTCAACACCATGTCAGTCTTTAATAAGTCTTCACTTGTCATCCCAAGTTTTCTGAAGGTG
Source organism: Coix lacryma-jobi var. lacryma-jobi (assembly GCA_009763385.1). Classification (NCBI taxonomy): domain Eukaryota; kingdom Viridiplantae; phylum Streptophyta; class Magnoliopsida; order Poales; family Poaceae; genus Coix; species Coix lacryma-jobi. The sequence goes on from CM019824.1 coordinate 7,840,455, forward strand.
GTATACGGCATGATGTTTATGGCAGCCCCTCCATCAATGAACATCTTGCTTAGTGGCTTGCCATTAACATACCCCCTCATATAAAGTGGCTTCAAGTGTCGGTGCTTAGCTGGTTTATCAAATACCGCTCGTTGAGCTAAAACAAGATGAGCCAACAACTCCTGAAATTCATCTTCATCAAAGTCTGGATACACCTCGTCTCGGACATCCTGATCTTCGGGAGCTATGAATTCTGATGGAAGAAACAAAGCCATGCATGCATCAGCCGAACGATCACTTCCATCCGGCTTTTCTTTGGGTCGCCAGACTCGCTTTATCTTGGCACTTGCTTGCTCTAACTCTCTGTTTCTTAGGCGCTGCACCCTTCTCTTCTGGCTCCTTCTCAACCCTGGCGGACACCACTGTCCTCTCTGCCAGACATACTCGCGGTACTCTTCTTCTCCCGTGCGAGTCCAACTGCGATTGGCAAATCCTCTTCCCTGCCAATCTTCAGAATTATTTATTTTTAAACGCCGATCGTCCTCAGGGACTCGTGCCCCAAGCCTTTGATGGACAGAACGGCGGTTGACTCGAGATTGCCTATACTCAGAATATTGATTACTTCACTCAGGGCAGTTGTTCTTAACAGGCAGCTTCAAGCCTTTGTTCCAACAGTACTGGAAAAATGAGCACTCCCAATGAGATTGTTCTTGCTCCCTCATATCTTCCCGTTCCTCTTGATACATCTCTTCTTCGTACCTTCGTTGTTTCTCCAGGAACTTCTGTTCTTCATAAAATCTCTGCTTCTGGTATCGTTCCTGTTCCCGACGCCATTTATTCAGCAGAATACGCGTCGTAACCCTAGGTCTGGAAGTTTCACCCGTCTTAGCTCGGCTATTCTGGAACCGAACCCTCTGCTGAAGCTCTTTATTTATAATTTGCCGATCAGGGTCAACAACACCAGCTTCCCTCGCTCTATCAGAGGTTAACACTTTCATTTTGCTCTTGCCCCTGGGATCAGCTGCATTGACCATATTAACAGAGAAAGACACAGTATTCTGTCCAAAAGGGCTATCATCAACCTTTATCTTTCCATCAAACCTCAGATGCCCGTCATGGATAGCTTTCTGGATCCGCACTCTGAACACTCGATAATCATTTATGGAATGGGATCTAGTATTATGAAAACCACAATACTTCTTATCATTGACTCCTTCGGGATGCAGCATAGGGTGACCTTCTGGCAACTTGATGCGTCCTTCCTTCAACAAGTACTCAAATAATTTATCTGACTTGGAAACATCAAAATCATAAGTACATTTTTGTTGCCTCAACCATCGCTGGTTGACTTGAGTCAGCTCTTTAGCCCAGATTATTTTGGCTGCAGCTATTTCATCTTCATTATCGTATTCAGCTGCCTCTTCTAGAAAAGCCTGATACATCTCAGCAGCCACATCACCCTTCTGGAACTTATTATTCCTCTTGAATCCTTGGGCTTGCCTGCTCATCGTTGCCAACCTCTGCGATAACTGCCCGAGGTCATCAAACTCCATGTCGAATAGTTTCTCTTTGATACTCGGCAACATACCAGCTATGGCTATCCCCGGCAATTGGTCGTCCGGCAAATTTAGAGAATAGCAAAGATTCTTGGTTTCCCTGAACTGGCGTAGATATTCTTGTGGCGTCTCACCAGGTTTCATCCTCAGGCTCATGAGATCGACCAACTTCTTTTCGCTAGTACCCGTGAAGAAATATGAGTGGAATTTCTGTTCTAACTCTGCCCAGGTATTGATAAAATTTGCTGGCAGAGAAGCAAACCACGAGAAGGCTGGTCCTGTCAACGACAATGGGAAGTACCAAATCCTCCAAGCTTCATCCGTAGATGCTTCCCCAAGCTGCATCAGATAGCGGCCGATGTGTTCTATGGTACTGGTGTCATCCTGGCCTGAAAACTTGGCAAAATCAGTGGGAGGCTTCACCCTTGGAGGAAGTGCTACCCGATTGTACCATTCCGGATAAGGGGACTTGTAAGCATATGACTGACTCTTTGGTTTTAGGCCGAATTGATTTTGCATCATATCAGCCATCCTATGCATGATGAGGTCAATATCTGAATCAGGAGCCGCTTGTGCTTGCCCCCCAGGATGTAATCCTGCCGAACTCTTGTAGCCTGGATTTGGAAGAGCATTAATTGAGCTATAATCGACGAACTCCTGATATCCATCTCCAAACATATTCCTTTGTATCATGTTTGCTGCAGGAGACACTTTAGAAGCAGATTGTGGGACGTTCCCCGTCGTGCCGAATGTGACCTGGCCATAAGTCTGGGGAAGTTGTTGCGTCTCATGGGGAACAATCCCACCTGTGCTTGGGCCAGCTCCACCTCCTTCTGTGATCTTTCGACGTTGAGGTACTGGGAACAATAGTGGTCCTTGCATTGAGCCGGCAGCTTCTTCAAAGCGTTTATCCGCTGTTGGACCGAAAATGCTAACCATGACAGCACGAAAAGTATTCAGGAAAGCTGCCTGATGATTGGTCATGGCTTCTGATACAGCTTTGTATACTAATTCAGTCATCTTTCGAATAGCTTCCTCTTTGTTATTGTCAGACGACTCTGACTGGTGATGAGGAATGATCTTCGGAAATTCTTGCTTCTGTAAGACCCTGCCGCTCCTGTTCTTGGAGAAAGACGCCAAGCATTTGCGCTGGAATTCATCACAAGCTTGTTGTACTAAATCTCTTAAGTCTGGCAGCAACTCATCCATGGTCACATCTAGAATTTGATCATCGCTGATTTCAGGCATCTTGAAACGAAGTGGTCCCACCGGGCATGCCAAAAAGTGTGTTGACGCAAAACGTGACACCTCACGCCAAGCACACAGCAAACCGAAAAGCTAGCTTCAATCGGGTGCCCGGAACGTGCTGAATCCGGAGACGTGCTAGTCGGTTTGACCTGAAAAGCAACAAGGGAAAAAACTGTGAGAATACCTTTGGAACATGCCGGATAAAACCAGACAGTTCCATATGTACGGCTTTGAAAGCCAATCACAGGGGCACACAGCTATAGAAGCTATCTGTCAGAGCATGTTTATAAAGTCATTCGGCTAGTATGAGGATAGAGTATATAAAGCATATTGACTACCGAATGTGTATGTAAAGAAAGACATGCTTGAACAAATTAAAGATATTATAAACAGGTAACTTGCAAATATAGATCTATTCAAATAACACATGCATAGGCTAATCCAACTAATCTGCCGCACGTTTAGTCTTCATAAACCGGTCAGGCATAAACTCAAGCAAAGCTAATCCACCGCATGATACCACTTGCTATAAGCTTACACCACTTCCTATAATTAGATTAATCCACCGCATGATACAATCTAATTATAACAAGCTAAAAGCATGCATATATTTGAACAGATCTATAAAGGCTCATTACTCGTGTAAGCTTAACCAAGATCGGCAAACCAGCCGAATTGGGGTCCATGAAGAAGGAACAAACAAGCAAGCACGATTAAACTGATCTAAAACCTGCACCTGCCGCACGATACCCAGTTTCATCAAAGCCTAACCATGATTGACGTGCATGAACCCACAACATGTGACAATCTAGATCAAAAGCTGATTCAGCCATCATGATCTTATGATTAAAAGAGAGCACAAGCAAACTCGTGCGACAAGGCCGAACAAAGATCAATCTAGATTGGGCAAAAGAGTGTTACAAGAATTAAATAAATAAAACATATAACACATGATAACTTAATGAATCTATTAGATCTGCCAAATCTAATAGAGCCGATAACTATTTTTACTCATGACTTAATCCGCCGCACGATACAAGGCATAAGCAAAAACTTCCCGTCATAAGCTTAAATCCGCCGCACGATACTAAGCTTAACATACGAGACTACTTGCATCATATCTAAATCCACCGCATGATACTAGACATGATAACAAGGTTGTCGGTACTTACGGAGGTCGACGGATCAATGATTCCTCTCGAAGAACTCGACGACACGACTAAGGACTCGAATGTGGCACGGGGCCGGTTTGTATTGATATGGTTGTGAACAATTTTACAATGGTCGAGGGTTTATATTTATACCCTGGACAAAACACGAGTCCTAAACGATTACAATTTGCATAATAAAATATGGAAAGATACAAATTCTACTCCCAAATTCTTCGGCATCCTCCACCGTCACGTGTCTTCTTATGCAAGTCGGTTTTATTTTGCAACTTCCATCTCCCAAATGGAGCTACCGTCTTGTAAAATAGCCGACCGCACAAGCATGCACCAAAACCCTGAAGACCAAATAGCCATCTGATTGCTTGCTGAATCCTTCCTTCTCTGCTGGCTGGGTCCACCTGTCATACTCTTGCGCGTGCAAGAATTTGGTGTCAACACCCACGCAACTCACGGATTCTTGCCGACCTTCGTGGTTGGGGCGGGGTGTCTGTTGCCACAGGTAGCTCAACTTGTTCTGCTACATTAGCATCACTCGTGGAGTCAATCCCTGTTGGCTCATCCTGAACTTCTTCAAGATACACCTTCTGCCCTCTCTTGTCTCTTTTGAGAAACTCTTTCTCTAAGAAAACACCGTTTTGAGCAACAAACACTTTGCCCTCTGAGCGGTTATAGAAGTAATACCCTAAAGTTTCCTTTGGGTATCCCACGAAAAAGCACTTGTCCGACTTGGGTGTTAGTTTATCTGATATAAGTCATTTGACATAAACTTCACAACCCCAAATCTTTAGAAAAGATAAACTGGGACTCTTACCAGTCCACATCTCATATGGTGTCTTAACTACGGACTTAGACGGTACCCTATTTAATGTGAAAGCGACTGTTTCTAGAGCGTATCCCCAAAATAATAAAGGAAGGTTTGACTGGCTCATCATAGACTGAACCATGTCTAACAAAGTCCGATTACATCGCTCGGACACGCCGTTTCGCTGAGGCGTTCCAGGTGGCGTAAGCTATGGAACAATTCCACAACTCTTAAGATGATTGCTAAACTCGTGGCTCAAATATTCACCTCCACGATCAGATCGCAAGGCCTTAATTTTCTTGCCACGTTGATTCTCTACCTCATTCTGAAATTCTTTGAACTTTTCAAATGTTTCAGATTTATGCTTCATTAGATAGACATAGCCATATCTGCTAAAATCATCAGTGAAGGTTATGAAGTATTGAAATCCGCCTCTAGCTATCGTACTCATTGGTCCACATACATCAGTATGTACAAGTTCCAATAAGTCAGTCGCCCTCTCAGGAAAACCTGTGAAAGGCGACTTGGTCATTTTGCCCAGCAAACAAGCCTCACATGTCTCGTATGATTCAAAATCAAACGAAGTTAGAAACCCATCTGCATGGAGCCTCTTCATGTGATTCTCACTTATATGACCCAAACGACAATGCCACATATAGGTAGGACTTAACTCATTAAGCCGAGGCCTTTTAGCATTAATATTACAGATGGACATAGGTGCATCATCAAGATTTAAAATAAACAACCCATTCACAATGGATGCAAAAGCCACAAACATATCATTCTTAGAGATTACACAACCATTGTCTTTACTCACAAATGAATAGCCATCCTTCATCAAGCATGAAGGTGACACAATGTTTTGACTTAAACTTGGAACAAAATAACAATTATTTAACTCCAAAATAAATCCTGATGGGAGGTGGAGTTGCATCGTTCCGACGTTCAACGCAGCAACTCTTGCATTATTGCCCACGTGGAAATCAACCTCCCCTTTTCCAACGCTTCTACCTCTTATCATTCCCTGCATCGTATTGCAAATATGAGCAACCGAGCCGGTATCAAATACCCAAGAATTAATATAAGAGTTAGCAAGGAAAATATATGTAATATAAACAGCAAGTGTATGAGCAGCGGGAGTACCTTTACCACTGCCATCCTTCATCAAGGATGCCAAGTACACCTTGCAGTTTCTTTTCCAGTGACCTTTCCCCTTACAGTGGAAGCACTCAGAATCAGCAGTTGGTCCAGCAGCGTCAGGCGCAGGAGGGTTTGGCTTAGAGATCACATCTTTAGCCTTGCCCTTGCCCTTCCTATTCTTCCAAAAGTTGCCTTTCCTTTTAAAATTAGGCTTGTTTTGGATCGCCATCACATGGCTGCTGCTAGCACCTTTCTTGATGTCTGCCTCTGTTGTCTTAAGCATGCCACATAACTCATTCAAGCCCCTCTCTGCACCATGCATATGGTAGTTCGAGATGAAGTTCCCATAGCTAGGTGGGAGAGAAGAGAGAATGAAGTCAGTAGCCAGTTCTGGACCAATTGGGAAGCCTAGCTTGTCCAACCTCTGAGTGTAACCAACCATCTTGATCACATGTGGTCCAACTGCTGCACCCTCTGCTAACTTAGTCTCAGCAAGAGACTTAGAAACATTGAACCTTTCGGTTCTAGCCTGAGTCTGGAACATCTCATCTAGCGCTACGATCATATCGTAGGTTGTATGGTTATTATCAAACTGCATCTGCAGATCTGGTTCCATGCTAGCAAGCATCAGGCATCTCACTTCAAGATCAGCATCACATGCTTTCTTGTAAGCAGTTTTCTCAGTAGCAGGTGCATTATCAGCAGGTTCCTCTGGTAGTAGGGTGTCTAGAATATCTTCCTTTTTCTCAGCCCTGAGAACAATTCTCAGGTTGCGGATCCAATCCGTATAGTTTGTTCCATTCAATTTATCTTTCTCAAGGATTGATCATAAAGTAAATGGTGGATTGCTAGGTGCCATTGATCTACAACAAAAGTAAATGCAAAATACAAAGACAATGTATCCAAGACAGAGTAAATGATATTAAATCATTAATAAAATCTACTCCCACTAAGATCAATATCCCTCTATTGAATCTCAATGATTCAAGACCCAAACTAACAAGTCTACTAGTGAGCTTTAGCATCACCGCTAGTGGACATGGTAGATCGGTAAGCAACTCTTTGCTAATCATATCACATATGACTCTTGTTGTTGGCCAGCATCTCTATGCGTGCTCAACTCCTTATGCTTCAAGGTCCCTAACCGTTAGGATGACCCTGTTCAAGCAACCAACCCTTCTGCAGTAAGTATCCGATACGAACCTGCCTAGTCAAGGAAAATCAGTGATACCCTAATTTCATAGGTGCACCACCGATTGTACAAGACATATGACAGTGCAAGGTTTGGGGAAGCATATGACTTGAACATTACTGAGGGATCGTTCTACACTTTCACTACCGCATGTAGACAATAAACATGAATCATACGTGAAAGTAGAACATAATAAGAGAATAGCATCAACACAGATATGACTTGGTATAGCCCAGTGTCTCTTTGGAGATCTCCATCTCCGCCAATCTGTTCACCATGATGATCTCCATCAACATGGTACATGCACGCCATCCTCCAGTGATGAATCCACCAAGACTAGCTACAACTAGCGTAATTAAAACAATTACATAGTCGCGAGTAGGATCATCACAATTTGGCACGCAGGCCATTACATCAAATTGATGACAATATCTATGTGGCTCCTACCATATTGTCATATTACATGACGTGCAAGCCATGAATAAAAACATACATGCATCACATACACATAAGGGATATACCAGTCATCAATCCCTGCAAAACAGAGTTAAACGTTCCCGACGTCTAATCTTGAATCGCAGAAAACATAATTTTCCCAGCTTTTTTCGCAAATCTAAATTCGATGAAACCGGCCAAGGCCGGTGAAAAACGGATGTAAAATTTTTTGTAGATCGATTTTTTGTTTAAAGATCATCTCAATCCGAGGTCGTATGCAAAAGTTACGGCTGTTTTACCGAACAACGCTCTTTTGCAGATATCGCGGTACATCTCATGCACCCGGCTCTTGACCTAGATTCGATTCGATCAATCTAATTGATCTCCATCTTGTCATGATTGTATTTACACGTATCACTTAACTCCGATGGCGGAATTCCGACCGGCAGGAGTAGATCGTTACATGACCAATACGACAAGATCACGAATCAAGATCAGAAACTGATCTACAACCGCGCATATCTCTGTATGCACACAACCGAATCTATAACGAGGCAGTAACGGCTCCGATACCACTGAAGGGTTACGAGGATGCTACGCTAGCCGAAAAACAAAATTTTTCAACCCCATAAACCAGGAACTACTGCTAGTTATAGATCACGGGATTACCACTGGACGCGCAGATGCAGCGGAAGACGTCTCGGTGTAGACGTGCGCGTCGCAGTGATGTCGTGTAGATGTTCACGTCCGACCTTCACGTCTCCACATGGGTTCGTCCTTGTGCTCCAGATGCAGCACCTCTGAGGTATCCCACACGTACAGGGAGGAAGCGTCACGCCTCCAGACTGCTAGGTCTGCGAGGAGCAATTAGGCACGGGCGTGGGTGGGCGACGGCTGTCAAAAATTGACGTCGTAAAACCCTGGTCGCCCCACCCCTCTTTATATAGGCGTCCCTAATGAGCCCACCGACCTGGAGGCCCATTAGCAAACCCTAATCCCGGTCTGACTCGAGTCAAACTCGAATCAGGCTTCCAGCCCCTTAAGCGTGCGACCCTATGGGTTCACACACACATAGACACGGCCCGAGTACTCCTACTCGCCCGATAGTTGACAGCGGCCTCTAGCAAGACGTGTCAACTTCTATGTATACGCAAAGATCATATCTGACGAACCACCACGATCACATATACGTAATTCTCTTGCCACACAATATTTGGTCCAACTCATAGGTTAACACTTAACCTAAGCACGGTCATGCATTTTATGATCCAATCATTTGAGTGGTCCAGTGATATCTCTCTCGCATGGAGAGGGGCAAATCTCATCTTGATCGTCTATGACTCACAGCATACTTCCTGACAAACCCGAAGTCTATCTTTATAACTACCATGTTACGAAGTAGCGTTTGATAGTCCCTAAGTAAGCCGATTCATATCTCGAGTACATACCACAATCTCAGGTCTAAGGACATAACGTACATGATGTGTAAAGAGATAATAAGAACATCTCACGTTGGGTCAGTCCAGCCCCATGTCATACACGTGCCCACATTATTAGTTTGACATCTCCATGTCTATGACTTGTGAAACATAGTCATCAACTAATACATGTGCTGATCTAATATTCAAGTGTGTCCTCACATGAACTCCGATCAGGGACAACTATCGAATAACCATACAAGTAAAAGAGTCTCACAGACAATTCACATAATTGTCAATCAATACAAGTTGTCTTTAATGGATATTCAATGAACATATAATAAATCATGGATACAATAGAAATATCATCATCTCTATGATTACCTCTAGGGCATATTTCCAACAGTCTCCCACTTGCACTAGAGTTAATCTTTTAGATATCTAATACCCATAGACCTCACGTGTGTCTCATGCTTAGGCTGTGGAAGAGCCTTTGTCAAAGGATCTGCTATATTCAAATCCGTATGTATTTTGCACATCTTAATCTCATCTCTTCCAATGAACTCTCGAATGAGGTGAAATTTCCGCAGTACATGTTTGTTCTTCTGGTGATTCCTTGGCTCCTTAGCCTGCGCAATCGTCCCATTGCTATCACAATGTAAAGACAATGGGCCGGACGCATTTGGAAACACACCAAGATCAATGAGGAACCTCCTCATCCAAACACCTTCCTTTGCAGCTCCACTAGCTGCAATGTACTCGGCTTCTGCTGTAGAATAAGACACGGTCTCCTGCTTGGAACTTTTCCAACTGACTGCACCACCATTTATTGTGAACACAAAACCTGATTGAGATTGTGAATCATTTGTGTCAGTTTGGAAGCTAGCATCGGTGTAACCATTTACAACGAGCTCCTCCTCACCTCCATAGATTAGGAACACATCTTTAGTCCTTCTCAAGTACTTAAGGATGTTTTTAACAAGTGTCCAGTGACTCTCACCTGGATTAGCTTGATATCTGCTTGCAACACTTAGAGCATATGAGACATCCGGGCGTGTACATATCATGGCATACATGATGGAACCAATAGCCGAAGCATATGGAACCTTACTCATGCGCTCTCGCTCATCAGATGTCGAAGGACACTGTTTCTCGCTAAAGCGCATGCCATGTGACATAGGCAAGAACCCTTTCTTGGACTGTTCCATGTTGAACCGCTTCAACACCTTGTCAATGTACGTTTCTTGGCTTAATCCTATTAGCCTCTTTAACCTATCTCTATAGATCTTAATGCCCAGAATATATGTTGCTTCTCCTAAATCCTTCATAGAAAAACTATTATTCAGTGAAGTCTTTACGGTTTGCAACATCAGAATGTCATTCCCAATCAACAGTATGTCATCTACATACAAGATTAGAAACACAACAGCGCTCCCACTTTCCTTCTTGTAAACACAAGGTTCTTCTTCACTTTGACAGAAGCCAAACCCTTTGACCACCTCATCAAAACGAATATTCCAACTCCGAGATGCTTGCTTTAATCCATAAATAGATTTCTTAAGCTTGCATATTTTTTCCAGCATTGCTAGGATCAACAAAACCTTCGGGATGTATCATATACACGTCATCTTCCAAATTTCCATTTAGAAAGGCTTGCAGTTGACTGAGAGGTGGACTGCAAGAGTTCATACACTCAGTTGTTCGAAGGTTGTATTATTAGTCTTGCTCTTATTAGCGGAGGATGAGATCGCCAAGTATAGAATGAAAGTCTGAACTGGCAAGTAGTGTGTGGTATAGTAGGCGTCACTCTCCCGCCAAGAAGCCAGTGGTAGCAGAAAGTAGCCTCCACCGTGTTCGTGCAGGCGGAGTGGCGGACCTGGAAGTGTTCCGCCACCCAATGCAATGCAACCAAGCCGCCGCCGGATGCCGTGGAGAATCGCGTGCACGTGCCGAGAAACAACAAAGTTTCTCCCGGGGGCACGCCGGCGACGACCGTACATGGAATCCAAGCCAAGCTCACGTAAGCACGTACGTCTGCACCCTGAGCCGAGCTAGAGAGAGGTGATAGAAAAAAAAAAAGAAAAATTGAACGAGTACGATACACATACTCGCTCGTATATGTATGTATATACGTGTCTATGTGGAAGCTAGCGTGCCGGACGCCCACGTACGTCGTACGGCATCGGCAGTTCTTTCTCAGCTCGGCGTCGGCGTCAGCCCGTACGTGTACGTACCTGCCGGGCGGGGCACTACACTCTGTGCCGTGGCGTAGGCACCATGCCGATAGGTCGGCGACCACGAGGAAACGGCCACGCCGATCCGATCCATCTGGGTGGTGTGGTGGTGGGGTGCCTGGTGCGCGCCGCGCCGAGAGGCTTCGCGCGTCGTCGGCGTCTCTCGGCGCCCGCGCCGCGCGGGCCTGTTATTGCCTGCCGCGCGCTGCCGGCGAGCGAGGTTGGTGCGGCACTGCACTGCGGCGTACGTGCTCGTGAATGGGAGAGGCAATATCGTAAGAGGCGCACGGGTCGTCGTCGTCGTCCGGCCGGCCGCCTGCACGTGGACTGCACCCAAACCCAGGTGATCGAGCTAGTAGCTCACGATACAAAAAAAAGGGGGGGTGTGGCGGACTGGCTGGTGGCCTATATGGATACGTCGTCGTCTTCGATGTGTGCCAAGATAAACTCGATCTGCGCACGACGACGACCGTGAATGTTGCTGCCATGAACCTAGCTATTGTTAGTATTTGATCTCCCCTAGTTACTGGGCCCAACGGCCCAGATCTAACTTGATCCGCTCCTGATCAGGGAGCCCAACCCACTAATGGTTGGAGGGCCCCTGTCACACTGCGGGATATAAAGGGAGGTGGGGGCCAGGGCACTCAACACGAGGTTCGTCGAGCCGCCAGAGACACCCCACCGATATTCCCCAACCCTAATCCGATCTAGGGTCTCGCAGCCAGTGACGGGAAGCACCTCCGCCGCCACTGTCTCGACCCCGACCGCGCGACCTTCACTGCACCGTGCTCTTCACCGCCCCGGCTTCCTCGACTCCATGGCGGACGCCGGATCAAGCTCCAAGCCCACCGGAGATGGTCGATTCTCTAACCCTATTGTACTTTACTTTCACTGTCTTGCACATTAAGCATTTGTTCATCCACTGTTTAACCCTAATCCCGAGCCTATTAACACTAAGTGATCCGATTGGAGTTTAACATTGGTATCAGAGGACTAAGACTCTAAGTAAATAGATCGGGATTTCTAAGAAAACCAAATCGGTTTTGGCCGCCGAGCGACATACCGTGAGTATCGTCCCGGGCCAGGGGAGGGAACCGCATCCCCAACTCAGATCAGTGGCACAAATGGCGTTTCCCTAAACCCTAAGAACTCAGACATCCGATCCGGATCTGGATCGGGAGCAGAAAGGGGAAGAATCGGTTTCACCCAAATCCCTAACCCTAAGAATCAGCAAGGGGAGAAGTGGTTTCGCCCAAACCTACCTGAGATGAGACGGCGTGCTCCACCGCCGTCGTGCTCGCGACCCGCGGCGTGGCACAGGCAGCCGCCGGGTTCGTCCTAAGGGTGCCGCAACGAAACCACTCGACGGCAACGCGCTCAACCCAACGGGAGAACGCGTGCACCGGCGAGGGGCTCCGCGGCGGCACCAGCTCCTCTCCTGCGCCGTCGTCGTGTCCGGCGGCGGCGCCCCCGTTTCTTCTGCTCCGCGTAGAGAAGGCGAGAGGGAGAGGGAGAAAGAGCAAATGAGTTTAGGGTTTGGGGGAGAAGCCGCCGGGACCGGTTTTGTTCGCGCGACATGCGCGCCTGGCCGTCCGATGGCGATGGACGGCCAGGGTTGGTTGGGCCAGATCTGGCCCATGCGGGCGTCCGCGCTCGCGCTGGCGAAGCGGGCCGCGACGGCCCAGGCGAAGGGGTCGCCTCCGCGCGCGCGCGAGGCAGGTCGTGGGCCATTTTCCTCTCTGGTGGCCCATTAGAATTAAGAAAAGGTTTTCCAATTTCAGAGAAATTTTAAGTTAAAATCTCTGTAAATTTTGAACCAACGGAATAAATTTTCAGAGAACATCAGAAAATAAGTATAAGTTTATTCAGTCACGTTTTTCCGCTGCAAAGTTTATTTTTGTTCTTTAATTAAATTCGAACCAACGGGAGAATTTAATTGTTAGAACAATTATTAAAATAAGATATTCAGAAAATTTGTAATATTGTTATATTCTGACCAACGTTGATTATATCAATATTATAAATGTTTTAGCTTCATCAGTTTTATGCATTATTTTTTATTTTCTGCCCAACGGTGATATAGAAAAAATGCAGAAGGAATTGTATGTTTTAATACTGACCAACGTTGTTTTAAAACATGCAATTTTTATGGATAAGATATTATTTGTGTTAAAGAATCTCACTATTCTGTCAATGGTTTTCAGGAATCAACTGGATTGCTCAGATTCCACCTCTGACTGGGAACAACTATAAGAAGTGGCGCGAGCAGCTTGAGTTAGCCTTGGTCATGACGAATAATGACCTTGCTCTCTCATCACCGTGTCCCGTTGCTCCAGAGGAGCCTGTGAGAGAGGAGAATGAGGAAGATGCCGCTTTTGCGACACGCAAAAGGGACCATGCTGATAAGAGGATGTCCTATGACCTTGAGAAAAGGCAATGGGACAGTTCCAATAAGAAATGTCTCACTTTAGCTAAGGCTACTATTTCAGAGCCTATCAGAGGGTCCATCCCTGAGACACCCACCATTGCTGAGTATTTAGATCATGTTAAGAATCAGTTCCATGCAACTACTAAGTCTCAGGCAAGTGCTCTTATCAAAGAGCTTTGCAATAAGAAATACAATGGTGGTGGCGTTAGAGACCACATACTAAGAATGAGCACCATAGCTGCTAAGCTTGAGTCCATGAAAATTAAGTTACCTGATCCTTTTGTCATTCACATGATCTTTGCCTCACTGCCAAGTGAGTTTGACACTTTTAGTGTCAACTATGACATGTTGCCTGATGACTGGAACATGGACAAGCTCATTAGTATGTGCGTTCAAGAGGAAGAGCGCATTAAGGATTCACGTGGGGACTCTGCTCTCTATGTGAAGGATAATAAGAGAAAGTTTTTTAATAAGAATGCTAAACCACAAGGGAAACCAAAGTGGGATGGCAGCTCATCCTCTAATGCTAATGCCAAGGGAAAGGCACCTCAGTTCCAACCTCAGCCTCAGTTCCCTCCTCAGCCTCAGTTCCCAGCTCAGTCTCAGTCCCAGCAGGGAAAGAAGATCACTGTAGACAAAGATCAGTGCATGTATTGCAAGGAAAGGGGCCATTGGATGAAAGATTGTCCTGGATTCCTGAAGTTCCTGAGTAAGAATGGTGAGGATATTATTACATTTGTAGATGAATCCTTGTTTTTAAGTTATGACAAATCCACTTGGTGGGTTGATTCAGGTGCAACTACTCATGTTGCTAATTCTTTTCAGGGATTCGCTACGAGGAAGATCCTGCAAAGAGGAGAAAGAACCATTAAGGTGGCTAATGGAGTACAAGCCGACGTCCAAGCCATTGGAGACGTATCATTAGAATTAGTAAATGGTTTTGTACTTAGGCTTCATGATGTACTCTATGTTCCTTCTTTGCATCGAAACTTAATAAGTGTGTCTAAGTTAGATGATGATGGATTGGCTTGTCATTTTGGAGATGGCAAGTGTAAGATATTTTTTAATAATCAGTGTGTTGGTCTTGCCTTCCGACAAGACAAACTTTATTTGTTATCCATCTCTGAGAATGTTAATGTTATAAGTTCTGAGAATAAGATTGCTTCCTCGTCTATGAATGTAAGTAAAAAGCGTAAGAATATTCAGATTGACTCTTCGAAATTGTGGCATTGTATATTAGGCCACATTTTGAGGGGGAGAATTGATAGATTAGTCAAAACTGAAATTCTTCCGCCATTAGAACTATCAGAATTAGACCAATGTGTTGATTGCATTAAAGGTAAGTACGTTAAGAAAATTAAGAAAAATGCCAAACGAAGTGCGGGGATTTTAGAAATAATCCACACCGACATATGTGGACCGTTTCCCGTCATGAGTGTGGATGGTTATGACTCGTTTATAACATTCACTGATGACTACTCGCGTTATGGCTACATCTATCCGATTAAAGAAAGATCAGAAGCTTTAGATAAGTTTAAGATATTTAAGGCAGAAGTAGAAAATCAACACAACAAGAAAATTAAGATAGTAAGATCAGATCGTGGTGGAGAATACTATGGGCGACATACCCCGTATGGTCAAGTTCCAGGACCTTTTGCAAAGTTCCTTCAGGAGCATGGCATAGTTGCTCAGTATTCAATGCCAGGAGAACCTCAGCAAAATGGAGTGGCTGAAAGAAGAAACCGTACCCTGATGGATATGGTAAGAAGCATGGTCAGTTACTCCACTTTACCAATAAGTCTGTGGATGGAGGCGTTAAAAACCGCCATTCATATCCTTAATCGTGTACCCAGTAAGTCGGTGCCTAAGACACCGTATGAGTTATGGACAGACAGAGTACCCTCACTTAAGCATTTAAGGGTGTGGGGCTGTCCAGCTGAGGCTAAAGTCTTTAACCCAAATTCAGGAAAATTAGATCCTAAGACTGTTAGTTGCCATTTTATTGGCTACCCAGATAGATCAAAAGGCTACCGCTTTTATTGCCCTGACAGGCATACAAAGTTT
Source organism: Coix lacryma-jobi var. lacryma-jobi (assembly GCA_009763385.1). Taxonomy (NCBI): domain Eukaryota; kingdom Viridiplantae; phylum Streptophyta; class Magnoliopsida; order Poales; family Poaceae; genus Coix; species Coix lacryma-jobi. The sequence continues at coordinate 7,856,120 of CM019824.1, forward strand.
GTAGAGACAAGACATGCTGAGTTTTTAGAACATGATGTGATCAGGGGGAGCAAGGTGGTTCAAGAAGTTAACTTAGAGGAAAAACGGGTTCACGCCCCTACTCCGATGTTTCAGGAACCATACTTTATGCTACCTGTTGCTGCTGCACCAACGGTGTCAAGCACTGTAGTGCCAGCACCTGTTGTTGAGCCTCCCTTGCCGACAGGAAATCTGGAACCTGTCCTTCAGGAGCCATTAGAACCACCTGTCGTGCATGGGGAAGAACAACAACAGCCCCAAATGGCGCCAAATAATGAGAACATTAGAAGGTCACATAGAGTTCGAAGATCAGCTATCTCAGATGATTATGAAGTCTATGAGGCCGAAGAGTTTCATATGGAGGATGATCCCACTACATATGAACAAGCCATGAGAAGCGAGCACTCAGATAAGTGGTTGGAAGCCATGAAAGATGAGCTAAGATCCATGGATTCCAACACTGTTTGGGATTTAGTGGAAATTCCTAAAGGAGCCAAAACAATAGGCTGTAAATGGGTCTACAAAACCAAATGTGACTCCCAAGGGAACATTGAGAGATATAAGGCGCGACTTGTGGCAAAGGGTTTTACCCAAAGAGAAGGAATTGATTACAATGAGACTTTTTCTCCTGTCTCATGTAAGGATTCTTTTAGAATTATAATGGCGCTAGTGGCACATTATGACTTAGAGTTACATCAAATGGATGTTAAGACGGCATTCCTTAATGGGGATCTAGAAGAAGATGTTTACATGGCACAACCGAAAGGTTTTGTTGTGGAAGGAAAAGAAGAAATGGGATGTCGACTAAGAAAATCCATTTATGGGTTAAAACAAGCTTCGAGACAGTGGTACTTGAAGTTTGATAACACCATAAGACGTTTTGGGTTTAAGGCTAATGTTGAGGACAATTGTGTGTATGCAAAGTTTAAGAATAGTAAGTTCATCTTTTTGGTTCTATATGTGGACGATATTTTGCTGGCAAGCAATGATGTCGGTCTGCTAATGGAAACAAAGAAGTTCTTGTCCTCGCATTTTGATATGAAGGATCTCGGTGAAGCCTCTTTTGTTCTGGGGATAGAGATTCACCGTGATAGAAGCAAAGGGGTATTAGGTTTGTCTCAGAATGCATACATAGATAAGATTCTTAAGAAATATAGTATGCATAAATGCAGCCCATCACCTGCACCCATAGTCAAGGGCGATAAGTATGGGGAACATCAGTGTCCCAAGAATCAGATAGAGCTCGAGCAAATGAGATCAGTTCCTTATGCATCCGCTGTCAGAAGTTTACAATATGCTCAAATTTGTACTCGCCCTGACATAGCTTTTGTTACCGGGTTACTTGGCAGATATCAGAAAAATCCAGGCATAGAGCATTGGAAATTAGTAAAGAAAGTCTTGCGTTATTTGCAGGGCACAAAAGGCTTCATGCTAACCTATAAGAGATCAGATTCCCTTGAGATTGTAGGGTTCTCAGATTCAGATTATGCGGGGGAGGAAAGAAAATCCACTTCGGGTTATATTTTCACCCTTGCAGGTGGGGCTATATCGTGGAAAAGCTCCAAACAAACTCTCGTTACATCATCCACAATGTATGCGGAGTTTGTAGCATGTTATGAGGCCTCGGGGCAGGTGAACTGGCTTAAGAAGTTCTTACCCGGATTAGCAGTGGTAGACAGCATTCAGAAACCACTTAAGTTATACTGCGATAATAATCCTGCAGTTGAATATGCTCACAACAATAGGTCAAGTGGTGCTGCCAAACACATTGACATTAAGTACTATGTTGTGAAAGATAAAGTTCGGGATCATGTCATTAGTCTTGAGCATATAAGTACAGATAAGATGTTAGCGGATCCGTTGACAAAAGGCTTACCACCCAACGTGTTTAGAAGACACGTAGCCGGCATGGGGTTAAGGGAAAGCCTATGATTCCTGAACACTTAGGGCCCAAGTTAGAACTCTGTTTCAAATTAGGGAGATATATTGTAGCCGTCAAGTCCAACAACGCTTGGTTGTGACGACGAGACGCGCTCGACGCATTTCTCTATAATGAGATAGAGCTAAATAAGTTGAGTATTTAAGTTAAGAGTAAGATAAGCAATTAGGAGATCAAGGGGGAGAATGTTAGTATTTGATCTCCCCTAGTTACTGGGCCCAACGGCCCAGATCTAACTTGATCCGCTCCTGATCGGGGAGCCCAACCCACTAATGGTTGGAGGGCCCCTGTCACACTGCGGGATATAAAGGGAGGTGGGGGCCAGGGCACTCAACACGAGGTTCGTCGAGCCGCCAGAGACACCCCACCGATATTCCCCAACCCTAATCCGATCTAGGGTCTCGCAGCCAGTGACGGGAAGCACCTCCGCCGCCACTGTCTCGACCCCGACCGCGCGACCTTCACTGCACCGTGCTCTTCACCGCCCCGGCTTCCTCGACTCCATGGCGGACGCCGGATCAAGCTCCAAGCCCACCGGAGATGGTCGATTCTCTAACCCTATTGTACTTTACTTTCACTGTCTTGCACATTAAGCATTTGTTCATCCACTGTTTAACCCTAATCCCGAGCCTATTAACACTAAGTGATCCGATTGGAGTTTAACAGCTATAGCTGGCACTCTGTGCCATCGTGTGTGCGTGGACTCTATCAGTTTTTGGTGCTCTGCGATACGGACGTACACGTGCCGGGCCGGGGGCGATGAACTGATGATGAAATAATCGATGACTTGTCTGCTTCTTCCTGCATATTACACCACTTGCATACTCTATACGTATATTGCTTGTACTCTTATATATGAATATGAATGGAGGATCCGATCGATCCACATGTACGTCCCAGTCCCAGTCCCAGTCCCAGAACACGTACATATGGAGTACATACATCGTAAACGATCCCTGTAACCATCACATATATGTTGGAATTGATCTCCCAGCCGTTAGGCCCAACGGCCTAACGGGCCTTAGATCTGCGCCCTGATCGGGGGCGCCCAACCTTGTGGTTGGTGGGCCCCCGTCGCACAGTGCTATAAAGGAAAAGGTGGGGGCCGGGGCACCGGGCACGAGGTTCACCGCGCCGCCAAAACCCCACCGACATCCTAACCCTAACCCGATCTAGGGAGCGCTGCCAGCGGCGGGATTCTTCCACCGACGGTCTCTTCTCCGCCTCCGATGTCCACGACCCCGACCGACAACGTCGCCGGCGCTCAGGAGACGACGGCGAACGCCATGGCCGGCTCGAGCTCTACTACGACTCCAATGGACTCACTCGGTCTGCATCTCTTTACTCCCTCACTTTCTCCAACTCTCTCTGCATGTACCTATCTATCTCGATGTACTCCTCTGTTCCCCACTAGATCTACTGCTAGAGATCCGTTTTGTTTCTATCAATGACCCCGACCGACAACGTCGCCGGCGCTCAGGAGACGACGGCGAACGCCATGGCCGGCTCGAGCTCTACTACGACTCCAATGGACTCACTCGGTCTGCGTCTCTTTACTCCCTCACTTTCTCCAACTCTCTCTGCATGTACCTATCTATCTCGATGTACTCCTCTGTTCCCCACTAGATCTACTGCTAGAGATCCGTTTTGTTTCTATCAATGGTATCAGAGCCAGTCTAGATCAGTGGATCTAGACGGGGAAATGAAATGAAATGAAGAACAAACCGATTCCAAGGTCGGGATTTGAATGAACTGCAAATGAATGAACCGATCCGTTTCGGATCGGGAAGAACAAACTCGAATCGAATCGAAAACAACCGATCCGTTTTTGGATCGGGATGAACACTCATGAACCGCAACGACTTCGAACCCTAACCCTAACTTGAAACCCTAGCCCAAGAACATGAATCCGATCGGTGAGGAGACCTACCCGGTCCTTCTCTCCGTCGGGGCGCCGTCACGACGCCGAAGAAATCACCGGCCGGAAGTCACGCATGTACGGACTTCGGCTTGGATCCGAAGCCTTGGACTAGGGCACCTCGGAGAAGCCACTCGACGGCGGTGCGCTCAGCCAGAGGCGAACGCACGCACCGGCGAAGGGCTTTCCCGCGGTGTCGATCCCCACCGCCGCGGTCTCGGCCGGAGCAACGCCGTGGCCGCCGCCGCCGCTGTCGCTCGGCACAGTGGAGAAATAGATGCGGCCCGGGGGAGAGGAGAAAGAATGAAACTAGGGTTTGGGGTGATGCGGCTGGGAAGGGGTTTTGTTCCACCGAAATCTGCTCCTGGCCGTCCGATCGAATCCAACGGCCGAGGTTGAATAGGCTAGATTAGGCCCAGGCGGGTGGCCGTTTTCCCGGCCCAGGCCCAGGTTACGGCCTGGGCGCGGGGTGAAGCTCGCCACCGCTGGCTGGGCCACCGTGGGCCGTGCAGTGCGCTGGCGCCGGCCTGCTGGACCGTTCGGCTTTCGGGAAAAATTCACGTTTTGAACAGTAAAATGAACACTAATTTCATTTTGGTTTTCCAGAAACAGTTCTAATGCAAATTTGAATGCATTTTGCTGAAATTTGAAGCAAATTTTCTGTGTAAATTTTATCCAACGATAATTTGACTCAGAAAATAGAAAGATATTATACATGCTTCTGGAAAATTATTATGAAATGAATTTAATTGTTTCCGCTGCGTATTATGATTTATTGTTGTTTTTCTATTATTAAATTCGAACCAACGGGAGAGTTTAATTATGGAAAATGAATATTTCTAATTTTGAGATTATTATAATGTTGTTATTTTCTGACCAACGTTGTTAATAACACTATTATAATATTTTTATTCACATGAAATTATACATTAATTCTACTTCTGCCCAACGGTGATGTTGAATTTTTTGGTATAAATGAATATTGTATGTTTTAATTTTGACCAACGTTGAGATAAGGCATGCAATTTTCATATGTAAATGTTCTTATCTTTTCTTTGAAATGGTTTCAGGAGGAAAGACTGTGTTGAATGTCAACAACATCCCGCCGCTCAATGGGACCAACTATCGGGTCTGGCGGGAGAAATATGAACTTGAACTTGCGCTTGGAGAGATTGATATGGCAATAACCACACCGTGTCCTATTGCACCACAGGACCCGGTGAGGGGAGCCGATGAAACTGATGCTGATTTCCTTGCTAGGCAAAGAGATCATGCTGAAATCAGGATGAAATATGATCTCGAACACAGACGTTGGACACTCTCCAATCGCAAGTGCTTGATGGTGGCCAAGGCCACGATTGAAGAACCCATAAGGGGGTCGATCCCAGAATGTCTCACTGCCATTGAATACCTGGAAAGGGTTAAGAATCAGTTTACTGGGTCTGCAAAGGCCACAGCAAGCACATTGATCAAGGAATTGGTCACTATGAAATACAATGGTGGTAGCATTAGGGATCATATTGTGAAAATGAGCTCCATTCAGGCTAAGTTGACGCCAATGGATGTAGTGGTCAATGACCAATTCCTACTCCATTTGGTTTTCCACTCTTTACCGAGGGAATATGAAACCTTTACTGTGAACTACAACATGCAGCCTGAAAAATGGGACATTGAAAAGCTCATTGCCATGTGCGTTCAGGAGGAAGAGCGGGTCAAGTCCTCACATGGTGACTCTGCTCACTATGTGAAGGACAATAAGAAAAGAAACTTTCGAAACAAGAACTTTAGACCACAGGGCAAGCCCCAGTGGGATAAAGGCTCTACCTCCAAGGCACAGGAAAAGGCCCCTCAGGTTCCTCAGAATCCTGAAAACCAGAATCAGAATCAGCAGGACAACCTTTATGGCAATGCTGAGAAAGATCAGTGCAAGTTTTGCTTCAAAAGGGGGCACTACAAGAAAGATTGTCCTGACTTCATGAAATGGTTGATGAAGAAAGGTGAGGATTTGATTACATTTGTTGATGAATCCCTGTTTTTATGTTATTCGAAAACCACTTGGTGGATTGATTCTGGAGCAACTGTTCATGTTGTGAATTCCATACAGGGCTTAAGTGGGAGGACCACTCTGCAAAGAGGAGAAAGAACAATTAAAGTAGCAAATGGAGTACAAGCCGATGTTGAAGCTATGGGAAATCTTTCCCTAACATTGAAGAATGGCTTTTCTCTTATTCTTTATGATGTACTTTATGTTCCCTCTTTGCGTAGAAACTTAATAAGTGTATCGAAACTTGATGATGATGGATTTGATTGCCATTTTGGTAATGGCAAATGTGAGATATTCTTTAATAATGAAAGTGTTGGTCTTGCCTTCCGACAAGACAAGCTTTATTTATTATCTCTCGCTGAAAATTTGAATCATGTATGTGATGGGAATGTGAATCATGTATGTAATTTGAATGTGAATGACTCCCAATCTACGAATAAGAAGCGGAAGAGAATCGATTGCAACTCTTCGAAATTGTGGCACTGTCGCTTAGGCCACATTTCGAGGGGGAGAATAGAACGTTTGGTTAATGAATCAATTCTTCCGTATTTAGAATTTTCAGAATTAGAACAATGCATTGATTGCATTAAAGAAAAATATGTTAAGAAAATCAAGAAAGATGCCAAACGAAGCACGGGAATCCTAGAAATAATTCACACGGACATTTGTGGTCTGTTCCCTGTGAAAAGCGTGGATGGTTATGACTCGTTTATAACTTTCACGGACGACTATTCCCGTTATGGCTACATTTATCCAATTAAAGAAAGATCGGAAGCATTGGATAAATTTAGAATATTTAAAGCTGAAGTTGAAAATCAGCATGATTTGAAGATCAGAATAGTACGATCAGACCATGGTGGAGAGTACTATGGGCGACATACCCCGTATGGCCAAATTCCTGGACCTTTTGCAAGGTTTCTACAGGAAAATGGCATAGTTGCTCAGTATTCCACACCAGGGGAACCTCAGCAGAATGGAGTAGCTGAAAGAAGAAACCGTACCTTAATGGATATGGTGAGAAGCATGATAAGTTACTCTACGCTACCGATTAGTCTATGGATGGAGGCATTGAAAACCGCCATTCATATACTTAATCGAGTACCAAGTAAATCGGTGCCGAAAACACCGTATGAATTATGGACAGGAAGAAAACCCTCACTTAACCACTTACGTGTGTGGGGCTGTCCAGCTGAGGCGAAAGTTTTTAACCCAAATATTGGAAAGTTAGACTCCAAGACAGTCAGCTGCCACCTTATTGGTTATCCCGAAAGATCGAAAGGATATCGATTTTATTGTCCTGACAGACATACGAAATTCGTTGAAACTAGGCATGCTGTATTCTTGGAGAATGACATGATCAGAGGGAGCATGGTAGCGCGTGAAATTAACCTTCAGGAGAAGCGGGTATATGTACCCACTCCGATGGTTAACCTTTCTTTACGCTACCTGTTGTTGCTGCACCAGCAGTCCAGGACGCTGCGGTGACAACACCTGTTGCAAGTTCTCCCGTGGTGACAATAAATGAAAATATAGAACTTGTCCAACAGGATCCTATAGAACCGATTGTCACACACGAGGAAGAACAACAACAGCCCATTGTGGAACAAGTGCCAGAGGCCCCTAGACGGTCTCAAAGAACCAGAAGGTCAGCTATTCCAGACGATTATGAAGTCTACGATACTGAAGAATTTCGTATGGAAGATGACCCAAGAACTTTTGAAGAAGCCATGAGAAGCGATTACTCATCCAAGTGGTTTGAAGCCATGGAAGATGAGATGAAATCAATGAGTACCAACAAAGTTTGGGAATTAGAAAACATTCCTAAAGGAGCCAAAACGGTAGGCTGTAAATGGGTCTACAAAACTAAATATGACTCCCAAGGGAAAGTTGAAAGGTTTAAAGCGTGACTTGTGGCTAAAGGCTTTACGCAACGAGAAGGGATTGATTACAATGAAACCTTTTCCCCGGTTTCATGTAAAGATTCCTTCAGAATCATCATGGCACTTGTGGCTCACTATGATTTAGAATTACATCAGATGGATGTAAAGACAGCATTCCTGAATGAGGATTTAGAAGAAAACGTTTACATGGCACAAATGAAAGGTTTTGTCGTGAACGGGAAAGAAAACATGGGATGTCGTCTGAAAAGATCAATCTACGGATTGAAACAAGCTTCAAGGCAGTGGTACTTGAAGTTTGATAGAACGATAAAATGTTTTGGGTTTAAGGAAAATGTCGAGGACAATTGTGTCTATATGAAATTCAAGAATGGGAAATACATATTCTTGATCCTGTATGTGGATGATATCCTACTCGCTAGTAGTGATGTTAATCTACTAAATGAAACAAAGAAATTCTTGTCCTCGAATTTTGATATGAAAGATCTTGGTGAAGCTTCATTCGTCTTAGGAATTGAAATTCACCGAGATAGAAGAAAAGGGGTTTTAGGACTATCGCAGAAGGCATACATTGAAAAGGTTTTGAAGAAATTCAGTATGCATGCGTGCAGTCCATCACCTGCTCCCATAGTCAAGGGCGATAGATATGGGGAACATCAGTGTCCCAAGAATCAATATGAAATCGAACAAATGAAAGCGGTACCATATGCTTCGGCAGTTGGAAGTTTGCAATATGCTCAAGTGTGTACTCGCCCTGACATTGCTTTCGTTACCGGGTTACTTGGCAGATTCCAAAAGAATCCAGGAATTGAACATTGGAAATTAGTAAAGAAAGTCTTGCGTTATTTGCAAGGTACGAAAGGTCTCATGTTGACATATGAAAAATCAGATTCCCTCGATATAGAGGGATATTCAGATTCTGATTATGAGGGAGATGATAGAAAATCCACGTCAGGATATATTTTTACTCTCGCTGGAGGAGCAATATCGTGGAAAAGCTCCAAACAGACTGTGACTACATCCTCGACTATGTATGCCGAGTTTGTAGCTTGTTATGAGGCCACGGGGCAGGTGAATTGGTTAAAGAAATTTATACCCGGATTGAAAGTGATAGAAAGAATACATGAACCACTGAGGTTGTATTGCGACAACAACCCAGCTGTGGAATATGCTCACAACAATAGGTCAAGTGGTGCTGCCAAACACATTGACATTAAGTATTATGTTGTGAAAGATAAAGTTCGGGATCATATCATAAATCTTGAGCACATACGAACTGAAAAGATGCTAGCGGATCCGCTCACAAAAGGCCTTCCACCCAGTGTCTTTAGAGGACACTTAGCCGGCATGGGTTTAAGGGAGAGCCTATGATTCCCGAACAAGAAGGGCCCAGAAGGAAATGAAATTTTTCATTTTAAAACAGAAAGGTGTGTCGTGGCTGTTAGTCTAACGGCACTAATGGCTGTGACGATGAGACATGCTCGATGCACTAGACTGTGATGGAATGAAACGTTTTAGAAAGATTAAAAATTTGAGTTTTTTGAAATGTTGAATAAGAAATTGAAGAACGAAAGAATGATGAGAGATCAAGGGGGAGAATGTTGGAATTGATCTCCCAGCCGTTAGGCCCAACGGCCTAACGGGCCTTAGATCTGCGCCCTGATCGGGGGCGCCCAACCTTGTGGTTGGTGGGCCCCCGTCGCACAGTGCTATAAAGGAAAAGGTGGGGGCCGGGGCACCGGGCACGAGGTTCACCGCGCCGCCAAAACCCCACCGACATCCTAACCCTAACCCGATCTAGGGAGCGCTGCCAGCGGCGGGATTCTTCCACCGACGGTCTCTTCTCCGCCTCCGATGTCCACGACCCCGACCGACAACGTCGCCGGCGCTCAGGAGACGACGGCGAACGCCATGGCCGGCTCGAGCCCTACTACGACTCCAATGGACTCACTCGGTCTGCGTCTCTTTACTCCCTCACTTTCTCCAACTCTCTCTGCATGTACCTATCTATCTCGATGTACTCCTCTGTTCCCCACTAGATCTACTGCTAGAGATCCGTTTTGTTTCTATCAATATATACATACATAGATAATATGGTATGGTAACAGCCTGCCTATATATCAGTGTGTGCCCCAACATACACGTCAACTTTGCACACAATTAACATAGGACGACGACAAGGAGAACTCGCACACAAGTTTCGCCATTTATAGAGACGACCACCGGGGCAGGCAGAGCCTCCGCCCCACTGCTTCCTACACTTGCTCCAGGCATCAGCGCAGCAAACTTGTTACAGCCGAGAGATCGATCGAGATGGGCAGCGTCGGCGGCGGTTGCGGCTCGCCGGAGGAGGAACAGCGCTCCCTGCCGGGGAGTGACGACGACGACGACGACCCTCCGCCGCCGCCGGCGGTCTGCGTCACAGGGTCCACCGGCTACGTCGGCTCCTGGCTCGTCCGCACGCTGCTGCGGCGAGGCTACCGCGTCCACGCCACCGCCAGGGACACAGGTAAACATGCGACGCGCGTGATATAGCTAGTGATGTGAGACTTAGTACTAGTGTTGGTGGTGGCATGATGATGCGCGCGCAGGCAAGGCCTGGCAGGTGCTCGGCGGCGCCGTGGAAGAAGACGAAGAAGGGAGGGACCGGCGGCGGCTCAGGGTGTTCCGGGCGGACATGGGCGAGGAAGGGAGCTTCGACGCCGCCGTCACGGGATGCGTGGCGCTCTTCCATGTCGCGGCCTCCATGGAGCTCCACGTATCACCCGCCCATCACGACAACCTTGGTGAGTTGTGAACTTGTGATATAGATATATACATGCAAGGTTGTCGACAGCTAGTAGCTCACTCCCTCCGTTCTGCGTGAATGCGTGATCCACACAAATGTTACTCCCTCCGGATGATTACGTACGTCTAATGCAAATCTCTACTCCCTCCGGATCGGTCATATATCCGGACATAAAAAAAAAAAGACAAGATTTTATGATTCAATAATTCTTTAAAACTACAAGCAAACTACGATCATTTTCGAGTTATTTGGTTTGAAAACATATATTTAATTTTGTATATTAATTTTAAAAATACACTTGTGAAAACTCATAATTTTGAATTGAAGCGCTCCTCCCTATTACAGACTGCGGTTCGTTCGTTCTGATCTTTCTAGATACATAGTAAAGCTATGTATCTAAAAAATTAAAATAACTTATAATTTGAAATATAAGATTATAATTTGAAATAGAGGGATCTAGCGCATGTCATTATTGAAAAATTAGTGCCAAGGGCGGTACACATCGGAGACCATGCATGGAAGTTAAATATGTTAAGCATTCTTTACTCGCGGAAGTAGTAAATTAAAGTAACAAGAGGGCACCACCCCGGTTAGTTGGTAGAGTAGATGGTTACTAGATGTACGAGTCCACCGATCCATGCTCTTGTATGTTCTAGTGGTTTTAAATAAAAGATACAAGTTGTTAAAAGTGCAACCAATTGAAGCATAACATGCCATATTTTTGGCACGACATTCCATACTACAGTATATAATATTTATTTATCCATTTTGTGATATGGACTTAAGTTATCAACTAACATGTGAAGCATATAACATGCCAAAAAAAGTGAACATGTATAAAGAGTATACAAGAATCGGTCGCATCTTGTGTGTTTCCTTAGTTTTCATCGAGTTCTGCTAGATGGATTCCAAAATTTGACTGTGGGACTGGTAAATTAAAGGGCAGAGAATTTGACAATGGAAAGCCCGGGGTCGTCAATTGGGCCAACACATTAATAATTTCTATATGTGGATACACCTAAGGTCTTGTTTGGCTGCACACAAATACACCTCAATCCACGTAGTTTGGGAGAGATTGAAGTGTAGTTTAGTTTAAGTTCCCTTTAATCCACTCCAACACATGTGAATTGAAGTATATTTAGGTGCAGCCAAATAAGGCCTAGCTAAGACATGTTTTCTTTGTCAAGGCATTCCATTTTTGTTCAAGTATGCAAGTGGGGTCTTCTAGAAGTCATCGGTCACTTGCATGTGGATCTCGATCGCAGTCGAAATATTGCGGAAAATGGCCAGGAGATAATGTCAAGTTATCCTGCCACTCCTCCTACGTTGTTCTCATGATGATAAACTTGTCAAATAACTTCCATGTTTTATGCCAAAGTAAGCATATCATGGCTCTAGGTACACTGGATTGCACATTCCCACGTAGCTATAGGATCCAAGATGAAACTACTTTAGATATCTTTGCACATTCCCACATCACAAAAAGATGTTATGATCTTATCTTGTTTTAGCTTGCAACTGAATTGCCACAAAGAACCTCTTGGGAAAACTACAATGGTCACATTGGCTCCACGTCAAATGCATGAATCAAAAGTTTGAAATCCTTGATTTCATGGGAGTTATGGAATGAACATAGCGTAAGAATTTTGTAGAAGAAAAATGCTTTGGCCATTGAGGTAATCGCCAAGATCAAGGATGAAGCGGCATGCTAGATTTATGCCGAAAACAAAAATCTGGTAGAAGACGGCAAAGGGGGCAATTCTCTGAGAATGTGGGACATTCTCGTCATGGTCCCAACTCCCAAGTCCTTGGGAAAATGTTGGTGATGCTAAGCATGTCGTGATGTCCTTCCACAATCGTCTAGTGAAACGACAATCGTAGAAAAATGTCTAATGAAACGACAATCGTAGAAAAAATGGATGTCGGTTGACAGAAGAGACGACAAGGGGGGCAATTCTCTGAGTTTGTCAAACCATAAGTCGACAAATACTCATACATCATTCCTCGCCTCACAATGAACATGAGGCATGGTGCTCCACGAACGTAGGACATTCTCAATGTGGTCCAACTCCCAAGTCCTTGGGAAAAGGTTGGTGATGTTAAACCATGTCGTGATGTTCTTCCACAATTGTCTAGTGAAACAACAATTGTATAAAAATGGTCTAATGAAACGACAATCTCAGAAAAGATGGATGTCGATTGGCAGAAGACGACAAAGGAGCAATTCTCTAAGTTTGTCAAACCATGAGTCGACAAATAATCAGATATAATTCTTCGCCTCACGATGAACACGAGGCATGTTGCTCCATGAGTATGGGTAATTCTCGTCGTGATCCCAACTCCCAAGTGGTGATGTTAAGTCATGTCGTGATGTCCTTACACAATCGTCTAGTGAAACGACAATCGTAGAAAAACGGTCTAATGAAATGACAATCATTGAAAAGATGGATGTTAGTTACCAGAAGACGACAAATGGGGCAATTCTCTGAGTTTGTCAAACCATGAGTCGACAAATAATTAAATATCATTCCCACCTCGCGATGAACATTAGGCATGTTGCTCCAAGAATGTGGGACATTCTCGTTGTAGTCCTAACCTCAAGTGCTTGGGAAGTTGGTGATGTTAAGCTATGTTACGATGTCCTTCCACAACCAACAGTAAAAAAACCATCTAATGAAATGACAATTGTAGAAAAGATGGATGTCGGTTGGCGAAAGAAGACAAAGAGGGCGATTCCCAAGTGTGTGCAACCATGAGTCACGAAATGATGAGATATCAGACTCTTTTTTGTAAAGCAAGCAAGTTGAAGAACTTGCACTTTGTATCCATGTCTTCCAAATGAGGGAGCAAAAAACTGTTTTTGTGGAGTCTAGGTATTATGAGTTTCTTGCTAAACGAGTTGAAATGCCAAACTAATTTAGCAAGAAAATATATCACAAATTAATAGATAATAAATAGTCACTGGCCAATTCGAATTGGCAATTAAAACAGGAAATGTACCACGTATAACCTTCTTTTTTTGTTAACACCTGTCGGGTTGAATTAACCTCCCGTGATGTGTGTGATGTTGCAGAGGAGTACGTGAAGTCACGTGTGCTGGAGCCAGCGACGAGGGGAACCATCAACGTGCTGCGGTCCTGCGTCCGCGCGGGGACCGTGCGCCGGGTCGTCTTCACGTCCTCCGTCAGCACGTTGACGGCGGCGGCGGACACGGAGGGGCGGCGACGGAAGGCCGTCCTCGACGAGTCCTGCCTCAGATCCCTCGACGACGTCTGGCGCACCAAGCCCGTCGGCTGGGTGCGTGCGTGCGTGCACGCAGTGATCTGCTTCGTCGACCTCTCATCTCATCGTCAGCTCTCTCTCTCTGAACTGATGAACCCTATGCTTGCTTGCTTCTGGCCTGCTGTGGCAGATCTACGTCCTGTCCAAGCGTCTGACCGAGGAGGCGGCGTTCAGGTTCGCGCGGGAGAACGGCGTCCACCTCGTGTCCCTCGTCCTGCCCACCGTCGCCGGGCCGTTCCTGACGCCGAGCGTCCCTACGAGCATCCAGCTCCTGCTGTCGCCCATCACAGGTGACCAACACATCCGATCCATCACAACCTCACAGGTTGCAGCAGCCAGCGCTGCTCTTGACGCTCTTGTCTGCTGACGCCGACGCCACGCCGGCGCCGCCGGCACCCCGCAGGTGACCCGAAGCTCTACTCGGTGCTGGCCTCGGTGCACGCCAGGTTCGGGTGCGTGCCGCTGGCGCACGTCCAGGACGCGTGCGACGCGCACGTCTTGCTCATGGAGGCGCCGCGCGCCGAGGGGCGGTACCTGTGCGCCGCCGGCGGGTACGCGGCGGCGCACCTCGCGCGGCTCCTCGCCTCGCGCTACCCTCCGTTCAGGCCCGGCGACAGGCACGACTGGTTTCTTTTTCTTCATCAGATCAGGTGCGTTTTTTTCTGATCGGCTGCTGTGTGCGTGGTCTCTGACCGTCGTCGGCAATGGCAACCCTCTCGTGGCGCAGGCTGAGCAGAGACTTCGACGACGACGACGCCGCCTCGTGCGCGCCGGTGGTCTCGTCCAGGAGGCTGCTGGATCTCGGGTTCAGGTTCCGGCACGGCGTCGAGGACGTGGTGAAGGATAGTGTCGCGCAGTGCCTTGCCCATGGGTTCCTGGAGCATCCTGAGACCTGACTTTAATAAGGCAGGGCTGCAACTGCAAATCCTAGTTGGTTTCAGGTTTTCAGCAGAGCAATATGAGGAAGTCAGGCAGGCCAGAGGATGGGGTGGTTTACTGGTTGGGCTGAAACATGGCATGCTACCTGGGCCTAACGGCCCTTTTCCTTATACTTTTATGTGTATGGTGGGCTTGTTATTGTCAAATTTAAGAACACGTTGAGTATGTTTGAAGTGCGGGAAATTCACGGAAAACCGTTCATTTCCCGTTTCATTATGAAATTACTTTAAAATTTCACTCACTTTTTGAGAACCAAACAGGGCCTTAGATTTTTGTCGGTGCCTTTTGATTTATCAGAACTTCACATGCCTTAAACCGTTCAAATAAAGAGCTAAGAACATATCATTTATTTGTGCATGTCTAAATCGTGTAAATTTCACAAGAAACAGTTTATTTAATGTAAGGGTTTGGCCGTGCTTTTCAAATTATGGGAACTTTCTGTGTTTTAAACCATTAAAAATTTAGCTATAAACAAAGAAAAGATGTTTGTTAGTTACAAAATTAAAAAGAAGATGTCTTTTTATTTGTCTGTGTCTAGAGGGCATGAAATTTTGTTGAGCCTTCCAATATCTGGGAATGCACATATTCTGAACTGTTATAGAAATTGATTTTTCTAAATGAGAAATTTTACAATATATGAAATAAACATGACTTTTTTTTTGTTTGTGTATCTTAAGACACATGGATTTTGTAGGAAGCCATTCCTTTAATATTTAGGTTCGTTGTGCTTTTTTATTTGTAGTAACTTCTCATACTTTTTTAAGCCACTATTGAAATAGCTAAAACAACAAACAAAATATGTTTGTGCAATTGTGCGTTCGGGCCCGTTATATGACAAATTATTAATAACTCGTCTAATTTGTCTGGAGTGCTCAACTTTTGTAGTGAAATGTTCATCCAGGTTAATTCATGGAAAATTACCCTACATTTAAAACTGACAATAAGATAATGAGGAACATAAAAGTATTTAAGGAGAACATAGTTCCTATAGTGTTCTCCAAGACTCCAACTTCTGGAAATGGTGCTACAAACTGGAAGGTACAAACCAGAATGTCATAAGGCTAATATAATCTCCAGCACCTAATAATGTACTAAACTATAACTTTAATGGACAATAAAAATATACTAGGATGGATCAAATCTTATAATATGTCTCTATAATCGTTATATATGACCATGAAGCATCGGAGAAGACCACACACGTGGAGTATGTTTGAAATTTGAAAAATTCACAGAAAACAGTTCATATAATGTTAGGTTTTTGTCGTGCTTCTTTACAAAATTTCATGTTCAGGTTTTTCCATGTTTTTCAAAAGATGGGAACTTCTTGGGTTTTAAACCGGTAGAAAAATAGCTACAAAATAAAGAGATGATGTATTTGTAATTGCTTGTGTCTGAAATGCATGAAATTGGTGGGGAACCATTCATTTGATGTTAGATTAAAGTTTTATCAATCTTTTTTCAATATATGGGAACTCTTCCATTTTGAACAGTAAAGAAACATAACTTTTTGTTTGGGTGTGTTTAAAGCACATGAATATCGCATGAAACCATTCATATAATGTTAAGGTTCTTTTGTGATTTTCAATTTGTAGGAACTTCCCGTGCTTTTAAACCAATAATGAAATTGCTACGAAGAACAAAGAGAACATGATTTTTTTGGTTTGTATGTCAGGGTTCTTTTGTGCCTTTTGATATGTAGGAACTTCCTACGCTTTTAAACCGCTATTGAAATATCTTGCAAAGAACTAAGAGGACATGTCTCTTGTTTGTGCAAACGACGGAGAAACATGATCTCCAGCAACTAATGAACTAAATTGTAACTACTTTAGTGGACAATGATATCAAAATAAAATATACTAGGATAGATCTAAATCCTTCCCTATATCTCTGTGATCACTATACCAAGCCGCGAGATCTAAGGAGCTGTTTGGTATATCCACCAGTATCGTAAACGTAAACGAATTTAGTTCAAATTGTATCTCCCGCGGTAACGTCCGAAGGCATAATTTGTTTGCGTTTGTGATACGAACCTGAGAACCAAACAGTTCGTAAGCTTTACATATGACCACGAAGCAAGGAAGAAGGACATACAAGTAGAGTATGTTTGAAATTCAGAAGAAGAAAATGCACAAAACCATTCATAATGTTATGCTTTTGCTATGCTTTTTTATTTATGGAAATTTCCTATGCTTTAAACTATTAAAGAATGAGCCGAAAAATGGAACACCTTTTTTATTTGTATGTGTCTAAAGTGTGTAAATTTTATAGAAAGCTACTCATTTAATGCTATGGTTTTGTTGTGTTATTCGAATTATGGTAACTTCCCACGTTTTAAACTGTTTGAAAATTAGCTACAAAATAAACATAGTTGTACTTGTTTCTGTCTCAAATGCATCAATTTCGTGGAAACCATTCATTTAGTGTTAGATTGGAATTTTTATGGCCTTTTCAAGTATTTGGGAACTCTCACATTTTAAAGTATTAAAGAGAAAATAAACAAAACATAACATTTTGTTTAGGTGCATCTTAAAGCCCATGAATTTCGTGGAAAACTGTTTATTTAAACCATAAATTTAATGTTAAAATTCTTTTGTGCTTTTCAATTTGTAGGAACATCCCGCGCGTTTAAACCGCTATTGAATGAAATTGCTAAAAAAAACAATAAGATCATGCCTTTTGTAGGAACTTCCCGCGCTTTTAAACCGCTATTGAAATAGCTTACAAAGAACAAAGACAACATGTCTCTTGTTTGTGCAAACCACGCACAAACATGATCTCCATCAACTAATAATGAACTAAGTTGTAACTATACTTTAATCGACAATCACTATATCAAAATAAAGTATACTAGGATGGATCTAAATCTTTTGCTAAACTGTAACTTCAGTCGACGATCAAAATAAAATACACTAGGATGGATCTAGATCATTTGCTATCTCTCTATGATCGCTATACCAAGCCGCAAGATCTAAGCTTTACATATGACCACGAAGCACGGGAGAAGAGCGCTCGGGTTGAGCAGGTACAGCTCCTCGATGCTTGAATCGTCGCCGACCTTGCCGGCGACCGAGTCGAACCCCGGCTGCACGGCGGCGTCCTGCGTCAGCTTCTCCTCCAGCGGGCGGTGGATCCTCCCCGCGATCACCCTGCACACGAACAGCGCGTGCCTCACGCCGCCGTCATCGGGCCCGTCCCCGTCCTCGCCACCGCCACCGCCACCGCCGGCGGCGCCGGTTTCCTGCAGGCACTCGAGCGCGTGCCTGCTCGTGGACGTGGTGAACACGCCGACGCCGCCGTTCCTGGAGAAGCCGTGGCGGATGATGCGGCAGACGTTGCACAGGCTGGACGTGCAGACGCTGTGCGAGCCGCCGGCGCCGAGGGAGCAGGAGACGGTGGTGCCGTGGAACTGGAGCAGCTCGTTGCCGTCGGCGACGCAGCGGGGGTGGTGGTGCTTGCTGCTGTTGGGCAGCCTCGCCGCCCTGCCCTTCACCTCCTCCACGTACTCCTTGAACCGGTCCACCCGCCTCTCCATGCTGTGGACCTTGACGACTCGCTCGACGCGGCCCAGCGCGGCCTCGGGATCCGGCCACCCGGCACTGTATATGAGCTCCACCACCTTGCTCGCCGTCTCGCCGTCCGCCACCTCGGTGACTGCACGTACGTACGCGAGAACCGGAGCCGTCGTCGTCATCAGACATGAAATGAAATGCAGCACGACGGCTCTGAATTCCTTCCTGGTCAGAGAAGCATGGATGGTGGTGGCGCTTACCGGCGTGGTAGACGAGGTGATGCGACTCCAGGGCGCTGTCGTTGGGGAAGAGGCCGGCGCAGCGGTTGCACCGGACGACAACCTCGCCGCAGGAGGCCCAGGCGGGAAGGGGCGACGACCCTCCGTCGTCGAAGGCGCCTGCGCCGAGGCGGAGCGGGGACTTCCTCTGGGAGAGACGGGCGCCGGTGGCGGACCGCATCAGGAGCGGGCTGTGCGCGAACGGCGGCACCGCCACGCCGATGTCCCAGGCGGCGAGCCCCGGGGAGGCGCCGGCGCCGACCCGGAGGCCGCGCCCGGACCCGGACCCGGTGGCGAGCAGCACGTCGTGCGTCACCGCGTTGAGGACGTCGCCGCTCTCGACCGACATCGGGCTGTCGCACTTGCCCCCGCGCGCGGCCGGCGGTGGCGCCACCCACCTGGCGCTGTGGACCACGTCCCGCAGGTTGGAGATGGAGCGGGAGCACCCGGACCTCGGCAGCGACAGCGACGGCTGCAGCAGGAACGACGACTTCCGGAGGCCGAGGCCCCTGGCGCTGCCGCTGCCGCCGCGCCGCGAGTCGTCGTCGTCGCGCCTGATCACGTCGTCGCAGGAGCGCTGGGACTTGCAGCTCAGGGACCTCTTGAGCGCCGTCCACCACAGAATGGCCATGCTCTTCGACCTCCTCCCTCCTCCCTCCGCCGCCGCCTACGCTTCCACTCTCTTCTTGCCTGCTCTCGGTGAATCACCTTGGTGGAGTGGAGTGGATGGCCGGATTGCTGCTGCTGAGAGGCATCGCTATTTATTGGCCAAGACACATAGAATGTATTAATGCGAGATTGCAAATCGAATCTGAGCACAATAAATGGTCTCAAAATGGATTTTGCCAAAGAATTCACCAGCGAGATCATGAGTGGAGGGAGATCGAAGAACCTGCTGGAGAGGTAGAGGCCAGCCATGGATGGAAGGTCGTCGCAGTCGCTGCTGCACCACCGGCACATGCAGCCAGTGGCAATGGTAACTGACATGAGAGTAAACAAGTGAGGGGAGGGAGGAGGGGAGCGATGGAGCGTCGCCGCCGCTGGAACTTTCCTTCCGCGACGAGCATGGAGCGTGCGCCCCTGCCACAGCCACAAGGGCCGCAGGCCGCAGCCTGCGTGCTGCCGTGCTCTCCCCAGGGACCAGAAGGCACAGAGGCGGCCGAACAGGTCGCCGCCAAATGGACTGACAATACGGAGTAGTACAATGCACAGATGTTGGTCGTCTTTGATCAATTTTTTTTTTAAAAAAAAAAAACATACTGGTCACTGTGGTCAGTCCAGTAACGGTTGCTCTATCTTAAGTAAAAATAAAATAAAAACAGATAGTGGACTGCGGCCAAGAATTCAGAAATGTGTGTATCAGCAAGAAGATATCCTGCGCTGTCGCTTTGTCAGTCGCCGATCTGAGCACATACTAGGATACTCGTTGAAGGACAGGCATGAGTGACGCGATGCTTCCACAGTGCTTTCCACCAAATCTATTGGCTATTGTGGTTTTTTTCTTCTTTTTGATAAAAATATGGTGGGCTTGCTGGAGTGTGATTTTTTTTCTATTGTTATTAAAATAATATGTAATTTTGACATTGTTTGACTATAGAAAAAAAATATAAATTATCTCTTATGAGTTATTCTTTTAAATTATACTAGCTGGCTGTCTAGGATTATTGTTCAAAAATTCAGATACTTAAAATATAGCAACTTCTGTTGTCCTATCTATAAACCTCTTAAGTAAAACTAGTAGAGGTGAAATAGTGCATAGAGAACTAAGGGTGTATTAAGTTTGCAACGAACACAAACCATACCAAAATTGGTAACCCTAACAAAAGTGGGTCCCTATTGTGTTCATTAATATTGTAATGGAAGTCGGTTCATATGTTGTTCATTTTCAACATACGACATAATGGTTTCTATTTTTGTATACTTCTGATATATACTTCACGACAAAAAGTTGCTTCGGTTGTTAGTTGCAATATATGTCACAGCAAAAGTAATTTCCTATGTTGTTTCTTTTTCATCATTTTGTTAACGGAAGTCGTTCCTATTATTATTTCCTGATATTTTTATATTGTTTTATATATTTATGATATCTATCATAACAGAATTGTGTATTCTAATCGTTGAGTATTTTGGATGTATAACAAAAATTGGTTTCTATTTTTGTCAATTAGTCGCTTTAAATATCCATTTCTTTTGTTTTTCTCCTACGTTCTCTAGTAAGACATAGCTTGCCTTTTGCATTTGTGTTTGCTACCCTCATAATGAAAAATGTGTTTAGGCATTGTCAAAAAAAGCAATATCGATCACAACCTATGTTAGACGAATCTAATGGCACAAGTAAACAACCAGAGTATTATTAGTCCCCTCATGTCTCCTCTAGATTTTAACTCGTCATGTCTCCTCTAGGGTTCTATGGCTTCCTCACCATGTGTCACTCTGTTTCTATTCAAGTTGGTGTCGAGGAACTAGTATCCATTGTTTAATGATATGCTAGCACCCAAGAACACCTTTATTACCAATAATCAACATGAAAGCAGTCACAAAAACATTCTACAGAAAAAGTCATGAGCACTTAACTTATAATAGGAATGTCATCATAACTTATACATTGAAGTCCTTGATGAACAACCCGCTACCTTTGAGGTCATGAGGCAATAAGATACTTTTGAAATCTGGATCTTTCATGCAAGATGTTGCAATGGCAAAATAACTGCAAACAGATAAGAAATATAACTGAGTATTTTCTAGATGACAAAAAAGTCCAGTTACTTTTAGGACTGAATTATGTGCCAAACCTGCCCATGAGCAAAGATTTGACTTTTTTTTTTGGCTAGGGTAACCGCTTTATTTTGTGTAAAAAAATAATCAAGATAATAGTTTTTTTTTATCTCTGAGATAATAGTTTTAGGACCGGTTGATTTCTTTTGGGTTTTGTTATCTTTATTCAAGGCACGCCTATTGAAGCCTAAAAACTTGATTAAAGGCTTGAGGTGGATTAGAGGGCTTGAGGTGGGCCAAACTTGCTTAAAGGCTTGTTTGGTTGTGCTTTAATCCATATGTGTTGGGGTGTCTTAGAATAAAAAACCATTAATGTTTAGTTGTGCTTGAATCTATTCCAATCCACGTGTAATGGATTGAACTCTGGTGAAAAAAATAATTATTTCTTCACCTAATCTACAACAGTACATGTGGACTAAGGTGGATTAGAATGTCGCCAATCGAAAAGATGAGTTCCTTTTTTTTCATTTCAACAAAGAATCATCTTAAAAATGCTTCTTAGTGACTCCTAATCCTCTTATAGGGCGTGTATAGTAAGTAATCTAGACCTTCCAGAGCGACACGAGTCTATCACAGGAGGATCCGAGAATAGACTTTCAATCATCCATTGTTGGACATGCAAATAGAGCAAAAGGGAGTGACTCCCTATCAAACAAGACTCATATGATGTGCCCATGAAACTAACGCCACATACTGGGCCGGGATTTCACACCAGACTGAGCTATATAGTAGGCCGGATTTTACACCAAAATGTGCCGGAAGCAAAACGTAGAAACCAAACTAGAGCCCATCAAAGAGGGCTTGTGATAATGGTCCAGGCCCAATAAAAGCCGGGTTAGGACTGGATAAATAAAATAAAATAAAATAAATAAAAGGAGTCCAGAGTCGAGACGCTGACACCTGTTTGGTCTCGGCGGTCCCCACGACACGTCATCGCCGTGGCCCAGCGCTCGTTTCCAGAAGCACCCGCGAGCTTCCCCCGCCTTCCTCCCGTGCTTTTTCTCGAGCGATCCGTTCGGGCCGGGCCACCACAGCGAGAGAGAACGCGCGCGCGCGCAAGCGCAACTGGGCAAGAGAGTGGACGGCTACGGCGACGATGAGGGGGTGGCGAGAGGAGGTGGTGGCTCTGTCGCTGGGGGGCTACGGCTACGGCAACGACGAGGATGACCGGCCGGAGAAGCCGCGGCGGTACGGGGTGACGGAGATGCGGAGCCCCTTCTACTCCTTCCGCCCCGCAAACCAGGCGCTCCAGGTTCGCCGCCGGCTCACAGCTGCCAGCCTGCCACCCCTATTTTGAGGCGCTGCGTGTGCTCTCTGCTCTGCTCTGATTCGTTTGGTGTTGTGTTGTGCCGAGCTGGATGCAATGGTTGAGCGTGCTCTAGGCCTCTAGTTGGGACTTGGGAGTGTGATTCAGTTTCCGTGGAATGCGAATACGGCATGTTTGCTTCGGTGAAAGCCACGTTTGATGGTTAATTAATCTCTATAATAGATTCATACTAGTGCCCAGTGCCTAGATTGAAACCATATGAGTAGTTTCAGAATGTGATTGTCGTGGGCGTTGCCAATTTTTCGAACCGAATTAGCCGATTCATGCTAATTGTTTTGGTATTACACATTACTATATTATTATCTAGCATCTAGGTTTCTGTTGTGTGATCCAGCCAAATAACTAGTCCCCAACTGTTCTTTAAGAACTAGACATATATAGACAGTAATGAAACTGAGTAAAGTACAGTTCACCATAGGAAGACTATCAATAGCTATTTACCGGTTATTGCAGGCACTGGGTGGTTATGCTTAAATGACTGCTGACATATTCCCACTTCCTTTCACCATCCTAACCGTTACTGACACTCAAGGCAATCGTTTTCTTTTTATTTCAGGAAATATTGGATTCTCTTAATCCATTTGTTGACGGCTTGAAGTTTTCTGGTGGTTGCCATAGTTTGATGGGAAAGGAGTTGGTTAGAGAGATCACTGATCTAGCACACAAGCATGACATTTACGTGAGCACAGGTGATTGGGCAGAGCATTTGCTGCGCCAAGGGCCCTCTTCTTTCAAGCAATATGTAGAGGTATGCACCTCTGTTATGGTTATGTAATTTTGTGACAGTTTGAAAACATGTGCGAAATCACTTCCAGAGTAGCACATAACATGAGTATTCCGTTCAGGAATGCAAGGCCTTAGGGTTTGACACAATTGAGCTGAATGCTGGATCTCTCAACCTCCCTGAAGAAGCTCTGCTGAGACTAGTCCGCCTCATCAAGAGTAATGGTTTGAGGGCAAAGCCAATGTTTTCAGTGAAGTTTGACAGTTCTGATATTCCTGCATCTGGTAATAGGGCCTTTGGGGCATACATAGCTCCAGTCAAGGAGAAGACCTCAGGTAATCTAAACAGGGGCTTGTCTTTTCAACGTTTATAAATTATATACACATTGTGATTGGTACGATCATAGTTACCTCCTATCATACTGAATACTGAATAATGTTTGCACAAAGCAACAGCTCTTATACTGAACAATGGTCAGTTAGATGGTTCCTTTAACTAACTGCTTGTGTTGCGGGATTTTTTTCATTCAACATTCATAACTTGGCTGTTTTTGCCACTGTTATCTTTTGTTATCACAGTTCGCTGCCTTGCACACTATGCTACACCTGTAGTATCTTTTTCCTAAGCTATAGTATTCCAAAATCACAATCCTTTATTTTTACTCAAAAAACACGTGTGTTTGGTGTCCACTCTTCAGAAAGAGTTGAAGATGTTGACCTGCTGATTAGGAGGGCAGAGAGATGCTTGGAAGCAGGTGCAGATATGATCATGATTGACTCCGATGACGTTTGCCAGCGTGCTGAATCTCTGAGGACAGACATCATCGCCAAGATTGTAGGCCGGCTTGGGCTTGATAAAACCATGTTCGAAGCTTCCAACCCCAACACCTCAGAGTGGTTTGTCAGACGATATGGCCCAAGGGTACTGACTCCTCTCCCTCCTGAAAAAACTCAAGCTGAGCAATGCTTATATTGTTTCTCATCGTTCATTTGATCCCAAAGTTTCGACGTGTATCGGTCTGCAAATTTAGGTAAATCTCTTCGTTGACCACTCCGACGTGATGAATCTGGAGCGCCTCCGGGCCTACAACATGCGCAGAAGCAACAACTCGACCTCCCATTTTGCCTCGCCGTTCTTCCTGATGTAATGGGCTAATGGCCATTCCCGTTCCTGAGCTGTGACAGATACTTTTACATGGTTTTCTCACCCTCGCAGAGCTTGTTATGATGGCCTAGATGTAGCCACCAGCGAGCAGCGCATAGCATCTGTTGTATCGCTGCTGTAATAATCGGTTCTGTGGTGCAAGTAGTGTCTGCATCCTTGGATTCATGTTTGTGCCTTTGTATGCGTGTGAAATATCGGAAATCAGTTTCACAGAGCATGAGAGCAAGTCTCCTCCGCATGAACTTGGGAAGTTTTCTGGTCTCAAAATTTGTTATTGGATCAACAATTTTCCAGCTCGGACTTCATGTTTGCCATCATCTTGCAGTATCGTTGGATCAAACCAACATGGATCAAGAACTGGCCATTTGTTATTGGTGCCTTCAGCAGCAATGGCCTTGAAGCTATCAAACAAAAAACAACGTTAAAATTGTGGTCTTGAATCGCATCGGAACGGGTAGGATTACATATAGAATCCTTATGAGCTTTGTTACCGCGCGCATTCCTTCTGAAAGAAAAATCAGCGGACATTCCTTCCTACTCATGCTCGATCTGTAAGTATGCTGCTGCTCTCCTTGCCACCAGCGGCGAGCCATTCGGGAAGCAAGCCTGCCTGCAGTGCAGAGACGACGCAAGCACGCAGAAACCGTCGGTGGAACCGATGAATCCGGATTGGAGGCGCCGCTGCCTGCTACCGGAATTTTACGCCCGCACGAGCCAGGCCGGGCATTCGGTTAGACATTTCGGTTAGATTGATGTCATCTGGTTTTGAATTTAGTTCGTAGTAAAATAGTCATTCAGTTAAGATTTAGTTCCGCGATTTAAATTTAGCTCATTTCTTATACTCAAAGACCTGAATTTGTTCTCCACCTTGAGGCTAGGAACAAAAAATAACCGGAAGTAAATTCCTCTGGTTCACTCATTTTCATTCCATAATGGTTCCAGACCCTAGTCCAATGATTCACTGTATAAGTGGGGTGAGAGAAGACTACAAGAACTCTTACAGGCACCAAGTCGACAGTATTATAATACTTGCTTTAAACAGATGTATGACGTCATCTCCTCATAATATGACTATGACAACTGTATAATTAGCTGCCCCATCAAACAGTCTCACGGAGTGAGAAAATAAAACACTGGACTCTCGAGAACCACATACAATCGGATTTGACATCAAATAACATTCAGCAATCCACTCATCTGGTCCTCAGGCTGGATTACCTCAGCAACAATTGGATATTATTACCTCAAACAACATTCAGCGATCCAATCAACTATCTTCAGGAATCATTCAAGAAAGCCATAGACAAGATTCAAAGGACACGGACACTTCAGGCTTTTCACCTGAGCCACAGCCACAAATGTTATGGATGGGTCATGGGTGCCAGCTGCAGGATACTTTGCCCCATATTTATGCAGGTTTCCAGAACATGCGGAATTCCTAGAACACCTTCACGGTTTGGTGAGCTTTCAGATGAACCAGGGATTCCATACTAGGCAGCAGTCACATACTCACATCACATGGACACTAGCTTTCAGCAGTTTGGACTTTGGACAGCACATACATAACAGCATAACCAAAATCACGGTGTTATGAAGATGATGCCCAAACTGCTGAAAGCTAGTACCACCCCATCGTCTGAAATCTTTTGTTCATCTACTGCTAGAAGCTCGCAACAAACTGTGTGAATGTGTTGTTCCAAGAAATTCTGGATGTTCCCATAGTCTGAAATACCTTGTTCATGTGCCCCTAGAACCATGTTCCAAGAAAATCTGCATGTTCGGGAAATCAGATCAATCAAAAGTCAAAAGATTATCAAAAAGGGGAATATTGAAATCTTCAGAAGGCTCCGAAAACAGTCAGCTCTCTAGTGTGAAAATCCTTGAAAGGAAAAGCCTAACGAGGGACATTACATACGGACCAATACCAGAGTAGAAAAATGAAATTGAACGAAAAAATTACATGAGAATCTAACAGCACTAGCTCTCAATCTTGGCAGCACGAAAGCACTTGGACAGCGCGAAAGCATGAGAAACAAGCCTGAGGATACCGACTCTGTGGACAGATTGAAATAAAATGTATAAACTAAGACCACGTTCAGTTCCCCAACTTTACCCAAAAATTTTACACAACCTGTCACATCTAATCTTTATACTCATGAATAAATCATTAAATGTAGGTAAAAAATAATTAATTATACTATATTTACACACATGCATGAATCATTAAATATAGTAGGTAAAAAAATAATTAATTATAATTTTAATATGTACATGAGACAAATCTTTTGAGCCTAGTTAGACCATGTTTACACAAAGTTTGACAAATAACAACGAAAGTACTACAATAACTTTTTCCCAAATATTTCATGAACTAAACAAGGCCTAAACAAACTGTAATCACATATACCGGCTCTATGGACAGATTGAAATACAGCCCCCAGATTCCTATAAACATGTAAAACATAGAGGCTACTCTGTATAGGCCTAATCATAGCATCACCAATCAATGCCCATGGATAGGCCTAATCATAGCATCACCAATCAATGCCCATGGCTACTGGAGAAGTGGCATCAGGCCCAGGCAGCTGCTACTTGAGTCAATCGGCATTTCCTATCTATAGGTCTTGAGATCCTCACTAGGTTAGATAGGAAAATAAAAAAATATTAAAGCAGTCAAGGTGAAACTTTTCCTATCTATAAATCAATTACTTTTTTGGCACACAAATTTCCCGTCTAAACAAATGTTGTGTTAAATATATATCACACTACCAAACGAAGAAATTTACACCAAACAATGGTGAAACTTTTTGTACAGGGTGTGTTTGCTGTGACCAGAACTCAAAAGAAACAACAATTTACACCAACGATTTATAAGATAAGGCATGTGCCAGCTGAAAGGGCCCAGAAAATCAGGGTGTCAGATCCAGGTGAGTTTAAGCTGTCTCGGATACAATATTGCAAGATGGCAGGATGATTGCCGATTGCCTGGACCGTATTAGTTTTGAAGTCCAAACAAGAAGCTGATCTTGCAAAGCACACGAAACTGAAGTAACAATAAAAGCATAAAATAAATTGCACGCCCTAGCAACAAAACCAGCATTAACAAATAAGGCATGATAACATAATGCAGAGAAACATGGAAAAATAGCATAGTAACAATGCATCAGACATCCAAGGAAGGATTTAGCAGCACTAGCTCTCAAGCCTGGCAAGGCGAAAGCTCTTAGGCGGCAACTGCGAATGTAGAGAAACAAGCCTTGAATTTGTCATCATCTGCAATGCAACTAAAAACAACAAAGACAAATCAGAGCACCAAAGGAAATGCACACTTAAAGAATACAAAACATAGTTAGACAATTTAGTCAGATTTGATAACATGTCAATCAGCACAGGTCCAGAAGTCCGGATCCTAAGACTGGGGCGACAAAACCATATCATCATCCTCCAAAATAGCAAACAATTAGCAAATCAAAATCAAAGATGGGAAAACAAATCAAACCATGACAGAACAATCACCTACTGACCTCCAGAACCAAAAACAAACAAAACAAGGTAACAAAAATAGTTATGTAGACTCCCTCAGAGACCCGATTTAAATCACACACCACAGATCAATCAAACAACTGCAGGTGTGAGCACCACCACAGACCAAACCACAAAGGTTATGATTGGATGGACACCTGCATCTGAGAGAGCCAGCTGTTGGTTACAGTGTCAAACGGCACTTCCTATCGGTAGGTCTTGAGATCTTCACAGGGACTAGAAACAAAATTTGATATGCATATTGATAGTAAATAAATGACATGAATTACCGTCAGACTTGTGACGAGAGCTGTCTTGCTTTCTGAGGATTTATGTATCATTTGTGTATATCTCATCCAGCTTAGGTTGCTTGTCTATAAGTTAGTAAGAAGTTTTATAGGATATGCATTATATTTATTTCATGTCATTTATTTACTATCAATATGCATATCATTTATTTAAACTGCACAGGGCTTTCTAATTTACAATTCTCCAATCATTTAAAGTCAAGAAAAACAAACAGAAAAATAAAACAGTTTAAACGGGAGAATAGTTGCTCAGTGGTGGCATTATGGTTAATTGGTTCGATTCTGCCAGCAAGGGTCCTCAATTCATTCAGAAGAGGGAGCTTGTTTCACATCATCACAACACCATCCCCCAATTGTAAATTATAACCATATGGCTCAGTTCAGCGGGTTAATCAGCATACAGATCAATCTCATCTATAGAGAGAGACATGTGATTTGGTCTGTTGAGCTTGAATATTTCCATCGTCACAGCCACTCTTTCGGTGATCCAAATATCAAAGAAATCATCAATGATTGTTCGAGAAAACAACTGGGCACCAATTGCCAAAAAATATTCATGGTAATCAAATGGCCTCAGACCGTCCTAGTTCATGAAAAATATCAACAGATTAGACAATTTTGCCTGTTCTGAAACCATCATGTCATCAAAGGCCAAGATCGACGACCACAGTAAAAGAACCATTTTTGCTCCAAATATTGAAAACAAAATACGCATGAAAAACAAGATATTCAACTATTATTAATACGGAAATGTGTCAGAAAAATGTTCTCAGCACCTTTTGAAGAAATCGGACAGGGATAACTGTATTTTACTTGTGTTATCATCATCCACATCTCTAAACAGAGCAGAGCAAAGAAACAAAAACAAGTATCAGGGATCTATCAGATCTTCCTATTCAATATGAAAGAACTGTCATGGTACGTCGCAATCACAAAGATTGAACGCTTTCCCTTTCAAAGTTCCACATCATTTAGATCCCGAAACAAATGGGTTAAAGATCTAGCAATTTTACATGTCAACGAATTTATGTGGCCTTTCCAGGATCAGATTGGCATTAGAACGCCACCAATCAGGATATAACCACACATCAAGAGAATAGCTTGTTGCGCCCGAGCCATTATACCGTGAGGAACGAAATCATCCTCCGGAATTGGTAATGGACGCATGCAACAAAAGATATTTCTAATGACGATAATGTAACAAACATAGAAATAGGCTGGTTTGTGAGATTTGAGTTCAGACAGCCAAGGGTTTTGTCTTCAACTACCACCAACAAAGCAGCAGCATCAGAAACTCTAGTCCAAAACACAGTTGTTCATCATAACTCATAATCTCATTATACAATTGCACTGCAGCAGGAAATAAAAACCGACGATCTATCTAGTATATATACTATATAAATAAACAGCAAAAAGGTTGAAGACTGTGAATTGGGAGCTCAGACAGCCAAGGGTTTGGTCGTCAAATACTACCGTGGTAGTTTCAGAAACTCTAGTCCACAAAAGATTGCTCATCACCGCTCCTATCACCAAATCAACCATAGCATACATAGAACAAAAGAGTCAGCTCTCTAGTGTGAAAATCCTTGAAAGGAAAAGCCTAATGAGGGGTATTACATACAGACCTTACCCAGAGGGAAAACCTGAAATTGATCAAAAGAATTGCATGATAATCTAACAGCACTAGCTCTCAATCTTGGCAGCGCAAAAGCACTTGGGCAGCTACCGCAAATGTTGAGAATAAAGCCTTATCATTATCATCATGGCCATATAAGAATTTACCAAAACCACCAAATAAAATGTATAAACTAAATAAACTGTAATCACAGATACCGGCTCTGTGGACAGATTGAAATGCAGTCCCCAGGTTCCTATAAATATGTGAAACATGGAGGCCACTCTGTATAGGCCTAATCATAGCATCACCAATCAATGCCCATGGCTACTGGAGACGTGGCATCAGGCCCAAGCAGCTGCTACTTAGAGTCAATCGGCATTTCCAATCTATAGGTCTTGAGATCCTCACTGGGTCTAGATAGGAAACTAGGAAATATTAAAGCAGTCATCCTACAATACCTTGTGGTCATCCAACGATGGAAAACCCACAGGGCATATCAGCAGAAGAAATTTTGCAAAGGATTCAAGCGAAATGACAAATGTTGGACATCGGGATGCACACACTGTTTGAGGACAGTGAATGCATGATAACTTATTCCAATCTCGCTATTGGCAACGTACAGCGCTGAATGCGCTACAGATCAGCACATCAGAGACTCTAATTTGTTGCCTCTCAAGTCACAATATTACCACAGTGACAATTATTGAAGAGAATCCTAAAAAGAGCAAAATTAACATGTTGGTTACAGGGTAAACAAGCTAGATAAACAGCTCAGAAAATAAAGCTGAGGACAAAAAATAATTCAGATGGCTCAGTTTAGCAGGATATTCGGCATACAGGGTAATCTCATTTAAAGAGATTGACATGTGATTTGGTCTGTTGAGCTTGAATATTACTAAGTCGTCACTGACATATCTAGATATTAAATCAACCAACATTTAAAAATAGTAAATTTCACAAGTGAACAATTGGTCTCAAACCGTCCTAGTTCATGAGAGATATCAACAGATAATAGCCAAAAGTTTGCCTGTACTGCAACGATCATCTCATCAAAGGCCAAGATCAAACAAAAACAAAATCAGAATAAAGTGTAAAAATAAAATGCAGCTGAAAGGAAATACTTTAAATTACTATAGATACATAGTTGTGTCAGAATAAAGTTTTCTCAGCACCCTTTGGAAGGAATAAGACAGGGATAACTGTATTTGACTTTGTTATCATCATCCACACCTCTAACTAGAAACAATAAAAAAGTAAGGTACCTGTCAGGTCTTCCTATTCAATACAATATGAAAGAAATATCATGGTACACCACACAAACAAACAGATCAGGCGCTTTAACTTTCAAAGTTCTGCATCACTTATATCCCAAAAAACAAGTGGAAAATATGTCATTTTTGCATGCGAGAGAATTTATGTGGCCTTTCCAGGATTGGATTGGCACAAAGAACGCCAGCAATCAGGATATAACCACAACTATATAGAATAGCATGTCGCGTCCGAGCCATTATACCAAGAGGAACAGAGTCATCCTCCAGAATTGGTAATGGACGCATTTAAAAAAAGAAAAAAAATTGACATAAAAATGACAAGGATATTGCTCACTTGTTAGATTTGAGTTCAGACAGCCAAGGGTTTGGTCTTCAACTACCATAAGTAGTATCAGAAACTCTAGTCCAAAACACAACTGTTCATCACCACTCAAAATCTATCTCCTCGGAGCAGGAAGTAAAGAACAATGTAAACTTATAATAAAAAGGCTGAGAACTGGTACTTGCCTAGCTGGTACTGGAGCTCAGACAAAGGGTTTGACCATCAAATACTACAATGGGCGGCTACATCAGTGGCCAATGGAATGTTAAGGTTTGAACAAGAAAAATGCTAGTCCTAACTCCTAAGTGAGTATGTATTTGTCAAAACATGGCACAGATCAAGGCTCAGAAATCAATCAGCTTTATCTGTCATGAGTTATCAGAAGCAGAACTGGCGTTATAAGCTGAATGGATGTATCATCACTACCAAATCATTACCATGAACGAAATGAGCCGATGCAGAAAATAACAAGTGACGATTGAATGAATACTAGATGGCTCATATTAAGAAATTCAACCATTGATTTTCCCTTTGCTTCACGGGTTAGATCAGAAGCGCGGGTAATGTCAAATCACCGCCACCAATCAATCAAACGAAACAGCAAACCAAACATTATAAGAAATGATGTATTCCGAATAAATGTGTATCCATTACTTTGACACAGACCAATCACAAGATTCATCAGGGTCTGCAACACTGAATGGCATAGTGGATCTAGCACAGGCATTGGGGCTTCCTTCTTCAAGTAGTAATCCGACAAGCCCGGGGTTAGCACCGTGCAAAAACCGAGTTTTAGATCCTAAAAATCGCGAGCGAGGTTAAAATAAAACAAACAGAATGGGCTAAGCAGTGAGAGACAAGACTGTAGTCAAGCAACAATCATATTGCCTACTGGAGTCATGGCAACTGAAACGATTTCTTGACGCGTCGATCTATCCCCTCCTTGCGTGGGCGGCGCACCACGGAAGAATTCGTGCCTCCGCCGTTATGAACAATAGAGGAAAACAGTACTGCACATATCAAAACAATACAGTACAAAACAAATCCGTCCGGCAAAAGATGAGGGAGACGGTAGAAGCAAACTGCAGCGCGGACGACAAACGAAAGCTTACTATGAGGCGGGGGCACAACCATGATGACAAACGAAAGCTAGGCGAGTTGGCGGCGGTGGCGGCGGCGGGCTGGTTCTGAAGAAACCATAGGTAGGAAAGTGGAGCACGGGATGGCTGTTTTATAGCCTCCGGGGCGGCGAATGGGTCTAGGGCAAACCGGCAAGGACGAGTTCAAGCGAGGCTGTAGACCTTTGCATTTTGAGTCCGGCCCGATCTGGCCCGTGGGTCTGGCCCGGGCCTGCTGAATTTTGCTCCGCTCACAATGTTTAAGGAGAGATCTAGGGCAAACATTATCTCTACTACTAGGTAGCGTGTCCGTGCGTTGCCACGGGACAACAAAATTTTTGTACTAAACAAATAGATCGCATGATAAGAATACAGTAAAATTAAGTATCAACTTTAAAATGACATTTGTTCATTGTTTCCTCAGTCCTCTACGGAATACAAAGATAATTTTGTGCGTTAGCACCGTGCAACTTCACGATAGAACATGCAAATTCAAATCACTGCAATTTGCATACCGAAGCAAATGCCAAGATATGGAATTCCTGAGCATATTTTGCCGCAAGAATTTTCCTTTGGGCTCCTGTCTCCAAAACCTCCTGGCACCAACACACCATCTGTCCGAGCTAGTGACATGTCATAAGAGGGCATTCTCTATGCTTACCTTCAGCAACTTCCATGTGTGAGGGTGAACCTAATTAGTCAGTTAATTCTCTAAGATATAGAAAAGAAGAATTGATAAGGAATAAATAAAATTGGCCTCTTCTGCTGTAGAATCTTCAATATCACAGGAAGAAACCCAGTCCACCACAATTTTCCTGTCCAAAGCAACTGACGCATGGAAAATAGTCTGACAGAAGATGAAGAAACAGATAAGGCCCACCAATTTGGTTCAAAACTGTATTTGTATTATGAGATACAAAATAGTAATGCCACCTTGTTAACAGATAGGTAGACCAGTATACTTTCCTACCATCGCAATCTTAACCTGAAAAAAGGATTTTCGTGTCATAATATCAAGCACAGTCCTGTGATTTAGCGATCAACCAGAAAGTCATGTTTAGTCCTTTCAGAAGCAGAAAGATACCAGTACTGCAGATACCCATTTTCGGAACCAGAAACAATGGTATACCCTTATTTCCTTGTGCACGAATACAATATATATACAAATATACTTACGGGAAACAAAAATAAAATTCATGGGCCATGAAACTATACTATTATATACTACATCTAATCAAATGGGCTTAAAGTGCACCATAAACGCTATCTGCCTAAAAGAAAGACACCAAACTAAAGGAAAATTATAGGCATACTACACATGTAACTGAAATTAACCTAAATAGAAGAATAGACATGACATTAGCACATTATCTTTTGAAAAATTGAACAACAAATGTACAAGCGTAAGTCGGAACATGCTATGTATGGGTCTGTTTGATGACGCTTCGGCTCTAGCTCTAGCGGTAGCTCCAGTGCCAGAGGAGATGGAACCACACCAAACACCCGCGGAAGGAGCTGTTGTGGGCGTGGAAATGGAGTCGGAGCTGTTTTTGGCATACAGAGGTGAAGCTGTG
This sequence comes from Coix lacryma-jobi var. lacryma-jobi, assembly GCA_009763385.1. Lineage (NCBI taxonomy): Eukaryota > Viridiplantae > Streptophyta > Magnoliopsida > Poales > Poaceae > Coix > Coix lacryma-jobi. Next base: position 7,890,459 of record CM019824.1, read on the forward strand.
ATTTGGGGTTCAGGCTCCTCCATTGGAGGAGACAGAGCAGAAGCTACACCAAACATGGCCTTTATATATGAAGAAACAACCAAAAATAAATTCAAAACATAACTGAGCACCTGAATGTGCCCATTTTTACTATTCTTCTAGCATTTGAAGGTCTAGAGTAAAAATAAGTTGACAGTCAATAAGCACAAGAAGCTAGCTCTAAAGGTTAGCTTGATAAATGCTAAAATCTCCTAGCATGTACATGCATGATCAACAAAGCAGTAAAGCACCTTGGTTTAATAGGAGATGTCCTTAAACCTTTCAGGTTCAATTTTGACACTATCAAACTTCACCATTGAAAAGGAGTCAAAGCTGCAGTAGATGAACAAAAAGAAAAAACATTGTTCAGACTAACGATGCCTGCTTCATGTTGCTATGTACAGAAAAAGCAGCTGTTGTTGCTTTTTGTTACAAGATTAATGATGAAATAACATCCTCCAAATAGCCAATGAACCAAATAAAATCATTATCAGGACTATCCAGCATAATAAAATATAGGTAATGCCTCTGCTTCTTTTAAATTTTGATTGTGTGAGATCCATAATTATGAACTCTAATATGATTTTTGTTTACCGTGGCGTTTAATCAAGATCCTTTGTCAGCTCAATATTGCCCACTAAATTAGCAGATATTGTTGGTGGCCCATTAGACTGAATAATTGAATCCTTGGAATACAAATCAGCCCGAAAACCAATATTTGATTTCCATTCGTATTTGTTTTCATTTACAATGGAAATATGTAACACCTCTGGTGTTTAAGCATGTAATTAACTTGACATATCATCATTAGCATCATTAATCATCTTGATCATGATTTCATGTGTATGCATTTGCTTAATGTACCTCTATTGCAAAAAACCTTATTAGCCCACTTCTTCCTATAGGGGCAAAATGGTAATTTCACCTCTGTGCCTAGTTCTATGTAATTCTTGTTCAAATTTAGTGCCCTGATGTTTGTTGCTTTGATCAAAGTTCAAAAATCAGATTTGATTTGATTTTCCTTTTGCAAAACCCTAAAATCCCAAATCCTGGATTTATCCCCTTTTTGATAACTTTTTCAAAATTCAAAATTTTGAGTTGGTTCAAAAAGCAAAGTTGTGAATCTGATCAAGAGGAACAACTTTGGTATTTACAAATTTCAAAGTTTCTATATAAAATTTGCAGTAATTTCAAATTCATTCAAACTCCAGTTTTTGTCCCTTTTTGAGTTTTCAAAATTAATTCAAAAACTATTGAGTTTCAGAAAAAGTGTATATTAGCAAAGTTGTAGGTTTTGACAAATGGAACAACTTTCATATTGGAAGATTTTCAAGTTTCAGTTTGAAATCCAGAGTAATTTTGATTTGAATCAAGTTTGAAAAAGTGTCCCCTTTTCTGTTTTTAAATATAGTTCAAAAACTATTTGGATTTTGAAAATGTTCATATTGACAAAGTTGTAGATCTCATTTTTCTGAGCAACTTTGGTATTTTGAGTTTTTGTCGCACAGTTCAATTTTTGGAAGTAATTTGCAAAATACAGAGATCAGCCAAAAGTCAAACCCTAAGGCCTAGCACTGTTCGTCCCCTACCTCTAGCCGGCGCAGTGCAGAGGGGGCCCCGGCCGTGGTCGAGCCTCCGGCGCTGCGCGTGCCGCGTGCCTGGCTGCTCCCCACGCGCCACCAACCTGCCGCCGCTGTCTCCCTGTTCCCTCCGCGCCCGCACGCGAGCGCTGACCCTCGCTCTCGGCCCCTACAGTGTCCAGCGCGCCGCCGCCGCGTGGCCATTGCCGGCCGAGCTTGCGCCCGAGCCCCGGCTGCACGCCAGTACCCCCGCCTGAGCGCAATCGAGTGCGCGTGCGTCCGCTGAGCTTATCCACCCCACCCCGAGCTCTCTACCGGCCCCTGGCCGCGGCTATATAAGCCCGCCGGAGCCCGACCTCCGCACTCCACCTCCGCCACCGTGGCCAGACCTCTCCAGACACTCCGCCGCTCCACCACCTAGCCCGAAAGCTCCGCCTTGAGCTCGTGAAGCTTTCCCACCTCTCAATTTCACCTTCCCCGCCTCCGTTTGCCCGGCGTAACCCCATCTTCCCAATCTCCGACGGAACACCGGTGATCTCGGGTTCGTGGAATTCGCCGTCTCCGGCCTTGATCATCTCCCTCCGACCCTCGCATTCGCTTCCCTGTCTCCGTGCGGCTCTAACCTAGCCTTTGCGGCTCTGTTTGATGCCCAGGGTCGCCACTGCGCCGATCGCCGCCGCTCGCCGTCCGCCGGTCATCGCCGTTCGTCCACCTCCGTTCATCCCCTCACCTCGCCGAGTTCCTTGATCGACGCGGGTGAGCCCTCTGATCACTCTCGTGCCCTCAGCTCTGCCGCGGAGTGCCCAGTTTGGCCGGCGTAAACGCGCCGCCGCGCTCGGGTCACCGCCGGCGAGCAGAGCACCGCCGCGGTCGTCACCTCCCTCGAGCACGTGTCGAGCCTCACCCTCGAGAACGTGTCGAGCCTCACCCTCGAGCACAAGTCGAGCCTCACCCTCGAGCCCTGCCTCCGACCCGTGGTAAGCATCCGAAGCCTCCGGCCTCTGCTTCCACTCCGCTTCGCCCGAGCCTCCAAGTCACGCCTCGGGCGGAGGCTTGTTTTTCCGCTTCGCCCGAGCCCAAGCCTCGGCGACGCATGCTCTCCGTTTCGCCCGAGTCAGGCCTCGGACGGAGGCTTACTTCTCCGTCTCGCCCGAGCCTCCGGGCCAGGCCTCGGACGAAGCTGTCGCTTCCGTCTCGACCGAGCCGGTCTCGACCGAGCCCGTCTCGACCGAGCCCCGCGCGATTCGCCCGAGCCCCGCGATTCGCCGAGCCCGGCCTAGAAGGAGCACAGTGCTCTTCTCTTTTTCTGAGAGATGTGAATAGTGTTCTGTTTTCTCTTTTTTGTATGATTTTCTGTGTGCATCCAAAAATTCTGAAATTTTTGTGGTAGACTCTTTATGATCTGGAGTATTTTATAAAAATATGAAACTTGAGTTTTGTGCAAAAATTTGAAAATGTAAAATCCCTCTTTTAATTAATAAATGGATGGTTTTGGATTTTTAGAAAATTATTTATAACTCCAAAAATCATGAGACAAATTTTTGTGAGCTTGTTATGACATACTGAATCTCTGGTGAGATTTTGAAGTCTTTTGGAACAAGTTGATTTTTTGAGCTTTTATTTTAATTGTTAAATAGTGCCTTTTGCTAATTAATGTCTGATTTTATTAGAGCACCTTAATGACCTCCAAAAATTATGAAATTTGTTTTGCCATCTATCTACACCATAATGAACTTATGTGATTAATTTGGTAATTTTTGGAGCAACTTCATAAAATGACCTTTTTAATTAATTTAGGAAAATAGAAAAAAGTGATTAGTGTTGGTAATAAGTGTTTGATGATGTGATCTTTGGATTGTTTGATGTTCATAGACCCATACCCCTCTGGTCTATGATGTTTGTGATGCCTTGTGATGATTATGCTTAAGTCATATAAAAGTTGCTTAATAAAGTTAGCTAATATTGCTAGAAAGGGATAAGTAATCTTTTGTCCACTTTAACAACCACTTATACTTTGCAAAGCTATACTCTAGTTTTATCCTATGCACTTTGTTCATACTAGCCTACTCATGTGCATGCATCATTGCATACGTATAGTGACCGAGGAAGAAGGACCTGAAGTCGAGGTAGCCACCGAAGGATCTGTCCCCGAGGCAACCCCGAGCTCCGGCACCTACACCACCAACCCCGAGTCCGTCCTTTTTGCCATCCAAGGCAAGCCCCGGTGCATTTAACCCTTTCCTTGAATTTTATAAAATGATTTCCTTAAATGCTTTTGAGTTAAATTATTGCATTAGGTTTATAGGAGTTGTGTGCTATCCTAATTGATGCACTATCCACCTTGACCACTGATACACCCGAAACCTGCTTTTCAAAAGGTATTTGAAAAATGCTTAGCAATGCTTATTGAATTAGACTTTGCAATAAAATGCCAACTTCAAAAGTGTGATCACTTAAGAATCTTTATGGGAATTTGGCTTTACTCCCCGGCTGTTGGCTAGGTATCTGATCCGTACCTAATCAATAGCGAGGAGAGGTTGTCGCGCGTACGATGCCGTCATGTTGTAGTCCGGGACTCAACAGTTGACACCGACCGGGACAGGGTTGAAAAACCGACAGGACCTGTACTCTTGGGTTAGAGTCCCGAGGTGCTTGTCGCTGGCGGAAAAATGTAGGGACCATCCGTATGGGGGCCTGCTGGTCAAGACTTGTAACTATTCACATACTACGGAAAGCTCTGGCTCCGAGAAATCCATTATTGGACCGACAACCGCGCACTGGGAGTGGAGATGCGGATACATGGGTGTATGCCGAGTCTCTGTGTGATGAGTGATTGTCAACGGAGATGATGCGCATGTTCTTTGGCTTGTGTTGTGCAGGTGTCGAGCACGGAGACAGTGGTCGATGGCGGGTGAAGGTCAAGTTGCGACGTGCCGTGCCGACGGACCGGGCGCGATGAAGGATGGGCGTGCCGTGCGGCGGACGTGCCATGCCGATGTATCGGACGGTGAAGGGCGGACGTGGACTTGGACTGATGGACTGGAGGCCGGAGGATCAGCTGTGGTGGCTGGCAGCCTGCGACAGCGACAAGCGGAGAAGTGCGATCATGTCGGTGGAAGGGGTGCACATGCGGTGCATCCCCTCTACGACGCCGGTTTGTTGGTAGAGCCCGGGAAAAACCAACGGTGGACGGTTTCCAGGTTTGGGCCTCAAAACCTGGGTGCTGGGTTTCCAGGTTGAGCCACAAAACCTGGGCGCGACGGTTTCCAGGTTGAGCCTCAAAACCTGGGCGTGGGCCGGTTTCCGAGTTTGGGCCTCAAAACTCGGGCGCGGACGGTTTCCGAGTTTGGCCACAAAACTCGGGCTGGAGGCTGGTTTCCCGGTTTGGGCCTCAAAACCGGGGGCTGATGGAAAAGGCTGGTTTCCCGGTTTGGGCCACAAAACCGGGGCTGCAGAGTGGTGGCGGCACGTGGCGGCGATCTGAAGGTTGCGTGGAGGCGACGCGGAAGACCGTGCGGGCGTGGCCGTCGGATCTACCTACCACCAGCGGGTGGACTAGAATAGCCTTAGGGTTAGGCTGGTCCGCTCTGTAAATACAGTAGTGAGGGGTAGAGTAGGAAATAGACTTAGGCTAGGTTAGTATAAGTAGTCTAGGGGAGACACCCTCCTCCCTATCTCAGTTTTAGCCATCTCATTTGCTTCCTGCACTTAGGGTTTCCTGCTCTCCCATCCCCTGCTGTAGCTTGCTGAGATCCGCAGAGAGACTCACCTCTGTGTATTGTTGATTTTGAGGAAAGGAGGCCGTATCCTCCTTGTCGTAGCGTGTGTTTGCGCTTCGGCTTGCAATTCGTGGCTGTGATTTCCGTTGTGTTCATGTTCTTCGCGGAATCCTTTTTCTCCACGATTTTCCCGTCGCTTGATCTCTTTGCTCGGTTCATCTTTTGCAAATTCGTTTGAACCAAGTTGTCCTAGATCGTGAGGCACTTCTTTCCACCGAAGGAATTAACCTCTAACCTCACGGTCTAGGAGATCGATCGATTTTTAGTTTCGGGTCAAGTTTTCTTCCTTCCCCGAAATTCTTCGATCCACCATTTTGGAGATAGGTTCGAGCCATGATCTCTTAAAGATAGCTCACTATACTCCTTGTGACTCATCTCACCAAGTTTGATCCCTAGAGGAATTGTTTTGGGTGAGATAGAGGCAAATCGGTGGACGAACGGGGCTGCAGCGAGTCGACCGGACGCTCAGTCGGGGTGACCGGACGCTCGGTCCGTGAGTCCGGTCGATGAACAGCACGTAGCCGTGTTCTTCACTTTGACCGGACGCTCCATTCATGTTTTGACCGGACGCATCGCTTTCACTGTTCATCGTGCTTGTTCGTTTCTGACCGGACGCACTGCTCTCGACCGGACGCTCCGTACTCGTGAGTCCGGTCGCGAACAGTAAGGTTCCAGAGCCGATTTTTGTTGACCGGACGCGTCCGGTCCCTGCTGACCGGACGCTGGCCAGAGTCCGGTCGATCCAGTTCGACGCGTTTTCATCCGCAGTTTGTTCGTTCGTCTTTCGATTCGTGATTCGTTTGTGGCGTTGGATTTCTAACTTCGTGCTCTACAGAATTTGGGCTTCCCGCTTTACAAAATAGCCTGAATCCCCCTCGCGTTGCTCGGGGGAGGTTGAGGTTACCCAAAACCCATCCCGTCACTAGTTGACTTGCGTGAACTTGGGTGAGGAAGTTTTTGTGGTGCCTCGCTGTGATCCCTGGGATCATCCACCCTCTTCCAAGGGTCGTGGGCATCACGTTTTTGGTAGTAGTTCTTGGGGATTGATTTCGGGACACTTGGCCAAAGTCTCGTGAGAAATTTTATTGGCTCCCATTCACCCCCCCCTCTGGTCGCCTTGCTTTTGCATTCTCGGTCCTTCAATTGGTATCGGAGCGGGTTAAGGATCTTCCACCTTAGCCGGTTCCAGATCCACCGAAGGCGACATGGATCGCGGCGTGGGCAAACCGCCGTTTTTCGATGGGACGAACTATGCGTATTGGAAGATACGTATGTCGGCCTATTTGCAGAGCTTGGGCGCTTCGATCTGGGATATTTGCAACTCCCCTGATTACGTGGTCTTGGCTGCTCGTGTGACTCAACAGCAGATCGATGAGCACGATGCCAATAGCCGAGCCCGTAATGCTCTTTTCTCTTGTTTGAGCATGGGTGAGTTTGATCGTGTTTCTCACCTCGCTACGGCTCGGGAGATCTGGGACACTCTCATGCGTTTTCATGAGGGCACCTCTCAAGTCAAAACCCGACTCTACGAGTCGTTCAAGCGAGAGTATGAGAACTTTAGACATCAACCTGGCGAGAGCATAGAAAGTTTATTCGCTCGCTTTCAGGTGATTGTCAACAGGATGAGGGCTAACAAGGAGCAGTTGCCTTTTGACGATCATGAGCGTGCTTTGAAGCTTTTGCACACTCTTGACCGTTCGGTTTGGGACTCCAAGGTTCAGGCGATCATCGAATCCCCTAACTATGAGACCCTCACCTGCGACGAGCTCTTCAGTAAGCTCAAGTCCAGTGAGATTGATGCTATGGCGAGGGCTTCTTTTGAAAATCCTTCTCGCCCGTCCATGGCTTTGGTTTCCGGCTCTTCCTCTAACCCCTCAGCTGGTTTTGCGCTTTCTTCTCTCTTTTCTGTGACAGAGGACCAGCTGGAGTCTTTGGGAGACGACGAGTTGGCTTTGCTTGCCAACCGGTTCTCGCGGTTCCACAACAGCCGCATGAACCGTCGTCGAGGAGGAGGACGCACGGGATGCTACGAGTGCGGCGACCCCGACCACTTCATCGCCGACTGCCCCAAGAAGAAGAACAAGCATCTGGGGAAGGGCGATCACGGCCACAGGCGCGACTCCAAGTACAAGGAGAAGCACGTTCCCCCAAGGCACAAGAAGCGGGGCGGCTTCGACAAAGAGTACATCAAGAAGAAGTACTTGGAGAAGCAGCAAGCTGAGCAGCGCGCGTTCTTCGCCACGCTCAGCGACGTCGACGGCTCGGATGACGACTCCGCCAGCTCGAGCGATGACGAGTCCGAGAAGAAGAAGAGGATCGAGGACAAGCTGAACGGCCTCTGCTTCTTCGCCGACGACGACGGCTTCTGCACCATGGCGCTGGGCGATGAGGTCGACGGCAAGCCAGAGCGTACCCCTCGGAACGACGACGACGACGACACCTCCCAGGTATCTCTCACCTACGACGAGCTTTCCTCTGAGGTTGAGAAGTTGACTGATGCCCTCCTTAGCCAAGATAAGTTGCTTAGGCGTGCCGCTAGAGAACGCAAGGAGTTCAGGCAGAAGTGGGAGGACACGGTGAAGGAGCTTGAGTTCGCTCGGTCCACCGTGGTTGTGTCGGAGGAGGCGGAGTGCGAGTCGTGCACCGCGCACATGACTGACCTTCTCACTCTGAGAGGTAAGTATGCTGCGTTGGTTGGAGAGGTGGATGAGCTCCGTGCTAGGCCGCAGTTGTTGGGTGCGTGCAAGACTTGTCCTGTCTTGCAATCTGAGTTGGCAGAGAAGGATGCCAAGATTGAGTCTTTAGTCAAGGCCAGCTCAGATAGCACTTGTGTCTTGAGGTGTGCTTTGTGTGAGGGCCTGGAGATGGAGATTGCCAATGTGAAGCATGGCAAGATGCAAACCGAGGAAGAAAACACATACCTTCGGTCCATCTTGTCATGGGTCTCCAGTAGTGAGCCGCAGCTCGGGATGATGATCTCCCAATTCAAGCGAGCTGTTGGTGCCCCTGGTGTAGGTTTTGCTCAGAGTGTTGATCTCTCAGCCTTTGGGAAGATTGGAGAGTCTAGTGGTCTGAACCCATGTGAGAAGCCCAACTCCACCACTACTCCCAAACTTGCCAAGCTTCCACTCAAAGAGCCAGCCAAGCCTATCACCAAAGATGGTGTGGTTGAGGAACCCCTGAGAGCTCCTCCCAAGAACCCAGTTTGGGCACCCAAGCCAAACCACCTCAGAAACAAGCTTGATGCTATGCCACCCATTCGTGAGGAGTTGCCACAGAAGGGCAAAGGCAAAGTGAGCCACACCCACAGCTCTGGTCACCAACAACCCCCTTTGCGTGCGGTGAGGTACCAATGTGATTTTTGTGGGAGAGATGGCCACTTGAGCGAGTTCTGCTTTAGGCGCAGGAGAGAGGCGCGCAGGGCTCGGGAGATGGAGAACCCGGACATGTACCATCCAGCTCATGGTGGACATGTACCGAAGGCCCAGGGGAGAGCAGCTAGGTCCGGACGTCAGGGTCCCAGGCCTAGGCAGGAGAGAGCTCCGAGGAGAGACGCTAGAGCAGTTGAGCCCCAGGCTCCTAGGCGTAAACCTCGTAGAGAGCGTACCCGACGGGGTCCTGCTTTTGCAGGTAATGGACCCCGTGGCGGAGGTTTAGTTGAGCGCTTTCCCCCACCGCAGTTTGAGTATCGCGGTGAGCGCTTCTTCCCCAGCGGACCACGTTTTCCTCAGCATGGTGATCGCTTCCCTCGTAGACGTGCTAGGAATGGTTTTTCTGCTAACCGTTCTTTTGAGCAGCCGGCCCAACACTGGTATTACCCTTATTTCACTAACCCCAGTGTTGGACCGTATGCTCACCCTATGTCTTTCTATTGATGTAGGTAAGACGGTTGGAGGACGTTTGGTTGGTGGATTCTGGTTGTTCGAGGCACATGACCGGAAACACCAAGTGGTTCTCCAACCTTAGCCCGGTCGCCGGAAAGGAGTACATAACCTTCGGCGACAATAGTAAAGGTAAGGTATTGTCTCGTGGGACGGTGCGGGTTAATGAGCACTTTGTGTTGCGCGATGTTGCTCTTGTTTCTAACCTGCATTTTAACCTTCTTTCTGTTTCGCAACTTTTTGATGATGACTATGAGATTCGTTTTAAACCGAACCTTAGTCGCATCTTAGATCCTCAGGGCGATCTTGTATGTCTGATTTCCCCCTTTGGGAAAGTCTTTTGTGCGAATTTCTCGGAATCGTTTGGTTCTTCTCGCTGTCTTTTGGCTAGTCCTTCTTCCTCCGATCTTTGGAAGTGGCATAGGAGGCTCGGTCATTTAAGCTTCGACTTGCTTGCAAGACTTAGCTCACTTGGCCTAATCCGAGGATTGCCCAAGCTTTCGATGGAGAAGGATCTAGTTTGCCATTCTTGCAGACATGGGAAGATGGTTGCTGCTCCCCACCATCCGGTGACTAAGGTCATGACCTCGCACCCTGGAGAGCTTTTACACATGGACCTTGTTGGTCCGGCTCGGGTGAGCTCGGTTGGTGGCAAGTGGTATGTTTTGGTTGTTGTTGACGACTTTTCGAGATATTCGTGGGTCTTCTTTTTAGCTGAGAAGACCGAGACTTTCTCATTTGCTCGCAATCTGATTTTGCGTCTTCAGAACGAGTTCCCTTTGAACTCGATGCGAGCTATTCGGAGTGATAATGGTTCCGAGTTTAAAAATTCGGATTTTGAGAAGTTTTGTAACCGCCTTGGTTTGGAGCATCAGTTTTCTTCCCCCTATACACCACCTCAAAATGGTGTTGTAGAGAGGAAGAATCGGACCCTTGTTGAGATGGCCAGGACGATGCTTGATGAGCATAGGACTCCTAGGCGTTTTTGGGCCGAAGCTATGAACACTGCATGCTACATTTCGAATCGCATTTTTCTGAGAGCGTTTTTGAAGAAGACCTCTTATGAGTTGCGTTTTGGTCGCCAGCCCAAGGTGAGTTATTTTAGAGTCTTTGGTTGTCACTGTTTTATATTGAAGAAAGGCAACCTGGACAAGTTTGAGTCTCGTTCTTCTGACGGTGTGTTTTTGGGTTATGGCACTCACACTCGAGCTTATCGTGTACTTAACCTTGACACTAACCGAGTCATGGAGACATCAGATGTCACCTTCGACGAGACTCTTGTTTGTCCCTCTTCTCGTTTTGAGCGTGCAGGTGATCATGAGGTTGGAGAGCCTCTTTTTGATGATGAGGACGAGGGTGCTGAAGGTATAGATAATCCAGCACCCCCTCCACCTGCCGTGCCGCAAAGGGCGGCCTCGACGACGACTCACGGCCCCGACACTTCTTCTTCCTGGGGGCCGTGGGATCCTCCACCTCGCGCGGTACCTTTTGTACCCGGGGTGGAACCAGCTGCTGTTGAGGGGGAGGTCACTTCTTCCCGGGAGGCGCCACGACATATCCAGCGCCAGCACCCCCCTGAACAGATGATCGGCGACATCGACGAGCGAGTTACTCGCTCCAGGTCACAGCACATCTCGCACTTTGCTCATTCTGCTTTTGTTGCGTCTTTTGAACCCCGAGATGTTGGACACGCATTGACGGATCCGGATTGGGTCAATGCCATGCATGAGGAGCTAGAGAACTTTGAGCGAAATCGGGTTTGGGTTCTAGTGCCACCACCTCCTGACTGTAAACCTATTGGGACAAAATGGGTATTTAAAAACAAGCAAGGAGAGGAGGGCCACATTGTGAGAAACAAGGCCCGGCTTGTAGCGAAGGGTTATAGTCAGAAGGAGGGGATAGATTATGAGGAGACCTTCGCTCCTGTAGCTCGTTTGGAGGCTATTAGGATACTCTTGGCTTATGCTGCATCCATGGGTTTCAAACTTTTTCAAATGGATGTCAAGAGTGCCTTCTTAAACGGCTACATTGAGGAGGAGGTCTATGTCCAGCAACCCCCCGGTTTTGAAAATCCCAAGTTTCCAAACCATGTCTTTAAACTCCACAAAGCTTTGTATGGTTTGAAACAAGCCCCTAGAGCCTGGTATGAGAGATTAAAAACCTTTTTGCTAGCTAAGGGTTTTAAAATGGGATGTGTTGATAAAACGCTCTTTCTCCTCAAGCAAGGCAAAGATACTCTCTTGGTCCAAATTTACGTGGATGATATCATTTTCGGTGGTTCTTCTCACGCTTTGGTTGCCAAGTTTGCAGATACTATGAGCAGGGAGTTCGAGATGAGCATGATGGGCGAGCTGACCTTCTTTCTCGGGTTGCAAATTAAGCAATCCCGAGAGGGGACGTTTGTGCACCAGGGCAAGTACACGAGGGACTTGCTGAAGCGGTTCGACATGGGTGAGGCCAAGCCTCTTCCGACGCCCATGTCGACGACGACTGCCCTGGATGCCGACACGGATGGAGAAGCAGTGGACCAGAAGGAGTACCGCAGCATGATTGGATCGCTGCTCTACCTGACGGCGACACGGCCGGACATTCAGTTCGCCGTGTGCTTGTGCGCGCGCTTTCAGGCTTCGCCACGCACTTCTCACCGTCAGGCGGTGAAGCGCATCTTCAGGTACCTTCGTTTCACGCCTGAGTTCGGGATTTGGTATTCTGCTTCTTCCACCCTCTCGCTTTGTGGCTTTTCTGATGCTGATTTTGCTGGTTGTCGCATTGAGCGCAAGTCCACTTCTGGGACTTGCCAGTTTATTGGGTCTTCTCTTGTATCGTGGTCTTCTCGCAAGCAGTCTAGTGTCGCTCAGTCTACCACGGAGGCTGAATATGTTGCTGCGGCTAGCTGCTGTTCCCAGTTACTCTGGATGATGGCCACTTTGCGTGATTTTGGTTTGAGCTTTACTCGAGTTCCTTTGCTTTGTGACAGCACGAGTGCCATTAGCGTTGCTAAGAACCCCGTGCTTCACTCGAAAACCAAACACATTGATGTGCGCTTTCATTTCTTGCGAGACCACCAGGAGAAGGGTGATATCGACCTTCGCCATGTCGATACTCATCACCAGTTGGCTGATATTTTCACCAAGCCTTTAGACGAATCAACCTTTAATAGGTTGAGGGGTGAGCTTGGTGTGTGTTTCCCCTTTTAGATGGGGGAAGCATTTTGAGATGTACAGACTGACTCTTTTATTTTGAGGCTCTTTTCTTTTGAGTTTCTTGAGTCTTTCCAATTGGTATCTTCTTTCTTTCAGTTTTGTGTCGGGCATACGCATTTACATTCTGAGCTTCATGTCTATATTCACTAGAATGTAATTATGCTCTTGTTAGTATTGCTCCGATACTTATGATGATGCTTGTAGCTTATGCTCCTTCTGATCACTGTTACATGTTATGATCGAGCTATTTTTGGAATGGTGAATTATGCCTAATGTATATAAATCTGAAAATGTTCACCATTGAGATATGCAACTAGCATGTGTAGGGTGTGTTGAGTCCATTCCTGCTTTTCATATATGCTAGGTTGCTATGTCTCTAGTTCTGAGTCATTCACTTGCTTGGTTGTTCATAACTTGATTAAAATCTGAACCAAGTATTGTTGAATTGAAAAGATCGAGATGGGATTGCTTGTCAACACCTCATGGTATTGAGACTGTTTCTCATTGCACCTTGAGTTAAACTTGAGCCATGTAGTGTATGACCGAAACCGTTGCTTTAAGCTTCTGATTGCTTCGGCATAGGCTTCGCACGGTTGAAAAGTTAGGCATTGACAAGCTTTCAACCTCTCGCAATCACATGCTAAAAATGAACTTGTGAACTCCTTTACCGCTGCAACTCCGATATGAATTTGGAATCACAAGTATATGCTTCATTCCTATGCATGATGATTGAACTTTGCTAGGGGTAGTTCACCTTGTATATATGTTTAGCACTTGTTTGGATTCCTTCTATACATGTCTAGTGTTATTTTGATGGTGACTATCCTTTTTTGGCTTAAAACTGCTCACATGCTCCTATGCTTCATATTTCGTATAAGTGATCAGTTTGAGCCTTTGCTATTTGAGTGCTTAATTGAGATGTTGGAGCTATACTGATTAGAGCATCTTTGCACTCTTTTGACTATATACTTGAAGCTCCTAACTTGCATTTTGACTTCATATACATTTTGGAAGGAGATCTTGTGTTCAGGGGGAGTTTATGAGAAGGAAGTTGCTTCTCCGATACCTTTTGGCCTTGATAAGTGCATTTTCAACTAGGGGGAGAAATTTATGCAAATCATATGCTCCTGTGTTGATCAACTAAGGGGAGAATCATTCGTCCTAGTTGCTTGCATTTGTCGAGGGGAAGTTTGCTAGTTGTGTTGAGCCGTTGCCTCTGTCTTGAGGGACTAGCAAACGTTCCTAGCTTTTCATGAGCTTTCATTTGGCTTTCAATTGGTATCGTCTGGTGTGCTTTCCCATTTGGTTTGGGTTGATTTCCAATTGGTTCGGAGTGATTTTCTTGCTAGTTGTGTTGAGCCTCTGTGCCTCTATCTTGAGGGACTAGCATTTTGCTTCTGTTGTCCTCCGATCTTCAATTGGTATCTGCTAGCGGTGTTGAGCCTGTTCTACCTCTTCTTGAGGGCTAGCTTTGCTTTGCTTGGTTGCGTCGAGCCGTTGCCCATGTCTTTGGGGACCAAGTTTCCGCTTCATCCACTTGACCTTCTTTGGCTTTTGTTAGGCTTTTGGGTCAGTTGGTTGGGTTTTCTCTTCTCACTCCTTCCTACCTCCTTCTTCTTATTCATGATTTGTTGTGGAGTTGACAATGCACTCATCAAGGGGGAGATTGCGGATACATGGGTGTATGCCGAGTCTCTGTGTGATGAGTGATTGTCAACGGAGATGATGCGCATGTTCTTTGGCTTGTGTTGTGCAGGTGTCGAGCACGGAGACAGTGGTCGATGGCGGGTGAAGGTCAAGTTGCGACGTGCCGTGCCGACGGACCGGGCGCGATGAAGGATGGGCGTGCCGTGCGGCGGACGTGCCATGCCGATGTATCGGACGGTGAAGGGCGGACGTGGACTTGGACTGATGGACTGGAGGCCGGAGGATCAGCTGTGGTGGCTGGCAGCCTGCGACAGCGACAAGCGGAGAAGTGCGATCATGTCGGTGGAAGGGGTGCACATGCGGTGCATCCCCTCTACGACGCCGGTTTGTTGGTAGAGCCCGGGAAAAACCAACGGTGGACGGTTTCCAGGTTTGGGCCTCAAAACCTGGGTGCTGGGTTTCCAGGTTGAGCCACAAAACCTGGGCGCGACGGTTTCCAGGTTGAGCCTCAAAACCTGGGCGTGGGCCGGTTTCCGAGTTTGGGCCTCAAAACTCGGGCGCGGACGGTTTCCGAGTTTGGCCACAAAACTCGGGCTGGAGGCTGGTTTCCCGGTTTGGGCCTCAAAACCGGGGGCTGATGGAAAAGGCTGGTTTCCCGGTTTGGGCCACAAAACCGGGGCTGCAGAGTGGTGGCGGCACGTGGCGGCGATCTGAAGGTTGCGTGGAGGCGACGCGGAAGACCGTGCGGGCGTGGCCGTCGGATCTACCTACCACCAGCGGGTGGACTAGAATAGCCTTAGGGTTAGGCTGGTCCGCTCTGTAAATACAGTAGTGAGGGGTAGAGTAGGAAATAGACTTAGGCTAGGTTAGTATAAGTAGTCTAGGGGAGACACCCTCCTCCCTATCTCAGTTTTAGCCATCTCATTTGCTTCCTGCACTTAGGGTTTCCTGCTCTCCCATCCCCTGCTGTAGCTTGCTGAGATCCGCAGAGAGACTCACCTCTGTGTATTGTTGATTTTGAGGAAAGGAGGCCGTATCCTCCTTGTCGTAGCGTGTGTTTGCGCTTCGGCTTGCAATTCGTGGCTGTGATTTCCGTTGTGTTCATGTTCTTCGCGGAATCCTTTTTCTCCACGATTTTCCCGTCGCTTGATCTCTTTGCTCGGTTCATCTTTTGCAAATTCGTTTGAACCAAGTTGTCCTAGATCGTGAGGCACTTCTTTCCACCGAAGGAATTAACCTCTAACCTCACGGTCTAGGAGATCGATCGATTTTTAGTTTCGGGTCAAGTTTTCTTCCTTCCCCGAAATTCTTCGATCCACCGTTTTGGAGATAGGTTCGAGCCATGATCTCTTAAAGATAGCTCACTATACTCCTTGTGACTCATCTCACCAAGTTTGATCCCTAGAGGAATTGTTTTGGGTGAGATAGAGGCAAATCGGTGGACGAACGGGGCTGCAGCGAGTCGACCGGACGCTCAGTCGGGGTGACCGGACGCTCGGTCCGTGAGTCCGGTCGATGAACAGCACGTAGCCGTGTTCTTCACTTTGACCGGACGCTCCATTCATGTTTTGACCGGACGCATCGCTTTCACTGTTCATCGTGCTTGTTCGTTTCTGACCGGACGCACTGCTCTCGACCGGACGCTCCGTACTCGTGAGTCCGGTCGCGAACAGTAAGGTTCCAGAGCCGATTTTTGTTGACCGGACGCGTCCGGTCCCTGCTGACCGGACGCTGGCCAGAGTCCGGTCGATCCAGTTCGACGCGTTTTCATCCGCAGTTTGTTCGTTCGTCTTTCGATTCGTGATTCGTTTGTGGCGTTGGATTTCTAACTTCGTGCTCTACAGAATTTGGGCTTCCCGCTTTACAAAATAGCCTGAATCCCCCTCGCGTTGCTCGGGGGAGGTTGAGGTTACCCAAAACCCATCCCGTCACTAGTTGACTTGCGTGAACTTGGGTGAGGAAGTTTTTGTGGTGCCTCGCTGTGATCCCTGGGATCATCCACCCTCTTCCAAGGGTCGTGGGCATCACGTTTTTGGTAGTAGTTCTTGGGGATTGATTTCGGGACACTTGGCCAAAGTCTCGTGAGAAATTTTATTGGCTCCCATTCACCCCCCCCCTCTGGTCGCCTTGCTTTTGCATTCTCGGTCCTTCAGGAGAGATGGCGGAAGTAGCATGTACCCACGTGGGTTAGAGTCCCGGATTGGAGTGGTGTACTGTACTTCCGGGTGGCGTAGGACCGGGCCCAATCTTGGAGGAATCGTGGTAGACGAGTTGGCATATGCAAGCTTGGGTGCTACATATGCAGTGTGGATAGGGATCCTCAGCTGAGTATTATTTATCCGGATTAACGTTGCTCCTCGGTTATGGAGACTTGGTCCACTGACTGTCAACGGAGAGTGGTTCTCAACTAGGAATGTTTTGAAATGTAAAATGAATCATGAATGATGAAGAATTGAGGAATACTGAATCTTTCAAAAATAAAATAAGGTTTACAAAAATGCTTTTCTGCAAAATACTTGATCTTGCTTAAGCCTTACCTTGACTACCCTAAGCCTCTCATACCTGAGTCTTCTCCCTTTTTCTTTAGTCGGGTAAGTCTTGTTGAGTACCTTTGTACTCAGGGTTTTATTACCCATGTTGCAGGTATGGCAGATTCCTCAGTATGCCTTGGACCCTGCTGTGTGACTGTTGTTCAGGAAGAGGCCGATGAGGCCGATGAGTGATTATTCACCCTCGGGCTGGGTGAAGTATCTTTACCCTTTAGTTGTTGTCATATGCTACTCTGCCAACTCTATCTATTGAACTATGGTCTGTAATAACTTCACTTTAATTTTATGTTGAACCCTGGTTTGTAAAACTATTGTTATCTAAGTCTTCCGCTATTTACTCCGATGTTATTTGTCCAAATGTTCAAGAGATTGTAACTGAATTGTGAGATGATCCTGCGGACATCGGGCACTGATGTAGCCCAGTAGCGGAACCGGTCTTAATCTCTTGGCTGTACGGATCGACTGTCAGTGGTTGACGGTGATCAGTGGGCCATGGGATTAGGGCCGTTACGTTACAAAATATGACTCACATGGCAGTAAAATAGACGAATACCTTGTCACATGCTCACTTCTCAGATTTTATTTTTAGTATAAAGCTTAGGAAGCAAAACAGAACAATCCTAGTTACAATAGCAAACTGCAAAATATTTTTAGAATAAAGGCATGCCTTCTCTCATAGATGTACGAAGTATGTCTTACTTTGTCTGGATTTTTCTCTCCCACTCCTTAGAGCGAAGTTCCAGTCTCAGCGCAGAGCGGTGAGTTCCCCATTGTATCTAGCATGATTTTAATCCCTGCAAAAAAAATGAATTTGAACAGAAAAAAGAAAGCAGAAAAATTGAATAGCTAATAGAAGCATATCTTACAGTACATTTTTTTTAGATTAAGATAGGGACAAAATAAAAACACATTCAGAGTTAGATTTATGTTGTCATTACTAATTATGAGGAGCACACATCATAGTCAGGCTATAAGATAGGGACAAAATAAAAACACATTCAGAGTTAGATTTATGCGCTGGTCATTGGCGGTGGATTCTGGAACCTTCACCATCTAGTGTCTAAGGGATAGACTGAACACAAGAAATCTGCTAAGAAGAAAAAACAAGGAAATGGATGACTACACGTATGTTCTTTGCAACAATGGTTGTAACACCTCTGGTGTTTAACTTGTAATTAACCTGACATGTCATCATCTTAAGTCATAATCATTCTTGTCATGCATTAATGCTTGCCTAAATGCTTGATTGCATTTACCTCTTTTGTGTGTAGTAATCCCTTTTAAAACCCCTAAAAGCCCAAATCTTCCTATAAGGGCGAAATGGTAATTTCACCTCTGTGTCTAGCTCTGTGTAAATCTTGTTCAGTTTTGTGCCTTGATGTTTTATTGTGTTGATCAAAGATCAAAATCAAAAATAGAATTGGAAGTTCTTTTGAAAAACCTTAATTTCCAAACTCTAGTTTTACCCCTCTTTTTATAATTCAAAAACTATTCAAAATTTGAAGTTGGTCCTTTTAGCAAAGTTGTAGATCTTGTCAACAGGAACAACTTTGGTATTTACAGATTTTCTAGTTTCAATACAAAATCAAAAGTAATTTTGAATTTATTCAAATCCCAAAAATGTCCCCTTTTCAAATTTCAAATGTGATTCAAAAACTATTTGGATTTTGAAAATGTTCATTTTGACAAAGTTGTAGATCTCTTTTTTCTACACAACTTTGGTGTTTTAAGTTTTTGCTGCTCAGTTCAAATTTTGGAAGTAATTTGCAAAATACAGAAATCAGTTCAAAGTCAAACCCTAGACCTACCTACTGTTCTTCTTCCTCGCGTAGGGGGGACCCGGCCATGGCGCCCCGCCGGCGCTGCGCGTGCCACGTGCAGGGCAGCTCCTCGCCTGCCACCAGTCTGCCGCCGCTGACCCCGTGCTCATTCCGCACCCGCACGCGAGCGCTGACCACCTCTCCCGTCCCCCACAGTGCCCAGCAAGCCGCCGCCGCGTGTTCAACGCCGGCGAGCTTACGCCCGGTCCCTGCGCGCACGCCCGTCCTTCCGCCAGCGTGCAATCGATTGCGCACGCTTCGGCCAAGCTTATCCGCCTGCACGCGACACTTACCCGTCCCCGCGCACGGCTATAAAAGGGACCGCCGGCCGGCAGAGCTCCTCATCCCCTCCGCCACCGTGGCCAGGCCAGTCCAGAGCCTCCGCCGCTCCACCACCTAGCTCAGAAGCTCCGCCGTGTCCTCGCGAAGCTTTTCCCCTTCTCAATTTCACCCCTCCGTCTTTCCTTTAGCCGGCGCAGGCAGTTCTTCCCAAGCTCCGGCGAAACACCGGTGAGCACGGGATTGAGAAATACTCTCTCCCCGGCCGTGATCTTTCCTCCCCGACCCCTGCTTCATCTTCCTCATCTTGGTGCGCTCTTAACCCGCTCCCGGTGACCGTGTCTGGTGTACAGAATCGCCGGCACGCCGCTCGCCGCCGAGAGAGCTCCGCCGAAGCACCACCACGTCGAGCTCCCTCCTTCGACCCTTGTTCCGTCCCGCCGAGCCCTGCCTCCGACCCGTGGTAAGCACTCGAAGCCCCCGGTCTCTGCTTCCACTCCGCTTCGCTCGAGCCAGGCCTCGAGCAAGCACTCACACACTGTCTAGCTCGAGCCAGGCCTCGAGCAGACACGTACCCTCGCCGCTTCGCCCGAGCCTAGCCTCGAGCGAGCTCACGCACCCTCAGCTTCTCCGAGCCTAGCCTCGAGCAAGCATGCACCCTCCGCTTCGCCCGAGCCAGGCCTCGGACGAAACGATTATTTCCGTCTCGCCCGAGCCTCCGAGCCAGGCCTCGGACGGACGATTGTTTCCGCTTCGCCCGAGCCCTGCGGTCCGTCTCGCGCGATTCGCCCGAGCCCTGCGAGGGAGGAGCACAGTGCTCTTTTCTTTTTCCTTTTTGAAAAAAATGTGAATAGTGTTCTGTTTTCTTTTTTTTGTGAGAATTAATCTGTTGTTTCTTAAATCCTGAGAAAATTATGGTATGCTCCTTGCACTGTGTAGTATTTTAGAAAAATATGAAACTTGACTTTTCTGCAAGAATTTGAAAATGTAAAATCCCTATTTTAATTAATAAATGGGTGGTTTTGGATTTCTAGAAAATCATTTATAACTCCAAAAATCATGAGATAAATTTTTGTGAGCTTCCTATGCCATGTTTAGTCTCTGGTGAAATTTTGAAGTCTTTTGGAACAAGTTGATTTTTGAGCTTTTATTTTAATTGTTAAATAGTGCCTTTTGTTAATTAATGCCTAGATTTATTTGAGCACCTTAATGACCTCCAAATATTATGAAATTTGTTTTGCCATCTATCTACACCATAATGAACTTATGTGATTAATTTGGTAATTTTTGGAGCAACTGCATAAAATGACTTTTTTTTAAATAATTAAGAAAATAGAAAAAAAATGATTAGGGTTCATGTTGTATGCCCTGTGTTGCATTGTTCCTGCTAGCATACTCATGTGCATGCATCATTGCATTCGTATAGTCACCGAAGAAGGAGTCAAAGTCGAGGCCGCCGCCGACGAGCCTGCTCTCGAAGTAACCCCGAGCTTCGACCTCTGCACCTCCAACCCTGAGCCAGCTGTCTTTGCTCTTCAAGGCAAGCCCCGGTGCATTTAGCCTTTCCTTGCTTTTATAAAAAGTTTTACTTAAATGCTTTTGAGTT
Organism: Coix lacryma-jobi var. lacryma-jobi; assembly: GCA_009763385.1. Classification (NCBI taxonomy): domain Eukaryota; kingdom Viridiplantae; phylum Streptophyta; class Magnoliopsida; order Poales; family Poaceae; genus Coix; species Coix lacryma-jobi. Next base: position 7,910,821 of record CM019824.1, read on the forward strand.
AAATTACTGCATTAGGTGATAGGAGTTGTGTGATGACCTATTACCTGCACTTTACCTCCACCAAAAATCCCCTACCCTGTTTAAAAACTATTTGCAAAATGCTTAGTATTGCTATGCAATAGATTTGCAATAAAAATGCCAAATTTCAAAAGTGTGATCACTTAAAGAATTTTTATGGGAATTTGGCTTTACTCCCCGGCTATTGGCTAGGTATATGATCCGTACCTAGTCAATTGCGAGGAGAGGTTGTCCGAGCGTACGGTGCCGTCATGTTGAAGTCCGGGACTCAACAGTTGACACCGACCGGGACAGGGTTGAAAAACTGACAGGACTATTACGCTTGGGTGAGATATAACCAAGGTATAGTTCTGGCAGAAAAATTAGGGACCATCCGTATGGGGGCCTGCTGGTCAAGACTTGTAACTATTCACATACTTCGGAAAGCTCTGGCTCCGAGGAATCCTTTATTGGACCGACAACCGCGCACTGGGAGTGGAGAGATGGCGGAAGTAGCATGTACCCACGTGGTCGTCGTACCTGGATATGAGTGGTGTACTGTACTTCCGGGTGGCGTAGGACCGAGCCCAATCTTGGAGGAATCGTGGTAGACGAGTTGGCATATGCAAGCTTGGGTGCTACATATGCAGTGTGGATAGGGATCCTCAGCTGAGTATTATTTATCCGGATTAACGTTGCTCCTCGGTTATGGAGACTTGGTCACTGACTGTCAACGGAGAGTGGTTCTCAACTAGGTATGTTTTGGAAGGTAAAATGAATCATGAACAATGAAGGATTGAGAAATACTTGAATCTTTCCAAAATAGAACAAGGTTTACAAAATGCTTTTCTGCAAAATACTTGGTCTTGCTTAAGCCTTACCTTGACTACCCTAAGCCTCTCATCCCTGAGTCTTCTCCCTTTCCTTTAGTCGGTGTTGGGGGAAGGGACCCTCGGCAGAAGCGCCGCCCGAACCGGTGCTCGAAGTTAGCCCTCGCGTAACGCCTTGTGTGCTTGCGAGGTCCCTCTCCTACTGGAGACCGTTACCCTGACCCCCGGATGCGGGGTCAACCCTCGTCGCTTTGTTGTGCTTCCGTGCAGGTCTAAGGCGACGGTCGCACTGCAGGAAACCTTCGCTGAACCACGACGCCACCTTCGCTTGAAGCGAAGGCCCGGCGAGCACGGCCGAAGGTTAAACCTTCGTTCTTCTTCCCCGGAGGCAAGCAGAGCCGGAGGTCCGGCAGATGGCGGAGGTGCGCGGGCCCAAAGGCGAGCGCGGCCGAAGGTCAAGACCGCCGCACCGCTCCCCGAAGGCGAACAAGGGCCAGGTGGCGGCGCGCTGGAGTGTGGCTGATTAGGGTTTCCGCTTCAGCTGTGTATTTACGCTTTTGCCCTTCCTCCCTGCGCGGAGGCGAGGAATCTTTGTTGTACCCTTTTGTAATTTGGCCCGTACCCCTTGGCATTCCCTATAAATACCAAGGGGATGAACAGTGTAAGGGACGACCTTTTTGGAATTCGAGCACCTTCCATTTCCGTTTCACCTTCGCTACTGCATCTGACGCTTGGCCGCCTTCGCTCTTTCCCCTGCACAAGTGCGGAGGTTGGGCAAGTGCGTTCCAACAGTTTGGCACCGTCCGTGGGGAGCGAAGTCTGAAATGGCGGGAAACAGGAGAGCACTTTCGACGAGGGACCAGCGCGTTGCTAGAGAGGCGGCAGCGGTGGTCCCGCCTGCTGAGGAAATTGCACAGCCCTCGGGAGGAGAGAATGTCACCCCGGAACCCCAATCCCTGGGCCCCCAGGCCCGAGTGGCGACACAGCCGCACCCACACACTTCGGGAGAAGGGGAAGGAGAAGAAGAAGAGATGGGCCTCGAGGCCCTTGAAAGGCTCGAGGCTGAGTTGCAAGAGAAGAAGAGGCGCCTGGAACAGCTTGAGAGGCATAACCGACTGCGCTCGATCAGACAGAGGGCAGACGAGGCCAGGGAGCAGCTTCGCCGCATGGAGGAATCCCTCGCCGCGGCAGAAGCCGAAGCCGAGGGCTGGGACAATGAGGAGATACCCCCGTTGCGAGAGGGGAATGAGGAGCCAAATCAAGACAACCTTCGTCACCATCCACCACCCCCACCACCACCAGTACACCCAGAGCCATATCCTGTGAGACACCCAAACCTCCGCCAACTCTACCCAGATGAGAGAGAGCAAAACCTTCGCATTCAGCGAAGGCATCAACAACACCAAATGCCATACGATCCAAAGTCACCACTCTCCCAAATACTCCAAACCCAGCCCTGGCCACCATGCTATAATCCACAAAACCTACCTCGCTATGATGGACTTTCGGACCCTCGCCAGTTCATCATGAGCTATGAAGCAGCGGTTGCCGCAGCAGGCGGTGACGAATCAACAATGGCAAAATCCTTTGTCATCATTCTGCGAGACATCGCACAAACATGGTACAACAACCTTCGCCCCGGAACTGTGGATTCCTGGGCCTCCCTCAGAGACAAGCTGTGTACAAACTTCAAGGGCATCACTCCAGCCCCGTTAAACCCCATCGAGCTATTCAATTGCAAGCAAGAGGAACGCGAGCCGCTCCAAGATTACTGGCGAAGGTTCATTCAAATCAGAGCAAGGACCCCTGGGATATCTGACGAGGCTGTCATCCTCGCTGCAGTCAGTGGCCTGCGCCCAGGACCATGCTCCTCCAAATTTGCTAGAAAACCGGCAAACTCAATCGAGGAGTTGCATGAAACAATGGAAAGATACTGTAGAGCTGATATGGATTTCAGAGCGAAGTCCGACGCTCGGAGGTCTCAGCAGAGGCCACAGCCGAGGCCTCAACCGAGAGAAAGCAACCTTCGCCAAGAGCAAAGCAACGTCGGTGCGATCAACAAAGCAACAAACTATGAACATCAAACACGGGACGCTCAACACCCGAGCAGCCAAGCCCCGCAGGTTTTGCCACCTCCGCCAAACCAGCGCTACCAGCAGCGAGATCCTGCCAAAATGTATTGTCACTTCTGTGGAATGGGAAAGGGGCACACAACAAAGCAATGCGAATGCTTCGCCAAAGGAAAAGAATTCCAGGAATCCAGGAAACCTGCCATGTCAGACCCCCGAACCATAAACCACACAAGGAAACCAAGCTTCCACCCACCAAATCCAACATACCACTATACCCCCATAAACTACGGCCTACCTTCGCAACAACCCCCCTACACCCACCACCCACTCTACAACCAAACCCATTATCAGCCAACCACCACCCCACAACGCCAAAACCCACCTTACACAGTCACATACCCAGCTACCCCCCAAAACCAAATTCCAACAACCCACCAAGCCACCAGCGCTCTGCCACCACCACCGCCAATCCCCGCTTTACCAGCACCACAACCTGTGAAAGCCGAAGCCTCGAGCCAAACGACCATCAACAATCCAACATCGACCTTCGGTGTGATTCTAGCTATCACCGGAGGTTCAAATGAAGACCATGGTAACAAACGGCAGAGGAAGGAACACGCCAGACGCGTTCACCACGTGGCCGTCGAAGGACCACATAAATTCGGTCGTTGGTCCCACATCCCCATAACCTTCGATTCCAGTGACATGAAGCTAAGAGACTACCCTCACACAGACGCCATGGTGATCGAAACCAACCTCGCTGGGTGGACTGTCACCAAAATACTGGTCGATACAGGAAGCTCCGCTGACATCTTGTTCGCTTCAACCTTCGACAGCATGAAGCTTGACAGAAATCTTCTGCAACCGGCCGACAACCCCCTATACGGTTTCGGTGGTCAACAAGTGAGAGCCGTCGGGAAAATTTCTCTGCCCGTGACCTTCGGCGACCAAATCAACTGCAGGACGAAACATATAACATTTGATGTCGTCGACATGTTCTACCCATACAACGCCATTTTTGGCCGAGGGGTCACAAACGCGTTCAATGCGGTCATTCATCCCGCCTACCTATGCATGAAACTTCCCGCTCCGAAGGGTGTGGTCGCGGTATTTGGGGACCAGGACATTGCAAGGACAGCCGAAGGGAACGTAGCCCCGGGGCAGCGTAATGTACACAATTTGTCAAAACCTCAAACCCCCGGTATCAGCGTCGAGGGCGAGGTCCGCAATGACAGAGTGAAGGCGGCGCCAAAGGACGAAACCAAACAAGTCCAACTCTTCGAGGGCAATGCCGAAAGAAAGGTGATCATCTCAGCCAATCTAGACCCTCAATCAGAAGGCAACCTCGTCACCTTCCTCAGAGAAAATTCCGACACCTTCGCTTGGTCGGCAGAAGACCTAAAAGGAGTCAACAGATCAATGATCGAGCATAGCCTGAACATCAAAACAGGTTATCGCCCAATCAAACAAAAGCTTCGCAAGATGTCAGAAGAAAGAAAGGAGGCAGCGAAGGCTGAGGTAAAAAGGCTTCTGGACGCAGGCGTCATCCGCCCAGTCAAATACCCAACTTGGCTCTCAAATGTGGTCCTAGTCCAAAAGAAGAATAAAAATGGCGAATGTGCGTCGATTTCACTTGCTTGAACAAAGCCTGCCCGAAGGATGATTTCCCCCTCCCAAACATAAGCACCCTGGTCGACAGAGCGGCAGGTTGCCAAATGCTATCCCTCCTTGACTGCTTCTCAGGCTATCACCAAATCTGGATGAATGAAGAAGACGAAGAGAAAACAAGCTTTATCACACCCTCGGGCACCTTTTGCTTCCGAAGGATGGCAGAAGGTTTGAAAAATGCAGGATCAACCTTCGCTCGCATGACCTCCGAAGTGTTCAAGGATGAGCATGCTGTCTCCGCCTATGTCGACGACCTAGTCGTTCAAAGTGAACTAAAAGAGAACCACATACCAGACTTATCGAGGGTATTCAGCAACCTCCGGTCCGCCGGACTGAAACTAAACCCAGAAAAATGCGTCTTCGGGGTAAGCGAAGGTAAATTGCTAGGTTGCATCGTCTCAGCCAGAGGAATCGAAGCCAACCCCGAGAAGATTGATGCCATCATGAACATGGAACCCCCGACGACCAAGAAAGCAGCTCAGCGTCTGACCGGTCGTTTGGCAGCACTTAGCAGATTCATCTCAAGATCCGCAGAGCGAGGGTTACCATTTTTCGAAACACTCAGAAGCAACGCTCCCTTCAACTGGGGTCCCCAGCAGCAAAAGGCCTTCGAGGAGTTGAAAAAGTATCTGACCAGCTTGACCGCCCTAACCAGCCCAAGCAAGGGAGACTTGTTGTTACTCTACGTCGCAGCTTCGCCACACGCTGCAAGCGCAGTCCTCATCAAGGAGCTCCACGAAAACAACAAAACCAGGCAAGCCCCAATCTACTATGTTTCAGAAACCCTCGAAGGCCCGAAGAGAAATTATTCGGAGCTTGAGAAAATAGCATACGCCGTCGTCATGGCATCAAGAAAGCTCAAGCACTATTTCCAGGCTCACGAGATACATGTACCTTCGACGTACCCTCTCGAGAACATCTTTAAAAATAACGAAGCCGTTGGAAGAATAGCAAAATGGGCAGTCGAGCTTAATAGTTATGCTGTAACCTTTGTTGGCAGAACAGCGATCAAATCACAGGTGCTGGCTGATTTCATAGCAGAATGGACACCCGACCCTCGCCCCGGCGAGCTGCAGCAGGACCAGTTTTGGATCGTTTACGTCGACGGGGCCTGGGGCGCAACTGGAGCCGGTGCCTCGGCTATTCTAATCTCGCCTTCCGGGTCGAAGCTGAGATACGCACGAAGGCTGGACTTCAAGTGCACAAACAACTCCGCTGAATATGAGGCTGTGATTCTGGCACTTTCAAGGTTGCGCTCGTTATCAGTCCGAAGGGCACTCATCAACACAGACTCTCAAGTCATTGCGGGGCACATTGAAAAGAACTACAAAGCAAAAGATCCAGAGCTTCAAAAGTATTTTCAATATGTGCGAAGGTTAGAATCCTTCTTCCTCGGCATAACCGTAAAAGCGATATCGAGGACTGAAAACAGCGAAGCAGATTGCTTAGCCAAAGCAGCCGCGCAGCAGCTACAGCTCCCTCCGGACGTGTTCTACGAGGTTTCCACTCGGTCAGCTTTCGAAGCTTCCGAAATCAGCATCAAGCTGATCAACACAATTCAGTGCGAGGATTGGAGAGCACCTATCATGGCCTACATCAAAGGACTCCATGAACCCAGCTCCAAAGAAGAAGAGAACAGACTAAAGCAAAGAGTGCGAGGGTACAAGATTGTGGATAACACCTTGTTCAAAGCTTCGGTAACCTCACCTTGGCTCAAGTGCGTGTCACAGTCCGAAGGTAACGACATCCTCAAACTCATCCACGAAGGTATATGTGGTTCACACAACGGCCCAAGAGCACTAGTAGGAAAGGCCTTCCGGCAAGGTTTCTACTGGCCAACTGCGCTGAGAGACGCTGAAACCATCGTCAGGAAGTGCGAAGGTTGTCAACTGACAGCAAAAAACCAAAACACCCCAGGGGCTCCCACAACCCTCATATGCCCAACCTGGCCCCTACAAAGGTGGGCAATGGATCTCGTGGGCCCACTACCGACGGCTCCGGGGAACCTTCGCTATGCGGTGGTGGCCGTGGAATATTTCACCAAATGGACCGAAACAAGACCGCTGTCCTCCATAACCTCCCTCGCAGTAAAAAGGTTTTTCTGGCAGCAGATAGTTTGTCGCTTCGGAGTCCCACAACATCTAACCGTCGACAACGGCACCCAGTTTGACAGCGAGGTTTTCAAAGAGTTCTGTGCACAAATCGGAACAATACTATGCTTCGCCTCAGTCCGACACCCGCAGTCCAACGGCCTAGTCGAAAGAGCCAACGCAACAATCTTCCAATCCATATCCAAAAAATTGCAAGGCAGACCCAAAGGCAAATGGGCAGACGAGCTAACTGCAGTCACCTGGTCTCACAACACCTCTGAATGCAGAGCAACCAAGTTCACACCCTTCAAACTGCTGTTCGGCGAAGAAGCCGTGTTACCAGAGGAGCTAAAATTCGTTTCACCAAGAGCAACCCTCGCAAGTGATGAGCCAGCCATACTAACTAACAAGGACTTGCTAGAAGAAACAAGATGCAGCGCAGTTCACAACCTTCGCAAGTATCAGGAAGAGACCAAGAAGTGGAGAGATAAAAAGGTCAGAATCAAGAACCTGCAGAAGGGTGACCTCGTCCTCATCCGTAAACAAAACGCCAGCTTGGCCGGAAAGTTCCAGCCTAAGTGGACAGGCCCGTTCCTGATCGCAGAATGCAATCGCCCAGGCTCTTTCCACCTCTCCGACAGCGAAGGTAATATCCTACCACACACCTGGAACATCGACGACCTTCGCAAATTCTACCCATAGCGGAGCCTTAGCGAGCCCTCGCGTTATGTAATTTTTCTCACCTTTTATGTTATCTACTCTCTTGTACTTAACAAAAACAGGAGCTGCACTCTTTTTCCTTACGAAGGGGCGTAAGGTTTTTTAATGAGGCAGTATCCAAAGCATTAATACAGGTTAGAACCCCCCCCAAAAAAAAAGCAAAATCTCCAACCTTCTACTCCCAAGCATCGAAAAAGCGGATCTTTTTCAAAGAGCGCTATATTCGATGACAACCTGCTAAGATTGCTTTGAAAAACATTTCTTTTCTTTTCAAAGCAAACTTCACCTCCGCCTAAGATAAGGGGAGGAAAGTCGAGCACCCTGGCACAAACGACAGGGGCTCGCAAAAGCAAACTCACCTCCGCCTAAGACAAGGGGAGGAAAGTCGAGCACCCTGGCACAAACGACAGGGCTCGCAAAAGCAAACTCACCTCCGCCTAAGATAAGGGGAGGAAAGTCGAGCACCCTGGCACAAACGACAGGGGCTCGCAAAAGCAAACTCACCTCCGCCTAAGATAAGGGGAGGAAAGTCGAGCACCCTGGCACAAACGACAGGGGCTCGCAAAAGCAAACTCACCTCCGCCTAAGATAAGGGGAGGAAAGTCGAGCACCCTGGCACAAACGACAGGGGCTCGCAAAAAGCAAACTTACATCCAAGCCAAGCCTCGAACGGGGCCACATTCTCCGTCTCGCCCGAGCCCTCCAAGCCAGGCCTCGGCGCGGGCCCACTTTCTCCGTCTCGCCCGAGCCCTCCAAGCCAGGCCTCGGCGCGGGCCCACTTTCTCCGTCTCGCCCGAGCCCTCCAAGCCAGGTCTCGGCGCGGGCCCCACTTTCTCCGTCTCGCCCGAGCCCTCCAAGCCAGGCCTCGGCGCGGGCCCACTTTCTCCGTCTCGCCCGAGCCCTCCAAGCCAGGTCTCGGCGCGGGCCCCACTTTCTCCGTCTCGCCCGAGCCCTCCAAGCCAGGCCTCGGCGCGGGCCCACTCTCTCCGTCTCGCCCGAGCCCTCCAAGCCAGGTCTCGGCGCGAGCCCCACTCTCTCCGTCTCGCCCGAGCCCTCCAAGCCAGGTCTCGGCGCGAGCCCCACCTCCTCCGTCTCGCCCGAGCCCTCCAAGCCAGGCCTCGGCGCGGGGCCACATCAACGCGATTAAAAAGAAAAAGGGGGCGTCGCTGTTTTTTCAAAACAAGCTTACACGAGCAAGTGCGCGAGCCTCGCTAAAAGAAAAAGGGGGCGTCGCTGTTTTTTCAAAACAAGCTTACACGAGCAAGTGCGCGAGCCTCGCTAAAAGAAAAAGGGGGCGTCGCTGTTTTTTCAAAACAAGCTTACACGAGCAAGTGCGCGAGCCTCGCTAAAAGAAAAAGGGGGCGTCGCTGTTTTTTCAAAACAAGCTTACACGAGCAAGTGCGCGAGCCTCGCTAAAAGAAAAAGGGGGCGTCGCTGTTTTTTCAAAACAAGCTTACACGAGCAAGTGCGCGAGCCTCGCTAAAAGAAAAAGGGGGCGTCGCCGTTAAAACAACATAAGAAACGACAAAATAGCACAGCAAATATGGCACACAACCCATACGCTTTTCTCATACCGTTACAAAACAATGTTACAACAACGAACATATCCCAAAATAAAAAAAACTTTACAAGGGACCACCGCTCCCCTCAATTAACTCCAAATCATCCAAACCTTCGGCCCCCATCTCAAAACCCCCCTCCACTGGAACCAGGGGTCCCCACAACAAAGGAGCTGCAGGGACAATTGGCAGCTCCCCGGGCAAAACCCTCGCCCTATACATGTACCTATGCCTCGTCTCCACTTCCGAAGGTTCCTCCTTCGGGATCACAAGCGCCCCATCCGAACCAACTTCAAGCTCCCTTCGACCGAACAAATATTCCAAAGCTGTGTTCTCGTCAATATCATCATCACCGCCAGCTTGCGAGGTCGAAGAAGACCCAAACAAGTAACGATCGGCTTGGCGGTCTGTATAGTCTGTCTCGCGCCAAAATCGACTCGACCTACTATTCTTTAAATCATATCTCCGCACCTTCGACCACCAAAAACGTTCAAAGGAAAGCGAAGGATATTTAAATCTAGCGCGAGCCCATGATTCACCAGTTATAAAAACGTCTTGGTAGTTCAACATCAGCGGGGTCACGTCGAATACGTCTAGCACGGTTCCGTCAGAAAACTGCATGTTGCACAAAAATACGAGATGTCTCAGCCTCGCCAAGTCTTTACAAACAACCATAGTATCTACAAAAAGGCCTCCCTCGCCCCAACAAACCCAGGCATCACACCTGCCTAGCTTCCCCTCGATTGACGTCCACACCCTCGCCAGCGGTGGCAGTCGAGGTCCCAGCTGACGCCTCCTCCGTCGTGGATTCCTTCGCAGCAGCCTCGACGTTCGCCGCAGCCTCCTCTTCCATCGCCGTCGCCCGCGCTTCATCTCCTTCCACGATCGGCACGCCCCCGGTCAACGCCTCGATCTCGGCGAGCGTAACCCCCGCACAGCTTGGCTCAGGGGCGGCTTCGGGGTCACCCCTCGCTGCAACTTCCGTAGGCGGCAAGGGCATTGCATCTCGTCGAGCCTACAAGCAAAACAAAAGACAAACCTCGCCAAAATCAACAAACAACCCCTCTAAAACAAAAGCAACACAGACCAAAAAACTTAAACAAAAATGCGAACCTGACGCGTGGCCTCGGCAGCTTCTTCGAAGGCGAGAGCTCGGCCACCTCCGGAGATCCAAAACTTGCGAAGCAAACGCATCGCACAGTTCCGGACTTCCGCGTCATCAACCTTCATCTGGCGAACCTCTTCAACCGTCGGAAAGACATGGCTCGGCCTTTTGACCTTGCGAAGATGATCACAATCCGCCAGTCGAAGCGTGCTCGCCATTGCCAAGGCCCCGGCGTAGCCACCAAAATCGGCTGCGTTGGAAACTAGCGAGCTAAACACATCAAGCTCGTTGCCCAGCCAGCCCTCGAAGGCCTCTGCATCAGCTGCAGGCAATGGCTCTCCGGCCGAGCCCCCGGCCTCGGTCAGACAACAATCAAGTTTGCGCTTGACGTTCTCCATGCTCGTTCGCCAAGACTTCTTCAAATCAACTAGCCGACCCTCGGCCTCGGCCAAAGCCTTGTCTTTCTCCTTTCCCGCGGCAATCAGATCAGCATTACGCTTCGCTAGCTCAATCGCCTCCTCTCGAGCCTTCGCGGCCTTTTCTGAAGCAATCCTCATTTCATTTTCTTTATTCTCTAGGCTCCGCGCCAGTTTGCTATTCTCTTTCTCAAGTTCAGTCATATGGTTCCTCATAAACTCCATGTCGGAGCTAACCTTCCGCCTCGCTGAGCGGTTCAAGAGCATCAGCTCCGCCAACTTGACGTCAACGTCATCGAAGGTGTCGCCAACTGCTTGATCTGCAAGAAGAACCTCCGCCTCCGGCACACAAATGCGGCCGAAGATCCGGCCCAAAAAACGCCTTTCCTCCGGGCTACACTGCAAGTGGCAATCCCGAAGGTCCGGACTGGTGAACAATGCAGTCGCCGGATCATAAATCCCAAGCTTCTTAGCGTATTCCGGGAGGCTCGACCGGCTAGCTTCGCCAAACGGCCTTTTTCCCCGGGATCGCGCGGAGTCAAGTTCCCCATCGAACTCAACCCCCTCCACCCAAAGGTGCGAGCCCGCGAAGCTGGGAACCGCACCTCGTCGAGGGCTACCTGGCTCAATATCTCGTGCAATCTCAACTGCGCCCTGGGTAACCATCGCACCAACACCCGGCGAGGCTCCGCCTCCAATAGACACCTCCTCATCCGTGTCATGCCCCTCAGTAGAACCCTCGCTGCCTTCATCAGACGAACCCTCGCCTGTCTCCGCCTCCTTTGCGTCCTTCTCCACCTCATCATCATCGGATTCATCCTCGTCGCCCGAAGTTTGGACCAAAGCACCGATCCCTCCAACACGAGGCACGCGTCCCCCGACTGAACTGGCACCCCGGCCGCTCCGAGCCGCGGCCAAAGAAGTGCCCGCAGCAACAGAGACAGCAGCGACCTTCGTCGCAAGCACCTTCGCTCGGCCACCAGCTCCCCCGCGGCCTCGACCACGGCCTCTCTTCGGCCGAGAAACGATCTCCGTTCCTCCCGAAGCCTTACGTTTCCTCTTCTTCGGCGCGTCGTCGCTCGAAGGAGCGGGCCAGTCGGCGTACCGAATGCCAAGAATGTCAAACATTCTGTTCACGCGACCTTCGCCGCCCACCAAGCTATGGATAGCCTTCACTTCCAGTGGGGAAAGCTTCCCCACGAGCTCGTCCGTCCACTGCTGAACTCGTTTGAAAACAGCTTCGTTCCCGTCCTCGCGCCTCGGAAATTTCTTAAGAGTTTTTTCCCAAACCTTCTCCAGATCCAAACAAGGTTTCTTCAAGCCCCTACCGTCGTACTTTGGGTCGTTCTCCACAACGAACCAAGTCTGCCTCCGGCCGAGAGGCCAAATCTTGGCACAGCAATATTCCTCCACCAAATCACGCGCACACTGAGAACGCGCAACGACCCTCAGGCAATCAACAGCAGCATGGGCCTCGATGCTCATCTTAGCTTCGGCGCCCACATCTCCGAGCACCGGAAGCTCGCCGCAAAGCTCGGAGCTATCACTGAGTTTGTAATAGAACCAGAACTCCTGCCAACCGCTGCTCCACTTGTTCTTCTGCGTTGCACCGGCAGCTCCGCGCCGGCGCGATGGCAAAAAGTGTACACCGCAAATTGCCCAAGGCTGGTCTTGCCCTCGCTGTCCGTAATCTTGCGAGGCTGCATGTGAACGCGATGAGTGCGAACAAAACCCTCGACATGAGGGACAACCCCCTGAGACCTGCAGGCCCAGACGTAGACCGACATCTTTGTGAAGCAAGAAGGCGTAAGCTGATGAAACCGCAGGTTGAACCTCCGCAGGACCGAAGTCACGAAGGAGTCAGCTGGAAAGCGAAGGCCAGCCGAAAAGAACTCTTCAAACACCACAACCTCATCTGCACCCGGCTTCGGCACGGTCTCCCCACTGCTGGCCCTCGCCTTGCCTTCCTCAACCCAGCCCCACCGCACGTAAGATGCAATCTCACTTGCACAAACCCGGCTCAGACCAAACTCGAAGGTAATCCCCTCATCCGCGGCTGTGGGAGAAACAGCGCGAGCAGTTTGCTTCAACCTAGCCATCTCTTCAACTGCTAACACTACCGAACAACGAACGCCTGTCGCAACCCTCGCAGACAAGCTCAAACAAACCTTCGCTACAAGCAAATTGCAACAGCAGGATGGCTATAGCAACAAAGAGCACAATCAAAACTCCCCACCTACTCGTGCTATTTATAGGCCGGGAGACAAGCCCCTCACCCGACGAAGTCGGCACGACAACCAAAGAACGCGGCGCAAAAAACGAAACAGGCTTCAATAGTATAAAACAACACCACAACGGCCCAGCCCAAAGCAGCCGCGGGCGTCGCTGCCGAGGGCCCCGTTTTTTGTCCCCGTTAAAAGGCGCTGCTTGGGCCTAAACACGTTCTTTTAGATCCAAGACAACGAGGGGCTACTGTTGGGGGAAGGGACCCTCGGCAGAAGCGCCGCCCGAACCGGTGCTCGAAGTTAGCCCTCGCGTAACGCCTTGTGTGCTTGCGAGGTCCCTCTCCTACTGGAGACCGTTACCCTGACCCCCGGATGCGGGGTCAACCCTCGTTGCTTTGTTGTGCTTCCGTGCAGGTCTAAGGCGACGGTCGCACTGCAGGAAACCTTCGCTGAACCACGACGCCACCTTCGCTTGAAGCGAAGGCCCGGCGAGCACGGCCGAAGGTTAAACCTTCGTTCTTCTTCCCCGGAGGCAAGCAGAGCCGGAGGTCCGGCAGATGGCGGAGGTGCGCGGGCCCAAAGGCGAGCGCGGCCGAAGGTCAAGACCGCCGCACCGCTCCCCGAAGGCGAACAAGGGCCAGGTGGCGGCGCGCTGGAGTGTGGCCGATTAGGGTTTCCGCTTCAGCTGTGTATTTACGCTTTTGCCCTTCCTCCCTGCGCGGAGGCGAGGAATCTTTGCTGTACCCTTTTGTAATTTGGCCCGTACCCCTTGGCATTCCCTATAAATACCAAGGGGATGAACAGTGTAAGGGACGACCTTTTTGGAATTCGAGCACCTTCCATTTCCGTTTCACCTTCGCTACTGCATCTGACGCTTGGCCGCCTTCGCTCTTTCCCCTGCACAAGTGCGGAGGTTGGGCAAGTGCGTTCCAACAGTCGGGTAAGTCTTGTTGAGTACCCCAGTACTCAGGGTTTGTTACCCATGTTGCAGGTATGACTGAGTCCCCGATGTGTCTTGCGCCCTGTTGCATGACCATCGTCCAGGAAGAGGCCGATGAGGCCGAAGAATAGTTGTGCACCCTCGGGCTGGGTGATTACAAGTATCTTATTTTGTTGTACTCCGCTACGTTGCCTATTCCTATTTCTATCACCCGAACTTGGTTTGTAATAACTGCACCTTAATTTCTATTTGGAACCCTGCTTTGCAAAACTAATGTTATTTAAGTCTTCCGCTCTTTATTCCGATGTTATTTGTAAAAGTATGCAATGCTGTAACCGAATTGTGAGATGATCCTGCGGACATTGGGCACTGATGTAGCCCGGTGGCGAACAGGTCTTAATCACATGGAACATGGGTTCGGCTGTCAGAGGTTGACAAGGACACGTGGGCCATGAGATTAGGGCCGTTCCGTCACAATGGGGTGAAAGGTCCGAATGGCTAGAGGGGGGGGTGAATAGCCAATTCAAAAATCTAGAAACCTGAAACTCAAAGCTCAAAACGAGTATCAGATTGCACAGTCGGTACTACCGACTATAGGGCCGGTACTACCGAGGTCGGTACTACCGGCTCTACAGGTCGGTACTACCGACAACCTAAAAACTGCTACGAGATCGAGATAGAGAAGATGCAAAAGTGGATCTAGCACATACCAATATTTCCCTAGAAGATGTAGATGAAGTTTATACCTTATCCAAGAAGTGGCTCCTCCCCAAAGAGTAGATCGAGCCTTCCCACACCTAAGAACGAGAGAGGAGGGAGGAAGAACGCGAAGAACACGAGTGCAAACAAAATATCCAAGGATGCAAAATCAACAAGCACACGAGACACAAGATTTAATCCGAGGTTCAGCCACTTCACTAAGAAGCGCCTACGTCCCCGTTGTTGAGGTGACCATGAAGGTCGGAGTCTCTTTCACCTCCTTGCCTCACTCAAGCAACCACAAAGGCTAGTTGAGTTTCTTCACTAAGAATCAGAGGGTAATACAAACACTCCGGAGTGCCCTCACAAATGAGTCAATCACGGGCAACAACCGAAGAACACCTAACCGGCTAGAGTTCCAAGAACTCAAGAGTAAAGAACACAAATCAAGCCGGAGAGATGTTGGATCCAAGTGCTCTTGACGAAGAACGATGCGTCTCACTCTCTAATCTCACTTCCCTAGCTCAAAGCTTGCAAGAGATTCACTCTAGAATCAAAGGGGGAGAGAGAGGAGGTTAGTCAACACTTGGGAGCTCTCTTTCTTGTGTTTTGTGCGCAAATGAATCGAAGAGGTAACCCAAAGAAGCCGGCCGAGCGGCTATTTAAACAAGACATGCTGCGCCACGGTCGGTAGTACCGACCCCCTTGGTCGGTAGTACCGACCGTACTCAATACGACCGTTACAGCGACCGTTGACCAGATGGAACAACCGACCCTTGGTCGGTACCACCGCGGGCGGTAGTACCGAGGTTATGGCGGTACTACCGCTAGGCCAAATCGGCCGCGAACAGAGAGCTCTGCGAAAAACAAGTTACTACCGACCAGGGTCGGTAGCACCGAGGGCGGTACTACCGAGGTTATGGCGGTACTACCGCCAGGTCATATTTTGACCAACACAGAGAGGATGAAAAACATCCTGGATCCTTGGTACTACCGACCAGGGGGTCGGTACTACCGAGGCCGGTAGTACCGACCTTATGGCGGTACTACCGCTAGGTCACCTGAGACCAAAACCAGAGAGCCTTGCTCATAGCACCCTTGGGCGGTACTACCGACCCCCTTGGGCGGTACTACCGACCACACCCAGAAAACCTCTATGTGTTCGTGAGTGCGTGGTGTCTCTCAAGCGCTAGAAGTTAGTCGTCATGAGCACTTTTCTCCACATCTAGCTAGCCTCAAATGTGTCCCTCTTGATAGTCCGACTTGCCTATTACTCAAGATCAAAGATAAAACTAAAGTCCCAACTTGAGCAATGGCATCTATTCCCTTCTCCATTTCACCGAAGACAGAGCATTGAAACACTTGAGAGCTTGTGGCCGTCACCATCCAACATGGTCGCCAACTAGCTAGCTCCATCAAAGACTTGGTCATAATCCTCTCATTAGCTACACACATGCTTAGCAATAGGATTAGACCAAAATAGGTTTCATCAATTAACCAAAACCAAACTAGGGCTTTCATGGGGTTGAAAAATGTACCTTCCATCTCTTGTTTGAATGCCCTTTTAGTCAGAGCTATTGGAGTTACCTAAATAGTAAATATTCACTGAAATTTCAATCTTTAACCTTTGGATATGGTTATTGAGGCTAGAACAAATTTTGCTAGCATAATAGGTAGAGAGCTTTCCTGCCAACTTGTTAAAAAAAGAATGAAACTGGGCTTACACAGCAACAAGATGCAGGACACACGGTCAAAATTGGGTCATGCAAAGTCAAAGAGATAATGCAACAACCTTCCTAGAATAAATCAATTTTGTCCATTAGAAAACAGGACTGAAATGCAACAACCAATAAATTCTAGAGATCTATTTATTTCCATTTTTCCTACTATTTTACCTTGCAAATCAACCAATAGAACAGTTCTAGTGATAAACAAGATGACATTCTATAGCTACGTCAAGCTACTTTAGCCTGATAAAAAATGGCCAAACAAATCGACACCTGGTTTTATGCACATCTGGCTAATAAGTCAAGTGTTATGGAATTACCTATTCCAAATGGTGTCTCAAGATTTCTAATAAATTAATTGCACTACTTTTTCAAAGCAAATGTCAGTTACCTGCACAGAGATCCTGCTCGTCACTGATGCTACTCACCTAGTCCGCATCTCCCTCTCGCTTTGCCATCCGATAGCTGCTGCTTTGTGGTCCAAGAGATGGCTCTGTCCACCGCAAATTGCTTTGCCATCCGATAGCTGCTGCTTCGTATCCAAGAGATGACTTTGTCCACCGCAGATTTAAGACGTGGAGAGCTTAGAAAGGTGCGCGAGCAAGTATAGGGCACAAATCAAGGGTCGGGGATGGGCGACAGCGGGTTAGATCGGGGATGTGTGAGGCGGCGGCGGCAATACCGGTCGTGGATCCCGTCCGTGGCTGGCTGCAGATCAAGGTCGCCCAACCTGTCGGCGCCAGCTCCAGTAGAAATAGTGGCGCTGACCTTGGGGACTGTGAAGGTGGGGGTTCCTCTTGGTCGTGGTAACAGTGAGGTGTGGTGTGGGCTGTGGTATGACACGCCCGTCGATAAAGAGAAGCAGGCAGACCTCAATTTATAGAGCTATCAGAATATAGGGGGCAAATTTGTAGCACTGCCACTGATAAATATTTGTAGAACTACTACAATGTTTATGACACAGTCTGTTAAATGGCTTGATGCAAAAAATTCAAAAACTACTTCCTCATAATCTATCATGTGCTGTGGTTGTTACTTCCCCGTGCATTGCAACGGGAGACAAATTTTTTTAACACAATAAGAGAAGCATAAAAAACATGGTGTCTTTTAACTGATAAAAAATATCGTTTACTTACATCAAGAACTATTCCTGCACATATTAAATAAAATCACAGGATTAAAACTACTTTTGTATCAAAATGAATTGCAGCTCTCTCATGTCCAATTATAGGCTGACAAAATCAAAACATGACAATGTAAAAAGCTTGAACAAAATGAATTGCAACTCTCTCGTGTCCAAAAAAACTATTAGTTTTTTAGTACCTTAACATGATACACCGGTATTGATCCAGCGGAGTGAAGAACCAATGCAATACTTAAATTCAAGTGACTTTGTGTTCACTATTCAATTATCTGAAAAAAGTAGGGACAAAAGGTCAATGCCACATAAAAAATGCCACCTCAATCTTAAACCTAATCCACTAACCTGCAGGCTAATCGGTGTGCTTTTAAATCATACTTACAACCTTGTATATTTAATTTCCTACATACAATAATTTTCTTCAAAAACCTGCAGCTCATTTTCTAGCTAGTTGCATCAAATAAAATTAAGTTTTTAGTAGCCAATTTGCCACAATTGGAAGCACTCGTGGTAAAGAAAAATAGATGAGTGCAGTACCTTAACTCGGTTCGACATGCTTTCAGAAACGATTAAAAGAAAATCTGCATCCTTGTTCTATAATGCTCCTATAGTTTTTTTCCCTACAATATACATATGTAGTCAAAACAATTAAAAGATCCCACATATGCACAATTAAATGGTTAACTGAATCATAATCACTTGCACATGTTGTTAGAGCAGAGGTTACACCTGTGCGATGTGGCCACAGAATGGCGAGATCAGGAGCTGGCCGTCAGTGTCGACGTTCGGCCGATTGGTGATCTCGGAGAAGTAGCCATGCACGCCGTGGTGCTCCAGAATGGTCTCAATTGAAGGATGACTGCGGTAGGCGCCTCAACTGCAGCTGTGATCTCTTAATCCCTGCTGAGGTACAAAATCATGGTTAACTGGTGAGTTTCCTGTGTCGTGTGCATGAGTCATCAAACAATTAAATTCAAAATACAAATCCCACCAGTGAATCACTGATACAAGTACTAAATAAACTCACCAAACTAAAACTGAACAACATATACCATGCTTATAACACAGCCTGAGCGTCCGAAAATAACCATAATCAGAATTACATATAAAAAAATGCAAACTCTAGCATATTAATTTGGTGAACACCTGCAGTGTGGTCTTGCAGTCATGTGTTGTTTGTTTGACTAAAACATTTTGCACATGACAGGAATATAAAAAAATAAAGATAACCGCCAAGGTTGGAAGGATCAATAAAAGAACATAGATCTGCAGGCACAGATCCAGTAAAGGACATGGTTATGCACATGTACCCATGATAACCTTTGGAAGGGGTCAAGTTAGCAGGTTAATTAGATCAGATCCGAGAATACAGTTAGCCAATTAGCTTAAGATAGGGTTTAGGTGATCGGTTTCACACAGCAGGAAGGGAAGAGAAGGATTGGCACACCTGGGGAGGCGCTGCAGGGGCCGGGGCGGCGATAGTCGGTGGCCTGCTCGTTGGCGTCGTCGGTGGTGATCTGGGCGGTGTCTCGTTGGTGGCGACAACGGGATTCTTGCTAGGGTGTTTGTCATCCATCCAGGATTGGGTGCTCGGTTGCGCACAAGAAGGGAAGAGGGAAGACCAGAGAGTGGACGTACTAACCTGGTGGCGCTCGTAGGGCGGCGACCGGCAGCAACGGCGACCCAATCGTCTCCACGAGAGGGAGAGAGCCAGAGACGGAGGGGGCGGAGGCCGACTGACACGACGTGTTTTTTTTCCTTTTTTTCTTTTTGGCGCAGGGAGTAGGAATCGATCCCTGGTTGGCGCAGGGAGCGGGAATTTTCTGTCGCACGGAACGACGAGTAAAGCGCATCGAAAGATCAGGAGCCGGGCCTTTCTGTAGATGGGGAGGGGGAATGGAGGCGCTGCCGCCGCCGGTGGGGAGGGGCGCACTCGTCGAGGTCGCCGCCGGTGGGGAGGGTCGCGGCCGTCCAGGACCTGCCCGCCGCCGGTGGATCCAGCCCTGGGAAGTCGAGCAGAGGGCGCGGACCTGCCTGCCGCCAGCAGATCCAGCCCTGGGGAGTCGAGCAGAGGGAGCCGATGGGGTGGGGAGGGGGCGGTGTTGTTGGAGTGCGGATGGGGTGGGCAGGGGGCGGCGCCGTTGGAGTGAGGGAGCCGGAGGAGCGGGGGCGAGGGCGGCCGCGTCGCGCGATGAGCGAGGGCGGGGATGGGGGCGGAGGGCGTGGGTGGGGATGGCAATCGTGGAGGGCGGCCGCGTCGCGCGATGACGAGGGCGCCTTCCAGTCGCGGTATCGCAAGGGGAGGACCGAAGAAGCGTAGCGAAATTTTTCCGCACCAAAGTGGTGTCCCATCTTTAGTCTTTTTAGTTGTGAGAGATAACACACAAAATTTAAATGGAAGGAAAATATTTGGAACTGGGAGCGAAAATATCCTGCAAGTGAAACAAATGTTCAAACAAATATTCTTTCTACTATAATTGAACAAACCGAATTAAGCAAAGTCCACATAAACAATTGTCCCCCGCTGAGAGTCTCCACCTTTGCGTACACAGAAAAACGTACACAGAAATCTGTCTCCATCAAAATCAAGGGTTCCAATCTATTACCTTACACATCCAACGACCCATGGAAAAAGTTTGAAGCATACCGCCTCACCCGATCCCCCGCCCGACAATCTTGCACAGCCCCCCACCGCGATCTCATGCGAGTTTCTTTCCTTCGACCGCGACTTTCACGACGGCCTTCTTCCGTTCCAGCGCCACCACGTCGGCCACGCCCGGCCAGCCGCCTCCGGCCATGACGCGACGCCCGGCCATGCCCGGCCCGCCGCCTCCGGCCACGACGCGACGCCGGCCACGCCCAGACGCCAGACACGCGACGTCCGGCCAGCCGCCGCCGACCACGCCCAGCCACCAGACACGCGACGCCCGACCAGCCGTCGCCGGCCACGTGACGCACGAATCAACGTCGACTGGGCACGCCCGGCCAGTCGCCGCCAGGTCCCTAGGCCACCGCGACTTCCACCCAGTCCAGACACCGCAGACGACCCCTCTACGCCGGCCACGCCCAGCCAGTCGTCGGCCACGCGACGCAACAACAACTGGGCACCACGAGTCCACGACGACGTCTGGAGCGGCGCAGGTGGGAGATCAACGAGGCGAAGCGGCTCCGGACCGCCACGAACAACGCAGAAACAATGTACACTAATCAGCATGGATCACTATTTCATGATTTGTTTTTTTGATTCTTTAATTCAATAAATTCCATGATTCCATGATTTGTTCGATCAGAGGATTTACACGTTCCATCAAATGATCACTAAGCAGTAAGCACCATGGAAATTTTGTTCGTAATAATTTTGCCATGTCATTATTACAGTGAGAGATCGCGGTGTCAATGTCTACGCCACATGATGATGCCTCGCGGAGGAGGGAGACGCCGCAAGATACTCAACGCGCTCTAATCGACGTCACTAACCTCACAGGTATGGTGTGCCAGCTAAATAATCAAACTTTTAGGTCTACTTCTTATTTACCTAAAACGACTATTTGAAAAAGATATCTCGCGAACGAGGGAGACGAGAACCAATTCACGCACTCGTCGAGCTGATATGACCGCAAGTTACATTCTGTGTATTCCATTAAAATATTTCTATTTTATATCTCTCTATTTTAAAATCAATTGTCATCTCTGGATTTGTTCTTAGATTCTACTCTCATATTATCAAGATGGCCTATACACTTTGTACATAATAGATATGAAAAAACAAAATTGTGCACATTATGGATCCACTTCAGAAATAACATTGTTACAAGGATTACGACCAAAACTTGAGATATATACCAACATTCCACACCATAGCTAAATGGTTCAGCGTTGTCATGGGGGTGAAAAATTTAAAATGGAAGGAAAATATTTGGAAGTGGGAGCGAAAATATCCTGCAAGTGAAACAAAGGTTCAAACAAATAAGAACTGATAATCTCTTATATTCTATGTTCCATTTTGTATACACTAATAAATATTTATTTGGTATATGAATATCAAATAAAAATGCTCTTCTCTAGGTATTTGGGAGGATTTATGGTATACAATTACATGAAGTCATGGGACGGCGTAAGACTGTCACCGTTCGGTAATGTAAGCATCTATGTTCTCAACTTATATTCCTTAAATTAGGGTATATATAGTAGAGAAATGATTGATTTTCATAATACCTGCAATGCACAACTATCAAATCCACTGAGGTTGGACTTCTTGGGCGATATTTTGTCAAGTCATGCGAACGAGAGCTTCGACAACATCCCCGAAGATTTAAAAGTCATGATTGAGGACTTGGGCAAAATGTGACCGAGTTGTATTTGTGCACAAATACCCTTGTCTAAAACATGCATTATGTTACAAATGTATTGTTTATTTTTATTTGTATCCCCAAAATAAAGTCGTAGCGTTAGCACGAGCATTATACTAGTTGGATAGAGTATAAGGAGAGATCTTGATGCCAAAGAAAAAAAATTCTCAGCTCGAACCGGGCCTGAAATGTTTATTTTAGTTGTTTTATATTATAAATTACGCGGATAGCCCGCCCAGGTCTGGGTCCGGCCCGAACCCGGCTCGAAAATAGCAGACCCGACTCGTCCAGTGGACGGTAATGGACGAGATTTTTTCGGCTCGACATAACCGGATTTTTTTTCGTCCTGGCCCGAACTAGACCCGACCGCAAAATGCTCAGGTCTACGAGGCTGCCTGTGCCTCCAGTTTTGGGGAGTAACATCAAATAAAGTAGCACTTTATTTATCGTGAGAATACTAATTTGATGTTGCAAACATTAATGTTTTATCTATATATTAAATCAAACTTTAGACATGTTAACCAGTTAACCCACAATGCAACATTAATGTTAGGGTGTGTTTGGTTGGTGACCAGAACTTGCCACGCCACAGATTCGTCGTGCCACAGTTTTTCGGGCAGCTGTTTGGTTTACTGCCACAGCTATGGCACGCCATACTTTCTTAGCACCATGTCCCACACGTCATAGACTCATTTTCGTGCCAAACTTTGCCACAAGTATGGCTTCGATTTTGTTCGCCACAATTTCTGTGGCAGCCACAGTTTGCCGAAGGTCTGGCGTGGCAAGTTATGGCAACAAACCAAACAGACCCTTACTTTATTTGATTTAACCCACAATGCAACATTAATTAGTCGTGGGTCTGGCCCGGGCCATTACCAGTTAACCCGCAAGGCATAAGACCTCTAGGTAGCACTTGTCGTGCCTACATGTGAAACACTAATTACTTGTTGGATATATAAAACCATATGTCAATTGATGCGCTATGTAGAGGGTTTTATACGTAAATTTAATCTCGTGGATTAGATGTGCATCATCATCAAATATATTTACCAATTATTTTTATCTCTACCTAGAAGACAAAACCAATTTTAAAACCATTTTCAAATCAGGGTGGAGAGACAATTTGAATTGTTCTCAGAGACCGGGTAAGATGTCTGGTTTCGAGTTATGAGAAGCAAATCAACCTACAACGATAGTTCAAGGGTAGAATGGACTTTTTTTTGGCTTGAGTTTAACCCCTAGCCTTGTTGGGCTCGAAAAATCCCATGGGCCGCTTATAGGCCCTTCCGGTTTTCTCTGATGTCCCCCATTTCCCTCTGTGGCATTCGTCGTCTTCGGTTCATCCTCTCGGCCGCCGTCTCGACTGTAGCAAGCGGGGCTGCTGTCCGCCGCGTTCGGGAGCCATGCGTGAGGGGATGAGGGAGAGGGACAGAGGCGGGAGCCCGGATGCGTCGGGCCCTCCTCCCTTCCGCGGCCCAGCGTACAAGACGAAGCTGTGCGCGCTGTGGAGGGGCAGGGGCGGCTGCCCCCGCCCCAACTGCGGTTTTGCCCACGGCGAGGCTGAGCTCCGGAGGCCGCCCCCCCGCGCCTCCTTCCAGCCTCGCCCTCGACCTGGTATGCACCACGCGCACCTCCCTCCGTCCCTCCCTCCCGCTCTCATTCTCGATCCGCGCTTAGTTTGTCGTTTTAGGGCTCTGCATCGCCTTAACGCCTGCTTCTGGGTTTTGCCGTACCCGAAATGTCGTCGATTCCATGCCAATTTGTCGGATTAGGTTATTTGGATGGTTTCAATCCGAGCAAGTGACACTAGTGCGCTCTTCTTCAAAGAGATGTGCTTATTGATCGAGTTATTGGGATGATTGATATTGATTGATGACTGGAGGCACAACCCAATATTTGAATGCTAATGGTGGTGCATCAAACACTGAGATAGCAATGTGATTTGAATCGTATGGTCTCAGGAGCAGAGCTAGCAAACAGGGAAGATAGTTGCAACTGCAAGATTTATATAATGGTAACAACTTGCAAGTGTATCCTTGGAGGATGTACAAATGGGGGTGCAAATGTTAATAGCTGAGGCTTTATAGTTTCTGCTCTTAGGCGAGAAGACTCTACACTTCAAATGCATGACAGCATGATGGTTTGGCGCCTGAATCTTTTCCCAGTCTGTGTTATATCTCCTCGTCTTATGGTGCATATACACTATGATTCCTGTGTAGTGGTACTTGAACTGAGTGCTTGCTGTTGCAGAACACGAAAATCATCAACAAGCCTGATTTCATTGCAGATAATCTTGGCATTGCTGGTTATTATTTTGATTTTACAATAGATGTCTCATGGGCAGATTTGTTGAGATTGACTGCTTCCAGAGGATGACACATCCTATTTCCATCCTGGCCTTCTTTTCAGTTGGCAATCGGTCATTTATGATCACTTGAATGCTTAACCTGCCTCAGAAGAACTTAATATGGAAGATATCATACATTTTATCTTCTCTATGATATTCATGCTATGGTCAGTGAGCTTTAACAATGCTGTTAGAAGCTTTTGCAACTAACTGAAACACGCCCTTTGAATATTCTGCATCAAGCTATATCCGTGGCTTTATTGTTACCTGCCCTTCAAGTATCATTTTGGAACAAGATTTTTGGCAGTCATATGGATAACGTCTGATCAAGTGAAATTAAATTCATTTGGTGCTATTGGAGTTTTGGATGATTTTACGTCATGATGATTGGAATATGGTAGCTAATTAATTTTGGTGATTCCATCCAAATTTACTTCAGGTGATTGGTATTACAAGTACTGGATCTATTCTAAGTGGCTAATCATGATGTATAATCATTTATTGGCATCTACTCTTTCATTAGTTGTATTGGGTCGTCTGTGTTTATGACCTATGGTGTATTGGTGTTATTGTGGACCCTCTAATTCTTGTAGCTAACTGAATAACTATATGGCTCAAGGTTGTGGTAAGCTTAATGGGGTTTTGCCTTTTATCTATGCTGCTCTATCCAACTTTTGTTCGTTGATGGCATAATGTTTTTTGGGTAAATCTTCCGCCTTCCTGGTTTGTAGGGAGAAGGGATTACAGAGATCATGAGTTTAGACTCAGGCCTGAGAGGAGACACTCACCCAGGTATTCCCCCGAAAGAGATATCAGGCGTCGTTCGTTTCGTGATAAGAGACCAAGTTCTGAAGATAGGGGTAATCACTTTTCTGTGCCCACTTGTGCCAATAAAAAATATTTGCCATTGTCCATTCTATCCTCTAACTACTACCTGAAATCTGATCTGCAGGATCTAGTCGTTCAAGATCACCTATTAGGAAGAGGTATGTAGGAATGATTATTAGGGATTCATTTCAGAATGTGGCCGCTGTTCGGTTTGTTGTGCGTTTGTTTAACTCTGTATATACTTAAATTTGTTTATTCCATCAGGCTAGTCTATCTTCACGTGACATCATGACTTAATCCCTGCTAATTTATCGGTTTCCTTTAATTTTTATCTGTGTGAGACCCTTTATTCTATTGTTCAACCAGTCTAATTGTTATCCATTTTTAACTTTGGGGTGGGGGGTGTAGGGTCTTCATTGTTGGTTTAACCAATGAGAGTTTTGATTTTTTTTTAGAACCGGGGAGTTTTGATCTTATGTTAGATATGTGACCTATATACATGCTATTTTTGCAACTTTTTATGGCTTCTGATTCTGAAAATGCCTATCTTTATGTTTATGTTCTATGGACTATTCAGTGAGAGAAAACATAGCAAAAGTCCTGATGGTGGAAAAACCGATTCATCCATAAGTTTTAGAAGTTCTGATAACGAAGACAGAGGAAAAGATGAAAGGTACTTAAGCAGTGATGAGAAAAATGGCCGTGAAGAACAAGTAAGTTTTGACTATGCGATCCATCTCATTGTCACGATAACATACAAGTGAATCTATCCCCATATTCCTAGAACTTTTAATATTAATATATTTATATGTGCCCTGCAGCTGAAACTAATGCATCTGGACATGGAAGCATTGCGTGAAGATAAATCAAAGCTGGAGGTCAGTTATGATTTTTCAGGACATGCCTTACATATTGATTACTTTACTTATCACCTTGAGTTGTTAATATATCTTGAGGAATTGAAATGATGATACATGGATTCCATCAGTTCATTTTATTTGTAGTGTCGATCACGGTTGTGATTTTTTTAGTTACTCTATGATTTGAATTGTTTCCCTCTTTTTTTTGTTATTTTTCTGCCTCAACTGTAATGATTGTGATGAAACCTTATTGTTGTGGAATTTCTCATCTATGTTACAAGACATTTAAATTAACCCATTAAGACCAAGCAGAACTTCTGTGGATGAGGACTAAGCAACAGCCCTGATCATCAAATTAGCATAATCAACCTTGGCTGTATACATAGATATTACAATTTTTTCACTGGTTCACTATATCGCAGGCGATATTGGAGAAGAAGACTGATGAAGAGCGCAAACTTTGTAGCAGAGTAGAAGATCTTGAATTGCAATTGAACAAAGAGAAAGAAGATTGTCAAAGGTCTTATATTTCTACAAAATACTTTTTTTCATATCAGTTGGTGGGTTCTTCAGCATAAGAGAAGATCACCAAGTATTTGTTTCCCCCCCTAATGCCCCCTTTTCAATTTAGGATGACCTCCAAAACCAAAAAACTAATCAAAGCACATGGGCGTTATATAAAAGCACAGGAGGATTTAAAGAGGCAGGTTTCTTTTCCCCATATATTAAATGTACCTGAACTTGTGTATGGTCTGAAATAAAACATATTAGCACTCCTAGTTTTAGTCCTCACATGATTACCGCATAGCTGTTCACCATTTTGAGGTCTGCAGGTCTCAGGCTCGCTTTGAGAGGCTAGCAGATTTGCTTGCTTCAGATATTTTGAAGCCTTGTACCAAGGAGCAGGGTTCCATTGGGATTACTGCCAATGAAGATCCATATAATGCTAATGAAATGAGCCCAAGTGACCAAAGACAAAACCATGTTCCAGCATCAAGAAAAAGACCTGTTTCCCTCCAAACAAGTGAAGAAGCAAAAACTGGTAAACCTACATGAAATCTTTGTAGACATAAATTTGATCCTGGAATGATATTGTTTAATGTTTATCCATATTGATCAAGTCTGTCAATATAGTTGTTACCTATTCTCCACTTTCCCCTCTTACTGGTTGATGCCTGACATATCTCTTGTTCTCACACATGGGCAGCATTATCCTGAATATGTGCACATTTTATGACATTTTTTTCATTTGCAAACTGTTCTTTTTCAGGAAAGAGACAGAGAGAGAATGACGATGATATGATCCCAACATCAGAGAACTATAGACCTGAAGATGCTCTAGAACATGTCCAGGATAGCAAGGGAACTGATCTACCAGAATCATTTACAGTGAAGAAGAAGTTAAGGGAGGGTGACTATGATGCTGTAGGAAACATTGTCTCTTCAAGCAATATTTTTGCGGATAGGGTGAGACGTCTTTCTTGCATTAACCCATTTAGCAAAATTGTTTATAATCATTTACTAAGCATGTCATGATCTGTTGCCTCATTATGTTATTATTAGACGTTCTTTTTCTGTAAATTCCATAGAAATTTCTGTAGTTTTGTGAGTTTGGTATCATAGAACTTGGGAGAGGTTTCAGAATATGGTTCTCAATATGCATGCCTCACTAAGATATAACACACTATTATCGTGACTTCCGAAATTGACACCGGAGACACCCAATCGTTATTTGAGGTGTTTCTATCCCATTTTCTTTGTTTCCCTTCTTTTCCTTTTCCAATCTATTTCCCAACACATGTTAGTGGTCCATTATGCAGTTGCCTCTTATCCCTTCACACAGAATACATGTGGAGGCCGACCACTGTCCACAGTCACTTGCTCTCTGGTCAGTGGTGGAGCGTGACAAAATATTGGGGGGGGGGGGGGGGGGGGCAAATTACAATTACAAAGTTACAATTAATAAATTTATAGAAGAATACAGTATTTGAGTATCTCAGATCCACGACTAAAAAACCTCGAGAGAGGATTAAATAATTCATCAATCCATGGCTATCATGCAATCATGTCATTTTTTAGTACAATGGCATTGAGTAGTGTGCAGTGGCTGCCACTACTGTAGTCCCTCCTGTAGTGATATGCAGTCTTCAAGAAATGCTGCTGCTCCTCCTTTAGTACTACTACTGCGCTGCTCCTTCAGTACTAGTATACTACAAAGTTATCTCAGGCAAGGGGGGGCCGGAGCCCAGTTTGGCTTCCACTGGGCTCCGCCCGTGTCTCTGGTGAATCATTCCCTGAGCTACTCACACTTTTTGATAGGTTTCCTGATCCTACTGGGAAGATTGCGCAGGGCGTAGGGATGACGAGGAGCAAGAGCGGTGAGCAGGCGCCGTGGTCGAGAGTGGCGAGCAGGAAGAGAGGAAGAGGCGGCTAGGGCTAGGGTTGGGGTCTCCCGGCTCCCTAATGCCTTGTTTGGCTACACACAAATACACCCCAATCCATGTGGGTTGAAGTGGATTGGAGTGAAACTTGAACCAAATTACACCTCAATACATCACAAACCATGCGGATTGAGGTGTATTTATGTGCAGCCAAACAAGCCCTAAACGAAGCCGAGCAAATATGATTGCTCTTGCTTAATTTTCCATCAATCAACGTTACAAATATATAGCCTATGAGATCCTAATTTTAGGGAATAACTAAAGTATTTAAGGAAATATAAATAATATAGGATAATTGAGGTAACTAGCCCACTAATGGGCCTGAGCCCGACATGGCCCGCATAACAACTTTCTTCCGCCTTCTGTCACCTCCCACACATGGATCACAAGGTCCCTATGCAGCCATTGCAAGGTATGATCTGACCAGGCTGGAGTTGATGCACCACACGGAGCCCATGTGGGCAGCCAAATCCTGACTGAGTGAGCCCCTTGCGCGTCTTTCTGTACAGCCGTACCTGGACCCTTTCAGCATTACTCGAGCCAATGCCTTCAAGGCTGTCCAGGTGGCAGAATTGAGGCGCTAAACTTTCTTCTCTTTCTTCCCTTACTTGGTGCTACGGTGCCCATACGTGGCGGTGGCTGCCAAGTGCCTGATGTCATGCAGCCACCCTCCTATGGCTCCCTCTGGGCATATGGATGTGGGGGTGGACGAGGACGTGGCAGTTGTCAACAGCTTCATTAGCTCGTACACGATTGATGAGCGACCAATGCAGAGCTCAAACTACTTGAAGTTGAGCTGCAAGCAAGTAGGCACCTCCCATACTACCTCCTCATGCACTGTCCCAACCTTGATTCTGTGCTGCTGCTTCCTGTTCTGGCATTTTCCCCCACTCCCCATCGCTGGAGCTGGCTGCTGCAGCACAACTCCAGAGCAGTGGCTGGCATCCTTAGGCGCATCAGGACGAGCGATATTCAGCCGTGGGCTGGCAGTGGCACAATCCCAGAGCATGCTCAGGTGGTGGTCCTGAGGGTGTGGTGCAAGGGAGGAGCATGGATGGTGGAGGTCCAATCAGCAGGATTGGCAGCACAAGAGATGAGACAAACAGGAGAGCCACACATCGATATGTTGCACTCTCCCTCTAGAGGTGTTTGGTTACCTGGGCAAGCCTCTAGGCTATGCTGTCCTTTGGGCAATCTTACTGAATGATTCAATAACTATGGAGGAATAGATGTCTTTTTTTTTGTACAAATTAACGTGGACATATGACTAAATCTTCATGTAGCCTTATAGGTGGCACCAGTAATGGTTACGGTGATCGACATTTCAATTGTTCGGCAATAATAACTTTATTTATCTATATGTAGCCCCATGCTACCAAGTATTCGTATCCAGCAACTGGGTTATGATACCATTAATTTTATTTGTTATTATCTATTATGTAGAACATGAAACAGCATAATTTTAGCATGTCCTTCTTGGTCAAGCAACTCATTGCATATGCATCTTATTATTTACAATAATTATGTCATGAGGCAAATCTTAGTCATGTACAAGTTGTAACAACACTTTTCACCTTGATAATTTTCAAGAAGTTTGCAGTGTTTTTCTAGGGTCTGATGGGCTCTTGTGGTATTTCGAGTCGTCTACATATCTCTTCCTAACCTATAATTTATCTTTTAAAACATTTTAGCATATCATGGAATATTATGCTGTAGTTTGCCTGACTTAAAAATGTAGTTTGATTTTTCTCCATTGCTCTAAAGTTTTGTTAGTGCCACTTTCTGTTTCGGATACTAACAGCTCATTTATCATGTTTGGAAGACATTTGAATATGTTTTGAAAATTAGCTTTTGTATGCAGTTCTTGAAACAAACTCTTGACACTATGCCTTCTGTTTTTCATTCAGTACAAGGGCGATGATGAGGAAGTTGATGTTGATTAGTGAGCGGATGCTGTCAGTGGTTGACAATGATTTGAGCTGTAGCAAGCAATTTCAACAGACGACATCGCCAGCTTCTAAAACTACCTGTATGCCTTTTGCATCGGATAATAGGGGCTGGTATATTTATGTGCTTAGACTTAGTTGTGATGCTGTCAAACATATGAGTACATACTCGCCTCATGTATTATTCTTAGCCAGTTTTTTTATTTGAGACTTTTTACTGTTGTGTTATTCCGCCCCAGCCTCAGGTTACAAAACCATGTATCCATGATCCATCCACCTATCATGAAATGCATATGGGTGATCCTTAAACTTACTATAAATGTCTTCTAAAAGTCTATGAATTCTGATACTAGGGGTTCAGAAAGTGCAAAAAAATGTTTACAGGTTTGATTTGTCAACATGGAATCTCCACATTGCCATGCCATGTACTCATGCCATTGCAACCTTAGGGCGTTCTGAGCATTTTATACTTAGGGCATGTTCGTTTCTCTGGCAAAAAATTTTTGCCAGTCACATCGAACGTTGCGGCACTAGTTTAGCCTATTAAAAATATAGTAATTAAAAAACTAATTTGTCAGCCGGAGACTAATTCACGAGACGAATCTAATAAACTTAATTAGTCCATGATTTGACAATGTAGTGCTACAGTAAACATTCGCTAATGATGGATTAATTTTATCTTAATAGATTCGTCTCAGTAATTAGCATATGACCCTGTAATTAATTTTATAATTAGTTTATTTTAATAGGCTAAACTAGTGCCGCAATGTTCGATGTGACTGGCAAAAAAATTTTGCCAGGGAAACGAACACCCCCTTATTAGAAATCAACAGTATGTATAATCATGGTTTCAGGGGTGGATTGCAACCTTAGGGCGTTCTGAGCATTTTATACTTATTAGAAATCAACAGTATGTATAATCATGGTTTCAGGGGTGGATCCAGGCCTGGCTGCAGCCCTCAGGGATGGTCTAAAAATCCCTTTAACAATTTCTCTGTCCAGTTTAAGTTAGCTCATAAATATATTACATTTAGCTCTACACGGTTCAATTTTTTTTACACTATTTTAGTCCCTTCTACAAGGTGTTTCTAGATCCACCGCTGATTGTTTTTTAAGATGTCGCCTAGGTTTCTAGATGCTAAAAAAAGCTTGGGTGTCCTTGTTGCCATCACGACAAAAAAGGAAAAACCCAGCAAAAGGAGAGCAGGGGAGGGAGAAGAGAGGAAGAATTGGAGGACCACGCAAGGCTGAGCACCCCATGTCGATCCGCTCTAGTTCCCAAATTTCTGCGAGATTGGAGCAGCAGTTCTCGCACATCTGGGAGGGGCAGCAGTTCTCGCACAACTGGATTTGGATGGGGGCGACACCAGTAGTGAGGTAGGGGAGGGGAAGATGAAACAAAAGCTACTTACATAGCTAGCGTGGATGTATTCAACATTAATGTATGTTGTATTCATGTTGGTTGCACCTTGTATTTTTACAACAACAACAACAACCAAGCCTCTTAGTCCCAACAACCTTGTATTCATGTTGGTTGCACCTTGTATTTTTGTCGTGCAAAATTCAAAACATTTTCACAAGCTCTTAATACTTTTTTTTTATTTAGATTTGTAATATCTCGATCTATCTCCAGATTTTTTTGGTCTTTATTAAAAGCTAAGATGCTTTGTCATGTCTAGACTCACAGCTTTTACTATGTATCCAAATATAGATGCATAGCAAAGCTATAAATTAAAAAAAACTTATAATTTAGAACTGAGAGAGTACTTCGTATTTTAACTTAAAAAAAAAGATAAAACCGCCTTAAAACTACTCCAAACCACAATTGATTGGTGGGCCTAGTGGATCACGAAAATGAATCCCCATCCTATTACATGATGGGCCGATTAATCTAAAGAAAAAGGAAAAAGTCTACTTTTCCTTCCTTAACTTTTGCGAGAGTTCGATTTTCCCCCTGAACTCCAAAACCAGATAGAATGTCTCCCTTAACTTTTAAAACAATGCAACTTACCTTCCTGGACGGTTTTGAACAGTGGTTTTGCTACACTTAAGACGGTTTTGCTACAGTAACAATGTTTTGTCTTTTTCTTTTTTTATTTATCTTTGCTGATTTTTTTGAAAATCATAGTAAATCACAGAAAAATCATAAAATAGAAAATCTAATTTTATTGAACTCCACATGAGTAGATCTACACAATGAACATATAATATGGTATAATTTAGTAATTTGTTTTTGTTGTACCTTTATATAAATGCTTTCCTGTAATTAAAATAAATTTATAACTATGTTATACATAATCCAATAAGTATGAAATTTTTATTACAATTTAATATTATAATAATTAGCCTATCATAAAAATTCCACCATAATTGGACTATATAAACTACAACTATGAATTATTCTAATTAATTACAGAAAAGCATATATTTGTATGAAATTAATTGAAATAATTAATTGTTGTAGTTTCTATAGTCTAATTATGGTGAAATTTTTATGTTGGGCTAATTATTATATGTTTGAACTGTAGTACAAATTTCATACTCATTGGATCGTGTATAACTTAATTATAAATTTATTTTATTCACAAAAAGCATAAATCTAAAGCTACAATAAAAAAGTTTGTACTAAAGCATACCATATTATATGATTGCCGTGTAGTTCTACCTATGCGGAGTTCAACAAAATTAGATTTTCCATTTTATGATTTTCTACGATTTACAATGATTTTTTTTAAAAAATCAGCGAAAATAAATAAATAAATAAAAAGACAAAACCACTGTAGCAAAACCACTGGGCCTAATCGTCCATGTCCCTGAAAAGTTGAAACTACCGTGTATGTCCGACCTCTGAAAACTTTTCTCTTCCACGCCATTCCGTCCACTTCTAATACTAACGGTGTCAAACTGATGGATAAAAAGACCAAGTTACCCTTTGGTGGGGTCTGCATGTCAGTCACACCTTCCTCTCTCTTTCCCTTCCTCTCTCTTTCCCTTCTCTTTCCTGTGCCAACAGAGGAGGCAACGGATGAAAAAAAAGAAGAGAAAAACAGAGGCCGCATGGTGCACGCCACCGCCGCCGGGCGCGGGTCTGAGTGCGGGCCGCGTGCTGCCAGCGCAGGCGCCGCCGCGGCCTTTGCGCGGGCGCGAGCGAGCGTGCCACGGCCGCGGGCGCGGACGCCGCCGCAGCCGAGCACTGGCGCGGGCGCGAGCCGGCGACCGCGCCGTTCCTGCGCGCGCCGCGCCGCTGAGCGCGAGTCCGAGCGCGGGAGGCGTGCAGCCAACACCGACGCCGCCTGGCGCGGGCGCGGGCGCGGACGCCGCCGCATCCAGGCACAGGCGCGGACGCCGCCGCCGTCGGGCGCAGGCACGCGTGCCGCGGGCGCGCGCCGGGCGCCGCTGCTCCGTGCGCACGCGCCGCGCTGCCGCTGCTGCCTGCCCACGCGCCTCGACCGCCGCTCCGTGCGCGCGCGCGCCGGGCACGGCTCCGCGCTGCTGCTGCTCCGCGCCGCGCCTCGGCGCGTGCCTCTGCTCCGCGCGCGCCCCGCGGCAGCCGCTCCGCGCCGCGCTGCCCATGCGCGTGCCTCTGCTCCGCGCCGCGCTGCGCGCGCGCCGGACGCGGCTCCGCGCCGCTTCTGCTCTGCTGCTCCGCGCCGCTACGGCTCCGCAGCTGCAGCTCGGACGACTTGGCGATCTCGTCGATGAGCTGAGTCTTCTCCTCGCGCGGGACGGTGGGGTTGTCGAAGAACTCAGCGACGGTCTCGTCGGAGAAGATCTTCTCCAGCTTCTCCAGGTCGGAGACCGTTTGGTCGAGGGTGCCGTTCTCGGCGGCCACCTCCGACAGCGCGGACGCGTAGCTCTCCGCCGCGGCCTCGGCCGCGGCGCGGGGCCGGACGAGGTCCCCGCGGCGGCGGGGCGGGGCCAGGCGGAGGGAGGGGAGCCCCCGCGCCGCGCGGGCGAAGGAGGCGGACCGGGGCGCCGCGGGGGTCGCGCCGGAGGAGGCGGAGGCCGCCGCGGCGGCGGGACGGAGGGTGAAGGAGGCGAGGCGGAGCGCGGCCATCGCGTCGCGGAGCGTGCGGTCGGAGTGGTGGACTCGGGGGAGTGCGACCTCGCTCTGGTTTGGTTGGGACTTGGGAATGGGAGGTCGGTCCGGGGGAGAGGAAGAGGACAGAGGAGAAAGAAGTCAAACTGAGGGTATTTAGGACATTTACATTGACCGGACCCACATGTCAGGTGTTCCAAACGTCTGAAAACTAGCGGAGTATGAACGGAATGGCGTGGAAGAGAAAAGTTTTCAGAGGTCGGACATACACGGTAGTTTCAAATTTTCAGGGACATGGACGATTAGGCCATCTTTTTTAATGGCACTGAAGTAAAATGCTCCTGTTTAAAACCGTCTAGTGAGGTAAGTTATATTGTTTCAATAGTTGAGAGAGACGTTATGTCTGGTTTTGGAGTTCGAGGAGGAAAATCAGACTTTCGCAATGGTTAGGGGAGAAAAAATAGATTTTTTCCAAAGAAAAACACGATGGGCCGATTGGAGTCTGGATCTGGACCGTCTGGTCCAGCGGCCTTTTGTCCTTTGCGAGGCCAGCCACCACCAGCGTGGCATCTCGCGGACTCTCTCGGCCCTCGTCTCTCTCCCCTGTCCCGTCTCCGCCGCCGCCGTCGCCGGCTCTCGGAGCCCTACCCTTCTCGCCGGAGGCCCTCATGGACCGGCAACCCCAGGACTACGCGGCCGCGGCCATGGCGTACGCGCAGGGGCAGCAGCCACCGCCGCCGCAGTACGGCGGATACCACCCGCAGGCGCCGCCGCCTCAGTATCCCCCCCCACCCTTACGGCGCGCCGCTCCCGCAGTACCCGCCCGGGCCCTACGCGCGCCCCATGCCGCCGGTCTACTCGCACCTGCCGCCGCACCAGCAGCCGCCTCCCCCGTACACGGCGCACCCACCACCGCCGCACGTCTTGTCCACGCCCTCCCCGCCTCCGCACCACCCTTACATGCACCCGCCGCCGTTCGAATCCGCCCCGCCGCCTCCGGCCGCGCCCCCCGCCGATCCGGAGCTCCAGAAGCGCATCGACAAGCTCGTCGAGTACATCGCCAAGAACGGGCCCGATTTCGAGGCCATGATCCGCGACAAGCAGCACGACAACCCGGACTACGCTTTCGTCTTCGGCGGGGAAGGTCACGCCTACTACAGGTACATGCTCTGGCTCCTGCCGCGTCCGCCGGTGCCGGTGCCGGCGCCCTACCCACCAGCCTCGATGCATATGATGCCGCCTATGCCCCCTATGATGAGGGGGCCGCCGATTCACCAGCCGGGGTACCCTCCATTCTATGACCAGCACCAGCAGTTTGCTGCTCCTCACGGCCATGGGGACTATGAAGCCGTGGCACAACCGTTCAAGGGACTGTCTGGGCCGCTCCCAGCAGATGTTGCTGCTGAGCTGCAAGATGTGCTTGACAATCTTAATGGCACTAAGGAATCAATAAAGGGAGCAAAGTCATGGTTTATGCAACGATTGCCATTTGCGCCAGCTCTGGCTGAAGCACTTAAAGAGAGAGTATTTCTGTTGGAGGATTCAGAGCGGCAGCTGCACATAATTTTCCTGGTGAACGATATTCTTTTTGAAAGGTATGGCTCGATCCGTTTCCTATCTTTATTAAAGTAGAACTGCTTCCGTTATGCCCCCTTTTCTTATTTAATTGTAGTTCTTCAGCTGAGAAATTGTCCTTGTGTTCCTTTTGATGAATACTTCAGTTATCATGCTGACTGACTTGCATGAAGTGTTATCTAATCAGCTTATATTGTTTTCATATCTCATTGCTGTAGTGCAGTAGCTTGTAGAGTGACTAATTCATATTTCCAGCATCTACACTATTTATCTCTTCATTAGCACTCACCAAATTGGGAGTACTTGATGCAATCTTAGTTCACCCTAATTCATTTCAAACACTACTAAACTTTGCTAAGGCCAACATCTGAACATCGGAAGATAATTACTTCTTGGCAAATTAAAGGCCTAAAGAAAAAAAAACCCTACTTTTGTCTTTTGAGTTTGACAGATTATAGAACTGATAAACAAAGAAAAATACCCAGGTGCTTTGTTATATCTATCCATCCCATTAGTTAGGGTTTACTTGCCTACAATCAGGTTTACACACACGTGTGCCTATATTACTGGCCCTACTGCTCTTCCAATAAAAAATATTCACTGCCTATTCGGAAGGGAGCTACTGCAACCTGCATATTCAGAAGGCTTACACAGACGTGTACATTTGTCTCCTCTTACCTATTTCTTCCACTCATTGAAAGCCAGAAAGAAGTATATCTCATTCTCTCTCTGCCTTATCCTTGCTGGCTCGCTGCTATGGCCGGATGGCCTTGAGCTGCTGGCCATAGATGGAGTTGAGGTTCCA
This sequence comes from Coix lacryma-jobi var. lacryma-jobi, assembly GCA_009763385.1. Taxonomy (NCBI): domain Eukaryota; kingdom Viridiplantae; phylum Streptophyta; class Magnoliopsida; order Poales; family Poaceae; genus Coix; species Coix lacryma-jobi. The sequence continues at coordinate 7,947,200 of CM019824.1, forward strand.
GGGGCGCTCCGTGTCTAGGAAGCAGACATCTTCTCCATCCCAAACATTTTTTTATTGCGTCACAGCCTCCAGGAGGGAGAAGCAACAGCGGTTGCTCCTGTAGTATTGCTATCATGCCCTGCTAAGTTGAATTCGAGGAATCTGTTCTTCGACAACTGGGATTCTCCTTTATTAATTAACTAGTACTGGCATCCACGGAATGCTAGATTTCGTTGGTACCAGAACCATGACCGGTACTGGATTTGACCTCTGTTGTACCAGCCTACACGTCAGTCTGAGGAAATCTGGATGTTCTGGCCTGTACCAGAATGAGATTAACAACTCTGTAATCAGATCTTAGTCTCCATTTAGCACAAGGAAGTGCTAAAATATGTTATAAATTTAGACACTGCAATAGGAGGGGACCATGTGGGAAAATAGAAATGCATGTGTGTATGTTATTATCAAGTTGAAACAAAGTTTCGCTATATGTTTTAAATGGGCTGATCTTTCATGATATATTGAATAATACCCAACTAAGTAAATTGGAATGGTTTAGATCACTAAGGATTCTGTTTGGTTAGGATATTTAACACCTGTTCTCAAGAAGCTGCTAAGGCATGACCCTTAGACTGATCAAACCTAGATTCTGAGAATTTCAAGGGCACATGACTTGTAAGTTGTAACTATGTGTATTTAATTTAATGCATCGCTGATTTCTGAATGTATTTGACATGCTACAGCTTACAAAGACGAACTAATATTCGGGACCTTGACAACGAGGCTATTGCTTTTAAATCCGTACTGGGTTCCATGCTTGCAAGGGTTTACAACAATTCACAAAGTAAAGATGACAACCAGACTCGCGTTGAGAAAATCCTGCAGTTTTGGGGTTCAAAGGAAGTTTATGACCAGGAAACAATCACTAATTTTGAAAGAGAGATGAAAGGTAGCTCGCCTTATCCTTTGGTGCCAAGACATGTTTCACCAGATCCCTCCACCTTTTCGGGTATCTCCTTTCTCTGCTTTCTTTACTACCTCTATTTCCCATTCTGTCTATGTACTTCAACCTTTTCTTTTTGTTATCGATGACGATGCTAGCTCTGAAATAAGAACACTATTTTGTATTCCTTCGAGTTTTGACCCATAAGTTTCCATCTGATTACCATTTCTTTTCATTTGTTTCGCCAATTCACATAGCTGTGATCATGATATGTTGATCCCCAAAATTTTCTGCACTAGTAGCTCTGGACTGCACTAGCTGCTATATGTTGTAGCCACTATTAGATTGATTTATAACTTTCTAGATAGAATTCATTCCTGAAAACCTACCTGGCCCTCCATTCCAATTAGAGAACTTTATTCTCTGGTTGGTTACTTGTGTTTCTCAGTTAAATCATTCTATCATTTGATTTTCTGGCATTACAATGTCTATTTGGAATAGATTTTTAAACTGTAATGCATGAACATTTTGCTTTTTGGTAGTAAACCTAAAAGCTGCTAGATGTTTTTGCAGGATCAGCACCACTGCGTTCAAAATGGTCCTCGGAACCTCCAGAGAAGGATAAGGCAATCCATCCTGTTGCTGGTGCAACCCAATCTGTTCCCTCCGCACAATTTCCAGCAAACCAACTTCCAGCTGGTGTTTATCCTCCTATAGGCCAAACTACTTTTGCAGGATCTTTGCCAGTGCAACCATCGTTAATTTCCTCTGTGGCTCCTCAAAGCACTGCTGCTACAAATGATTCGAATCCACCTCCTTATCCACTCTTCCCCCCTGGCCTCATTCCTGGAATGGTTCGGAAGATGCAAATAGGGAGTGGAGTGCCATACTCTCCCTTGAGCCCACTTGACATCCCAACAACCATCCCTCCATCGACTGCCCCCGAGTCTGAGATCCTTGAGCGTGTGTCGAAGTTCTTCAGTGATATTGGGGAGGTAAACCCATCAGAAGGTCCAATGAGACCAAGTGAGGCCGACGACTATGATGACTACGAGAGGGAACTTCCTGCTCGAAAGGGAGGCGCTTGCATTCCTCCACCACCGAATCTGCATGTAAACCCTGAGACAGGGATGCGTGCTGATGGTAGTGTTGACAGTAAACCAGGGTCCAGCGGCCGGTTGGGTCTCGGAGCGTCTGCTGATCCAGATGATGTGGGCCAATATGATGATGTATATTCTTCTTATCGTAAGCAAAGGAGCACAAATTATCATTCTTCCATCACTGCTCGCTCATCGACGGCAAGATGAGGGCGGCAGATGGTGAGGGTGGAGATGTTTGGAGTACCCCATTTTCCAACATTTTATGGTGATGCTGTATGCTGTATGGTTCCATGAGATAACATTGTAAGAACTATCCTG